>OY982942.1:2507500-5007500 GCA_963891755.1 Pyrrhia umbra | reverse complement strand
GTGCCGTTTGTTTGTTTACGATCGGTTTCTGGTTTGTGTACGTTTTTTAATTTTTTTAAGTATGAAAATGTAGGTTTAAAGCATATATATTATTTAAGTTTATTCTCTATACGCTAACGTAACCAATGGTGTTTTTTATTTTGAAATTGCTATAATACTTTTCTTTTGGCAAACGTTTTTATCGGGAAAGATCCGCGGCATTTTAGACGCGCTGACAATCGGCTGCGCTGCGACGTAAGTCCCACATCACGGCTCGCGAACGCCTTCGTGCAAGTGGTTAAGATATTGATTTAAAATCTTTAGGCCTCCACACAATCGGCTATTATCGCGGTGAATCGCTGTACATTGCTGTGAACTCTCAAAAACTCTTGAGAGTTTTTCATCCAACGCAGCAATGTATAGCAAATCACCGCGATCATCGGTGATTGTGTGGAGGCAGCAGTAGGTAGGTGTAAAAAATAATGAATATAATGTATTGGTACAGAAATCTTGATAAACAAATGTTGTTTTCGTTCATTCCTATGCGGATCATTTCGCGGATGGCTATTTAACCAACTTGCGCTTTATTTAGTTCATAGTTCCCTATATACTTGTCGATCTATAACGGAAACCTTAATATTGGTTTTCAATGGCTATTTTTTGCCACCTCGTTCATTGTTACAAATAATTCATTCAGTATGTACCTACTTAGGATGGCTTGAAAAAATCATCATCAATCATCTCTTTACAACAGGATACCATTTTGAAGAAGTTTTGCGTTTTTCGGCACGTTAAAAATAATTTTTCTAAGGTAATAATAGAAGTATTTGTACATTTTGGCACTATACAATATTAATACATGTTTGAAAAGGTGAATTAGACACAAATCGGACACTTAATTTGTTTGAAAGTCACAATTAATCAAACAAAACACTGCGCGCCATACTGCTGCCAACGGCTAACCGTAGGAGTGACGTCACAGCTATCGCGGCGACCGCTCGGTGAACTTCGCTAGTAATTTGGTCATAACTTCGTCAATTTTTATCGTAGATCAAAAATTTTTGCACTGTATGTTAAGGATTACTTAGCTCTACAAATCTGCATTGTCAACTAAAAACGTTACGGATCCTCATTATTAAACAGACATATGTACCTACACTGACACATATTGAAATAATTTCTTATCGTATAATGTTATCTATTTTATAAGAAACCTATCACAAGTCTTTGTCAAGAACCTTTTGTAGTAATTGTAAAAAAATAAATTGATTTGTCCTTTGCCTGATATCACACAGTTATTAAGTATTGACAAGAAATCTGTGAGTGTGAGAGACACAACGTAGGTACCTAATTACATTGCAATAAAAGCATACAGGCACCAACTTACATAACGTTTCGTGTTTTCAAATTACGATTTCCCGTATCATTATAGAACAGACTTGGTGCCTAACTACGTCAAATTATTGACGTCTTCATACTAAGGCCATGGCATGCCTGCATTATCGTCATCAGAATTTGTCAAGGCCAGTTTCCAGACTATCACATTTGAATACTTTTCTGACTTGCTAAACACAAACTATTGGGATTTGATTTTACTTCTTTACACAATTCTTGGTTAATTAATTTGTGATCCTAACGAAATTGTACTGAATTATGATTGAAAATTAGTCATGGTCATTGCAACGAAACTAACATTAGTAGGTAATTACCTATTCTATATAGCTTGGAGCTTAAAGGCAACGTGGATGTTCTCAAGCAAAAGAGAGAACAGGAAAAACCAGGCAATTACCAATATGACAATCCAAATTTGCGTGTCCTTTCTAGGTAATAAAGCGGTGCTCGAAACTGTACGGCCAGATGCTAAAAATGATTTCGAACAGAACATTACACAGCTGTCAATGATAAACTAAGACGAGATTCCTACAAAACCCGAACCTATTGCAAATCTAGTAAAAATCACAAAGCAGTATCAAACAAGTTAGTAACCTAACCTAGCCCTTGCTAAAAATGGCGCCAGTAAGTCGGGTGTTCAGCAAAACAGCTCATTCATCAGGTCACGCCCCAGTTGTCACAGACCGAAGGTTGCAGGACAATAAATAATACCTTTTGATTAACTGAGGATCAGGACCGGAACGACAGTCCATCAATACACAGTTTAACTTGGCTATCGCTGCACAATATTGTTCAATTTGAACGATCTATTGACATGAACATGTGCTGAATTTCAGTTCTTTTACACTGAGTGTTTTGTATGTGTATTAATGTAAAAGGTTTTGAAGAATGACCGGAAAATGCTGAGAGAGTCTGATAATACTGTGATAATTTCAATGGATGCATTGATTATATTGTGTTGCGAAATATTTTATGTTCGTCTGATGTGGATTGAAGATATAAACGAAACTGTTCGTCTTTCTATTGTAATTAGGTATATTCATTATTGATGCATCGTCTGCCTGCCCATTCGAAGACAACACGCGTGATGTTATTAAATAGGTTAACGGTAGCACAATTTATTTGGTATCTACTTATTTTCGATCAGTATTTACATTCAGATTAAAGATACGACAGATCATTCCAATCAACCCTTTAATATGTAGATACCTTAATTTTTCTGCTCTTAACTAACATAATTGAATGTAATTATCAATTTCATCATCAACAGTAAACAGATACCTGTCTAAAAGGACCACATGTTACTCTCCCAAAGGTCCGGGACTCTATAGTCCCGTGCATGATAGAAATATGTAGGTTTCATGTGATTTCCCACATCTTTCAATCATTAGCAGACGTAGACAGACGTCATCTTTTTGTCACTCTTCCAAAACAGAACTAGTTTGTTACCCAGACTACATAATGGGGGGACATGGAGGGGACCTTGGGCCCCCCTCCACCTTGAGTTTGGCGGTATGGCCCACCGTGATATATTGCGAATATATTACTAACCAAACAGCGGTTACTATGTGGTAGGTCGTGACACCTAGTCAGGATTATAGATTGGTTTGACCTTTATTTTGGGAATATTTTTATGAGTACGTCTGACGGACAGACTGACAACAATGTGATCCTATATGGGCTTATTTTTTTTCTTATTAAGGTCATCATCAGCCTATATTGTCCTACTGCCCAGGCCTCTTCTCGTCCAGAGAAGTTATGAACATTGATCACCATGCTTGCTTAAGGCGGATTGACGATTTTAGACTTTTTAAGTCCAGGTTTCCTCACGATGTTTTCCTTCACCGTTAGTCATTGACTATTGAGAATCGGTACCCTAACAAGGAGCCTAAAAGCAAGTAATATCAGAGGCAACGTTTTGAGCAGAATAACTGGCATCTCACGAAATTGAAATACATAAACATGCAGATTTTATTTACTGTTTATGCTTTAAACATTCATAATAATGCTGTATTGTTTCACCTGAGTTCCCACAACCTGTGCCGCCACTTACAAACATACATACAAGACAATAAGAAACTTTGTGATTACATGACACTTTAAGTATGATTCATTCATATCGTGTCTGAATCTGAAAATTTACCTCGCATAGTACGAAATCATTCTTATTGATATACCAGAGGCTCAGTGCGTTGATCCGTCAGTTATTCAGGGAATAACATTTTATATGTATCTTAGATAGATATATTGATGGGTAAAGTGGAGGGGAAAAGACGAAGGGGCCGTGTTCCTGCAAGATGGTGTGACCAAACCCAACTTATCTGCAACTCCGCCTGCACGAAGCTATACACACTGCTGCTGATAGGAGAATTTGGAGAAAATTGTCCCGGCCCAACCTCAATGCTGACGAGGACTGATGATGGTCACGTTCCCCAATCTATGGGGGAACGACTTTGATGATGATGATGATGATGAGATAGATATTCCACCTCACCAAATTTACTCACGAAAAACTTTACGCTCCTTCGTCAGTCGAGTAAATAGTACATTTCACATTAAGACAATGGCACTCGAGTTTGGCTTAGTTAGATAAAGTTTATCTATGTAGGTAAACCTCATGTGAAAGTTTTCACACCCAGTCACCTACATAAGGGTTTATCAAATAACATTAGGTACGAGTACTCAATACTGCGTTAAAACTATTTGCTATTTATAGTTTAAAGTGGTTTTAAGTGTCACTTCTAAAACGATAATGAAATTATCTACAATAACAACTATATTTATTGCATTTCTTTGTCATAACCAGCCAAAGAATGAGTATTGGGATTAATAATAATAATAATACTGTATACCTAATAGACATCGCTATTCCTAATACACACAACCTAACATCAACACACACTAACAAGCTATCAAAATACGCAGACTTAACCATAGAACTGAAAACACAATGGAGAGTCCACTCGGTAAAAACTGTCCCCATAATTCTGTCCAGCACCGGCGTAATCCCCAAAACCCTTCACACGAGCCTTAAAATATTAAACATTCACCCACTCACATTCATACTCCTACAGAAAGCAGTCATACTTAACACATGCAGAATAGTAAGAAAATTTCTATCAATAGATTAGACCATACACACTTATAATCACCGCTTCTGTTGCTTGGCCACAAGCCCGCAACTTTGGCGTATATCCCCAGAAACGGTAGAGATAAAAATCTAATAAAAAAAAAATAATAAATAAAGTTTATTTCATAAAATTTTGAAAATAACACTATTACATAAACATGAATACAGTGAAATGCATCATCGTTGCGTTAAATACAGTGTTGCTGTGGACTCTGGTACCCATGTTAAGATTTAACTTGTGTTATGGGTACCAGCGTTCTCACATTAAGTTTAATCTTAAACGATTACATTAGTTACCATCGGAGGTGGCGGCTGAAGGTAAGTATTTAAATCTATCTATATATTTTATATATTTATTTCCTCATAAGCCTGTCATGTGCCATGTGTATGTTGTGTATGTGTATGTCGATGTGTTGTGTATGTTATGTATGTCGGATGATTGGATGGGAATCCTGGGATTTTCCCATAAAGCACTGGTTAACTTATGGGGTAAATTCATCCACCCATAACATATCAGCTGAGAAAAGTCTACTGTAGGATATGACATAGACACAGAAAAAAAACTATTCTCTGATATAAATATTAAATTTTTAATACGGTGTCCTAGGCCTCCCCGAGGGGTAAATGGTAACCCGCCTGCAGTAGAGGTATTTTTTTTCTGCTATTATATATTATGCGAATAATACATCTATGGTTTCTACAGAAAATGAGCTTGAAGTGTTTCAAGCAAATTAGAAAACGAATGAATTAAAAAATATTGCTCGTCTTGTTGCGCGAGGCCCCTGCAAGAGCGAGGCCTCGGGCGACTGCCCCTCTCGCCACCCCCTAAGGCCGCCTCTGAACATACCCTTTCATGCTAGGTCCACGTATGGTACGAAAGTTTCAGTATATACCTTCATTATTATGCTACTTGTTACTGTAACCACAGTCCTTAACACATCAACAGAAACATCTAGAAACATGTAAATGAGCAATTAAAATTGAATAGATTCTCGTAGGCTGGTACAAATGACCCTACTTATAAGTGAGTGCACTGACGGTTAGTAAATACAGGCTTGTGACGTGCCGTTACCCGTTATTTGTGCCAGTAGATAATTGCACTTGGAAACGAATCATTTCTTGTAGCTTGTAGTTCGTCATAATAATGGGGGTATAAACTCCTTGGAGACTTACTATAGTCTGTCCAATTGAATTTACGAAGATTTAAGCAAATTCGTAACCTATTTTGTAAACGAGAACCCAAGAAATACAGAAGGCGTTTAAAAGATGCATTTTTCACCTCTTTGGAAGCTTGGCCTGCTTCCCTTGGCCCATGAAGGTTGGATGGTTCTTAACCTAAGCTCAGTTGTTAAAATAATTATATTGATCTTCAAATATTCACGAGTACAGTTCCGTGGTTATGGTAGATATGATTGATATTAAGCCTCGACACCTTGGCGAAAGTAACGGGTACGTTGCCGTTCTTAAAAGAACTAGTTTTTTATACAGTATCTACATTTGTACTCGTAAACATGTACTCTTACATAGAAATGTTGCATATATTCAATATACATTTAAATAGTGTTATTGCTAAACGTGTTTTGCAACTATTCCTATCGAACATATCCATATTTTGTCAGTCTTCCAAATAAAAGGAGAGTAGAGGCGTTGTGAGATATTTTTTACATCCATCTACACCGATTTCTCTGAGATCTCTAATATATGATTGATTTTGTGATTTATAGCATGATATTTTCAAGAAAGCTACTTGTAGTAAACTTCTAGGTTTCTAGTACAATCCCACATTGCTTTGGTGAAGGTTTTTTTGCCAGTTTTCAGCAAAGGAATAATGCGAATTGTCTGCCAGGTCATAAAAAATCATGTCATACAGAATCGTCTTTTGGTCGAGGGCAGGCTTGGTCGACGGAGCCCCGCTTACTCACGTCTATTGTGTGTGACAGACAGTTGGACCGACAGACGGTTCGGTTCAGCAGATCTCTGCTGGCAGTGCTGACAGTTGAAATTATCACTGACTGATTATTACAAAAACAAAAAACCGGCCAAGTGCGTGTCGGGCCACGCGCAGTAGGGTTCCGTAGTAGGAGTTAGTTAGTCGACTATAGCTCTGTAACCGGGTAAGCCTACTTAGCCGTGATAGTTTTCCTTGTAATTTCATTACATGTACTACGTCTGTGATTTTTTTCACATTTCTAGGTACAGCCATTCAAAAGTTAGAGGGGGGGTAACTCGTATCGAACAAAAAATTTCACTTAAAATCTAGATATTTCGCAAATGGCTCGCTTAACTGAAAAATGGTCTTCACACACCCATAATATTTTTGAAAGACCTATCTAACGATACCCCACACGAAGGGGTACGCGAGAAAAAAAATATTCATCCCTACTTTACATGTTTGGGAGCTACCCTAAAAAAAAATATTTTTCAAAATTTTATTTTACCACTTTCTCGGCGTGATCAATATACATATTCATACCAAATTTCAGCTTTCTAATAACAAAAACCACGGAGCTATGCCGCGGACAGACAGACAGACAGACAGACAGACAGACAGACGGACAGAGCGAAACTATAAGGGTTCCTTGTCGGACTACGGAACCCTAAAAACTATACTTTACCCTAAAAAGGCAAAATTTTTAACAAATTTAAAATAAGTTACCAAACACAATGTTTACATAAAACAAAATTAACAATAAATTTGCATATAAAACCCAATACGAACGTGTTTTCATAGAAAGTTATAACATCTAAACTGTTCACCAAGCTGTTTGTAACATAACAGTTTGCGTAACTGTCGTCTGCAAGGTCTTTGGGACAGCACTTTCCACGTGACTCATTGTTACGCCTACCTTATTTATTTATTAGTGTTACCTAATAAATAAATAAACTTCACAAGCTTGGGGGGCAATGCCCTTTAATTTAGAATTTGCTATTTCCCAAATGCCCAGCTGTGTGAAATTGTCCAAAGATATTTATTTTTATATTTATTTTTATAGAAAAGAGAATAGAGCCTGTAGAAACGATCTGAAAGGTCCTTGTCCCATCCCGTGTCGACGACGCGTTTGTGTTCTACGCGAGCGCCCCCAGGGCCAGAGCCTGCCTTGGCTACGAGTTGTTCGAAAGAGTTACCGCGCCCCTGGAACACAAAAGGCGAAGAAAGGAAGATAAGGAAAACTCTGCCCATAGTGAGAATCATAATGATTTCCTAAAAAAAGTCCCATTAGAAAATACTATATAATATCAGTCGTATTCGAAATTCGAAGACTTGTGACGTCATTATCTACCACCATCCGGACTGTGGACTGGTTCTCCGTTATGATGGCCGCCTGCCTCTCACAAGACTAGATAAAATAAAAACATAATGTAAATGTACTTAAGTTTAATAAATATAGGCCTTCAGGCTACAAATAAAAGTGTAATTTCGTTTGTTTCGTGAAATAACCTTAATTACTTTTGAAGTGAGGATCAAAGGTCAAGGCTAACATCTTCAGATGTAGCGTTAGACTTGTGGTTATATATAATTGTGATCATCTGCCTAGCCTTTTCCCAACTATATTGGGGTCGGCTTTTAGTCTAAATTGGATGCTGATTACTAGTGTTTTACATGGAGCGACTGCCTATCTGCCCTCCACAACCCAGTTTTACCCGGTAATACGATACCCCTTGGTAAAGCTGGTTGTCGGACTTTCTGGCGTTTCGTCGAATAAAGTGAAAATCACTTTTCAAAAATATGTTTTAGTCTCGTCGCGGAATTGTAACGATTTTGCCCAGGGGCCTTACCATGACCCAAAGCAGGAATAGTTTCGTTGTGAAAAAGAGACGGCGCTATACGACGTAAGTATTTGTGACTCGCTCTCACATCTGAGTAGTGATTTTAAAAACACGTGGTGGTACGGCCCCTGGTCACGTACAACGATAACATTTGCGTAAATCTTGTGAAATCTAATTTCATATTGATCGACCGAGATCCTAACGAACGTCATAGTTGCTGATAGTATTGGACAGTGATCGACTAATCCATCATTATATGTAGACTTGGATAAAACATCCGAAACTATCTGATAGATAAATAAAATAGTGGTACACCGTAACAGTGCCACTTTATTTCCGCTGCCCATGTACCTTCCTAAAATAATAATTTTACATTTGTAGTAACTTAAGGAAAAAACTAAAGTTAAATAAAAAAAACCGGCCAAGTGCGAGTCGCGATCTTGTTTTTTTTTCGACCACATAATTAAGTTTGTTTACAATTACATATTTAAAAAGCATGTTAATTATAGGGAATAATATTTTGAAATAAATGGTAACTAAAACAGAGTTTGCAAAGAAACACAAAGATCGACGTAAACGAAAGCGCGAGCGAAGCAAGCGCGAATTTTTTTTAGCATGTTTATTATAGGAAATAATATTTTGAAATAAATGGTAACTAAAACAGACCTTGCAAGGAAACACAAAGATCCACGTAACCGAAAGCGCGACCGAAGCGAGCTCGAATTTTTTTAGCATGTTTATTATAGGGAATAATATTTTGAAATAAATGGTAACTAAAACAGTTTGCAAAGAAACACAAAGACCCACTAATCGAAAGCGAGAGCGAAGCGAGCGCGAATTTTTTTTAGCATGATAGGGAACATGTTTCAATAAATTGTATCGAACAGAACGTAATCTGAAAATTAAAATAGGTAATATACGTAATCAGGAGCGCGGGCGCGAACTTTTTTTTTAGCATGTTAATTATATTTTTTAATAAATTGTAACGAAAACAGAATCTGAAAAGAAATAAGAATATGTTATTGAAAACGCGAGCGAAGCGAGCGCGTATTTATTTTTTAGCAAAATAACTAAGGGGAATAATAATAAATAATAATTGTTGATGTTGCAACTTATTTTATTTAGTTTCCGAAGATGGGAGAATTTTTCGCTAGTTTAATAAGGTTAAGTTCAGTAAGGTTGTTTAATCAGGTTTTGGAGGCCTCTGGGTAGCTACGCCTCTGCTCACGCTTTTATTTAAGTGATAACTGTAACAAATTAAAGCTTATGTTGCTTTCCGCGAAAACAATGAAAAATTCTTCGACATCCAGGCTAACATTCTGTGTAGGTTTATGCAAACTACTCAAAATTTTTACTTTGTACAGAACAGAAAACAAGCGCTCCACGGACGCCCCAATAAACATGTTGAATCTGTGACGTCCATAGCTACCAAAATTTGGGCGCCTACTGTATTAAGCGCTTAGCATACACACGCTTAGCATATACGTCTAAGACTGGCTTGCACCATAGCTCACTAAATGCAAGAATTGGTAGAAAAATATACTCACCTAAAAATGTTAAGACAGGGAGGCCTATGTTAAACAGTGGACCAATGTAAAATAGGCTGATAATGCTGATATTTATGACATCTTCTCTATCTTAACTAGGTAAAACAATAGTTTGAAAGGGACAAAAATATGTAATATATACGTATATTTGATTTATAATAAAGGGGGCAAGTCGGTAGTAGTTGTAATGAGGTTGTGGGTATGATGTCAAAATTTTCCCCATGTCACATGTCGGGGCTCCCATATCCCCGGATCATTGATACAGCTGATACGGCGGTAGCTACGCCCCTGGTGGTTACGTTGAGCCACTGCCGCCCGCCCCCCGCTCTCATCCAACACTCACGCAGTAGTATAGATAAAATAGGTACAATAACGTAACAGTAGGTACCTAGGATTAATAATTTTCGATAGGAATGAGTTTCTTTAGGGATTTGACGTATTAGTATAAAAAACCATGAGAAAACCAGTGAACTTGTTTGACTTTTATCCTCTGAAATCTGCCGCCCCTAGGACGCTGCCGCCCCTAGGCCGCGGCCTATACGGCCTATTGACAAATCCAGGACTGCTTAGGATAATCTGAATCGTATGAAATCTGATGCTGTAACTTGGACGTTGTTTATATATAAGTATATACAGATTTTTAAGTACGACTTCTAATATAGTTAGTAGGAGTTTCAGTATTCAACCTAACCAAATATAATATCCAAGGGAAGAAATTAAGAGTTGGTATGCTATGGTTGGATGGAAATGGTACAACTATTTGATTTCACATCTAATCTTTAAAATTTCAACACATTGAGAAATAGATGCTGAATGCTGAAGACTTTTTTATGGACCCGATACGGCTTTTTTTTTGTTACATATATAAGAGCGGATACGGATATCATTCACACCGCTAGTTACAAGACAATGAACTACTTAGCGATCGGCATTGAACTTGGCACCATTTGTTTGCTGTCACCTGTTTGCGGAGCTCAGCTGTTCACTTGTATATTGGCTCAAACGATTTTATCCGGCGAGAGGAAACTCACCGCTCACTATTTTTAACTCCTACATTTTGATTTCGGACGTTTAGGAGACCAATTACCAGCGACACCACCTCTGGAAACGTTCACAATTTTCTGCCAGATAATTTAATACAAGAATGTTGTAATTATAAACTAATTTGGTAGTTATCCTCTAGCTAGAAGCGATGAAACAGGCCACATCCAGTTTCACCGCTTCTAGCTTTGTTATCTCTTCGTTATCCGTCTGTGATCTGTCTATCTGTCAAGACCCTGTTTCATAGGACACGTTTTAGTCGTCTTAAAAGTCGAAATTAATACCAAATACTAAGGTCTTTGGTTCCTGGGAGCTAGTAAACCCGATCTAGTAGTTAATCAAACATGGGTACAGACAGAGAGGATATTGTGATTCCGCATTCCGACACAGTCTTCGTCAGTTTGCCACTCAGTCCATAAATACCGTGATTAATTTGCAGGAACCATTGGCTAATGCCACGCGAACCGACGGGTCTTTTTACCACCTACGTCCATTTAAAATGGCTGTACTGGTAAACGTTCAATGAAAACTAAGATTTTAAATGGGAAAGTATGTATGTTTGTTAGGTACACAATAGTTTATAACGTGGATTAACACATAGGATACTTTTTAACCGGCTGCATGGAGAAGTTCCCTCAGATCGAACAGCTAGGAGTAAATAAATACATGGTGCTAGGTTTAAAAAACTTTTGGCGAATCTGGGGGTAAGACGACTGGTTTTTCCGCCCTTCGCTCTCTGGTTCCTCTTTTCTATCTTCCTCTACAGTCCTACTCTTCAAAAGCTAGTCTATACCAACTGGGAGTGTAACCAAAAGACTGGCAGCTTTGCCACGTTGGATACCAATGCTTAGCCTATGTCTTCTCATCATCCTATGTCTGTGACGAAAATAATGTCAAATTCGTTTTTGTATCAATTGGCTGACGAACTGTAACGAATGAAACACCCATGATAACGATACTGACTAAATAATTATGCTCTCCTAAGCACAGACTTTATGACGCCTAAAGGAGATAAGAAATTATCTTAAAATTATTATATTTATTTATTGATTTAGATATTTATTATTAGGTTCGTAGACTAGTTCGTTTTATTATTATATTACTGAGTAATATAATATTTGTCTTGTATAATATTACAAAATTCCATGATAAATGTGGCGCAACAATATAGAAAGTTACTCTGCTTAGGAAATATCTATTTCTTCATTTCATTTTTTTTCAAACCTTTAGACAAATGTCGTGGTGGCCGTCTACGAGTGCGGGTTCGAACCTTGACATACCAATGTGACTTTTCTAAAGCCATAAACTTACTTTGTAAGTGACAGACAGGCAGGTTTATAGGGTATAAAGCGAAGTAAAAAAAACATAATACATTATTTAGTCGGTTTTACAGCGATTCGTTTCTGTAACTAACATTAATTATGTCTAATAACATTATTCCAAATGAAATTCTGCCAGCTTCATAGTATGCCAAGTAAAATTATAGTAAATAATCATCGCTCTAAATGAGCATTATGCTAAACAAAATTATGCGAAATTATAACTATGCCAAAGGTTATTATGCCATATAAAATTCTGCCATCTTTAAAGTATGCAATTGTACATTCGGACATATAAACATTCTGCGAAAAAATAATTATACTAAATAATTTTATGCTATATCAATATTCGTTTAAACAAAATTATGCCAAGTGTGTTATGCCAAATAAATTTCGGAGCATAAAAATTATGCCAGATAGAGGGAACCCATGTCAGACGCCTATTGACGTACTATTTGGCATGTTAGGACATTATCATTTGACTTCTTTAGACGTTGTAACGTTCAAAAGGTTGAACTTACTACAAAAACATTGTACTTATATTAAAATAATTATACCTACTGAAAAGCTTGCCATTGTATGTAAACTATGTACAAAAATACTAGGTAAATACCTACACATTATGGTGTTTTAATGGCAAATAAATAAATAATTAGGTGCAATTGACGGCTAAAACGCATTGTGTTTGGTCAGTACATAATAGTCAAATGTAAGTACATAAAAGCAATTAAAGTAATTATAGTATATAGCCCGATAAGTGTGATGATTGCCTACCTATGTATTTTTTGTGGCTTGGCCTTACCATGAAAATACTATAAGTCATTATTATCAAGTTTACCAACTGGTGGCAAAACATACCATAGCATAGCTACCACGCTAAAACGGCTGAACCGATTCAGATGAAATTTGATATGAAGATAGATTGAATTCTGGGGAAGGTTATGGACAGGTTTTATCCGGGTGCGTGAAGTAGTTCCCTTAAGACACAGCTGAAATCGCGGGACATATAATAGATAGATAGACAGATAGATAGATAGATAGAATATTCTTTATTGTACACCTGTTCAATAACTATAATAAACCGGGAGTTTCGTTTTCGTAATCCAAATTTAAATATGCCGCCAAACGTTGTCAGCGCGCGAGCCGACCAATAGCAAGGCCCGTCGGAGAGGACGACGGGGATACTCACCTTACTCGTCACCTGATTGGTGCCTGGTCTCTGGTTGGAACGCCGTTGCCGCCATAGTCGAAGAAAGTGTGAGCTCGTGAAAGAAAATAACTTTTTAATTGTTTTTCCTTAACTATTCTTCAATTTGTGTCTGTGTGTGCAACAAGTGAACTGTTCGTGGTGGATCGAGCCTGGCAGTCCAAGGTAAGGTGCTGTATTGTACTTGCTGTTGGCCACCGGCGTCGCGACTGCAGCGTTTTTGGCGTACACACTGAACGGCGGAATAAAACTTAACAATTTTCATAAACTTTTCGTTTTTCCGACCCAGATTGACAACAGTAAACTCATTTACCGATCCTGTTTGTCACATCTTTTTGGTGCCGAAACCCGGGAATACTCTAAGCTGGTATTTTCTCGAACATTCCGCAAACCTTAATACCTACATTTCGTAAAAAATAATTTTGTAGTTTATTAAATTAGGGAAACAACGACGTATAGTGCATTACAAATATTGCTATGTTTTCTATACTTATGATAAAATTCATTTGTTAATCGGTTTATCGTATTTGATGACTAGCATTTTTGTACACGCATCCGTCATTTTGTTTTCTCAAACGTATTCGAAAATCGTAACTATACATTCCATTAACGTTATTTTCACGCATTCGTTTATTCGTTCTTTCAACACAAATCGTTATCGTAATAATCTTCGGCACGGCTTCCACTTTCGAAACCTATCGTAGGTACCTCCCTTACTGAGGTACAGCATACATAGCGTGGTAAGTAGGTACTACTTCTAATATTCATCACTTCGTAGTGCATCAAATTGGTACGGAACATAATATAAACAAACAACTAATTTTATTCGGTGTTTATATTCTTTCTAACGGCTGTACTAATCTGATTCCCAAACGTTAACGTAATTAGTGAGTTACCTACCTCCCTTAACATATCGTTTAAAAATTTAGTTTATCTATCTAAGCGAGTGATAATATTATCTACGTGGGTATTTTCTTCTGGTTTTACCGATCAACTGTTACAACTTGCAATATTGCTAAACTGTGTAGGCACTTGCATAATAAAACGTTACCAGTTGAAGCTATCGTTATTGTCCGTTATTATTGATATTCTTGAGCGTAGCTGTTTATCAAAATGTCGTACAATCCAAAACGTACTGCTAGGAAATTAAATTTTTCGAGTAGATCTAAAACAAAGCACATTGAATCTGGAAGTTATATTCCTAGCGATTTACCGTCATTGCGTCGTAAACGTACTATTGCATTGAATCGTATGTGTAAAGCACTAGAGGTGGGAACTCTGGCGATATCTAACGATAGTCAACGTGATTTATTTTTGTCATATTGTGATGAGGTCGAGAAGATTGTTTCAGAATTTGAACAGGCACATTTTGCGATACTCGAACTTTTAGACTTGTCTCAGGATAGTGATGGGGATGATGACGTAATACGTAGTCGTTTTGACGATTCTTATTTTCAGGTCATGTCACTTCGTCGTAATTTGACAAAGAATGATTTGAATTTTTCTGGTACATGCAATAAGTTGCCACCGCCACCTTCGCACATCAAACTTCCTAAAATTCAACTACCTACGTTTTCGGGTAATATCAAGCTGTGGCCTGAGTTCATTGACACTTACAGGGCTCTCATTCACGATCGACATACATTGACGGATATTGAAAAATTTCATTATTTAATTTCTACATTGAGCGGTGATCCGTTGACGCTTGTTCGAACGTTTCCCGTGTCGGGTGAATATTACCCTGAAGCATACGCTGCTTTGCTTAACCGTTATCAAAATAAACGAGATTTAGCTTTCACTTGCTGGAAGGACATTTTAAATGTTTCTTTTAAATTTCAAAACGCGATTGAGTTCCGTAAAACGCTTGACACTATTGACGAAAATCTTAGTATATTAAAGAAATTACAACTTCCGATCGAGCATTGGGATTTTATTATGGTCTATCACTTTCTATCTAAATTAGATTCGAAGATGCGTCGTGAATTCGAAGAGAGATGCGGTCGGACAGAATTGCCTACCCTTTTGGGTATAAAAGAATTTCTAAATTCAAAATGTGAGGCACTTCTGCGTGATAATCACTTTACCGAATCTAGCAAACCGGCTCAGTCACTTGTAGATAAATTAAAACCATCCGGTCATTACTCCAAACGTAATAACGTCTCCCATGCTCTCGTTGTCGATAATCCTAAAAACCGTAACTTAAGCTCCACTCAATCATCAGCTAAACCAGAATCTAATATTAAAAACAGCGTCAACGCTCAACCTAGTTCATCGATGTCAAAATGCTCCTATTGTCAGGAACCTCATTTGATAACCCAGTGCAAAGCCTTTTTAGATAAATCAGTAGATGAGCGTATGGTGATAGCTGGCGATAAAAAATGGTGTTTTAATTGCTTAAGATCATCTCATCATATTAAAAACTGTAGTTCAATTTTTCGATGTATGAAGTGTAAACATAAACATCACTCCTTGCTTCACAAGGACACCACTGAAGGAAACGCTGGCTGTACGACGAGCAATGTTGACTCACAGTCCGTGTCTTTGTTTACTAAGGAATCGAATACAACTTTATACTCTAATTCGTCATTAAACACCACAGTTTTACTTGCAACAGCGATCGTTCAAATACGCGATGCAAATGGGGATTTTCATTCGTTCCGTGCCCTGTTTGACACGGGTAGTCAGAACAATTTTATAACCTGCAAGGCAGTACAGCGACTAAACTTTAACCCGATTCCTTCCGATTCTCATATTAATGGTTTAGGTGGGATGCCAGCTAATATCGTTGGGTTTGTTCATTGTACAATTGGTTCTAAGGACCAGTCACTATTCGACATAGACATGCATGTTATTGCATCCATATGTGGTGATCAACCAATAGCTAAAATAAATACCGTAGGTTGGTCACAACCGGTACCATTGGCTGATCCAGGTTTTGATATTCCAGGGCCTATCGACCTTCTGTTAGGTGCAGATGTGTTTGCTGACTCTCTTCTCAATCGTCAAATCCAAGGTGGTCGTTATAGGCCTCGTGCCATTGAGTCTGCTTTCGGTTGGCTTCTGTTAGGTAGAACACCGCTTGTGAGTTCAACTTTATTACAGGTTTCATCGAAACCCGATGATGAATTAACGTCCCTCGTTCAGCGTTTTTGGGAAATCGATAACGTCCCTCGGGCATTGTCATTGACACCAGAGGAACTATCGTGCGAGCAGTCATATGTTAGTGACCATCACCGTGACCTCACTGGAAGATATGTGGTACAACTACCTTTCAAACAGCGGGAAGAGCCGACTTTTGAAGGTTCTCGAAGTATTGCTTTGCGGAGATTCCATGCTATTGAACGGCGTTTGTTGCGTGATCCTGAACTGCATCGTCAGTACACAGAGTTTATGGATGACTATCTCATATCTAACCATATGTCTCTTGTGAGAGTCGGTGAGTTGGATCAGGGGAGGTATTACATACCGCATCATTGCGTCTTGAAGCCCGATAGCGTTACTACTAAGTTGCGTGTTGTTTTTGATGCCTCTGCAAAGGACGCTAAAGGAAAATCGTTAAATGATACGTTACTCACAGGTCCCAAACTTCAATCGAATATTGTCGAAGTGCTTCTTAACTTTCGTATTCATGCCATCGTCTTTATGTCAGACATTCGTCAAATGTATCGCCAGATTCTTTTAGCTCCACATCACAGAGACTATCAGAGGATATTTTGGAGGTCTGATCCTAACAGCGCTTTACAGGAATTCAAGTTGAACACTGTTACCTATGGAGTGTCATCTGCTCCCTTCCTAGCTTGCAGGACAATCCAGCAACTAGCTGAAGACGAAGGCTCTCAATTTCCCGTTGCGAAAAGAATACTCACCAATGATATTTACGTCGACGATGTTGTCACTGGCTGTGACACATTAGCTGATGCTCAGGAGGCGAAGTCCCAAATAGTTGAACTTTTTAAACGTGGCCATTTTAAGCTTAGAAAGTGGGCAAGTAACGAACCGCGCCTACTTTCAGATCTTTCCCAAGACGAATGTCTTCTTGATCCCAAGGTGTTCTCTGATGGTCAACCTTTTACTCTAAAGGTATTGGGTCTCAAGTGGGATTCGCGATCAGATTCGTTTCTATTTGACGTAAAGGTATCAAATCGTTCTTGTACTAAACGAGTAATTCTAAGCGAGATTGCGAAGATTTTTGACCCTTTAGGTTTTCTCTCACCTATTACGATTTTTATTAAATGTATTATTCAACGACTTTGGATTCTTGGGGTTTCATGGGATGAAAATCCACCCCAGGATGTTATCGACATTTGGAAGCTATTTTGCGAGCAATTAATACTTCTGCAAGACTTACGTATACCACGTCGTTTAACTAGTGATAACGCTGAATCATATACTCTGCACGGTTTTTGTGATAGTTCGGAATTGGCTTATGGAGCCATAATATACTTACGTGTTTTAAATAGCGATGGTTCTATTCATGTTTATCCTATATGCGCTAAGTCTCGTGTGGCTCCGATCAAGAAACTCTCTTTACCTCGTTTGGAGTTATGCGGAGCTGTGATGCTTGCAGATCTTCTTAAATTTGTTTTAGATACTTACCATCTCAAAATAGCGACCGATGCAATTTATCTGTGGTCAGACTCCACAATCGTTTTGGCATGGCTTCACGCTCATTCCTCTCGGTGGACTACATTCGTAGCTAATAGGGTTAGCCATATACAGGATATCGTCTCTGCAGATAGCTGGCATCATGTCGCTTCTCAGGACAATCCAGCGGATATCTGTTCTCGTGGAACATTACCCCAAGACCTTTTACATAACTCATTATGGTGGTCGGGTCCATCTTGGTTAACACATACATCAGATAATTATCCCGTTTCTGCGAAGCTTCCTGATCCTAATAGCGAAGAAGACACCTTAGTGAAGGCTGAAGAGCGTCATCTGGTTTCGTTAATCACTCAATCAAGTGATTTACAGGATTCACCAATCAATTATCTTTTGAACCGCTTTTCCTCACTTGATAAAATTACTCGTATCTTATCGTATATACGACGGTTCGTTCATAATACGAAAGCTCCGCATCTACGTCAACAGGGTTCAGTTTTGACAGATATTGAAAATCATAAATCACTTCTTATTATCGTAAAGTTTGTGCAAGGCATTTCGTTTGCTGATGTTATCGAACGTGTTCGTGCTAAACAGCCCTTACCAAAACAATTTCGTAAACTTAACCCGTTTTTGGACGAGGATGGTATCCTCAGGGTGGGCGGTCGCCTATCTCGGGCTGGTTTAGAATATGAACAGAAGTTTCCTGCGCTCTTGCCTAGCAATCATTCATTTACCTTCAAGCTTATCGAATCAGTTCACCGTCAACATTGTCACACTGGGCAGAACACTACCCACTACTTATTATTGCAACGGTTTTGGGTACTTTCTGCGAAAAGAGTAATACGTCGTTGTCTGTCCAAATGTATCAAATGCTTTCGAACTCGTCCAAAGCCTTTAGAACCGTTCATGAGTGACTTGCCTTCTTATCGAGTGAACCAAGTCAAGCCTTTTTCTGTAAGTGGAGTGGATTTCGGTGGTCCTTTTCGCATTAAGATCGGAACCCATCGCGGAGCCAAAATGGATAAGGCTTATTTGTGTTTATTTATCTGTTTGACAACGAAGGCGGTTCACCTCGAGGTTGTTTCAACGCTCTCAACTGACGGTTTTATAGCGGCGCTTCGTAGATTCGTGGGTAGACGAGGCCGTTGCAGTGTTATCCATGCCGATTGCGGCACAAACTTCGTAGGCGCTAATAATTACTTTTCAATGCTCGAACAAGCGTCGCAAACTGAACGTATCAAATTTAATTTTAACCCTCCTTCAGCTCCTCACTTTGGTGGTGTGTGGGAGATACAAATCAAAGCTGCTAAAACTCACTTATATCGTGTTGTTGGAAATCAAGTATTAACCTTTGAAGAACTTACCACTTTATTTGTCCAAATCGAAGCAGTTATGAACTCCCGTCCATTATACCCGTTGAGTTCTGATCCAAACGATTTGAACGTTTTAACTCCAGGTCATTTTTTAACTTTAGAACCTCTTACCGCTCTTCCAGATGAGGACGTTTCCAATATAAAACTCAACCGGATTAATCGTTGGCAGTTGATCCAATCTTTTCTCCAAAATTTTTGGTTACGTTGGAAGAACGAATACCTTAATTGTCTAACACAGCGTGCAAAATGGACGGATGCGTCTCAATCGTTAAACGTAAACTCAATGGTTGTCATCAAGGACGATAACCGAAGTCCGCTACAGTGGTCGTTGGGAAAAGTAACGGAATTAAATCCTGGTCCCGATGGGACTGTTCGTGTAGCCTCAGTTAAGACTAAGGATAATATAATCAAACGTCCGCTTGTTAAGTTATGTCCTCTTCCTGAACTTCAAAATTAATTAGTTTTATATTTATGTCAGCGACGAGTAAATACATTATTTTATTCATTTATTTTTCTTAAGCGTTCATAGTTTTATACTCTGTCGAATTAATTTACTAGTAACGTAGGTATTTTAGTGTATTTAATACAGCAAACTCTTGTTCGAAAATACCAGCGGTATTTTGGTGGGCGGTATGTTCAATAACTATAATAAACCGGGAGTTTCGTTTTCGTAATCCAAATTTAAATATGCCGCCAAACGTTGTCAGCGCGCGAGCCGACCAATAGCAAGGCCCGTCGGAGAGGACGACGGGGATACTCACCTTACTCGTCACCTGATTGGTGCCTGGTCTCTGGTTGGAACGCCGTTGCCGCCATAGTCGAAGAAAGTGTGAGCTCGTGAAAGAAAATAACTTTTTAATTGTTTTTCCTTAACTATTCTTCAATTTGTGTCTGTGTGTGCAACAAGTGAACTGTTCGTGGTGGATCGAGCCTGGCAGTCCAAGGTAAGGTGCTGTATTGTACTTGCTGTTGGCCACCGGCGTCGCGACTGCAGCGTTTTTGGCGTACACACTGAACGGCGGAATAAAACTTAACAATTTTCATAAACTTTTCGTTTTTCCGACCCAGATTGACAACAGTAAACTCATTTACCGATCCTGTTTGTCACAACACCAATAGGACAAATAAATATGCAGCAGTACAATAGGCGGTCTTATCGCTAAATGCAATTTCTTACAGACAACCTTTAGATGGAGTCAAATTGTATAAGAATAGAAAGAACAGGTAGTTTACGGTGTAATATAATATATATGTACTATTAGTAATATACTATTAACTGTAACTTTGTTTTCTTTGTGCTATCTCTTATGTCTTTAATATCTATCTCCTGCTTGATATGGAGGGAAGTTAAAATTGTAGTTTTTTCCAACCTTTAGGGACTCCTCCGCTATTCTTTCCTTTTCTAATTTTCTTGCGGGTTTCTAGACGGTTAAAATCATTTTTCTGGGACGCGTCGAGCTTCATTGTATCAACGGTTTTCTGGTGGTGGCTAATGTTGATTCTGATTTTTAGAAGTTGCAGTGGTTGCGAATTGTATGACGGACTTGTCTAACTATAAAACTGCAACTCTCTTCCACTCAGACTGAGAAATAAAATCAAAAGAATTATAAAATGAATAATAAATTCGCACATTATCACTTTTCTCGGTGATGAACTTACTGCAATATAGTACCGTTAATGTGAAACTAATTACTTACATGATTCGCGTCATGAAAATACATTTTAATTCACGCTTTGGCGATAAGAGATTTTATGCGGAGTAGGTAGTACCTACTGCAATTTTCAAATTAGCACTCGAAAGAATCATGCACCTAAGAGAGTACCTAAGTACAAATATGTACCTAAAAATTAACCTGACCATTCTAAAACATGAAAGGACGTCGGTGATAGTTTTGAGGAAACTTTAAGATGGGTATGCTAGTTTTTTATAAGTTACAGATGCGAATCATAGTATTTGTAAAATAGTCTCTCACGCAAAAACTACTGGATTGAGATGAAATTTGGTGTGCACATAGTTTACCTACAACCTAGATTAACACATGAATACTTTCTAATCTGGGTGCGCTAAGTAGGTCCGTCAGAAAGCAGGTGAACCCGCGGGAAATAGTTAGTATAAATATATAAGGCATTAAACACACAGTTTCAGTTAATAGTGCGTGCAAGGAATTCGTCAACAATTGGCCGAAATGAAATATTATCGATATGTTTACATAACAGTCAATATCTAGAATTCTCGCTCAATCACAGGTTCAAATTGAAACATTATACCTACATATTATCAACAAACGTACCTCATTTATCATGCCTTCCATTTACAGTAAAATCCTTATATTATAAACTAGCTTCTGCCCGCGACTTCGTCCGCGTGGAATAGTGGTGCTCCGCTCCTATTGGTTTTAGCGTGATGAAATATAGCCTATAGCCTTCTTCAATAAATGGGCTATCTAACACTGAAAGAATTTTCAAATCGGACCAGTAGTTCCTGAGATTAGTAGCGTACGCAAAAATAGTAACTTTTCTGGTTGATTTCTTACACCTTGTGTCCGAAAAACCCAAATATCTTACGGAACCCTATTTTTTTCCAAAATAAAATTTAGCCTATGTTACTCGTGGATAATGTAGCTTTCGAATGGTGAAAGAATTTTTAAAATCGGTCCAGTAGTTTTTGAGCCTATTCATTACAAACAAACAAACAAACAAAGTTTTCCTTTTTATAATATTAGTGTAGATGTGAAAGTTTGTGAAGATGAGAACTTTAATTTCTGAGAACTCGCGCCCAGATATAAACAATCCTATGTCCTTTCCAGAGTTCAGGCTATCTCTCTATATACATATCTGTATGTATATACCCAACTTCATCTAAATCGGTTAAGTCACTGTTCCGTGAAGGTGAAACAGTCAGATAGACAAAGTACCTTTAGGATTTATAATATTATCTTAAGACTTACATTTAAGACTGAAGGTGATTAGATGAAACTATTATTCTGTAACGAAACTAAATGTTTCTAATATCGATGACGAAAAGTCATAGAGAAATTTACCTATCGATATTTTTTTTTAAATCCAATGCACTGTTTAATTAAGCGACTTTTATATAGATTCTATTTTAACTTTCAACATAACTGTAAGAATCATTAACTAAAAACCGCCTTAACATAATTCTTCTAATTACACTGCATTAGCTCATTACAGGTTAATATTAAAAGCAATTAGTGTCAACTCATCACTATCAATAACGTTAGGTACAGATTGTTCCTATTACCACAATATTACACTATGTGTCAATAGTACACTGTATTTTCTTAGTAGCCCCAAAAGATTAACATTTTTTACGCAAAAAACAGAATAAAAATACGAAGTTATTTAAAAATCAATTTTAAGCTTCGTTTAATATTTGTATGATATTGCAAATAAGGACAATAGCTTTGTTGAATTAAATTTTAAAATTATTTTAAAGTAAAGTTTGTAAAATATTTTAAAATATAGGTACTATTTTTTTTACCGTTAATTGACTGAAACTGTAATATTAATTCGTCATAGTTAAGGCATTGTATAGTTTAAAAATTACCATATGTTTTGATATTTATTATTATATTTAAATTAAATCTAGCCTGCAACTCGTCCTTGTGGAGTTAACTTATTATTGTCAAAAGAACAACAGAACATAGCATAAGGCAGGCGTAAACAATATCATATTTTATTTAGTGAAAAAAAAACACAATTGTGTCTAGAGCTAATGATGCCACCTACAAAGATTATTAACATAGTTACGAAAACAAATAAAATATGGAATTGCCATAGGCAAACTCTATTTTGGAACACATCAACCCACCCTACCCATCTTCTGTTATTAGGTAGGTAATGCTGAAATAATTACCCGACATATTTTGTTATCTGGTTAAATAGAGCTTCTATTTATATTAACAAAAAACTTACCAGCAAATAAAAGTCACACTAACACGACAATAAAACTTATTACACTAATTCACTGAACCACAGACACAGAACCAAAACTATTTCCTTTGCCGAAAAAAGTTAATTATTTTCCCGCCAACGCGCGGCAATCGACAACCGAAATTGCGCGCGAAGTGACAGTTATGGCGGACGGCCAGGTACTGTCGCCGACAAACGTTGTTGCTCGAGAAGGTCGGACCGAGCTGTGGAGTCGTTGCATCGTTTAGATAATGTAACCTGTAAGCATTTGCATCAGCGACATGGCAGGAAACTATTTGCACCCACCTGGCGGGTGAGGACTGAGCCATAGGATTACACGCTTTGGAAGAAAATAAATGTTACCTAGCATTAAAATTTAGTTTTAAGTTAACCACACTAATTATTATTGTGTGATTAAACAATATATAGTTTATTTCATCACTAGCTCCTTACGTTTTCTTTGGAGGGTTCGTATCATAGATACCTATAATATTTCTATGATTGGTATGGTTTTCGTTAGCAAAATAAAACAAAGTCTACCGAGTGTGCTGCCGAGTCTTGACTCTCATTGGACTTACGTTTTTTAAAGTTTTCGCTTCTCGTATATATGCACATTATATATGCACATTCGCTTCCCTATTTTCCCGACTGCCGAAGGTAATGTTTTTATTAGGTTTAAATAGGTAATTCCTTTCAACCTTATCAATAGATTTACTTATCTGACTGAACTTTCAAACAAATTTTAATTATTAAAAAAATAAATGGGCATTCTCCCTTTTTATTATCCTTTGTACATTTTAAATGAACAGAACTCGTAAAAATGCATTTTAAACAGTGTTTATGTACTATTGACAACAATGTTGTAGAAATGGTTGATACTTTCATGTAGCGACGTTTTGTAAGATCTTAGATAAACTAGTTTATGACTAATATTTATGTGTAAATGCAATATATAATATAACTAGCTTTTCCCGCGATTTCACCCGCGTCCTAGACGCGAAGAGTAGACTGTCTCCAGGTTTCCATCTATATCCGTGCCTAAGCCAAATAGTTTCGGCCGTTTTACCGTGAAGCGTAACAAATAAACAAACAAATTCACTTTCGCATTTATAATATTAGGATTAGAATAATTAAACTAAATAAATCATGCATACAATTTAGTATGTGTATAAAGGCAATGAAATGATTACCCAAAGTTATACCGATTCGCCTGTAAGAGTCCAATATAAGGAATCAGTCGCCACCCAACGTATTCAGATAAAAAAAAAATCTGAATCTCCAGCACTTGGGACATTATTTAGAATTTAGAGTATCAGTCGATTAGTTTTAACTGACCAAAGCTAACAAGCTGTTAAGACCCGAACAGACGTAAGATAGGATAATAATATTACATTAATGGATTGTACTAAGAAAAACAAATAATATCTATTTTTCGATTTCGTGAAAATAAGTTCGAATGAACTAGAAGTAAAGTAGCTTTATCTACAAGATCTAATGCAAAGATCTTTAGATAGGTACGTCTCGGACCGGTGGGTATCTAATCAGCGTTCGTCGACGATTTAACACGATGGCGTTCGTACACGAAATGAATAAATATCAACAATGTTGTCTTCTCACATTACAGTAAATCCTTGATCTTGGAATGTTGAATACTTAGGTAGTTTTCTAAACTAACTTTAATCCACAACCGTGCTTAATCTACAATACCAACATCTTAATTAAGAATGACCATGTTTCTGTCTGATTAATTCATTTTATCTTTCTGTGCTTCCAAACCAAATTACTACTAATTATACTATCATGTTGACTACGTTAAATCTTTAAAATAAAGCATTTTTTTTTAAATATTCCAATGAACATTTTACGAGGAGACCAAAAAAAACATTCAAGTTCTCTGGCTTGCCTACTATTTGAATGCTTTGAAAGAATTATTAAAAAACAAAGAAATTACCTAACTGTTTAGCCTAAAATAGCGGTATTTCACTCTCGCGTTAGTAACTAAGAAGTAAATTTATAAATAAGCATGTATAATCAGCAATATAAGTTGTCAAACATAAATAGATCTTAGATAACATAAGAATTGTAGCAGCAACATAAAATTCCCCAGATAAACATAACTAGGAAATTTCGACAACTGTCGGAAGATTAAATTCGTTAGTTCTAATCTTTAAGAGAGAAGATAATATGATTTTAGTGGCAGTTGCTAACACAGGCAGACATCATTAGATTATTATTTTTTGCAAACAAACGAAACTTTATAAATGTTTGAATCCCAGAAGAATTGGTGTCCAAAATCAGGCCACTAGGTATATTCTGAATGTCCCAGACTTGGGAAATTGATTTTATTTTATTATTTTCAATTGGTGTGTCGATTAGGTAAGTTGTGAAGTTCAAGATAAACGGATATGATTTCCAAATCCTTACTAATATTATAAATGCGAAAGTAACTTTGTCTGTCTGTTACGCTTTCACGCCAAAACTACTGGACCGATATAAATGAAATTTGATACAGAGATAAAATAGACCCTGAGGAACAACATAGGCTTAGACTTTTTACCCGGGTGCGCTAAGTAGTTCCCTCGGGATGCGGGTGAAACCGCGGGAAACAGCTAGTGCTAACTAATATTATGAAGGCGAAAGTGAGTTTGTGACGCTTTCACTTGGCTGAACCGATCTAAATGTTTTTTTTTATTTAGAAGTTTGAATCCTAGCGAAGGGATACTTTTTATCGGAGTGCATGAAGTAGTTCCCACATGTAGTTAACAATAAATAGAAACAGCAATCACTTATCTATACTATAAAATGCTTTGTCCTGAATGACTGACGGATCAACGCACAGCCTAAACCGCTGATCGTAGAGACCTGAAACTTGGAGGGTGTGTTCTTTGTATTACGTAAGCATCCGATACGAAAGCTTGTACCGATGGGGGTGAAAAATGGGAGCAAAGTTTGTATGAAAGTCTGTCATTTTATAATTTGAATTCGTATAGCCATGCGGGCGAAGCCGCTGGCGGAATACTAGTAAGTTAATATAACAATGCCTCTCTAAAGTCACATTGATGACAACAGTACCTAATCCTCGTCTAGTCTGATCACGGCCTCCACCAGTGAACATTGCTAAACGCAATAACGTAACGTTTTACTGCAGATGGTATCATTTTATTATTTTGTCAACGTCAAAGCAAATTGCGAAAGATAACACAGATTCCGGGGCGTCATAAACCACGGTTCAATTATATGTTACACGTTTCTAAAACCTGTTTATGATCTTTTATACCATTACGTTTACGAACTATGTTGGGGTCTGCTTCCAGTGGTTGAATAGGTGTTTCCTATATCTAACTACTGCCTATCTGACTTCCAAAACTTAGTTTCTGGGTTATAACAATCCCCCTCGCTCGATAAGACTGGCTGTCAAATTGTCGTCTTTAGACTACCTGTAACGTCTGTCAAAGACACAAATTAGATAATTTGTGTCTTTGACAGACGTTATAGGTACGGAGATCCGTTGCAAATATCTTAATGTGCTTTCCCTCTGAATTAGACTGGTGTAAGAGTGGACCATCCTCAGGCCAACCGCGGCTAGCGTAGCTTAACTTTGAGCCTCCTCTTCTTCTTTTTTGTTTCTCTCTTTCATTCTTCTCATTCATGCCATGCTCCACGCAATCCATCCATATCTTCTTTGTTCTATCTATACCTACCTCCCTCTGTCCATTAACATTGTCTTGGTGGTATGTTTCCTTCCTCCTCATTGCATCATGCCCATATGGGCTTATTGGCTATCCACTTTTATGACCACTTTGATCGACCAATACAATTGTTTTTACTGAGCCACGAGCCCCTTTTCGAGTCTCTTAAAACTATATTCCGTTATCAATTCGACATTGTTCTCAATACATAAAACGTGGAGCTGCGGGCGTCAAATGAATTAGAAGTATATCAACGTTTATCAGTATTTGAAGAGGCTCTAGTTTCCTAGTTATCTAGATATAAGTACTTAATGTATGAAGAGGTTTACGAGAAACGAAATTCTACGTTATTTTATTAGTCATGTATACTGGATTTCATACACATACAGCCTTTTACAGGATAACGCTAAATTTGTCACTGACATGCAAAGAAATATTTATTTATGGGTCCAGGCTACTTTCGTCTAACAATGATCAAAATTATTACAAAGATTTGGGAGCAAATACACTTCTCATCAAAAAAATCGAAACACCTAGCAGTTTATGATTTGATAAGGATTATCAGAAAAATGTGTATATTTAGGAATAAATGTAAAATGTCATTTAATAGTGAGTAGTATGAGGTTTTTAAATCCTAATGTTATTGTTCTAAATTCAAATTAAGTCTTCATAGATTTCGTATTTTGTATAATGAGTAATTTTTACCCTGTATGGAATATGAAGGAAATGGGTAAAACAACACGCGTAAATGAAAAAAATAATTAAGAAACGTTTATTTAATAACTTGTATTCCCTCCGCGAGCTCTTATTACTGCTTCCATACGGTTCTTCATCGATCGGATGAGAGTCACGATCACATGTTGTGGTATATTATCCCATTCCTCTTGGATTGCATTTTGCAGCTGGCTAAGTGTTTCTGGGGCTGGATCTCTTGCTCGAATTCGTCTCTTTAATTCATCCCATAGATGTTCAATGGGATTCATGTCCGGGCTTCTTGCTGGCCATACCATAATGGAGATACCGACTTCGGTAAGATAATCTCGTACGACGCCCGCGGTGTGAGCTCTAGCATTGTCGTGCATGAATATGAAGTCGTTGCCAATAAAATGTGCATAGGGCATCACATGAGGTTCAAGACACTGTTCGATGTACCGATGAGAGTTTAGTGCAGGCAGCCGTGGCCCAGACACAAAGGCAAGTTCTGTCTTACCGTCGGCGCTGATTTCTCCCCAAACCGTCCACGAACCGCCACCATAGCTGACCTTTTCTTCAATGCAGCATTGTGCAAAGCGTTCTCCATCTCTTCTGTAGACCTTGTTCCTTCCGTCGTTACCATACAGCATAATTTTACACTCATCAGAAAACAGTACTTTGCTCCACTGAAGGTATGACCAAGTTAGGTGCTCGCGTGCAAAGTTAAGGCGCGCTCTTCGATGGTCTGCAGTTAATTTCGGCCCATTCGCTGGCTTATGCGGTGCCAATCCGCGTTCCTTCAACCTTCTTCTTATTGTAGAGTCACTTACAGCTACTCTTCGTACAACGCGAAGCTGCTGCTGCAGTTGAAAAGCGTTAAGGCATCGATTTCGTAAAGAAGTTGTTACAATAAATCGATCATCTCGCTCAGAAGTGACCCGATTCCTGCCAGATCCTGAACGGCGCGTGAACGAACCAGTCTCCCGATAGCGTTTGTAGACTCTATGAACAGATGATAAGCTTAGATGCAATCTTGCAGCCACAACACGCTGACTAAGTCCAGAATCCAGCAATGCCACCACTTGGGCGGCTTCTGCGGGCGAAGTATCCATATGTTTTAGAAAAAAAAGTTTTTTCAGACGTCCCAAAGTCACAGTAAATGAAATAAGAAACAAAAAGTTTAAAGACAAGCGCTAATTTTTAGTTTTTAAACGAGAAACGTACTCCAACCCTAAATACACATTTGTCTCAAAACAGTGATTAATTTCATTTATAGGATAAACAAATGAAATTCTAATTTCGAATTTTGATTTTTTTCTTCTTACTGTAATGACCAAACTGCCAGCTACACAATAATGTTTTTTTTTTCATGGAATTAATTCTCTTTTGTAAAAAATTAGGACAAAAACAATAAAAACGAAAGTGTTTCGATTTTTTTGATGAGAAGTGTATATTAACTTTTGCCGATGACTGTGGCCACTGTATTTCTATTCATGAATTAGATCGATCTATTCGTTAGCGATCCTCGTATTGCCTATTCACTTAGAATGAAATATTAAACAATGAGGTAACTATGATTTTGTTACTATTGTAAGTCTATAAGTATATTAAAAATATCCTGAATATCAATGGAATAAAAGAAAATTGTTTGATCCACTTTACATGGTTTTATTTTTAACGTCCTGGATTACTACTATAGGTATGAAAATAGCGTTGATTCATAGAAAGATTTCGGAGACAAGAATTCAGTTATTCTTAATTTGATATGGGTTTGCTCTTGACTCTATTCTAGTTCAGAGATGACAGAGACAAAGTCGACGATGGAGAGAGCTTAATACGTTCGGAAACTATTATCATATTTTTAAGAAAGATAACAATTGAAAAACAATTTATTTGTATAACTCATTTATTTTATATTCACATTGTAGTTACGAGTTTCAAGAGGTGAAACACCAGCTTTTACATATAAAATGAGAACAAAAATATTTCACAAAAAAAAATAACTAGGTATAAGAGAAATGCGTTCCAACGAAAGCTAATAATGTTTGTAGTAACTAGAAGTCCTGCTATAGTCATGTTATAGCAAACGATACTTAATTTAACTATATGTACTTGGCAGTTACATTGCGAGTCGAGAGGTGAAACATAATGATTAATACTGATCGATGCCAAGCGGGGCCGCAGCGTGGTCGCGCCGACCTCGTAAGTTCGTTAGCACAAGTGGACTACGTCACGGGAGCTGGGGTCGTTGACTCGTCTCAGCCCACAAGTTTCCAAAGTTAAAAAAAAGCTATACAATAATTGACTAAATACCTTAAAACGCTATGGACGCGTGACGATACACATCATTGTGATTGTAAACAAAAAACAATACTCGCGGTATATAGCACGGTAAAGCTGAACAAGCTAACACGACACCAACTCGGTCAGAACAAGCTACAAACTGCAAAGTTTTGCTATTTGATTACTGAAAAATTCAAACAATATATGTATCTTCACGTCACAAATAATAAACTAAGGTCATCGCACAATTTTATTAATGTCTAGATCAGACAATCCAGAGTACTAAGACATTAAACTATCATTGAGCATAATTATAAGAAAACGGCAGTCAACTTAAACACAATTATCGAAATAAAAATGCTATATTGAGTATAGTGAGATAGGTCAAATGATAAAATACAATCGGGTAAGCAAGCACGTACGGAACTTTAACACACAGGGTTCCGTAGCGTAAATATAGAACCCTTTGTTCATTGGTCGATATCTATACATATAAAATGCACAGGAATTATCCTGTTTATTAAATAGGGTATCAAATATTAAAATATTTCCAAAATCTTTGTACATTACATTATTACAACATTGTGAGAAATAAAAGTATCAAATATCAAAATTATTATAATAAAGGGAAAATAATAATTTGCATACATAATATTATTATTTTAGAAATAAAGTTGCATAAGTGCTTGCTCGGACTACACTCCCACAAAATCGAAATAATACATTTCATTTGTAAGCCATTACAAGTGTCTAGATACATGTATCCAAGAAATTCTACAAACTAAATCGAAAAAAATAATAAAAATGCATGTTAATTGAATAAACATTATAGGCCCTTTGTAAAATGTTACAAATATAATATAATATGAGGAAGACGAAATTAAACTTTTATGTCAAACATATTGCACTAATTACAAGGACTGTCGAACTTTGTGTTTGTATCAAATACATGGATCGATAGAGAACGCGCAAATAGACAGCGGTCTAGCGTTCTGCGATCCGTTGAAGTACTGTATCTCCATTGGATGCGCAGTAAGCTACGCCGGACGCAGTCTATTCGCGCGACCTCAGGTAGCTCATTTACAATAAGTCGAAGGCGCCGACTTAGAAAGTCGCCAAAGTCGGCGCCATCGATTTTTTTTAGACTAATTAGACTGCCGCCTTAATCGATCGGTGGCCGATTATGGCTTGCGAACCTAATGTAAATGAGACATAGAACTAATTCACCTATGCTTGTTATTTAGTGAAATGGCAAGTAATTTAGTAAACGCACGCATTAATTACCTAAACTAAAATTCATTTGTTCACACGCGTCTATCTACTTACTAAGTCCAGTAGACTAAATTACAAGCATAGTGCGAATGAGATAGTTATATAATTTTGTTCGGCTTCGTCGAGGTAAACAATCGTCACATCGCAAGAATCGCTCCACAACATAATTGAATCAATTCTTACAAGCTAACGTACAACCTAAACTTTACATATAGTTTGGACTAGGTTCAGTGGCCGACCAGTTACCTCGATCACGTAACACATCGGCAAAAGTGACAGATGCTCGATTGATATGTTTGACAAACTTTCCACGACAAAAATATATGAAAAACATCTGTTTATAAGTAGTAAAATAAAAATGCTGTAAAATGTACTTAACATGCGCTATATAATAAATGTAACTTTCCATATGTATGGCCCAAGATACAATATTATATTTTACTACCGGTACGAGTACATAAGCGCTTTACAAATCATTATGTAAAATCATATCAATGAATCACAACATCCACTACGCTAATCGACAAATAAATCGCGTAGCTTAGCTCCTTAACCTAGTTTCAAAGGCCTTGTAACTAACTACCCTTATATCCTTTAAGAATTCCGATTATAAGGTCACCATTTCGTTACGAATACAGCTTCATTATATCACTTGAGACAAATTAACTAATTACACAAAATGTAACTTAACATCGAATTATTTAAAATTAAATGAACGAATGACATTTGATTCTGTAGAAAAATGTTAAATTATTTTAGTCACACAAGTTCGCTTAATCTACGGTTTCGAGGGGAATTTTGTGCGAGACGCTCTTACGCTTGCGGCGCTCGGCGCGTTCGGGAGTATCTTGCGTGCGCGCGCAGGATCCCGACCGCCAGCCGGCGCGGCCGCCGGGGACATCCGCCCTCGAAAGCTAACGAGTCGTTATCGGTAAAACGATCGGGGATCGTTCCCCGAACGGTGGTCGAGGGTTCCCTAACGCTAAACGAGACTCACAGGCACTAACACCGACACACCCGAACGTTCACGTCAATAATACATAGAAAACCGTAAAACTCGGGGGTACTCTCACAATTCCACTACACGCTCGTATAACTTAGTCATAGAGTTTATTGAGATCAATAGGGCCGCTCTGGGTTGGCTAGGAACATGCGGGGCGGGGGCATCAGACGAGGTGGTCGCGGTCGTCGAGCGACACGTCGGAGTCGCGGTCGGGCCGCAGCTCGCGCTCCAGGTCCAGCGAGCGCCGCTCCAGCTCCAGCCGCGCGCCGCCCGCGCCCGTGCAGCGCCGCGGGGCCTCCAGCGACGACACCTGCGACACAACACGGCCCTTCAAAACTTGTAACAAGCAAAAGGGCAAAAAAATATTCTAGGGCGCCAGAAAGAGACAATTTCGATCACACGAACCAAAAAAAAATGCATCAAACTTTGAGGAAAACATGTTACTGTATATAGAGATGCGTACCTTGGCGAGGCGGCGTGCGGAGGGCGGGCGCTAGGAGGGCGCGGGCAGGTGCGGCAGCTTGGCGGCGGCCCAGTAGCGGGCGCAGGCGCCGCTGGCGCCACTGACGCCGCTCACGCCGCTCACTCCGCTCACGCCGCTCGTCGTGCTGCCGCCCCCGCTCTCCTCCGATAGCGCCGCCTGCAGTTTCGCTTCTGGGGACAGAACGTACATATTAATATCACTATATTCGTTCTTTGTATTATGGACACTTTCCTACCTTACACACGGAGCGGCGAGTCAGTTCTCCGAAATTCCTGATAATTAGTCTTTGCTGATTGAACCCAGGTGCCCTGTGAAGGTAACTTCTTTTCACTTGAAGTAACCTCATGCATCAGAAGTGTTAATGTGTGGCCAGTCAATCTCCCACTATCCACCACAGTAATTTCTTCATTTTAACCCAGATTTCGGTCCAAGGGCAGAATACTAGTAACCGGCCTGGTGGGTGAATGGACCCTGGAAGTAACGTAAGGAGAAGTACTCACTGGCGACTTGCGAGGCATTGAAGGTGACGGGAGTGCGCGCGAGAGGCGTGCGCAGCGAGCCCCCCCGCGCGCCCCCGCTGCCGCCCGCGCCCGCCCCCGCCCCGCCCACGCTGCCCACGCACCCGCCGCTCGTCTGCTGGGGAACACCACACATTAAGACACTGACACTACTGTGGACCTGACCGAATACTCAAATTACACTTTATCTTAAGTTATACCTTAAGTTTTCCTTTTTTTGTGACAAAAGAGTATGAGATTTAAGCGTAGCTTAAATATATTTGAGTATTTCAGCATTCGCAAAGAAAACAAACAACTTATATATAGATAATGGGGGCCGAATTATGGAAACGTTATCTCTATTACTCCATTTTACAGGGAGTAAGATAGAAAGATAAATAAGAACTCAAAAAAATACATCTACCAACCCTATTATAGTAAACACTAGGATTGCATTTTATAAGTGCCATCTAACTAACACACTGTATTCAATTCAACTAATCTGCGAAGCTGAACCTATTCATCAACCTGTTAATCATTTATTACAACTACTCATTGAAACAAAAACAAATATCACCAAGCTACGCAAACACGAAAACCACATTAAAATTGATTTCCCTTATTGCCCCACATTTTACAATCTACGTAAATCTGGCAATAAAAACGTGGGCATTGATTGTCACAAACGCAGCTATAAACTAAACGCTCCACTAACTAGGGCAGGAGATAATGATCTACATTTGTTCTATAGTGTATTTAGTGCATGTTGCGTGGTAACGCAAGTCATACTGTGTACTGGTAAACAGCTGGTCGCAACAAATTTTTAATCATTTATACTTCATACTTTTACGAATGTCAGAAAACATGATATCAATATAATTAGCATATTTTATTTTCTATGATATCAATACATAGATATAATAATTAAGTAAACATATATCTTAAATATTGAGACAAGAAACATAAAATAATAGCAAAATTATTCAATTTTATCCTCCATTTTGACAGATCTCGAATGACAGTTCTTCCGTTTCACGTATAAGTAACCTGATATTTTGGTGCAAGGTGCAACTGGGTGTAAGTATACAAATGTGAAGATCAATTTGATTGGCTAGTACAGTGAAGCAAATGATGACTTCCGAAGTGCAGATTATCAACTGCCAAAGCTTTTCCGAATTATTTAAGTACTAGCTGTTACCCACGTCCCGAGGGAACTACTTAACATTCCCGGATAAAAAATAGCCTTCAACCGTCTCCGGGATGCCGTCTATCTCCATACCGGTTTAGACGCTTTACCATGAAAGAATGACAAACAAACACGCTTTCGCATTCATAATATGAGTTAGGATCTCCAGCCTAATCGGATGGAGTTGAATACCGTCATTGTATAAACAGCAACTGTCAACTCGATTGCTGGGTAATATGATACTCATTGGTCTTTGTCAACTTATAATATCAACATCAAAAGGTAAACATAAAGATGTTTAACTATATATATGACCAGACAGACTTAGAATTTTGTTATCATTATATTCACATTTAGTTAAAAGATTTTGGCCTTTGGAGTCAAAACTACTCAATACTACTAAAATTCACAAGGCTATTAAAAACTAACACTTATTCTATCTAAATCACCCTTCTATTTTCATCTAACCAGACTCAAATGATTCATAGGAAATCCTACAACTTCCACGTATTAGCTACCCTGTCGCATCACATCTGTCTATATTATCCACGCCAGTTAGTCTATATGTCTATAAATATATAACAGTCAGAGGTTCATTGGAGAAATAAATGTGCGTTCATTGAAGTGGGCAGTGCTCGCTCACAAGTGAAGGGTAGCTATTGTAGCTAAACTTAGATGTTTTGAACAGATGACTGCATTTCTCATAGTTCTAATTGCTTATGAACTTGAAGAATGCATATTACTATTAAATTATTCAGCCGTTTAAAGTTCAAACCGTCGGGTTTCAATGCATTTCAGTTGAAACTTATGTTTCAAAGGTTGCCTTTTTACTTTTTCTACAGCTCTGGCAAAATTTAAAAGTTAAAAAAAAGTTAAAGCTAGTAAGACAGCTAAATTATCATTAAAGCTAGTAAGACAGCTAAATTATCGTTAACTTAAGTGTATATATATAATAAATCCAGATTTGAACTTATTTCTCTTTCAAGAAGTTCAAGTTACGGCTCTTTCTATCAAAAAACTTCAAAACTATGTTCTGGACAATGTACTGTATGTTGACTTACATATGGTAATTTTGATAAGCAATTATACTTAATACTTCCTTAAGCGTGATGGCACTTAAGCAGTCATAAGCTTCAATATAATATACACAATGATGATCAATTTGACCCAAGTTTTAGGGCGATGACACATTACACACCGCGCGACGTAACGTTGCGACGTCGGCTCATCGCTGGCGCCAGACAAGACATGTCAGGTTATAAAATTGGTTGTATTGCTCAGATTGTTGCGATGACACAACATGTTTCCTTGTGTATGAGTAGACGGTTCAAGATCATGTCGCGGAAGTATATATAGCCGAATAAAAAACAAACTTGTCATAGTTACGCTTACTAATATTTGCGTACTTATCTATCAATCCATGCAAATAATACTTATTTAATATATTTCTTTACACTAATTAAAACCAAAAATAAATGGCAACTAATAATAAAATAAACTTAAAAACAAAATCAATTGCTTGTGGTAATAAGATAATTAGAGAATGTAAACGACTAAATATTGTAATCAGACTATTGTCTATGCGCACCTCTGCGAGTGGTACTCACACACAATAACATTTACAAAGATAAGATTGTCGATCAGAGACACGCAACTGACTTGCTCTCGTTCTAAAGTGTTGTTGCATTGCACGCAAAAACTTTTCAAATATTTCAAGAATAAGCAGTTCTAACACGAACAATTACACATATCATAATGTAAATGCAAGTATAATGTGTAAAAGTGAGAACCTTTTACATAATGCAGCAAAAGTTTGTATGTTGATTTGCTGATTTAAACGATATTTGACTACAAGCTATTCAATAAAATAATTAGGTAATAAAGTTGTATCTCATCTTCATCAGAGCCCAGGAGCTCGCTTATATTTTAGACCGAGAGCAGTGCGGGAACCTGACCAAAACAAACTTAAAATCATCATATTCCCACAGACAATCAACCAATAAAAAAAATCTCAAAGAAGCAAACAAACCTATTTGTCAGTGCACTTAGGGTGCGCGAGCCGCTTGGCATGGTGCGCTATACTAACGTGGTTGGCGGGCAGCGAGTGCGGCAGCGGCATGGGCAGCGCCTGCGGCTGCGGCTCGTCGTCGTGCGGCGGCCGCGGCAGGCGCCGGCGCAGCCACGCGTGCCGCAGCGCCTGCGCCGGCGTCAGCCGCTTCTCCGGGTCCCATTCCAGACACCTGGAATAATACGACATAGCGTAAAATATATGACCCTTAACAATCTCAACTGCTGTTTTGGGTTCCCAGACCAATAACAGCAATTGTGCCGGTTGATATTAACTTTCTGGCACAATGTGGGCGTACCAATTTTATACCCCTCTACCTCTTTGGTGTTAACATACGTGATGGCGTGCTATGAATCAGCATGTAAGCAATAGATTAAGGTACCTCTATAAATAGATCTTCCAGGTTGTTTTAAACTAAACGATAAATCGAAGCGATCGAGATCATTTAATCTCGGTGCGCTGCACTCGAGTAAACAATACAAATTACAGTCAATTTTAAAGTATAATGTAATTAATTCGCCACCCAGTATAGTAGTAAGATAAAGTGTTTCTTCTCAGACATACAATTTAGTAAAGTAAACAGTTATCAGAAAATAAATGCCCGTGCTATTCTTAAAAGAAAATGGTGTTTGTAAAACCTTATTTGCGATCCAACTTTTACTAGCTTCACGGGTAAAAACTAAACTAGGAAATTCATCTCGTTAATATTTACTCCGTATTGGTATTCTTCGTAGCATATTTTTGGAAAGAAAATTTAGCTTATCTCAATTTTTAGTCGGTGTTTTTACGCAAAAACCTTCATAGGAGCCTGAGAAGAAAAAAAAATACAATGCAGGAGAAAAAAACAAGACACGGAAGTTTTATTTATACTATGTACGGGTTTTTACTCTGAGAATATTGCACACGATAACATGACGTAGCAAAAATTATTTTACACATCCTTTCATTTAATCCTCCAAATGTAAATAAAAAATAATTTTAATGACTAATCAACACTTTGTACTAGGAACTAACTAACAGATGTTGAAATGCGAATTACATTTCAAGTTAATAAACTAATAAAAATATTTTCCCAGATCACATTGGCTCGCTCGATTTTGTGCGGCGATGCCAAACCACAAGAGAAATACAAGCTGCAATTTTCATTCAAGTTTTCCTCGTCAACAGGGCGGGGAAACATTACCTTTTTGATTTACGATAACAGAAAAAAAAATTAGAACCATTAAAAAAACATTGAATAATACAAGTTGAAACGATTTAAATTCAAAGAACCATTAAGAAGAGGTAGAGAAATTAAAAATCATCCATTGCGTTGTACCTCGTGAAAAGCCAGTCTTTCCTACAATTCTCCAAAAGCTACTGTCACATGGTTTTCACAAACTTAATTTATTATTACGAAAATGGCGCTAGAATAATCTATTATTTTTAATTGTATTGGGCGCCTAACTTATCAGAGCGCTTGAAATATCTTTTGAGGTTTTGTCAAGCATAACCTACCTATTAGTATTTTTTTTTATTCTTAAATCATATTTTTAATCTAATTCATCATCATCTGCCTATATATTGCCCCACAGCTGGGCACAGGCCTCTTCTCATACAGAGAAGGCATGAGCATTGATCATTTAATCTAATAAATAATTTAAATTACCTTCTAATAAAATCAATGAAGAATTTGTCTTGACAGCCTTTGAGTGCCGTGACAAAACTTTTCGACCCAGGAGGACCTCGAGGCTTGCCTCTTCTTGACATTCCTGAAAAAGACATTATTTTCATTCAAACAAGACGAATATAAAATGGCTGACAAATTACTTTGCCCGCAAAAAGTAATATACATAGAATTATATTTATGAATAAGTTGTAATAAGAAATCGTCTTTATTAATATGTAATAGAAAGTAGCTTTGAGTAAAAGTCTGAAAAATAAATGAAACTTGTTGGTAATGTATTTTGATTTGCGTATTTAGAAATTCTGTACTGAATAAATGACAAACACAGCTATAGGATTATTAGTTGTATTTGGCCACTAACCAAGACGAGTCATCGATTCCTCTAATTAATACCGACTTTGTGTATAGTTATAAATTACGTGATCCGTTTAGAAGTCGTTAATATTGACGATTAACTATAATTTTAATAACATGAAAGCAGTTAGTAAAAACCTAGAAGTGATAGAATATGGCTTGGTCGGCAATTAAAGTACGATGCCATACTGCGCCATAAAAAAAATGCCATTTTATGCAAAGGCTATATTATCGACCTGCCTATTTTAATGACGATAAAAATATACATAAACCATTGATTTGAAAACCATGCAGGATACAAAGTCTTAATAGTTTTCTGTGGTGTACAAAATTATTTGCCGAAAACCCAAAAGACGACTGATAATAATGATGATCAACATAAAAATTAACCACAAATGACTAATAGGCATTTACTGATCAGACAGACACCAGACAGACATTTTATAATGTATAATAAAATGCCATGTGTCGTCTGATGAGTCATACTTGGGTCATTTGATAAAAGAGAATCATTAAAATCATTAGACATCAGTAAAACATCCCGTCGTCATATGACTCAGAATTTTTTACATTTCAGCATACCTAATGACGTTTAGTGAAAGTATTACGAAGTTCAGGAATGTTGGTAAACACATGGATTACTGTATTATTATTTTTAGGAATGTCTAACAGACTTTTGCATACTAAAAAATACATTACGGAATCGTAGAACGTAGGTAAGCATTTTTCTTTTAAGTGGATTTTAAAATAAATGTGGTAAAACATAATTGCTATACTCAAAAATAATAACCTAATTCACTGATTTTGCTAAGCCTTGCCTTTCGTTTTACAACTTAGTATTAGTACCTTTATCGTGTACTAATATCTACATCTAAATAACTTAAAAATTATAAATATAATGCAAAATAGTAATACAAGTTGTACACGTTTTGATGAACCTGCCTAACACCCAGTTGCACCAAAAAATATCAGTTTACATATACGTGAAACGGAAGAACTGTCAATCAAGTTCTGTCAAAAGTCAAAATGGAGGATAAAATTGAATAATTTTGCTAATAATTTATGGTTTTCGTCTTAATATTTATGACATAGGTTTACTTAATTATAATTCCTATGTATTGATTTCAAAAAAAAATAATTAAAAGTGTGCTTTTTGTGATATTCGTAAAAGTAGATATGTAGGTACGAGGCTTCCGGCGACTGGGACCGCAATTAACTGATCCGCGGTGTGAGTCGCCGGACGGATTTAATTTAAATATTTTTCTTCCGGCTACTGGGACCACTCATAAAATATAAGGTTCAAATCAAAAATAGTACAGTCAGACAAAAAAATCTTTAGTGCACTCTATAATATATATTAAAAGAATCAAATGGATATTGAACATTTGAAATGTTGCGTCACGAAAAGTACTAGGACATCATAGAATGAAAGAGACTGCAGTGTTGCTTCTACTACCCACCCGTATATAATGTAAAATCTTTGCCCACCCGTTACTTTGTAAATGCCACGTAACATACCAGGGCTTCATAAGGTTGCAGAAGTTCCGTCAGCATTCGGATAACGGAACTATTCAATTCTACCAACATAGTGAGACCGAAAGACGGGATGTGTAGGTTGCACCTAAGTCTGTTGTTCCCATCCCGCTAGTGAAGTTACTAGGACAGCATAAAATGAAAGAGACACCGCTGTGATGTTTCAACTAGTTTGCTTCTTTACCTTGGCGAGACCCGCGTATTCCGTGCGCATTTTATTTACATTATATACGGGTGGGTAGTTGAAACAATACTGCGGTCTCTTTCATTCTATGATGTCCTAGTACTTTTCGTGACGCAACATTTCAAATGTTCAATATCCATTTGATTCTTTTAATATATATTATAGAGTGCACTAAAGATTTTTTTGTCTGACTGTACTATTTTTGATTTGAACCTTATATTTTATGAGTGGTCCCAGTAGCCGGAAGAAAAATATTTAAATTAAATCCATCCGGCGACTCACACCGCGGATCAGTTAATTGCGGTCCCAGTCGCCGGAAGCCTCGTAGGTACATATAAAAAGTTTGGTGCAATCGGTTGTAAGTGTTTTGTTTTGGTACTTTTACGATTTGTTACACATTCTTTCGTCTGTCTATCGTTATCCAAAGATAATAGTATGATACGATTTCCGTTCTAAATGAGGTCGTGGTGAAATGCGGGTCAAATTACGATAACTCAACTCCAGACGTGATAACCTTAATCCTCAAAAATTGTTCTTTAAAAAAAAACAAAGTATTTTCAGATTGAAAAAAAAAACAGTTTATAAAGACATCGACAACCGAAATCATAATTTGCGAAAGTGCTATGATTTCATTATTCGTAGATTCAGCCAAATCGCATCAAAGTATTTTAGAATGTAATCTATAAATATTAAATATTAATAATATATAACGCAATAATTCCTAATTACGTTATGCAAGTCAAATCATTTAATTTCACATTGCTGAAATTTTAACATATATAAATATTTAAACATTTCATCAATATTTATATAAATATCTGTATATTCTGTTACATAATAAGGGTGCTGGTTTGGGTGAGTTAAACCTTCTTCCTTCTTTATGCTTTTGTGTCTCACTAACCTCCACTAAGAACGGTGGTGCCATCTGCTAGTGTAGTAGCTGTGCAGTACCGCGGAAGACCTTTGCTGCTGATGAAGTTCTTCGACCGTTTGCCCTGCTCGATGAGCTTCTGTGGCGGCATACCAAGCAGTTCGATGATGCATGCCATCTGGTCCGCTTCATCCTCGCCTGGGAGTAGTGGGAACCCTGAAACAGTAGCACGAGACAAAATATGTAATGGTGCTTGAAATATTCGGGTTAAATTTAAGGGCAAATTAGGATTCCTACGCACATTTGAGAGTGGAAAAATGTTCAGTATTATTACAATATAAATCTGATATATTATGTGGAAATTAGGTGATTGTCGCTTTAAGAAGCTTTTTAACAGCTTTTTAAGTTAAGTAAAAGCTGTTAAAAGAAATTAAGAAAAAATAGCAGACCTGGCATTCTACCGACTAAGGCATTCAACACGAGTTTATTTTGCGTAGACAAGTCAAAAAAACATTTACAAATATTGGCGAATAATAAACATGATCACGAACTTTTTAAAAAGGTAGAAACAAAAATTGGTATCATGATATCAAGGCGCGTCTTATCTCAGATTTCATTGTGAATAACCTCAATAATGAACTCTAATTTAATGTCATTGCCCTGATCGCAAATATTATTGTTTTACGCGTTATCTTAAGCTTCTACTTTAAGAATAGCACAAAAAAATAATATCAAATTAATATTTTCATTTTCTCCAACAATTAAAATACGTATATGATTTCAGGAATTCGTTGAACTAAATCCAATATCTTTGGTGGATTTTTGTCATAATGCTATTTAAAAAGTCTCGTCAGACAGTAAGTATTTTTTTACGTCTGCAAAGTTACACGACTCAGCAAGGGGTTTTAAATTCGATGCCATGGCAAATGAAATCGTTTAGTTGACGTGAAAAGGCGGAGACGGGATTCCTTGATGGGGGTTCGCTATTATCGGTATTCGCTTTAGCGAATGAGGAGTTCATTTGTGCTTTTTGGGTAATGTTTAACGACATGAAATAAAGAACTAGGATTTTTGTTCGTGTAATATTAGGATACATATTAAATTAATATCTGTAATTATTTTCATCTGATCACGATATCAATGGCATCCTACACACCTTTTTTAAATAGGTATGTATATCCGGATATCTAATATCCGATGACCTTCTATGGGTCCCATTAAATAATCCTTTCAAGATTAATTAAGTTTTAAATAACACTCGTTAAACTAAACAAGATTTAACAACTACATAATGAACTCACCTGTAAGTAGCTCCGCCAATATACACCCTAGGGACCACATGTCGATGGGCATGCCATACCTGGCGCCCATCATCACCTCTGGCGCCCGGTAGAACCTCGACTGGATGTACGTGTACACCCGTTGGTGCTCGTAGCACGAGCTGCCGAAGTCTATCACCTGGAAACAAATGAGCATAATATAAGTCTTGGTGTACAATAAAAAACCATTGAAAATTATTCAAAGGAGACAACGTACTGTCAATATAGATAAATTAATTTAAAAAAATATGTAAATTAAAAAAAAATGATATTGATTTGCTCTTTTACTTTGGGTAAGGTATTTGAAGTTGTTACTTTGTTGTTTTGTTACGTTGTTAAACCTAGTCATCATCATCATCTGCCTAGCCTTTTCCCAACTATGTTGGGGTCGGCTTCCAGTCTTAACCGGATGCAGCTGAGTACCAGTGTTTTACATGGAGCGACTGCCTATCTGACCTCCACAACCCAGTTACCGGGTAACACGGGACCCCTTGGTAAGACTGGTGGTCAGACTTTCTGGCTTCTGACTACCCGTAACGACTGTCAAAGATGTACAAATGACAACCGGGACCAACAGCTTAACGTGCTTTCCGAGGCACGGAGGAGTCTCGTTATGACAAAGATGGTCACCCATCCACGGACCGACCGCGCCAAGCGCAGCTTAACCTTTGATCGGTCGACCCGTGCGGCTGTTGCTTAGCCACGAGCTCCTCAACGTTGAAGAAGAGAAAAGAAAGAACGTTGTTAAACCTAGTAATGAAAGAAAATTACTTAACGATGACTTACAATAACCTAACCTAATAAAGCATACACGCCTAGTCAGTTCAAAACGAAGATCAAACCCACGACCTTTGACATTCACCACCTTCGATCCGCGATGTCATCCTAACAACATTAAGTAACAAAGTGAACACGCCGTACTACGCTGCCATCAAAATGGCACCATTTATCAACACAGACATAAGGAAGACTTCAGTGAAATTATATTACAGAACATTTCAGTAAATATAACATACCAATACACAAATTACACGTAATTCTACAAGTTAGGGTAAGATCAAAGGTCCCAGCGTACCCATTACGAAGTAATGAGTTGTTTATTTTTTAATGTAGCGTAGTTAAAGAAAATCGCACTCCAATTTTCCCGTATTTTAATGGACTCGAGTCTGGGTCGTTTTTCGATTGAGTTGTAAGTTTTACTTACGATGTTGACCCACTTCGTTTGACGGGTCAATGGGAACTAGAAATGGTATACATAGCTAATTGCATTTCATTCCAATAAGAGGTACAGAGACCTATAACCAATCTACATTAATAATATTGTCCTTAGTGTGTGATAGGCAAAGGCAACGACGCTAAAATATTGAAATGTGTACGTAGATAATAATATATGCCTTGTTATAACGCCATCCTCTTGCCTTGACCCCAGCCTATCAGGGTCAGCACAGCATGCCTTCTCCTTCCATACATATCTATCAACCATCACTTCATTACTCACATCCTTTCATTCAAGCCATGTCGTCTTTAACACAATCGATCCATATTTTTTGTCTACCTCCTGTCTTATAACCCTCCACATTCATACTCAGAACCCTTCATGTGACATCTCCTTTATTCCTCTGTATTACAGGCCTATGCTATAACCAACAATATGAGTAAAAACGATTTCTAAACAACTTCTAGGTCTCCGCTTTCAGAAAAGTCACCTTGTGTATAAATACAGCAAAATATACCTATTCAAAAGTTCGAGAAAGTTTTAGAATTTCAAACGATACCCCAAGGAGAAACAATAGAACGTAAAAAAACAAAGTCCAATGAAAAATAATTCGATAAAAGTTGGATTTATTAATGACGTGCGAACAGGGGCATACATCTGCTTGTTTTTCTACGTCGTAACATATTTTCTAAGATAACATTTATATGAGTTAAGAAAAACATCATACTTTAATTCTTCATCGCATCTTCCTTATTTATGGCATTTCCAGGCGGCATCGATAACTAAGTTATGGCGAGTCATTTACATAGCCTAGATCTATTTACTGCAAACTAATTAAATTTTATTAGCGACTAATTACTCACTCGAAATCACCTAGGTAAACTAGGTACTACAAGTATCTTTTTGTTAATTTGTCTTTTGAATATTTAATATTGAAACGAAAGAAAATATGGGACCTAGTGATTATAGCGAGTACAAAAATTGTCACCTGAAAAACCCTTCAATGTATGATACTTACATAATATTACTTATTAGACGTGCCCCTAGTTAAAAGCAAAGATACACGAAACAAAGTAAAAGACGTTGTTTTATACAAAATTATACGAAGAATCTCGTAACGCCCAAATATACATAACTAGCTTCCGCCCACGACGTCGTCCGCGTGATGTAGTGGTGCTCCGCTCCTACTGGTCTTAGCGTGATGATATATAGCCTTCCTCGATAAATGGGCTATCTAACATTAAAAGAATTTTTCAAATCGGACCAGTAGTTCCTGAGATTAGCGCGTTCAAAGAAACAAACAAACTCCTCAGGTTTATATATTAGTATGGAAGTATACATAGATATAGATATATCGAATACCTACATAAAGTTCGTATTATAAAACTTGTTAAGATAGAATAACATATTTCTATCATCATATGTAAGGATAGGACTATACATGTACCCACCCTCGTAGGACCCCAGTTATTCAACGAAACCGTGTTTATCATCCTCAATGCTGAATTTTGATTCTGTTTACAACTCAAATTATTTTAGAGTGCCTTTATTGACAAACGCACCCTTCTATCCCGACCTAATTCCTACTTGTTTACACTTTGAACGTAACCCGAATTATTTGTATCACATGATCATGTTTTAATGTTCCTACTTATTATTTATTTTGATTCAAAAATATTTATATTGATGTTGTTACATTAGCAATCGCGTTTTAGTCAGCATTTGATATGTTGTCTACAATATCTATTAAATTAACAAAATACATGATAATATGTTTTATTACGAGAAGATAGTATCAACTTCCTTTTTTGTTACTTAATAGAGATTACCTCGTTTGTAAGATTTTAACACCGATTTACTACACATTTTAACCTAAAAATTCAACCTGATATTTTCAATAGATAATCATTTTTGATGTTGTAAATTATAATCCTGTATACATTGCCTGTATATAACTTCAATAACTTGTTCCATAATAGTCAGACACCAATAATATAAATTGTGTATGCAACGGAGAGGCGCCACTCTGCATCCTAGTGTGAATTTATGTCGAAACTTTGCAACGCTTTCATCTCGAAGTCAAATAAAATAAGTCATTAGGTTTATAGATCCCAAATAACGTGCGTTGCCTTACATACAATGTCCTTAAATCATAACAATATTTTCTCTAGCACAGACAGTGTAAAAATAACGACGCACTTAGAAAATGAAGCGAGAACAATTTTGAAACGTACACTCCAGAAAGTGTAAGTGATTGAATACAATCAATTTATTTACACTTGCAGTAGGGATTCATGTTATATGTAATAGATTTCTGGATCAATAGATCGATAAAAACGTTTGAGCGTCGGATGTCGATTGAATCGAATGCAGCACGCGTGCGCGCACGCATAGTCACCGCAGTGTTGCCGCACTTATATTGTTTATTATTCCTAAATATAGGGACAGAGCTGATAAATGGCGGAAAATAAAGAAATATATGAAAATCTTCAAATGTTAAGAAATAAATAATAAGAGGATGGATAATAAGGATGTTATATAAATTATTTACATTTCTAGGAATTAAGTTAAATCTTGTATCAACAAATAAAAAAAGCTAAACATTTATAACTTAGCTATAACAAACATTAATTTCACTATAAAATTATAACCTCATTAAACATATTCTTTTATTTATTGGGAGTACAAAATACGCATATGGCAACAACGGGTCGGCGTTTGACGCACGCGCATGTTCCGATCAAAGCGCTTCAATGGTCCATTGTCTACTGATTACGTTCTTACGACTTTATCATAACCTCATAACGAAGCTCTTGGAATTGTATTCAAGGCCTCACGTTATAAGGCACGACCAAGAATTGTTGGAAAATCAATAAGTATTGGTGTCGGTTTGTCTGTGATACGTGATACGTAGACACGAGATTGATCATCTTAGTTTAGGGAGATTTAACATTGATGGAAGAAAAAAATACAGATAGCTGTACGTTTTTGGGGCATCATGATCTTATAAAAAGGCCAAACTTACTACCCAGTAGGTCACTTACATGACAAGAGACTATCGCGGATAACCCTTGAGTAGGTTAAATGGTGGGATGATCTGGACTTCTTTGATTAAGACTGGTCCCTAGGTCGTCTAGACGGATATAGGTGATAAGTGAATATGAAGGCCTTTATCCTGCAGTGGGGCAATGCAGATATTTTAACTCAATTGGACAGCAAACACATTTAAACCTGTTAAGAATATAAGATGAAGTCAATATCTTGTGAAATTCGTTTACATTTATAGGTCAACGATATCCTTGTTGCAGTTTTATATTCCAGTATTAAAGACGTATGCAGTTCTCAGAACAGAATAAAAATATGCTTAAAAACAACCGATTGATTGAAACCATCTATCAAAGCGTGATTAATTGCCACTTTTCTGTACTAAACAATTATGATAAGCTGACAGGGTAGGAAGAAACACAGGCAAGAAAACAGCCAGAACATTGTTACAAATGATTTTTAAAATTGTTCGCGATAACCCGAGACATATTGACGTCAATGGACCATACAGCTATGCAATTATGATGTATTTCATAGAAAAACTTTTTTGACAGGGACGGAGGCCAATACCTGATTTTCCGCGAAGTGTTGGCCGTCATTGGCAGGGCTCCAATGATTGTCATCAACTTATGTATCATTTTAAGGAGACAGGTTATATCGTATAATGACCACATTGTGCTTTAGTCATAAAGTAATGATTGTGCGAATTATAATAAGCTGTTGGTATGGCTTTGTGATAATATATGACAAGTGCCTACGTGTGTGGTTAATAAATTAGATGATGATAGAAATGTTTCTTTCTTCTAGGTAAAGCGGAGATAGTTGCCAACTTTGTGCCAAAGTTGGTTTAGAATTGTGACACCAGTCACAGCAAATAAAGAGAATCCCAAATATAATGTAGAAACTGAAAAGTAATTATATTGCAGTATGTGCGGTAAATTTTAGATTCCTGCAAGAAACAGAGAAATTTTTTTACAATTAATTTTGGGGGATATGAACGCATCTACGATACTGGAGACAGATAATTTAAAAAAACGCAATTTTTCTTTTAATTACTTACATAGGTTTACCTCAAAACAAATGTCCCAAAAATAATAAATTGAAGTAATCAAAATAAAACCCACCAAAAGATTGTACAAACAAAAAACTACACAATTTGGGCGCCACGATAAACATTGCTCCGACGTATACAAATATTGACTAAAGCTACGCCAAAAGCTACTATACCCAATTTCTCAATTCTGTGCCAGTTTTTAACAGCACTAATTAGTAACTAAACATTGTACTGAAAGATTTGGTTCCGCGAACCTGCCATAATTCCGCCTAAAAAAAATAATTAGGAACGTACTTTTTTTTTGTAACGAAATGATGAATGATTTTTCAGTTCACTTCGGTGTGGGAAACGAAGAGAAGACGAAATATTACCGAACCATAAACAATTTTCGTGTAATGTTTGAAATATTTTCCATGGCAAACAAGCCGACGAATCTGATTCTAAATGGTCACTATTATGAAGATATGAGCAAGGCTATCACAGAAGCTTCGCCATCCCAGAGACAGCTCATCAGTCATATGCCTGAAATTATACAGGCACCAACGCCAGTCAAACTGGAACAGCCACGCTGTTTTGTGGTACAAAGAGGAATAGTGTTGGTATAGTACAGGCTGTCGCTAACTCGATAAGGCCCAACATCTACTGTTTACTGACAAAACCCTATGCGATGTACCAGTTTCTGGGGAGCTTCTTTTTACATATAAATTCGGGTATATTATACTTATATTTTGCCTTTACGAGATTGATATGCTTGGTATAGTACTTCTCCGGAAAAACATATTCACAAGAAGCTCTATTGTAGCTTTATTTCGGAACGTACCTTTTGCTTTGTTTGTTTAAAAACATTTTCCTACAAAAAACAGCATAACAAACAATAATGTTATTATGCTATGCTTGTATGACGTCACAATTGCGTATAAAATATTAACAAATACCCAGTTAATTACAGCATAACAGCGAAACAGAAAGCCAGAACCTTAGAATAGAAATCCTTTGTTGATTCACTCAGTAACTTGTTCATAGCTTTGCGCAAGTCGTACTTTATTAGCATGTTTGACAAACCATTTTACACACAACACTTGTCGCATCCGCCATTAGAACTCACACCTACCATTATAGACATAAAATCCAAATTTGAACGGTAATCAGTAAACACAGCGGCACTTTAAAGCTTGTTACACAAATCACAGATTGTATGTCACAACTGAGCAGTTAGATTTACAATGTAATGACGTCATAGGAGATCGATGTTCTCCACATTTCACGTGAAGGGAAACGTGAAACGTGACGTATAAATCAAGTTGACATTACACTATTAGACGTAGGTGGCGTTCCTGTTTACCCCGAGTGGAGAAATAGCGAGATTATACTGCAGGGTGACGAGTGTGACGACGTGGAAGGAATACCACGGCAAGGAATGGAGTTGTTTAGAAATATCCGCCTGGAAATGTCTGAAATGTGCTGTATTCGGAAATAATTGTTTCCTGTATCTTTAGGTAGGAGTAAGGAAGGTTCAGAAAAAGTTTAGAGGTCAAAAAGTAATGGTATAGTTAAGTGCAACAATTAATTGCAATGTCTGGAATGCCTTTAAGGAAAAATAACCATAGCATCGCATGCATCAGTCTAAGATATGAAGCGTAAAGAAATTCTAGAATATAACTTTTGTAACAAAAGCAAACTATTGAATAAATAAGAGAACATTAGTAAACTAGACATATTAGTGGCAAAAGCCTACAGAGGTATAAACTTATAGACATCAATTTTGACAAAACGAAAGCTTATAAAAAACTTTTAATTAAAAAAAAAACTGTGGTAATATATTTTTAGATTACAAATTATTAGTAAAAAAGCTCACTATAAAATTCATTTCATTGGAATAAATTCCACGCTTCCATTTTCCCGACTCAGTCATTTACACTCCGCTACCCGTTCGTTCCGAGCGATGCGTGGTGTTTAACGAAGTGTACTAAATATATATTTAAATAGACGGAATTTTAATTAATTAAATATTGCATATTAAATTAACGATGACTTGCATTGCGTACACTTTGAAGCTAGAATAACGGATAATGAATAATAATGTGTACTGATAAGTTCCTAGAATAAACTCTATCCTAACCAGCGGTAATTTCGATTGCTTCGTATTGTCAAATCACCCACAAGGCATTAAAATTATTATATCTCAACCTAAATAACCATACGTGTTGCGTGTTGTTGTTACAATTCCATGTCGGAGGCCGTCAGTTGGATTTGAGAAAACTCTGACACTAGAGCTTATTAGGTAGATAAAAACTTGCAGCCCACACGATAAGAAGAAGAATATAGATTTGCCTTTGCAACTAACACAGAGTAATAAAAAAATACATTTGTTATGTACACACAACATCTATGTAAAACAAATATCTTTTGAACCTCGATAATAGTGAACATCTTTTACATCAAAACAACCATGTTTAATAAGTTGTTTCAATACATCTCACTATTTTTACACCGTATGGCCGATAGAGTACGCAGTAATTTCAATATATTACACTATTTTTCACACCACATGGTGCACCCATCTTCAGAGTTCTCCGCGTGATGCGTGGGCGCATAATTTCGATACGTTCTTGAAATCACGATTATAATCAGTGCTTTATGCATTCTTTAATAATCTACCATCCCGGCCAAGTTCAAATCAATCTCTGTTCGAAATTAGTTACGTATGTTTTAGATATTGTAATTGATTTATTGTTAAGACACGCTGTTTTGAAATCTGAATGCAATTAGGTAGAGGTCAGTCATAAAATTATGTTCAATGCAGACTGGACTATGAATAGATCCCCATTGCACTGCTATTGTGGATGTCGCCAGCGCGTGACGGAATATTCTAGAAGGGGGTATTCTGGAAGGTTTCCCACCCCTAAAGATTGTAATTTTTGGCGAAACATCTGTACCTACTAACGCATTAAAAATTAAGAATGGAAATACCAATGGATTTTACCGATGATGCGCCACTAAGCCGAATTTACGAACAGGACATTTTACTAGTGACATGTCAAAAAATCAATTTAATCATGTATCCTACGCGTGCCAAAAATTACAGTTTGTCCAACATTTTCCTTAATGTTTTTGCATTGTTCTGTAAACGTAATATTTAGAAATGTTTCTGAGATGAGAACTTTACGTCATACTTCTTGGCTTTTCACGCTTCATTTGTTTATGAAAATTGTAAGGCGAAAAGTCGTAATGTTAGTGTATACTCTCGTATAAAAATATGTATATAGAAGCAAAATTCATAGGTTACTTACTAAAATATTTACTACTATCTTCTGCCTACGGTGTCGCCCGTTTCATATACACATATGAATATAAGCATTCGTAGCTCACAAGGGCAATGTTACTTTCTCTCTGTGAAAAACGTTGGAATCGCTTCAATAATTCCAAAGATTAGACTACCTAGACCTACCCATAACAATAGAAACAACTGACATGTATTTAAATAGATGACGTGAATGTATATACTTGGCGTGTCAAAAGGGAGTGCGATGAAATCGCCTGTGTGTATACTTTTTTTTGAACCATGACTGTACCAATAAAATATCAATTGTTCGCTGTAACACATACTATGAATGTTTGAAGAACAATCGTTTATAAGAAACGATCCCATAATTTCCAAAATATTTATCTTTTGTAAAACCACTGCACAATAACTACTCATTTATCCTCTAAAAGTTTCCACCCTCTAAATTTATTTATCAATAGTAGATAATATTAGTGCAAATAACAATTAGTAATGATCTAATGTTAGCGTATTGACACTACTAAACTTTGCTTACTGTACTAACCAAAATGTACTTAGTCCAAATATCTGAGACATTTGATGTCCTCTCTAACCTTGGTCTGGGTCTGTGGGCCCACGTAGTGGAATTACGACACTCTCTCTATTTTATAAAGAGACGAGTAACTCTTAGTTCTATGTCACTCTATTCTACTAAACCCCAAATAGTTGGGTTGATTATGTACATAATTAATTTACGAGTTAAATTTGAACTCTACTGTAAAGGTTGTCAAATGCAGTGTTCTCATGAATAAGAATATCGTATTCCCAAAACATTGACCCGTAACAAACGTTTGTGGAAGAAAAATAAGATTTACTAAAACAATATATCCATGTAAAACTTTAAAAACTTCTAAATCCGTTTCCTATTTTCTCGGAAATGAAAATTCTCTATTCGTTCCACGTATTTTAGGTGTTATGATGATAGAAAACAAACGCCCAGAGCATTGTTTGAAAAACAACACTTCCTTGGTAATATTTATAACTTTCGGTTTAACATTGAATTCTACTGGTATTGTTGTGTTTATAATACGCGATATATCTCCGAATTGCTATGAATGGATGAAGGTTGATAGATATCATATGGAGGAAACAGAAGACTGATTTCCCAAATACTGGAACATCACTCAGTTTTAAACAGGGCGTTTTAATCCCAAGCTATCTCTTTAGAAGTGTAACATTATATTACTAGACTAGCTTCTGCCAGCGACTTCGTCCGCGTGGAATAGTGGTGCTCCGCTCCTATTGGTTTTAGCATGATGATATATAGCCTATAGCCTTCCTCGATAAATGGACTATCTAACACTGAAAGAATTATTTAAATCGGACCAGCGGTTCCTGAGATTAGCGCGTTTTAACAAAATGACAACATTTCCCTTCACTGCTCTGCTCCTACTGATTGTAGCGTGATGAAAAGTATACTATAACCATCTCAGGAGTATGAAAAATAATCTAGTAGTTTTTGTTTCTATAGAGTTTATACTGACAGACAAACAAAAGTTTTACTGATTGCATTTTTGGCATCAGTATCGATCCCTAATCACCCCCTGATAGTTATTTTGGAAATATATTTCATGTACAGAATTGACCTCTCTACAGATTTATTATAAGTATAGATATAGATGTGTCAATCAGAGTAGACGAAGCAAAAAGTGAGCTATCGGCATCTGACTCTTTGAGTGGGCTTCGCTGCAGCTGTAAAAATGTTTCAGAATATATTTTTTTTTACCTTTTATAAAAACGGTCTTCTAGTTTGTTTGTGGTTTAGTTTAGATTTTTTACGAGACATGCGGCTAGCTGCTACAGTGCATTCCGCATCAAATATGTGCTTAGAGAAATGGAAGCAACTAAAAATTGGTCCTTTGATACGTAGTTAGGTATAAAACCTACCTATCCTTTATTATGTTATCATGTTGATTGAAAGTTAACCATAATATTCGTTGCAAATTAAACTACAAAACATGAACAAATGAGAATTCCGATACGTGGACTGCAATTCGAATTCCGGCTAGCCATCGCGTGCAACACACATTGTGCATATTAGTGTCCTAACGTATAATATTGTTATGTCATAGACTAACCTGATTTGGTGTTCAGGAAACTGCTTTTAGAGCTTATTACCTATCTTATATGAGTAGCTATATTATACCTGCAAAGCTTGGAACGTGCTTTAGGTTATAGTTAAGGTCTGAAGAATTGGATCCAATGATTTGATGTCATATTGGAGGTTTTATTATCAAAATAATGTCTTATCATCATACTCTTTGCTAATTTAAGGAAATTCTTTGAATGATATGGTTTAATATATTCATATTTCTAGCTTATCAACCTAACCCTAACCCATATCATTCTATCATAATTGAACAAAACTAATTCAATGCCAAAATATACCCAAAAAAATCCCATATTTTCCAAATATAATCGAACAAATCCACCCCTTGTCTCCCTAACTCTTCAACGCTTCGTATCAAATCAAGCCTTATATTGCAAGATGTAGGTATCTATTAAGGCTTAGTACGCATTAGCTGTCACGTCGTGTTCACGACCTAATTACTGTAATTCTGTAGGTATCATCCACTTATAGACAAATTATTTTGTCGTTAAGCTGTCTCGACCTTCACCGATATTGTTGGTACTAAGATGTTCTTGGCAAATGTGGATGTGTCAATGAGCAACGAGGTGGGGAATTGTTTACTGGTTATTTGCTGAGATTATTATGAGCATGTTATCATAGATTCGAGCACGGATAGTTAAAATCTAGAGGCTTTTAAAGACGAAAAAGTTCTTACGTAAGCTTTTCAAGAATTCTTTAAACACGGTATACTACTTGATTAATACACTTTTATTATGACATTTCGATGATGATAATTTTATTAAGAAAAAGCTTTTATGAAAGTAAGAGCGCATATTCAAGATGGTAAGCATAATCTGATAAGGCCATAATTAACTTCGGACAGATTATGCTCTTAAAGTAATTTCATGCCCATAAAATATGCCGAGTAGAGAGGAAGTGATGGATCCTTTAAATTGATTATGTACAACATCTGTGTCTTAAATCAAAATGAGTTCTTATTTATTTTCATATTTTTCGTAATGCTCTGAGCTTTCATCAAAAATCTAATAAATCATAAACAGAAATAAAAAGCGACCTTGATGTGGCTTGAGAATAAAAATGAAAGTGTCATTCCCATCATATTTTTAAGCTGAAAATAACCATTTTTCTGACCAAATCATCATCACAACCCTGGTTTTAGTCAAAAGCTAAAGTTTCACAACAATGGTCGAACTGGCGTAACATTCAGCGCTAGTCGATGACTATAATTAATATTGTAAATACATAGTATTACGTACCTCACTACCAGTAATTAATGTTAGAAAAAACTTGCATGACACTAGGTTGGTTTGTCATAAAAAACAGAGCAACCCTAACTCGCTGCTAACAATGAGGGCAATTTTCTGCCAAGACTATTTCCACGACACTAAATTAAAATTTTCTCCCGGTACTAATTAATCTCTTGCAACAGTTTATTTAAACAAAGAAACCAGGTCAAGAAAACCAAAACCGCAATAGAAAAAACTATATAATGCTACAATAACCTTCGCAATTAACGAAAGTCGTGTAACGTTACAACGGACTAGTAACGTTATTTAATAGTTGTATGAGACAATACAGTTTAAAGTCAGCTGGTAATGATTCACATTGTGAAAACGTAACATTATGTCAGAAATCAAGACAGATGTGGGCTACGACCCCGATGCGAGCGTGTAATGAAACGCCCAGTAATTAAGTCGGCTCCAAAGAGACGGGACTTTGTAGAAGAAAAGTATATTAAAAACAAAATCTACTGTTTTCACGCGAAGCGCCACTGGTTTTGAATAATTAATGCTATCGTGAGAATTCCGTGAATTTCTCGCGCGCTCTGGTGACGAACGATATTCGTCACGGTTTTCGGATATCGGAGTCTGGCGAGTGCTAGATGTGACAGCGAGAGACGGCTTGGACAGATGTCGTGGGTGCGCGCTAGTTTTCCAATCGGTGTTCCAAGTTCCCTAATCCACGTATAAGCGATTCCTGAAATTGATTCTGGAGCACTTTGTGTGGGATATCTTTTCCAGTTAGGTAAAATTTTCTTTTCCTTTGAAGGATGACTCAATTACACATTCTAAGCTCAAGTTGGGTCAAATTACCCTGAAATACATATTCGAGGAAATGCTGAAATAAAAAGGTTAACTTTCCTTATTATGTTTTTGGAATTACATACATGTCCTTTGTATCATTATATCCCTGCTGTTTACCTACAAATTGACGTATGCGGTTTCGGTAACTTTTTAGAAAAAAAAGTAAATACCTGCCTAGGTAGTTAGGTACAGTTATTACATAGGTATGAACTAGGGTAAAACGTATCTTATGTCATTTCCCTAAGATTCAAGCTATGTCTATACATAATTTATAACATAAACACCAATAGTTATAATATGTATGTGTATAGAGTTTGGGTAGTTATCTGTGCCTGCAATACATAGGTTTTAATTGCACTTCAATGATTAACAAACCTTGTTTTGATATATATCAGACAGAATCATATTGTTACGGAGTTTGTTGGGCCATTTATTCCAGCAAGGGTTTTTGTCTCTTTGTCATATCGACGTTAAAAAGTGCTGTATGTTGTTTTAATAAAATACATTAGTTTTATATTACAACTGCAGTATACATTATAAGCAATACACACATATATGTACATATAACGTGACATGTTTACATAGACGATAACCACACGTGTGTACGTACGTTACGAAATGTCACCGGCGCGAGAGTTGATTCATTGATTGATAGCGACACTTTTATGTTCACTCATGTAAATTGTGGAAGAAAGTTTTTATTTCTCTGATAACTCTCAAAACACGTAATTATTATTTATGCGTATGAAACCAGCTTTGTGCGCTGCGGTTCAATAGATACAGCGATTACCAATTACAAACATGCACATATATGAATATCAAGAAATATATTACAAACTAGCTTCTGCCAGCGACTTCGTCCGCGTGGAATAGTGGTGCTCCGCTCCTATTGGTCTTAGCGTGATGATATATAGCCTATAGCCTTCCTCGATATATGGACTATCTAACACTGAAAGAATTATTTAAATCGGACCAGCGGTTCCTGAGATTAGCGCGTTTAAACAAAATGACAACATTTCCCTTCACTGCTCTGCTCCTATTGATTGCAGCGTAATGAAAAGTATACTATAACTATCTCAGGAGTATGACAAATAATTGTACCAAGTTTCGTTAAAATCCGTCGAGTAGTTTTTGTTTCTATAGAGTTTATACAGACAGACAGACAGACGGACAGACAGACAGACAGACAAAAATTTTACTGATTGCATTTTTGGCATCAGTATCGATCCCTAATCACCCCCTGATAGTTATTTTGGAAATATATTTCATGTACAGAATTGACCTCTCTACAGATTTATTATAAGTAAAGATAGAAGATAGAAGATATATATTACAAATAATAATATATATTATATATGGTAACGCTATATTATAGTCAGATAGTAAGTACACGTGAGCTAGTTTCACTTAGTTCAAAACCACGTACAAAATTAGTAATAGCTTTATCCATTAATTACAAAAGAATAGTGTGGACATAGGAAAAATCTACTAATATTAATAAGTTGTCTATACAACATTCTGTGAACTCATCATGAATATATTTCCTTGCTAAAAACTAATAAATCTGGTTTACCAACTACTAGTGCTGCAAAATATAAATATTTAGCTCTTCAATGTAACAACATCCATCGATTTGAAGAACGTGAAAAGTATGAGATTGGAAAATAAACAAGGAAAACGAGTATGAAATAGACAATAATAGAAAAAACTTCTACAACATTTTAGGAAATACATTAGTTTCAGCTTCGGGCAAATATTGAACCTTACAAAATTCTCGAAACTATAATAAAAACCGCAACAAAACCAATCAAGAACTAAACGAATAAACGGACAAACTGCTTTGTTTTATACTAGCTGGAGATTAACGTATAACACCAATAAACTTTTGTCTAAAGTTACGTCATTACGGAAATGAAACGGGTTTAGTCCTAACTGGTGAAACTCATCCGAACTTTCTTTGATACGATTTTAATCCGACAGACCGTTTTGGACGGAAACATTTATCACCGAAGTAATTAATACAGCATTAATTACCCCGCAGGTGCAAGTAAACAAAATTACGGTTACCAGATGTTGGAACTAAACCTCAATTTAATCAATAAACATTAAACATTTAAGTTCCCGAGAAACGTCGCCGTCAAACTTATCGAATTTCGCATTAAGACGATAAAATATTATGTTTTATGATTAAAAACATTTAGGTTTATTGATTACGTGTAACCATATGAAACGGTTAAGCTTCCTAATTAACGTTATGGCCTGTGTGACACATTTTTCTTTATGTAAAGCATTACGGCGTCCGTGTAAATGAAGCTAAACATGCGACATGACAGCACACACATTTTATGACGTTAAAATGTTGCTCCACCTCGCATTTTTTTTTTCATTCCTAAATCGGATATACATTACACAAACATTGTGCACTTAGGCGCATATTGGGATAATATCAAGTTCCCAAACCGCAAGACAGATAAAACGTGCCTTTACGCGTATATTTTTATAACATCCTTTGACATGAATCAGCAAACAAATAAACGATAAAGGCGATTTCAAGGAATCGCGCAGGTTGGTGCACCTTGCAAAAACTCCAAATTATGTTCACGCCTCTCCAATTACGGGTGTCGGTAATCAAAGTTTCAATAAAATACGCATTGCCGACTTCTCTTGTCGCAAAAGGTTAAATCCGTCCGCCATTTTCGATTGAATTGCGGCATTATACTGTCGAAGTTTTAAGGCTGTGTTCAAAGATATCGCGGTCGTTCGAAGAAAAAAATAAACCTGTTTTTTTTTAGATTTTCAACATGTTGTCAAAGAGTTCCTGCTACTGCGTCGTTATCCAATAAAATTGTGACAGTATGCGTTTTAACGAAGTGTGTCTCGGAAAAAGTTAATGGTGATTGAATGAGGACGAGCATGCTCGGGTGGTCCTGAGGATCTCGCCCGCACAGCTGATGCGGACTGAATCACTTTTTCTTGGGGTTGCCAACAAAATTAATGGACCGTCGGCCGTAATGCTGCAGGCAGCCCCGAAATCTGTGTGTTTTAACAACAAACTTTTCTCGGTCATCTTTTTTCTGCAATTGTTTATCTAACATGTAATTTAGGAAACGGTAATTGTCTAGACAAATACATTTTAGTACGAATTCGCTAAATAAGCAAACAGTATTAATCTCCAAGTGTAATCCTTACTAATATTATAAATACGAAAGTAAATATGTCTGATGCTTTTGGTTGGTATGGAGATACCCGTAGATTAAAACCTGGCTAAAAGTTCATAGGATAGTATTTATCCGAGTGCGTCAAGGACTTATCTTAGGATGCGGGTGAAACAGATGGAAAGAGCTAGCAAAATATAAATGGAAGCTTAACCACTGTACAACTGGAGCCACGAGTAATTAGCAGTGGAAATCTTCCATGAACACAAAACACCGTGAGCACAAGAATAAAGTTAAATGTGTTACAACTATTTATCTCCAAAGAGAATTTATTACGACATTTCCACAAAATAGCTGAATTATTTAGTATGAGGCCTTGACATGGTCGGGGGACCCAGTATAACATGTGTCTGCTGTGATCGTAACACCGTTATGAGAGTCGGGGCAATAAACTATACTAGATCAAATTAAACAACGAAATGAGGCAACTCCTTGTTTCTTTTAGAATTACATGGAGACGAGTGTTGTTTTAATCCTAACATAACTCGGGATTTGTTTTGTATAACGAGCAGAAACATTTGGATCTCTGGAAGCAGAAACATATTTTGGAAAGACAGCTTGAAATTTAAAACTCGTTCTGTAGAATAATCTGAATAAATACAATGTTTTGGTACAATAACAAGCTATAAATAACATGTATGTGAGATCAATTTGCTGGATCCTCAGTTATTTAAAAGCTTCTACACCATAGTGACAGGCTAATGAACTGACTAATACTCAGCCATGACCAGTCTTAGCTAATCTTACGGTATCGTCAGTTTTCCTCAAGCGACTATTACGCAGAACCGATTACCTGATTCACGCTTTTTCTAACACATCCGAATCAGAACTTTAGTATAAACAAAAGGTAACCAGAAATGAGGCTCGATAGCTTTCAAACATCGAGTCATACTCATTGATAAAAAAATGATATGATTTTTGAACTTTTTTTTGTTCGAAGAAAAAAAAAACTTCAAATATCCCAATGTGAACCGGATAAATCAAAATGTTCATATAAACATTCAAAATGTGTAAAGGATATTGTGGTATTGTAATGGGTCGGTTTTTAAGCGGTTTTCCTCTTCGGTTCGTTGGAATAGGGCGCGCGCTGTAAAATGATTTCAGTGCCAGATTTTCTTTATATTGCGGTACTTAAATATTCTCGGAACATCTAATCGGGGATACTCAGGTGATGGTTCTATTATAACATAGTGTGTACGTGATTTTTGTAGCGTAATGTTTGAGCGTTGGAAATCCCTTTGGAACTCCGCATTATCGCTTAATTTGGATAGGATAACTAGCATAAAAAATACATAATATAACGCTTGTTTTTAAACAGAGGAGTATATATCTATAATTCACCAATATTACACTAAAGGTCCCACGTAATAAGGGCCAAAACTAGCACCAACTGGACACAACTCTAGGCTTGGCTTACCAGCCAAGTACTAGGAAATTTCACATTAAAAAAAAACGAAACACACTTTACTAACAGTACTCGGATTTTTCTGTCAACTGTCAACACGCTTAGACGCGCTGTTGGAGATTTATAGTGATTTAGTGCACTAAGTAGCTAGATATTGTGTCAAAGTACTTTAAAAGTAAACTTTAACAAACGAAAACCGTGTAGAAGTGTTAGTAGCGTAAAGTGTTCAGTGATTTAGACTTAAAATAGTGAACAAAATACGTTAGTGACATCTAAACTCTTGAAATTTTTTTTTTTCACCCACCCTCGTTTTAAAAAATTTTTTAAATAATAATTACATCTGACTTTTCTAAAAACTCTTAATGTCAAACGTCAAACAAAATGTCATTTGACGTTTGGAAGAGTGTTGCCACAGCAATAAAGTAGTTTTCTACCATGAGCCACGAAAATGGTAAAAACTTGACCGGAGTAGGGCATCAAGCCCCAAGTCAAGGAAATCTCACCGATGAATATAATAAGAATAAAACTTCACCAAAGAAACTTGTTCAGCAAGTTTTCCATCCTGGTTTGTTCACAAGGACAAGACATCCGTCATTGGGAGATCCACCAATGAGTTTGGAACCCTGTCCACTCGTATCAAATAAGGAGAACAACGAGTCCACTAACAAAGAATGGCAGACAGTCTCTCCTAAATACCAAACCCCAGGGACTAATAAACGAAGAAGGGTCAACAGAACACCATCCTCTGAGCCCGAAGAAATACCACTTCAAAACAGCTTCTCATTGCTAAAACCGGAACATTTAGACCAAAATCCACCTAATCAAATAAAGGCGGAAATACGAAAACCCCCACCTATCATCCTATATGCCATACAAAATATCGGAAAATTAACTGAGCTAATTGAAGGAGTTCTTCAAAAAACAGATTATTCATATAAAATTGTAAACCGCACCCAGCTACGAGTAAGCTGCAATAGTATTAATGCCTATAAAAAACTAATGCAAATAGTAAGGGAACAAAAATTGATTGGACATACATTCACACGCAAAGATGAACGACTGTATAGGATTGTCATCAAGAACCTGCACCCATCCACACCTATTGAAGCTATTACAGAAGCTATAGAGAGTACTGGAAACAAGATCAAAGGTGAAATCATAAATGCGAAGCATGGTCCATCTAAAAAGCCCCTCTTCACCTGGTTTGTAAATCTTGAACCTAGCCCTAATAACACAGCTATAAAAAGTCTTCGCTACATATATAATACCTCAATTACCATAGAAGACCCTAAACGTAAGAATACCATAGTTCAATGCAAAAGATGCCAACAGTATGGTCACACGCGCAACAACTGTATGAGACCATTTAGATGCGTCAAATGCGCAGGCAACCATAACACCACAGACTGTCCAAAGAAAGATAAAACCACACCGTGTAAATGTGCCCTATGTCACGAAGAACACCCGGCAAACTACAAAGGATGTAAAGTCTTTCTTGAAATACAGGAGAGGAAACAACAGGGAAAAAACTATAACAAAACCAATATAACTAGAAAGGAAACTATTCTGAAACAAGACAAAGATAAAACAACAACTCCAATCAACATTACAGTACAACCTAATCAACCAGTTACTGTAGAACAAACCTACGCACAAGTAACTGCTGGCTCAACCACAAATATACTCGAGAAACTTCTTATAAAACAAGCTGAAAAGCTAGACCTCCTCATACAAAATATGGGTACCCTTATGAGCCTATTGACTACTGTCATTAATAAGTTACATCCATAATGACATCTTTAAGAATAGCATCATGGAACATAAACGGACTGTTACATAACAAAACCGAAGTAAATACTTTTCTAAAATGCCAACATATTGACATATTACTAATATCGGAATCACATTTGTCTGAAAACAAGTCTTTTAACATAATGGGATATTCCACCTACTCGACTTACCATCCTGATGGGACTGCTCATGCAGGAACATCTATATTAATAAAGAATAACATCAAACACCAACTATTACACCCATACCAAACACCTCATATACAAGCAACGTCAATAATGGTGCAAGATAAACAAGGTCCCATAACACTTACTTCAATATATTGTCCACCAAAGTATAAAATAAAAAGAGAACACTTCGATCACATGTTTGAATCGCTGAGCGGTAGATTGATCGTTGGCGGAGACTGGAACGCCAAAAATATCCAATGGGGCTCTAGGCTTACGGTAACACGTGGGAGGGAGCTAAAAGAAAGTATTGATAAAAACAAACTAAAAATACTCACAACATGCCAACCAACATACTGGCCAACGGACCCAAAAAAAGTACCCGACCTGCTAGACTTTTTCGTATATAGGGGGTTAAACGCAAACTTTCTTAAAATAGAAAGTTGTCTTGATGGTTCATCCGACCACACCCCAGTCATTGCCACAGTTAGTACAATGATTATTGAAAAACCAAATAATAACTACCTCTGCAATAGACGGACTGACTGGATATCTTTCAGAAAATATTTAGACGACAACATAGACCTCAAAGTAAATCTGAAATCAGAAGAAGATATAAATGCCGCTGCAACATACATAACCAACTTGATACAAAAGGCAGCTTGGCTTAGCACGCCTGCTCCATCCATAAAAGATACCTGTCGCAACTTACCTTTAGATATCAAGAAGAAGATCCTAGAAAAAAGACGTTTGAGAAGAATTTGGCACCACACCCGTTGCTCCAAAGATAAAGCAGCGTTTAATAAAGCATCCGCTCAGTTAAAAAAATATCTACAGGACATTGAAAATGATACAATCAGACAGAAAATAGAGCAGCTGTCGCCAAATCACAATAACGAATATTCTTTATGGAAAACGCTCAAATCCACTCAAAAACCTAGCCTGCAACAACATCCCTTAAGGCTAGTAGACGGTGGCTGGGCAAAAACTGACGAAGAAAAAGTCGAAGCTTTTGGAACATTCTTAAAACTTGTTTTTACACCAAATGAAAGCGACACCAATAGTAGTTTAGACCAGGAAATCAATTCATACCTAGACAGTGACCTACAGCTATGTCTACCATTAAGGTGTTGTACACTAACCCAAGTACGACAGACCATTAATGCTCTGAAACCAAAGAAGGCTCCCGGTTTCGATCTTATAACTTCTGAAATCTTACAGCAACTACCAAAAAAAACCACAGTCTACCTGACTCAACTTTTCAATGGCATATTAAGAACTTCAGTATATCCCAAAATATGGAAAGTATCTCAGGTCACCATGATTCTAAAACCAGGAAAACCTCCACATATGACATCATCATATCGGCCTATTAGCCTCCTCCCTATCCTATCAAAAGTTTTCGAGAAGTTACTTAAAACGAGATTGGATGAAATACTCTCAGAAAATAAGACCATCCCCGACCATCAATTTGGGTTTAGAAGCAGGCACTCGACTATAGAACAGGTCCATCGAGTTAGTGATAAGATACGAAACGCCCTCGAGAACAAGGAATATTGCGCTGGGGCCTTCCTAGACATACAGCAGGCCTTTGATAAGGTGTGGCATCAAGGTTTGTTGTATAAATTAAAAAAACAACTACCTCATAACATGTTCACGATACTGAAGTCATACCTGGAAGACCGGATGTTCTTTGTAAAAGTTAATGACGCCACTTCACCACTGCACAGTATCAACGCTGGAGTTCCACAAGGATCAGTACTCGGGCCAATCTTGTACCTCATTTTCACTGCTGACGTGCCGCAATCAGAAAATATAATGAATGCTACGTTTGCTGATGACACTGCAGTCCTCGCGTCAGATAAAAAACCAGAAGATGCATCAAAATCCCTACAGATCCACTTAGACAAAATTTACAAATGGATGTGTAGCTGGCGTATCAAAGCCAGTGCCTTAAAATCAAACCACATCACGTTTACATTAAGACAAGGAGATTGTCCTCCAGTCAAATTAGGCGAAAATAAACTACCCCACAACACAGTTGTGAAATACCTTGGATTTCACCTTGACCGCCGACAAACATGGAAACACCACATCCAGAAGAAACGGGATGAACTAAACCACAAATTTCGATCACTCCAGTGGCTTATGAATAGAAGATCAAAACTCTCACTCAACAACAAAGTAATTATATACAAAGTAATCCTCAAACCAGTGTGGAGTTACGGAATACAGCTCTGGGGCTCAGCTAAGAATAGCAACATAGAAATCCTGCAAAGATTTCAGAACAGTGTATTTAAAACAATCACTAATGCACCATGGTTCACTAAAAGTACTGAACTGCACGAGTACCTGGAAATGCCCTCTGTTAAGGAGGAAATTGAGCACATGACCAAATCCTACAAAGAGAGAATTTCAACCCATGAAAATAGGCTTGCAAAGATCTTAAATGGCCCATTGCTTCAGAGACGGCTGAAACGGCAACACATCTGGGACGTAATGTCTACACATCCATAAGTCATCAAGAAATAAACATGAAGGCAACTCAACACTGGTTGTGCGTGCCTTACAAAACACCGTCCACCCAAACATCTGCTTATGGTCTGCAGACCGATCGCAAGATAGTTAAATATATAACAAAAAAAAAAAAAAAAAAAAAAAAAAACACACTTTGTCTGACCTGGGAATCGAAGCTAAAAGGTCCTCATGCTTCCAACATCCACAAAACCGAGGTGATTTGTCGTAAATCATAATAAAGCTAGAATTTTGGTCCATTTATTTTTAGAGTCAGTTTTCTGAATAACTGTATATTTAGAACGGACGCCCATTGCATGTGTTGCTTGTCAATGTATTCGGCTATTTTTATACATACTTGAGAAACTCGAAGTAACAGATGTTGTTTATATTACAATGAGAAAGTATGCCATAATCTCTTCTGAACGGACTTTCGACGCACTGAAGTTAATTAAAATAATATATAGCATAGTTTCACACTATTATTCGAAATTAACTGCGATTTCTAAGGCAAACTTTTTTTAGTTATCTAGCATACTCTTTAGACAAATACATCATTGTCATTAGACATTCTTATCATAGTTTTCTGCGTTCAGTTCCAAGTAATCTGCTGTTTCTTATACTCATATCCACCCCTTTTCTACCCAAAAACCCATCAGTTTTCTACAAATTCGTGGCCGGCTCAATATGTAATTATCATTTTTTTCCACACTTCCAATAAGATTTATCGTATAAATTCGAAAGTTTGTGATGAAATTAGGTTAGACATAGTTTGTAATCTGGATTAACACATAGGATACTCTTTATAATATCATAATACATCCTAAGCCTATATAATAATCAAATAACCAGAATAACAAACAAAATACAACAACAACAATAACAACAATAATATTAACCTAGACTTTTCACTTGACAGAGAGAGAAATGAAAACCGTCGCCGGTGGTTGCCACTTGGTGGCCACCAGTTGCTATTAACCACGCTAATTGACGGCGGCGTGAAGAGAGCGTGACATTGGCAGACGAAAGTCTTCGCTTTAATATGGGGTTCTGACTTCTGATTGTATATTGTTTGACACTGGAATTATAGACTATTATAGCTTGTTTATAATTTATGTTGAGACTGGTTCGTTGGTGGAAAACTCAAGCGCTGTGTTTGACTTTTGTACGTACGCATCCTGGTGGAACTACTTCATGATAAGATAAGAAGTATGTCCTTCCCCAGTCTTTAGTCTATCTCCATGCCAAGTTTTATCTAAATCGGTTCACCCGTTTTCCCGTGAAAATGTAACAGACAGAGTTAATTTCGGGTTGACAAGGATTAAAGATTCACAGATTTTAATTATACAATCCCAGAGCTATCAAGAAGGTATTTAAACGATCTTGTTCCTGGCCGGAGCTTCTCAGTAACAGGCACCTAAGAAGCTTCCATCTATGGTGTCCTAATGACGGTGGACCACCATGACAACTGACAAGAACAGTTGTTCACATCCTGTATTCCTGTCGAGATAATTATAGAGAGCAATGTAGTCTCCACTAAGCATGTTATCAAAATGGTTTAAAAGATATTTTTTTCAATGTCAAAGCAAGACACTAAACATTATTTGGATTTATAATAACGGAAGTAACCATCCGAACAATGAAAATCAATTTGTTATACCACTAAATCTTTCAATATAAAAAATAGCAATGACTCCAATCTTCACAATTACGTTTTTGCACGTAACTAAAGTTCAAGGGAAATCTTTATGTTTATTGATATAATACTGTAAACAACGGAAGCGAAATTGGTATTTCGTGTTTGTAAATCTAGGCCAACATTTGTCCCAACGTTGGTACACACATAATATATTGTGTACATGATTTAAAAGTAGAACGTCACGGACAATAGAGTGCCAGAGATCCAGAATCTAGTATTTTCACTGAATACGTCTTTAAATGGATAGTAAATGGAACAGAAACAATATTCCCGGAATATTGATATTAATGAGTGTTCCTGGTCGTCCAAATGTCGGGACAAGTGGGTCAGTGTATGACCTGGCACGACAGACGACCACCATGGGTTTCATGGAATCGCTTATAAGTGTAATTGCGTCCAGTAATTTCGAACAAGGTGCATTTTGTATTTTGACGTATCCTACTTAAATTAGGTAGAGTGGATAATCAAATCTTCGCAGTAAATTTAAAATAAAATTAAACATGCGCTAATAAACTTTACTTTCTAATGAAATTTTATACGAATATTTTTACCGCAATGCTGTCAAGACCCCGTTTGTTTTACTACTGAGATTTTTGTTTGAATTAACATGACTGACGTAGAAACAACAACTAAAGAACATACTGTAAATACGCTCATTATTTTACAATACAAGAAAGCTAAACATACATTTTGTAGCGAATATTAAATTTTAAGTTCAAACATGAATAGAGGGGAGTGAAACAATTGTTACATACCCTTATACATAATTTCACAGCGTTTTAAAGTAGCAGTAGGCAAACGTTACCACATAACAGCCAAGTCTTTATTTTCTCCCCATAATTGTTCTATCATACAGCAAATTGTCTTGAATCATGACCCCGACCCCACTCTTATACCCTCTCTATTTGCCATCAAACGCACCACTATACCACAGAATCTATTTGTTTAGTCAAGAAAAGTTACCTCGCTTTAACAGCCCAAAACGAATGACTTTTCTTCTTCCGAAAAAGAAATTGTCAATATATTTGGCGCGTTGCCCCAGCCCGCAGCATCGGACTGAAGTAGGTCAATACATCATTTATAACCAACACGTCAGCAACTGCAACTGTAATGACAGCGTTAACAATGCGTAGCTGTTGCTGCAACGTGTTTCGTGTCATGTAACGCTACGGAGACGGTTTTTGGGGTGCTGTTTCAAATTATAGTTTATTGCGTGGTAAAGTGAATGATTTTAGTATTGTGAGAGTTCAATTTATAGCCATGCTTATTGCTCAATAGAAAAGGACTTAGAGACGGATAGACAACTGCGTCAAAGAAAGACTGTCAAGTCCAGATAATATGATAGTCCATAAGCGAAAAAAAAAGTAAAATGATATCGTTCCACAAAGCTTCTCCACTCATACAGCTAAATATAAAGACTTTATCCCCAAAGGTCTTGCTATGAATTTTCTTTTAAAGTGAACACAATATGCAACTTTATCTTAAGCTGAAATAAAAATCTTCGTAGCGTTACACTGACTTCTGACCTGTTGCGAGTTTTAGATACGGGCTTAAAGAAAAAGGAAATCCTTATGCATTTTAATATGGCTGACACGGAATTTGTTTCAAAGGCATATTGCGATGCGGTTAAGCCAACGGTTGTTATTATTTAAAAAAAAAACCTTCAATGAACTTAGGCAGTTAAAACACCATTACAAATATTTTTTGTTTAGGCAGTCTCTCTTTTACACAAAGCCCGTTATACAGTTTAAAAATTACAAATAACATGGATTAAGGATTATTAAAACACGGTCTGCGGGTAGATAAACTGTAAACAAAGTCAATACACTCATCAAGAGATGAAAAAACCTAGCAATTACGCAACTAGCACCATATTGGATGTATTCCAACGGAACAAAGGCCGGCTTTATTACGCGTAAATCATTCTTTGTGATGTACTAATTGTTGCGGATGCATCCTTTACGGTGTTTTTAGATGATATGACGTACGTAGGTGCATTGAAGATTATCACGTACGAAGGTATATACAATCTAGTCTTTATCTTATAGGTATAGATAGGCAGAAACAATAAATCGTCACGTATATTATGCTTTTTTTTCTTCGTTTACTTAGATAAATCTGGTCGTATTTTTGATCAACAACGCCTAAAAGATCAGTGTCTCACTACGAGTTCAATTAGCAGGACTGTTAACATCACCGATTAGTTATGCTCTTAGCCAATACTCTTAGAAGCTAATTTGAATACTGAAACTCCTCTTAAAAATTCAAATATATTATACAAAATCATGGTGAGGTGAGAAAATTCCATTAAGCTAGCTTTTAGTATTAAAGTGTATATCTTCGGAAACTGGGAACATAACCCGTAACCCTGAAGGTTTTATGACGTAATCCAGCGCGTGCTCCAACTTTTAAAGTGAAATAAAAAACGTATGAAATCAGGCCGAGGTTGCACTGTTCGATTTGCCATGCGAACTATAACGGAATGGATCGATTTAATTGACGTACCTATGACGTATATAATACTAGCTGTTTCCCGCGGTTTCACCCGCATCCCGAGGGAACTACTTAGCGCACCCGGGTAAAAAGTAGCCTATGTTGTTCCTCAGGGTCTATTCTAACTCTGTACCAAACTTCATTTATATCGGTCCAGTAGTTTTGGCGTGAAAGCGTAACAGACAGACAGACAGAGTTACTTTCGCATTTATAATATTAGTAAGGTTATACTATATAAATAGTATAATAGTAAGGATAGTAAGTATATAGTAAGGATACGCAGATATCGACCGCTTATCTGCCAGTGAAAGTTTATAAAATACCAGTAATTTAAGTTTCAACAAAAAAAAAATTAAGAAATAATTACTTTATTTTTTTGTGATTAAAACAAATTGTGTGGTAGAAAGTTATCTAAACAATCTTTCTTATAAATTCCGATTAATTTTTAATCTGCTGATTAGCAACCTATTAGCAAAAATGTCACTCATCAACACTGTTTCTGATAAACGCTGTTTAACGTAACATTATATTAGTAGCTTAATCCTGGATAAGGGCGTTAAGTAAGGATTAGGTGAGAAATGGTTAAACTTTTTTTTTTTTATAAGTACGACGGTTAGATGCATAAGTTGTTTTCAGACTAAACTTCTGCTGAATTACTGTATCAGTATTTAACTGCGAACCGCAGTTATTGCCATGGCTAACTGTTAGTTATATTTGGAACATACGCACTTCTAATAAACACCAAAGGATATTATAGAACTTCTAATGCAAATGACCGCAATCTGTTTAGTCGTAGTTTAGTTAACAAGTTGTCTAAGCATGAGATATAGTACATAGGTAAATAGAAAGTTTTAATCCGATGTGAGTAGTTGATAGATAAGTACATGTTCAGGCAAAATATTAAATAACAATTTTGAGATAAAAGGACATGGGTAGGACCGGACGGCTTATAGCGACCAAACGCTTACTCTATTTTAGTCTTCGTAAAGAGGTTTCAGAATTAGAGGTTGAGAATCAACCTTATTAGAAGCTTCGTTATCTAAGTTATCATCGATAATAAAAACTGGAAATTCTTGCCGTATTTCTCTAACATCCATCAAAAGATTTTTAACTTCCAATAATATTAAAATAAGCCGGGTTGCAGACCTCACTGTACATATCTTCAAGTGCAACACTTAACCAACTATTTACAGCGACCGGTTTACGGTCTCTAAGGTTTCAGATGTAAATCGCTCTGACGTCAATGCGCAGGAGTGCACCAACTAAAACCGAACCGCATAATGGCCGGCCGATACACTCGTAAAGGAGGCTGTAAACTGTACATGTAAAAAGGTCACATACTTTACCCCCGTTAGGAGTTTTACATTAAACTTGATATACGTTAAACCTGTTTGGTGACTATGTGTTTTCGATGCAGTGTTTAAAATGATTGAAACAAAAAAATATTTTTTTTTTTTTTATATATTAATTGCTTGCAAATAAAGAGGATGGCTCTTTGAGCAATGGGACTTTATTTTAAAAACAGTATTGTAGTATTAAATAATATTTTCAGGCTCAGACATATAATGTACTTTATAGAGGAAAATCTATGTAGTTTTCCACGTACGTGCATTAAAATTAATTACGAACTAGGTCAGCTGTTGGTATTTAAATGTTTTTCACACCTTTTATTTCCCACTAGTATATTTTTTTATTTATTTTTCTATGTGATTTAACAAAAAATACCAACATGGTGTCATGCTATATTCAAATAATTTATTTTAAAGGTACTATAAATTTGGAAAACAACGATTTAATACAATTGTTTGCAGAAGTCCTGTTTCCTTTGATGTCATATTGTATTGCAATAATATTAATTCATTTAAACAGTAAGGTGTCCATTTCTTAGAATATTCTTGCTCAACACTCACTCAACGCGTTTGTCAAACATAATGCTCACGTATATTGATAGTTCCTTTCCAAGATCTGAAACACATCTCGGAAAATGAAAAATATATCCTGTTACGTTTATTTTTACATGTACAAAAGGCTTTTATGAGCTTTGTGCAATGAAACACTATGGAAAAACGGTTCATTTGGGGGTAACAAAACGGAACATGTAAAACAACTAAAACAAACAGAGAAAAAAACACTTTATTTTTGCGCCAAAAAGTTCAAAGGATTTGTAACATAAATATTCCGTTTAAAGTGAGGTTCGGTTAAACAAAATAAAAATTAAACGTTTGCGGTATGAAGTATCGAATTGAAGTTTGGTCCAAACGTTACGAAACAATATTAATACGTGTAGAATTTCTACATTACATAGATTTATTTGTTTACGATGTTAACGGGAATGATTCCTAAACAATTTTCAGATTAATATTTATAACACTTAATTGGTACGTTTCAGATTAAGCTTCGAGCAGAGTTAAAATACGATACTCTATTAAATTGTGCATTAAATCTGTAGTGAGGTCTCCATTACGCGCGCTCGTAAAATGGAAATAACTTTTAAAGCTATTAGAAGAGTTAATAGACCTTTGTAATGCGTTGGACACTTAACGAAGTTTGTTCTAAATATGTACAACGGGAAACGTTCTAAGAATTGTAATTATACTGGATATGTGACATAGAAATCGAGGACATAAGGATGCACCTCTCCTAGCAGCAGACGTATTTAGACGGGCTTCCCCGAACTATATTACTTACACCTTAAAATACGAAGGCGTGACTACGTGTTAAGTGGAAGATACTAACGAAGCGTCTTCCTGAAACCCGCCCTCTTTCCCACTCCCGTCCTATAAATATGACGCTGAAACGTTCGAGCTTCAGTCGTTCAGGAAAGCTCGAGGTGTGCACTGTGCCAAATCACAGCATTCCCTGTTGACAACGTGATACGGGACGCGTAAAACAATTCGTATCTACTATTACAAGTTCTGTATTGTTTCTAAGTAAATAAATTTTTTCTAGTGTTTTTTTTTTGGATTGTTCAGTGAAAACTTGAATTGTGACAAGATGTTGGACAAAACCATCCTCGGTGGTAGTTGGGAAAGCGTGGTAAGTAACACTTAACAATTAAGTTAGACGCTCAAAATCGGGAATTGACTTTAGAAACATGAGCACAGACGTTTATTTGTGGTACAATAAACAAACCCACGTAGTTAGATTACAGAATAGAGCTTATACAGCCGTGGTCATTGGTAACTATTACGCAAAGTGCATGGCCACTTTAATGCGCTTAAAAGGCAACTGACTTGTCTATGGTCGCTGTCATTGAACTGCGGCGCGTGCGTGTCCGCCGTTTGAATATGGAATTACGTTCTTTTTGGTAAAGCTCTTGACATTGCCGCCATCTCATGGTTACTCACATTATAGCCGTTAGCATTGTATTAATCAATGCCCAAATCGATCTGATAGAAACGTTTGAGATAAATCATAAAGATTACTTCCATTAAAAAGTTTTGTACGGTTCACAAAGGTTATCTAGTTTTAAAATTTATCTGTGATAACCTTTGATTGTTTTAGATATTACTTTCTCTAGTAGTAGCAAATTAGTACAATTTGTTTTATTTACAATACGGTGTAAAATATCGTTAACCGCCAAAGTAATCACTATAAAAAACAGACTCCCTGATATTACTAATGGATAATCCCTACAACGAAGCCCTCCTGAATAGCATGATTTTAAAATATTTATTTTTCAATTTGAGCCCACATTGAAAACAAACAGTAAATTCGATACTATCAGATAGCGAGTGAATAATCGAATTGGGAAGCGCAAAACTGTCAGTACGAGCAATAATAACGGATGGATATTAGAAAGTGATAGGTTGTCAAACAAACAATGAGCTGTCAAAACCGCTGTCAAAAGTTTTTTCGAGACAATTGTCGATAGTCGTCGATATTCTTAATTCAAAGACCGGTCTTAGCGAATTTCGTTGGGATACTTTCACCGGAGTTAAAGTTATCCAAACTGGATGGACTGCTTAGATATTTTCGTGTTGTTGTAACCATCTAATAGCTGTCATTCGTCGCCCGCCATTCCGGTTTATGGTTTCGAAAGTGGAGAGTTGCACCGATCTATGATAATGACAAATGACAATTTTAAAAATGGAACGCGTTGAAAAATGTGCTGGATACATCAATGCCATTAGAATTTAATAAGACAAAGTCGGTCATGTAAATATGTCGATTTGTCAACATTAACGATGGAAATTATTTATTCATATATCAAAATAATTAAAATTATTCATCAATGTCCTTATAATCTGCCTGCACTTTGCTTCTATCAACACAGAGTAATTAATCAAGATTTTCGTGCTTCCCACATTTAGTTAACATTTACTAAATTTATAATTCTTATCTTAGTAATAAGTTGTCTTTGAACTTTTCAATAACTGTAAATTCATGCCATAAACTTGAGGTCGTTAACGTTCATAGTGACGAAATCACATGGTGCAATATGTATTAAAAAAAACTTGTTACTCATCGGAAAAATCATAGTGACGAAAAAATGCGCGTGGGCAACCTACAGTTACTCAGTGTACAATCATGGCTACGTCACACTCTAATAATATAATGTCGCATATTATAGATTTTTTCACCCGTTAAAATCTCCTATTCAATTAAACAATCCACCCCAAAAACCTCAATTTTTCTACTCGCAACATGTAACAAAAAAAACTACAAATTAATTCGATTCAAATCCAAGAATCGAGCCAAAAATAAACACAGTCGTAATCGATAAAAAAATCGAAGTAACAATTCTACTTTCAATCTAATTATGTGCTAAAGATCACGTACGTATCTAGCCAGGGCCTAAGAATAGCGGCCTATACTTGAACTGACACCAAAATAGATACCGTTTGCCTAATGTCGATTATGAATAGCAGAACCGCCAGATTTCGCGGAGCCGATCGCGTAAATTACATACGCTGCACTGTTTACGTTTCACAAACTTATGTTAAATATATCGTGCATTTACTGGCTAAATGTAAACATTAAAAAAAATCGTATGTTCAGGATTATTCATACTGTTTACTGGTAACGAACAAGCCGGGTTTGTTTTCTATTCTGTGATTTTTTATCAATGAGGCCAACTCTAAATATAGAAAATTAATCGTGAGCCGATTGCAGAAAAAGTAACAAAACATTTACGGTACCGATTTTAAGTAACAGTAACGAAATAAGAAATGATTAAGTGAAGCTCGAATCAGTAAGTCTAGCTTGAACATTACATCGCATAAATTCAAGAGGATGTAAGAGAACGTAGCTGTAAATTTTAAAAGAAAAAAAAAAAAACGATGTGTGCCGAGTTTTTTTGCTCGAAGTTTGCACATACAAGTTAACGGTACCAAAAAAAACTGCACACGAGAAATAAAATAACACCGTAAGATAACGCAAACAGAGTCTGTTTTCCATTAAAAGTATTAACGATGGTATTAATCACAGTATCGTACTGAATATTTGTAATTTCTAATCTTGTTTTTTAATCAAAATAACATGTTTCAATTCACTAATTGGTTATTTGAGTTATTAAAATGTTAAGGCAGTTTTGTTACCTTGCATAACCGTGATTAATATGGATTGGTAATTGATAAAACAGTGATAACCACTTTACTTTCTAATTTAATCATTCGTAAACTATATAACTTTATGTATTGAAAATGTCTCCTCTAATTTGCTTGAGCAACGTTTCATTACGATTCCCGTTAAAGACAATATCCGAAGGTCGCCACTTCCGTAGGCCTTAATATATCATAAGTGCAATAACAAACGCGTAATCGTACGTAATAAACACGTTGCAGCCGTACAATAATAGACATTGCATTGAACATTCTGATGCGTTCTCTAAAATAACCTGTGACAAAATTAACAGTACCTTTTAGTAACGTTATCACCTTCACAACTATAATAAGTTCCACAAATAACACGAAGTATGCACGTCGAGACAGAAATACTATACAGATTTTAACGTGGTATTACAAAACGGGTGCACGAAATGGGACACGCGCAGCCAGCGTAAGAGTAGCGTGGATACGTCACACTCACCCAGCGACGACGCGTCTCCGTGATGGACAGTAAAAAATTACCTGAAAACGAAAACGCACAAGGTTAGACGAAATGAAACACGAAAAAACAAGAGGTTGTAGCCTAGATACGTGAGACTTAAATTACAATTTTAATTAGACCGTGTTAACTAACCCTGATAATAGGACAACTATTTAAAAATGACCCATTTTACGTCGCGACCTAAATTCGCAATAGTGCAATGTTTTTTTGTACAGTAACCCATTAAAAAAATGTTACTCAACACGAGCTGTCAAAATATAAAGTAGCTAGTATTTGTCCTGTCAGTATGAATGGACATTGAAACATTGAATTTCTTTTAGTTGTTACAGATTATTAAAAAAAAACATTGTTCATTTGATAACAGAACTCAAAAAGTAACAAAATAATTTGTAAGCCTGTGCATAAGTGACATTTAAAAATGTTTTGTCCCATTTTTTTTAACCAGAATATTTAGCTCATGTTATATCATCCCACGTAACTCAGCATTAACTTGGAAATAGTGATTAATATTATTTTATTTTCGAATTTAGTGCAGTCAGATCCATAGAATTCCAACGCTAGGTTTACACCATGTTCTAATGAACTCCAATAATAACCCGTCTATTTCTGCGTGACCCATTATTTGACCACTGGCCGACGTCATACTCTGAGATTCCAAGAAAACCATAAAAATATTACATAATAATAAGATTAAATTAAACCTCGCGTAACAAACGCCGAGAAAATAACCTCAAGAGAGTTGTGCAAGCGAGCCGTTAACGTAAAAGCTTTTAATACTTCAAACGACACATTAGCAAAGCTTTTTCCGAAGGACATCTTTACAAACATATTTTTTATAGTCCAACCTTTTATCCTTTGTCAAATTTTCATGTAATGACATAATACTAAAAGCTCCCTTTGTCACAATTGAAATCGAGATGAGCGACCTTAATTTGATAAATAGTTGTAAATATAACATTTTTATTGAGCTTCCTAGACAGTTCATGGTTGCATTTAAAAATTGGTAGTTTAAACATTGCCAAGTTCCTGTAGATTGAGACATATGGCGCTCACGACAGGTGTTGTTAGACATGTGGGCACCGCACGAAGGGCTCTGATGACGAACGACCTGAACAACGTCGAAAACGACCCTATTAATAATAGAAAGGGACGGCGATACACCCTAGCCTCACGTTCCGACAGTCACGTACATACGTTCTATTGATACTTTAAATAATCCACAAGATCACTAGCGTCTGGGACTTGTTTATGGGACAGCCGGGAGATTAACATTGATAGTGTTGTTTGTTTATGCTACAGTCACTTATCAGAGATTTATTTCATTCCAGGTGTCGAGAGACGACTACGAGATTGACTACAGCCCGAGCCCGAGAGGGTCTCCTTTGAAGGACACGTCCAACATCCAGGACGAGCCAGGCTACTGCATCAGCCGTCACAATCCAAACAAGACCTTCCGCCGTGAATCTGTTATTGCTTCATGGAAAAGCTTGAAGAAAGAAAGAGAGCTGGCTTTGGGAAAGCGCTTCATCTACGTTGATGCTGACAGCTACCAGGATTACTATGGCAGGAACAAGGTTAAGCGATGCAAGAGCGACAGGGCGCCGAACACACCTAAGGTGCCTAAAAAGGTCAAGCGTACATACTCCGTGTTGTACAGGTATGACCCGTCAGAGGAAAAAGTCGTAAAGGAGTACAAGTATCAGCTTCCTAAGGATTCCGAACCTACAAGCCATCCAGTGATGCAGAAATCCTACTCCGAACCCTTCTTGAGGTCCGAGTCATCACCCAAGAAGAAGGTCAAGAGGTCCTTCACCACCTTGCTTAACATCAAGACAAAGTTCTTGAACATTTTCACATCCAAGAGTTAAATGGGTAAAGATATTTAACTTGGATTAATTGCTCAATTCAATGCATTTTATGATTGGTCGATTACTTGTTTACAAGGTCGTAATCACCATGAAACTAGTCGAAATTTTGCCTAAGAGGTTCAATGCCAGAACCGTCTATTTTGATATTGTATGGTAGAAAGCATAAACAAAATCGTAATGGGATAGAACAAAATATAAATATGTTGCCGGTTCATGTGAAAACGGCTAAAGATTGGATTTTTATCAGCTCGTAACTTTGTAAGCTTTATTAAGAGTTTAGCTATACTATATTTTGAAATGCCAAATGTATTCATAAATAGTAAGTTTAGTTTATAATTTGTGATATTTTTGTGTGTTGTGATATTTTTTCTATTTTCCGAAGTATCGTTATTGTAAGGTTAAATTCTTACTATAATTGATACAATAATGAGTTATTGAGATAATTGCATTCACCAAAGATTAGCTATGCATATACATACTTATGCATCTATATTTGTAATTGTTCATATTAATCTGCATTAATATGAATGTAATTACTAGTCTTGAGATTTGTTTAATGGAATACACAATTCTTTATATTTCAGATAAATATAAAAACAATTATGAAACATAAATATTTGCAAAGCTTATTTTAAATGTATTTTTTTGTATTTAATTCTAAATATGAATGAAATTACAATTGCTATAATCTATAATTGTGATCAGCAGAATTTAATTGATTGCTTCATTTAATATTATTATTATTGAATAGAAATGATTCCAAAATTGCAAATAATGTATTTCAAATTACAATTTAATTCTTTATATTTTATAATGTAAATGTAAGAGTAATTTATAAAAGTAATTTCAGAATTCATTCTACAATAACCGCACCAATTCTTTATATTTAACAACTTAAATATAATTGAAATTGTTATTTCAACTAATAAGCTATAAATAAACGCATTATCACTTTTGAATTTAATAAATACTAATTCAATAAAATTGTATTTCAATGATAACAACAACATACAATTATGTTTTTATTTAAACAATGTTTTCATTCCTATCGTGTAAGAAGCTTTACTTAGTTTAAACTAAGATTAATTATGATTAAGATATAATAATGGTTAAGACTATGCCTATTTATGTTAGAATAATCAACATATCAATTAATTCCTAGTATATTGAGTGAAAATTATAATGTTATGGGATATTTTTATGGAAGAATTTTATAAATGAAAAAGTATTAATTATATTTTAAAATACTAGTATAATTATGTAAAATAATTTAATAAATATTTTCTAATATGAATATTATATGTATTTTATTTGTGCCTTAATACTGGTTAAGTAGTGCATAGCTCTAATTAAATTGACATAAATTATCATGAAGGCAGGACTGAGGACTTGTTAAGGAAATTACATTATTTTGAAAATAACTCTTTTACCTGTTTATTATATTTACCGATACTGTTAATAAATTATACAATGGAAGACATATACTGCAGATATTTTAAAATATATCTCTATACAATGGTCTGGTGCCCGCATAAAACGATGTCATATTGTTAATAACAAAATAATCGAAGGCCCGATATTGTAGTAACTTCTTTTGTGTTTTATATGCGGGAGTATTTTAAGTAAATTAATTAATACTTTACAAAGGGAATGTAAATTATACTACAGTATTAATATACTTGGGGAAATAATCTTTAAACTCCATTTCGCTTTTATTATTTCGTTGACAGGGACATTGAACAATGTACGCTAACACAATCCCTAGAGTTTTAAAAATACTTTTATATTAAGCAATTAATCACAACACATTTAGTATTTCCACAATTTGCAAGTTTATTGATAAAGTATACATACACTTCTACATTGATGGACTTAAGACAGACGTGTATCTATTGCAAGTACTACTTGGATAATGTTGCTACCAGAAGTTTACAGGTTATAACAAACTAGTATTATAACTTAATTGTGTATAAAAACTTAAAACGTGCCTCGGAAAGCACGTTAAGCTGTTGGTCCCGATTGTCATTTGTACATCTTTGACAGTCGTTACGGGTAGTCAGAAGCCAGAAAGTCTGACAACCAGTCTTACCAAGGGGTACCGTGTTACCCGGTAACTGGGTTGTGGAGGTCAGATAGACAGTCGCTCCATGTAAAACACTGGTACGCAGCTGCATGCGGGTAAGACTGGAAGCCGACCCCAACATAGTTGGGAAAAGGCTAGGCAGATGATGATGTGTATAAAAACTTAATTTGCAGTATAATAACTAGTACAACTATCTGTAGACATAAGTATATTATAATTATATAAATATCTCTACCCCCAAAAACCTTTCCAGATAAAAAACCAACCATGCAAAAAGTCGTACCAGAAAATTTGAACCTAATCATTTACAAAGGTACATAATTTCTAAATAAATTCGCGCCCTAATAAAGCAATCCATATTTCATACGTTCATAATAGCAAAATCCAATTTGGAATCCATACGAAATCAGCATTAAGGTATAAATTGGAGCGTATAAATACTAGTTAAGCTGCGAGGCTGGGATGTGGGCTAACCATATTCAGAATTAGACCTAAATATAGCCTGTTTTACAGATAACCTAACCTAGCTGTGAATGTGATAATTTATTTATTAGATAGCTTTATATAGGGCAATTTGATAAAGTTGAGCCTAATCCTAATAATACTGTAAATGTGTAAGTGAATTTGTTTGTTACTTTTTTAAAGCAAAACGGCTGAACTAATTTGGATTACATTTGGTACGGAGATAGTACCGTAGGCTGTAGGCTTAATATTTATCGGGGTACTTTAAATAGTCCCCTAGGGACTCGGGTAGTTAAAAGATAGTATTTTTTTTATAAAAACCTTGTTTTGCAAGTTTCTTTTGGGGTATTTTATAGTACTTATTTCTTTGTAATAATCTCAATTATTCCTATCATTTACGACACTTAAGAATAAATTCTCTTTGATATTACAATGCATCTGCATGCCCTTGGTATTGCATTTATCAGCAATATCACTACGCCTTTGATGATTCATTCATTTCGTTTGAAAAGCCTACATATCATAGCTGAAAATGCGTAATTATATACTAGACATATAAAATACTTTGTCCTGAATGACTGACGGGTCAATGCACAGCCTAAACCGCTGATCAGAGAGACCTGAAACTTGGACAGTGTGTTCTTTGCATGCCGTAGGAATGCTGAATTTTCCGAAATTCTACTCCTAAGGGGCTGCAAAAGGTTGCAACAGTTTGTATGAAACTGTTATTTTTAATTTGAATTCGTATAGCCCACGCGTGCGATGCCGCTGGCGGAAAGCTAGTAACTACTATTTTGTCCTTTACACGAAGTTACATAAATAAACCCACGGTTATTAATTAATTATTAATTATCACGTCAGAGCGTTCGATTTATGTAAATAGTGTTGTACCTGCGCCTACGAATTGCATTCAATAGAATCAACATAGGTCGGTAATTGCTACGGGCTCAGTAAGCTGATACTAATTATATCCTTATTAGGCGATTATTTATTGATTGGTTATTAGTAAACAAGATAATCTATATGGTAATCTTAAGTCCTTTCGCATTGTTCCTTGTTTTAGATGTTTTTTTTTTATATTTTAACTCTCTATACTATTATCATTTAATACATGTTATCTTATCTATATTATTAGGTACATACAATAAAACAAATAAATGAAGATTATGTTCACAATGCCAATTGTTCTTTTAAAACAGTTTATTCATAGGTTAAATGATGATTGAAAACATGAACAATGCGGCGACCTTTATATCGTGCCTCAGGTTCATAACAAATGTTATGTTTAAAGACAACAAATAGGTACCTTCAAATACGTATTATATACCTAATATTAATTTACCTTCCTGCGACGTAGGTACCCTGGACAGCTCACGGGAAAACACAGGCTGACTAGTTCTTTCAACACAATAGCTAAACAAAGCATCCATTCTTTTCAGAGCTCTGCCAGCCCTTGCAAGATTTGCAACAATATAATATGTGGACTAACTTTGGGCTGAGCCTAATATGGTAGGTGAACATAATAAAATCGTGGTATTTACCTGTTTAGGCATCTCTATCACCGACGGTACGAATATATCGAAAAATAAAACATATGTAATTTGACCTACAATCGCAAGTCAAAATTCAAAAAATCCCCTTTACAAGTCGGTCAGGTGTAAAGTGGTGCCTGGCGCTACCCGTGGGAATACAGGCCCACTACTCCCTACCACTGTAGGGAAATTTGAATAAACAATGAGACACGTTGGTATCAACTCGGCTCTCGGATGTCATGCTACGATTCACCACGTAACCAGAACGGAGGAATTCAATTTCGGGAAGAAATACTGCGGAGATCGATTTAGAAATGCTGCTTCATATATAAAGGATTTTTTTAATTTAAATAGTAAAATACATTCTGTATTCAAAAATACATTCTGTTTCAAAAATACATTCTGTATTCAAAAATAAATTCTGTATTTTACGAGGGTAAATTTGAAAGCTTAGAATGAGCGTTTTATTACCATAAACTATGAGGAACTGGCCAGTACCATTATACACGCCTCTATGATCACTTTATAAGGCAGACACGTACATATTAGGAAATGCTGTAATGCATAGCCGAAAGCCATTCCATCGGGGTCACAGGCCACGGCCAACCAACGGGACCTTGAACCCTAACTGTCACTACAATTTAACTGATTTATTACTTAACCGCTGCTACTTGATTAAATTGATTGATTGTTTATTAATTTAATTGATTGCCACTCGTCATAATCGCGATTGATTACTGCAACTTCATATTTTGTTGGTTTGAATCTTGGATTTATTGCATATGATCGTCCATAAAATTACAGGAACAAAAAACTTTGTTAATTGATGAATTCATGGACAAGTAACGCCATCTATGAAAACTCTGTCGAACTACAGTGAAGTTCTGAAACTGAATCTATGAATAGAATCTCGACATTGGGACGAAAGATCAACGGACGTGTATTTTTTAACGATCATCTCTAATCTCTTGCAAAATCCGCCCATTAGGAATTTCGAAACGACTCTTGTAAAATAAATATTAATTCTAGAACTATATTTATAATCCATTTAAAACATACAACTAATAAAATAAATCCAGAGACAAATTAGCCATAAATCCGAACAGATTTACGGTTCGATTTTAATTTCATTATTATTTTTAAAACATCACTATTTCATATTGTGTAACTTTTTAAACTGTTACGACTACAAAAAATAACGGTTCCATTTGAATTAAGAACCTAGAAAACAATTTTAAGTTTTGTGTATCAAAGTCCTGCACTACTTTCATCTTCTAACCATAGTCAATCTTGATCAAAGCTTATGAACAAATGCGAAAATTGTACCTGAAGCAGTTCGAATATAATAACTTCTAAGAATTTTAAAGATGACATCACGCCGATTTTCCTGGATGAGTTAGACAATGTCACACACATTTTGCCACATATATGCTAAGGATTATTTTTATTTTTGTCAACCAGACACAAATCCGGCGCCCCAAGGTCCAAGATGCTATTATATAAGTCCTTACTATTATAAATGCCAAAGTAACTCTTTCTATCTATCAATTTGTTTATTGCACTTATATCAAGAAACGTATATATTGAAAATCTACCTTTACCATGAAATTTTCAATGAAACATGCACGGAGTAATTCCCTCAGGTCGTGAGTGACAACAAAGCTAGTCTATCCATATAATATCTTATCTATCATCTAATCTATACAATATCCAATCTCTAAGCTCTCATTACCCAATAACTACAATACAATGCCATTACGCAAGAGCATCGAGATAATTACAGCATACGTAATTAAAATGACAATAAAGGTCAAGGATTGACCTCTGTAATTAAGTCAGTGGCACATAGCGACACCAGTTTCAATGCCACAGCAAATATTATGATAGCAATTAATAAAACTGTAACAGTTATATCCCGGTATCAGGTGAAGGTCTGTTTAAAACTATTGTCAAGGCTCATCCTCTGTCTGTTAAGCTTTCACGGCAAAACGGCCGAAGCGATTTCGATGAAATTTGGTGTGGATTAAGCTTGAAGCCTGGCGAAGGGCATACGATAGTTTTCATCCGGGTGAGTTAAGTAGTTCTATCAGGATACAAGTAAAACCGCAGGAAGCAGCTAGCGCAAGAATGTTGACGGTGTTTTAAAAGTAACCAGAATACTACATAAACTGTTTGTTTCCGAGAAAAAAGCAGTAAATGTCATCAAAATGAAATGTCTTTTGAGGTTATGAAACCACTGTTTGGCTGTAGTAAATCATAATTATTATCTTGTTTGTTCCTTTTTGTGTGATTAGAAATATAAAATATAATAAAACAAAATGAAATAAAAATCTTGAACTGACTACACTGAGACTAGACTCAATTAGCTGCCTTAACAAAATCTACGTGCAATCCAATCAAATTACATTTCATTGAATTGGACTCCGATTTCAATTAATGAATACGATGAAAAATTCTATTCAGTATTTGAAGAGGTATTAATTAGCCGGTATACGAAAGACTGGTGGCAAACAGATATAGTAAAACGAATAGTTTTAGTGTAATTAAATTTCTCGATGGAGATTAAACGAATACAGATCTTGAACCATAAACAGTGGAAAATAGCAGGATGTCCATGAAGGTTTCCATTCGTCGCCAGACTAATAGCCTTCTGGCTAGACAGACTCGTATTCAGACAACATGATTGGCCGCTTACGTCCCTAGAGTATTAGTGTCATGACATGTGACGTCATTTGTTACATTTCCTCAATTTAGATGCCGTTTTAAGTTACTTTTAATTACTATAGGGAATGTCGCTAAACTGTACAAAACAGTATATTTCATTGTTCATATGACTTCCGGAATTGGCTTTATATTATAGCTTTTAATGAGCAAGAAAATGTTAGGTTCTTCATATTACAGGGTTAAGTGTTGAAATCAGCTAATATACAACACACTCAAACTTGGAAACGCTCTGACATCTGACAAAAATTCAATGCTTTTGGACAGATGGAAGCAAAAGCTCAATGCATAATTTCGCGATGTAAATGAACTCTAATTGAATACAGACTAAGCTAACTCATTCTGATTTTTCCAGCCCTATAAAATTTTAATCGGTGCTCGTCACTAGCTAGAGAAGTATTAATTCGGAACGTTTGAGCTTTTCTATCATTATCAAAATCTACTCCGTCTCCGTTTACGAAAAAAAAGTCTGAAAAAAAATACTGGAATACCCAAATCAATGCTTTTAACTAGACTTTGAAGCAAGTTTGTAGTTAAAGTGTAATTTCGATATTCGAGCATTCAACACCCAGTCATATCGTAACCAATCCTAAGAAGCAAACACCTCTCAGATACTTGGGCAGCCATTATTTTATTTCCATTCATAAGACTAACCTCGGTAGTGACATTGGCTTCAATTGGAAATAATACGGCGGTGAAAAGATTCAGCCTTCGTTATTATTGTTGTTAGGATTAGGCAATTGAACAACTAGCTTTGATGTAACACTCGTGGGTGTTATTTACGGTTATTTTTTGATAACGACTTTATGTGTGCATATTTTTATTTAAGCCAATGTTATTAACTAGAAAAGGTCCCACAACCGTTTCTCATTAAGAGAGATTTTCATAAAATTAATTCTTTGTTACGTGAGTCGACTCTGGCTGGATGTATTTTTGAATGTAGGCAAAACAGTTAGAGGTGATTTACATTTACTATAAATAATTTATTATAATCGTACTGTCTTTATTTTGGGTTATAGGTATGTATTTTATGTAGGAATACTTTTGTCTGGAAAAGATTTTTAGATCAGTTTGATTTATGGGTCGATTATATAAAACAGACACCTGTCTCAAAAACTATATTTATTTCGTACACAAATAGACTTGTCGAGAGTTAAAAATACAAATAAAAAAGTGAAGCGAAAGCACTCAATTCCCACAATACACCCAAACGAGCCTTTGTATATTTTTATAACATTATTTTCCTTAAACTCTTGTACAATACATTATATAACATAAGTAGGCCACGGTGATAAAACATCAAACTCCACGAATCAATAACACTTTTTTTTCCCAATAATTTACGATACTTATTTATTTTTTGTCAACATTCGACAAAAAGCAATAAATTAACCAACAAAACGTTGACATCACTCAATTACGTGTACGAAATTGCGCTAACCAGAAATGGTAGAAAACTCATAACACGCCTAAAGCAGTTAACATTATATGCTGTAAAATTAAATGCCTTTGCTTTTTTATTACTATCAACTTTCCGCCATTTTGGATCACAGACCGTTTAAGTTACGTCATTTCTCATTTTTAAATTGAATTTGGAAAATATTAATTGTGTTATTTTTCATTTGAGTTGGTCGTTTATTTGAATTGGCCTTCCATGTTTAAAATTATTGTGTTCGATTTCGATAAAGGTAATTTATATGAATGACGTGTTGTCCACCCTTTCTACCAAACTACCAATATTACGAATGCATTGTAATCGGTACACAAAACGTTGATTGGTTTAATTTTGTTTTCCAATATTTTGATAACAAACACTGTGGTTCCTGTTACAATGGCGAACATAACCGATTCTGTCATGTTGTATCCCCAAACCATGTCACATTTGGTGCAAAATTGTTAAATTTCGAACCATATCAAAAATTTTCATGCATGTCATTTAAAACATTGCTTGAGTTTATTAAGAATATATAAATTATATAAAAAGCATCATGTAATATATTTCCGTATATTACACTAATTAAATGTAGAATATTTAAGATGTAAATTTTATCAATTATTATCATGGTAAGGTGAAATTATAATTTGCATTGATTGCTCATCAGTGTTAATCAATTTATACATTTAATTGAGGAACCGATTTTATTGGAAAGTTGACTCTAAATCATATTGACTTTTTAGCTTGTAATTTATTCATTTAGTTATATAATATTTAATGTAATTTAGGATAGTTGTAGTACCGCAGTTTATTGCCCTAATTGTGTAAAAGGACTTGTGTAACAGGTAAATAATTATTTTATGTGAGGCTAGTAAAGAATAATAAAATAACCTAATTACTGAGCTAAAATACTCGTCATACCGACCAAGAACTGTACTATCACAAATCAGTAAGCAACTCAATAAACTTTTGAATTTAGCACACAATAACAAGGTTCAATATCGACAAAAAAACAATACAAATGTTATTCTTTCACCAAAATTATTAAGAAAACATAAAATACAGTAATTTAATACTTGCCCTTGGCACGGTGACCAGAAATACCTTCACATTTATTTGCAAACCTTCGATGTCATCAACCAAATATTACCTGTGGACAATAAAAAAGTAAACATTAAAAAATATCCTTTACACATCAGAGATTCTTCAATAATAAAAATTGATTAGTCTGTCAATCAAACGTGCAATTTATCAAGTGTTTAAAACTTTAAGGTATCGCAACCTGTTTCAGACGATGATTTATTCGCTTTTATGAAATTATATTTTTCGCCGAAACGGGAACAGATTGCCAGTGACAAAAAGAGACATTAAGACAGTCTGCAGAAGGCCTTACGACCTAAAAACAATTAACTTTAAACACGATTTAACCGTCATTGTTCCATTGGAAGTTGACGGAGACACAATGACGTTTTAATTATGTTTTTATTGTATTTAGTAAGTTATCGTGCAAGCCGGTCTTATAATTATTGTATCCAATTATGAGAAAATGTACCAACTCGTAAGTTGATGACTTGGTACATATTTTATTTCTGTAAATGTTTTGGGCAATTCTTGATGGATGGTAAAATATTTGAATGAGAATTATTGTTGTAACAAGCTGCAGACCGGGCGATGTTGTACACGTTAGGGGAGGCCTATGTTTTTGTTGACTAACAGATGATGATGATGATAAAATAAACTACTGTAGTTTTCTGAGTGGGACAATATAAAACCATTAAATCTTTGTATGTTATCACATCACAGATATAGGTGCGTGCAAAATAATATTAAAATTTTACAAGGGAGAGGGTGAGATGTCGTTAATTGTTTTGCTATTGCAAAGCTCTGGATGATAAATTGATTTTCATATGAATCATTGACGATTACACGTGGAAACAGAACGACGACATGGGGATTTCTAGCCTGTATAAAACGAAATCACAGAACACAAAATTTGGTTCGGAGATAGATAGATTGTCTTTATTCGTGAGCCTGTAGTCCCTCAGAATGCAGGTGAAACCGCAGTAAAAATCCAGTATTCTTTTTTATTTTAAGTAAATAAAATATATTCGGCATAAAACGGAAAATTTTCGCAGGCAACAATTAATTTTGAATAATACAAACACCTGCATGCATGCACACGTAACTGGGTCTGTAGGCCGGCGAGGTTTTTCACTCGAACATAAATTATAATAAATTACAATAATGCAATTACAATTTATTAACGATTGGTTCATAATCATAATCCGATTCATCAAGTACTTCTGTATTACATGAAGCATAGCATGCAAAATAAGAGTCTGACTTCGAGATGGAAGAATTTGCTAGACTTTTCATTACAATATGAAGTGATGTGGTTTGGTAGACTCAAATAACGTTAGAATACATATCTATATACATTATCTTAGAGTGATTGTTATATCATATGTGCAGTACAGTGTCGTTTCGGAGTATACTTGTTTGAGCTCCAATATGATTCTCTATATGTTTGAGTCCTCAAAACATCGTAGCCTAATGAAACTATTCCGTCGTATCCACTTCAATGCGAAAATACGCCTTTTTGTCAAAGTAGAAATAAAACAAAGAATATTGCTGTACAATATTAAATTCAATAAAACCGTTTATAGTTCATCTCGCTGCTTCCATATTTTATTGTTGCCTTGCCAACAACAAAGTTCATTATGTCGACGTTATTCTATACATAGCACCACAGACAGCACAATCTTTATTACAATACCGGTATCATAAAATGCTAAATAGGTGGTTGGTTTTTAATATCAGTGTAAGAAGTGTTCTTTCTGACTCTTGGACTAGATAAAAATTGTGGCGTTTTTATAGTTTTTATCATTACGATCTACGTCTTTGTTTCAATAATTTACGGAGTCTGGTCATCCCCATGCCTGGAAGACACATTAAGCCATCGTCTCTGTCTGCTTCCTTGATAGCAGTCGTTGTTACAATTCCATGTCAGAGACCGTCAGGCGTAATTGAGAAGACTCAGTCAGGGCGTTAGTTTAGTAAACCCACACGATTTGAAGAAGATTTATGATTGACAGGGTCCATATTTAAAGAAATGTCACTAACGGTCAAACGAACCGACTTTCTTTAACGGCGTCAATAAATTTTAACACGACACGAACTATGTAGGCTTATATCTTTGACGGAACCTTCGTACAATAAAGAGAAAAAAAAAGAACAAACATGATCCAACCAGCTAAGCTTAACGATTAGGCGGAGAGCTAAACTTAAGTCATAATTCAAGGCACTATAAAATAAAGACTTGCTTCAAGAATATAGCGTGACTGTTCGACCTTGGTAGTGGAGCCGGCGAGTCTACGGCCACAGCACAATAACTATTACTAACATATCTACTGGAGCCAATCTCCGTGAATCTAACAATATAGATGTTTGTCTTGGAGTTATAACGGTAACTACTGCGTTACGTGCAACAATAATAGCTGGATTTTTTTTTAAAGACTTTTGAGAGGGTTTTTGTTGGGATGTTGAGTTAATAGAACATTTTGAAGTATTATGTTCATTGCATGTTAAAGTAAAACTGGAATATAAGGTTTAAAAAGGACAAATTGTTACATCAGTTTATGTGATCGAAGCAAAAATTTCAGAGGTTAACCAAAGAGAAAAAGTCTAAATTGCAGAAGCTAGAAATGATACATATTTTGTCTGACAAACATTCATACTTTTGAGACAACAATAACCAATCTCATTCGACTGTTGCTTGCAATAGCAAAACTGTTTCAGACAAGGCTTCATTTTATTACACATCCAATCTAAGTATTACACAAAACGTTATTGTGTACAGTCTGGAATATAAGAAATCACAATACAAAAATATATTTATTGATAAAACTTCGAGTATCTTCGAATGTAAATCATAAATTCAACGCCCCGATCGTAACACCCCGAACTAGAGGTGTGCTGAATAACAATCACGTCTAGAGTCTAGACTGTCGCAGACATAGGTACTCCGAATTCGTGCGAACCATACCTTGATCTAGATCTAGCAGGAGCATCAGACTGGAGCCGAGTGACTAATGTCCAGGAAGTCACGCCCTTCTCCGCTGATATCCGATCGATGCTGTTCGGATATTCCCGAAACTTTCGTCTGGGGGAGTCGCTTAGGGTCCCTGCTTCCCGGCACGCCCATGATACGTGGCAAATCTGAATTTTAATTGAATGGGTAAACCCTTGGCAATCTATTTAAGCGCAGAAGAACTAGTGGATAGTCAAATGAATTTCTTTGGAAGCAAAACGTAGCAGAAGATCCATTAATCCTACAGGTATTCATAAATTGCCATTAACAGAATCAAATAAACCGCCAAGTATAAAGAAGGGTAATCCTAAGCAAAAAGTAATTAGTCGCTAGGAGGTTGGTCCAACAAACGACTGATAATTAAATCGTTTTAATCCCAGGAAACCCTTTGTAGCTCTGCATACGTTTTACTTTGAACACGGCTTTTATCTTTGAGTCCATCAATTTGCTTTAGGTAGATAGAATGCTGTTTTTCATGGATCTGGAGTAGGATCAACAGGTATTTGATGAAGTCAAGCGAGGAATGATCCGGTTACAAATTACCATGACAAAGCGACCACGACACGGCGTAAGCTCGGCTCAATTCGCCTTTGCTTGCGCCACGTCATCGCATTTTGTGTACAGTTTCCGAAGTTGTTCAGCAAGTTTGGCGTCGATTGATTAATTCGTCGAGTGCATGGCTAATTTATGATACAAACAGCCTTTCTCTAAAGTACTGCTATAAATAATAAAACTTACGCATACATCATGACACGGCGGTCTAAGCTCTAATAAACAAATAAAACATTCATGACTAAGTTGCATTGCAGGCACGTGGGAGGGTGTCCTCATAACCAAAACAAAGGCCCAGACAGACGGACAGACAAAGGTTCGGACTGCTGGAACTGTGCCAAGTACGTTCGAGCCGTTGCGTGAGGAATTATTCAGCCTACGCACAGCTGCTTAGCCGATCGAGGCCTTAAAATGTTACTTGATTTATTACAACTTTTTTGTTAATTTATTGCTTTTATCTTGTTTTAATTTTTCTGTTTTGTATTATGATTCTCTTTTCCTCATGTTCCGTGTATTTTATGTGTGGCATAGGTTGAAAAATAACGAGTAAAGTAAGTTACCCTTCATTATCGATCTTCTAAGCACAATAATCAATTGTAATGAATAAATTAGATATCAAATAAAATTGTATTTCCATTTCAAGAAGACAAAAGTCCATGTTTATTTCAGTTGTTCAATTTTCTTTCTTGCGATTATGGCGATAGCAGTAAAATAAATGTTTTCGTAGAATTTACGGCATTGCTAATATAGAACCATTGCAGTTCCAATGTCAGCTTGTTTATGATAACGACCCTTATATTCAAGGTTAGTGTGTAAACTGCTTGCTAGGTCTCCAGTGATTTATAATAGAAAGAATTAATTCTTTAGCTTCAAATATAGAAGGCTTTAGTTTTATGTGACATAAACATAGTTTTGGTAATTTATTAATACTCAAGTTATTTACAATAACTCATTAACTCTGTTTCTAAACTGATTATTAAATATTCCCAAACAAATCTCAAATATAATTAGTAACAATAAAAATGTCTGTGTAGCGATCGGGGACGATTATTTTTAGCGCCCCACACTACGATAACCCTATGTCTACGCCGGGGCACTTTCGACCGTACCCCGTGGGAATATTGTTCGCCTCCATTTTTTTTTCAACCTCTCTGGTTATTGCTATATTTTTAACATTTATTGAACGAGGTCCCTTCTCAATAACGTTATGAGGGCGGGGTTTTGTTTATTTTCTGTGATTATAATGCGGGATGTATTTATGATCATTAAAGTATATTGTGGGAAAAGTCGCTTTTAATTTCTCTACCATACACGGGACTACAGACTTTTAGGAGACAAACGTGGAGCCGAGGTAACACGTAACAGTAATCGTGGCACACAACCAGCGATTACGCCTGACACTAAATAAATTTTATTATTTAAGTAGATAAACGTCAGCTTATGTAAAATGTGAAAAAATAAGCTGTGTCATTCTCCTGGGAGCTTATAACACCATACAGCTGTCACTAATCCACATACGAACCTTACGGTAATATAACCCTAACACCGCTAAATCGCAGCTATATCCAATTTACTGCACACAACCGTGAAAAAAACAAAGCAGAATAAAACGTGTCGTAATCCACAATGACGTGTTATGATTTAACAGCAGTTAATCATTTATTAAGAAACATTACAGTTAAACAAACATTGTTTATCTTTGATAAGAGTTCACGCGACGTTCTGCCGCAGTTACAACGTGCATCGGCCCACACGTGACACAGCTGGGTATAAAGTGTTATTATTATACATATGTCTGAGTAATATTATGCACGTATCAATTTACTGTAATCTGAAGTTTAACCATTTCCCACCTAATCCTTACTTAACGTCGTAATCCAAGATTAATTTACTAACTAAGTTCGTATTGACGCTAAACGCACTTAATAAGTAAGACGGTTACGGGTTAAAATAAGATGTATTAGGTTTTATTTTCACGATTAGTTGCCTTCATTGTAATACGTTTACGTAATACGTTTACGTTTATTTATCTCCCCACAAATTACACTCACATTAAACATCTTATAGATACAGGAAGCAAAGTACGGAAATGCAATTTGTGGGAGATCTGGAGTCTAAACTAAGCCTAGGCCTGTGCCTTAGAACTCCAGGTCCCCCCGTTACAATTTTATTCATACTGACAGTTAATAAAATTGTAACGGGGTAAAAATTGTGATTGTATATATCGGTTTTTAGGGTTCCGTAGTCCGACAAGGAACCCTTATAGTTTCGCTCTGTCCGTCTGTCTGTCTGTCTGTCTGTCTGTCCGCGGCATAGCTCCGTGGTTTTTGTTATTAGAAAGCTGAAATTTGGTATGAATATGTATATTGATCACGCCGAGAAAGTGGTAAAATAAAATTTTGAAAAATATTTTTTTTTAGGGTAGCTCCCAAACATGTAAAGTAGGGATGAATATTTTTTTTCTCGCGTACCCCTTCGTGTGGGGTATCGTTAGATAGGTCTTTCAAAAATATTATGGGTGTGTGAAGACCATTTTTCAGTTAAGCGAACCATTTGCGAAATATCTAGCTTTTAAGTGAATTTTTTTGTTCGATACGAGTTACCCCCCCTCTAACTTTTGAGTGGCTGTACTTAGAAATGTGAAAAAAATCACAGACGTAGTACATATAATGAAATTACAAGGAAAACTATCACGGCTAAGTAGGCTTAACCGGTTACAGAGCTATAGTTGACTAACTAACTCTTACTACGGAACCCTACTGCGCGTGGCCCGACACGCACTTGGCCGGTTTTTTTAATAGTATTAATCGATTTGAATTGTTTATTAGTAGACTCGAGGCTAGTTTCCTTAGCCAGTGATTGTACATACTCAAAAACCTAGTGTCGTGAGCAATCTTCTCACACTAATTAATACAATCATCCATAAGTAAGGAAGATTATTATAACTATCTTGGGTAGCAAGCAAAACATCTGCTATTGTCTTAAGTCAATTAGTAGTTTGGTATCTGTCATTTCACAATCTGATAACGATGGCTTTACTACTATAATTGACTGCAGTTAATTAGTGCTGACTTTTGTAAACCAGAATTTTCTTATTTTTCCGACATCAAGGTGTTAATTATAGTCTACCATATTCATCAGACGTCTTCTGAATCATCATCTGTCTGTCGTGAAAATTGCTTATTGTATCAAAACAGTTTTTGATCTGCCGCTAATGGATTTATTATGTACAAATTATCTTGAAGACTATCAATAAATATGTATTGAAACTTGCTCATCCATCCTTATTAAGAAAAGAAGATTTCATTTGACCATAAAATGTTCAAATAGCGCTTGTTTGTATCATTTAAACCATAAAGTGTAAAATAAAACATTAAAGGAATCTACCAAGACCGAATTTCTCATAAAGCTAATATTTCCTTTATTTAAAAGTCATAACCACATCCTTACAAGAATCATTTTAGGATACAGAAACTCTTAAACAGGTACCTATTATTTTATTATAACCATTTTCAAGAAAAAATATAATAAAAATATAAATATGTAAACATTATAATTTTATTACTTAAAAACTGACAAGTTTGATGCTCAACAATAAACTTCTGATTTATCATCGTCGCTTGCGCAGGATTCTGCGAAGGACAACAACGGTTTGATGCGCGGGCGCATATCCTCTAAACGTGACCGCTCTTTGTTCTGTTATGTGGTTTTATTTTAGACCATCGTCATCGTCATCGGCCTATATATTGTCCCACTGCTGGGCACAGGCCTCTTCTCATACAGAGAAGGCATGAGCATTGATCACCACGCTTGCTCAAGGCGGATTGGCGATATCAGACTTGTTAAGTCCAGGTTTCATCACGATGTTTTTCCTAGGTGGACATATCATTATATTAGGAACATGTATGGACCCTGTAGGGCACAATAAACATTAAGAAGAGAACAAAAGTAAAAGTAGTCTAAGACCATAGATTGATATAATATTTATATCTGTTTGTTTTGTGTAAGTAATACAAACAACAAAGAGTTTATTGCAGTAGTACTCAAACTGACTGACTAAAGTATGTGCCATTAATCATACAAAGATATGTATATAAATAATAAAGTTTGGAAATAACATTGTTTTCGCGTCCTTCAGACATTGCCTTCGAACCAGAAATAACGGTCATACCATAAACAATGGTCCAATTATAGCGAACACCACCACAATTGGCATGCGTGAGCATTTGCAATCGATCCTGCTAATGTATGCAATTGATTTACAAGCTTTTAAGATAATGTTATTGAGTACAAAACGTAAAAGATGTAATCAAAATGTTTAAAGAAAAACAAATAATAAAAACCCCGACAATACTGTTCAAGGTATGTAGTTAAAAGTATTTATATTGTATGCCGTTTCGACTGCAATGATGCTGTTTTCTTTAAGTGTGAATCAAGTGAATTTTTTAAACAGGTGCAGGCGTTTTTTTTGTTTTTCAGATATAGGTACTTATGAGTTACTATCGACCGTGACTTTGAGCGTGGTTTCTACTAAAGCTGGGTGCAACAGAGCATAGCTTTCATATGCTATATTTACCCTGTTTAATTTTGTGCATTGGGCTGTTAAATTAGTTGCAGTGTGAATTTTTAAAAAGTGGAATATGTAGACTGTAGCTTTATTATACGTAAGTAGAAACATATATATCCTCTTATGGTGAGCATTATAGTTCGATTTCGATTGAAACACATTTATTTCCCCAAAAAATATCAAATAAACACTTCACGTTCTTTTATATTAAAAACAAAACAAACTATTTTTAAAAAAAGGTAAGAGGTCTACTCGTATCTTAATTAGTCACCAATTGTTGACATATATTATAAGCCTGACAAATTGTATGAGGATTTCACAAAATCGATAGTCAAGTTTTTTTTTTGCTATCGATGCTAATCACTTCAGATCTATATTTCTAACACTGATAATGAATATTGTAAGTAATGTAACATTCTAACGCAAAAATAGACGAAAAATACACATAGCAACTACAAAACTTTTACTAATTTTGTAGTAATTTAACCATTACCGCTAATATTTAGGAACAGCTTAAAATAAAACAACATAATATAGCATTTATAAGCAGCTTAGTTGATCGATTCATTCTACAATTTACTAAACAATTCCACCCTATTGTTAACACGCCTATTGTTCTCTATTTAATTAGTCCAAAAACTAATTCAAGACACGACAGTTTGAAAATATAAGTAATATTTCATGTTACAGTAGTTCACAGGGAAATTAAATCACAATCAGGAGTTAAAGCGAGGGTAGTTTTAACAAAATGTTCTCACCCTTCTGGTGTATCGATTTTAATTTAGTAACAGCCATATTCACCCCCTCAAACACAATGGCTACTTGTTTAAGTAGTCATTCAGTATATTTATGAGCGACATCAAATTTGAAAAAGCATTAGAGTTGGCATTCAAAACAGTTTTTTTTTTACTTTTTGTGACGAACCGAACAATAACAGCTCTATATATTGACTTTTGTAAGTGTCTCTAAAAGCCTAATGGAAATAAAAAGTTTTTTCTGAAACTTATTAATAGGTTTTTCTTCTCTCAAAGTAAATGTTGAAGTTAAATTAAGTCTTGTACGTTTGAAACATACCGTCTGGCGGTCCGGGTGTTTGACCGCACACACAGATTTTATCAAAACTCAGAGCTATGAGAACTTTTAAATTGTTTAACTTTATGTATTTAATTACATCGCTTAGTTATTATAAGAGGAGAAAAAACTCGAGTATATCAATTATCGAATAAATTAAATATATTGCTGACGAATTCGTGGTCTTTTTAAAAACAAAGAGACACGATATATAATGATATACCAATGAAAACTATTAAAAATAAATAACACACAACTATTTAGTTAGAAGCATTTTTTTTTCAATTTTGATTGTTTTTAAGTATTAATAATTTAATAAACATTTAACTATAGTTACATATTTTAAACACTTCAAAACTGGTTCCAAGAGAAGAATCTTAAAGACGAAGTCCAGAATAATTCATCACACTGTTATATAAAATGACAAGCGAGCGAATTTCATTGTCTTCAATTAATAAGGACATCCTGACGTCCCTTTGTTGGCGTGATAAGTGCGGACTCGATTACCGAGTGCTAAGCAGTTTTAATCAAAATTAATCAAATATAGCCGTAATCGTTTTCAAGATGAAGCCAATTCTCTTTGTTGACTCATCATCTTATTATGTCGTTAGCTTGCTATACTGAATTTAGATGAAAGGAGCTAAATATCTAAGACTATAGACTGAGAAGCAGTTATCTGTTATCGCCAACAAAACTGTTTTTGTATTTTTCATATAGATAGTCGATGAACCGAAATAAACATTCATTATTATTTGACAAATTTATAAGATTTTTAATTGATTCGAATTGACCGAATTCATTAAATACGCCTTTGTGTAAATATTTTTTTATAATAGAATATTATTTTTATGCATAAAGTATGAATAATATATAACTCCAATACATTAGGGAAGCAATTCCACAATCATAAATAACAACGTAACACGTATATTCCCAAGATTACGTTGCAAACAGAATGCATCACACCTAGATCAAGATGATTGCACTTGAGGCGCGGAAACAAATCCCTTCAACGTTCTGTTATTGAAACCGCAATATATCCCAACACTATATCAATTATTCAGCATCCGATTCCCGCTCCGATTTCCAATACCGAGTGTCGATACCACAGATTTAGATATACGTAGATAACGCAAGGACATCTACTGAGTGTGGCTAGGGCGACATAAGTGGACTCTCTGTCCGGCTGCGAACCAGATTGTAGACGTCAGTAGAGAAATTGAAAAATATCGTTATTGGTTTCCCATCACTAAATTGAGTACTTATGACGTCATAATAATCAAAGAAACAGCTAGCGTAGAGGTTCGTACAGATTCTGATACTTGCGTTATCTAGCGCTCACTATATCTGTGGTCGACACCGATGCGTACACGGAAACGATTTTATTGTGAACCTCACTACGTCGTCCGATGAGCTTATCGCACGCCCTTGCACCCCGATATCCAGCTGCCCATAAAACACTTGCAAACAAATAAATGTAAAACCTTCGTACGAAGCCAACGTTACTGCATTTATGACCGCTAAGGATAAGTGCATTTCCCAGCTGGTTGAGAAAGGCGGTGATATGCGTTTGCAACATGGAGTAGGTAAATGGAATTGCCATGTACCTTGTTTTTATGAGATGGTAATCTGTTATTGAGAGAGCTTGTAATAACAGTTCTGAACGGTTCCATGAATTTAGAACCGCAGTGCACAAAGAAATAACATCATATTTTTTTTTATATCTCACATCTATAAGCTTTACAGGTTTTCAGGAACCCAAAACAGCTGTTTAACTTTAGAATACACACATTACCCCAGTGGTAGGTTTTAGCCCTATTATATAAGGCATTAAGGCATATTAAAAGAAAACATTTGGCACTTTAGCACCAAAGCATCATCACAAGACCGTTAATCTGTAAGACTACTGTAAGTCATTTCTTTCAGGACCAATACATAAATATACCAATAGCATTGTCTCAGTATATCTAAAAGCCTTTTGACATATATTCTATACATTAAATATGTCAATACTCAAATCTTTATTAGCATTCCATATGTTACATAACAGGTGGTACAATTTACTAACAGTATAGACACAATATGGATCCGATAGGGCACAGCTTAAAGAAGTTCAGAATGTCTTTTTGTCTACGTATTATAACTACTAACATCTATACGTCTAAGGGATCCGATAGCAAAGACGTAAGAAACGAAATCCCTTAATCAAATCCTTTGTTGTCTCGCAACCGAGTTACGAACACAATAAAAGGCTTTCAGACAGGATGAATTAATGAAGTCGATTACAGAAACTTAGGTACTATTCGTAAGGTGTGTACCGTACTTAGTAAAATTAGGTGCTTCATTAACGAAGCTTACTGGTCTAGTCTAGATTTGTAGTTAGGAAAAGAGCTTTTTTTATCATTCATGTTTTTATTTATTTATTTAAACTTCATGTTAAGCAGTGATACATAGGCGGAAATTAATGCCACAAGGCATTCTCATTTTTGTTTTTGTTATTTTATGTACAAGGTAAACTTTTTACGATGACATTTTCCAATCACGTATAAAAGTTTGGTTCATCCAAACTCTCAGAAATTTCGCACAATCTTTGAATCTTAGGTCGTTAACTGGTAAACGGTTGGAGAGACAGTTGGTAATATCCTGTGACATCCCACCGAGATGATAGCAAAAGATCACCAACCGATTCGAAATAACGAGCAAAGCGTTTAGGTATTATCGTACCTACATTTCAAATCCAAGCAAAAATTTTCTCATCCCAACTTATATTGTAAATGCGAATGTGAGTTTGTTTAGCTTTCACTTTAAAAGAGCTGATCTGATTTCGATGACATTTTGTACGGTGATAGATGCGAGATCCCTAGTTCCTTTTTTTTTTGTATGGCATCTCGCAGGTCAACCTAGAAGGTTGTCGACTGCTTAACCGGGCTTGCCTGTGAAGTGCCTTAAATAAATTTAGGGCCTCCAGCCAGGGCTTACTTACAAAACTAAGCGACTACACGCTAAGGGCACCCCCTAGTGGGGTACGGGCCTCGGCTTAGGGCGTCGCTGGGGGAGGACAGCAAGGGACAGGCTGGATCAGAATAAATTATGATTATTATAATCGGGAATTTTAAAGCTATTAGCTAAGCTCGCGGGCTGGCTCGTCGAGCTAGGGTCGGGAGGGCATGGAGATCCCTAGTTCCCTCGATACGCGGTTGAAGCCGAGAAAAATAACTAGTAAGGAAATAAAAATATTGATTTTAATTCTGTCTCTGATCACAGTATATCGAAATAAAATCTAAACAATCTACGTCACCACGAACACCTGCAAGATGCCAACATCTAAAGGACAAAAAGAGACATAACAAAGACCAAAGAATTAATTTAACAAGAACGTGGACAAAGAAATATTTCGCGAAGAATATCAAGGAACAAAAGCTTTCGACGTATACTCCGCTCGGGATGCATGTTATTGTTTTAATAGCGTATCTAGTTACAGGAAACTATGTCGGAGGTATCGCTTTAGTAATTAAAAGTCTCTTAGCTAAGTTTATTACGCAGTTAAGTGTACTTAAGTTTAATATTCTTTTTTATCTAGCAGTTATGAAAGTGTCTTATTGAATCTTGGAATTATTTGTGGCTGATTTCTAATTTTATATCTAAGGGTTTAATTTCTATTAGTGTTTTATTTTCTTGAGTTAGCTAATTTTTTATATCCTTTTCCATCCTCATCGCAGAGGACTTGTGAATAACAGACGATTCTCCTTTTTTTTTCAGTTGGGGAATCATCAAATAACTTCTCCAGTCATAGTTTCAGACTTTTACTGACTAGAACCCATTCATGTTCCTTCCTCAGCCCTTTGTATTCCGGGGGGCGGGAACTCTTTGAAGCATCCCGCAGAACAGCGGATTGTCCTCAGCTTAGGAACAGGGTGTACAAAGAACTAATCTATCGATTTGTTATATCACTGACTAACCACCGACCAATTCTTGATTTTCGGTCTTTTCCCAGAACTTTAAAGAAATCATGGACATAATTTATTGAATACCATTTAAGCATTAAGGCAATCAGCTGTTAACAGTTCATGTCGACTACTGGGTACGAGGGATGTTTACACTCGTATCGATTGACTGTCCTGCACGCGATACTCGAAAACGAATGCAGTAAACATGCATTGTTTTCCACTCCTCTTCAGGTCGTACGCGAGGGTACTGAGAATGGGTGGCTTTGTTAAGTACCTACCTAGTATTATTTTTTCAAAACTGGTTCGATAGATAAACTTTTAAGTTGGCTCTTCTTCGGCAGTTTCGAAGTCTCTGATTATTAGAAAAAAAGTTCATGAATGCAGTGTGTAATAGTTCACTGGCAGAAATGTAATGATAAAGCTATAGCTAAGCCCCCTCTGATCCTTATGATAGAAGAGAGTGAGTGAGAGAGAATTGAAGAGTGAGAGGAGAATGGAACAAAAACATTACCGCGATACCGAATAACATGTGACTAGAGCAGAAAGAAAAAATCCTATGATCATAATTATAACTAACTTCTAATGGTTTGGTTTCTATTTTTAAATTTTCCTGCTTCTAATATTTGCTTCAGTAAAGTCTGAAATATTTGCGAATAAACCCTTGTCTGTCTGTTACGCTTTCGCAGCAAAACGGCTGAACCGATTTAGATTTAGCTTGAACCCAAATACCATAGGACATAGGATGGATTTTAACCCGATGCCTGAAGTAGCTCCCTCAGGATGCGAGTGAAACCACGGCTAACAGCCAGTATATTTTCTAAACAGAATTCGACTAGAACTAGACTTCAAAGGAAAAATAAGTAAACAAAAAGACAATATATCGCACGACCTAAGCCTTTTCAAACAAAACTTTCTACTGTAAAAGAAACAAGTGTGCAATTCAAGCCATATCGCGAGATATTGCGCCGAGCTTGCACAGCACCGCAGACCGCTCCAGCTTGCGGACAGCGGCCTGTCACTCGGTAATTGGGCTATATTGCGACCGAACAAAGGCTACATCTGTATCTAGTACGCTATAGATCACGCTGGTGTGTACAGTACACAGTTTACAGTAGAATAACTCGCGAAAATGAACAGAAATTCAACACAATTTATTTGTTTATCCGAAATTGAAAAACAGGAAAATGTATTAAAAAGTTAGTGATGAGTTGATGATATTGAAGAAAAAAAAGGGCAGACGATTCCTAGCTTAATTTTAGAGGTGCTGGCTGGGCGAATTTCTTCAGGTCACTTCCTAACTTTGATGTCGCAAACGGGTTTACATAATACTCACCGACCCCAACATAAGTTTCAATGTTTTAAAACTATATTATGTACCGAATATTATAAAATATTTGATTGGTTATCATTTTATAACACTTCCAAAACAATATTTAATTAATAAAAAAAGTATTAAGAATGCCATTGGCTTTTTGCAATGTTCTAATAAAGGCCTACGCAGACCGGGACGGCATGGCAAGGGATTTTATTTTTTACCAATGGACATTCAACCGTACTGTTACAGAAATACGACATAAATTGCTATGCTTTAAAATGATGCCGTGGCATTGAAAGGGATTTTATCGCACGGCATTTAAAGACGCGCCACAAGCTCCCGTGGCGGGATGCCGTGGCATACTGCGGTAGGCAACGGCATGCCACGGACTCCGGCGCTTGTAGTGATATACTGCGGGGTGCGGCATGCCGTGGCAAAGTGCTGGCATGCCGCGGTATCTAAGCGTCCAGTGTGCGCTGACTCACGGCAAAATCCCTTGCCATGCCGTCCCGGTCTGCGTAGGCCTTTAAAAGCAAAACCATATTGTAATTGATTTTGATCAATCAAGATAAAACATTGTTAAAGTATATTGAGCGGGCAGGATAACAGGTATTGAGATAATCCTGGGCGGAGATAATAGACTTTCAATGCCTTGATAATGAACTAACGGCTTTGTCGAACATTTTAAATATTTATTGGAACTGAAATTGCGAAGTTGGGTGAGGTTAATGTTTTTAGAGGGCCATATTACACTCCAGTGATGTCAATGAAAATAGAGATTGTTTTTGGTCCTGTATAGCTCGATCTCTTTTTATTAAAAAAATAGTTTTCCGCCCGCGGCTTCACCCACGTCGACATTTTTTACACCTTGGGTTACATTATTCAAGTTTTAGTAGGGATCCATAATTATTTCTGGAAATAAATATAGCCTATGACACTTCGTAAAGATGTAGCTTTCTAACGGTGAAAGAATTTTTTAAATCGGTCTAGTAGTTTTTGAGTTAAAACCCTACAAACAACCAAATCTATCCTCTTTATAATATTAACACTACCAATACCACTACCAATTGTGGCAATTTTTGGAAGATATCCGATCTTCTTGAATAACTAACGTCTGCTCTTCCAAAAATCTTCATTTCATTATATCTGGATTAAGGTAATGTCACGCGCTACACTACTGCTAATTCCTGCTCCACTACAATCAGATAGTAATGCTGCCCACTTACAGGGCCAGTGGGCGATGCAAAGGATAGAATGTTATCTCATAGGGCTATTTCGGTAACTGACGCGTGCTTCTATAGTATATTGACATAATTGCTGTATTCAAAAGTCCTATCCCTTACACGAGATTTCAAAAATGAAGGACTATTGAAGTTTATCCTAGACACTAAGTACTTGTGAATTACAACATTTAACAATAACAGAATTAAAAGTTTCCTTCAAGGTATTTATTACATTATGTGTAACCTTTAACGTAAAATATTTTTAATGTCTCCTTTTCAGTGACAGAGAAGGAAAACATCGTGATGAAACCAGGACTTGAAAAGTATGAAATCGCCGGTCCGCCTTGAACAAGCAGTGGGGTCGATCGATCGGTGGATCGTAAATAGTAAGACGTTGATAATATTGGGCAAAAGTGGACGATACTTGACATGTCTTCGAAGTTTGGGTGCTGTGGTTATGATTACTGATTGGTGAGCAGAGTTGATAAAATAATTGCACAATTTAATGTGGTATCCAACTGTTTGCGAAAGTAGATTCGAATGCACGATCTACGACTCATAGATTGTACAGATCTACGACTCATACGTACGTTATTAGTGATATAAGTCATTGCTTTCCAATTAAGTATTTTGTATTAATTACCTTCTGTTGTAAATGCACTTTCCATAAATTCAACACCAACAGCAATAAGTAGATTATCTTGACTGAATTTATCTGAATGACGAAATCTGATATTTGTGACTTTTAAACAATGTTTAACTTTTACAAAAATTATGTAATTACGAAAGAGGTTCAAAGGTGACTTGACCAATAATATCGTAACATTAACCCTTTTAAAATCATGACATGGACACCTAAGGTCGCGTTCGAATGTAAAAAGATATAATTGCATTAAATGCAAAATTGGTAGAAGCCGATTGCCAAATTATTAATATTTTATTTTAATATAAATAAAACGAAACACGAAAACAAACCTTCTCAAATAATTACTTTTATATTTTACTCAGTTTAACTTACAAGCTATGATACGAACTTAACCCTCCTAGTGTCGCAATCAAAGAGAGGACAACTTACTTCCTTAATATCTAAGTATACATATGTATCTAAATCTATATGTATGTAACATTATTTCTTTGCACTTCTATTGGACTACTAACTTACAATTTTGTGGTATCGAAAGCTAACAACGCTTACATATCAATTAGTCTCGAAAAACACGCTACCGTTTTCGTGACGAGCGACCTGGCTACCGCCTGCGATATTCAAATATTATTTCAAAGTCAACATAGTCACACAAGTTCAATGACTTATTAATTAGAGTTTTTTTTCTCACCTTCACCATATGTGTAAGTCACGCCTGCATCGTTTATGGAAAGGCTAGTGTAAGATTGCATTACTAGACTAAGAATGCATCGGTACTTAGTATAATGTGGTTCAAAGAAAAGTGGCTAACAAAAATGGCATTTATTTAATTAGTCATTCACACTCTATAGATCGTTATCTTAGTAATCTAAATTCAATAATTTGAATGTGAAAGTGTATACCACGTTTCTATGATTGACTCGCTGAATTGAATTTAATAAAATGTCATTCGACAAAACTTGATTTTTAAAGAAGAATATAGAACACTATTTACCCATGTGACAATGTGCTCAGAAATAAGTAGTATAAACAAGACACATAAAATAATTTAATCTTATTTCTTCTTTTTAAATAGCCACAAATTTGAAAGATCATCCAATTGTTCTATTTAAGCACATAACTATCTACAAAGGTTGTCAAACCTATACATTTGTCTATAAATGTAAAGAAATAACGGTCAACATCAAAGGTCACCAAATAATCATACACTAGTTGAGATTTCACTATCATCATAGTGTCATCAGTAAATAGGTTTGTACACCATTAGTGGAGTCAATGACACCGGCTGGCCGTTCACCCCATCAGCTGACCGCATATTTATAATGTTCACGGAAAAACTGCTGAAGTTCTATTATATATTATAACCTACAATGATTATGGTAATTGTAATGATGTTTGTAGGAAAAACATAGTATTGTTGTTAAAAAAGTAGCTTTGTAAAGTTGTTATGATATGACATTCTTACTAACACAACCGTATGCAGTATGCACTCATTATTTCTTCATTTTTTTTGGTGAAAAGTACATGATTAATTTCTTTTCCTATACTTCGCCCATCAGCAAAGATGTACCTTTATCTGCATACTTTCATTTAACCAGCTATCTTGAAGTTTCATACAATAACGGACAAGCCAAATCGGACACAAATTCAGACTCCAGGGGCCATACCATCTGTGGGATGTTCGAAAGAGTTACCGTGCCCCCGGCTGAGGAAGGAACATGGATGGCTTTTAGTCAGTAAGAGAACACCCACTCCTGCCCCACCCACGGCAGCACCTAGACCCGGAACAATTTTAGTAATCCTGGAAATCGATCCTGCAGTGCAGTGCAGCAGTCAAATGCTCAACCACTACGCCAAACGTGCCGTCAAGTCTAACTTATAACACTAATATAATCATCTGACGATCCGAGTAATTTTATTTTCAAGTCCCTACATTATGTAAGAATTGCCACAGACTGAGTAAAGTCTACACAAGCCAGTGCAACTTCCATGAAATTATAAATCAAATTCTATGAATTATCTGAACTTCAACCGTCTAAAGATAATTACGCTATTTTTTTAGAATCAATTAGAAAGACGAAACATAAGCCACTAATGGAGGCAGACTGGTTTATTAACACCTACGGCGTTCCCACACGTGTTTCCAATGATTTATATAGATGACCAAAAATATTGTATTAATTAGAGCCAGCGATGGATTGGATTAATTATCTTGGACTTTTATGAATTTCTTGATTGAGAGTTCGATATACAGAATTGATGAAGCACACATGCTAAACTAAAAATATTTAAAACAGTTATAGACGTCAAAGAAACTTTCTTTGGTGTTTGGTCAATATCTTACTGTATTTCAAGTTTATAAAACTTTCGCCTCTCACTCGTATAAAGTGTATGTTTTACATTATAAAGGCTGTGCCAGTCTAACGACACAAACCAATCAATATATCAACGTGAAAAATTATCATTAGCGGACAAGAGGTCAAACTGTCAATGTCTAAATAGTTGGGCTACTGCAGCACGAGATGTTTACACTGTGACATCATTGTAAATTCAATTCTCATTAAGCAAGTTAATTAAACAGTGTTTTAGCTAATGACCGCGATATTATGTATAGCCACAGATAGTGCAGGAAATTTAGGCCAGCGGTACATGCATGTGCTTAAAACCAATTACCGTGTTAGGGCGAGGCTACATTACTCTCAGGTTGTTGATCAAACAGCACCTAATGTGTTCACTTCATTTTTGGAACAGTATTAATTGCCAAAACGACACCTTTTAATTTAAAATTAAATTTATTTAAAAAAATTACCAAATGAGTTCATCTGTGATTAATTTCATTAATTCATTTCGTATCTAGTTCATATTTTGGAGGGGACATCAATTTAATCTAATCGCCATTAGAATGGAGGAAAATGACACCTTGATGACTATTAATTTGAATTACGTATTGTAATTCAGCGACCTAGTCTAATTGGGTGGTAAATACAGTTATTATTCGTCATAACTGTCAAATTCTTATTTAGAACTATCATTAGTTAGTTTAAGACATTAATAATAGTAGAGCTTTATAAACAAACCTCGCACGCCTCCGGTATCCACTCCCCTTTATCATAATATCGTGTGTACCTCGCATCGGTATCGTCGCGTGATGTGCTTCTATAATGAACGAGTTGACAAGTCAGATAATTAAACGCAATGGCAACACTAACCATAGTGCAGGCTGTATACTCCTTGTTATGATCGATAGCACACCTGGGAATATCACCCTTATATTTAATACATACGGTTGAAAATTCAATGGCGGTTGTAACGAAGAAAATGTTGCCGTGTGTAAATATAGTTTACAAAGAATGAATGAAAGGTCTTAAGTGATTCTGTATTGATGGGCTTCATTTGTAGGGGTTATAAAAAAGTAGGCTATAGAATCGTATGCCGTCCACCTGATAGGGTGATTGTAAACAAACACTTGGTTTCCATTGTTCGCTTTTAATTGTTGATGTAATGAGAGATGATGAGATAAGAACGTGGACTTATACTAGTTAAAGACAAGTCGTGGTTATAACTTATGTAAGCCATAATATGCACATAAAGAATGTTTCTATAGCTTAATCAAAACCTTTGGTGGGAAAATTTACAAAATACTGGAAGCCAAGAACAATTGGTTACAGAGGTATATTTACACTATATTTGACTGCATGATGATGATGATGCGATCCTGTGGTCCCTCATCAGGGACATGGGGCTCTAAGAAGAGATTTCCATTTTTTGCGATTATTTGACAGCATATTTGATGAAAAGTCGGGTAAATCGCAAGAATTGCGATAGAGCAATACTTTATGAAAATAAAGAACCTTCATACTTATTGCAAAGAATTTCTTCAAATGATGTACAGGCTGAGCCGACAATCCGTCGCTATGTAGCAACCCAATAGGATGTGCAAGTACTTATATATTGCGGAAGCGGTTACTGCGGTACTGCCACGCGACGTTGCGCCTGAGTTCACTAAATGGTAACATGGCCGGCGCATGCGCGTTGCGTAACGCGGGACGACCAGGGTTCCGGTTTATCGGATGCATTGTGAAGCTGGAACTTTGAGGTTTATTTTTGATGGTAATCGTGTTTGGAAGTAGGTACCTTTTTTGTAATCGTTGGTGGGTTTTTTATTAACCCGTGGGAGAGATCTGTTAACGAAACACCACCTTGGGAAGTCCAAGGTATATTGGTGAGTAGGAAAATAAATAACCTACAACACAGCATATTAATTTAAATAATTTCATATGGAGAATAACCACAAAAGAATAACTCTACATATTTTATAGTAAGCAAATGTCTTTTCAGAAGGAGCTTTGAATATGTTTTCTTTGGAGGTTTCTTTACAGTGCAAAAGTAGAATGGCCGAATACTAAAATGGAAGCCCAAAAAATTTTTGACTATTTTTAGTTTTCCTAAATTCATATAAAGAAGATAAAAATATTGTGGTGGATGGTTATAGTGTGTCATTAACTAGTATTCAAATGATTTAAGCTTCTCCTTTCTTGCAGAGCTAAAAAAAATATCCGGTAAGCACAATGGTAGCGAAGCTGCCCAGGGAACCATACTTAAATATAAAGTATCGTGGAAGCTCTGTATATAAAAAACCTAGAATTTCTCCAATTACACGGAATCAATTAATATCTCCGTAATTAATAGAACAGCTTAGATGTATTAAACATTTTACACGACCACTAAACCAGCGGCTAGTACCTATTAATGGAATAAAAATTAACGAAGCAATAAAAAGTGAAACTTTAAATAGCTCTTTCTCTACGTTTCATTAGTTAATGAGCAATAAACGTTTTGTTACAGCTTTCGTTACAAAGCCGGAGTCTATCAACACATGTTTCAAATCCAACTGCAGACTAGTCGTAAACACAGAATGAAATAGGCACGACGTTAAGTCGTTCTATACCAACTTGATTCCCACAGTAAAACCACTAAAAGTCGGCCTTACATTATGTACTAGATGCATTCCAACCGAATTTAATATGCACCAAACTGTGAGGCAGACGGTCCAAGTCAGCTTGCATTTTCTCTGCATTAAATGCAATGCATAGCGCTTCTAAAACCAGCCGTCTAATAGCAACGATGCCACATTTCAACCGCAGCAAAAAAGGCAAATTAAATCTGGCAGCACAAGGACAGGTTTAAAAAGTAGGAACGGGACAGCGATATCATCGTTGATGGCATCTTGGCGAGTTAAGGCGAGACAAATCGATTTAAGCGCAGCCTGTTAAGACATGAAATCGGATTGGAGACAGGGACAGAGATACCCGAGTTCCTTTGGGAAAAAAGCGTCGAGTTACAGTCGCTTCCAAGCGACCGGGAACGGTAAGGTCGTTGCCATGTAAACAAAAAAAAAATGAGATCTTTTGTAAGAGATTAACCGCCAAAAATGAAGAGTGCCTTTTTGGTAAACAAGATCTTAGCGGACGCATGTTAAATCTGTAGACAGTATCTAATTTTCTCTGAAAAGCTCGAGGCGGAAGACTGCTATCTCTCGGTTTTGTAAAGCCTTCAACAAAATAAAATATTTTTTATTTAAAAAACGCATTTAAAAAACGCACCAGACTCACACCCTCCTAAATGAACAGCAGCCCTAATGGGGTTTGCATCGCCCCATGTGATGGGGTAGGGATTCGCAAAGGGTCCGTTAATCGATTTAGTGGTATGTAATGTACGCGTACCACCGACCTGTTTCAAGTGGTACATTCATACTACCTCCTACAAACAATCGTCTGAATCGGATTTTTTAATGTTTAAAATCAACATCATTGAACATCTGTCCGATACAATAGGAAGAGTTTTGATTGAGATAATTCAAATTGAGATATGCCTAGTAAACTAAACTGGAAATTTGAAACACATCCAAATTTCCAGGGGTCGAAACACTTTGCTAGGGAATGCCAGACAGATTTCCAAGAAAGCAATAAAGCTAATTCATCGGGACGTGCGATCCCGTGGATGTCTCGTGGCAGACTAGGCTAGTGTACCGACCCACGTGATTTTACGCGCACTATTTATAAACCGCTAATGCGAGAATCTAGTGTTGTGTGAAAATATGTGTAGCGTAAAATTATCGATATCGATAAATCAACAATGCAATAACGGGTTTATCAGGACACGAACACACGAAGCGACAACACAAAAAAGTGAATTTTGAATTCTGGCGATGATAAATAGTTCTACGATGTGCATTAGAAGACAATAGGATGATTATACACCTCATCAATCCACCTGTTCTGCATGATGGATACAGAAATATGTGACACAGCTTTATACATAACAAGATTTCAACTACAATAGTTGCTGTAGAATACAATAGAAGTGATTTAATTTAAGTATTTTTTCTGATATCAATTTTAAACTCGGTATCGGCCACACTAGTAAAAATAATTACTCGACCTGGAAAAATTGATAAACCTTAAGCTATTACATGTTAAGCATGTTAAATAATCAAGTCAACATAATGAACACAATACAGATATCGTAGACGAGTAAACATCAATGCTGATTAATCATCGTGTTTTTGCTTTTCCACGCTAATTATAACACACTCCACTTCCTCAAACGCAAAACAGTGTAAATATGAATTATTTATCGTAAGTTTCAAGGACGTTTATTGTTTGAGATGTAATACGTAAAAAGGTAAGTAAGACAGATAAACAATGGCTGACAATAGGAAACGATTGGGTGTTGTGTTATAGGGTAAAATAAACATCAGCAAACGTGCGGCATTGCGGCCTAGGCTAGTGGTCGCACCATTCGAAAACCTTTATTAAGATGGCATAGCAATGTTCGCTTGAAAGGAAACCCCTGTTAGTGGGCCTGTATACGGAGATTGGGAAGTCGTGCACTACAATAACCCGTCAGTAATGGCATTGAATAAGTATAAACTTAAGTAAACATATCAATATGTAGGAGTAATTATGCAATAACTGAGAGGCATTTTTCAACGATATTTTTGTGCTATTCATGCACATTTACAAAATATCTTCACAAATGACAGTTAAATCGATAATCATATGTAAACAAAAAATATTATCGATAGAAGTGTATCGATATTTCTCCATCCCGAAGATCTAAAATTATAGCCAGTTGACGTTCAAAACTCAGACAGAACGAACATCTTTCCTGTTTCAATAGGAAATTCTGGGTATATCTACGACGTTTAAATCTAAATAGACTTTGTTGAAGTAGCAAACGTTACTTGGAGAAATTGAAAATTTTACATGTGATCGAAATTAATAAGTAGTTCGCATATATTCGGATGTTCATTATGTTATTTTAAGAAATACATAAATAATAGGTGTTAGCGCGTGTCGGTGTTGACGTCACAGACCACGGTGTACAGTTACCAGTTTACAGAACGAGATTCTATAGAAAAGCTGAACAGTTTCGGATTACATTTTGTAGTTACTGCATCTTAAAATAACGTTACTTGTTTAAATAAAATATTTCACTTTCATGACACAATTTTATTGAGTGAGAGTGTTCCTTATGGTGCTTTAATCTATACTAAAATTATAAAGAGGAAAGACTTGTTTGTTTGTTTGTAGGGTTTTAACACAAAAACTACTGGACCGATTTTAAAAATTCTTTCACCGTTAGAAAGCCACATCTTTACGAAGTGTCATAGGCTATATTTATTTCCAGAAAATTAGGGATCGCTACTTAAACTTTATTAATGTATGTAACCCAAGGTGTAAAAAAATGTCCATGCGGGCGATGCCACGGGCGGAAAGCTAGTATTTAATATATTATTGTTATGTCAACACTAAACCTCTACACCTGCCACTTCAGGTAGATGATAATGCTCTTAGCCTTTGGCCATAACGTCAGCATACCGCTCAAATTTTAGTTATATTTTTATATTATTACAATATTATGTTATACTAGCTGTATCCCGCGGTTTCACCCGCATCCCGAGGGAACTACTTAGCGCACCCGGGTAAAAAGTAGCCTATGTTGTTCCTCAGGGTCTATTCTATCTCTGTGCCAAATTTCATTTATATCGGTCCAGTAGTTTTGGCGTGAAAGCGTAACAGACAGACAGACAAACAGAGTTACTTTCGCATTTATAATATTAAGTAAGGAAGTAAGGATGTTTCATACAAAGGGGTAATCAAATGTTGTAAAAAACAAGTTCCTCTCATTGTATTACTAGAAATTACTACTAAAATAATTTACCTGAGCATTACTATTGTGGTTTCCATAAGTTATTTCTCTGTAGCAATCCTTAATCTGGGGTTGTACCTACTTGGTTGTTTGAATAGACTAGACCCCTATTACACTGCTCAATGAGGGTGTACTCCTTCGCGAACAGACATGGCGTGATTTTAAGAGTTCTATTATTGCTAGTTGTAATTTTTGAAGTGAGGTTACGCATCTACCCATTTCTTCTTATTAGTAGGTAATAATTGTTTATGGAACAAACTGATACAGGTTACCGGTTACCAAAACTTCACTAATTTATTGTTGCCACACATCATATCTTAGTGTTAAACTAGTGAACTTATTCTTTATATAACTTGGCATTTAATGCATTGCGCTAACGTATTGTTATAAATGTCTATGTGCCAACATCAGTGTTGTTAATTACGTCATTACATAACAAGGTGGTAACGACTGCACCCCATGATAAATGTTTACATAGATCACGCCCGTCAAACTGTTGTTTAACGTTCAATACTGCAGTAGCGTAGTAGTGTAGTATGCGATCCCCATTGCACAGCCTGGAGAAACTCATCATTCTCGGACATATGGAGGGGAAGCGCGCTAGAGGAAGAGCGCCAGCTAGATGGGTGGACCAACTCAAAGAGGTGACTGGTGGCCAGATACAGGGAGCGGTACATATGGCGCAGAACCGGACCGAGTGGAGAAGATTGACATACAGTCACGATCCTCAGCATTGAGGGAACGACCAGAAAGAAGAAGAAAGAAAGAACTGCAGTAGCATATATTTTTGTATTGCATAGTTCGATGGAAATCATTGTAGGTACTTGAATGAACACTGAAATGGATGAATGTGAAATTGAAATTGACTGTCTGTCACTTTGTTTTCGTGGGTTTAAATATATTATCACGACTGTTTTTCTTAAAGGATTAAACAGGGTTGTATCTTAAGTTATTACCCATTTCGTCGGTTAAGTTTCAAGATCGTTTTAAAAGAGTCTATTTACCACAGACCTGGGTCAAATATAGACAGACATAGGATTGCAACCAATTCCTGATGGATACACCCAATAATACTGCCTATCTAAAAAATCTAATCTCAGTGCTACTATACGCACTTGCAGCTAAAACTAAAACGAATTAAAATTTCCTTCTGACGTTATGAATCTCTTTTCTCCATTAGGTTTTGACTACACCAATGAACGAAGTTTAACCACCGACAAAAACTTAGTACAATAAATCAATATTCAAAACAGGCTTCGTGCCACGGAACCGTCCCAATCACTGACCACAATAATAATGACCTTTTTTCTTCTCGGCCGATCTCAAGGTCGGCCATCATACGATATAGTTGCCAAGTTGCGTTCAAGGAAACGGTAGCCAGGGCGTTGGCACGAGTTCCTCAAAAGCTGGTCTTACGATAGCGCAATTTATCGGCCATTTAGCTTTTTATGTTACTTGCGTATTGGTACTTAGATTGAAGTACTTAAATGGAGTCTTAAAATGTTTTCCTCATGCCCGAATACTCAAATTTGACTATCCTAGAGACAAAATAACTTTTAAGGACAAGTTAAAGTTAAGTTTTTTTTTGGGAATTTAGTTATTCAGAGATATCGAAAATATTGAATTATTTTGGAGAAATATGACGAGGTTTATGCGCTGAAACAATGATGCAATCCTAAAATTAAAATTCAACAAAAAATACTCTTCGTGGATTGCCGTATTACTTACTAAAATTTAAATAATGGTTAATTAATGTAAAGAGCAATATGCGAAGCGTGAAAACCTTATCGGAATTTTAAATATTTAATTAAAATCATGCTTCAGGATAACTGCAGGGTCGATTTTAATTAAACGTTTTTACAGCTAGGATTGTTAGCTATTTATTATTTTCAGTATTTTTTATACCGACATTAATGAAAGTTTTCGAGTTTTTATATTGTAAAGAACTACAAGAGTTCTTTATTTTTATCTTGACAGATTGGCGAAAATATGAAATCATATTATTGCTGGGTATGCGAATCACCACCAACACTAGTCATAGTTCTAAATGATGTTTTCCTTAATAAACTTTTAAATCAGGACAGTTATTGATCACTTAGTGGTTTTCTGGCTCATCCAGACATTTTTATAGCAATCTATATACATATATTTAATTAAATTAATATTATGTAATTTACCTTATATGTAGGTATTTTATTTATATCGCATTTATCTCGGCTTAGCTACAACGGAGCCAGTTAATTTAATATTAATTATGACTCAGTTTTATTGTCTTATTTTAAATTGACGCAAAATGAACGACTGAAAACTTGAAAATTAATTGTATTACGAATCATTAATATTTATAGATAAGTACTTGACAACGAACTGAGATGCAATTTCAATTATATTAAAAAGATAATTAGATTTTAATCTCCAATCACTGTATTATAAGTTCTTATAATAAGTTATGTAACAATTTTGTACCGATATGATTTGAAAGATCGATCATTGAATAGATAAAAACAAGCTAAGATTTAAGGCTGTCTACACACTGACGATTTATAGACAACTAGCTGTTTCCCGCGGTTTCACCCGCATCCCAAGGGAACTACTTAGCGCAAAAAAAAAGTAGCCTATGTTGTTCCTCAGGGTCTATTATCTCTGTAGCAAATTTCATTTATATCGGTCCAGTAGTTTAGGCGTGAAAGCGTAACAGACAGACAGACAGACAGACAGAGTTGCTTTCGCATTTATAATATTAGTAAGGATTAATTAAAATTAGAATATTACGTCACTAATAGTTTTCAAAAACAGAACAACAACAACCAAAGGAGTTTCTACCGTCTACAAAACACTTGAACTATCAGCATTCCTTCAACAAATTCCTTTATTATCATGCAATATTATGCTCCACTTAGTTTACTAAGGAAAACGTATACGAATCCATCCTACCATGCAAGTCATTAGGCTCGTAATGCCAAGGTCCGTGTCCGATGCGTAACGAATACGATACGAATACCTCGAACGCAACGTGCGTACGCGCAACAGCGCTGTCTGAAGTGTGTAATCAATCTTATGATCGTCAGACGCAGACAATGGTGATGTCCAAGCGAATTTCGTCTAACAATAGCATGGTGTGCGAAGAGCGTGAAACACTTTCTACTGGGTTGCGCAAGCGACGATCATGCAATTTTTTGACTAATCCTTTAAGTATTGTTATACAGTGGTCATGATCGTTACGCGAGCCTTCTTGATGATGTATACCAATCCTAGCAATTTTGTTTATCTAATAATAATATCAGACAAAAGTATGGTTCTTATAAATCATTGTCAATCAATCTTAACAATTACTTAATGATAAAAATTCAAAAAACATTTATTCAATTGAAGCTGAAAATCAGCATTTTTTGAACTTTAAAATTACAAAAGACAGCCCACAAAACGCCCCCTCCACCACTTCATGTTTCTACCGGGAAGAAGTGGCGCAAAAACTTCTCAGCAACTAACCTAACCTTGGGAAGGTCACAGACGTCCGTACATACCTTTCCTATATGAATCAAACATAAGTAGCTCGGCATTTAACAAATCGATAACAATTTATTAATAGGTCTTTTCATACCAGTCAAGGTGATATTACTTCATTTGGCGGCTGTACAAAGAATGAGGTCAATTACCTGTAACAAAAAAAGGAACAATAAAAAAATGTTTTTATAACAACACGTGTACAAATGGGATCACTTTTTTCCTTATATGAATTAGCTTTAAATAGTATTAGTACACTGTAAGACACAATGTGTTCACAATTTTGCTTTTATAAAAAAAATATGACTCAATTTTCTCATAAACTTTTTTTTTTAAATAAGAATAAAAAGTTGTCTGTATCCCTACTTCAGCGCTAACTCAGAGACGGCTGGCTATTCCTGATAAAAATCTTAATTTGTCTAGGGAACTGAATTGAAGTACGTTTCCTGTGAATGTCAAAGGAGATATTACACAATAAATAAGTATGTGGGAGAAAGCTTTGTTTGTAATAATTAAGTTGAAGAAGCCGTCCTGGCCGTGGGAGACCACTCACAAGTCATACCACGCAGTTACAAGCCAGAACTAATTAATAACATGATGTATTCCGCATATAAATACGTCAACTCACGAATAGATTACACTACTATTATAATGAGATACAATTGTTTGTTTAACTTTATTAATTTGCATAAAATATACCTTCTGCAAAGCACGTACAGTATAAGTTGTTTAACCGGTTCTAAAACGTAAGGAACGTGCAGCATCTTTAACGACAAAAAATGCATTATGAAGTAGGTACCTAATAAAGCAAACTTTTTGGTAAAAAATATGAGCCAACGCAAAATTAAACAACGATAAATTATTAGTTGCTATAGAGACAAATTCGCCTTATTTCGGCCCACGTGCAGGCAGATACCTAAATAATTGCAGCCAGATGTAACAGATATCTGTAATAACCTAGATTGTCATAACTAAATCTAGACACGAAACCCCACGCATTTAAGACCACTACTCAAGTCTCGTAATCCAAACCCTAGCCGCAGATTCACAGTACAGATTAAACAAGTCTTAAGTAAGTAAAAGTTGATACAAAACGACTCTGACATCCTTGATCTCTGATATTTGTTGACTCATTGGCGTCTTAGATTTCAAATCTGATTGTTAGCAATGGAACAAGTCTGCTTTCTCAATAGCCTCGTTTGTGCTTAGTAACTTAAAGCTAGCTTAGCTAACTTTAATGGTAGTTTGAACACGGGAATTCCACGAATCTAACCCCGATAACGTCAAGTCATTGCAATTAGCACTGACATACGTTAGTCAGAACTTTATTTATTATAATAAATTCATTTATTTCCTTATAAATACGATTTACTTAACTAATGTTCCACTCGGTAAATAAATGTACTTTGTAAATTATTGTTTACTTGTGTAAATGACTGTACTGTAAAGGAAAACTTTTCAAATTGGCCACGCTATAAACAGGATAAATGTCTGTCTATGGTCGTTGTATTGTCTAGTCTAGACCGCGCCATGTGTTCGAAATGTCTGTGTCGCTACGTGTTACACGTCTTTGTGTGTAGCATGTTACGTGTAACAACAAGCTGTACAGTTTATCAAAGCGGTAACAATGTTATAGGGTTACATCCCAAAATGTTTGCGTAAAGGAGATTGTTCGAATACAACATCAATCCATGCTAATATTATAATTGATAAAATATCTCTGTCTATGCTTTCACGGTAAAACGACCGAATTCTTTTGGATGAAATTTGGTCTAGAGATAGCTTGAATCCTGTAGAAGGACAAAGCATCAAAACAAAAAAATAGGTATCTTTAGATAACGCTTTTTCGATGGTTTATTAATATAGCGATTTTGGTGGAATCCTTCAAACTGCAACGTAGCAATGGTGCTTGACAGCAGCAATAAGTAATGGTGCAACCCCCCGACGAGCTCGTTCACAACTACGAAATACTTCAATTTATTGACGTTATAAAGTTTGACAATGCACTACCATTGCACTGTAACAAACGGCTCTATATTTCTCAACAAATCCATGTGCTTGTATATTTCCACGGGCACATTTATTAGTATTTGCTAACTCAATACACTAAGGTGTATTGAACCACCCACGTAGTACAGAAACCTATGTAGTTTCAACTTTATTATACAGGTAACGCTGCAGGGCATAACTAGTAATAACTGATAAGGTAACATGGTGAATTAATGTTATGTACTTAAGAAAATATAAGAGGACTGTAAGGGTTGTTTGTTAGTACCTAAGGATAATTAGTTTAAAAGTTTTTGGCTAGGAAATGATAAATGTTTTTACCCGACTGCGGAGAAGACCAAAAAAGGTATATTTTCAGTCTGTTAGAATGACTTTCAGTGTTTTGAAGCAAATCAGCTGTTACGGCGGTATATCTATACTCCATTTACAATCAGATTAGACATTTAAACGCACCCCATTTACCGTTCGTTTAAACGATTTTGAGTTCTATTCTGTATAGATAAGGATGGTGTTGAAAGCAAAATAATGTTTACAATACCAAATGTATTCCGCATCTGTTTTTTGTTTTATCACCTCAGCAATAGAGCTCAAAATCGTTTGAACGAACAGTACATGGGGTGCGTTTAAATGTCTAATCTTATTGTAAATGGAGTATAGTTGAAAATAACTCTCAAATCTTGTAGAATTACAATGTTTTAGAAAATATACTTATATTTAATTTTCTATTAATAAGATTTCTCCTGACACCTGACACGGGCATTCTGACCGCTAAAAGAATAACAAGAAGTAAAAATTAAAACTCATATCAATCACAGAAAATCGATAGTTCAATAACATTTCCTGGTTCAAGTCAATTAGCTGACGTACCTAGTCATTGGAATCCATCCATCTCAATTGAGTCTAGCTTTATTAGGAGTATTAGGACGCAATCAAGCATGTAATCAGACGAAAAAACACAGGTGTTTATGTTTTATAATGGTCTGAGCTAGACTAATTTGCTCATAGGATGATGACCTTTTATATATGTTGTTCAGTGGTGGACCTTGGTATGTGGTCACTGCTATCATGTATAGTAGAAATACCAGTGGCATAGGTATTTTTTCTTTTAATTAAAAACTTTGTCCCATGTAAGAATCGAACCCGCGATGCCTAGCGCAGCAGCCAATTGCTCAGCGACTACACCAAACGTGCCGTCAAGGTACAATAACTTTAAAATATGCGGCTTTGCTTACCACCAGAAATAGGTATGACGGACGACCGCTGAACACAATAGGTATAACATAACAACTTGTTATCGATTAATTCTATGTAAACAAAATATCGAATTTTTATAGGTAGATTGTATTGGAAAAAAGACTGCTGCTAATTGCTATCTTCAGACTTCAGATATTGATCAGCATTGCCAATGAGAATAACAATATTAATATAGCTTGCCATTATAAAAAATATCATTGTTGAGTACCGAATTATTCTTCACGTAAGAACACAAAGATTAGATTATTGTTCAGATTCCTTGAAACAGAAGGTTAACGTTAACTAAAAGGGCTCAAGGGTAATGTTACCGCTTGGGACTCACTTAACCCTGAAGGTCTGAAACTATTATACTTGTTGCTAACCCCGAGATATTGTGGCAAAAAGTATAATACATATTTATTAGCATGGAGATGTAGATACGGTTTTTGCTAGTATTAATTTTATTTTTCATATCAGCGGTTCAGTGATAATGGCCGTGGGGATTGATCATGAGCTCATCACCACGCTTCGTGGAGTAATTGATAATTACAATAGACTGTAGGGTTATGTAGATAATATTAATGGGCGTTTGTTGGTTTGAAAATGCCCGGGTAGGTAACCATAACTTGTTCTCTGAGCAAAAATGACAGAAGTGAATGATATGTGTTTTCCGACAGAAGCATTCACCTGTACACGGATTGTGCAAAATACTGATTTCCCACAGGAAAAGCTGATGGAAGCCGGTTTACACTCCCGGTTTATATGAAACCAAAAAAACCTTCGTGACGTAAGATCTGCAAGCAAGTAAAGCGTATTCTGACGCAACCAAGCTCGCGTGGATTGTCCAGCAGTGGGCAATTAGGCATGATACATGGTTGATATTGATTAGAGTTTTAGACTGTATTCGTAGACACTCCGTAGAACACATACTCCTAACTAATGTTATAAATCCGAAAGTGAGTTTGTTTGATTGTTGTGCTTTCACGATATATATAATATCAGTTATAATAATATCAGTTGAGCCGATTTGGATGAATTTTGGTACGGAGATAGATGGTACCCTGGAGACGGTTATACGCTACCTACTTCTGATCCGGGAGAGTTAAGTAGTTCTCTCGGGACTCGGTAGAAACCGCGGGAAACAGTATTTTAATAAATTTAGTCGACATAGGCTACCTCTTTTCTCGGGAGTACCTACAGCAACGACAGAATAACACAAATCAGTCGATCTGATCATTGGGTAATTTACTAATCTACTGATCGATTTTTTTATATACTAAGAAATAAATTAACTGGACGAATTTAGCCAATAACTCCGACGAAAACACGAGCAGAGCCAGAGGGTACACTCTACGTTATAATTTACCATTATATTTTACGATCTTGTTTACATAGGGCTAGTCACGAATCATCGATGATTGCCTGTAACTACCATTAATTTTAGCGCTGATATCATGGTCCTTTTACACTACGTTTGTCCCGCTGTTTTTGTTGCCATCCTATTGGAACTGAAACAGTGTCCAATTAAAAAGTATCGTATGTCGTTCTTTACGTTATAGTAAAGTATTGTATCAAACACACCAATATGTCATTGGTTATTGTTAATCCTATATTATTAACAGTAAAAACTTAAATACATACAGACTTTATCTTTTGTATTTATAATATTAGATTAGATCGATTGATTAGTTCAGTTCCTTTGTTGCAATAATTAAGGTTTAGTACTCTCGTAATGTTCGTATTGCGACCAGGAAAACTTAATAATAGCCAGAGTCAAGGAGATTCAATGAACCTTAATAGTATTTTGACCCTAGTTTACCTTAAAAGACTTTAAACGTAGGTGACACATAGTACACGAGCTAAATCTCGCACTTTGCCCATAATGGTCCAATTAGTGTCAAGTTGTTGACCTTAAATGGCCTTGAACACCACAGCCGCAATTTCCTTCGACCGTCTTATACTCAGCGATAAAATCTGACATGTATGTACGTCCTACATTTTCCCTTTCAATGTTAGCGGAAATAATAGAAATATTTACACTAGCTTTCACCTGCGACAGTGCACACACTTAAAACTGCCTATTTGAATTGAGAATTCCTGAAAACCAGAATCAACAGTGGCGACCATCAGAAAAACTTCAGGACTATGTAGCTCGAAGAAATGATTTTAACTGCCATGGAACCCGCAGCGAATTTAATCAGGACAAAAGGAGGAGGGTATTGATTTCAGCGATAGAATTTCAAAATATCCACCCCAATGTGCCCCCAAAGGACTTGACAAATATATATCGTCTATATTTTGAATCCCCAGATCCACCCGTTTAGGGTATCAATCAGTCGCGGTGCTGTTATAAAAGTATGGATTTTGGAAAATGGTTCTTCAAAATATGATACAATAAAAACGTTAACTTTCTAATTGGTACTTAATTGCAGTTGTTTTAAGTTAATCATATCTATAGCTGTCAAGCTTTGCTATTGTTTGCGACAATAACTAATTAACCTACTTGTCTGTCACTCAAACCGTTCATTGAGAAGATTTTTTACTCGAATCGATCTTTTTTTTTTCTTTACAGCCCAAGGACTGCACGACAGATGTGTCTACCCCACAGATGTTCATAAGTCTCCGATATTTGGTCCATTTTTAACGACTCCAGCCTACTTTCAACATAATATTACAAACATTAACTTTCAGTATACGATGTCTAAATTGTTGATGGATTGACCTGAATATATTTTATTAATATACGCTGAAGCGCCAGAATTTTATAATAATTCATTCATAATTAAAAATTCTTTATTCAGCGATGGTCTTTTGAGGTATTAACGGTGTTTTAACCTTTGCAAAATTAATTATGACGTCAAAGAAAAAAGAAAGTAATTCATAATCAAGGTGTCTTATATTCTATCTGCATCATCATCAACAGCCCTATAAGGTCTCTATTCGACGAAGGTCGAGGTCTTCTCCTTTTAAGGACCCTGGTAGCGTGCCAGCGTCATTGAAAACCTTCCGACAGTTTTTATACTCATTCGCACAGTACGTTTATAGATGAAGTACATTTGAAGAGATTAATATGATGGGCATGCTATTTAAATGGTTTGTTATTATTTGTAAGACCGCCGGGATATTCCATTTCGACAAGCCGAAGTCTGAAAGTCACAAATGTTCTGTGAATGACATTTTCGGATTCACTGAAACCCTCCCATTATTTTGTGTCCTTGTTGTAAAACATCTCGTTAGCAACGAGGAAGCAGTACCTGCTCAAATTGAATTTGCGAACAATCTCATAATTTGCGTATTTATGAATGTTCTAAATTGCTAAACGTCTGCAAATTGTGTTTGACGTAAACAAATTTACGCCACGCCATTCGCTACATTCCGTCATAAAATAAGAATTAATGAAAACGCACGTACTGCCAGACCGGACGATGTTACACTTTATAGCTAACATACAGGCAGACAAGTTCAATGGCAACTCATGAATTATGAACGATAGGTTTTATTAGTGAAACGTGGGTGTTTTTGGACAAAAAACATATGTTAATTTCACTAGCTGTAGAGTAAAAAGTGTAACGTTTAGCTATACAGTTCGATCACACATTGCTAGGCAAAAAGGTGAACAGTTAGTACGGCGTGGGCGCAATGTAAACTAGGAGGTCACTCATGTCAGTACAATAAACCACAGAGGCAACGACCTCTTGCTCATTTATGGTATGATAAAGTGACCATTACAGGAAAGTAATGGGTTTCAAATATGCGTATGGTATTTTAATTACTGGTTATGATGACGTTTGAGTAGTTAGGGTGGAGTTTTCTTAGCATAATTTTAGATATATTATAAGAATTAAAGCCTGATGGTGGTTTGCAAGTTGAACCATCAATTAGGTTCGCTATAGTGCTATCTAATTAGAAAACCAACCCATCGTTTGTTCTTACAGCGTCTCAAAACATCCTACCACATTCCAGAGATGTTTCCAAATACTTATTGGACATTATTTCTTTGAAATCCTGAACAAAACAAACTCCCGAACACGTTACCTAAGTTTCGTTACAATATTCCTTCCTCGTCTGAGCATTGATTGAAGCGTCTCATGCTGCGGTAATGTGTAATATTTTGCGGTCTAATGTAGAACGGTGTTGCTATACTTGTTTCGGTGTTACATTATGAAGGTTTTATTAGTTTTGCATTAGTAAGGTAAATTGAAAGGAAGCCTTACTGCGTTGGATGTTAAAGGGGGATACGCACAATAACGGCTAGGAAGACTTTCAATGCATTATAGCAATGGGTGCTATTTTGAGGAATTATATTATAGTTGAATAACATCATTAGGAAGGAAAAGAGGGTAATATATCTATTTCCATTGCCACAATAACCTATTTAAGAAGCTATAAATACGGTAATAATGACAACAACATCTGAATTTCCTTTGAACTCAATAATGTCAAACTACTCGTATTAATTAGCAAAATTATTTGAGCTATCACAATACTCACTGATAAGTGCTCTGTCATTCGGAATCATCCCAGTCTGTAATTACATGAACGGCCAAATAACATAATTAACGGTACTCACAGTCTCCAAAGCTATAACCAGACAAATAGATTCGTCCAATCAATTTGACGGACGATAAAAGATCCATAGCACTTACTTTAACATCGCTATAAATTGTAAAGGTCACACGATGATTCAATTTCCAGTTAGAAAACCCTTCAGTCTGGGGAACAGGATATTGTATTTAGGAATTAGTGGTTTTTATACTTCTAAGATCTGTTTAATGGTAAAGTATCACGTTACCAGGTAGTTTGGAACTCCTTACTAATATTTTAATGCGAAATTAACTCTTATCTATCTGTTTGTTGCGTTTTGGCAGCAAAAAGACTGAACCGATTGGGCTGAAATTTGGTATGGAGATGGATTGAACCTTGTGGAAGATCACAGGATAATTGTAATCTGGTTTCGTGAAGTAGTTTCAGAAACAGCTAGTTTACTATATTTTTATGTCGTCTTCGTCTATCTACGCCAATGTGATTCTAATGAAAACGAAAAGTTTACATTTTACATTGAAATCTTTCATTCAATATCAATCAGTATGTTCCGGTTTACTACATAAACCTTATTCTCAAAAGAATTTCTATGATCGTTACCTTTCCTAAGATCCCTTTTATATTAATTTCTTTTACGGCCTATCACGACTGGATTTAGAAAACCAACTTCTTTTAGGCGGAAGTTTTAATAGATTGGATATTTTAGTAGTCATAACTTTATTTAATAAGCTTAAGAGTCAAAGCAGTTTTATGCGTTCAATGTAAACAGGAACCGTTAAATGTGAGAACAGATGGTCAACCACAAGGAGATCTGAAGTTTCTTTTATGAATAACATCAAACCTAAAGTATGTGCGTATAGGGCTTCGGCCATACTGACAGCGGGTGTTACAATGACGTCATTTATGCAATGAAGGGAGATATTATTATTAACATATTTTTACAATAATATTTTTTTTTTCCAAATTTTATCGTGTTTCGGTATCAAATGACTATACTATGCCCAATTTTGATCAATGTTGCCATCGTGGATATGAGGGTAGTATTTTACCTCAGAGTAAAGAGTCAGAGTTACAGGAATTTATGGTTACTTTTTTAAATTGCATGCAGAGAATATTGCTTCCTATATAAAAATTGGTGAGACAAACGTTTTTACTGGACTGCTCCAGAAGGAGGGTACTGATTTATCGAGAGTAAGGCTGAGCCATTAAAAAAATTTATGATAGAAAAAAAAACATTATTTTAAGAGACCGCTTCTTCTGCCACCAGATAAAAACATGCCATTCAACTTGGCCCCATTCAATTTATTGGGAACAATCTTTTGTGCTGTATACCATTCAATGTTCTCGCTATATTCGCGACGTCGACCTACTACTTTCTCTTTCTCCCTTTACATCACTTCAATGTTAACATATCACCGAAGACGTGCCTTATTGTGACCCCGGAGAAATTGTTCACAATGGAAAATGTATTAAGAATAAGAATAAGAATATAATTTATTTGCATAAAACATGGTATACAAGGTGGTAATGTAAACATAATTGAAGAACATACATGTTTTGCTTCATACATTAAGCGTGCAAATTTTACATACAAAAAACAATACAACTACCTACTATAATCATCGGATTTTATGCTCTAGGAACTCCTTGACACTGTAAAAACTATTAGCAGACAACCATTTGTATAATTTAATTTTAAATAATCTTGAATTTAATTCTTTGAATTCATTTGGAATCTTATTATATATCCGGACACACATAAACATGCAGCTTTTATTATATTTTGCAAGCCTTGGCAAAACATCTAACGCGAGCCTGTTGGGGTCGCGACGGCTTCGAGAGCTAATATCGCTGGCTTTAGTGAACAGCTCCATGTGCCTTCGCACAAACATACAAATTTCTAGAATATAAAGGGACGGCAACGGTAACAAATCAAGTTTTTTGAATATCGGCCTACAAGATTCGTCGGGTTGAAGTCCATATATCGCTCTTATGCATTTTTTCTGTGCAACAAATGCTCTATTTTGATCGGTGCTATTACCCCACATAATTAAGCCATAACGTAGTATGGATTCAACATATGCATGATACGTAGTAATTGACGTTTTAATGTTCGTTATGTTTCTGATCTGTTTCAGTGCATATACAAACTTATTAATTCTTTTGGAAACTGTATCAACGTGTGCTTTCCAGTTAATATCTTGATCCAGAGTTACACCTAGAAATTTTGTTTGTGTAACTTCTTGTATTCTATGTATATTCATTTTAATTTTGTATTTTGCATTTGATTTATTAAATTGTATATAAACAGACTTTTTAAAATTTATACATAGATTATTTTTATTTAGCCATTCAATTAGTCTCTCAATCACGTTATTAATTTCAGTCTCATGGTCATTAATTGTATTGGTTTTCTTATCAGATGTCACAATAATAGATATGTCACCCGCGAATAAAATACATTTATGATTAGTTATATTAATTATAGAATTTATATATAAAAGGAATAAAATAGGGCCTAATATGCTTCCTTGTGGGACGCCATATTTTTTACATTTGAATTCAGAATAGTGCGATGTCATATCATTATTTTTATCCATTCTTGTAATGGCCACACATTGTTGTCTATCTTTTAGATAGGACGATAACCATTTGAGTGTAACTCCTCTAATGCCAATTGATTCTAATTTCTGCAGTAGTAAGTCATGAGAAACAAGATCGAAGGCTTTAGATAAATCAAAGAACAACCCTGTAGTATAATGATTATCATTAATATTCGTTAAAATTATTTTAATTAGATTAAAGATTGCCAACGTTGTGGATTTATTTTTTTGAAAGCCAAACTGTTCCTTCTTTATAACATTAAGTTTATTACAGAATGCAATTAATCTTTTATACATGCACTTTTCAAATATTTTTGATAAAATAGGTATTAGAGTAATTGGGCGGTAGTTGTTAACGTCTGCCTTCTCACCGGTTTTATAAAGGGGCTTAACAATTGACCGCTTCAGTGCTTCGGGAAAAGTGCCAGTTGAGAATGATAAATTAATTAAATATGATAAGATTTCAACTAGTTCATTAGCGCATGCTTTAATAATTTTTGTATTAATCTCGTCGTAACCTTCGGAATTTGTGTTGTTTAATGACATAATCACCTCTCTAATTTCATTTTCGGACACTGGTTTAAGGAACATCGAATGGACTATTAAATATTCGTTACAGTTTAATGTTGTACATTTACTAGAAGAATTACTAATATAGTGGTTATTGAAAACTGTTGCTATTTCTATAGGTTCTGAAACTACCGTGCTATCAATTTGAATATTTTCAATGCTATCCCTATGTGTGTTATCCACGATTTCATCTTTTATTACTCTCCAAACAGCTTTACATTTGTTTTCACTTTGGTTTATAAATTTGATGTTAGAATTCTTTTTTGATGAGTAAATACATTTCTGTAAAATCTTTGAGTATTTAATGTATTTAGTTTTATTGCTTACATTTTTGCTGTTATAATATTGAAAGCGCAAATACCGTTTTGTTTTACAACTTTGTTTTAGACCTTTGGTTATCCAGGTCTGTTTTCTTTTATTATTGGTATTTAATGTTATCTTTCTTCTTGGGAAACATAGATTATTGAAAAGGCAAAGTGATTCGTGAAAATAACTAAATGCTAAATTTAAGTCGTTTTTTGTGTAGGCATCGGACCATGACAGATTACCTATGCATTCCTTAAATTTCTTTATATTATTCAAGCTATAATCTCTTTTGTAGAAATTATATGCTGCCTGGTTTTGTATCTTGTGTTTTAAGGGAAAACTCAACATTTGTGCAGTGTCGTGGTCGGACAGATGAAGTGGCATTATTGTAGCATTCGCATTAGGAATGTTACTAAGAATGTGATCGATACATGAAGACTTACGAGTTGGACTGTTAATATGAAGTTTTAGATTATAATTGTATGATAGTTCTTGTAATTCATTAGTAATATTACTTTTTTGCAGCGTATTAATGTTAAAATCACCTGCCAGCACCACGCTTGTTTTGGAATTATATTTCTTAAATACGTGATTCAAAAGACTATTTAATTTAATCAAAAATTGAGTGGGATCAGACTGAGGTGTTCTATAAACACAAATAATAATCAACTTCTGATGTGGAAGTTCTATGCCACATACTTCGAAGGTATTTTGTGCCGCGTATATATTTATGAAGGGTAACTCCTTATAAATAATGCTTTTTTTAAGCAGAATACAGGTACCGCCCCTTTGCTTTTCTCTGCAAAAGTTAGCCGTCATATTATAGCCATGGATTTTGATAAGGGATTCACTACCTTTCTTTATGAAAGTCTCGGAGAGGCATATTGCATCTGGGTTATTATTCATCTCTTGGAGTTCTTGTAATGTGAGTTCAAGGATTTCTCTTTTGGACAAGATACTGGCAATGTTTTGGTGAAGTATTTTAAAACTATGATATTTTTGAGATGTCAAAATTTCTGACTCGAAAAAACTTTAATTCTTTTTTTATTACCGGAAAGTAGTATGGGATAGTTCCTTTTTGGGGTTTCTCGGTGGAATTTATTAAGTTTTCTGATTGTTGTTGATTTAGCCTCATACGATCAAAATAGAACGGAATTGTTCCCTTTTTGGGTTTATTAAGTTGGATGTTTTCTTTAACTCTTGATTTGTTACTCAATATATGTTTCACAAGGTTTCTCGGATTTAAATAATTCTCATAATAATCATTATAGTCAATAAGATAATTAATTTTTGTACACAATTCGGATATCGTATTAGATTTACATTCAAGAAATTTACATTTTCTATAATTTGTACATATATTTTTGATACGATAGTTAAGTTTATTAACATCTAAATACTCATTTTTAAACACATTTAATACAATGATCATATTGTTATAAAATTTATCTAGTATTATTTGTAATTGAGATAACATATATTTTAAATTATAATCATTTTCTCCTATACTAATCACCAGTTTATCATTAGGATTTAATTTAGCATAACGACAGCTCATTATTATTTGATTACTGAGTGCGTTTGGTTTCGTATTTGCGATGATCCTATACTTTTCATACCTTGTGTTTTGTCTCGAACAGTTAGGGAAGGATCTCTGCAAATGAAGTAACCATGATATTGATCATCATCATAGGATACCATCTTCTAATGAAGTTGGGTGGACACTTGGTGAAATCTATCGCGTCTTTCGCCACGTATTTAAATTCTCTTTGTTATTGATCCAGAGAGCATACTAAGGTAGATGCTGAAACGAGAAATTGTTTAATTCGGTTGGCTTTTGCTCATTTCTTTTCTTTAACGGTACGGATACTAACATAAATCTCACATACCTAGATCTCGTCCAACTTTTTCTAGAACTTAGAAATTATCAATCCCGCTATACCCGTCGCTCGGAAGCCAATCAGCTAATTCAGCGACCATGCTACCAATTGATGCATTCCAGTTTGGATCACTAACATGCCACTTATCACACGATCGTCCGCTGACTAATCAGTGCATGTAGATCAGTGATCTAGAGTCATGAACGGCCGTCGACCGCGGGATGTCGTCACGCGTACATTACACCTACGTTACACCGTGGATCATTGTCCGCAATACTCATGGGTTTTCTGATACGTGATGGAATAGTATCTGTGTTGCAAGCGATAAGCGTTGCATTAGTCCAACAAACGTATCATTCGTTGTGAATGATTCTTTGTATTAAAACTGCTTCAGGAAACTTTGTGGGGTTTTAAAACGTTTTTATGGTAAATACCCAGTCCAGTATCTGCGGTAAGCGATATTGTATGTAGCATTAAAACGAACTATGATCGCAGCACTACTATTGCCACAGCTTTCAATTATCCTTAATTCAACGGACTGAGCAATAAACCGCAAAGTAAAAGTAATCGGATTAGCGAAGGTTAGTCGGCAACAAGTAAAATCGACCACAAAAAGTATTCATCAAAGCAATGTCATTGACATGACGCGAACTCTGTTAAACAAAGATTATCTAGATAATCCTATTCAGATTACACCATATCTGCAAGCTTATTCGATACCCGCTAGCAGTGGGACCGCGGGTTTACGCCCACATTGTATAGTTTAGAAACAAACAGTAGTCGAACTGATTCACCAATTGTTTTGGTTGACAGATGTTATAACGGTATTATTTTGTGAATAGAGCACTGGGTTAGTAATTACGGTAACCAAGTTTCACTGTTATATAGGAAGCTTCGCGTTAATGGGTTTTGTGAATTTGTTAAAAGGATGTGTCATTCTATTTTCGTCCGGCAAGCTACCATTTCGATAGTAGTTTACTTACTATAGAATTTTGTTGATTCAGTGTAATGTAGAATTCGAAAAATCCCAGTTACAGCCTCAGATAGGCGCCAGGTTAAGGAAAGGCGTTGTAATATATTTCGCCCATAATAAGAAAGTGCGCGATCGTGAAAGGCATTGCAGGATATAGATATTCTCTTGGCATTCAAAAGTGACCAGAGCGGTATGAAATGTGTTAGTGAAACATGATGATAAATGACAGCTATAAACGAATTGGTCCTAGATGAGGAAGAAGCCAGTTTAAGAAACAAAGTGTAATGGAATATACACCTGGAAGTATTATTGGGTATTTATTTACTACCTACTTGATTTAAAGCAAACATAACATTTCACAATTCCTTATCATAATATAAATTTCTTAGCATGATAAATGTTTGCAGTAACTTTCCGAAGCAGGTCAGTGTACTATCAGGTTGTCTAATAAACAATTAGAATGATATCATTAATTACACAGGCATATAACAATATTTGTTATGTGATGAACACTCCGAAGATGATAGTACAAGTGGGTCGGTTGGCGACCTCGTAATCTCAGCTGATGATTATGTCAACATGAAAAGCTACTGGTAAAACTAACGGTTAGTTTAACGATTCGTTAATATACCAATCTTTGTATTATAACATAATAGGTTAAATTTACTAGTCGATAAACTTGAGAACTTATATAGAAATGTATGATTCTTAGAATAAATTACGAACTAACAACCCGTAGAATCGATGTATATGTATAAAAATTTAACGAGTGAAGTCTTTGGTTATTAAAAACATGTGTTATCTCATGCACAGATTTGTTTATAAACATATGGTATAGGTAGGTCGTTAAACAGCCATATGTATGAGATTTGCGGAAGATATCTTGATGCGTCACCTTCAAAGGTCAGTTGCTGCCTTTAAGAGAAAGAACACACACAGAGAAAATTTAAAAAAACTACGTTAAAAAAAACCGACTTCAAAAAAAAAACTAAAAAGTATTAAAAAAGTATAAAATAACTTAATAAAGATTTAACACAAACCTAATACCTTTAATATTAATAAAACACCATTATTTGTATTTGCTACCTATTGACAGGTTTAAAGTCGGTGCCAAGCCAAATGTAATAGTGTTACTCATTCAGGTATTAAAAAGTTTTCATCTGTTTCACATTAATTCACATTGTTCTTTAAGTTTATTTACGTAGGTTAATCTTTAGGAATTTCATTTTGTTTAGGACTTGGCACCGACTTCAAACCTGTCAATAGGTAACACATACAAATAATGGTGTTTTATTAATATTAAAGGTATTAGGTTTGTGTTAAATCTTTATTAAGTTATTTTATACTTTTTTAATACTTTTTAGTTTTTTTTTTGAAGTCGGTTTTTTTAACGTAGTTTTTTTAAATTTATTTTTTACTTTTTAGTGTCTGTAATAAGTTGCTCTGTAAACTACAGTATTTTTTACAGGATTTTTATAGATTACATAAGGAAGGCTATAACATTTCGTTGTTTTTATTGTCATAATTATATGTTAAATAGTTTTTTTTTAAGTAGCTATGGGTAGGCCTACGAAAGGTGCAGCTTTAAACAATATAGATCAAGAAACGGGAACGGAAAATATAAATCGACTCCGAAACAATTACGTCATCGATGTAAACAAAAATGTAAAAAATGTTCACAAAATGAAAACTACTGGGCCAAACCATGTGAAATTTTTATGGGACCAAATGGCATCTATTCCGCATCAAACTAAAAAAGAATCACGTAAATCGGATCATAAATCTCAGCGTAATCGGTGTACATACATAGAAAAAAAAAAAAAAAAAAAAATACCGATCGAATTGAGAACCTCCTCCTTTTTTTGAAGTCGGTTAAAAAGGTTCGCATGCAAATATAATTAAACGAAGGCAAGGAAAATTTCATCATAACCATCATCAGCCTATATATTGTCCCACTGCTGGACACACGCCTCTTCTCACACAGAGACAGCATGAGCATTGATCACCACGCTTGCTCAACGCGGTTTGGCGATTTCAGACTTTTTAAGTCCAGGTTTTCTCACGATGTTTTCCTTCACCGTTGGTCAGTGGTGTCTAAGATACACTTAGAGTAAGTCACATTGGTACTTGCCAGGTTTCGAACCCGCACACTTATACACGAGAGGCAGGTGCCTTAACCACTAGGCCACCACGACATTTATATAGTTTTAAATTAAAATTAACCAACATAGGTAGAAAGTTGTTGTTATTCTTAATTACCAAACCTAATGGCTAATTACTGAAACGTCATACAATTTAAACTTACAACTTACATAAGTGGTAATTTTTCGTAATCTCACTGTCACTTAAACACGTAATATTGAAGACAGAAGGACTTATAAGTATGACTTGAAGTCAGAGTTTCAGTAAAAGCGATTTACAAAATTTTTCATCTGTCAGCAGTATGAAAAAAAAGTACAGTTTTAATGGGCACTAAAAATTAAATTTTTAAACGATTTTGTTTTTTTTTTGTTTATGGTGTAGGTATAGTGAATACGTATTATAAGTACTATGTCTAACAAAATAATATTTCCTTCTTTTTCTTTCAAATATCCTTTTAGGCCTTCCAATAAACACGTCATATTAGTGTTATATCAGTATTTCTATTGGAAATTCCTACCTTTTACCCTATTTGTACCGCTCTGTAGTTTGAACTAATGTGAATGCGGTCCTATCACTGTTTTCACGAATACAAGAAAAAACAGAGACATTTTTCTGCTTGAAGTAACAGTTTTTAGAGGGAAAATCCTTAATTTTCCATTCCATTTGTATGATATACAAAATAAATTCATTCGCTTTTTTCTTCTAATTGTAGGTACTTAGCATATAAAAATGCAAACAAACATTTGAATTTCGTGCCATTTTGTTTTTTTTTTATTTTGATACAGTTATACCAGTTTCACTCTCATAGTAGGTAAGTCCAAAAAAAGTCAAATTTTTTATTTCACATAGGCCTACAAGTAAAGCACTTATGAAAAATCAAAATAGTTGCACGGTTCCAAGTAGTGGGTCCTATGGAGAAGAACCGGCAAGAAACTCCATGGATACTCTTTTCAAAAATGGAGTTTACAATATTATGGTTATAATAGTTTTCTGAGAAAATTATACAATACAATATGATGCTATTAAGGTATACAAGATAACAATAAGTATTCTGAATTGTCGTAGACCTAATATAATCTTAGTCGCCAGGGGAAGCCACCTGTACTGAGATGGACTAACACCACACATCCTTGTCATCAATATAGTCTTTAATTTTATAGTATGCTCTTCCAATAAGGGTAGATTTGACAATTTAGGTAATCTAACGACACCTCTCAAGCTAAAATCCATCGAGCCGTTCAGGCTGCAGACCGTGCCGAAAAATTATACACACATACATACTCTCAAAAACATAACCCTCCTTCTGGCGCAGTCAGGTAAATAACATTCCATTTCACGTTTTGTCGATGAACAAGTTATGCCTACCTACCTTACATAACAGGTTAGACAGGAGCAATTACTTACATCCCTAGGTGTCAATAAACCATAATAAAGTGTTTACCAACATAACTGTTTGAATGCCATGCTGTTTACGGCTAATACTGCAAGTTCAATGGTTCTCGTAAAAGTTTATCGTTCGATGCTATTATGGAGTGAGGTGTTAACGTTGATAGGAGATAAATAACGTGATATGAGTTTATAGGTAGTTTATTCACTATTGGAAATGCCAGAGAACATGTTTCGATTAAAGCAAGTCTAATATTGGTATGAAATCAAAGTAGTGTTGGAAATAATGTAAGTATACTATTGAAGAGAAATAAGAAGAAGAGATCTCGAACTAAAACCTTCTTACATAAAATATATTTAAATACTTTTCAAAAATTATAACAATAAAGCCTCCATTTTTAAAGTCAGTCATATAATGGCATAAGTAGTTAAGGCAACAAAAACAATATTTTAATTAATTTCAATCACTACTATAATTCTTAAAACAAGACAAGTAAACGAAAAGTAATCTAAAGCAGCATTGTATAATTAAAAGACATTACATAAGACATTCACTAACCATTTCCCATTGCAAAACTCCACTTGAAGTCATAATAACAATTATGTCTGCTATATAAAGAGTGAAATGTCCAAATTGACATTGGTACTCCTAAATCTACCTAAACATGAAACAAAACCCTTCTCCTACACAAGGAACTAAATAAACGCTCAAATTCACAATGAACTGCCATGCAGAACATTCTAATAATAGAGAACGAACAGTAATCCATAAGGCAGGAAGCGAGCGTTGTGATGATAGATGAGAGCTGATGGATGGCCAGTTAACTTTCCCAGTAATCACCGGCTAAGGAGATGCGCTGACAGACAGACAGAACATAAAATTTTTAACTGAGATGCACTGAGGTTGTTTTTGATGTTGCATTATAAATGAGATAATGAAAGCTTTAACGTAACTTTAACACTAGTTTTTTTCCGTGGTTTCAACCGTGTCCCGAGGGAACTTAAGAAAAAGAAAAGTAGCCTGTTCCCGTCACCAGGGTCCCCTCTATACTACTTACAAAATTCAATACAAATCGGTACAGTCGTATTTCCGTCAAAGCGTAACAAACAAATAAACTCACTGTCGCGTTTATAATGGTAATAAGGATAATAAGTAGAGTAGAAGGATTAATAAGTATAATTAATTAATATTGCTCGCCCTCTCACATTGAGCTTAAAATCACTGGGGAAATGTAGTTTCGTCTACGAAAGAAAAACATAAATTTTACCCTACATTTTCCGTCTTAAATAAACAAAAGTCCATTCTGCTTTAATATAAGAAAACTAGTGGAAATTTAGAAACAAAGAGAGAATAGTATGTAATATTAAAATGGCAGAATAATTACATACAAAACTAGTTGCTGCAAATAAACTCATTATCCCTTTTACGGCGATGTCCTCTATGAATTATGTGGAATATTAATTTTTATATCATACGTAGCATTACTTGGCGAACAACTTGTATTCATTTAGCTCCGGTATTAAAGCTATTTCAATAACGAGCAAATAAAATTGCGGTGTTTTTGCAGCATTTTGAAATGTAACGTTAATGACTTCCTTTGGGAACGTTTTAAAATTTCCATGCCATGGTGATAATACTATTACTTCATGTTTTAAAAATGCAGACCTAATAAGCTAAATAAATATCAGGACACGTTAAAGTTATCAAGAGAGAAAGGGATGGAGCTTAAGGATGAATAACACTATCTCATATTTACACTGGAATTTGGACCACTAAACCATGATCTAAATAGGGTCATATTTGGGTACTTTAAAACAATGTCTTCTATTCAATTAAGGCCAATGATGTCTCGCATTTGGTGTTCACTATTTGTAATTAAAATGTATGTCATTCTTGGCATACACTTCCATTAACAGTTATGTTGGACTCTATTGTGACGTCATCCTAAATTTCTTTTAACTCACCCCTATTTATGACGTCATTGCCCTATTTGTTCAACAAAGCAACAAAGGATGACGTCACTCAAATTGCTTCATTAATTCTCTCATCTCCCTCTGGATAGAGGGTCGTTTTAGAAAAGCTTAGCGTAATCTGATGCAAAAATATTGTAATGAACGAGCCAGGAAAGACAGTATCTCAATAAGAGTAACTGCCGCTCTGAGTTAATTGCAGATCAATTGATTAGTAGGCTGGTTACAAAGTAAGAAACATGTTCCTATAAGATTAAGCCTTACGCAATTTGATCTAAATATAGCTGCAAAGATGCACAAATAAATGACAATTAAAAAACATTGAAATCCATATGTAAGATTATGTACTATGCTATGGTTTTTTAATGATTCTAACAATAATTTCTTTAGGCGAAGACAATCCATCTATCCAAATGGAAGTGATTACATAGAAAATAGTGCCAAATAATATATGCAATTGCAGTTTTATGGTTTTAACATAACATAATAACATGCCTGTTTTATTACCCGGCTGCCAAAGAAGTAATGTTGATGTTTTAGACAAAGATGTACCTACACCAAGAGAACATCTTAATTGACGTCCCATGCAGGGGCCACTCAATTTTAGATTTCTATCTGATATGTGTTTGCTCTTGGCTCTCAAAAGTCCACGAACGAGCGAGCTTACCTAGAAGAAACCTGTTCACTCTAACTTTGAAGAGAAACACAGACGGAAAGCATAATTTAATTATTGCTAATTTTGGGCTAGACAAGTAGCAAAGAATACTACCAGAACCAGGAGCAGTCATTCAGGGAAACACGAATGGCATAAAGAATAAAATAAAATTTTACCAACGCTTGATAAAACAGTCATTTCATAGTCTCGTTTACAAATCAGTTACACCAGATGACATGGAACTAATCAAGAACCACTACAGTCAGTTACTACTATCACAACTGTAGCTATTAGAGCCAATAAAGTAATCAATGTGCAGCTTATTTGCATTAGCGGAAATTGCAGCAACCTTGCTAATGCATGATTGGTTGTTTTGCAACCGTGCTGGCTCGCGATAAGTCACCGATAGGTCAGGTGCCTCCTGGATATTTCCTGCCACCACGCTCGTTAATGTATGAGTTATGGTATGTTCTATATTGCATTATTCTTTTAAGTACTTCGTTTGAATCTATAAAATGGATGGTTTGAGTCATTCCATGTTTTTTTTTCCCAGTAAATATCATTCAGGAACAAAAGGATCACTTCCAAAATACCCACGTCCCAAAGAGAGTTTTACGTTAGATATATTTAATTGCAATTATGTTTCCCATGGTTTCTTAACTTCACTATTTCAAGAAATAGTCCGTAATTTAAATAATTACTATTGACAAGATAACAGTCATAAATATAATATGAACAATGATACATAGCAAATTAATAAACATTGAAACAGTTACACAGATGGTACATTTACCCCGATCACACTTGAAGACTCCCGCGAGGAAAGGTTATAAAAATAAACACGTCTTTCATAATTACTGAGTCAGTCTCACGATATCATATATTACTTTTATGTAGTTCCTAGTAATAAAAAGGACGTAAACGGAATATATAGAACTCATTTACCGTTCAAAAGATTCATACGTACTATTGAGTTGACGTGAAAGGAGCGCTTTATGTATTGGAAGCTACAGCAGACTCCGTTCTCCTTTTATAACTTCAGAATATATTTTTGTAGCTCTACAATATGAAGCTGATTCGCTATGCTAACATATGTCAGGAGAAATGGAACTTACGTTGGAGATATCTCTGAGAAATTCATCTTTCATAACGTGCACTCTTAGAAGCAAATATTTTTATTGGTGAAAGTTTTTATTCAAGTGGACTGGACAGTAATAATGAAGTCAATTATAATAATTATTTAAAAACAGTAAAATATGTTATTTTCGTAAAACAAGAACCTGTCGCTAAAACATAATTAAAGCAGACAATAATTAAAACATGAACCGCAATCGATATCTAACGGAAAGTTTGGAGCATTCACCCCGAACAGGATCTACGTATTATCAATTCGACACACTTATTTTGTAATAACATCAAATTAAATTTTAAAGGCATAAGAAAAAGTGAAAGACAAAGAACTTACGAACAGACCAAACCTTAGGTCGGAGGTTTTACTTACATTATAGATATAGCTGATGTCGAAAAAGCGACGGCAATGAAAAATCTAGCTGCTTTGCCAAAACCAGTAGCGGCCTCTCAATTTGATCAATAAAGAAAGCATTATCTCGTTTTCTACGTGCCGTGGATAGTCTATTCAATTTTATTTGCCAAAAAATGTATCACTTAAATCATCTCCTTGATTATAAGCTTCTTAACAATCTTTGCTCAGTATGATATTAGTCACCAGGATGCTGTCCTTCCTTTAGATTAAGAAAACGAAGTAATGGAGAAAGTAACGGAAATGTAAGTGACATACAAGATAGTCATTATCACTATATAACAGTCAGCATTTCAATGATCTTAAGGTGAAGATGTTGACAGCCCGACAAACGTTAAGACTACCATGAGTATGACAGTACTTTGAGCTTCCCTTTAAAGCAATGTGACTTAGGTAAGTGACTCATAACAATTGTATACGGAATTAGAAACAGACAAAGCACAGTAGTCAAGGTTTCTATGTAAATTGGAATCTATATTTGTGAACAGACATGAAAATGTTGCCAACAGACAAGTTTTGGGGCAAGTTTTGTTCAAAAACGAGTCACATTAATAGACTCCAAGCTCAGCATAACATTGTTTAGAGATCCGACTTTACTAAATGTAACAATAATTGCTTCCAAAGACACATTGAAACTTAAATACTAAACAAGTTTTTAAGTTTCAATGTTGCTACCTTTTGAAAAATATGAGATGTTTAGAAGTATTTTAAGAATATTTGAGACATCTGACGAAAATATCCTCTTATGTGACTTCTTCAAATAGGACTAAACTTCTGTCTATTGGATTCTATCCTACCAGTCTTGCGTGCTAAGCTACACTTAATATCGCACATAATGACCTTTGTCCAACGTTTAACAATTCGCGATTACCGTTCGCTGAAAAGTGCTGCAGCCGCTAAAATGTAGCAGGTACCTCACTCAGCGCTCCCGATAGGAGATATGAACTGAATTATGTATGTACTGAAATGTGGCGTTGTGTACAAATCACCTGTTTTGACGCTTGTTAAATATTTCAGGTGTACCAATGGTCCCAAGAGTTAAAACGTGTCAAAATTTCTTTTGATCCTCAGACGAGATAAAAAAAGAATTTCGTGGAAAAATAATCTTTAAAGCATAAACCATACAAAAATAATAAACCATAAAAAAAGAGCTTGTCGAAAAATACTCGAGAAAACTGAAAGTTATGAAATATAATATGCGAGTTCAACGATTGTAAGGGAAACTAAAAATAGGCTTTAGAGCAAATAGTAAGCCGATGTGCGTGCTTGGTGACATTAAATTGTGTTTTCCACGTGGGCATTGCCCGGGTCACCGACTTCTATGATTGACTGGGTTAACTGCCGATCGTGACTGCAGATATACAACCTTAGACCTCCGTGACGCACTTCATATTATAAAACAATAATAGAAGATTAGCATCGTAGGAAAGTGTCGTTTTTCTAAGATTTCCTGCTAATATTGTTTGCACACAAAACATGTAAGTTATTATTTTATCGGCACGTCGCTATCTCATCTTTCATCATATATATTTTCCAATAGATAACTTGTCAAGATAAAAATAAAGCTATCAACATATTTTGTATATTAACCGCTTGGCGCCATTTTATGCGTCCGGTGCGTTGACCTTACGGATATTCGCACTGTTGAGCAACTCGTGCGCATCTTACCTACACTACTAAAGCAATAAAATATGTATTGAACATCTACAAACGTCACTACAAATGTTTATATATCTTTATTATCGATCGAGTATTCGTGAATCAATAGAAAATTGAAAACATTTTGCTATCATGCAATTCTTGCTAAATACATAGTAGTAATACTAGCTTTCAGCCAGCGGCTTCGCCCGCGATATTTTAACCAATGTACAAAAATTTGACATATTATATACTAGAAACTTCCTCTTCAATCTATTGAAAAAAATCGCATTAAAATTCGTTGCGTAGTTTTAAAGATCTAATAGTAGTGATTGTAAACATTGATTGAATTATGGAACACTGAAATAATACCGCGTTATTATGTTCACGGATAAAATATTCTTCAAATATTTTGGTACACCTTTGACGTTGCCGCTGATGTTATCAGTTACCAAACTGATAGACGAAAAACACAATTTAGCATTCGTGTCGCGTTTAGAAGCTACTTTTGCACAAACACATGGATTCAACAAGCTATAACGATGCAAATACCGTGTTATCCTGAGGCGTCCACTCTGCATGCGTGGATCGTCGCAAGCGCACATTTTTACCGTTACTTACACTGCATTCGTCTTCCAAGAAGTTTTGTTTAACGGCTCTCGCGGCCATATTACCGTCGAATGCAATTAAGCTGTATTACAGGATAATTTATCGGTGCTACGGTAAAATTGATCCTCTTCACGCCTCCTTAATCACAGTGTAAGCGAATTCGTTTTAAAGTATTTTGACTCAAGATTTTTGAATGATAATTGTTTTGTGGAACAAAATGAAAATTGCTGAGTTGTTTTTGTTGATTTAATTATCAAAATGGTAGCTGGACGAAAAATATCAATAACAAATAATAGTGTACGTTGTCTATTGGTATTGCGATGATACATAAGATAACGTATCAGAGAGACTGTCTATAACAGACGACACTTCCTCTCAAGATAAAAACAAATATTTTCCCAATCCATCCTCACTTTTGACGTTACACACTCTGTTTACGAGCGTTTTTATTTCAGAACGAAATTACGATGTAATTAAATAAATCTGAGTTCGTTTCCTGTCCAAGATCCGTTTGAAGGAGTTTCATGTCGTTTTATATCGACGAGATAAATTTCATTTCCCAAACGACTTTATTCTTGGTAATGTGAAAGTAACATTTATTAACGGGTCCAGAAAATGAGATGTTACAAAACGTAACTAACATATATGCAATATTTATGCAGTACAACAAAGGCTCAGGCTGTGAACGTAATCCATCAAGAGTCAAGACTAACACACATGCTCACTCATTGTATCGGAGTTGACACAATTCTTCAAACGGTACCAATTTTAAAAATGTTAATTGCTCGGTTGTTAAATGTCGAGTTTAACGACCCGCCCAAAACTGAGAGCGGACTAGATGACATGTTTAACATGATACAAAGCTTGTGTGACACATATTCTGGTTTCCCGCCGGTACAATGCGCGCTCCGTTATGGCAGCCATTGTTTTTCTTCGCGCCAAATTCGGCGGCGGGTGTAGGTGTCATTTTTTATTCGCACGCTATTGCGATTGTAATGACGAATTGATTGGGCCAACGTTCTTGTAATGAGGACAGTGGACTGCAAATGTGTACTCGCTAATGATTCAGAGGATTGCCGAGAGGATCAAAAGGCCCGTTGTTTTGCCCCAGTTTTGGTCAGACGGCGCGACAACAAATTGCCTGTTGGCCATGTTAGCTAGATTATGAGATTACTAGAGTTTTAAGCGTTTAATTAAAGGTCAGAGGATTTGGAAGCGACAGTAATTGAGAACGACGAGTCAGAATTACAAGTGAATAAAGCACTGTCGAGTTATTGATTATGTTTATGGATGATACTAAAGGAATTGTGTCACGAAATGTAATAAAATGTTATCGCTAGCGGTTATCTTGGTGCGGTTCTGTTCAGATATCGACGAACACAAACGTTCAGGTACCTATTTCCTATTTAGTTTAGTTACCTAACCTACATAACTATATTGAACATTTTGTATCGTTACCATTATTCCGTATAAGTACCGTGGCGACTTCCTAAATCAGATGCATTATGTAATATGCTCAAATGTGGAGCATGAGGAATCTGAAAACACGACCGGGTTACGTGTTCATTTAAATACCTATATTTAAACGTGTCTGCCTCATATTTTAGCAATGCCGGTAATATTATTGTTTGCTGGTCCTTTTAAATACATTGACAATGCTTCAGTTGGCTTTTTACGTATGAAATTATTGTTTTTATATTACGAATATTATTTAAAGAAAGGTAACTTAATACGCAATCTGAAGTTATCAAGATGCTCGGTGGCGCTGAAGTACTAGCCATCGGATTAACGCTTCCTCGAACCGATAAAGTACCAAAATCCGGCGCCTTATTTGATCATTATCTTTCTGGTAATTATTAATCACTTTGTTGTACAAGGAATAAGTGTTTTGTTAATTTACACACTTAAACCAATGGTTAGTCATTTCTTGCATTACTAATTCTTTTGAGTAGGTTCATTTAAAACATTGAAGGCTTATGAGGCTAAATGAGACATAAGGTGTGGTTTCTGGATTCGTTTGAATTTTGTTGTTTAATTAACGTCATCATTTGTCATGTTTCCATATTTTTTTAGATCCGGGTCAATGAATATTTTTAAATTTCGTCAAAGTTGGCCTTATTATGAATAATTTCCTTATAATGTATCTACTTTAATTTAATTGCATATACGAAATTGGCAGCTAAACTACCTAACTACTAATCTCTGCGAAAATTGCTACCAAAAAGGTAGTTTAGGACTACTTCGAAAATAATATCACCAAGAACAACAAGAGGTAGAAGCTACACTCATTAAAAAAAACTTTAGACAACTAAACAACGTGCCCAACATGAACTTGACCAACTAACACCTCCATTAATTACGAAACAATCTACAATTAACAAAAAAAAACAACAATTCGACATAGGCCTTGTCACTTTTACAAGGAAAATCACGCATTAATCACTTAGTGGTAAAAAGAATTGGCAGCAGATACAAAAACGTAATTAGTATCGAGGTTATTAGAACATTGTAATGAATATCTGATCTCAATGGAATTACGTACTTACGTAGTAAGTAGATATAGACCACTTATCTTTACATTACTTTTTCCCGCGATTTCTGCCGCGTCCCGTATGAAAAGTACCATATAACCGTTTCCAGGGTCCCCTCTATCTCCGTATCAAATTTCATGCAAATCGGTTCAGAAGTTTTATTGCGAAAGCGTAACAAACAAAAAAACAGTTTCGTATTAATAATATAAGTTAGGATTACGGTTAAAGTTAATTTTGCTGCCTTGCTTGATAAAGACAAAGTAGAGAAATAGAGAAAAACCCACAGAGAGGCAGCAGAAGAAAGATGAAAGAAATTATGAAAAACTTATATTTACAGAAGCAAGTTATCAAGAGCAAGAAGGTTACTTCTCTGTAGTAGGGACTTTATTCCATGTTTCGTTGGTAGAAGTGAGGACAGGACTTGACCAGCAGCATCATAAAGACTGCTAATACTAAAGGTATAAAGAGGGGGCTACGTGTCCGGTACAAATAGAATACGGAGGAAGCCTGAACTTGCCTTAAACCTAGTCTTATCCAAAGATAAACTAGGCGGATTGAGAGAAAATTTTAGGGCAAGATTGCTGAAGTCCTCCTATCCATCCATCCTATACTCTACTCTACTTACTGGAAAGACAATTTACCTTAAACATTAATGAACTTCAGCAAATATTCAAATTCGTTGATGACCTCATAATACACAAACAACACTGTAATTCTATAACCTACTTCACTTTTACCTCATCTTCGTCAAATGAGTATTGTGAACACAACAGGAAACTAGTAATCTCGGCAGGAAATCAATTAAGCTTCCGAATTAGTCATTAATGAGTCGTTAAGACATAGGTGCGATGCCAATGCACGTATGCAGTATGCTATGACCTTTCTACGTAGTTATTTATCCGCAATCAGCGCTTATCTGTGTGTGTCATACTATGCTATCTGTGACAGGTGCAGCTGATGGTTTGTTGTATTTACATTTGTAAAATGGTATGGTAACATATTTATACTGAATTAGCTGTTTACTGCGTCCCAAAGGAACTACTTCATGCCCTACTTCCACCCGGATAAAATAACATATTAACCTTCTCCAGAGTCCCCTCTATCTCCGTGCCAAATTTTATCTAAATCGGTTCAGTAGATCCAGAGATTACCCCCTACAACCTCACAAATGTATCTCTTTAAAATATTAGTATAGATATTATGCTTACCCATCGTTATTTAATTATATTGAACATGGGCAAAGTCAACTGCCATAATTTTAGGTATTCACATCACATTTCCTTGTAATTTATTTCATTTCCTATATCATAAAAAATCTTGATAACATACAGAGTTATCGCGATATTATGATACATTAGATAAACAGATTACAGGTACGTAGGTACAAAATGGAACACCTGGGTACAATCTGAAGCAACACATGGCCATGGGTCATGGTAATAATAATATAATTTCTACTAAGATCGGCGATCAAATTACAAATTATAGTATAATATTAATTTACTGAACAGCCTCCAGGGTATAAAACGCTCGCAAATTAAAATTATGACACCTATTTGTTAGGTAACTTTATCTGACATTAGCGGGCGCGAAGCTAAGGTGTTTAAAGCTGTATAACTCACTTTTAAACTATAAATGTCTCGCCTAGAAATCTGAGCTGAAGATCTTTGGCCTTATTTTAATTTCGGACCTTTTTGGCACGGTTTGCCAAGTTGTATAATTTAATGCATGCTTATGCATGCACACGTTACTTTAATGTTAAAATTATATTGTTTTTTACATACAGTGTTGTGTAAAACCTTTTTGGAGACGTTAAATGTTGGAATTAACGTTTACGTTTACGTTGAAGATAAACAAATCTAGATTAAAATTCAAATAAAATTAGATTATTTGATAGTCAAGCACTGCAAGATGCTGGTGGCTGGCACAATATAAAATCAACAACACATACGAAAACACCTTACATGACCGAATCGTCTTCGATATCAGATAACGTATCGCATGTTATAAAAGGTATTGTACGGAACTTTATTATTATTTATACATTGTTATTGTTATATATTTATCATCAAAACAATTCAAAAATCTTCCTTTTGTAGTCCAAAGCGTTATTGAAGAGTAATGAAATTTCAAAGAGCCCTGTTCTCATAATTTCTCGATAAATCATGGAACGCTTGACCTTGTGAAGTAACTCTCGTAAATATGGCCGTTGTTTAAGTATTTCTGCTTGAAGATGTAATATTCAGTGGCTGGGAGAAGCGTTATCTACAATTCGTGCTCAGTTCCCGCCGTTTGCGAATACCAGATGTGCTCAATCTCGTTTCACCATCACGAATTTCTATTATCTATTGAAATACTATGAGGTGATATCAAATGTTCGTGAACATCTTCGAACAGTTTAATTTGACGTAATTTACTATCAATTAAATTTTAATAAAAATTCAACGCACGTTGAGCAATTTTATCTCGGTCTTAGGACTCACAAAAAACCCAAATAAAAAAAGTAGAATACCAAGAAACCGAGCAAAGGTTAATTTATCAAACTGAAGCCGTCAATCTTCTACATAACTATATAATTACTAATCGTAATAAAACACATCTTTGTTCTAACATTCTAACAGACGCGTCATGGATCGATGATCATAGTCTGGCGGCGGACATTTACATTTTTCCGTTGTAGCCAACATTAATATTCATGGGTTCAATGTTTTCTGATTTCAGTATAAGTCTAAACGACTACAACACACTCATGTGCGGATTACCTTTGAATATATCGCATACGATAAATGAAATCACTGAATAAATTAGATCATGTGTTCAGATTGCGTCAGTTAGTTTTTGTTTAAACATTGCATGTTTCCGTTTCATCGACCAAAGAATGTGTGTGTAAATCAAACAGTCACGTTTTCAAAATATATTAAAATTCATTAAGATAACATCGAGGTGTAACTTATTCACGAAGTTTCCAAAGCAATCCGTCAGACATATCTTTAATTTCAGGTCAACGTTTTTATACATTTATAACGCGAAAGCAATACTCCACTGCTTTCCCTGCACTCGGATGAAATCATATTCCGTACAGCGTGAAAAGCAATCGACACCAGCTGCGCGGTAATTTACTGAAGAGTCGCCTTTATGGTGAGGAGATAAGATCTAGAGTGGGGTGAAACATGCTGTGTGGAGCGTGCATCGTTATAATAGAGTTGGGAGCGAAAAACTTAAGTTCCGTCGCTCTGTTGCGCGCGCCCCGGCAATTTCATCGTGGATGTAAAGGTAATTCACGCTAGCAACTTACTTAGTTGATCCTTAATGTAGGCGGCTCATATATGTATGATACGTATAGAAAAACTCTTTCATTCGGTTAGGGTAATTCACATTCAGGACCAAAGATAAAAGGGTCCATTGTGAAAATGATATTACTGATTTTTGGCCGTCTCGCCTTCGGGCCAAATCGAGTATAAATATTCATACGTATTCAGTGAATCGACACAATCGGTAAAGTTGGAACAATGATCGAAATTTCTTGCACGCCCTCACGTCAACTTGGTAAACCCTTCTCGCAGCTTGAGTTCTAGGAAAGTCCCAGCAGACGACAATTGGACAAAAAACGCCTACTTACCCGTTGAATTGCGCGATAAAACGCCCACTTTCTACGCGGACAGCACAAAGCGTTCACGCAGATGATCTGGTCACATGCGCAGTGCATTGCGCAAACCGGATATAATTTTGTCAACCGTCTGTACAGAACAGATTTTTTGAAAGTCGCCATATTGCACATTATGCTTTGTTCCCGAGTGAAAACTCTGTGACGAGTGTCAACGTATTTATGGCAAATGTGACCATTGCATACATGGTGCGCCTATTTACTTTCACGCCATGTTCCCCAAGCGTTGAGATGATGACTCCGATAAAGTGTTTTGCGTAAATCGAGTGATCAATCGCGAGGTTTCTTTTTATTTCCAATATTTCACGAAACTAAGATAAAGCACTATCGATATGAAATATGAGTTATAATATAAACCAAACTCATCTAAACATATCGAGGTATTGTATGAGGAAATACTGCATTTGAATAAACGTTGGCGTACACAGACGTGAAACGATGACTCATTGCTAAATTGGTTTGCGAATGCAATTTTTTCTAACGGAATTGGGGCACTGACCCGATTAAATTACCATAAAAATGTACCTACAAAACACGACATACACCATTAAGTATACAACTATGTAATTATACGATATACGTTCGAAAATGTGGCAAAAACTGAGGCCACAGAACAAAGATCTGTTCTCCTTAAAACTGGTTTAATTAAAGTAGCTACAATTAAGACTTCCTGCGCTGCGGCAAGGCTGTACTACCTATACTTAAGTAACTAAGTAAGGGCGAGATAAATACATGATAATATCACAGTACTGAGCACACCAGGTTTAAGTTGTTAGCTAAGTAGCGGTGTAGTACTGAAGTAATTTTCTTTGTTAATATCAAGTGTCATGGTAATTGCATAGAATGTTCAACTGCAATTAGGTTAATTAAACTTTCAAGTACAGAGGGTTTAGAAGCTAAACTATAGCGATGTTTTCACCATTGAAGTTACCAGCAAATTGTAACAATTATATTTTGTTGACATCAGTCAAGGCTTCTATCAAGATATAAGCTTAAAAAGACTATAAGGATCTCTTAAATACGTAAAAAAAAACCATAATGAAGCACGTAATCACAGATATATTTCTGTAAAAAATGTCCTAGTAGCCTCTATGAATGTTAATACTAAAAACAATGAGCTTAGTTCACAGAAAGATAATTCTAAAATTCGCTTCAAAAACAGATACAATTCGTATAGCATCGTTCACAAAATAAAACCATCATATGTCAAAACACAGCTCAGTGAGTGCATAACGGTATATTTATTTCTGACTAAAACCCGTGATAAATATCAGCATTGAATCAGGGACTGACACATCGAAAATAACATTGTCGATGTTCGGAGTATCGATTTTGGTTGTTTCGTACATGGTTTTTGATACTGTTGTAGATGAGTTTATAATTGTAGTTTTTTTTTTACAGTGATTTAGTAAAATCAATCAGTTTAGAAGGGTTATTATTCCTTCTTAAATTTGTCATAAAGTTCATAGTAATATCATCATCATTATCACGGATCTTAATCACTCTTTTCCATTACAATTATTTTAGGAATCAGACATTTGTTGCACTCAATAAACAAGCTTTACTTGATTGAACCATCAGTCTGGCGCCAAATGTATTGAATGAATCCAAGAATACATTTATAACAACGTCAATAAAATAATATTTTGATATACACGACAATAACAATAAAAGTTGTTCATGATCTCGAGTGCTGGCAGCTGCTGGAATTAACAATGAGTACAGGTGTGCAGCATAGCATTGAAGGCATGAGTAGCATTGTTTCACTAAGTAATAAAGCAGTCGTCGATACTCAGACTAATAAAGAACAGTATGCAGGACGTATTCATACCTTTTTTAAGTCGTTAATTAAAGGAAATTCCAATCTGAAGATATTTCCGTTGATTTTTTTGTGACGTTGATTAAATACTGTTATATTTATCAGGAAGTGGCTTACTGCTTATACCGTTTCACAAATAATTTTTGCATCGACCGCTATTGCAAAAATACTTAAAATAATTATTTGTATGTAAGTTAAACTTAAAACAATCGGAAATGGTTAAGTCATTAAAATTAATGAACATAATTGAAAGCTTTCACTTACAAAAGCAAAATTCAATAGAAAATCTCAATATAAAATTAATTGCTTGTGGGTTGAGAATGATGATATTCCGAAGTGATTTATTCGAATAAATCTTTCCAAATGATTTATCGAAGAAAGTTGAAGTATAAAACGAAGGATACTCGAAGAACTTTTTATTGCAAAGGTCAGACAGTTTAAATACTGTCCTAATTTCCTGAAGTTTGATGCTAAACATTTAATTAAAGCTGTGAATAACGACATTGAACTCCTACTTAATGAAATAGAGCTAGAGGAAATGGAAATGCCTACCAAGGTGTATTTAAATATCAAGTTTCCACTTTATTCATACGTAACGTCTGACCTTGTTAGGTCGCCTCAGAAATTATGGAGAACTCATTTTGAAGGTCGCTAAAGTGAAATTTCTTGATTGTCACCTCACCGCACTTTCGCTTGTCCACCATGCGTAGCCATGTTGAAAATATTTCATAACTTTATGGAAACGTAACGTCTTTTGTTAAGTTTGCTTGCGTTACGATGATTACCATGCATTGTTAAGTTTTCAATGTTTTTCTTTTTTATCTGTTATTGTGGATATTGATCGATTGATGAAAGGCGTCTGGCGTAGTGATGGCTAATGTATTTTTCGATTAGTAGTGTATTTGAAAAGCTTTTGAGTGGTTGAAAAGTTACATAAGTCTCATTGTTGAATATTACTAGAAGTCTTTCGTAACATGATAAAGTATTTTTAGGAATAAAATAAATTAACAAATAAGAACATACTTTTCTACTAAGAAGAGGAGAAACTTCTGATGGAAAAACCACACACTACCTGAGCTAAAAAATCGAATCCTAGACTACAAGATCAGTAGTAACTGTAACTACTACACCAATACTTTTAATCTTCTAACGAGAAAATCTTCTAGATGACTGGCCACGATTTCCACAATCTATGTCAAATGATATTCCGCCGCTCGGTTTTATAACACAGATTCTATTATTCACGACTGTAACCTAAAAACCTTAGTATCTACGGAACGAGCTAGCTCAGTGCTTCGAGAATCGATTAGGTATTTCAATGTTGCCATTGACCTCCCGGGTCGAACTGAATGGGCCATGGAGATAAAATAAATAATGCCATCGATCATACCTCGTGATTGATAGTGATCGCTAAGTACTTATTTTTTAGATTCAACATTGACATATTGTTTTTGAGATAAAGACTTTTGACCTCGTGGAGAATTTATCTAGAAGTACTTTTTTTGTGTCACAAAAATAAGAATTGCTCGTCTCGTCTTTGGAAATATCCACTTCAACATTGTCTTTCTCAGTTGGAAACAGCTTTCGATGAGTCAAATATTTTTCTGAATTAGTATCGTAGTCCTACAAATAACCTCCTACCTACGTACATGCAAACTCTATAATATTAAATACAGGTATTACAGCTCATCACATGATATGAGTACAAGTTTCCTCACATAGAGATTAGCTACTTAAAATGCATAAAATATGCGCTTAAAGTACCGTAAACGATGCTCACAGTTTATGGTAACCAGACGAGTTCCAAATAAGTCGATCGTGGGAAAAGTCCTTTCTACCACTTTACAAGTTTCTTCGTTTCATGGCCTTCAAGTAAAAGTAGATATTTTATGTGGTTGTAAATATAAAATTGTAGTTGAGCTTAGATGGTAGGCAAACAGTTGCTAAAGCATTGTGTTAGAAAATTTGCGGTCTTATGCGGTTAGGCGTGAAAGTTTTATATGCAAAACGAACCTGTCTGGTGGGGTATTTGTATGTACTTTATAACTTAGATATACAATACATTTATGTATATATAAGATTGACGACATTGAATCAATGAGCATAGTGAAAATAACGTGTCCAATAAAAGCGTATAAAATAGTAATTAAAATAGGAAGGTTATATGCGATGATATGTTTAAAAAAAGACAAGACAAATAAATTGAGAAGCGGGTTTTAAAAATAAGACAGGATTTTAATGTTCTTTTTTATTATTAACTAGCTGTTTCCCGCGGTTTCACCCGCATCCCGAGGGAACTACTTAGCGCACCCCGGTAAAAAGTAGCCTATGTTATATAAAAACATATCCTCAGGGTCTATTCTATCTCTGTACCAAATTTCATTTATATCGGTCCAGTAGTTTTGGCGTGAAAGCGTAACAGACAGACAGACAGACAGTTACTTTCGCATTTATAATATTATTAAGGATTATGATTAAACTTAACAAAATACCCCAGCTTTAAAGTAAAATGACGAAACCTTTGTTTATTACTTTCCTGCAAGCCTCATAAAATATCGAGATATTCTCATAAGACATTAATAATCACCATATTTGTATAACGTAAGTTATACAGTCTGTCTGAATATTAATGAAAATATATTTTAAAATATATGTACACCTATAATTTATTGTGGTGTCATGTATCCACGTTATGTAATCAACGAAAATAGAGCTAGAAATACATAATGTAAGAGCTGTCGGTATCTACTATCTAGTAGCTACGATCTAGACGGAATGACCGAAATGTCGGACTTATCGCGTGTGTCGGCGACGACGGAAATCTTTTCTACTGGCACGACCCCTACCATTGCAACTAGTGGCAGCTTAATCGAGATACCACATTCTTGCTTTATTACTTAGAAACTCAAGTAAAGAATTATAAAAAATATATATTATATTAATAATAATTGATTTTAATTCTAGAGTGGTTTGCATGCACTTTAAGTATTCTTGAAAGAGTAGAATGCCAACCACTGAGACTAAGACGATATCTAATTTTCTTCCAATGTACTCCTACCACAAGCGGCTTAAAAACTCCGTTCCAGAATAAAATAATTAGGATTGGCAAGAACACAACAACCGTACAACAAGCAATTATACAACCGCAATCAGTTGCAAGCAAGTAATAAACGTTGAAGGATGAACCACTCGTTTGATTGGCCTCAATAGCGAAAACATTGCCCCTAGCAATTGAACGCCATCTCTAGACATAGACTGCACTTACTCCATGAAACAAGATAAACAAAAGCTGCATCTTTAAAACAATTGCACCACTGATTGTCGTGGTGGCCTAGTGGCTAAGGCACCTGCCTCTCGTGTACGAGTTCGGTTCGAAATCTGGAAAGTACCAATGTGACTTTTCTGTAGTCATATGTACTTTCTAAGTATATCTTAGACATCACAGACTAACGGTGTAAGAAAACACCTTGAGGTAACCTGGACTTAAAGTCTGAAATCGTTATTCCGCCTTGAGCAAGTGTGGTGATCCATGCTCATGCCTTTTCTGTATGTAGGAACAATTTACAGGGTGATGAATCAAAGTTTCACGATATCTGTCCTCAAAGTTACATAATATAATCCTTAAAAGTCTCAGTAATGCTTTCCCTTTCACATTAACATGTGACACTTTAAAACAAATGGTTAATTGGAATTACGTGCCTGTCTGCAACTACGATTAACGCACGATCTAGTGCGATTAGTCGCGGTGTTTGGTTACACAGTTAACAAGCAGCCAACAAAATGGTTTAGGTACTCGGTGCCACTTACGACTTGTCGTAACCGATTACGATGATAATCATAGCATAAACATGTTTAAAGAACTAGAATTAGCTAATTAATCTTTCATATGATAGATAGGTTCTCTCATTTCTAAGGTGAGATTTCAATCAGAACCTGTATTTTTTGTTGTATGATGGAAATTGATCAATCTCATGGTAGGGCCTTTAGGGTCGGCATTCTGAAGGGTTCTCCAAAAGGTCGACACAATCTTCAGCGTGGTAAATGTCAGGAGCGTGTGTCGATATCACTATAAATAAATTACGATCAGATAAGCTGTCGATGCTTCTGTGTCGTTTTTGTCACTAACATCCCTTTATTGCAGGGATATTATAGTGAGTGTCTGGCTACCTGTCTATTCTTTTGGTCTTGTAAATGACTAGGGATGAACTCAATATGGCCACAGCTAGCGCACAGATAGGGGACAACTTTTCAAGAGGAGGATATTTACTATAATAGGAAAATAGGCGAAGTTCCCATCCAAAAGGTCACACATCCTGTAATGGCAACGCTAAACTGCAAAGCGACGGCCTTCCTCGTACATATTCATTATTTCACAGAAACATACAAATTATGAACTCTCATTAGCTATTTATGTCTGCTATTAATAATAACACATTACATCTTAGACTGTCATGTCTGCACGCAAGTCTTCGCTCAATGCTAGAGCGTTTCAGGCTGTTGCCCATTTTTTCAAAGGATACGCATAAATCGTAAACATTGAATTATTTGCTTCGCCATAAAAATGAAAAATATTACACTGCCAAGCGCGTTCCCGTTTTTAATTAATCATCATCGCGGCAAATTGCAAATACCGTTTCGTTGCATTTTCCAATACGGTTGACTAATTAGTCAGAATTTTATGTAACCTATAGCAACATGAATTTACGAAAACACGTTTGACTTCTAATTAATCAAATCTGCTAATGCATTCGACTAATATCGATTTGTTAATTAGCACGCGAGCATTTTCACAGGCACGATCAATATGAAAGTTTATTTACATTAAGTTTCATCCTAAAATTGATACTCTTTAAATTATTTTTAGCCTCGAATACATCACACAATTTAGTGATGTTTCAATGTCTAAGAAAAAGAACTCAAACATAAAACATAAGTCAAAAAACCACAACAAAATCACAGACTACTGCCTCCTTAGAACTCAAACATTAACTGAATTGACTCTAGAGAAATATTTATTGTTTATACAGGGTCCTTGCTGGTAAGATTGCGACAGATATCACTTGGAACAAGACAGGTAAGACCAGTTAACAATTACTCAAAATAGAAAGAGAATGGGTGAGGGACGGCAACGGCTCGGCAGCACGCAAGCCGTCCACCACTTCAAGATACCCTATTATTTTGAAATCTATAGCTTATTTGCAAAAAATCTTTAGTCCTTAACAAAAATAACATAATAAACATCACATGTTCTTTGGTGATACAATGATGTGTGTGGTCTCAACTTTGAGTACCGTCATTAACATCATAAGGTGTCATGAAGGAGCCTATTTAAAGGTATATAATTAAGGTAGTAGCAATATAATAGCTTGAACTATGATAATTATACCTCACCATTCGACTATTTCTGTCCAATAATGTTACTAGGGAGGTTTGACGGTAGATATTTTAGTTTTGAAACCATTTCGAAGATATTCAGGTCGAGAAATTAGTGAGTGACACCTATTGATATATGATTTCACCTTTGTACGTTTCACATAATCTGGCAACCCTGTATACCAAATAAATAGGCCGTACTCGCACTATTTCTGTACACGAAAATGTCGCGCGGCGCTTGCGCAATGTCGGTTACGTCCATCTATAAATAAGCACGTTATACTACTTAGCAAAAGCAGTACATTTCACAATAGTTTAGTCTAATCGATACTAAGATAATGCTAAAATGTAGAGCAAACAATATTCTAGACTGGAATAAATTAGATACCAACATTGTTTATTTCGGTCATAAATATTGATATTATTGGTTGGCATGGTTCTGTTATACATACATATATGTATACCTACAACTAGTTGCCCAGTTATCAAATTCGATATATTTAAAAAAAATATATATTTAATACATTTTTGCTTTCTTCATCTCCATAATTACAAAATTTAACTATCACGAATCGTACCCTGCTACGTCAACGTAAAGAAGTATATAACATCTTCTCTTCATTATTAATATTAAGTATAAATTAAGCAAAATATAGACTTTTGAGGAAATAATATGATTTATAAATTGTAGAAACAAACAAGTATTTGAACTTCAAACTAATTGACGCAATCATATTTACTTATACTTAAACAAATATCAAACAACGAATTAATATTTATTCACAAATTCAAAGTCAAATGATTTGTACGGACAACACAAAAAGCTAATGCTAATAACAAATATGGTAGGATAATATTTTGATTAGGATTATGAATGAACATGTGTGTATATATGTGGTTTTAAAAGCATATATATTTAAAAGGGTTGAATTTTTAATTATAATTTCGTTGCGGTATTTTAAATATACATTGAAATAGCCTAGTAAAAGGTCAGATATTTGTTTATACCCTTCAAAATACCGCTTCATAATTTTCACTACCCGCAAAGGAAGCGACCATAGAAATATAAATTACTAGCTTTCCGCTCGCGGGTTTGCCTATGTGGACATTTTTTTTACACCTTGGGTTACATTATTCAAGTTTTAGTAGGATCCTTAATTATTTCTAGAAATAAATATAGCCTATGACACTTCGTAAAGATGTAGCTTTCTAACGGTGAAAGAATTTTTAAAATCCGTCCAGTAGTTTTTGAGTTAAAACCTAACAAACGAACAAATCTTTCCTCTGTATAATATTAGTATAGATATCTATGGAATTGAACGTAGTGTTGAATACCTCTTAAAAACAAAGCATTCTATAAGTTTAACAATTGACAACTGCGTCACTGTCTCAACTTGTGCCAGTAACTAAGTAAAGACATAGTACTAACACAGGCATTGTACTCTTCAATCTAGATTCCAGACCATGGCGACGGACTAGTCTAGACTGAATGCGTACGACCTATTTCTATGTATATATATTCTATGCGGCAAAAGGATACTTTTCTAGTATTACCATTGTGACGTCATCGTTTACTTACGTCTGTGGTGATGAAATTAGATTGTGTCGTAGTTGAGTAACTTAATTTACCTGAAACAAATATGAATAAAAGTATTAAATATAGATACAATAAGATCTTACATAATAACAAAAAAATATTAAAAGTAAACAATATTAGTATGTATGTATTTTTAAAATCTTGCGATGAGGTGGAAGGACGAAGCCGTTGTGCATTAGTTTTTAGTGTGAATCTTGGTCGTAATATAATAGGAGACCAAGGAAACAATGGCCAGCTTGTGCGAACGATAGTCAGGATGGGATGAATACTAAGATGACGGCTGATAGACAAAACAAAATGACATGCTGAGCCGACCGCAAATAAATTAAGATAAAGGCAAGTAACATGAGATAACTGATGACATAAATGGAATTTATCTGATAGAACCTGAACATATTCTTTTAAATCCTCACTTATATTCTACATGCGAAATGAATTCAAAAATCAAAAATCCTTTATTCAAAATAGGCTGAAAATCAGCACTTTTTCAACGTCAAATTATTACAAAACGCCCACCATTCACCACTTCCTATGTGTTCTTGCTGGGAAGAAGAAATGGCGCAACAAACTCCCCAGCAACATTTCTAACTATTTGTCCGTCTCACTTTTGGTTAAAAAACAGAACCGATTTAGATTAAATTTGGTAGGGAGAGGGCTTGAACCGCGACTGAAATAGCTGGAAACAGCCAATAACCCAAGATGCTGTCTCAAGAAACCTTGAACCTCAACGCGTGTAGTATGAGAATGAACAATGAAGAGGACAATTGATGAGATTCTTTGTTTGTCTCCAAAGGCTATCTGAATCTGACCCCTAGCCCACGGCCGACATACCTCTCTATATTATTATTGAGGAACTGTATATGACTGATGGTATCAAGTACTTTGTCTCCAGATTCCAGCTACTGGGCTACATCAGTATTTAAGGTCGCTTCAATAAAAAATCACATATACCCCTATTAATACAGTGAGATAACCCAACGACTTTGTCAATAAATACAATGTTAGAGCACTATTATACTTATCTAATGTAGATCTTAATGAAGGCAAGCATATTTACGTTGCGTTACTACCGGTGATGACGACACGCTTTTGTCTGGTCAAGCGTTACGCTCGTTGTTTTATTTAGATAAAGGCAGTTACGCAGTCGCGCAGGTAGGGCATTTTAAACAAAGATTGTAGCAAACTTTTTGAATAAGATAATGATTATGGGAAGAGTATTTAAGTAAAATAACCAACATAAGTTTTTAATTATCCAATTATCTATTTGCAGTCTAATGAAACATGTTATAAAGCGAATAAAATATATTCGATAGATCGTATATCTTACAACAAAAGCATCTTTTTCTCAGCAAAATTGCTTTGTGTAGCGGCAAGGGTGCTGTAACAAGCCAAGCGAACCTCGCCACGTCATGTTTTACAAGTAACGTAAGCTAGACATGTTAACAGTCTTTGTGTCTAGTCTAGACAATTTAGTGAGCTCAACCGATTCTCTATTAACGCGGTTTTAACGAGCTTGGCCTTTATTTGAAAGGCGGTCAAGTGCAAATCTGTCATCTCCGTCGATAATGGCTACACAGATTATGATGATATTTTTGTATATTAGAGGACATTAGAAGGCAAAAGTAATTTGCAATTTTAACTAAATCGTCGATGGAGTCGTAACTGTGAAAAAATAAAAGTGACAAAAATAAATTTATAACTTTAGATTTCTAAAGATTTTTTATGTCTAATTTCTAAAGTTTCTACTTTCATGAAACACTTGTATCGTCAAACACAATTCAAGTCGTTTGGCACTGGCACATTATTCGTGATTACAAACTCTGTCGGAAATTGTAAAGCACCTGTCTATACCTATGTATATTCATATTGGAAACAATTTCGGACGGACATGATAATTGGCCGACTAGTACCACTTTCCCCCAGTGAGCAGCAGTGCGAAATGTCGGCTTCACTACGTACCATGATCTAAATTCTGAATTTCACGTACATTTGACTACAAAATGCTCTGTCATTTGAGAGAAATTGTCAAATTATTAGACAGGAAAATTGTTATTCGTCTAGACAATTTTAAGTGCAATTTAAAACTTAGTGGAACTTATTGATGAATAAAAAAAATATACTAACATCAAATCACGTTGAAAGTTAACAGTACTTGTTCAAACAGCCTTGATTATATGACGTTATCACAGTGAGCAAACTAATCAATCTAATTGCTTATGACGTGCACGTCACTATACAGTGGGATCTTAGTTATCTACGAAAACATCAACCTGGTGTGAAATATAGGAAGTACAATGACCTCGCGATGTCAAATGCGACCAATAACATTGTTTTCAGGTCGAAATTAGAAGTATGATGTAGTCAACGACTCGCGTGACGAAAGCCTTCGAGGCTTGGTTTAACGACCTCCGGTCAGGTGTTCCGGTTACAGAGCAACTTAATCCACTTTTAATACGTACTAAGTTGGTAAGTGAATTTAATAATTTATGAAAGTTTGAAGCTGTTAACGGCAAAACGGGTCATGCTTATAATTGTTGTTACGACCTACCCTTTGAGGGATGTTGCGCAAATTTACACAGGGCAGATAGTAGGATAGCCTAAAATAGGAGGGTTACGCGTCCGTGGCCTAATTAGTAGGTGGTGTGGAACGAGCCACGAAAACTCTTTAAGATCTCCAGCACCACTGATGCTTATGAAAGGAATCAGACTTCACCAAGAATTACCAATACGTCATCAAACAAGAGATAATGGTATGCTTTCTAAAAACATGACTTGGTTTTTATCAAAACAAAGATATAATATTTTGCTTTGAAAGTTCCGCTCTCTCGGAAAGAAGTGAAATTGATCCGCGTAATGCAAGCTACTACAATACTTACGTAAAAGTATAACACACTTAAGATTCCGAATCCGCAAGTATAATCATTTTTATTGGCCCGTAGTGTAATGAACAAAAAAGGAATTCGTAAAAATAAAGCAAAATCAAACTACCTAATGAATCTACAATACACCGTGACTAAACAGGTAAAAAAATTAAAAGGTCAAACAGTAATAAAAATTGCAATAACTATAGAAGTGTTTAAACATGAACAACTTTAGTTTTTGACCTACAACAAAAAATCTACAAATACTAAGTTACGTCACTTATATCTGCGAATGTAACTTCCTTTTTATTTTTATTCCAAAACAATTTAAATGCTAAGTTCATTCTAATAAGGTTTTATACCCAATTTCCTGGTGGGAAAGACATGCTGGCCGTCCATAAAAGTAAAAAAAGAGTACATTGTTATGAGTAATAACTTCATATATGTAAATGTCGATCGATCAATGTCCTCCAAGACGAGTATGGAAAGAACGACATCCGTTTCCTCCGTAATAGTACTGCTAACAATGACCTCCGCTGTCAAACAAACGTCAAATTGTTTTTGTGACGATCGTCCATTAATTTCATTACGTTTTATTAGTGGTGGTTGAATTGCCGGCTAATATAACCCAAATAAAAGTTTTACGTTTGATGGGTTCAAATCCCTTTGGCTTTATGGCCTCGGTGACTATTTTAGGTATATCTCAATATCAGTCAAATGTTGAGGAATATTTGAGGAAAAAGCTCTGCGTTTTAAGAACAGTTAATAATGCAGTTAATATTAACGTACCTCAATGTGGAAAAACTGTATTGCCTTGTTTAAAATACAGGGTTTAAGATCGAACTAGAATAAAACAAAATGTCTCAATGCTAAGCTACTATCATAACAAACTTCTATCATCATCTTCAAAACGTAAATTTACCTAGAAATTAGTAGCAAGCAAGTTATTTAGAACATCTGCAACCCAAAAAGTGATATTAAAGATTTAACAACATATTAACATGTCTAATTTGTTGAGTACACTTTAGTCATGGCACTAGCAGGATATCTAAACAATAGTAAACAATTATCTTAAACAATTCCGGCGATTGTCGTGTCCGGTGCATTCCGGCAGGACAGCGCGCACAATCGCCGGAAGAGCATTTTGTTCCAACAGGCGAGTTTGCCTGACTTCTCAAATGACTGCTTGCTTGGAAACACTGATTATTGTATGCACATTGCACATAGAAGCATACCAGCAAGAAAGTAATATTCTTAGTGTCAATGCAAAAATGATTTCAGTCCAGAGAAAAAGTAAAAGAGCCATGAAGAAATCCTCCATGACGAGTGTAGGAATGGTGCACCAAAATACAATGAAGATACACTACATATCTTGATGTTTATCGCCGTCAAATAAAGAAGAAAAACTAAACATACAACAAAAGTACTTCTTGCGACTGTACTCTAGCATAAAGACAAGAATTTTGCAATCATAACAATAGTATCCATTTTATAAAAGACACGTCTGGAGAAAATGATGAAGACGTTAAACTTACAATACTTCGTTAAACTTGTGAGAATAAACTCAATCAAGTCACAAGTTTTCCCAACTATTCTAGTTATAGCAGGAACGTCTGTCACTACGAAATTATTTAGTAAAGCACAGCTGATATTGACAGCACTTCAAAAGTTTTATCTTTTTGAAATGATTGCTGATACTCATTGTCTGGGTTTTGACAGCGAGACAAGAGACTCGATCAACTTTTCGTAATCGAGTCTGATTAAATACGACTCTTTTACCCAGGTCATAACCTGTACTCAATATTGCCCAGCATTTCATCACGGAGAGGACTCGTTCACGAGTTTCAGTCTTTAATTACTGAAGATATGGTTGAAAATACATTACCAGGGGTTTTACATTGAGATGACAGAGTAAATATGAATGTTCTCTGATTTGAGCTGACAGACAACAAGTGCTCAATTGAGAAGTGAATGAAACTATTGTGATCAGAATAACGTATCGCTTGAGGACCGTTTGAGTTATTGCGTGAACGTTGGACTCTTAAAATTGATATGACTTGCTTGTGATTGAATTTAAAGATAACCACAACGGAGGTCGTATTATTATCTCAAACTTCTTGTATGCAGTTGTTTTGGGTCAGATAAGCGCCCACAACATTGATCTGGACATCACTTATTATTTAACCAATTACTCACACTAGAGTGCCAAGACGAAAAAGATAATTTCGGCCTTGACCATATTGACTTTAATAAAATCCAAAGTAACTTTAAAACATGCCTAAAATCCTTCACAGCGGTAAACTCTAGCATTACCGACATCTAACTCGTTTAATTTTCCAAATTCAATTGTTGCCTTCAAGCAGCTTTAAGTAACTCGCTGTAATCTAAGAAATTACCTTTTGCCTCCAAGTTTTTGCTTCGTACCTAACCATAATTACATTTCTGCTTACCCATTTAGTTAGGACCTTGAATGATCGTGACTGAACGGATAGGTATAATAAATAATCATGGTTCAAATGGTGGTTTTCAATTATCGACGCTCTGAACTGCCCGAGCCTATGATAGCAGCCAAATATAGATGAGGAAATGTGTTATCGTGTATACTCGTATGTATAACAATGATGCCTAAGAATAAAATCACGCGTAATCGATTAATGTCGAGTTTTCATGGTCGAAAATTCTAAAGGCCTTCTGCCTTGAAGAGCAAAATTAGTCTCACGTATAAAAGACACAGGAAACAATTTACGCTATTAAATTACATAACCATATTACTGAAGATAACCTTTTAGCCTCATTATAACTACGCAAAACCTCAATAGACTATTCACACTAAAGATACTGTCGTTTATTTTAATTATCATGACCCAGAAAATAAAAATAACCCTTTTGGAAATGGAAACCAACCACCCTTATATATCCCAATGGCCGCCCAGAGTATTATTGAAACAGGTACTAGGCGTAGATTCAATACACGTACAAATTCACGCTAAATATAATTGCTCCCGACAAGTTTTCAAGCAGTCAATTCAAATGTATTGAAAGGCTATGAAACGTAGCGATGTGGAATTGGATCAGAGTAATTAACGGCTTTTATAATGTTCGCATTTTGTGAACGACTAAGTCAACAGATATTACTGTTTAAATACTAATTTAATTTGAGCTTTCATTGAAATTAAAGATCTGACTCTTGAATCATGTAAATGTAGAGCCAAATATTTTGGGAAATATCAGCAAGATTGTTACAGGACTGATTTAAAGCGAAACCAGAGAAACAGCAGTCTAACCCTGAAGGGGCCTATGTCTATCAATGACCGAATGCCTCTGACGTCTGATGATGATGTTACAAAGCTTTTTAAGAAATTCTGCTCTCGCAGATAAATTATAGTACCTGGTTATTCATAAATTCAAATACTGTTTAACTAAAACATGTTAAAGTGTAGGCGTAATTATATAGCTCACCATTAAAATAAGATTTCTAATTGTGCGAAATTTCGAAATGTGGTACGGTAAGCCCCAAGCGTCTATACAATGAATCAAATTGTTTTGGCCAGCCTACGCCTAACTGGAAGAAACAACGGTTCTTTTCAATACGCTGATTTCTCTATTATTAATTGCTTTAAGATGTAATAGATATTTCTGTTCTTATAGTAGTACGAACCAGTCACCTTCTTGACCTAGATTTGAAAAGAGAATAAGGGTCGGAGCAGAATTTGATTTGATTACGCGGTGAAGATATATTCAATGAAATCAGCCTAGGATTGATTTAGCTTGGCAAAGAGTATCTTTCAAAAGGATCAATTGATTCATAGAAATATCATCTTCTATCCTAGCTACCTATGGTACATAAAAATAGTTGATGCTGTGGCAAAAAGATTAGTCCATTGGCTAACTGCCTAGGATGGATGACATAGCTGTGGAACCTTTTTGAATATGGAAAGACAATTTCCATTACTAGAGACCAAAATCCTGATTCCATCTTTGGCTACATACATCCTTTCGGGATCAAACGCTTGTAGTTTATGTACTGACGTCTATCCGATGGCAGAGCACAATAAAATATATAATAGTGACACGTGTATGTGTTATGTAAGCAGATGGTACCGTTTGGTACGTTCTGTGGCCCGCAAGACAAATAGGGCGAGACGTACTACTAGTATTGATAGTTTAAACGCGAGATAGGTATATGAATTTTGAACAGGGATATTATAAGGAAAATGGACACTGATTGTAAAAGTAAAAATAGTCATCATCTGCCTATAGCCTTTTCAAAATTATGTTGGGTTCGGCTCCCAGTCTAAACCAGATGCAGCTGAGTACCATTGTTTTCCATGGAGGGAGTGCCTCCCCTCTCATCTGACCTCCACAACCCATGCAGTTACCGCGTAAGACTGGTTGTGGGACTTTCTGGGTTCTGACTACCCATAAAACAACTGTCAAAGATCTACAATTATGACAACCGGGATCAACAGCGTGCTTTCCGAGGCACGATGGTCACCCATCCACGGACCGACCATGCCAAGCTAAGATTAACCCATGATACGTCGACCCTTGCGGCTGTTACTTAACCGAGAGCTCCTCCAAAAGGAAAAATAGTAAAGGTCCTATATTAAAAGATAATAAAGGCTGTATGTTTTATATATTCTGATAAAACTGTCGTATTGTCAGTCTTGTTTGGGCTCGATGCTAATTTTAATAAAAAACATTGAAACTGTTTAACAACTAAAATGTTGCAAACTTGTAAAGTTTATTTTGCATAACAATATTATTATTAATTTAAAAGCGTTTTTAGCGCACGTTTGCAAGTATAATCAACAATTACTTGGCTTGGGTAAATTCATGTAATAAATGTACTTAACCTCAAACTCAATTTTACTGAATAACATATCGATTATTGTAGTTAACGTTATCAAGCCAATAAAAAGCTATTTAATATCAGCATTTCTCAGAATAACTCATACTCATAATAGTCCACGACACACATTGAAATGCTTAAATACATAATAATGAAAACCGACATTCAATCAGCTATCTTTGCCAATGGCCTCAATTCCGCTTCCGGCCACAGATTTACTCTTACTTTTTAATTTACTTTGGATAAAGACAAAAAGGTTACAGTGTAAGGAGATACATGTCAATCAACCGGGGCACAGGTCGTGTGGGCTTGGCATTAACCCACTTTCCTTAGCCCGTGGGAGGCCGTTCTAAAATTAAAAAGAGATAAAAAAAATCCGCCAACGTTTTGTTTGCTGCGCGTACGCAACCACTGTTACCGCAACAGTTTAAGAATAAACTGCTAACATTGAATCTGAGTCGTGGTAATCTAGTGACTAATGAAAATCTTGGGTAACCGAGAACCGTGGATCATGAAAGATTTATGAAAACCAAGCAGGTACTTAAGAATACTAAGACGAGAATCAGCAAGTAATCGATATCTGACGTAATGTAAGCCGATGGTATCGTTAAAAAAATTACAAGTATTGGAATTCACCATTCTGCCTCTCTAAACGGATCTAAGATTATGTTTTTTCGTACAAAATCTTCTGAGTCATACTTTTTTGTTCCTTGAATGCAAAGAGCGCACATCTGATTGTTCTAGCAGTTTTATTGTGAAATAGAAAGTTAGTAGTAACTGGCATTAGCGATATGAGTAAAGTAGGTGACATTTTTCCTCGAAAGCATTCCAACGCCGACGGTATTTTAAAAGAATGATTTTAATGACGGAAAATTAAAGCCATTCTGGCGCGTTTTCAGTCGGTTATAACTACAATTAAATCTAACATTAGCTGAAATGTTCAGCTGCCGTGAAATCGGAACTATTCTCATTTATAATGGTTAAATCTCTTCCAGTTATTCCCATTAGAAACTTTAGTTAACAAACAGTGTGATGTGAGGCCGGATCTCTAGTTTTGTGCTAAGCTTTGAAGCGAAAATTCTACATTACATTTATTACAATGCCCTCGATTCTACATTTAAACTTGTTTTTTTTTTAATCATGTTAGTTACATCCTATTAGCAATGAAAGGAGGACATCAATAGATTTTCGTCCAACTTGCTCGACATTCATTATGTTGGTATCGAGTTCACGATCACGGCCACAGTCGCTGTGTATTTAGAGTCCCACATCTCTCATTATTGTAACAAAAGATTGCTTTCTATTGTTGGATTTTAAATAATAATTGTTTCGTATTTAGTCGTCGTGCGCATTGTGAGCTAGGCTTGGCGTTTCTCCAACCGCCCTAGGTGTTGGTGCAATGCATCGGAGCGAGAACAATATCCGTTGCATAACTGGGACTGAAATATTCTTAAGTTATTCATACAAATATGTGCTTAATATTAAAAATTGTTCAACAAATCCATGAGGAGTAAACTTAAAAACTTCTTACAATATATTTCAGGTCGGCTCGATTATTATTACATAAGTAAGCTAGATTTTTTTTCCTTTATTAAGTCCTAAGACTGCAGCTGCATTAATTGCAGACAATGAATCATGTTCAGAATGAATATCAGACGTGTGATGCACCCTGCGCACGTAAGCATTATTGAAGAGTGATTCAACTCTCTTTAGCAGTTCCAAAGTATATGACTAAGACAGAAAACCAGATTATCGGGTCTCTGTTTCTCAGAAAAAATGACATGAAATTTAAAGAAACACTTTGATCGCGTATAACGTTCGCTTCAGTTCGCTTCTCGCACCACAAGATAACAGTTACTGTGCGAGCCGGGAAGAGCACTTAGGAGCACTTGTGCCTGAAGACAGCTAGTCTGAACTGGTCCTTAAACTGAACACGGTGGATACCTGACCAATTATCGCGATTGGCTGGCCGGTAAACATTCACGAACAAACAAACACCCTATCTAGATATTTGGTTTCGGGAACTGGGTTATCGAACAGATAATGTTTTTTGTACCAGTACATGAGTACTAACTAGAATATTGTTATCGTTCTCAATTTGGATGTTATCTGACAGAATAATCAGAGCCTAAATTGAATGAGATTTGAAAAGAATTAGATTCCATAGAAGATAATGCTATGGTGCCCCGAAAATTACAATGGCTCATTTAAATCCATGCTTAGCCCTGAACAAAGATATTAAGTAATAATAAGAAAACAAACAGACTTTGAATAATAAAGTCCTTTTGATTAATAATTCTCTAATTAAACACAGGCCCATCTAAAAGGAAGAAATAATCCAGGGAAGTAAATAAACAACATTGAGTTCTTGGAAGGGCAGTCCTCTTTTGTTTTGAGCCTTGTCAAGTTGTCACACTCCATTGGACTATCGTAAATAAAAGGAACAGACGTAGATATAAACAATATTTTTATATAGGAATAACTGTTTGTTTTCGTTTTCTTGATAAACCTGATGATACGCTTTTGATGTTAACATGCCTTGAACCCTGGGTTTATAACTGGGTGCTTGACGTAATCCTTCTAGAATGTTCACGCAGATAAAGAACTGCTGTGTATTTAATGAAAAACTTTTATAAATTAAATGTCTTTAGACATCCAAAACTATCCTTCGCATTTCCCATTTTCACAGATTTTGTCACGAATTTGATGAACAAAGATCCTGTTACCTAGCCCAGAAATAAATACTTACTCAAAGCTCGTGCACGACACACATTCAACAATACAAAGTTGCCTGCATACATTACGAAATACTCCGATTAGTGTCACAGAGTAAAAAAATGTAAGTGCAGGACCACTCGACTCGATATCTGGTTGTATAGCTGGTGCAATCGATCGCTCCTGCTCCCGTCTGTGACCTACTTACACGTCACTCGTGTCTACCCAACGTAATGGTTACGCATTTTGACAAGTACCTTATTAGGACGACCCTAACGTCCGCTTGTGCACTGATATTCTCGTCAAAAACTGTTCGATAATGAACTCTCTTCATGTTAAACCTTCCTAATTGAGATATTGAAGTCAACAAGCGTACTGAATATTTTTTGGCAAATTAAAAATTATTTTGCTTCGTTGGCTTAATGTTAATCTGTTTTTTGCGCGACTTCTTAAAAATTTCATCTCATTTTCACATCAATCCCATTCATTCTCTTGTACCAGCATAAGTATATGAAGTATGTATGTATAACGGAGTTTACTGCATGTCAGAAGCAGAGTTTGAATCTTGGAAGTGCCCTGCAGACATGTTAGGTAGATCTCGGTTAAGTGTGACCCACTTACATTTACTTTTTTTGCATTTAAACACATAAAAACAAAATTGTGATTGGAAAATATTTCAGACATGTTATTGAAACAGGTCACATTCAAAAATCTATGACTGATAATAAAATTATCTATGTAGCTCAGACTTTATCGTGCAATAACTACGTTATCAATATCGCAATGCGTGTCGAATTCGACTATTTGTTCTCGCTTCACGTTTACTTCTCACGGTACGACAGATAATTTTAATAGTTCTAATTGGCTCGTTAGACTTTCGTTACGGACACTCGACACTGAGTGTCGGGTGTAGACAGTGTCGAGGCAAATTGTCAGTGTCATCGCGACGGCTACGTGCTAAACGGCTATTAATTAAACACTACTGTTGCAGTGCGGAATTCACTAGTTTTTTTGCATCGTGTTGCGTTTCCTTCATAATTCACTCATTACTAAATTTAGTTACAAATTTAATTTTAGCTACGCAATTATCTACTTTATATTTTTGAAAACAATATGGCTTGCCGGGACGATACCGACAAAGCACGTTAAAAATTTTCCTAATGAATAAGTCATTCAATTTAAGCAAGTTATCTACTCTTAGATACGTACCTACTATAGGTAAGCTGTATAGTGTATATCACTTCCCGGCTTAATTAAAACGGCTTGCTGCAAAAGAGGTCGCGTGAAATTATGTTGTGAACACAAACGACTTTGCTAATGATCAACACGAATTTTCGATGCATATATTTTAGCTTAAAAAAAACAAGTAAATAAGTTAATGAGAGAAAATTGTAATAAAAGTTGTACAGACGTCTGGATGTCATGCCCCGGGCTATGGCGGGTCGCAGAGAGGTTCACTTGAAGTCTTTTCAAACTTCGCCGAGCAAGCCAGTTGTTACTTCTGTGGAACTGAGTTAAAATGCTTTTGAAAGAAGCTCGAGTTTTACTCCGCTGACAATTTTAACGTTTACTCACAAATTTTGCAGTTAATTTGCATTTTAATAAATTGAAGTCCATTTCCGATCTATTAGCACTAAGTCGATTGATAAGTGGGACTATTAATAGTCACTCTGTGTCGGTCAACTCTGACCCAATTACTGTGAATTCCCCACGCCATTTGCCATGCCTGTGACGCATTTAGACTAGGATCGACCTGTTACGAATTATCGAGTAGTACGTATAGTATTAATCAAGTTTATGTAATTTTGATGTGTCAGGCACCTCAGACACCAACTATGTACTGCAGATGCTAATCTTAAAAATTCAAACTTTGTTTAGTTTCCGAAAAACAATGTAATAAAACAAGTGTAGGTTTAATCAAAACTATGACGAACATAGTTACTACATATATACATATAACACCGATGTTCATAAACCATCTTGCAATGACTGCAATTGTCATTAATTGAGGAAACAAATAGGTACTACGATTAGGGGGCTTTGGGAATTAGCGATTTTAGACTAATTGATAGATTTATTTTTTCATATTTTTTTTATTAACTGGAAACCAGGTATAAATGGAAAATCAGAATGGAACGACTATGTTTCCATTTAAGTTCCTGCAAAGAGACGACTAATGTACTCTCAAGGGAATTGCTAAAATCTTTTCTCAGCTTAAAACCAAAATAATTGGAGTCAGATGACGAAATCGATTGCAGACGTCTCGACCGAATGACCCAATTTTATCTCAGTTATAAGGACATGCACACAACGACTTATTCGATGTGTATAATTTAATTTAAAAATTGTATATTTACGTGTAAGGTAATAACAATATATCAAGAGCCAAGCCTTGCTAATGTGCGGTTAATTAATTCTTAGCTAATTATAAACTAGGAACTAATTTGCCTATCACATTGAATTTGCGTGCGGACTAGAAAGGCGATCGTCCACCGCAAAGCCTAAATATGAACATACTGTATACAATATTATATATACATACATATATACCTACAAATATGTAACTACTATGAAAACAATTTAGCATTCAATTCTCCTTTTATAGATTCAAAAACAATAATACGAATATAAATAAAATGAACAACCGTCGCGCAAAACTAATAATAAACCAGGTAAGTTAATGAAGATATTAATTTGAAAACATATTCCAATGAAACGAGCCGCGTACACAATTTTAATTAAAAAACAGCTAATAGTCTCAAAACTTGACAGAAATGACCATAGATAACCTACAGTTAGACTTAAAAGGGACCTGAATTATCGATTAACGTTTTAATGTGAAAATTATACACAGAGCAATAATCATAAAGATTTTACTTTTAAGTGCTGATCGGCCATTTCTAGAGTACTTTAACCTTTACTTTGACTTCCGTAACATAAAGCCATTGTTTCCACAACAATAATTTGCTATATTATTCCATATTACAAAACAAGTTAATTCAAATATGACACCGTTAAAATAGTTCTGTTTACGCAAATATCATAATACAGACTCTTTGTGACAGAAACCTACTTGTAATGTTACAGATACTTGTATGCGTCATTGCTGAAACAAAAGACTATTGGTAATAAACATTTATGCTAATAATTCGGCTCGGTAATCCTCTTTTCATTAAGAAGCATGTTAAGCGTCCATGTTAATGTCTCTATCGTTATTTAGACCATGTCAGACGACTTGTAGGCGCCACAGAGAGCTAATGTCAGGAGGGCAAAGTTCATATATTCAGACTGTCATTTATAAAGCGTTAAGGAAAGATTGCTCGGTCAGATCCAGGTCACAGTCCTTGAGTAAACTTTTGTAATGAATAAGACAAATATCCTGACCACTTATCTCATGGGGAGCACTGACCACCTACGAGATATTTGCTCTTTTAAACCGTATTACATACACGTGTGTGAGTGTGTATGACTGCTTATTTGATCTACAAATCTTTATATTGTCCCATACAAACGATATTGCCCTCAAGATAACGGAAAATGTCATTCAGTTACTAAGTCTTAAGTAGTGTTATGTACAGTGATGAAGTAAATACTCATTAAAATTGTAAAGACAATGTTTGTTTGTCATGCTAACAGGAGACGAGGAAGCCATTGGAATGCCAATCGGTCGCCAAGTCATTACGGCCATAATGCATGAGCTTCGATTGTAATGTCCACACGTGTGTCTAAGCCTAATATGGTTGCGGTATGGTTACGGCCACTGATAAAATACACGTGTTGTTATGTGTGATATTTAGTTTTGTCAGTGAGTTCTTTCCTAACAAGGTCAGACAAGTACTTAATTATGGACGGCTATGCCTCCGCCTCAATGTTACACCTGTCTACATAATGACATAATTCGCTGTAAAGCTGCATCCGAATAAAATTGCCTCGGCTCACATAAATTAAATTGGATAAACATGCCAGCACGCCATCTTTTCTTATACCAGTTATGAAAAGTTCAGGGATATTTTTTAAGCTCGACTGACGATTTGAATACAGTGAGAAGTTTAAGCGGCTAATATAATATTATTTTATTTCTTTGTTTACTTCAGAAACTTCAAAACTAGAGCATGAACTTTTATTTAGATAGTTCTTTACCAACATGAAGAACACAATATTCAAAGCGAATAAATAATAAAACAAGACGTCTGTGCCTGCCGTCTGTACGTGTCGACGCAAGTGATCCATACAATGCAGTACATTATTCACTAAGATGGGTAGATGCGTTCCTTTATGGGACGAACCTGCTCCAGTTAGGTCGGTCTTATTTTTAAATCTACCTGGTACAGGTGTTCCTTTGTAAGGTCGCTGTGCATCCCGGCCCGTTTGTTTGGAAACACATGTTTTTTTGTGCAGCCAGCAACCATTATGTTGGGACAGTGCTGAGGTGAAACTTGTTTTAATTTTATTGCGTTTCGAAAGATCAATCTTGTTCTACCAGAAATACTAAATTGTTAATTGAACCGTTAAAGAAAAGTCGTCGCAAATTAGTTAATTGATTGACATTGCAATTATTTAGATTTTTGGGTTGACCAATTTGACAGTAATTATAACGAAATCGTTGTCCCCGATACTAATTAACATCCATCAAGGACTGACTGAAATTGCAGTTGTATAATCACGCGCACGAATTCTTAATTCAAATGTCTGACGAAGAAAGCCACTAGAAAACAATTGGTTTGCTCGAAGGATTAGTTGCATCGTCGCGTGACTGACAGACCGCAGAGTTGCAAGTTGCAACGACAAAATGCCGCCATGTCACAAATTTCTGGCGTTGGACGCGGTCGTGCTGCGAGCCTGCCGCACTAAACTGAGTGGAAAATTCCAAAACTGACTCACGGTGCAATGAAAAAATATGAAAACTGCTTTTGTATAAAAAACTACACGAAATGCGTTTAAAAGTTATCTCTCGGCTCGGCTTCATGCTAACATTGCAACTCTCATTATATTTTTAAATCTTTTTTTGCAAGATGTTGTCTATGGTTCTGTTAGACACGTTTTTAACTATCCAATCTTCTGAAATAATGGTTTTAGGAAACCATCTAAATACATACGTTGTGTCTACAAAAAACTTTGACAACAAAGGATTCAAAATCCAGCAGGTACTTTTTGCAGTTAAATAGCAATTAATTATTAATAAAATACTTTTGAATCTTTTTCGAATGATGCTTCTGCATGACCGACAGGCTAAAAATACAGAACAGCTGTATCCTTTCTTCTTTTTTACATAGCTATATGGATACAAATCTCTGTCCATCGAATGTACTTCCTTATTCACAGTGGTTCTTGATGCTTACGTGCAAAAATCTCCTGAAGATCTCTCATCTCCATTAACATGGTGCATAAGCGAGATATTAATAAGCCTGGAATCATTATTAGTTCAAGCTCCAGTGAGTAATCAGAAGGCAGCAAATTAACGTTCCGTGCTTTACTTGTTTTTAGAACGTTCTAGATAAATCTACAAGACCACTTATTAGACCGACGGAGTTGAGATAAAAATAATTAATTAAGGCAGTGGTAATTTAAACAAATGAGCAATGATTCAGATTACTGTGGCAGTAGGAAGCGAAAAATAAAAATTATGTGAAAAGTTTTTCATTGTCTTTGCTCCGATGACGCAAATAAAGGAAGGATAATATTTTACGGACGAAATTTCCTTTCTTCGCTCATTAAAACCTTAATTGCTGCAAACTGTTACGGTAACTTCTGCCAAATAAGCAACTTATTAAACCGGTTTCAAATAAAAATTACCGCTATATGGACAAAAAATACGACGTTTAGCCATATTCATCCATTTTATAACGAGGACATGTTATTTTCAACGGCTGTTAGCTAATGCTTATGAATTTTTGAAAACGCAAAACAATGGATTTAGACTGGCGAGTTTCAATGACGTGCGTGTGCGCATGTACCGTTGTACGCGCGTGGTAACAATACGCTTCAATAGTAGAGCATTTATCTTATCGGCACCTGCATATCTCTTGTATCTAGGTCTCACCTGAATAAACACTCAACAATTGCTAAATATCATATTGGGGAGACTGGAATTTATCATGGCAGACGTTTTGTGCCAATAATATGATCATAATAGCAATTCAATTGCATACAGGTTGAACAAATTACCTGATTATATTTGCGTCATTGACACTGCATGCAACCTAGATAAAATAATTACGCAACGAGTAGCGTAGCGTATATTGCTGATAAAAAATGCATCAGCTTTCTTGTTTTATGTCGCATTGTAATCAAAGATATTTTTATTATTTTCAAAAGAAAATTCGCCTTTTCGCCTGTTAATTTTTGTGGTAAGTTTAGAACTGTTAGAAGAACTCATGTTTGTGTTTATTGCTTATTAAAAAAAATATTTTTAAATTACATCTCAAACACACATAATAAAGCGTTAATTCAGATTCACAAGAACATTTCGACAGCGCAACGTCTTTAACTCAGAGCAGCTCAATCATCAAATTGTAGGTCAGTGTTTTTGTTACTAGTGAACGGTTGAAGGTTTTCATGTGTTTTTACCAGTTTCTTTTTACCAATGCATGCAATAGCGCAGTGACATTGGTTCGTGTTTCATTGGTAACAAATCTTAACCGTGTTTTGGATGTACGCGGATGCGTGTTGACGTAAATAACCACAGTATAACATCACATGGCGGGAGACCGACTTACTGAATGTATCGGGAAGTTTAAAAATAGAACGCGATCGGGTGAGCGACTCGAGACGCGGGCCACAGATAACGTTTATCGTCCGAACTGTTGCAAGCAAAAGTAATAACACATCACGTTTATCAGAAACCGGGTGCAATTCCACGAAAGATTATTCCATTTACGAAAAATAAATATACAGTCATTATGCACACGATTTTAACGAACCGTGTAATAATACCGTTATCGCGAGTGGTGTTACACTGGGTTGGTAAATAGGGGTGCGGGTGTGGCCAGCTGATCGGGATCGCACGCACACAGCTGCAAATGTTTACGAAAAATGTTACACAGACTGCTTATTGATTTTATCCGCCGTTGAATATGCTATAGGAACAGGTGTTTGAGATCTGTGATTGTTTTTCGAATCAACAAATTTGTTTCAGAATGGATCTTGCACTATGCACCAGACCCATGTATTTCAACTAAGTTTTACCTATAATGAAAATGGACAAGAATGCTTCAGGTTCAACAATCAATAGGTTCACTCTACGTATCTTAGTTTCTGCGCGCACGCTTGGCATCAATAAACTGTACTTTGTACAAGCACGGAACATCAATTAATTAAGACTGACAATCAGTGTCCCTCACCCTGACAAAGTTGTTTGACAGGACAGTGATTTCTATTGTTTTGGTTAACGGAATAATACTATACGTAAGAGGTGTTAGGAATAGTATAAGTGCAATACCTTAATTCCGGAGCGTCCCTGTTGCTTGAGCAGCACGTTCTCTGGCTTCATGTCGCAGTGTATGATGCGGTTCTTGTTGAGCGCGTGCAGGCACTGCAGCAGGCTGTGCGAGAACTTGCGGACGAGCTGCAGCGAGAACCCTTGGAACTTGTTCTTCTTTATCAGCTCGTACAAGTTGATCGACAGCAACTCGAATGTGATGCATGTGTGGTTCCTGAACGTGAACGAGTCGAACATGTGGATCACGTTCATCGTGTTGTCTTTGTCCTGCTCGCGGAGGTGCTCCAGGATGCGGATCTCCTCCTGCGCCTGGCGGTGGAACCGCTTCTCGTTGCGGACCATCTTGAGCGCGACGTTCTCGCGTTTCTTGTGGTCGTACGCCTTCACTACCTGGCCGAAGCTACCCTTGCCGATCACCTTGAGCACCTCGTATCTGTACGCTATGTGATCGTGCGGTATGTGGATGTACGAGCCTTGCTCGTTGTCGTAGTCGCAATTGTTCGGGAACCCGACCAGCCCGGGCCGTTTCTTGGCGTTCGCGCCTATAAAGTACACTTGGGGGTAGTCGAATATCTCACGGTGTTCGTATGGGGTAAGTTTGCTCATGTAGAGCTTCATGACCTGCTCGGGGCTCGCGGCCGCCGCGGGTGGCCGCTTGTCGGGCGGCTGCGCGTTGTTGGCCGGTGGCGCGGGCGGGCCGGGCTCAAGCGGCGGCAGCGCCCCGTCCCGGAGCAACGCGCGCCCGAACGCGTGCGCGCTCCCTAGAGGCATGTCGCCGGTCATGGCCGCGCGGCCGCCGCCACCTCCGCGCACTTCGCTCGCCGTGGCCGAGTCGACCCACGCGCGCTCGCACACACCACTGCACCTCACTGCACTTGCACTCGATGACGGCGCCACTCTGGCACACTGCACCACATTTCACATCGACCGGGAGGAGCGAGACCCACGCTTCCACTTATGCGGGCACATTCCGTCTCGGTAACGATACGATAGAGCCGCGGTCGCAGATGATACCGTGCGACGCGAACGTGAAACGCAAACAAAGACCCCTTCCTTGCGGGCCGACTCGACGACAAAACCAGAGAGAAAATAGGAACGGTCGCCAAAGTCATTGAACCGTTCGACCGCATGGAATCCACGAGTGCAAGTGAGATAGAACGACTTTCAAAAGTTTCATTGTGTCCCACTAGATGTCGCTTTAGTAGCGCAAGCAGTCGATGGGTGATCATTATTAAAGACCGAAACATCTAAATTATTTATAGTTCTCTCAATCCTGAGTATAGACACTGCACAGCTGACGATTCTAAATAAAAACCTTTCAAAACATGACAATAAACGTTCGTGACAAACAATGTTTTGCGGATAAAGATACATCATATTTTTCCCTTTATATTGATCACAGGACTATGACAATCCGAAAATTCATACGTGAACCATTTTCGTATTTTTGATATTGTAACAAAGATTTCTATTTCAATATTAAAAAAACATTTTGTTTTTTCATGATAGACTAAAATAAAAATTAGATAATTTAAATTATAATATTATCAATTATAGTAGGTAATAGCTAGGTACTATTCTGATCATAAAACTTGACTTAAATATTTTTACACAATTAAACTTCTGTGTAACTATCAAGGAGACATTAGTATTGTATCTGTTTATTTTTAGTATGCAATAACTTTAAAACTATAATTGTTTTCATTAATAATTTGTAAATTTTTTCCATTGTTCAAACAAAGCATGGCAATATTATATTTTTTTGGGTCTTTCATCACACTTCTGTGTTGTCTATGGTTAGGTCGAAGCCCCCGCCATCTATCGAATAATAACAGAGAAGAACCGCTCATCCATCCAACCGCACCACACGTCTTTTTTCTATTCCGTTGTTTTCTGTCATTTACTACAATCGCAATCTGAAACTGAAATTGAATGATATATAGAAACTACTGTGGTGTTTAATTTTGTGGAAAAGACCATTCATAACATTGTGTGTAACAAAGAAATGTTATTAAAGCTTACAAGGCGATCTTGGTGATAAGAAAATTGTAAGTAATGTTTCTATATTTGAGCAATCATTTGCTGTGATTTCTTTTTTCGATAAATAAATTATTATTACTGGTTACTTCTACCGGGATAATTGATTGAAGTTTTTCGTGTTCTAAATTTGAAAGGATGAGTATAGAGTAATTACTAAATTCTGAATTTGAATCGCAATTCGCATCATTTCAACTCGATATCTGAATTTTAGATTGAAAAAATGTACTGCTTCTTTTTCGAGTTTCGCTCTAAAGATATTAATTTCATTATCACAATAATATGAGTACTTGATATCAAGCTTTAAACCTACGCGTACGTCATCTAAACATGAACCTTTCAAGGTAATGTTAGGGCACTAAAATGGGTTACTTATTGTGATGTGTTAGCATCTACTTCCTTGTTCGACGGCTTACCCAAGGCCTGTATAAGTGTGCGTATCATTTGCGTGATGGTTGGCCGGCTGCCAGTGCATCAAACAACTGCTGCACTTAAGTGTGGTGAAATGAGATAAAATACATAATCTTTTTGTTCTTTGAATAACAAAGAACAAAAAGATTATGTATTTTATCCTCTGTAAGGTGAGTCAGAAGCGTGTTTTGTATCAGGTGCAGAGTAAAAAATGTATATACTGAGTATAACAATGATCTGAATCATTAGATTTATGGCTGGTAAAGAAGAAAGCACTGTCAAAATTTGCAATCATATTATAAAATTAATACAGAGATCAGTAATCTATTATTACATCAACCTTTTCATCAGATAAAAAAACTTTGTGATCATGGTACAAAGTTCCACCAAGGTTATATTTTTTTCAATATTATTCTTTGAGCCTCCCTCCACATTCTTAACAGCCAGACTCACAAAAAAGTTAACAAACCCTGCTACTAATTACAAAACCTCTTTGTTACTTGAACTCTTTTAAATGTTATGAGTCATGGTGTGTTGTTTATCTGTGGTATTCTAAGTATGTGGTAGTAAACTATACAGTTTAGTTGATAACTTTATAGGTACTTAGTTCAAGTTGTGATTAGCAATATGTTTAGCCAATCACAGCTCTACAGATTTAGTAACAATGTGCATTTAATTTACTGATAAAAAATGTAACTCAATATGTTATTTCAAAATAATGTTTTTTTTATAGTGCATTCATTTTGGTGGCCAGTATCAAGGAAACAAAAAAAAAATACCAAAAATGCTAAAAATAAACTATTTTTTTAATCATCATGTAGTTAGTATGTAAAATATGCTTAGTAGCAGTTACCCATCACTTTAGGTTTGTTTGAGGTTGTATAACTGATCCGAGTTATAATCTTATCACACTTTCTTTAATTTTTTGTTCTTTCCGTTACATAGTTTTCAATAACAATAGCCTTTCAATAATGCTAGCCAATTGGTACCTCTGTTAAAGTGTATTAGTATTATGTAACTAACTTTTGATATTGTGTCGGAGAACCAGTATTGCACTACTAGTGCCATTTATTTATTTATTTAATTATATAAATTTATTAATCACAATGGTTGAAACCAATTTCTGTAATTAATAAAAATATAATTAAGTAACAAAAAAAAGTAGAAAATGCTTACAACTCTTTTATATATCCCTCTCACAGTACTTCTGCGTCGTCTCATGCCATATATAAAATTAAATGTTATTGGAGTCTAATCTAAAATGGTGAAGGTTAGCAAAGTATTTTGTGACTCACCAAACAGGTTGCTGTATAATTAATTCATGATATTATTAACATTATCTCATTGTGCTTTTTAAGGATTCAGTATATTTAATTATTTAGATACAGCCTTGACAGACAGAAATGTGAGAAAATGTACATACATTATCTTAATTAAATCTTTGTGTATTTTCGTCCAGACTCTGGTTCATTGTATTTTATCTTTATTAAGTTTCAAGATAAAATACAGTTTCTATTAAATTGTACGAAATAAAATTGTGGAATTTTTCATAGTTATAGTATATCTTCTATGAAAACCCTCCAAAATATGATTTAAATCATCTTCTCTTCTCCGTTTTGACTTGTTACTATGGTGACATTTAATGTAATAATTAGTGTTATGAATGTTTTTACATAACTACAAAAAATTATTAACTTCTAAATATCTGATTTTTTTGTTCGTAAAATTATGCGCGTCTCTCGTGCAAAGGTTAAATAGTTATATGTAAGCATAGAGTAAATCTACGATATTTTTTATAATTTTAACAGAAATTGGCACTCATCCATCTGAAATTCCACATCTCATTTCTATAATTTCTCTTATTATTAAATTGAGTACTGTGACGTAGAGATATAATAAACTTAATTGAATACTTCCCTTCATAAACTGGTTTATATGTAGTGTTTAATTTTATGTTGCTCCCGTGCACAATGGACAATGGCCAATGTTGACGCCTGTCGTCGCGTTGTGACGCACTTCGGCTGGTTACTGACTTTACCCTCACTGAGCTTGGATATATTACTCCACAGAGCTAGGTTTAAGGAGAAAATCTAGAACTATTCATCAATAGGTGATACTGACATTGTTATTTGACAACAAGGCTAAGGCGATGGGTAAGACATCCATAATTCAAGAATATGTAATCCAGGAAAAAAAATTGAGTGCTCTGTGCTCTGGTAATTTTTTCTTGACTGGCGGTAAGAGCTATGAAATAAACGAAATATTCGAGGAAATTCATGTACAGACCCGAAGAACAAGTTTAATATTATCGTTTTACACTGTCTTACTAATCGGTATTTTTAAGTTAGTGTACCTAAACATAAGGACATACATAAATATAGGTCAGTTTGTATCGTATACCTTTCTTAGTACCGATAATAATACCGTATTGCAGCTTATTGTAAATTTCGATAAGATTAAAACCAATAAGTACCTAAGTACTAAATTATCGAATGCAAGTTAATGTTTCGATATAATCTGATAATTAAGTGCTATGTACCTACATAATATATATTGTTTCAAAACGACGAATGCTTCATATTATGAATTAGATCAAACAGTCGGTTAAAATAATCTTGGAAATATTTTTAAACATGTTTTATCAAATCAGGGGCCTTACCATGACGTGCCAAAGTAGAATTTAGTTATGAAAAAGGGGCGGTGCTATACAGCGTTCGTAGCAGGGTCTCGCTCTCACACCTGAATAGTGATTGCTAAAATACATGGAGCACTTTCAAAATGGGCGTGTGTTAATTTCAAATACCTATGTTACTATAGGTAGTGTCAGAAATAAATGCAACATTAGGGAATGCCTTTTAACACTGTGACTATGGACATGGTGAATAGTGAATGCAATGTTCAATTTTAATTTATCATTGAAACAATAAATTGATTAAACCAATAATTTCCCTGCAAACTGGATATAACGATAACTCCTGATTAACAATTCTCAGAATTTAATCATTTCTTCGCAATTTCATTAATGCCATGACAGGCAAATATAGTAGGTAGGACACTTATACGAACTACGAAGTGATCTCATAAAAGCTCCGCGTTTCCTTTTAGGCAAAGAACCCATTTTTTAAAAGGTGTAATGAAGGAATAAGAAAGTATCAAGAGCTTAGACTTCCTCAATAGTTCACTAATCACTTCATGGCGGTACAGCGAGTTCAAAAATAAATTCGTACCCGGAACTAAATACATCAACAGGAAAACTACAATTAGCATCTACGAAGTGCAGCATGCACCTAATAACTTTGATGTTATAATCGAGCGACGGGCGCGGTCACGTGAAACCCCAGGTGTTCGGTTAAGCAATACCCTGATACGATTAATTTATATGACTGTACAAGTAATTGCGTTAAAGGATTTTAAACAACAGAACTGCAATGAATTGACGATAATTGAATACTGGCTAGTAGCTAAGTAGCTTGCGGCAGTTGACTGAGTACCCAGTATAATATCGACCGAAGTTTCTATTGTACAAACGTGTAGTATTAAGGCATATATTCCATGAACCTTAATATACGCAGGCATTTCTTTGAACCCTCGCTATATGTATAGCACCTTCTATCACAGTATAAATAATATATAATTTATGCTTTGCTTCTATCCTTGCCAGGTAATTTGATTATGTTCAAAATTACAGTTCAACGACACCTAAATCCTTAAATGAAACAAGCCTTCTAGGTATTGCCAGCTTAAAAAACTACGCCGACAATAGACACGTAAAGTTATCTAACACAAAAAACGAAGGTTAAGGCAGCCCCCAATCACAGACCCGTGTAATGGAACTTGGGAATCACGCCGGAGCTTTGTTCCATGATAAAATGCCCATTAAAAGCTCTTGACAATGCTACCACCATCGTTGACAACAAGACATTTCATGCTCATTTAAGTTCCTCAGAAATACTTGTCAGAAAGCTAAAATGTTTAATTGGTCGACCGCAGAGAGCCTTTAACAATATCAATTTACAGGAAATTTAGTTCCCTTTGCTGTAATATCGCACAAAGTTTTGTGATTATGAAAGTGATATCACGCTCCATGGAACGTTGAAAGGATCTTGGGGACGAAATTTAAAAACTTATACCTTAGTATATGTACGTGTACAACACAAAAATGTTTAAGGCGTTTGGGAATCGAATTTACGAAGAGAATTCTTTTAGAAAGGGTCCAATGTTTCATATAAGTTCGGAAACAATTTTTAAAGGGTTGCCTTTGTCGTTCGTGACCCTGTATCTGATTTATTCATTACTTTATATTCGAATTTGCCTTTTTCGCATGTCGTGTCAAGCCTGTCTGGTTATGTGGGTCTGTTTTTACGGATCAGCATCAAAATTTGATATGCACAGAAAAATGCGGTGGAGTATATTGCCGATTTGGTTCCAAGCTATCGTGGCGGTCAATTTTTACATATGAATTAGTAAAAAATGCTAGCGCGTGTCTAAAAACTGTTATAATTGGAATGTATGGCATCGTTGCAAGAAACATAAAGTAGTGTAAAGTCAGAGTACTCCACGGAAAGAGCACGGTCGTAAAATATGAATAGACCGGCGCCAATTTTTTGTAGAATGTCCAACTTGCAAGATGTCCAATGCTAGTAACGGCCAATTGGCAAAACTTCTTATCGCTCATTAGTTAATTCATATTATTTACAGCCCTGTTATATTAAACATTTAGTTGAAACAGTTGCAAGAGAGAGCTAGTCCCTATTCATAAATTATAATATAAGAACTCAGCAGCAGTGAACATTATAATGCATGCAATTAACTTTCCATCGACTCACGTTTCCAACAATACAAACATACTGTTATCTCTGTGAATCGCTCTCCATTTCGACTGTATTGTAACTCTGATTAGGGTACAGTCTCCCACGCAAACTAAATTACTATACGCCGGATAATTTTAGCAGTTTTGGACTTTGCACGCTAGGTATAAAGCTGTTAGTTGTATGTTTCAGTTTACCTAGATTACGTTAAAATATTTCAGCGGACACCACATAAAAGGTTCGAATAGATTATTGTGGCTAACAAGCCATGAATATTTTATTTTATGTCTCGTTTTAAAGGGGTTTTGTTACTGTATAATGTATATTGACAATCGTTTATTTATAGGATATAATTTACATTTATTTTAAGAACTTTGCACTCACACGCGCGTAATTCTTCACTAGCTGTTTACTGTGTTCTTAATTCATTGTTTGCAAATAGACAATCACTAGCGTAATAACTAATAATAAAATATTTAGTTCTCAAGCAGGATGGAATTTATCAAATGGAATTTCCTGTCGGTTTAGTTGTGAGTCAAACTCAAAAATCAACGCAATCTAATTCCGTCTCCAGATTGACGCAACTAAAAACTATGTAGCGCCTTGATTATTTCACACTATCATAATCAAACACTCGAAATATATCGTCATTAATAATAATAGTACGTGGCTATCCTAATATTATGACTACCCGCCAAGATAGCCCACGAGTTATTAGCTGATAAGAATGGGTCAAATGTTTTTTTCTGTGGCTACAGTTCAATATGTCGATGCGTGCCGTGGTATCTAACTAATACGCTACTAATTTTTATTATGATTAATAAGTGACGAACGATTACAATTTTATATGAATTATAATTTTGAGCGATTTCGATGATACATTCAAGAGGTTGGTATATTGTGATTTCTTCACTGTTTACGGAAAAGGAGCTGTGAAATAATCTTGTATTTGACAAATAATATAAACAGAATTGCGCTAATATAAATCATTACTTGATAAGCTTCATTCTGAAATAAATGCTGTTTAGTTTTTGTCTACATAAGCAGTTATTATAAATGTTAAAAAGCCCATATCTACATAATATTATGGGCTTTTTTGCCTTATTTCATAAAATATACGTCTTGTAAGTTAATATTTATGTGCCGCTTACTTTATGTCATTCTACGATACTAACATTTATATTGCTGTAGCCCTTTTTTATACGTAGACATATTAATGTCTACCCTAAGTCTGGAGATTTTTTACAGACATATTTTTCTGTTGCTCAGATCTATTTTGTTATATTACACACACATAAAATGTATTGTGGTTGTCTGTTCGTTGCGTAACTTAGATGTCAAAGAGATTTTTTCTGTCCAAGAAGCGAAATTAACGCGGTGGAAATGTGAGCCATCAGAAAAATGCGAGGTGATATGCACGCACACGGCACACCACATAAAGTATGATGAGGAGAAAGTACGTGCGAACTTGGAAAATGGGAAAGGGCATCGTTTGAAGTGGGACTCCCTTATGTAGAACTCACGAGAATATACGCTTAAAGGAGTCTACACACCAAACCCGCCGACCCGCCGACACAGCCCGGCGGCTTGGTGTCGGCGACTTTGCTTCAAGAATCATGTCGGCGACTCGTACCCGCGCGTGCAAGTCGGCGGCATGGCCGGCGACTTGCGTACGCGCACGCTCAGTTGCCCGCCGACACTCCAGCGAACACGTCACGTTCGTACACACTGCAATCACTAACTAAAAAAGTTGTACTGATTTCTTGCCGCCGACTAACTCACCGACACAGCCCCATGACACATGTTGGCGGGTTGGCGGGTTTGGGTCGCCGACACCAAGCCGCCGGGCTGTGTCGGCGGGTCGGCGGGTTTGGTGTGTAGACTCCTTTAAGAAGACATTGTAACGTCAACAATTTTCTCCAAGTTTCTGCTATTGCTTATGCGGAGGAAACGAATAGTTGTACGAGAGTCAGGTCAATAATAACTAATAAACTATTAATCATCTTACTCCGGTCATTATAGCAGATGCACTGTTATAATTGACTATCTACACAGGAAATTATACTTGTGCGAGCATTGACTCATCCTCGACATATCTCAGCATTCAAACGAGAACTTTAACTTGAATAAATTGTAAGTGCAATTATTTGTTCGATTGGCTTCGATTTTACGATACTTCTTAATTTGGTTAGCAGTAGTTGAGGACTTTATACAATATGATAACATTGAGTGTAAAATATACTATATTATCTTGATAAATGTCTTTCTGAGGCGATTTATTACGATTTTATTTCCTGCGCGAATGTTTCAGGCACCTTCGAGTATGTATAGCAAATCGGTATTTCTGATTAAGTATAATAATAGGCTGTTAGTTCTAAATTGACGTGAAATATAAACGTATTGGCTATGTATGGCCTTAACCAAGTCTTATTCCAAGTAACATGCTTGAATTTTTAATAGCTTTCGAGCTTTGATTCTCCCTTTCACAGGTTTAGTAGCTCGTGCAATACAAACATGACCTTGTACATATAATATGTGAAAAGTGTCAGGTGACGAGGGTGGCTGTTTTTATATCGCATCAAACTTGAACAATTTGCGATAGAATTTATTGTATTCCGATATTACTTACGAACCATCCTATCTAATAATATCAATACGGAGCTTCAAAGCCAAGCGTGTTTTATCACGAAATACCAAACAAAATCTTACTTTGTATTCACAAATCGATTGAATCGATCTTACAATGTGTAGATTAATATTACATTGTATTAAGAACAAAGATTGCACTATTAAGGCTACATTGTACGTCTTATGCCACTCACTGATGAATGACATTCGATTATGCATGTGCGCTGATGATTAAGTATTCCACGAAGGTTATGAGCATGAAGAAGTGCGTGTACTTGGTTATAAATTAATATTAAACCATTTAGCTGAGTATCTGTAATCATCTATGCATTATTACTATAATATTCTATAGAAATCTTAGTTACTTCTCGGAATCTCGATAACTCGAAAACCACGGTGAACTGAAAAAAACATGCTATTTCCTTCCTTACCCTTAAATCTCGTATCGTTCTTGAAGACAATGTTATACTTATATTGGGGTAGATATGTTTAAAAGACTTAAGAATGATTTTGACATTGCTTCCAAAAAAAACAAACGCCTTTTGTCTTGTGGCGTTAATCCAAGATTTTGTGTTCAATCTAACCTATGCTGGCTCTGTCGTTTCCAATTAGTAGCATGATGCATCATGCATAATAATTGTGCATTACATTAATAACAATGTTTAACATTTATGTTATTTATTTATAAGTTACAAAGGATTCTGATCAAGGAATATTTGCGGAGTTATAACTTATAAGTCTTAGTCATAACAGCCATACCACAAAAGGGCGAATGATTCACATGTCTCACCTTTAAGATTAGAATGTAAAGCTTGTTGTTCTACTTAAATTACGTAATTTTTAATAAAGACTAAAGAAAAGGAACTTATGTATGTAAACTGATCATTGCTAAGCTCAAACAAAGATTGAGAAGTTGTGACCCTGAGAAGGTGCTAAAGTTATATACTTATATATAATACCCAGGATCCAATCTAACCACTTAAACATAGTGAAGGGTCGTTTTAGTCCTTAACGGCTATAAGTGGGGTTTACATCCCTAAAGGCTACGAGTGGGGTTTACATTTCATTTTTCGGACAAACAACAATGCTTCGAGGAGTAGACCAGACCTTGGTGACTAGTCCCAACTAAGGACTTCAATAGATAATCGATATAACACATCAGTATCCAATTCATGTTAAATCCAATCAGCGAGCCGTAAAGTCTAACAGCTCCCTCGTAAATAAGCCTCGGCTATCAAATGTAGGTCAATCGCGGTAATAGTTCCCCAATTTATTGCAGTATTAAAATTATCTGTGTTTACTTCGATGTTTTAATTGCAAACGTAAAGCGGTTTTATAGGGTATAACGAATATTGGTCATCAGTTGCCATCATAACTGCACCATAATCCTACAGCTCAGTGACGTTTGAAGCCGAAGGGAACATAAAGCATCAAATATTGTTCAAAAGTGATAGAAGTTACTTTCTTGTAAAGAAGACTTGTGTATTCCATTACTAAAATTCCAATGAGGACCATCCCGGGCCAGGAATACCTTCTATCCCCAAGCCATACCCTGGAATCTATTTACAAATTTTTATTATGATTAATAAGTGACGAACGATTACAATTTTATATTAATTATAATTTTGGAAATTTTAACATTCAAGAAGTTGGCACATTGCAATTTATTCACTGTTTACGGAAAAGGAGCTATGTATAATCTTGTATTTGACAAATAAACGGAATTGCACTAATATGAATCATTACTTGATAAGCTTCATTCTGAAATAAATGCCGTTTATTTGTTTCGTTTTTGTCTACATAAGCAGTTATTATAAATGTTAAAGAGCCCATATCTAGACCAGGAATACCTTCTATCCCCAAGCCATACCCTGGAATCTATCCCAAAAATGTCGTTTTCAATTCAGCCGAAAGCGATCTTTTGTTGGTCAAAGGATACCCTAAAATTGTGATTACCGGAAAAATATATTCGAATCATATATTACAGATTTCTTTATCACGCACACCGAAACGACAGATGAAGGTTGTCAACAGTATTTAGTTACGATTTGGGGGACACCCAAGTTTAGCACGTAGGGAACATTTTGCGCCGATATGGGATGCCATAGGAAACGGTATTCAATATGTTTGAACAATTTGGCAGACGGCTAGACTTCCTGGCACCGGTTGATAGCAATGAAGTCTTCTATTGCCATTATTTGTACCTGTGTTTTGTTATAAAAAAATATTAGAAAATGAACGTTAAAGAATATATAGAAAGGTCGCCTTTTGAGACCATAGTTGCTGAAGTATGGTAGACAAACCAGCAATGTGTAAACATATTGTATCATCATCAGCATTGCCCTATTTATTATCTCACTGTTGGGTAAAAGGCCTCTTATCGTGTTGTATTCCATAGTCCAATGGAACTGCTATAAAACACACCCAAGCCACCTTGACGACTTCAACGCCTATTCATCCATTTATCGGTTATTAGTTTTCATTATCATTTAGACCTAGGTTTTAGCCAAAACTCGATGTAAGTTGGACAGCTGGTTATCTTTAACTTTGTCATCATATCCTTCGCTTATACAATTAGTACAATGTTGATATAGTTAAGGCTGACCCACTTAAATTTAATTGCCTTTCGGGAACATCTGCTTTCTTGACTTGAATTAGTGTTTCAATCATATTAGAACATTTTGGTGAGACTTGTAGTCAAAACCAAGATATCTAGGCAAAGCTGAAATGCTGCTTCTAAAACATAACAGTACAGTTATTAACACCAGCCCGTTCTCTATAAATCGCCGCGAAATATATTGTTTGTTTAAGCGCTTAACGTTTCATGTGTGCAAAGCCAGTTATCGGCTTATCTGCAGTCATAACAGAATCTAAGCCGTCGATATAAGCGCCGATATATTTTGTTTTGATTCCAAAATAGACGTATACGTCCATTTAAATTATTGTTTGTTTGTTTTATTTTGATCTAGGACTCTACGAGTGTAGTTCGTAAAGCTCCATTTTACAAAAGACTTGATTTGAGGATAGTAAGGATTTAAAATATCAACCGAAAAGTTCTTTATCTAAACTAGGTACAAAAAATATAATTTACGAATATAAAATGACAAGCAAAACTAAGTCACTGAATGTCAAACGCCCATGACAGTTCATAGTTCTAATTTACTAATTAGCCGTATCTATTTTTCAGATAAAAGTGCGCGATGGCGAGATCACTGACCGACCTATCAAGCCTATTATGAACTAGCACACCAGCGATAAAGCAGATAACACAAGTTCCTAATGCGCGTGGATCCCATGTGAGGGTTTCTCCAGGAGATGGACACACTCCACGTGGGCCACGGGCACAGTAAGGGATCCAGTCGAAGCCAGTCGCCGTCTACTGCGGACCTGGCGAGGGATCCCGCCGTGGTGACAGATGATGCCGTCATCAGGTCCAGGGTACAGTCGCCGTCGACTGTACACCATGTTGTCAGTGTGAGTATACCTAAAAGTTCCCTTTGGCGATAATAATTGTTTCATAGTTTTGCCCCACCTAGGATTTTCTTTTGTATCATAGGTTCGTTTTTAAACATACATTACGCATGTACAAACATCTGGACCCGGTTTAACTTAAATTAACAAGGCGGCCCGCCGAACTTCATACCACCCCATCACATTTTTTCGATATTTTAATAGTTTTTCTGCTACTCCAAGCGGAGACAAATAAAAAATCATTAAAATCTAAAACGACCCGTTCTTGTTTTAGATGGTCTAACACTTTGTTTTATGTAGGTATGTTTACTTACTATTTGTTTCTTTACACGATATTGTTTTTACACAATACAACTTAAGTGTTTCTTTGTAAAAAAAATAACTTCAGTTTTTGGACGCGCTCAGCTTCTTTGGGCATCTTCCACCCTTCTGGTGAATAGTGCATACACTCACTTGGTCTTGCAAATTAATATAAATCTTCAGTTTTCTTTGAATCATGGTAATCGATTCTTTCATGGTTTATTTCGCACACCTTATCTTTATCAAGATAAAGAAAACTATAAGCTAATATTTCATGCATTTACATTGTACTAATCAATGTGAGAAATAGGCTTAATTGTTCTACAATGCTGGTGTCTGTCCTCGGTAGCTAATTGGTACTTAGTTGCTAATATGAGTATGATATAGCTATAAGGACCTGCGCAGACCCGGCGTAATGCAATGTAGTTTTTATGTCATATAAATAAAACTTTGCACAAGTCGAAAATTAATAAACCATCCTACTAATATTATAAATGCGAAAGTTTGTATGTATGGATGTATGGATGTATGGATGTTTGTTACTCTTTCACGCAAAAACTACTGAACGGATTTGGATGAAATTTGGTACACATATAGCTTTTAACCTAGATTAACATATAGGATACTTTTTACCCGGGTGCGCGGAGTAGTTCCCTCGGGATGCGGGTGAAACCGCGGGAAACAGCTAGTAGATTAATAAAAGACTCCGCGCTTCCTAAAAACAATAGATCCATGCGGCAACTTATTATTGTAGTGTGTATTTGTAAGTGAACCCAGTGTTTTACTTATTTTTCTAGTATTATTTTAACATACTCCCACCACAAAAACTAGCATTTTACTTCAATAATTCGGAACGCCTTTCTTGCAACGAGATTGGCTTTCGGCTGGCTCGGGTATGGCAATTTCAGCATAGTATTTGTTGCCGCATTTTACAAGTACACTGGCGGTATCTAGTCGAGGCAGTACGTAGACTTACATTAATCTATGAAACGTTATTTAATTATATAATATACGTAATTACAGTAATCCTTTTATATTTCCAAGTAATGTTCCCCTCTGGTCACATCTCCGAACTGGGAATTTATTAGCTAATTAAACTCAGACAGATAGGTTCGCCGAGAGCCAGACATTTCAACTTGATCTCAAGGACATAAATCTCTGATGTCTCATAATAAGTCACAAGTTCACAGCTGTACTGACCCCGGTGACTTTGTCTGGGATGTTATTATTGCCCAGACTAGGTTATTTGAGGATTTCAATGGCTCCTTTACTATGTCCAATAAGAGAAGGTTCGTAAATGAAGAGTTTTTGTTCTAATGAATAGCCGTGCTCTTTACGATAACGAAATCATTATTGCCTGAGAATCAGCACTTTTTAAACTTTAAAGCATCCCCAATACCATTTCAAGTCACCCCAAAACATGATTTTTGTATGTTGAGTTTTTGAATCAATAAATCTATACATATGAAATGCTGAATGACTGACGAATCAACGCTCAGCCTAAACCGCTGATCGTAGACACCTGAAACTTGGGGGATGTGTTCTTTGTAAGACGTTGGCATCCGATAAGAAAATATTTTCCGAAATTCTACTCCTAAGCGAGTTAAAAAGGGGGGCAACATTTGTTTGTAACTCTGTCATTGTTTAATTTGAATTCTTATAGCCCACGCAGGAAAAGCTGCTGGCTTGAAGCTAGTAGCCATATACAAAGACCATGATATCGTCATAAACACAAGCCTACTTTAATTAAAAACAACAACTTTATATTTTCTAACAAACTTTCTCTCTACGTATTATTGTAATCATGTAATGCATTACTGCAGTGCAAACTCATTTGCAAAACATTAAAATAAAACTATGTACTCACTTACTATAAGTACATAGAACTGCTACTCTGTTAATTTACTCAGACGTTTTACGTGAATGGTCCGATTCTGATGACGAAGACCATTATCGCCTTGAAACTAAGTACTTATAATATGTGGAATGCAAGTGTACGTGTATTTTTATGCATAGGTATATCTATTTTATTATCAAGGAAGTAAATAACACAAACAAAGAAGAAGTTTTTATTTTATTTTGTGAAAGTCGTGTGTCTTTTGTTGAATGTATGAGTCATTTGATGTGTGTTGACAATAAGTAAGCAAGTGTGGGTCTTAGGTAATAATATAAATGTGCTTGTGAGTTTTTTTACGTTTTTATGGTAAAACTGCTGAACCGATTAAGATGAAATCTGGAATGGAGATAGATTATAGACCCTGGAGATGGATAAACTACATTTTATCATGGTGCGTGAAGTAGTTTCCCTCAGGACGCGGGCGAAACCGCGCAAAACAGCTACTTACTTAATATTTTCTAGTTTTTAACCCACTTCATAAAAATGAAGGTTATTAAGTCTAGTTATCTAGTATCAACCTATAAACCCGTAGTAGCAACATACCTATGTTTAAAATATTAGCCGTCAAGGGCAAGGACGGTGCTGACTTCCCAGGGTGCGTTGGGCGTACATTTGAGTATGTTTGAGTACTTGTGGAAGTTATTAATAGATACTTTGATATAAGTTGAATGATCTATATTCTAGTAGTGGTAGCTTTGCATAAAAAGAGCCTCCATGATCTGATTGGTGTAAGGCACGCCGTGGGCAGTCTGCTACGATACCAATGTGCTGGCTGGCAAATTTTTAGACCATGGTATAAACCGCAAATTAGTAGCTTATACACGATAGAAGAAGAAAGTTTGAGAAGATGCAAGCTATCAAAAAAAAATCTGCGCATATTTTACTTCAAAAATTTTTCGCCGCTTCGCTGTCCATAGCTGTCTTTATAAACTGTTGTGAATATACCTTGATTCAGTGAAGACAGTTCTAAATTCTAAGATCAAGACAATCCCATTGTTCAAAAGAACCGTTTCAATGCACCAGACGTTTGAACTACGACATTTTAAAATAGAAAGTACTTCAGCCTTTATAAGGCTCGCAATACGTAGGTACCTACTCTCTAATTAAGTAGTACGAATATTGATGCGCACGCCCCTTAACCTAGATAGGAACACCTATAAACCTGCCTAGATATTATAAAGCATTGTACTGATGTCTGTTTGGTAATAACTTGGTTTGTGAATGGAATTGAATGAGGTTTGCAAATTGCATGCTCGTTAGTGGATTGAGAATTGTTTTGGTTTATGAAATTCATTTGTAATAATTAATACCTTTAAATATAAAAATATATTATTATTTTATATAAACAAACGCACTAAAAAAAAAACTTGAACTTACAAGACACCGACTTCTAGAGCGATGTTTTGGTTGTAAAGCGTTTAAATATAAATTATTTTTTACTTTTCAGTTTTTTTTTGGAAGTCGGTTTTATTTTTTTGTAAAAAGTTTTTTTATTTTTTCGCTTTTCAGTGTCTCGGTCTTGCTATCTTAAAAAAATAAACACACTACTTTTTTAGGTTGTAATAAGCGTAAATAACCAAATCATCTAAGTATTTGGCATAGCAGCAAGTAGAGATAAATCGTTATTTTTGATATATTTATAAAACGGCTGAACCGGTAGTGATAAAATTTATATGGGACCACTTCGGAAGTATCTCCTTTCGAACAAAAAAAGAATTTTCAAAATCGGTCCACAATTGGCGGAGTAATCGCGTAACAAACATACAAAAAAAAAATACATACCGTCGAATTGAGAACCTCCTCCTTTTTTGAAGTCGGTTAAAAATGCTACTTTGCCAGCCCTGCCCTGCTATTCCAAATCAGATGTGTTATGTGTGCTACATTGGCTCCCTTATGATCTTAATTACTTTAGGCAATGCAATATTTGAATATTGATTAATATGATCAAACAAACTTCATTATATGGCTATTAATAACCACGAGTAAACTGCGGGATGTTCGAAATAGTTACCGCGCCCCCGAAACGCAGTCGGTAAGAGTCTGACACTCCCTTCCTCACCCACGGAGGGAGGAGTCATTTGATGATTTCCCATCCGAAAAAAAATATACGAGAAAAACCACGACTTACGGCTAGTCATTTACACGTGTATTTATGCCTAATGCCTACAATCTAGCACAGCCACAGACTAGTCTCAAAATTAATCAATACATTTGAATACTGCCGTTGTCACGTCAATCAATGCTTTGACATGTTCGTGCATCAGTCTAGATATCAATCATCATTGCCGTATACAAATCCATTTGTCATGGCCATTGTCTGATGGACATATTATAGACGTGAAGAGCTTTATATATGAGACTATTCATTTTGTTTGAAGACTCTGAAAGGGCTTTCGATTAAGTCCTACTTATATTATTACCTAGCTTTCCGCCAGCGGCTTCGCCCGCGTGTTTTATACAAATTGAAATAAAAAATGACAGAGTTTTATTCAAACTTGGCCCCCCTTTTCACCCCCCTTAGGGATAGAATTTCGGAAAATCCTTCTTATCGGATGCCTACGTCATACAAAGAACACATTCTCCAAGTTTTAGGTCTCTACGATCAGCGGTTTAGGCTGTGCGATGATCCGTCAGTCATTCAGGACAAAGCATTTTATACGTATAGATATCATGGTGGCCCGCTTGTCAAGCAAGAGTGCACCTTGGCAAGAACTAAACTAAAGTACTTTGTTTATCTTGGGCGATATTTATTATCGGTGCAGGAGAAAATCTTCGAAGCTTGAACTTTATCAGAAAGTCGGACAACCAATCTTACCAAGGGGTATCGTGTTACCAGGTAAAACTGGGTTGTGGAGATCAGATAGGAAGTTGCTCCATATAAAACACTGATACTCAGCTGCATCCGGTTTCACTGGAAGCCGACCCCAACATAGTTCGGAAAATGCTAGGCAGATGATGATGAATCCTTCTTCTAAATCCTTATTATATTATTCCAGGAGCCGTCATCAAGCACGTCGTCCCGGCACGGAGAGCGGGCGCACCATGTCAAGTCTCACTCCAGAGACTTGGGCAACAGTCCACTTTCAGCCAACACCACCGGGAACAGTTCCAGAGAGTAAGTGGACACTGTATCTATACATATAAATACAATTGGAGTGTCTGTTTGTAATATTGAAATAACCGTTTTTAGGGTTCCGTAGCCAAATGGCAAAAACGGAACCCTTATAGATTCGTCATGTCTGTCTGTCCGTCCGTATGTCACAGCCATTTTTTTCCGAAACTATAAGAACTATACTGTTGAAATTTGGTAAGTAGATGTATTCTGTGAACCGCTTTAAGATTTTGACACAAAAATAGAAAAAAAGCAATAAATTTTGGGGGTCCCCATACTTAGAACTGAAACTCAAAAAAATTTTTTTCATCAAACCCATACGTGTGGGGTATCTATCGATAGGTCTTCAAAAATGATATTGAGGTTTCTAATATCATTTTTTTCTAAACTGAAAAGTTTGCGCGAGAGGCACTTCCAAAGTGGTAAAATGTGTGTCCCCCCCCTGTAACTTCTAATATAAGAGAATGATAAAACTAAAAAAAAATATATGATGTAGATTACCATGCAAACTTCCATTGAAAATTGGTTTGAACGAGATCTAGTTGGTAGTTTTTAAGTAATCAGCAATTTCCCTCTACAAACAAACTTAATTATGCGGTCGGAAAAAAACAAGATAATTGCGACTTTATTGCGTATTTTTTCTTTCCAATGGTCGAAACCCTCGGTGCGCGAGTCCGACTCGCACTTGGCCGGTTTTTTACTACATGTATGTGCATATATATATATATACGGTACCTAAACCAATTTTTTTTTTTTTAATTTTTGTCTGTCTGTCTGTTTGTTCCGGCTAATCTCTGAAATGGCTGGACCGATTTTAACGGAACTTTTATTGGCAGGTAGCTGATGTAATAAGGAATAACTTAGGCTACGTTTATTTTCGGGTGGAAATAGAATTTGTTGATGTTGATACCACTGTGGAGGGCCGAATATTCACATATTTATTATCAGAATATTTCACATGTCGCGACTGTCACTGAACCCCTAATCTTAGTACTTGGTATATCGGTATTCCGTCGTTACATAAATATATGTCAGATGTATTTCAACTGACTTTTTTGATTGGATAGGAATGGATTTATAATATAATAATTAATAGCTCTGCTAGTGATTTATGACAGCGTAGGTAAGTATATGTATGCTTATCATTTGGTATTCTCATTGCAGGCTGGAAGACTCGCCACAAAAGAAGATCCTGCCAGGTCTGATAGCGCCGGGCGACTACGCCAGCACGGTGTACAGTCCCAATGTGTCGTATGCGCTCTCATCAGCCGATGAGTATGGCTCGCCCGCGTATAGAGGTAGGTTTTAATAAATCTTTGTATCTTACAATAGTCTAAACATAACATTATAATATTTCATTAATTAGCAAAAATTTTAATACCCCTTAGGAATATCTCTTATGAAAATTGTGTTTTAAGATATAATGTACACAATTTACACAAAATTAGACGTAATATTTAGTATTTTATTAATAGACATGCACTTAATACACTCAAGGCGAATAAAAAAACCCTCTTATTTCCTTCGTATTCATTTTAAATTAAATTATGTATTCATTTTGGCATTTCAGGTCAGGATGGGGACTATTCAAATCAAGGTATTTAAGTTAATTTTTACTTTTTTTTTTCTGCAATAATATACTGTTAGTTCAATCATAGAAACCTAAAGTTTATTGTAGGGTGTAAGTGATAGATAAAATGTACACTACATATTTTCTATCACTATCCTATCCTAAATTTGATCCCTGAAATATGCTAAGTGCTTGCATTTCAAAATTCTCAGAAGAAATACTAAACTTGAAATTATACCTGGTAAATAATAATGTTTTATACTTAAAGCATAACCAGATAAATATGGGAGAATTTAAACACTATACTAATGTTTTAAGTAGGTAGTTAAAAAGTAGCAGTGATTTAAAAAACAACCGAAATTTTAACATTTGGTTTATCGCCAATCATTACCCTATAGGAACTGTATCATTATTATTCACGTACTTAATTAGAATGTACAAATTTAATATCGACACCATTTTCCTTGTGATAACAAACATATTTAAATAAAAATTGCCTCAACAGAATTCTAAATTCATCCATTTTATTTTAGTTCACAATTAGACTTTGATTAAACAGCTGTAAACATGTTCTGAAATTAATATAGTGACTGTGAATGTATCTGTTATTTATATAAATAGTGAAATAATAAAGGTTATTTATCATGTGATAAACAGGAAAATAATATTATATATACATAAATCAATTACTACACTACGTAAATAAAATAAAATGATTACGCTAATATTTTGTGGTTAACATTCTGGAATGGTTGTACTGTGAAGTAATGTCATACTATCTTGGGTTTTAAAATCATATTTTTATAAGGATACAAAATATATTAAACTAGCTGACCCGGTTAACTTCGTACCGCTATATTTTAATTTTGATTTAAAAAAAAACTGTTCTGAAAATAACGAACACAAAAAAAAAACCAGTTAGGTGCAGTCGTTTCGAAGTTAGGCGCGTACATACGTTTCGGCGATTCATTTTTATAGATAGATGTACCAACTAATTAAAAACAACCTCGTAATGTCGGCATCGTTAGACTACTAACACACCTTTGTTCTTATCTAATAATGACCATATTAATATAATTATATTGGTATCTAGTAATAAAATTACTCAACTGTGACTTGATTGGCTACCGTGACGATTAAGTTACCATTTTATCTAAGACCATATCATAGCTTGGTAGTGTGTCAAGCGTTGTCATATTTCAATAGTCACTACATACAAGAAACTGTGAATTTTGACGTTTATATTGCAAAAGTTAAAATAAATACAACAATAGAAAAGCGAGTTAATTTCGCGTAATAATAATAGTACAAACAGAATTAGCTGTAATTAATTAGGATATCGGCAGTATACTATTATGACAAAAATTATATTTTGTGAGTTTCAAAATAACAAAATAAACATTTAATCAACCATTATAAGTGATTGTGATATTAGATAACTGATCAGCTTGATGCAAAAATAAAATCTATACTCATAGCTAAGACAAAGAGACATACATTTCTAAGATCAATGGCGTTTAAATAAACAGTGCATCTTATAAATAAACGGTAACATGTACGTAATATTTGAAGACGAGAGCGACGGCGCGAACGTGACGTCATCGAAGGCGATGGCGGCCATCGCGCATTTGAACACCAAGATCGAACGCACCAAGGATCTCATAAGACTGGAACAGACTATACGCGATGGTGAGTAACAAATATATGGTAATATATTTTAATCATTTTATATTATTTAAAACATCGAGCAAACCCTACACGGATATATATTTTACCCATGCTCGGATGACGTAACAAGATAAATAAAAATTTAAAAAACCCCTACGTAAAATGTCTTACATCATTTTGGAAAAGAGCTGATACTCTTACACTGCTGGACCGATATTAACCAAACATAGCTAAGAACCAAGCACTGCAAGTAAACTGGCTTTCAAATGGAAAAAAAACCGCATCGAAATCGGTCGATCCGTTTATACACACAGACAGACAGACATCGACGTCAAACTTATAACACCCTTCTTTTTGCGTCGGGGGTTAAAAAGGTTTAACGTCTCATCAATACTAAGTATGAGAAAAAGGCAAAATGGGGTAGAAAAAAAACTTGCATTTCTAGTGATCGGTTAGGCCAATACAGAATACTTAAACTAAGTATCGGAACTGCAAAGGGTTGGGTGATTGGGTTTTCTAAAAGTTATCGATGAAAAAAACGCCTGGTGTAGCGATTTCTGACAGTTCATCGCAATAAGAAAATAATAATATTACATATAACGTAACTGTTTGCCGCTGAGAATTACAAGCAATATGATAAAAGACCATTTATTTGTAAAAACATGGGTGTACAGTACAAAATCATGGTTTGTAAAGCATGGTGTTAAAGAATGTATAGTATGGGACCTTACATGTTTTGCCTATAATCGGCGTACAAAATATTTAGTTGTTCTGTTATATTTCGTTTTAGAAGCTACAATTCCTAATCCACGTACTAAATATTCCAGATAACGTGAACGAGTACCTGAAGCTAGCAGCGAACGCGGACAAGCAACAACTTCAGCGCATTAAAGCTGTGTTCGAAAAGAAAAACCAGAAGAGTGCGCTCTGCATCGCACAGCTACAGAAGAAATTAGAAGGATACAATAAACGCATCAAGAATTGGGAGGTAAGTGTTAGTTAACGTTACGGTTTGGATGTTTATATTATTTTTAAATTATAAGCTGTCAAGCCACATCTCGCGCTGGAATCTGTGTGACTTTAACATGTAACTCTTTGTCCCGTAGGAAAACTTTGTATATACACAACGAAACTAAGTTTTTTTGTTGGAATTTTTAAGATAGTAAAGCTGCATATATACTAAGGCCATATTTTCAAGCTTCATTTTTATACACTGCGACTTTTAACAGCGATATAAACGCGCATTTGACAGCCGCGCGGATACGCTACACCAGCGATTCGATTTAAATAGAAGTCTACAAGATTTGTAACTATATCGAGACTGAATCACGTGTGTATTGCTGCAAAAAATCAAGATTTAAAATGCCTATTTTTTTTGTTTTTAATAACAAATCTTTAGTATTATAATACGTAATAGATTTCAACTTTAGTGCTCAGTTCTTTGCTTCCCAGCAACACGGCACGAGCGGGCAGGCGCACAGGCAGCCGCGGGAGGTGCTGCGGGACATGGGGCAAGGGCTCAAGTGAGTGCTATTTATAATTACTCTTATATTTAATCACATTTGATATATTTAGTGTATTTGTCAAAGAAAACTCAAACTCAAAAGCCATCTAAGTACTTACGACTACATTTGTCTGCAAGTATATATACATATATATGTTCAAAGTGAAATATTTATTGGCACGCATTGAGGGTAAGACCGACTCATGCCGTGACGGCAAACGGCATGACGCTCATATATACCCGTCGACGCTCTTTGCTCTCCTCGCGTCTCGTATGTCTATATTGTTTCTCCATGTGAGTATGTGACGTGCGTATGCAGTTCGAGATCCTAGAATTTTGCTGTATAAACCCCGTTTAGGTCAATATATACTCACAACCTAGATCAGTTAAATAAAAAACCGGCCAAGTGCGTGTCGGGCCACGCGCAGTAGGGTTCCGTAGTAGGAGTTAGTTAGTCGACTATAACTCTGTAACCGGTTAAGCCTACTTAGCCGTGATAGTTTTCCTTGTAAGTTCATTACATGTACTACGTCTGTGATTTTTTTCACATTTCTAGGTACAGCCATTCAAAAGTTAGAGGGGGGGGGGTAACTCGTATCGAACAAAAATTTGCACTGAAAAGCTAGATATTTCGCAAATGGCTCGCTTAACCAAAAAATAGTCTTCACACACCCATAATATTTTTGAAAGACCTATCTAACGATACCCCACAAGGAGGGGTACGCGAGAAAAAAAAAATCATCCCCACGTCACGTGTTTGGGAGCTACCCTAAAAAAAATATTTTTCAAAATTTTATTTTACCACTTTCTCGGCGTGATCAATATACTTATCCATACCAAATTTCAGCTTTCTAGTATCAAGGACCTCTGAGCTATGCCGCGGACAGACAGACAGACAGACAGACAAACAGACAAACGGACATGGCGAAACTATAAGGGTTCCTTGTCGGACTACGGAACCCTAAAAATCAAATTATTTAATGCGAACTAAGTGTGCTCTTACTTATACCCCTGCCTTACCTTTCCATACAGGGGCTAGTATAGTACAAATAATGTTCTTATTTCAAAGCATCTTCCCCCCACCTTCCAGGAATGTGGGGGGCAATATCCGCGACGGCATCACGGGCCTGGGCGGCAGCGTGATGGCGGCGCCGAGAGAGTTCGCGCACCTGTTCTCTCGCTCCAACCGCTTCGGCTCAGCGGACAACATCGCACAACTTGCCGGTCTGTATCTTACACTACTGATTGCCCTTCAACCTAGATGCAACGACTCAAAAGTATGGCCTATTTCACCAGTTAAACTTACCTGCCAGATAAGTCTACACGATTGATTTTCTAATATAAATGTATCTGGTAGATAATTCCTATCCGAAAGAAGTGAAACAGGCCCTAAGTCTTGTATCTCAAAAGAAATTTCACAGGAGAAAAATACTCAAATTTAGCATCGTTAGGCACACTATTTTGAAATATCGAGTTTACTTAAGGTCTGTGAAATAAAACAATACTTGATCTTGTACGATGTTGTCGCGTTGTAAAACTGGCTTGCATATGAACATTACTTATACAAATATATACTTAAAGTTGGCGGTAATTCCAGTACCTAACAATTACATATAAAGTTTATTATTTCAGTAGATTATTTCTATGTAAATTTAAAATCTACTGGAATTAACGTGATAATACAACACAAATAGCAATAAAAATGGCCATACTGAATACTCGACATAATATCTTCGTTTAATATTGTCTACTATTAAGTCAGATCAGAATCCAGTTCAAAAGACTGCACAAAGACAAGCAATGCTTTTTGTACATGTCTCATGCGGCAAGGCTACTCTATGTTAATTGCAATGCATTTGTTATACGTCTACAGTGTGTGGTGCACTGCCAACTAAAATATTTTACATGGTACAAGACCTTGAGCTTTTGTAATGATATCATCGTCAGTTTACCCACAGCCTCTGTAAAGTAGATGTGTGTGCGACACCTAATTTGTAGCCTACTTCACTATATACAAACATACAGTACACATGTTTCAGTATAGTATTTGAATACATATACCACATATCTAAACTCTACAAATATTTTTTGGAAGTAGTGCAGTGCCATAAAATATCGATATTTAAATATCGATGATGAAATTATGTAATAGTCAAAAGGATTCTTCTTGGTGTTTATCGTTGAACTAATTTTAACTAGTTTTAATGTGAATACTGCCTTTATAAATGTAGTACAGCTTCGGTTGTTTGCTTATCATTGAATTAGTTAATTTTACTGATTTCTGTTATCATTCAACCTTTCCCTTATTTAAAAATCAACCATCTATCTCTCTCTAAAAATTAGCTGAAATACTTGCTTTTGCCATTTTATTTCTCATAAATATTCATAAAACAAATTTCGATAATATACTAGATCATTCCAGTTTGGAACAGTTTTCTATTCTTAATGGAAGTAATTTAACATCATTATTCAATTATTAGTTTCCATTTCACGGCCATTGTTTCATAAACTAAGGTTCTATATATTAAAATAAGACTGAACAATATACGTTTATATAATATACAATGTATTTTGTCTCACAGAGAACACGGGTCCTTGTGAGTATATGATATGTATATAAGTGTAGACCATTTGTATTTAACTCCATTACATCTAGATTTACTATATATTTAACTTTTAAAACTCCATTCTCTAATTCTTTCTCATCCAGTTAAAGTTTAACTTATTGTGGGTAAATAACTATCTAATTATCGTTCTAACCTTTTAATTTTCTAACGTATTGTCTGAGCAATTTAAAATAATTACCAAGTGCTATGCTATGTGTAATTACGTACCTACGAAGCTCTTATATACTAGGTGGGTATTATGTACCTACTGTGTGATTATGTCGTATGTAGTGTACCTATATTAAGTAGGTAGTATATAGATATTCCTAGTTGCACATCCGTTAGTTACCTAGAAATTATTGTTGATGCACGAGTAGTTATCTACGACGTGAAGATTATTACGCGTAACATAGTTATTCGTAGTTATTTAAATTAGAAACGGTTATCGATAATCTTTGCGTAATTTTATCGATAATATGCATCTACAACCCTTTCATTCAGTGTAGACTACTATAGAGAAAGTGTAATTATCTACTCTTATCTTAACTTTGATGCCGACGCTTATCTTTTTATTCCATACATCTCAGTTATATGTAAATCAATTAAGTATCAACACAGGAATACAAAAACATACCAAACAATACAAGAAAAAATAAATAAAACCATTCAAATCTTTATGTGCGTTACACGATTATGTAAATACACAAACAATACATGTTCGTGACAGACATATTTGTATATACATACATACATACATATATATATTACTGAAGTACCTACTTATTATACTCATGGTCACCTCGAGATAAAGACTACATGATCCGTCACGCGCTCACAACACTCACCATCTGTTATCGTTCGGTTTCAATTATCTCAGAATTATTTCGGTAGTATCATACACCAATTATAATAAAATTAATTCGGATATTTTTAAGCAATATTTTAATTAGTGAGCGAATTGGTTCCGTAAAAATCGATAGCTGTGTTCTTTAGTCTTATCAGTATTTTTTTGTTTTTGCTGGTATATTTATCTTCTCTAAAAGATAAAAGTTAATGACAACTACGAATATTAAAGTACATAAAAATAGAATTCAATTTACAAGAACTTAAGTATTTTTAAAGAATCTATAGCAAAAACTCGAATCAACTACGCGTTGCACTTGCATTTAGACTAAGGCCAGAGGATAGAGTCTAAGGTCCTCCCTCGTAGAAACATAACATTTAGATTACATTCAAATGTATGTATTTTTCTTTCCAAAGCAGTAACATACAAAACATTACCCAAAATGAAAATTAAAAATCCACCTAATCTAAACCCTATCTAAACATCAATCACAAAACTCAACTCACGTGTAACAAATTATCACAGTCTATCGCTAAACAGTTGCACAAGTGGTATCTCCCCATATCGTCACAATCGACACAATATTCAGACAGCCAGTGTACTCAGTGAGGCTGTGAGGTGCGATCGTGATGCGATGCTGTTTAATAAGTGTAAAAAATGCCGCAGAAAATGTAAATAGTTTTTATTAGTATTGTTTGTGTGTATGACGTCATTGTATGACTAATGTTTGTGTCTCATAAACTTATCGCGTTGAATAATAACTCTAAAAGTTATGAGTAATTTTTCTGCGTCTAAAATATAGGTAATGTTAGTCATTTTAAATTGTGTAAAATATACGGTGAATGAAGTTTGTAGTAAAAGTGATTCATAGAATAAAACTTTGTAGAAAATGATTACTTAAAAATCTTATGTTGTAGTACAAATATTAGCCAGTCAAGGTAATTGCGAGACTGGCTTTCAATATGTTATAAATAATAGCTAGAGACGTCATTAATTTAAAACCCTTCAATATTCAATTCACCACCCCCATAAATATATTACAATTACGTGAACATTAAACCAAATTCACAAAATATATCAAACGACCCCCTTACTCACTAGTCCTCCTTATTTACTTAAAATATATCATAGTATGTACTAGCGGTAAACACATAGCTACTAAAATAATGTTAAGTAAATCACATATCACATAGTACTCACCCATTTGTCTAGTAATTGCTATGAACGCTGCTTGTCATCTAGCCTACGTACACAGAGTAGTAAGCGAATGGAGTGATTATGTTCAGGCTGCTGACGCCGATGATATAAAGCATATAAAGCGTTTTTATGTTATTGCGACGGCAGCCATGACAAAAAATAAAAGATTAAGTTTGATTTTAAGAGTTTTTTTCTTAAATTTACATCACCTTTGAATTTGGTTTATGATGTTATCTCAAAATAAGGCAAAATTATGTTATAACCAAAAATTAATATTAAAAAAAAAAACATTGAATTTTAACTGCATTTTTTTTAATATTATTTTTTACTTTTAAGAAGTCCATGTTCAAAAGTGATGTAATATTATTTGTTAATCATCTTATACTGCAAGTGCATGAGCATTCCATTAGCTGACTACTCTGTGTCTATAATACAACTGTCAATTTGTGTTGCTTATCATGCCGTGTCCTTTTGCACGCCAGCGCCTCCACACGCGGAATTACGAGGTAAATAAACGTTTTTATATGCATTAGATTATATACCCGGTAAATATACATATAAACATAAGTGCGGTCTACACAAGACTCATACATAACGTTATTACAGTATGTAATTTATGTGTTAAATGACTTTTAACACTCAATGTAAGCTGGATTATACTTCTTGTGTATAGTTTTTTTATTTATACTCTTATGTGTAAGGCTGCCTTAGCAAATTATGTCCTCTAAGAATACAGATGACTATTTCGTTATAATAAAATTCTCTTAGAAAAATCTTAATATAGCCGAAAAGTTTTATTTTTAAAAGCCTTTTGCTTACATTTAGTTTCACTTGTACACAATTTAGTAAAGCTTACGGCAATAATTGGCACAGATTTTAGTTTTATCCCAAATTCTTTGCAATGTAAGCGTACTGACTTCTTTTAAGTTTCGCTTCATTAATTAAATAACCGGTGTCAGAATAAAACCTATTAATGAACAAATGAAATTGGAATATTTCGACTTCGTTTTACCATGTGGGTAAATTAACTCAGAATATAGTTACTTTTAAGTATTTTTTCATGTCCCACAAACTTGATAATGTTTCAAATCTATCTCATGCACCCTTGTATGTATAATATCAATTTCTTATCACCCAACAAAACGCACCAAACTTTAGCCTATATTTGGCTACTAATTCTCTTTCAAAAAATCCACAATAATTTTCCCTTATTCTAAGTATGTATTTCACTCTTTTTCATAAACTCAAAAATATATCCAAATTCCGTTTATTCAAGACTCAATTTCTCAACATGTACACAAATCTGTGTCCAATCTTCACTTTTCTCAATACACGATTTCATACTTCTAAAGTCCCCAAAAACATAATGTAAATGTGTAAAATAGTGGAAATATCCCGGTGACAATATATATACGATGTATTGAGTATTGCTACAACGTGGTAGCGAACGCGTCGTCGGAAGGGTCCCGCGCGTCCGAGGCGGGCGAGGCGGCCCCGCGCGGGTCCACGCTGCCCCGCGCCGCGACCTCGCCCGCGCCCAAGTACTCGCCCGAGGCCTCGCCCAGCTCCTCCGTCACCAGCGAGGGCGCGCCGTGAGTACTCACTACTGTTACCGTCTGATAACTCAATATTCATACTGTGAATTCCATTGAAAATAGATTAAATATATGAAGGATGGTAGTTCAACCAGATTTTTATAATTTTTTTATGAAACTTTTAAAAATTAAAGCATCTAGTTTCCTACATATTATCTATGATTTTTGTCTATTTAATACTCGTTGCAAATATGTTATCCATAAATCGTTCATTTTCCAGATTAATTAAAGTTGTGTCTATGGTCTATTATTAGAGTAAAAGTAATGTATAGACTCTAAAATTAGTTAAAATTCGTTATCTATCCTATTCTACTAGGTACCCAGCGCAGCCCGGATCAAATAACATCTCGGAAACGACGTTTACGTTGAAACCGATACTGAACGAGTTGCGCGAGCGCAGGGAAGACTACGAACGGCTATCTGAAAAGATAGATGCACTGAAGGTACGATATTACTCATTAATTTTGCCGAAGGATTTTACAGAAATTGTCAAACAGGATTTATTTAAATTTTGCCAGATTGTCGAAACTCGCATACCACCCGAGTCTTTATATAAATACACTTCTCATCAAAAAAATCGAAACACCTCGCAGTTTATGATTTGATAAGGATTATCAGAAAAATGTGTATATTTAGGAATAAATGTAAAATGTCATTTAAGACGACGACTACCGCCAATGACCTTGAGCAAATGGGCGGAGCTTGAGCTTCCCCCCGCGACCCCGCAATGCACACCGCACGGTTGTCATTTTATATTTTGAAGAACTTTGACGGGTGACCATAATATTATGTAGAGATTCTAAGGACAGTCGCATATTGTATTTTGATATGCATGTCTAAGATATAAAAATAGAAATACAAATAACATCTGTTTGAGTAATACTTCGAAACACTAATTTTAAATTTCCAACCCCCACTGCATACTTCGTTTGCCAGAAAAGCAAAAATATTTTCAATTTCTTTAATATGCAAAACATGTTTATCGATCTGAATTGTTACAAGTTTCAAGAAAAAATTCTGACAACTAGCATTCTTGAATTAATCCGCTGTGAAAGATGACAGACAGACAGACAGACAAAATCGCACCTTAGGAGTTAATTTTTAGGCCATATTGGTGTCCACTTTGAGCTCTTCTAACAGAAATGCACGCAAGTTTATTCATATTTGCATTTTACGAAATCTGCTGCTTCTCAAATAACTTCAGCTCATCTTCACTTGTATAGGAAAATCATATTAGTTTTGTAAGGAGAGCCTGGAAGCCAGTTAATTAGTCCGACGTTTCTGATCCATCTGTAAAGTGTCCGACCAAACCTTTGGCATCAGCTTTGGCCAAACCATTAGCTTAAAATTGGCCTAAGTTTTGAAACCAACAGAACCGAAATTGAATAATCTATTACGTTTAAAGACCTAAAAGTGAGTGAGACTGTATTACAAATGATGTTAATATTTTAAATAAGCTGCAGGTAGTTTTATTCATATTATTAAGTTGATACACCGAACATATTAGTAAAAAGTCATTGTGGCTTCTTTGCTAAGGCACCTGCATCTCATTTATGAGTATGCAGATTCGAACTTCGAAACCTAGAAATTACGAATCTGACTATTCCAAAGTTTTACATGCACTTTTTTTAGTATAACTTAGACACCATTGACTAACGGTGAAGGAAAACATCGTGAGGAAACCTGGACTACACGGTCTGAAATCACCAATCCACCTTGAAAAAGCGTGATAATTAATGCTAATGCATGTCTATGTCATACCCAAAAGTGGGATAGTAAAGATTCCGATTATGACCAGGATTTTTTAAATTTTTACCTATCATGAACAATGGAATATCACCCGTTTTGGGCCCAATTTTGAAAGTGCGGCAAAGCAAAAATCAATGCAAAAATAAATGTGCTAAATTCGGATATAGATTTTGTCTGAATGAGAATTAGCTGTTACATTTTCAAGCACCAAATTTGTACGACCCTTTTCCACGGTTTCATGCATTATTGAAGAAATAAAGTAATGGAAAAAAATCCTACCATTGTATGGCATTTCGATAATCTTTTAGAAAGATGCAATATCGATTTTTGACTTTGAAATCATTTATAATTACCGATTTAAATATTTTTGATCTTTATCTTTTTACCTTATATTACTAATATAAGGTTTTTTATAATATATTTTATCAGAAAAACTCACCGCAAAAATTGACAGATTTTTTTATAAAAAGATTATTAAATTGACATGCAGTAGCTCAATTTTCATTTAGTTTTCTTATTACAATTCATCGGAATTCAAACATAACCTTGGAATTGGAAAATGGTCGAAATACCATATTAAGAAAAGCATTTAAGAGAAAAATGTACGGAAGTCTAATTATTTCAGAATGCTTGTTTTACAAACTACGGAGAGTTTTTTTTAAATTTAATTCGTATACCAAAAGATGTAGAAACATCAAGCCTTTATATCAAGCCCTTTCATAATTATGATGACGTAGAAACTACACTTTGTTATTTTAATCCCCATTTTTCCTCGAAAGTAATAGGTAGTATTTTTCTACTTTATCCATTTGCGATTTATTCCAAATCGATAAGGTTAGTTATTCCTGAAGTAATTATCAGCTCTGACAGACAGACAGAGAAAGTCGCATCCCATAAGGGTTACTTTTTACTATTTTGGTTCGGAACCTTAAATATACTATTTGAATATATCTTCATTTTTCATTTTCAGTTCTTCTGTCTTTGACTTCTGGACCAAAAATTAAAGAAGATCAAGTCCTTTTTATTTATCAGGGCTTTAGCCAAAGAATTAAGCGATTGCCTATTAATCGGCTTAGGCCTAGCCAAAAATCGACGTTCTGTCGGATACTATTTGGTGTTGAAAATAAAACATAAGAGTGGCATAGTGAAGTAGGACCTTCATTTCTAAAACACTATGCTTCATCTTATCTTTTAGATTGTGTGTATATAATATTATCTACTACGGAACGGACTACGGACTACGGACTACGGAACCCTAAAAATAAAACTAATGTAACCAATCCAAAATAGGAAAATGGTCTAGCTAAAATAGTCAGACAATACAATACATCTTACACTTTTACATTTTACAATACTCTTGTAAGCTTATTTTTTTATCATATTCTGCATTTTTTTTCAAATTCGTCTCGTAGCAAAGAAACTCGAACCCAAATTCACGTGTTTAGAAAAATATTTTCATTGGTAATAATTTAGAATAGCGCCACCTTGTTACCCATGGATAAACCGTTTTATTTACAAACCATTAAGTTTTGTTCTAAGATATCATCCCATGCCCTGACTTATAGCTACTATTTCTATAAATTCCAAACTATTAGGAAATATTGTAACATAACATGAAAGAATTTTAATTTTGACGATTATCTCCGACCTACATGTAAAATTTAAATGAGGTATGCAATATTCTCGTTTTGAATACGCAATGTATTAAAAGAAATACATATTTAAATCCTAAAGTACATTTAATTATTTAGTAAGTCAATAACAAAATATATTTGTCCTGCCAAATTTAGATACACACATTTTAGATTATGACAGATTATGGATGATTTGCTTTGAAAACACGTTATTCACATCAAAAAAATATTTTATCCGCATGTAGTGCCTTTTCAATGTAATAATTATAATTCACCAGTCATCTTATCACAAATATAATAATTTATTTACATCGTAATGTGCTCGCTCTGAGTGACAGCGTCTACCCGTGACAGTGGTCACAGACGTACTGCCCCCGTCGCCCGGTGGAGCCCCTCCGTAATTTCAACTCAACGTTTTGACAAAAGCACAAAAATTGACGTAAATGTACGATTTAAAAAAAATATACGTATACAAAAAGACAGATAATTAACTTTTCTATAAAATGGTACAGGTTTCATTAAAATCCGCTTGATAAATTCTATGTAAAACTCAGTTTTTCTTCTGCGTTAGACCTAACTTCATGTTTTTTTTATACAATGTTATAAATACATAATTTAAAAAAACGTTATACGAAATTATCAAGCATATGCTCTAGTTTAGTATATATACTTTTCAAATCATGAAAGCAAGTCGTTAAAGCGTATTCATTAGCTTTAAAAGGGCCAAAGTCGTATATCGCCGCCTTAATAGTGAGTAGTATGAGGTTTTTAAATCCTAATGTTATTGTTCTAAATTCAAATTAAGTCTTCATAGATTTCGTATTTTGTATAATGAGTAATTTTTACCCTGTATGGAATATGAAGGAAATGGGTAAAACAACACGCGTAAATGAAAAAAAAAATTAAGAAACGTTTATTTAATAACTTGTATTCCCTCCGCGAGCTCTTATTACTGCTTCCATACGGTTCTTCATCGATCGGATGAGAGTCACGATCACATGTTGTGGTATATTATCCCATTCCTCTTGGATTGCATTTTGCAGCTGGCTAAGTGTTTCTGGGGCTGGATCTCTTGCTCGAATTCGTCTCTTTAATTCATCCCATAGATGTTCAATGGGATTCATGTCCGGGCTTCTTGCTGGCCATACCATAATGGAGATACCGACTTCGGTAAGATAATCTCGTACGACGCCCGCGGTGTGAGCTCTAACATTGTCGTGCATGAATATGAAGTCGTTGCCAATAAAATGTGCATAGGGCATCACATGAGGTTCAAGACACTGTTCGATGTACCGATGAGAGTTTAGTGCAGGCAGCCGTGGCCCAGACACAAAGGCAAGTTCTGTCTTACCGTCGGCGCTGATTCCTCCCCAAACCGTCCACGAACCGCCACCATAGCTGACCTTTTCTTCAATGCAGCATTGTGCAAAGCGTTCTCCATCTCTTCTGTAGACCTTGTTCCTTCCGTCGTTACCATACAGCATAATTTTACACTCATCAGAAAACAGTACTTTGCTCCACTGAAGGTATGACCAAGTTAGGTGCTCGCGTGCAAAGTTAAGGCGCGCTCTTCGATGGTCTGCAGTTAATTTCGGCCCATTCGCTGGCTTATGCGGTGCCAATCCGCGTTCCTTCAACCTTCTTCTTATTGTAGAGTCACTTACAGCTACTCTTCGTACAACGCGAAGCTGCTGCTGCAGTTGAAAAGCGTTAAGGCGTCGATTTCGTAAAGAAGTTGTTACAATAAATCGATCATCTCGCTCAGAAGTGACCCGATTCCTGCCAGATCCTGAACGGCGCGTGAACGAACCAGTCTCCCGATAGCGTTTGTAGACTCTATGAACAGATGATAAGCTTAGATGCAATCTTGCAGCCACAACACGCTGACTAAGTCCAGAATCCAGCAATGCCACCACTTGGGCGGCTTCTGCGGGCGAAGTATCCATATGTTTTAGAAAAAAAAGTTTTTTCAGACGTCCCAAAGTCACAGTAAATGAAATAAGAAACAAAAAGTTTAAAGACAAGCGCTAATTTTTAGTTTTTAAACGAGAAACGTACTCCAACCCTAAATACACATTTGTCTCAAAACAGTGATTAATTTCATTTATAGGATAAACAAATGAAATTCTAATTTCGAATTTTGATTTTTTTCTTCTTACTGTAATGACCAAACTGCCAGCTACACAATAATGTTTTTTTTTTCATGGAATTAATTCTCTTTTGTAAAAAATTAGGACAAAAACAATAAAAACGAAAGTGTTTCGATTTTTTTGATGAGAAGTGTATATTATATGGTTAAAACCAAAAACAGCATTTCACTGTTATACTTTTTTTTTTTTCAATAATTTTTACAACCAGTATCATTAAGTAAAGTAATACGAATAATATATATTACTTTACAATTAAGTATATTATAGTACCTGAATGTTACAAACTATATGAATATTTCGCAGAACTTGTCGCAAGAGGTGTCGTTCCTGTCAGCCGCACTACAGGAGGAGCGGTTCAAGACTGAGCGGCTGGAGGAGCAAATCAATGATCTCACTGAACTACACCAAAATGAGGTAAACTTCACATGTTTTAAGCATTGATCCAAAGGCTAAGATAATACGATACTTTAAATATTCAGCAATTATTCAGAAAAAACTTGATAAAATAACAAGCAGTATAATCATGATTATATCTGTCTAAATAAGCGACACATTTCGGCCACATACAGTTACAAATTTTCATGCAAAAATAGCATAGTGTTTTTTTTGTACTTTTTGGGTGAATTTTCCAAAAAGAATTTCACATACAAATATTGTCCCAACTTTTGTGAACACTACAAAAAATACTGTATTTTTAAGGGAATGTATAACTCATGTCTTCTGGGCATTTTAGGTGGAAAACCTGAAGCAAGCTTTAACAGACGTTGAGGAAAAAGTTCAATATCAGAGCGAGGAGCGAATACGAGATATACACGAGGCGCTCGACCTCTGTCAGACTAAAGTGAGTGTAGTTTTATATTTATATCTTGATTCTTGTTATGGTAAACCGTGTGCATTGTACAGTAGCTTGTCATAATTTTAGCAGTAGAATATTATAATATTAAAATAAAGAGACTACAGCATATTTTCTATGACTACATAATTTTCAGAAACATCTAATTTTGTATTGATTGATTTTTGTAAATAAATATTTGACTGTTAATTGAATAAAAATCATGATCTAATTCTTGCATAACACTTAAATATATTCCTTGAGTCCTATCCCTTCATCCCTAGATCAGCAAATTGGAACAGTTATCATTAAGTGTACTAAATCCATGATCCTTAGCACTGAATGCCACAATGTGCACTACCAAATGCTATTGCCTACAGATCAGCAAGCTAGAGCAGTGGATGGCGGGCGGGGGCGGGGGCGCGGGCGGGGCGGGCGGCGCGGGCGAGGCGGGGGCGGGGGGCGCGCTGCCGCCGCGCCTGCTGCTCGTCAAGCTGCTCAACGTGGCGCTGACGCTGCTGCAGCTCGCGCTGCTGCTCGTCGCCACCGTGGCCGGCGTGGCAATGCCCTTCTTGCGCACCAGGTAACCTTGACTTTGACCATCATTTGCTGCAGGATTTGTGATAATGCCATTCGAATTTAAATAGTGTTACCACTGTCACCTTTTTATTGTAGTGACGAAACATTTTTGACATATTGTTTTTTTTTAATATAAACCATCTTATAAATAATTTTAATGGTAACACTATTAGGTGCCCCACACATTTTCTTTCGATTACGGTATGCTCTGTTTTAACTAACAATATGGTAAATATTAATTGTAATGTAATTATGTGACAAATCAAATTGATAGAAGACCAAGAAACCACTAAATACACATGAAACATGAACATATTTTCTCCAAAATCTCCCACTATTCACCCCCCACCTAACTTACAGGGTGCGTGTCCTAACAACGAGTCTAGCCGTCATGCTAGGCGTGATGGTACTGAAGCAGTGGCCGGAAGTGACGCAGCTATCGGAACACCTGGTGCGGCGGCTCAAGGAGTACCTGCTCGACAAGCACCACGACAGGTAATGGACAGGATGTGCGTCATCACTCGCTCGTTCACGCTGGGGGCGGGCCACGGTCTATGGCTTGGGAATTTGATGGTATGACGAGGGTCCGATAGTTTTGAAGAAGTAGGGTTCTCGGTTTAGTCAAATACAGTTAAATTTAACTTTTTTTTTTCAACTCAGTGACAGTCATTTTCTTTCCGAGAAAAATGCCATTTGATGATGTCGTTATTCGCACATTCGGTCAATTTGGATACATTTTTTTAAGTCAGTTAATCAAAAAAAAATTAGAGCATTAACCCCTGGTTAACAGAAATTAGACTACTGGTTATAAAATGATTAGTTTAAGTGGCAATAAATTCATAGATATTTTCTGTACAGATTTAGCGCATGGCAGTTGCGCTAAAATGCGCATTGATCTGCCATATTGCGCAATAAAAAATAACAAATTGATTTGACTAATTACTTGTAGATCGATTGTCACAGCTTTTTAATAGGAATAGTCATACAACCTGTCAATAATATCAGTATTAAGTCTTCGCAAGAAATTTTCTTATTTTTTCCCCAACGAACCCAGTGTGAACGAGTAAGTGTGGTTTAACGAAGGTTACGTATGTACCGGTCCAGTCTAGCGTTAACGTTGAGCATTACTTAGAGATATAACGATTCTAATTGAACATATATAGACAAAATATTAGAAATACACTGGTTTTGGACACAGATGAGTATTTACTCACATTTTTTTTGTTGTTTTCTCTTTAAATGGAATGCAGGCAGCATTGTGAAGAAAGGATGAAAACATAAAAAAAAACAAATAAATATAGTTTTGATTACTAATAAGTCAAATTGAGTAATAATCCTCACGTAATAAGAAAGCAATAATAGGGCTGGGATTCGCTTCAAACTATCGATACAAATTATATCGATATCCTTTCAATTGATTGTATGTTGCACAATCATGTTTTTGTATCAAAATTTTCAAGTTGTATATTTAAACGACGTATCTTATTACTTAATAATATGTTTTGCGCTAAATTCTCATCTAAGTTCCGTATAAAATACTCCTGTGTCCAAATGTCAGTGAAAATATAAAATGAAAGTCGTAGATGATATTCAATAGAGTTTTCTATTATTTTAACAAGCTATTGTACTGTAGTCACTTCAAAATATTACTTGTATGTAAGCTTTGTTATGTACTATCGTGTATGTATGTATGTATTATAGGCACAGAGCATCTTTTAGATGGGTGTGGCGATATCTTGGAATTTTATACAACTTGAGATTAATTATATACAAATAGTGAAAAGTATTTCTACTTTTTATGGCTTAGTTAATAAAAATACTTTAAGGCTTTTTAATTTTTTAATCATTAAATAACACTTATTAAATAATTGAAATATATTTTTTGTGTCGACAATTAAATAATTGCTACATCACTCTAAAGGATGCTAGAATCATATCAATATAATAATATGTATGACGAATACAAATACATGTAATGTTTTATATACATAAATATAAACGTAATATTGAATTGCCAGCAATAAAAATGTTAAAATAATATAATTATATTAATTTGTACTTTTTTATAATTATATGAATGAACGGACGTAATTGCAATACTCTTTCTGATTTATTTGTTTTATTTATAACTTTCTTTTGTTTAATTATTTTTGTTATAATTTGATTTTCTTTTTGTCCACTGCAGGTATGAATGCAAGTCATTATGTGGTTGATTTTGTCAGAATCAGCATCGCTAGTGGAATTTTAGGTGTTATTGCAATTTTGTCCCGGAACACTGCGTATTGTATGTACGCCGACCGCGTCGAGGTAAATGCTGCTCAGTTAAACTAACAATACAGTTAAGGATTAACTAATAACACAGTTATCACACAATGGTGGGGAACGGATAACATATCATCAGAGATTAAACTGCAGAGTGTTAGATTAACTAAGCCGTTAATATTGTTTACTGTTTGCACGATCGCGTGAGTTGATAAATAAAGGAAATTGTACGCTTAATTGTTAAATGTAAACACTTTTTTTTAACTTAACTAACTTAAATATTACATATATTTTTGGTTGAGGTTATTTTCTTTCAACTTGGGAGAAATAATACACAGACAATAGAGTTATTTTGATCTCTAGACCAAGGTGTTGGTCTTAACAACAATTGGTTTATTAGTATTGTTTATTTCCCCCTAGTAAAAGTGTTACAATGTTAACTAATTAAGCAATTGTTATACTCAAAGTTAGTAGGCTCTCTGTTAACGTAGAATATTGTTATAATATATTTATCAACTCACGCGCCGCGCCGTGGTGTAAGTATACTTATAACAGTGATATTTCTTTTATTATTATTATTTAAGTGTAAACTTTAAGCGGTCTCACACAGTTCTAGAAGTCTGAGAATATATTTTAGGTAGGTACTCGACCAATTGATCGTTCTCATACTTTAAGATATGTCATCTTAAATACAGACTGAATCATTTTTAGGGACGCCTAGTTCATTAATAATTTTAAGATCATGGAATGATTAAATGATTTGTCTAACCCAGTTCAGGAAAGGATGGTTTAGACGGCTAGTGTTGTGACACTTGTTTATCGATAGTTTTTCAGATTAAAATGTAAACTTAGTAAAGTGATGACGTCAGTACTGAGTTAATTATCGGGGCTACAAATGAGACTTAAATACTTTCTACGTCTAAGTTGCATACAATCCATCCTTTACCGAACAGAGTGTTAATTACATGAAAATTTCGAGAACTGTGTGTGATCGCTTTGTTTAATTAGTGATTTTACATGAACAAACAAAGGGCTGGGCCCTCCTAGATATTTGATGATTTATTCTAACGTTATGTACCGTATGTTGTCGAAGCTTATAGTTAAATTGCTCACGAATCAGTTTCTTCTACAAGAGTTGTCCAACGTGCATTGTATCGATGTGTTTGTCAAACAATATTATGTCTTAAATGCCTTGTAATTGGTTGGTTAGTCTAATTATAGTCTATGATCATGTTGTCATTGTCAAACATAATATATTGTTTGACAAACAGAACGTATTTGACAAAAGTGAACTCTTTAAGACCTAAAAGGCTGAACGGTTTAAAAATCTCGAATCTGTTGAAAACTTATAACTGGTTTAGGTGAAGGATAATAATTAATTGCTTTATTGCGTTTGTACAAATTGTAGTTAGTGGGGCAGGGGTGTTGAGTTGCCATCACAATGTTTTTATATATGTTCTGATATTGGTTCTAAATTATATTCGCTATTTTTATATTGAATTTAGTCAAATATTCGCTAAAGACTATTTTAAAGTATGAATCGTGAATGTCCAGTTTTTATTTCTGTAGCAACTCTATTATTTTTAGAGCAATTGAACTATGGAGTCTTAACAAATAAAATCGATTCATACTTTACTAGTTTTTATCAAAGTGACGTTATTTATTAAATTAAATTATTTATGAGTCGATTAATTGACAATATTTTCGCAGTTTATTTAATAATATTTTCGTAAATTATCAATAAACTGTTTATTAATTTATATAATTGTCAAAAAAAACGATTATGTTTAGTAGTGTTATTCAAATACGCATGAAGATGGATTTTGTTTGACAATTCATTATACTGTACATTTTTTTACTGAAACACTACATAATAAGCAATAAATTTTAAATAAAATAGTTTTTGTCTACAACGCTTCAAAATAGTTTCGGCTAGATTCTAAAGTAGATGACAGAGGGGAAGCCATTTTTATCAAGTGTTGGTCTGATACCTAGTTAATCCTTCTTCGTATTTTAAAGAGAACATTCCAAAATTACTGTGTCTGATACGATGTGGTGGAGTCAGGGAACCTAATAATATATTTGGCAACAAAATACTTTTTAAGCTCAAAATGTCCTATTCCTAATTCTTTCTAATAACTTAACTATACTGATCGATTCCCACCTTTAAATAAACGTAGCTTTAATATATTGTAATAATAAATAAATGATAGTTTAGATTCTAAATTATAATAGACCCCGGTTTCCTGACAAGCCTGTGACAGTTACGACTTAGATTAGATTATATAATAGCCCAGTTACTACCATCCAAGTTTATTGCTGTACAAAACATTTTAGTTCTCAAAAACAATCGTTGTATACTTAAATATTTTTTATAAACTCGCTAATTGAGTAACCGAAATTGTTGTTTATATTTATAATTCTGTATTGATTTATATGTTGAAAAGTGCAAATATTTCATATAAAAATTATAGCAAAACAATTGGTTTAATAGTGATAATTATCTATTGTTTATATAAATATTTGCAATGCCTTATAGTGACACCAATAATGAATGAACAACTGTTTAGCACTCGCATGAATTTTGTTGTATTTTTATACCATTTGTTTTGGAGAACACTCGAAAAAATATGTATGTTGAAATATGTAAAAGTATTAATTTTCGTTGCCGGCTATGGATTGAATTAAATCATCACAATTTTATTCAAGTTTGTGTTTTATTTCGTCTTCAAAAGCTATTGTTTAATGTTTTTAAATGAATGTCCATAGAGTCACTTTCGGAGTTATCGCCCAATAATATTTATTTCGCAAATCGAACTACACCAAGGATGTCGATAAAATATCAAAATTTTGCTCTTTTTTTCCGGTCGTCATACTTGCTGTCTCTCTGTCAGCTTATACATACATTGAGTACGTGATCTTCATATTACACGACCAATAAGGCCATGGAAACACAATTTATTTCGTAGGTAGCCATAGATTTTGTGCCGGTCATTTTCAATACTACCCACTTTTTGAATCAGCGCTCCTAGCTTCTAGATGGCTTCTAATGTACACGTCAGTTACATCCGCGCGCGCGTACGGTGCAGTGGTCATCTACTGGTTATATCTTATTACGATTATTGTGTTCCGTGATAATTTACATGCTCGTGAGTTGCATTGTTAATCGACTTGTTGTGTGCGTGGTTACTACCATTTTTACTGCATAACATTAGCTGATAACAACGGCTTCGGTTATCGGTAAGTGCTTTATTATTTTTATCTTATTTTTTTCTAGTGCGGGTGTCGCAAAATAATTTGTTCTTACGGTTTTTTTACGTTCTATTTTTTATTTAGACTGTTTTAATATGTGTACTAGCTAACATGTGAATATTATTATACTAGGTTGTAGGTTACACTCGCGTCTTGTGGAAACTGCTTCACTCACCCATGATAAAAAGACCCTTGTCCATTACAATTTTCATCTAAATCTGTTCAACCGTTAACGTAAAAGCTAGGTAGGTACTTATAATTATATTCTGCAAAACACCCCAGGACCCGTACCACCACGTGTTTTTGCATCACTATTCAGATGTGTAAGCGAGATAGCTACTGACGTTGTATAGCATCGTCTCTTTTTTACAAGAAAACTATTCCTGCTTCAGCACGTCATGTTAAGACTCCTGACCGAAAACGGATCATAACATAGCTAAGGGGCGCTTTATCTGGGTTCGCAGACTGGCGCCACATGGCATAGCCTTTGTTCACCCACCGTATAGTAGCGCTCGTCTTACCACTGTCACTTTTATCTCATTAAACTTGCACTGGGCTGACCAATTCTAGCGATATTATAACCATTGATAGCCCAGATTCTGTTACAGCTAGCTTTGTTCCGTTATACATATTTCGGTCCTACAGTATGGTCCTCTCTATATAATAATCGAATATCTTGCAAAGTTACTATTAAGTAATCTGTGCTAATTTTTCTATGGTATATCGGCCTTAGCTTGTGTAAAAATAATAAGTTATTCATTTTTTTAGTTTTAATTACAAAAAAAAACATTTTATTAAAAACATTTAATTGCATAAAAAACCTCTTTCACAAATCGATACAAAAATACTTGCAAAAATAAAATAAAATTCAAACAAAATGCACCATATAAGTTATCGAGACGTAATAATGTTTTCACACTTTAGTCGTCACTAGAGTTGTAGCATAAATAAATTATTAAATACATAATTGATTTGTTTTTCCTATTCGTTTGACGTTACAGACACTGATCTAGGCAAAGCCGTCAGATTGTCTGGTTTAGGTGGAGGTACAGGCTTGTCCGACAGTTCAGCTGCCTCGTCCTGATCCGCAATATCCACAGTGACCTCCACACTATCTTGGTCAACTATCTCCACGCTATCTTGGTCGACCACCTCTACACTTTCCGTTGAATCGTAGATTTCTTCCGGAGACTCCACTAGGTTCCTGTAAATTGAGATTCACTATTGTATTGTGTTCAATGGAGTAACTGTTGTAATATTTAACCCCCGACGCAAAAAGAGGGGTGTTATAAGTTTGACGTCGATGTCTGTGTGTGTGTCTATCTGTGGCATCATCGTAGCTCTCAAACGGATGGACCGATTTTGATGCGGTTTTTTTTTTTCATTTGAAAGCCAGTTATAGGTAGAAAAATGTAGGTCTAAAATGTCTTAGCAGTACGGACACAATGTACAAACGCTCGAGAACAAATACAATCGAATGAGCGCTTTTCTCGATTTCTAAACGCGGCATCAGCGACTTACAGCACTGAGAATTTCGGTAGCAGTCTTGGTGATGCGTGCGTCTGCGTATACTCTGGTATTTGTCTTTACGAGTGACCATCCGAAGATGTGGGTCTAGTACACCCGCGGTCGTATTATTATTCATTCTTTGTTCAAATTCCAGTACGAGAAACTGAGCTACACATTACGAATCAGCCCTCTTTCACACTTACCTCAAAGGTAAACGCCCTTTCTCATACAGAATAGGCCTGAGTATTGATCACCACGCTTGGTCAAGGCGGATTGGCGATTTCAGAATTTTTATTAGTTTGTTTTTTTTCCACACGATGTTTTTCTTTACTGTTATTCAGTCTTGTCTAAGATACACTTGGAAAGTACTTATGACCTAGAAAATTCGGGTGTTTTCTCGTGGTCCGATTATTTTAAAATAATTGAATTTCCAATACAATATTCACCTCTATTCCACGAGAAACCAGCCGAAAATTCATATCGGTTTTGCCCGGCTTCGAACCCGGACTCTCGTATGCGAGATGCAGGTGCCTCCCACTAGGCCACCACGACGTTATACTTCTAGCTATTCAATATTTTTAATCTACGCTTTTCATAGTGTTATTAAGACGTGTATTATTAAGGCCCAAGTTCACCGACAAGATAACGATCCGATTAACTTATAACAGATGTTTACCATAAATTCAAACTTCCAACTTTCGATGGGTAGCGTATTATTTGAGATTTTTATTCCTGAAACAGTCGATTAGCTAACCAGGGTTGAACTAGAAGTGAGTAACACGAAAACTCCAGCTTCCTGGGTCAAAACCGTTTTTGTTTAACGGGCCGATTACGTAACCATCTGTCGGTGAACTCTGCCCTAAGAGGTCCAGTTTGATACATCGATTTTTTTGTTGATAGTCTCGATATAGATTAAACTACTTTGTTTATTGGCTTATCATACATACCCGTCAATCGTCGTAGTAGAATTTTGATGGCTATAGGCATTGCCAGAGCGAGCAATTTGCGACGCATCCCTGGAATGTTTAATACAACTGATGAACTATTTCTAATTGTTTACTATACTTTGCCAAAAGATAACCAAGCCATGTGCGTATAGAAGCCACCCGCGTGCCATAAGCTGTCAGGTTCCTTATCATTATAAATAACTCGTGAACCAAACTTGCCTTTTGCGTGCGTCTCCCCAATTGCAAAATTATTGCGCTGCACACCTGTGATTGCCACATTAAACAAGTAATAAGCACCCATATAAATAAATAAATATAATATAAATTTTATACATATATATTATTATCTCTTGTTATAATTAGGGAGGTAAAGGAATGGGAAAATGAAAAAGTTCAACTGTTTTACCAATTCCGTTTTATTTTTAGGCTTACACATTCTTGTATATTAACATTACTGATAGCTAGCATCACTAAATACAGTGGAGTAATTATAGTTATTAATTTATTAGATATTTTGATTTCACGTTATATGTTAAGAAATAAAAACTTGTATTTGATTTCAAAATAAAAATCTAAAAGTTACGTAATCAATAAAATCTTGAATAAAGCCTTAAAACGTCTAACAAAATAAAAATTTACAATAAAAAATATTATGATTGTAAAATATCGTTGTATCCCTGAGGAATGTCTAATCTAATAAAACGCTACAAAAATATTTCACAGAATATAACTTAAATAACATAAGAAAATATACATTTCTAAAACTAATAATTGAGAATGAAATTAGTGTTTAATAATGCCGATGTAGGGGAATGCAGGGTATTTGAGGAATGTAACATATAAAGCTACATATTACTATTATGTATATATTTCTGAAATGGCGTTTCATATTTAGATTATCACATAAACAATTCCACATTCACGTTTATTGCCAATTCCCACACATAATAAGCGATCAATATCTTATACATAGCGACCTCGACGGTACAGACAGACAACGCGAACAAATAGAGAGTTATTGTAAATAAAAACAAACATTCTTAAAAGAACGTCAACATAGTTTTGGAAGCCAAGAATACATGCTATGTAGAATCTTAAAGTATCAATTCTCGGCTCATTTAAGTACCCCAAATCGGTTCATATGTACGTAAAACTAATGTTTTCATATAAATATATAAGCACGATGTTACTTCAGTACATACAACCGCTATTTCGTAATCATAAACACAATACGATTCGTTGTAAAAATGTATAAAAACATCGACCATGTAGATAATACTAATCATTCATAAGTACTAATATAAGCCGTTAAAAATGTTGTTTCTGGTGAAATACGTCATTAATTACGTAATTGATTTTTCATAGCAGACGTATATATCTGTTATACTTAATAAGTTACACTTAATTATAATGCTTAGGTCACGTACACAAATATTATTTATATTGAAGTTGTGGGGCATCGCGGATACTAAATTCGGCAATAGCTCGTATATTTTGCTAAATATAGTTACATATTATATACTAGCAATGTCTCCCTGTATATTCAGGAATGCAAGCTTATGCTATAACACTATTCGTATTATTATAACATATTTAGTATCCGCGACGCCACGCAATCCCACCTATCTAGCGACACAAACCCAGACAACACAATGCTTCGAAAAACATTTGAATTTGGAATGTAAAACGTAATTTTAGTATTCAGTCGAATAAATGCTATAATCGCTTTGACACAGCGATCGTGATCGTTCGTTCAAAGTATCAAATTCATTCTATCGTTCAATGTTCAGGATGTAATGTGATTCAGAACGATATTTCATTTTGTCCCAAAACGTTAATCGGTCTAAAAATTGGCTTAGCACTAAATACCAATCCAAAATATAGGATTAGCTACTTAATGCAATAAATGCTTTAAAAATCTGTAAATAAAATCTTATTTTCTTAGAGAACTATCTCTTCACTTCAATTGTACCAGTAGGTGGGTGTATAGTTTTAATTTCGTTAACATTATTTTACTTTCGTGGGCCTCTTACACTTATTAGTCACAATTTACTTCTTATTGAGATAAAACCCATACTAATTAAGTATGAGAACAATTAACGCCATTGTTTTGACGTGAAGTGACTTTACATCTAAGTTCATGTTGCACTGTGTCTAATATCGTTGAAAACATTATGCTGTGTGCATTTATAAAATCCTTAATATTTATATTGGTTTCACGGTGACCTGTCACAAGGTATTTCGATGTCGAAAATAAAATGCTTGTAAACGGGTTAAGTAAATTGACATTATATTTAGGTAGCATGAAGCTAACACGAAATACCCCGTTCACAAGCTTTTTAAAACATTCACATATCGACATAAACAAAATGACACACAGACAATACAAAATGTTAAATATGAACCCTCTTATGTACTGGAAACATTGGTGACATACAAAAACTGATTTTACAAAGGTTCAGTGTTAAAATTGTTTCTTACGAACCAAACACGGTAAAAATGAAATAAAAATATTATTTTAAATATAAGCTAGTGTTGTGTGTATATAAATGCCAATATTCCCAGTAACAGTGACGACACAGTACGACGTTTACATCACATACTATCTATATCATACCACATACAGTCGGTTTTGAAGAACAATTTCACGTTTTTTATTATCACTCTTACGTACACGACATAAGGCTGATATTATTTAGTATTTTAGACGCAATAGGATTTCCTGGTCAAAGATTAACTTGCAAAAATGCTCACTAAATGCTAAATATAATTATTTTTGTCAGTGAGACAGACATAAGTACATTTAGCTACAATTTAGTGATCAGCTATGCGAGTCGTTCTAAATTATGTCTTACGTGTTACTTCAAAAAATCGACTTTTTTTATAGTTGATGTCCATATCGATATATCGATAAAAAAATGAAGTGTCCGTCTGTATGCGGCAGAGTGTGGGCTTACGCGTGTGCGACGGGCGCGTCCATGGCGGGGATGTAGTCGAGCGCCATGAGGCAGGCGAACACCGTCATGATCATCTTGGGCTTGCGCTCCGTGATGTCCTCGGGCAGCGCGTACACGCGAGCTCCGCACCGCCGCGCCATCGAGATCGCGTACTTGGCGTTCGCGTGGTTCTCCTGGTAAGTTAAATCATTTTAAATTAATAAATTAGTCCGTTGTTTTGCCTTGGTCTAGTGGTCGCATAAAGTGACTACTGTAAAGGGGGTGTCGGGTTTGATTCCCGGGTCGGGCCGAAATCGAATGTAAAGTGTCACAATGCAGCTCGGAGTCAGGAAGTTGGTGGTCTTGTACCCCTATATCTGGGACGGCAAGTTAAGCCGTCGTTCCCGGCTGTTATCTTGATAGCAGTTGTTGTTATAATTCCATGTCAGAGGCAGTCAGGCGGATTTAAGAAAACTGACACTAGGGCTTGTTAGGTTGGTAAAACCTGCAGCTCACATGATAAGAAGTATTTTCTTGGCTATATACTATACAGGAATACTGTACAGATTAAATCTTCTTATTATCATGTGGGCCGCAAGGTTTAACCAACCTACCAAGCGCTAGTGTGAGTGTTTTCTCAAATCCGCCCGAGGGCCTCTGACATGGAATTATATCAACAAATTCTATATAGCAACTGGGGATGACGGCTTAACGGTCCCAGGCACGGGGGGTATAACACCACCAACTTCCTGACTCCTTCCTGTTCCTGTGAATTTCCTCAAAATCCACAAAGCAATTTCGGCCCGACCTGGGAATTCAACCCGAGACCCAGTTTACAGTAGCTGCGTTATGCGACTACTGGAGATTACATCAAAAATATGATTAATATAAAGTAATTCTAAGATTCTTATTCCATATTTTAGAGTAACTATTTACGATTAGTACTTTAGTAGATATATTCTTTGAAATTATAAAAATACATAGTATGCATATGATGTAAAATTATGCGTATGAATTATAAATATCAAGTAGTTATGTGCAATACAATATAAATTGTTGATTAAAGACACTATTTCAGATGATATTTATCCTTCGTATCGAATAGTCTGAAAGTTCACCACCTTTAAATATTATAAAACAAAAGATTACCTCCTCATTGCCTCCAGGCAGCACAACGTCGTAGTTGATGGAGCCAGGCTTGATGGCGTCGATCAGGTCGATGACCACCTTGCCGTCAGCCAACACCTCGTCCTAAAAAATAATAATATTGATTAATTAAGTTATAGACATTTGAGTGATCCGAGATGACTTCAGGGGGGTTAGACAAGTGGCAAAACGCTAACGCTATAGAATAGAAAACAAAATGTATGGGAATGACATTCGTTTACGACTAGCTATATGTCATTCCCATACATTTTGTTTTCTATTCTATAGCGTTAGCGTTTTGCCACTTGTCTAACCCCCCAGGATAATTTTCACTTATTTTCTAATTATATTTATCTAGCTGTTTCCCGCGGTTTCACCCGCATTCCGAGGGAAGTACTTCTCGCACCCGGGCAAAAAGTAAAAGTAAAGCTCTAGACTATCTTTGTACCAAATTTCATATAAATCGCGTAAAAAGTAGTTTTGGCGTGAAAGCGCGACAGAGTTACTTTCGCATTTATAATATTAATAAAGATTGTTAATTCCACTTTATTCAGACATTAGTTGATATAAATTATTCCTATTGAAATTTTATGAAAAATATTTACGCAAACTTCACTAATAAAACTTCACTAAATACATTTTCCGTTAAATATAATTTATACTTATTTCTTCCTATCCCACATTTGGCAAATGATTATGATTTAAGAGCGTTTACGCTGTCCATGCGCAAAAACAGTAATTTCAAACGTGTTTAATACCATCAACCAGTTGTACTACAAATATGTTAGTTACTAATAACTTTAGGAAATTTCACTGTTTAAATAGTTAGTTAAGAAAATATTTCGATTTATAGAGTATTTATGAATTCTATCAAGATAACTGATCAGAGGTTTTCTTAATTTCCCCATACAGCGTATGTTTCGATGCCTAAAACTCATGAAAATACAGGGAAACGTAGTTTAAAAAAGATAATAATCAATTACTTAAATCGTCAAGTAAATAGTTAGTTGAAAACAGTTTCCGATTTAGCAATCAAACAACAAGAAATTAACAGTCAAATAATGACAAATATCCAGAAATTCAGATGATTTTTTCATCGATATATCTTCTTTAATTTATTATCATAATGGCTTTTTATTATAGAATAAAGTCTTCTTTAAAACATCTGCTTTGAAATTTTAAATAATTTAGTGTAATTATTTTTCTATGAATATTTGAAATCTATTATAAAACACTGCGCGCAAATCAATTCAAATCAGACCGCCACGAGGCTTTCCAGAGTGAGGACGTGTCGCTCGATGCTCCATCCTGACCTGCGTTGACCTTTGCCGTGCGTACAAGGATAGCGGACTTTTATAGTGTGATAGAAAAGTCTTGCTACTTTGGTAAGTAAAATATTTTATTATTATTTTCGATGATACACTTTTTTGTGACAACAAATTATATTTCAGACGTAATGGGAAACAAAACCAAGTTATTTTTAGCGAAAAAACGACAACGCAAAAATGACGAAAATATGGAAAAAGCAAGTGCTAAAAGGTTGGTATATCTATGTTATACTAATTCGACGATCGGCTTCGGCACCCGGTTATAACACATATTTTCGCATATTGGGGGTAATGTAATATGGGTTTTTTACTTGAAATAAATGATTATTTATTCGAATTAATACTGATTATACTATATATTATAGATGTTAGTATAATTAGTTTAACCTAATCACGTATTCGACAAACAGTTTTCTTGGTAAGGCAAATATCTTTGATTTGTGTCGTGATGCATGAATACACTATTAGATCACCTGAGCAAGGTTTTATTTCGGTAAGGCCTGTCAATCAGGACAATTGAAACTTTATTTCCATGTCATAAATGTCTCATAACGAGCCTTCGTGAGATAAACCTACTTTTATTTTTTACCTACCATACATATAACTATAATATATAACTGTATTTAAAATCGAGTTGTAATAAATGTAAATAACATACTAATAAAAGAATCCCACTACTAAATGCAAAAAAAACGAGTTTATGTTGCTTTAAAATGGACAATGGCTATGGGGCTTGGGCTAAAAATAAACTAATTATAATGAATCCTGCCAGATATCAAGATATAGCCCAAAAATCAGTCCTGAAAAAACAGTATTTACTTCATCAACTTTCGGCTTATATCTCGATATTTATAGGACAGACAAAATATTGTTTTTGAGAAGATCATTCAGCCCAATCAAATGGCAAGCTTGTAATCAAACTATTATTTATGAATTCTCTTTTCCTAAGCGTGTTTTATTTCCAATATTTTCTTTTATTTAATTACTGCTACCTTTCAGATAACAAGGCTTGTGCGCTTACTGGTATATGGTTTAACTTCAGGCAATGTAAAAAAAAATCAAGTGATGAATAAATTATGGCAAGAGTTGAGTGTGAACACCAAAATGAAGAAGAGGTATTTTGAACGCTTTTTTAAAACAGTTTGTTTTACTTTTCACGTTTATATAGGCGATCACACTGTTTTAAATATGTTATAGGAACACTTCCTTGGTCTATCTGTCTGTCTATCACTCTATGAAGCTTGGGAATCAAAACCTATGGTTACTTATTGTAAGAAAAACTAATTCAAAAATTGTAAAAAGAAGGCAAAAAATTTGAAACTTTTAAAAGAAAATAATAAACATAAGTAGATCCGTATAAAGTGTTTTATTTTAATAAAATTAAAACAAGTAAATTAATAAAAAAAATAAAAAACTCGACTGCGATTATAATTTTAAATACCTACCCTATAGTGTCACTGTCACGATCAAGACAAATTAATGACACTTAATATACATATATATACACACATACATACGTACGCTCTAAAACTAACTAAAACATAACCCTCCTGTCGCAATCGGTAAAAAAACATATATCTATTAATCATTACTATTAGGAAGGTTCAATAAATTATTGCAGAATTTAGTTATGTCTAAATTTCGATCTATAAATTCATGTTTATTTATTTATTGCACCATGTTCTTTACACTTGCAATATTATTACTGACTACTTATTTTATGTACTTATTCGCATCCGTTAATTTTTTTTTTCTAAAATAATTCACTCGATGGATCAAAATGGGTATGTTTGCCTATAGCGCGAGAGAACGCGCCAGCGCTACGCACACAGTCACATTCGCTTCTATGTGAGTAAAACTTGCGTTAAAATACCTATACTTGACATCGTGCGCTATGCGTAAACGCTCTTAATATTGTGAATATTGAAATGTAACTTTTTTTCTATAAACTAAGCTGCACCTAGTCAAAATATAACCCCCTCTAACGTTTTCTAAACAACTGTCTCTCAGTTACGCTTTCTGGCGAAAACTGCTGAACCGATTGTTATAAAATTTGGCATGAATACAGCTAGACCCCTAGGGAAGGTATGAAGTAGTCTCCTTAGGATGCGGGTGACACCGAGGGCAATAGCTCGTAATTAACTAAAAAATAATTAACAAATTATATATCTTACTTGGAAGCTCCTGATGGCGGAGGTCTTCCCGGCGCCGCTGAGCTTGTTGTTGACCCACTGCACGATCTCCTTCTCGATGATGGGGTTGCCGGTGTTGGCCAGCCGCGTCAGCACCGACAGCGTGTACGCGCGCATCAGCTGCCAGATCAGCGCTGGAGTGTGGTACGTTTGGGTAAGGAACACGGAAAATATTGACTGTAAAGGTTTGATTTCGTTGAGCTTTTTGAATGTCAGTGATTTTTAAATGGTATCCTATCATTTTACTTTTTAGAGACCCTGATTAAATGTAGTGTAATACCCGTGTAAGTTTTTTAGGAAATAACTTGGGCTGCCATCACCTAAATCACCTTTGACTAAAATTATAAAACCCCAGACATGAGTGAATTTTTATTGCAATCAATCGGGATCAGATATCAGGTCAAACCCGAACCCAAAGTGTCCGGGTTTTACCGGACCCAAGGTATCCGGGTTTTACCGGACCCAAGGTATCCGGGTTTTACCGGACCCAAAATGTCCGGGTTTTACCGGCCCCAAAATGTCCAGGTTTTACCGGCCCCAAAATGTCCGGGTTTTACCGGACCAAAAATGTCCAGGTTTTCCGGACCCAAATTGTCCGGGTTTTACCGGCCCCAAAATGTCCGGGTTTTACCGGCCCCAAAATGTCCAGGTTTTACCGGACCAAAAATGTCCAGGTTTTACCGGCCCCAAAATGTCCGGGTTTTACCGGACCAAAAATGTCCAGGTTTTACCGGCCCCAAAATGTCCGGGTTTTACCGGCCCCAAAATGTCCGGGTTTTACCGGCCCCAAAATGTCCAGGTTTTACCGGCCCCAAAATGTCCGGGTTTTACCGGACCAAAAATGTCCAGGTTTTACCGGACCCAAATTGTCCGGGTTTTACCGGCCCCAAAATGTCCGGGTTTTACCGGCCCCAAAATTTCCAGGTTTTACCGGACCAAAAATGTCCAGGTTTTACCGGCCCCAAAATGTCCGGGTTTTACCGGACCAAAAATGTCCAGGTTTTACCGGCCCCAAAATGTCCGGGTTTTACCGGACCAAAAATGTCCAGGTTTTACCGGACCCAAAATGTCCGGGTTTTACCGGACCCAAAATGTCCGGGTTTTACCGGATCCAAATTGTCCGGGTTTTCCCCGGACGCAGTTCGAAAACCCCGCCCGGACGTACCCCGGTCGCTCTCTAAACTAAGACAAATCCGGGGCAACCCGGACGGATGGCAGCCTTACAAATAACAAACTGAGTACAGTAAACACATCTATTTGTTAGTACCTAGCGTGAGCGTAGCGTTGCCCTCGTTGATGTCGGCGCCGGCGATGCCGACGAGCGAGAAGCCGAGCTGCCGGCCCAGCTCCACCGCGTAGTTGCAGTTCTCCAGCCGCTCCATGAACTTGCGCAGCTTCGAGAACTGACGGTGCACCTGATAACAACAGAAACCTATTTTATTCAGGTACTCACATCACATCAGTACAGTGTTGTTGCAATCACTATTTAGGTGTGAGAGCGAGATACAGCTACTAAAGTGGTGTAGCACCGTCTCTTTTTCACAACGAAACTTCCTGCTTTGGCACGGCATGGTAAGGCTTCAGGTATGAAGTTAGCCAATCGGCTGCGCAGTGAATTATATCATGTGTGAGGTCCTAGAGAATTCTTAATTGGTTTTGACTGTTTATTACATCATTATCATCATCAACCTATATACTGTCCCACTTCTGGGCACAGGCCTCTTCTCATACAGAGAAGGCATGAGCATTGATCACCACGCTCGCTCAAGGCGGATTGGTGATTTAAGACGTTTTAAGACCAGATTTTCTCACGATGTTTTTCCTTTACCGTTAGTCAGTGACGTCTAAGATAAACTTAGAAAGTACATATGACTTTAGAAAAGTCACGTTTGTAGTTGCTAGGTTTCGAACCCGCACACTTTTATACGAGAGGCAGGTGCCTTAACCACTAGGCCACCACGACTTCTATAATATTTTTATTATTGCATAAAATGTACTTATTGATGAACAGTTGACTTCTCAAATTGAGTTCATGAAATGTCACATGATCATATGTAAAGCAATGGTGTTTGTTCTCACCTTCTTCCAGTTGACGATGCCGGGCTTGATGATGTCGTAGAGCTGGAAGATGACGAGCCCGTCCGTGAGGTCGGAGTACAGCCAGTTCACGTGCGGCGCCACGCCCATCGAGTTCATCCAGTTGCGGTACGCTGCGGACAACACACACTTTCATTAAGTACGTATTAGCTTTAATAATATTGTAACATTACATTTTAACCTTTAATTGATCATTGTATTTTAATTTTAAATGATCATATTCGTTGATCGTTTAAGACAAAGCCAATTTGGCTGTCCATTTATAATATACATAATGTATGTTACCTCATATTTATTTGTGTATGTGAAAAAAATAATATAATGGCGCATGTCATAGCATAAAAACAGCTAAAACGTGACGCGAACGAAACGCGAGGGGAAATGTAGTATGTATTACTAATCTAACTCTGCACCCTAGCATGGGGTATACTTTTGAATTAAACATGGAGAGAAAAGGTGGATAAAACATATTTTTTCCACCCCCTATGCTAGGCCTGCTGTAGGTTGGTCTTGTCCGTTAATCCGCTAAAAAAGTCCAAACTAAACAAGTAAGATTTATTTTTTATTGTAATATAATGTTATAAGGTTTTATATAAGGTAATTGTATATAAGGTCTGTTCGTTTCCAGACAAAAAAAAATGAACGTATATCTAAAACTCGCCTTTTAAATTCTTTACCCGATACACAACATACATAATTAAACTTCAAGTAACACTCGTAAAATCCCAATTTAAACTTAGTATTCAATTTTCGAAAACCCGTCTCAGAGGACCACCAATATTGAAAAGGCATAACTTTAGCTAGCCATTCCTTATATAGGTAGGTAACAATAGGGTCGAATCATCGCGGTTTTTATATATTAAATTCAAAAGACCATTGTATGTCTGAGGGTGTGACCTCACGGCCGTAATTAAGATAATAAAGTTTAGTGTAAACAGATAACAGAAACAACCATAGATTTTCCAAGCAATTTGGTATTTGACTATGAGCCAACATGTACTAAAATAGTATTTTAAAATAAAGGTTACATGAAAAGAAAACGAAGTTTCAAAAATAACATTATGAAAAATATAATCATCAAGATTACCCGTGCGAAGCCAGGGTGGGCCACTAGTGAAAAATATTAAAATAGAAACACTCTTTGAAGTTTTTTCAATTCTCTATCCTTATAAACGTTATCTGTTTTTGGAAAAGAGTCGAGGTACTCAGTGTTTTGACACGATGATGTCATAATTCAATTCATGATGTTTTTCTAGCTACAACTTTTTAAACGCTTCTAACTTAGCTGTTTTTAAGATATTGCATCCATATTTAAATTGTAACTTAGCTCTTCGTTTATAATTGGTTATAGATCTTGTAATAAAAATAATAACAGTCAAATACCTTATTAGCAAAGAAATGACTTGCATCTTTAGGAAAACTGTAATGTATAGAATTAATGGCAAAAATACTGTGCCAAATTACATTATTTATAGTTAAACCGGTTTTGTGAGATTACTTTATACTTATTCTTTTATGTCAATTAATAAATAAATTTTATCTAAACCAGTACAGCAGTTTAACCTGACAAGTATAAGTTACAATTATCTTTTAAAAGGAAAAGTGGGCATTTGTATCGTTACGAAGCACAACACACTTGAGCAAAGGTTAGGCAGGTAAAACGCGTAAAAAAACTATACAAAAACTTAATTACATATTCTTAATTAAGTTAGTGTCGACTCTCGTTGTCTAAATACTCGATGCATAGCAAATAAATGACTTTTGATCTTCATATCACGCTATATAAGTTTTTAGTAAATAACAGCTGTTTGTTTTTACTTCCTAGGAATGGGACAACGCACGAGCAACGAATTCGGCAACTATTCATATTCTTTATTGCGTTCCATAATGTACAGATAAGGTGTTGATATATAAAAGGGTAACAATTATGGACCCTGATGGGCACAGCAAATAGTAGGAGAGAGGAAGACGTGGTAGATATAAAATATTTAGGTAGTATGCTTTCTTGTGAGGAATATCGTAGTTTATATAGTTATTTATTTTATTTATTATTATATATAATTATGTCCTTTATTTAAATTGTATATATTATTATCCGTTTATTTATCTTTAAAATTATTATTATTATATGTATCATTAATATCTTTTATTTTAATTTATTAATATTTGTTATTATATTAATTAATATTTATATGTTTTTATTAAATATGTTTAGGTAGGACTATCTATCATTTAGGGATTGTTTATTAATTATATTATATATTAGCTGTTATTCTAATAACTTTACGCATAATCATTTATATTTATTTATTTGGTCATCGGACATATATTCATTAATTGTATAGTAAGCTTTATTTATTAGTATTTGTTTAAGATTGTTTATAAATTTTGTGTCACTAGTCTCGTCTTTTATTATGTTGGGTAATTTATTATATATTTTGATGCACATGACATAGGGGCTGTTAGAGTGCAGTGTTAAGCGGGAAGTAGGTAGCATTAGCATGTTCTTGTGTCTTAATGATCTATTTGTGTGTTTGTCTTCGCGTTTCGTAAAGAAGGTGATGTATCTCCTAACAAATTTACATAATTCCAAGATGTAAATGCACGGCAGGGTAAGTATTTTGTGTTTTTGGAAGAAGGGTTTGCAGCTGTCTGTTTGTTCTATGTTTGTGAGTACGAAGAGTGAGTAAGGAGTTCGATGCCCGTGTGTTGCGAGAGGTGTAAATGTGACATACCTATTTATTAATTTTATCGTCATTCATGATAAAGCTATACGTATTATAAACCTATTTGGACTTGGACTGTTTCGTCCTTATTTAAATTTGTCAGAATGAGACAAAACAGTTCTATAACGAAAAGAGGCTTCTTAGACGAATGGTGTTATTATGAATAAGAGTGTATAACAATTAATTCTTATAATTGGGTTAGTTAATAATTATAAAACACTACATTGAGACCCTAAAAATCTGGCTGACTTAAATGAATGTAAATCATTTTTTAGCTGCTATGAAATTAATATTTTTGTTTGTGAATTGAGCTGGTAAATAGATGATTACATCATGGGTTGCTATTATCATTAATCTATGGAAAAAGCACGTTTCGACAGCAAAGTATGCATGTACTCAGAGTGGAGGCAGGCGCGTGTAATTTTATACTCTGTACCTATCGATTTAAACTATTGATGTAAAGAAAGTCGTAACCTATCATCATCATCATCTGCCTAGCCTTTTCCCAACTATGTTGGGGTCGGCTACCAGTCTAACCGGATGCAGCTGAGTACTAGTGTTTTACATGGAGCGACTGCCTATCTGACCTCCACAACCCAGTTTACTGGGTAACACGATACCCCTGGGAAGGTCGTAACCTATATTACATTAAATTTAAATGAATGTATGTTGTACTCACTCTTTTCTTCCCTGGTCTCATCCAGCTGGTGCAGCTCCTCGGTGTCGGCAGAGCGCTGCAGGCCCGGGTGCTGGTTGAACAGGTTGGCCACGAAGGCCAGGTTGAGCTTGTACACGCCGCCCACCACGTCGGCCGGGGTCACGAAGGCGCGGCACCTGAGCTTCGCCGCCTGCTGCAGCATCAGCTCCGCACGACGGAGGAGATCGGTTTCCTGGAATGATATCAAGAATTTGTAGATCAAGTACTTCTAAGTCAAAAACAAAGAAAATATTCCTCTTATTCTTCTACAGAAAATATATTGAAGTGGACTGCAAAATATAATTTGAAAATTGCCTATTCATTGGTTTTATTAATTTCTCCCAATGCCATTTTCTGTCCTTTAGACATAGGCCCTTTAGAATATCCCAAATTTAAAAAAAATAAAAAATCGAGCAGTTAGAAGAAAATGTCAACCAAGGAGTAATAGTTGTAATCCAGTCAGTAACTCCGTTATGGAAGCCAAAATAGTCGTCACTATGTACAATACCGCTATCCAACCAAAAGGCATGGCAGATAAAGTCTAGACACATTATGATGAAAACAAAAATAATGAAAAAAAAAACATTTCATTATTTCTGAGAAATTGTTACATCCATTTGTCTTTCTGCCATATAATGAAAAAAACTGTATTTAATGCTAAATAATGTGCCAAAACTTGTAATAGTTGGATACCTACTAATATATGTGTGTCTTCTGTGTTTTTAAGTTTTATTTGTCATTCGTAAATATTTTATATTATTTGTTATTATGTCCTTTGTCCTAGCTACCGCATTAGGTTAAGTAACCTGGAATGGTAGTTGTATAAATAAATAATAAAAAAGAAAAAATATGGCAGCTAAAAGTATTCTGAAGAAATAAAATGAAATACCCTCAAAGCATCCAAGGTGACGCCAGAGTCATCGGGCGCGATCTGCTTGAGCAGGTAGGAGTAGATCTCGGAGTCAGCCACGTCCTGCTGGAAGTTGGTGCAGCGCCGCGTCACGCCGGCGCTCTGCAGCTGGTGGTTCACCCAGCGCAGCAGGATCGCTTCCGGCGACAGCGCCAGCAGGTCCTCGATACGTTCCTGAGGAATTCACAAATTAATTATAATATTTAAGTGTCGAACCGACTTTGCTACTTAACTTGACTATACTATACTCAATGTATTATGAGATTAGACATATAAACGCACCCTATTTACTGTTTGTTCTAAAAATTTAAAACTATTACTAAGGTGACATGACAAAAACAGATGCAGAATATATTTGTTATTGTAAACATTATTTTGCTTTCAACGTCATCCTTATCAGTAGGGAATAGAACTCAAAATCAGTTGAATAAGCTGCAAAAAGAGTTCGGAAGTTTTTCCAATCTTATTGTAAATGAAGTATAGATAATACATATACAGATTAACAAGCTATTTTGCTAAATTAAGGATGTAACACACACTAAACATTAAGCCTGTTTCCCTTCATTTCGTAATATGAAGGGAGCCTGTAGTCATCCAGGCATATAATAAGGCTACAGACACTATGCCCGTAAAAAAACCACATGCTCAAAACAATTCCGACAATCTCGCGAGGAATTAAACAATAAGTATAAATTGTTTGTTGGATAGCTTCACAAATTGTTTTAAAATGTTGTACGAACCTGGTCATTGAGCAGTTCAGTAAGACCAGGGCAGTGTTCCAGCGTGATCTGGTTGAAGAGACCGATGCGGATGATCTGCCACAACAGACCCAGCACCAAGTGAGGTTTGCCTGAAAACAATAGACTTGTTAATATAATAGAAGCATTGTGGGAGGTATCTTTAGAGGTAGATAGGTATTTCTACAATACTGGGTTGTGATTTTACCCCACTAGATTTAAAAAGTTACAAGTACCAAGGTGATGCGTAAACTAAGCACAATTTCATTAAAGTTCCATGTATTCGAGCCATGCACGAATTTAAACCAAATGGAAAACAACACCACATTAGCTTGAACCCGTAAATCCAATGGGATCCTTTTTTGAAATGGTATAAACAGGTCGGGGGAGGACTCAAGACTTACTGAATAAAACTCATCAGTGTTTCTTCAATTGTCCTTAGCGTTCCGTCGCAGTCTCTTTCGAATCATCCCGCAGCCCGAGTGAAGGACTATGCTAAGTAGGTAGGTAACATCTTAACATAGGGTTCAGATTTCATGCTGTGGGATTTTCGAAAGAGTTACCGCGCCCCCGGAACATAAAGGGCTGAGGAAGGAACATGGATGGGTTTTAGTCAGTAAGAGTCTGACATTCCCTTCCGCCCCACCCATGGCGGGAGGGTTATTTGATGATTTCCCATCCGAAAAAAATGGTAATTTCATATTAGACTATGACGTAGCAGGGTCTGTTACCTTTAGCCAAGTCGTGTGCATCAATATTGACGATGTTGCATCCAATAGCTTGCGAGGAGACCAGCGCCAGCGTGAGGTTCTCGTGCTTGGTGTACAGCGTCAGGTTCTTCTTATTGATGGCCCGCTCGTCTATCGTGTCGGGACACGAGTGGTTTATCACTTTGCTGAAATATGAAGTTAGATTAGTGAAAAGTTATTTTGGTAGGTGTCTGATGCTGGATCTCCACTGATTTTAAAACGAAGGGGTATACTTTAAATATCAATAGTCTAGACTCTAGACTATGTTTATTAGAAATTTTTCGCTGAGACAGGCTTCACTTAAAAAGGCTGTTCAAAATTGGTACATTTTTATGTATTTTCTTTTCACAATTGAAGTAAATGAAAATTGCTGGAATAAATAATTTTAGTCCGCCATAAAAGAGGTAAGGAACCTAGGGATATGTAAACTACAAAATCACAATAGTTAAACAATCGCTGTGTACCACAAGTGGTACAACTAAACTGCTTCATCATCTTCAGCCTATTTACCATCCCAATGTTGGGTAAAAGCCTCTTCTCATACAGAGAAGACACGAGCTTCACCACGCTTTCTCAAGGCCAATTCAGTCTTTTTAGTCCTGGTTTCCTTGCGATGTTTTCCTACACCGATAGTCACTGGTTTCTAAGATCACTTACAAATACATATAACTTCAGAAAAGTCACATTAGTACTTGCCAGGTTTCACTAGGTCATCTCGACTTTTCCATCGCATGTGCAACGTGCGTGGACAACAACTGATTTGCTTACATTGTACGTTAAAGGACACTCCAGCATATCTCTCAGTATTGCAAAAGCCCAAAGAAGGTGCTGATCCTCAAAAAAAGCCCACTCACCATAATATAAGACCATCCTTCAGCTTCTCGTACAGCTGTTTGCCCTCGTGGTCTATTGGTAGCAGGTGCTTTAGGTCTGGGTCGTGCTCCAGGTTGCTATTGATCCACCCGGAGAACGCCATCTGCTCCTCCAGTCGTACCGAGTGAGTTGTGCCTAGAAAGGGGGATTTTGGTTAAGTATACTGCTGTTTTTATTTTCAGAAATTATAAGTGTAAGTTAGACTTTATTTTAACAGTTTTAACATTTGAAGTAGGATGCAAGTTATTAATTTCTACAACTTCCATAATCGTCATCATCTGCCTAGCCTTTTCCCAACTATGTTGGGGTCGGCTTCCAGTCTAAACCGGATGCAGCTGAGTTCTACATCTTCCATAATCAATTGGTTCTATTCATCTTTCTCATTGTCTATTTCCCTTATGTACATCTTTCTCATTGTCTATTTCCCTTGTAGTAGAAGTTTTGGTTTTTTATTATTATTTTTGCATGAGTACGAAAACTGCGAATTTATGAATCTTTTTTCTTTCCATTAAATAATTTAAAAGATTATGTGTTCATTATTGTATTGAGTATACCTAGACCTTACCTACTGTCTAGATCTAATTCCTTAGGTCATCTCTTCTAAAGCAAGTCTATAAATATTATTTGACATAACACAAGTATTCTAGTAAAAAAAATAGCGTATCTGCGTAGAAATCTAAACATTACATAAGACTACTTTAAACTACATGTAACCAATTCATACATACAACATCGTGACCCGGTTTATTTAATTTTATTGCCATAGGTAAACTGATAAGCTCAATAAATACTTATTTGTTTTTATATTGCCGTAGAAAACCCTTGGTATAGATTTTTATTCGTTTTGAACATAACATGGTCGCTACTATTTATCATGAACAAATTCACTTTTATTTTATGTCTAGGTAATAAGTTTTCTACTTTTGAATAACGATTGACTTTTCTCTTGAAATTTGGGGATTTCTGCAAGGTATATTGTATTTGAGGTGTTCACAATATGATCATAGAGCATAGAGTTATAGTTCAAGTTCAGAAATCATCAACCTATACAAAAGGGTCATCATCATCATCATCATCCTCCTTCCCTTGGGTTCATCACCCTCCTACCTTGATGATGATAATGACCATGGATAAGTCTCTACTATTTGAGGTCAGCGCAAGATGTCTTATTCTTTCATCTCTATTGGCAATCATCTCATCATCCACCCTCTTTGTTTACCCATATCATCTTTAACATAATATATTTGTTTACTTATTTATGTAATTAGCCTTTTTTAAAACACATAAAAAAATATAACAAAAAAGTCTTGATTTCTTTTTCATCAGACTTGACAAAAAAGAAGTTGTTCTCAGAACGAGAATTAAATTTGCATCAATCATGAAAAACTATCGCGCTTGTAGAATATTTGAAGGTTTGGAATTTTTAAGAATAATTATAATGGAAGACATTATAATCAACGCATTTACAGACCTTGTGCTCGTAGTAAAATAAGATTGACAGGATAAAGTTAAAATATTTTAAAAAATCCTCACCATCACTGGAAGCTTCGCTCATACCACCCAAGTGTTCCAGATTCTCCTTTTTACTGACCGCCTGTTTGAATGTGCTGGACACCTGGAAAAGAAGACATTACATTTTAAAAATCTGTTTCAGACAATTCATAAGCAAAACTAGCTATTTCCTGAGGTGTCACCCGCATCCCTAAGGAACTACTTAAGGCACCCGGAGACAAAGTAACTCCAGGGACCCCTCTAGCTGCGGGATGTTCGAGAGAGTTACCTTGGCTCCAGAATACAAAGGGCTAAGGAAAGAACATGGATAGGTTTTAGTCAGTAAGAGTCTGACACTCTCTCCTGTTCTGCCCAAAGCGGGGGGAGTCATTTGATGATTTCCGATCCGAAATAAAAGCCCATTCCATCATACTCAGTGTCGCATTTATAATAATACTAGCTTCCCGCCAGCGGCTTCGCCCGCGATATTTTAGCTAATGGATACAAAAACTTGACAAATTATATACTAAAACCTTCCTCATTAATCACTCTATCTATTAAAAAAAACCGCATCTAAATTCGTTGCGTAGTTTTAAAGATTTAAGCATACATAGGGTTATACGGACAGAGAAAGCGACTTTGTTTTATACTATGTAGTGATAAGTTAGAATATCGCTCCACTGACTTATCTTTACCGACAAAGAACAATTTGTATTGCAAGTAGGTACCCACTGAACTTATATTAGGTTATCGGAAATTAGTTTTCCTAGAATACTAACAATTAGCTGAATCTAGAAACATTATTAGTGTAGTAATTGAAAAGTAAGACAGATACTACAATGAGACTGCCACGTAACTTTTAGTTATTACAAACAAGCCGGCCCAGCGAACTGCGTACCGCCCCATCATTATTATTTGGATTTTTTAATAGTTATTCTGCTATTCGGGAAGGAGACAAATACAACAAATCAAAGACCATTAAAATCGGTCCAGCGGTTCTCGAGTTATAAGTGTTCGAACAAACCCGACTTCGTTTTATGTATATAGAAGAAGATAGAAAAAGATAAAAGATATCACACTAATATCCCAGAACTCTATGACACTGTCCGACTTGGGGATCGAACCTATATTTGATAGTTCCGCAGCCGGCGCTTGTGAACACTAGACTAAACGTATATGGAATTGAATCACCATTTATGTGGGTTAATTGAATGACAGTTACTTTTTATTTCTAAAAAAATAAGGGTAAACTTATAAAAAATAAATTATCTTGTCTTTGAAATAGAGCATATTTTAATAATTTTTGTTTGACAATCTGTTAAACATTTTTTTTAAGCTTCCTTTTATGCTATTTTTACACCGGCTTTATCATTTCACTTCTGACATTGGCAGAATGGTCGACATCGGCATCGACATGTTTGCCATAAACAAAAATAGAATGGAATTATTTACCCTTTGTTTTTGTTTATTTTAGATTACTTTGTAGAATTTTACCTTCAACTATAGATATTATAGCAGCCCGTTGTAATTCAAACCACTGCAGAATTTATCATCAGCCTTGAAACTAGTCAGATACGATCAGCTGACACATTATTTTTTCATACAAATCAGCATAATAACTGTACTATCGTAAAATATACATACACAAGGCTTACAATACGCCCAGCCGCTTGTAAAAAATATACTTAGCTAATAAAAAACAACACCAAAAGACCAATGACCTGACGTCCAACAATTGCGCATTGCAACCAGAGTGATTATTACAAGTAGATGTCTAATGTATAGTAGGTAGGTACTATAACTTCTTTCATTCAGGGTTATGATTTGTGTTGACATCATTTGAAGATGATTTTAAGCTGAAGACAAGAAGAAATTGATACTAACATTCCTTGATTAATTATCTGTTTAAAACAATATTGTGACTGTCTGACAGCCAATACACAATATAAACCTGTAAACCTAGATTCTATTCTCTAGGTCCTAGATAATATAATTTGGAGAGAATATACCTTTAGTAACTTAGGGCTGCAGTATAGTGTAGTAGTGCGTATGTATAGTGAAATTTTACTCCCAAAACTGTTAAAATAGGGTCAAAAATAGTGGTAAGTAAAGTTAATGTGGCAATTTCTGTCTGAAATTCAAGCAGACGGATTCGGGAGTTTTGTCCACTAGATAACCTACAATAAAGCTCAAGATTCAAGATAATAAAATTATAGAGAAAACCTTGTATTTATTCACACAACAGACCTGTGGGCTAGCTAAATAGAAAATGAGACTTAGTAAAAATGGACATACATACATACACTCGAAAAACATAACCCTCCTTCTGTCGCAGTCGGGTAAAAAGACAACCCGTGTGAGATAGGATACTATTTACCGGGTGCGTGAAATAGTACCTCTAGAATTTAATTGAAATTACTAGTAACAAACAAGGGTAAAGGATCAAATTGCCATCAAACAAAAATACCGTAAAACGAGAACCAATATCCCTATAAAACGGTAACAAGGGCAAACTGGTAACCCTGCATTTAGTGTCATCTATTGACCCCAATCATGAGTATTTATTACTTTATTGACCGTCTCGTAGCTAATCTGTCCACACAAACAGTCTTAACGGCTTGTCAATGCGTCTATTTATGAGGACAATAATGTTGATTTGTTTAACTTGGCTATGGTTAATTGAGTTTGTTGATTAACCGATCTTTACTCTTAGTGCCAAGTTCACCGATAGTTGGTTATATAATCGGCCCGTTAAACGAAAACGTTTTTTAACCACGAAGCGGTAATTTTCGTGTTGTCAACTTCTTTTTCAACCCCGGCTTGGTAATCAACCGTTTTAGGAATAAAAAAACCCAAATGATAGGTTATCCATCGTATGGTAGAAGTTTGAATTTATGATAAACAGCTGTTTTCAGTTGATCGGAGCTGTCGTGTTACCTTGTCGTTGAACTTGAGCCTTACTGGTACCAAAGTGACTGTATCTGTTACGTCACAGTTAAACGTCTGAACCGATTTAGAAGAAATTTGGCATGGATGTAGATTGAAACCTGGGGAAAGAAGGATAGTTCCCTCAGGGAAAACCGCTGGGAACTGCTAGTCCTAACTAATACTATAAATGTAAAAGTGAGTTTGTTTGTTTGTTACGCTTTCTCGGAACAACTACTAAACCTATTTGGATGATATTTGGTACGGCGATAGATGGAACCCTGTGGATCGTTATAGAATATTTACCTGGGAGTTTGAAGTGGTCCCCCTCTTATGGTAAAACCACGGGAAAATAGTTCGTTACTAAGGTATTGTGCGTTTTAATTTATAATTAGCATTGTTTCTATGTTTAAACGCAACAGGACAACTGTGCGTTGTACTGCATATCATTGGGGATAAAAATACTGATTGTAATGTATAGTTATTATTATTATACCTGGCTAATCAAAACCTAAACCTATTTCAGTAACATTATTTTTTTCTTTTTAATCTATACTCCATTTACAATAAGATTAGACATTTAAACGTTTACCGTTCGTTCAAACAATTTTGAGTTCTATTCCGTAGATAACACCATCCGTGTTGAAAGCAAAATAATGTTTACAATACCAAATATATCCTGCATCTGTTTTTTGTTATGTCGCCTTAGCAATAGAGCCTAAAATCGTTTGAACGAACGGTAAATGGGGTGCGTTTAAATGTCTAATCTTATTGTAAATGGAGTATAGAATTATTTTGTTCACTAATTATTGCCCATGGTTTTATTGTATATTATGTCCTAACTTTGTTATTTCAATCTAAATATTGGTGGCAAATACTCTATAATATTAAAATATAATAAAAAAATATATTTTAATATTAAAGAGTATTTTTTTAAATTATTTATATTGTTAAGAATGTATTAAATTGTAAATAATTAAAAATAATATGATTATGTTTAAATGTTGGTGTTTTAAGGTCCCATGTTAATCCTTAACATAATTTGATATATCGTCGGCGTCAGTGCAGGACCTTCTAAATGGAAAAATGTATGTTTTTGAAAAAAGTTGTATTAATTTGTTCGCATAGCTTTTAAGAAAGTTTTTACTGTCTACTGTAAAACAAACTTTTTTTGCATTTAGAAGGTCCTGCACTGACGCCGACGATATGCTAATGTAACTCTGTCTATCTTTCTGTCTGTTCATGGAAAAACGGCAGGACCGATTTAGATCCATTTTGGAATGGAGATAGATTGAAACTGAGAAGGACATAAGATTTTTACTCTGGTGAGTGTAGTAGTTTCCTCAGGATGTGAGTAGCTAGTCTTCTATACATATCAGAATCAGAATCAGAATCAGAATGCTTTATTTGTAAACATAGGTCAAATTACAAGTGTGTGAGATGTTACAGATAGGTAGATCCTCTATGTTTTGCCCAAAGGCGTACAAATGTATTTAATTAACTTTGACTTTAATTTTCTAATACACATTTAACTTTGAGGACATCATAATCATAAAGTGGTAGAATGATGTAATTTTCACATTAGTGAACTAGGCACATGCATATCACTACAAGTCTACAATCAACTTTAAATAATTAATGTCAAATAGTTTACTACTACTACAAATAGTTTATTAAGTTACATGTCATTTTAGCGCTAATGTCAATCAAAAATCCGAAATGGTCAAAATAGTTGAGGTGATGTAGATTTTTCTGAAGCAGAAATTATAGAATTGTCGTCCAGATAGTCCTTTAGTGAGTAATAGCATTTATTTATTAAAATTCTTAATAGTTCTGTTTTGAAATTATCCAAAGCTAATGTTTTAATTTTTTCTGGTAGTTTGTTAAATATTTTTTGGGCCATACAGAAGGTACTTTTATTCATAAGTGCAGTTTTGCCATAAGTTATTTCGAGTTCTGACTTATTTTTATCGCGTAATTTTCTGTAGTAACTTTTATTAGCTATTTTGTATAATGAAATGTTAGATTTGACAAATACATTTGTTTCGTATATGTACAATGATGGCAAAGTCAGAATTTTTAGACGAATAAAGATCGGTTGGCAACTGTCCGTACTTTTAAGGCCACACATAGCTCTGACACATCTTTTTTGGGCTCTAAATACGAGTTCTCTATCAACTGAATTGCCCCAGTATATTACGCCATATCTGAGTGTTGATGCAACATAGCCGTGATATGCTGTTAGTACGGATTCTAGGTTCACTATTTTTGATAGTTTATAGAGAGCATATGCAAATTTATTAAGGTTTTTACATATTTCGTCTGTCTGGGGTCTCCAAGTCAAACTGTTGTCTATAATAATACCAAGGAATTTAGTAGCAGTAGTTGATTCTATTTTTGTCCCTAAATAGTTGATGTTAAGGATTTTATTTGGGATCTTTTGATGAAAATGCATAATTTTAGTCTTTTCTAAGTTTATAATTAGATTATTGTTGTCAAACCATGATATAATTCTATTTAATGTCATATTTATTTCATTTTCATAAGTATCGGGATCATCACTCTTAATCACTACGGTGCTATCATCGGCGAATAGCACCATGGGGTGGTTTATTTGCCCCGGAAGGTCATTTATATAGAGCAGAAAAAGGAGGGGTCCCAGCACGCTACCCTGAGGAATGCCGTATTTAATTATGTCACTTTCGGAACGATATTTTTTCTCGTAACTGGTATTTAGAGATATTTGTGTGATTTCTACAAATTGCTTTCTGTCCGTTAGGTAAGACCGAATGAGATCAAGTATATTTCCCCTGATACCGTATTTTTCAAGTTTATTTATTAGTATAGGATAATCTACATAATCGAAAGCCTTAGTAAGATCCATATAGATGGCACATACAGGATTTCTCTCATCTACATTTGATAAAATAGGGAGAAGTAGGTCATGTATAGCCATATTGATTGTCTTCTGCTTACGAAATCCTTTTTGTTCCTTTACCAACATATTTGATTTCTCAAGGTAGTTGTACAAGGACTTATAAATGACTTTCTCAAATATTTTTGAGAAGACGGGTATCAAAGCGATAGGTCTGTAGTTTGACATAATTTGTCTATCTTTTTTTTTGTGCAGTGGTATAATTATTGACGTTTTTAATTTATCAGGGAAAACTCCGCTGGCAATACTCATATTAATTATGTGACTCAGATGTGGGGCTATATATTGGGACACACCTTTTATAACTTTAGTGCATATTCCGTCATAACCAACACTATTTGTATTTCGAAGTGAGTTAATATGATTATTTATATCTTGAGGTATGGTCGGCTCCATAAATAAAGAGTTAGAAGTATTTGGGAGTCCGTTCATTTCTGGTTTAGTTTTATTTTTTAGTTTGACAACTTGATTAATATAGAACTCGTTAAAAGCCTGAGCTATTTTTAATGGGTTCGTGATTATCTGTGTTCCTGTTTGAATTTGTATTATTGGTTCTCTAGGGAAGCAGATCTTAAAATTATTTATTATAGTCCATGCCGCTTTAGATTTATTTTTGGATGTCTTAATAAAGTAGTTATTCCTTGAATTTTGTGTTAATATTATTACTCTTTTAAGCCTTGCAGAATATGTCTTAAATAATTGTTTATTCTTTGTGATAGGATTTTTTCTATATTGCCATAGTAAATGCCGTTTCTTTTTACAACATTTCCTTATGCCTTTAGAGATCCATTTTGCTTTTTTAGTCATTGACTTTGTTATTATTTTGAAGGGAAAGCAGAGATCGTAAAAACATCTGAATAGGTCAAGAAAATGGGCGTAGGCCTCATTCACGTCAGTATTTGTATATATGTCCGAAAAAGTGAGACTTCTCATGCAATTTTTAAATTTCTCTATATTATCCTGACAATAATTCCGTCTTTTTATTTTCCACCGCTTTAAGACACATGTCTTCTTAACAGGACATTTTAAAAGTTGTGCAGTATGGTCTGACAGGCCCAATTCTATAATTTCTCCTTTACAGCCTTTTATATTATGTGCTATATTGTCTAAGCAAGTCCCACTGCTTAATCTAGTGGGTTGAGAAAATTGTAGTTTTAAATTATAATTTAACATTGTATATTCGAAGTCTAAAGTTTGTTTATTTCGTTTCAATAAGTTAATATTAAAGTCCCCACATAAGACAACTTTTTTATTATGCAATTTTAAACATAACAGATGCAGAATATTATTTAAATTTTCGAAAAAAATATCCATATTTGATTGGGGCACCCTATAGATACATACAATAACAATATTGTGTTCTGTCAATTCTATCGCGCAGCATTCAGTTACGTTGATTACAGAGTATTTCTCAAAGTTTAGCACTTTATACTTGTGACCAACCCTAGTTAAAATGCATGCCCCACCTCTTCTTTTATTTCTAGAGAAACTGGTTGCAAGGCTGTAGTTTGGTATATTTATAAGTCCTTCTTGTTCAGTTGTCATAAAATGTTCGGTTATGCATATAATATCGATCCGCTTTCTACTATTTTCTAGTTCTTCTAAAAACACAGTAAGTATGTCACTTTTATTCAGGAGGCCAGCGATATTTTGATGAAGTATATGTAAATTGTTATAGACGAAAAAAGTTGGGGTTTTCTTTCAGGATTGCATTGCGATCGTCACCAATGGGAGTAGTTAAGATCTCATCACATTCTTGCCTGTTGTAATTATTCGTCTGTCTGCTGCTCGAACAATATAAGTCCAAATCAATCTGAATGTTACTCATAATATTGTCATATATATTTTTAATTCCGTATTTATTGATTCTGCCTGTAGTGTGCGAAAACATCTCATGTGTTAGATCACGATTGCTATCGAAGATATATGCGTACTCATGATTTTGGTTGTCTAGGTGAAGAAGGTTGTTGAACATCTCAACTTTGAAGTTATATATAGGTGATCCCATCCTATAGGTAGGAAGACAAACTACGACGTTGGTATGTGTAGCTTTTCGAAGGGACTCATTTAATAATTTTATTAAATTTATGTAGTCGTGTTCATTTTTAATGTGATTTTCTCCAATAAAAATGAGGCAATAGTCATTTAGGGTAAATCCCTTTAACCTTTCTTCGATGCCGCTTAATAATTGTTTTAAGGTACTGTTATGCATTAGGTAGTGACAGTAGTCGAAGTAATCGGAGAAAACTTCCTCTATGAAGGACAGAGATCCGTTGTATTTGTTATCACTTAAGATATATAATTTATTATTTTTGTTAGGTTTCGATATTACAGTTTTTGGTATTACAGGTTTGATCGGAGGTACAGGCGAGGGCAACCTATCATCTTTCTGTGGCGTCTTATTGCGGCTATTACTAGTCTGAGTTTCTTTATTTTGTTTGTTGATAGCGTAGTCTGGTAGAATGATGGAAGGTTCATGTCTATTCGTTAGGCCATTTGAGGAATTAACTTGGCGTGATGTCTTTCTTATGCGTTTTGGTGTTGTACTCTTCCTCTCAGGCGTTGAGCATACTTTTTTGTAGGTGTTAACAGTCGTAATCATATTTTGTAGATCTGTTTTAAGGCGCAGGTTTTCTATGTTTAAATTATCGATTTCTTGATGTGCGCTTAGCAATTGCTGTTTGAGTGATATGACTTCACTAGTCAACTCGCGAATTTCGTCAGTGGTGTCGTGAAAGCTATCCGGAACACTCATCATTGTTGTATCCAATATAGTTTTCTCGCTATTATTTGTTGTCATTCTAGACAGGTCGGTTAAGGAGCTTGTTCTACAAGGTTTATGACGGTAAGTAACGTTATTGCTCTCGTATTCCATTTTTATTCAAAGTTATCGTAAAAAAAAAAAAAAAAACTTTATAGAAGAAGAAAAAAAATAATAATAATTCCCCGCTGTCGATGGCGCAACTTCTCAATCATTCGCAATAAAAAGTAGGAAATAAAATCACAAAAAGTTACGCCCCTTCATAGGTTCCGAAGCCACAACCTTTCGGTAATGAGTTTCAAGTTGACACTTTACGCACTACGCTATAGTGCGGTTGCATAAGGACGCTAAATAGACCTTCTAATGTGTAATATTTTTTTTTTCGATTCTGGTGTAGTCTTTTCTGTGACCATAAAAGGTAATGAATTTGCACCCGTGCTTGTTGTGATGATTCATTGGCGATATAAAATGCTTTGTCCTGAATGACTGACGGATCAACGCACAGTCTAAACCGCTGAACGTTGCGACGTTAGATATTTTTCCTACTTTCAGGCAAGATTTTTATAATCACATTGTGTATACAATAATTATGGTAAATATACTATTTTTTTTATTATTCAATTAGAATATAATACAATAGTGACAAAGTAGTACTAAAATGGTTTTTTTTCTTATTACATTTCTAGAATTCAAACAGTGTCGTTTTGCGTGATGGCGGCCCGGAACAAACAATACGACTGTTTGTTCCTTCAACACGCAGGACCCTAAAATAATATACAATTTGGAGTCAAAACCTACAAATGTTTCCCTTTTAAAATATTTTGACTAAAATACAAGCTATGTGGGGGGATCAAAGTAACGCTTAAAAAGGTTAATCTGAGCTTGATGACGTGGGTTCCTCGACGCCGCATTAATAATTAATCATAATATCGTCTCAAAATGTATGGGAAATGGCTGGTCTTATTCCAAACCTAAATCTATGACTGACTCCATCAACAAATTATTAATTAACAATTGTTTTTTGGTGCATACTCCGTAGAGCAACTTTTGGTCATCAACGCGTGTTGTTGATTCAAGATTCACCTTTTTTGAAGTGGAAATAAGGTTCAATATTGTTACCTGTTGGGCCTTAAGATTTGCGCACAGCTCCTCAAACTCCACGAGGCTGATGCCGTTCTTCCTGGCATCGCCATTCATGCTGCCGTTGACACCGCGTTTGTTGTTGCCATTGTCGTAGTATTCTTCGATCATACACCGGACCTGATGAGGAATTCAACGTTAGAATTTAGACTATATTTGCTGTGAGATGCGGTTCAATTTACTTTGGACTTGTTTGGTGTAAAGGCAAATGCCTGTAAAGTATCTAAGGCCAGAATTTTTACTTAGGCCTTAAGGGCAATGTAACTTTATGCATCAAATGGATATATTGAATGCTTGAACATCGTTTACGATTCACGAATATTCATCGTAGTCAACGTTGACATTCAACAATAGAATTCATAACAATATGTACCCTTTCAACTCACAAGGTACCTCCCCATTAAATAGAAAGCAACAAATGTTCACTTAGGTGGTAAGTGCTAATTAAGAATACTAGTAAGTAAGTATGAAATCACTTTGACCTAAGACAGCAGAGTAGTGGGTAATAAACTGAATCACCTCATCTTTCTATTCAACCCCTCAAAAACCTATCCCTGATGTACATTAAATACATTTCGGGAGTACCTACTGTTATTTGGATATTTACCTTCCATTGTGGAATTTTGTAACCGACGCTGTCGAGGGCTTCTTTTAACTCCTTCAAATCAATGTAGCCGCTGCTATTTGTGTCCAACTGTAAAGACAAGAAAAAATAATATTATTTAATGACAATGTATACAAATTAAAACTAGCAACTAGTTTTCCAAATTGTTGGAGCATTATTTAAATCAGTTAATTCTACACAAAGAAAAATCGGTTTATATTATCCAGAAACACGATGAAGCATACAGTTCACACGTCTCTCGAAAACAATTATTAAAAAATCTCATTACTATCAATAGCACTAACTCTATCAAATAATGAACACAGATTAACTAACAAAATGAATAATTGTTTACGAACCAAATTATTCATATGCAAACAATCGAATAATTCGCTTACAGCCAATAAATTGACTTCGGAACTAAAACTCAGAAATCTGAATCGAACGTAAATTCTGTTTACACAAAAATAATACGAAAATAATTTTTTTACTCTAATAACTGAACATCACTGTCGTTTTCTAGCGCATATTAATATTAAAATACAAAACACATAATTCTCATTTAACGGACTGTGAAATTAATTACAAGTTTCGGTCTTTACACTGCTGGCCAGAAAATTGTAGACATTTTCACGCGCTCACGGCTCATAGCGTTAAAGGGAGGGGCTAGGGTTGTCGCCGTTTTCTGATGATTAAAAAAATATGAGGTACGCCAGAAAAGTTTTTTTTTAATTTGTGTACGTAGGTACGTGTTGTTTGCTAGGGGTTCGGGCAAAAGGTAATTAAAGTGTAGGATTTCGGCTGTTTTAATTTACACGCCTGTTTTGATAACATATTGTGGATATTAGATAATTTTATGTCAAAAAACGAAGTTAATTTAAAATGTTTTTACAGTAAAAATTCGTTATTTTAAGACCGTATAGTACAAATTAATTCACACCCACTATTTAGAGAAACACCATGAATATGACTTCATATATGAATTCATAGTTAATTTTATACGAAACGATCCTCAATGAGTCACTGATCAAACACAATTGTGTTACATTGATTCTGACAGCAAATATTTGATTTTTGGGTTTATTGAACTTATGTCCTTCTTTAGCTTTTTATTTTTTTCTCTGTGTCCTACCAACCAAAAATACTCTATCCCTCTCTCATTATTTCATTGTCACATTTTACAGGTGTTTTCAACCTTAAAAGCAGCTTAACTTTCTTCCTATATAACCTCCAGTCTATTTTTGCAAACAACGACCATATGGCAACGAACTTCCGAACACATTGCAAATAAATAACTTTACGTTCCGCAAAGCAAGGAATTATTGGCCTCGGCGAACCTTTTTGTGGTTGTTCAAGTACACGACATACGTATTTATGGTAATGGAGATTCACTGCATGTATTTATTATAAAAGAACTCGTACAAACAGCTTTATAATAAAAAAAACATGCTTATTTATACCGAGAAGTCAGTCTGCTAGGATATCTGGTCGATGTGACGTAAGTAATGGTGCTGATACAGATCTTGTATCATCGTTTCCGTGATAAGACATCAACGATGACGGGACTTCCAAGCAGATATAGGTCTTATAGTTTAGATATAACGATAGCATCTATCAAACATTTGATGTAGAGCATGTTTCTAACCCACAACTTCTGCTACAAAACTGGTCCTTGGTTCCAGAAATGACAAGATCAAACAGATGCTACGCCGAAATATCGATAAGACCAAATGGAAGTATGACATAATAGACATCACTCGTGGCATAAGAATATCTAGCTAACGATTGATTGACGACGAAACACGGACAATCAAACAATTGGATGTTTATTTAACAGTGGCGATTGGCGCAACTACATTAGTCACCAGTGATATAACTACCGTGATGTAAAGATTATAAGATGTAGTCATAATTTTGTAAAATGATGATAAAAGGGATTAGACGAAGATAACTGCACATTCTGGGGATTGTTTGACACTGTTTGATAAAGTTGTATGTCTGAAGAGATGGGTTTTTATAGTTAAATATAAATCAGGAAGTCATGTATGCTTAACTGGATCCACAGATTGACAAACATGTTGTTTATGGAAGGTTTCTTTATGCAAACCCAGCCCAATAAGAAAATTTCCTTGCAATTTATTTATTTGAGAAAATATATGCCATACATAGTTGTATTTTCTACAAGAACCTAGCCCAGAAGAAGTTGTTGATGTTACAAAAGTGTAAGCTACGCCTCCATCCATTGTATTAATTTCGTCTGCATGTTTGTTATATCCATTTCCGTGTAAACATTTGAATTTTCAATAGATATAAAAATGTTTACAATAGGACGGCCTATATTGTTTTGAAATTTCTTCCTACGATTCTTCGTCTATTTAGTGCATGAAGTTTTCACTTTCAAGGTTGTACCCAAGTATTATGTTTTATTAAATGTCTCATAGAAAGAACACTACACAACAATGCCATGCAATATTTACCTCTTTCCGAATTACATCATGGTTATTATGTACAATATAATTAGTAACGGTAAGTTTTAATAGCGTGCATCAAATAAATAATGTTAATGTGTACACGCTCTGTTTCCGACAAAATGTGGAAGCAAGGTCATCGTTACGACGGACGTTGTGTTGTTCACGAACACAGTATGTATGACCGTTGGATTATAAGACACTAACTGTCTTACTTATAAAAAAACCTGTAATCTAAAGTTTAACCATTTCTCACCTAATCCTTACTTAATTACGTAATCTAGGATTAAGCTACTAACTTAAGTTAGGATTAACGCTAAACAGAATTTATGAATGATATTTTTGCTAATCCGTGGCATCAGATTAAAAATTGACTTTATAAGTAAGACAGTAGCTGTTTCTATAGACCAAATTTTATCCTAATCGAAAACGATTAGGAGAAACGGCTGTACAGCCGTTTTACGTTTTACTAGTTTACCAGACAGACGGAGTTACTGTTGCATTTATAAACTACTATGGTTTTACTAAACTTTTTTTAATATACTACATTATTGTTTAAGTATTAACAAATAGCTACTAAATTCCGCTTAATGATGGGTCTGTGGAACCAATTGGATCTAAATCTAATTAAATGAAATTTCAGCTCCACTATATGAATTATGCACTCAAGATTAACTTTGTCATCTGTGTGATAATTGAATTTTACATTGTAAACATTAATTAGTCAGTACTTAAATAAAGCAGAGGATTTTTATCAATCTATTATGAGGACAATACAACAACTTAGGTATGAGGCAAAAGTAGGGCAAAACAATTATGCAATCACATCATCCATATGAATAATTCCATAACGGTAAAACATACATTAAAATACAATATCTGCATAAATAATATATCAAATAAATACAACTATATACATTTTAGTTATAAATCAATTTACTAAATCGATTATATGAAACAATACATTTCTTCACGTACAACTTTTATAACCGATTGAGCGGTCTATTAAATACAATTTGATTACAACAAAACGTCATATAGATTATGACTGAATTAAATTAATTTTGACGGCAATCGTTCCGAAAAAAAGTGTAACAAAAGAGTTGATTAATTAATTTGTTGGAGTCGATAACCCTGACAGTTTAATTGAAAGTTGACCTGTGGCCCATTATTTTGGTCGGAAGTGTAGTTTGACACAGTTTGTCAAGTTCTCTATTAATTTTGTTTTTTTTTGCGTGTTTGGGAAAGCAAACTAAATTTTGTTTTGTGAGTTTTTTTTTCACTTATTTATTAAGCCATGACAAGGTCTTTCGGGTGAACAAGTATGATTAATTAAAACAATGAAATAGCTTAGCAGATACCCAGAAAATAACGCATTAAATATAAAATCTATCGTTCTAAGTCATACAATCTTATCATATCAGTTTGGTTTCTGTGAATTACGATACTATAGCTATAAAAAATATTACATCGAGTCATAGTTTTGTTCAATTAATTGGCGCTAGAAAAAATATTGTAACTGGTAAATTAATACCAATTAGTTCAGCGCTTGGACGTTATGCAGGCTGAGTTGAGTTACACATGCTGTAACTTAACTCAAACGAAGATTCGATTGAAGTTTCGTACTTTTCCTTATGGGTTTTAGGGCGATCATGTGCAAACTATTGTTAGATATGGATAGTTTAAGTATATCCCTCTATGTACAGAGCATCAGATCGCACCTTACCGCACTCGGTGAGTTAGGGTAGGCCCCCTGATTCGGTTTCCAAAATATTTAAGTATTTTCAGCTTAGGGAACACATAATCAGAAAAATCTTAGAGTTAATGAATGAAAACTCTTCAAGGTAGTGTGAATCACCTCACGTTAGTTGTAAATATTAGATACGGCAGATTTTCATACCATGACCAATTGAAGGCCATGGCGGAACGAAATATGACCACACACCACACTAGAAGGCCGCGGATATTATAACAATAATTTACACAACTTTATTTAGGAAAACTTGTGTACCAAAGCTCTTGGTAGCAATGAAGAATATTGATATAAGCATTTGTTGGATGCTAAAGTAAGTCTACTGTTTCTTGTTGGACCTAATGAATAGAGGTCGTGGTGTTCCTATTTTTTTTTCGTAAGATGTCAAAAGAAATGATGACCAAAATTGACATTCTATGGCTGTCGGACTTTTGGGACCGAAGCGAGGTCGCAGAAGCCATTTGAGACAACTTTAATGAAATTTACACATGTAAATTCACATTTATTATTACGAAAAGAATATATACCCCTAACCATATAGGTCTATATTGGTATTTTTATAATAAACTTATAAAATTAACTACGCCAAACTCTTAGTAAACATAACACATACAGTAAATTCCCAAGGCGCTCATCAATCGAATAATATTCCGTGACGAGACCACATAGCGATTGTTTGAACAGATGGCTGGGCCTCCCAATTCAGTTGACTCATTTCTTTAACATTCCATGTTAAAACTAAATAGACATAATATTTTTAGACTGATCATAAAACGCAAAAGGTAATATAACAAGAAAGAACAAGAAATTGATGAGTCTAAAATATAGGAACCTGCACAAGTAGCGCGAAAGTAGTTGGCTGGGCTTTCTTGGGAAACCGACGGAACCGATTTATATATGATAATATCACGTTTAGAAATGACTAGCTTATTCCCGCTGTTTCACTCGCATCCCGAGGGAACTACTCGGCGCACCCGGGTAAAAAGTATCCTATATATTAATACCAGTTATAAAGCTATGTGTGTACCAAATTTCATCCAAATCCGTCCATTAGTTCTTGAGTGAAAGAGTAACAAACATACATCCATACATTCTTACAAACTTTCGCGTTTATGATATTAGTAGGAAGGACGATCATGGGTGGGTGTTATCAGGAGGCGGTAATAACCTAATTTGCGACTTTCAAAAAATTGGTTGTTTTACGAATATCTGGGACATAACTCAGAAGCCATTCCAAAAAACTTCAGAATACCGGGTATAGTTGTACCTGTTGTGGGGGTCACTCCATATAAAATATTAAGTCATATTGATTTCCGTTTTTATTACAATAAAAAACATCCACTCGCCTACAAAATGTATAATTTCCTTGTATCTACATAACATTTTATATTTTACTTTTACGCGTTGTAATACCAGAAACAGTCTTAGAAGGAGTTTTATTGACACGTCAACAAAGTTATTTTTCTAGAAGCATTAAGAATAAAAACTCGATCTTCTTGTTCCATACATTTTAAGAGTTGTTGTTTAATCTTTGAGGAAATAATGAAAAAGGAAAAATATATACATATAGCAATCGCTTATCGCTTATCATGCCACAAACAGGAAAGGTTGATATCTTGGGTATACCATTATATTAAGCTATTGGATTAAACATTAGCTTACACGAAGCACGAACATACTATTATAATTTAACAAAATCATCATCATCATTTATCATCGGTCTATGCATTGTCCACTGCTGGGCTAACGTCTTTTCACATACAGGACAGGCACGCATAAGCATTGGTCATAATTCCTCAAGGAATTGGAAAATTGGCGATCATATAATGATATGTTTTACTTGAAAACGAGGGTCCCACAAGGGGGCTCGTTTACCTTTAGGCTATTTTGCAAGAAAATAATAATTTCCTTATTCAAAACAAGCATATTTTAGAAAGGTAAATTTTATTTGGAGAGAACTACTTTAATTACACTTTCCTGTACATTATAAGATCCTAGAATTAAAGATTCGAAATGGCCAGGATATCCTGATTGTAGTTGTAACAAAATAAGGAAACATAAAATTCAATTATTCTACAAGAAGCCTAATTAACTTCCTTCATTAGAACCTTTTGGACAAAAAAATATTGAGAGAAAGTCCCTGTTCTGATGCAAAATAATGTTTATAGGTTTAAAAAAAAAATGGTTGGTTTATTCATATTGTACAATAACTGACAATTTTGTAGGGTTGTCAGTATCAAGCGTCGTAAAATAATCATATATTTGTGGCTGTGTTGTTATTGATGACACATGAACCATTACGCACATTTATTTCGTATTTACATATTCTTTGTGCGCACTCCTACAAAGACGTAAATCACATCTACAGTAAACGTCCTATGTATACGACAGTACATAACCAGAGGATAAAAATGACTCATTGTAGTATGAATCAGAGGCATCTACTTATTTATTTAACATGCTCATTAGATAATCATTTATTTGCAATTGTGCGTAGTAAACTTTAGGAAATAAGACGAGAACATCGTTCTTAAATAAATAAAGAATATAATAATATTTCACTAATTTTAACATTTAAATAATTAATGAAGAGTAAGGCAGCATATTAAAGCAGAGTTCAATAATTTTCCATTTTATTCGTCATGATATTATAATAAGGAGAGAGCAAAAGTTTATGATTAAAACGACAAGTTTATCAAATATGATTGGAGAGGGAAGTAGGTTAAGAAAAATAATGGATGGAACGCGTGAGGGATGGAATTAAGAAAACTAAGAAAGGGAGCGCCATATAAATTCTGGCTTAAAAATATTGCACCAACCCCAAATAGTTGCAAATAGGACCACGTTTCGACTTCAGACAATGCCGTATACCTTTAAATACGGACTAAATTACAACATAACAGTTCTAGGTTTCATAATAGGCATCTAAGTAACGATCTAGCACCTATATTGTTATTAACTCATTGCCTACGAATGTCATTGTAAAACATTCCTTCACTCTATTCTTAATGCCAGTGCGAAGGGTATTGTCATGAACAGTAAAGAAAACAGTTGAATAGTAAGCATAGTTTAGTTAACTACAGGTAGTCCTGGAGTTGACGCATCCATCGAACTATCGTCATAAGTAGCAAGTCCTAAGTACCGCAATTTTTTTGCGGAACCTAGCACCAATTTTCTAATCGTATTCTTCTATCAAGGACGGCCCTTTAAAGTATTCTAATTCTTCCTTGATAAGAGAAAATAACCGATATAGGCGATGACGTCAGAAAATAATTACGATAACATCAGATACTGTAAAAGGTACATATTCAAATAATATACAAGTAATTAATACCTGTGCTCGTGACGTGTGTCGATATATTATCAAGTTTATATGTTTAATTTATCGATATATCAATGTAAGCACTTAGCTGTAAACAGGTTGTAAATATGTAGCCATAAGATCAGTGTGTCGGTATTTTATTTTCCGCAATGCAGACAAGTACTATTTGTCTAGGAATAGAGACTTAGACAGACAAAAGCAACATTATTTCTTTTATGTTCATACAAAGCTTTAAATGAAATGAAATCGATGTTTCTGCGAATTAAGTTTAATGTATTGAAATAAAGTTACAAATAAGCGCACCAGGTGAATGGAATAACTGACCTAAAAAACATTTACATAATGTTTATTACAATGCACAAGGAAAAAATATAATTAACGTAGACACTATTTGCGTGCATAATTTTCAAAATCAGAACGAAATGTCATCGCATAAGTAGTCGAAATCTTTTTTAAATTTTCTCCTACAAGTTATGGCTGTAATAAATTATCTCTTTTCACCTATGTCTCACCCTGTTCTCCTATACCCCCCCCCCCCTGTGCAAAACCTTAGTATTCCACAGCAGTGACGGGCCAAACTCGGAATACTGCGCAGACATTAGAGGTCAAGGACCCGCGATGATGCGATTAGGAGATCGTTGACCTGTGTCGAAGTGTGACGATTAATTGATCGAATGAACGAGCACCTTTGATTTTTCTCGTTGTTGCATTTTGACTTACTTTAGGGCTGGTATTAATTAAGTTGTTTAAGTTTTAAAAAGGAAATAGAACATAATAACTATGTATATTTGGTCTTCAGGTACGGGATTTTTTTCTTGAACTTAAGCTATTGAGCTATATTTCGATCGATAAGTGAAGATTTCATATGATTTTCTTCTTATTTTTTTTATAAGGCTATTTAAAATAGCAGTCCTGTAGACCGGTAGTAAAAGTTTTCTTTTGTTCTTGCATTTGGATCTGTCTAGACACTGTAAATTCTAATTTATATGAGTCAGCGACAGAACGCGTGCGAAGGTCTTATTATCTTGTAGAAAGACAACGGAGAACCTAAGACCAAGGTCAAGTACTGTCATATAAACATACAATATTCATCTTGTTTTAGACCAAAATTCAAAGTAATTTTAGCATCACTTTTCATTTCATCACATCAAAAAAACACTTTCCCGTTCAACGAAAAAGAATGCTGAATCACAAAAAATATCACGTAAACAAAGAATAATGCTGTACCAAGGCGATAAAAAATACCAATTTTTAAAATGTATGTACACAAAACCACAGATCAAACATATCGCCTGCCTCCACATAATATTCACCAACTAGAAGGCACGATACTCATCTACATTTACAAAATATAGCTAGCACAGCTGTCACTATCACGATCGTGAGTCATAGCATTACATAAACCAGTGTCTCCCCTCATGGAAACCTTACAAAGGGTTCGAAGTTCATGCCAACAGTGTGTACTGTCATAATAATGTAGATCGTATACTTAATGCCCTTTACAGACAATACGTAGACCTGTTTTTGGCGAGCTCACGGTGCTCACTTATGTAAGCCGAAAGGCCATTTGGCAAGTTTTTATATCGATACAAGGTTCGGCACGGCATTTCAGTGAAGGTATTTTTAGTTTGACACGAGGGGAGAAAGGAATAAAGAAAGGCTTTCTTTTTTAAACTTATTTTCAAGACCTTATTACTACGCTTCGGTGTAAAAGAGAAATGGCTTTCAAATATTTAGTGATTACTTTCCTACTGATAAGTCTATAGTATAGTAATCAAAGTAGCTTCCAAACCATTAATCCCTGAGTGAACTGTTTGAAACGGGTAAGTACGATACATTAATTTCAATCATAATTGAACTTTCAGAGAAATGTCGAAAACAATAAAAGACCTATTTATATGACGATAAAAAATACTATCATAAATATCGAAGATTTCTCAGAATTTTCTAAAGAATAGCGTAAGTGATATTATTTTATTTAGTTAAGAGTTTTATTAACTACTATTGTTATTTTTATAAATGCTGATAGCATATCTTAATCGGTTTTAGATTCATATGAAGGATGTCACGTCGTTACGTTGGCTGAGTATGTTTTATTGAGGATGTTCTTACATTGTTAAATACGCCAGATGTCTGACTTCACTGAAATAGTTTTAGAGAAATTCTAGGAATCCTTTTGCAAGAAAGCGAATCAAAGGACCAAAAATACATTTGAAATTTTAATTATTTTTCGGACCAAAAAAATAATATCGTAGATCCTGAATCTGGTTTATTATATACTCTTAACCAGCGATTAGTATAAGCACAGAATACATAATAGTACAAGTACAGAAGAGCCACTTTGAAAAGTCATCTAAAGAAATATAGACTTTAGCGACGATACGATTTAGTTCAATTCAGATCGCGCAGCGCGTAATTACCAACGCTTATAGTTGCCTAGAAGTTGCGTCTCTTTCTAGCGCGTAACGCTTACCTTTTCTAACGAAAACAGGGTTGTCTCCTTTTAAAAAATAAATTAATCTAAATACTGAATTACCATTTTTGTAGTACTCTAGAAAACAAATGACTTTCAAAATAAAAACGTAAGGTAGGTGTTAACAGTACTTTAATTCTAATACATTTGTGCATACATACCTACTTACGTTTTCGATACCTTCACGAAAAGAGACACAGGCCTTATATTACTCAAATAATGTTGAATTACGCCGCCTTACTATTAATACCTTTGTCAACAAAAGACGTTTCAAATCGTATCACACGGTCACCGGAATGACTTACGATGCAAACAGATTAGTCCGGGAGCCCGTTCCTAAAAACTTACGAATAATTGAAACGAACAAATGAAATAGATACGTCTATAATCAAATGAACAAATCTTGCGCGTACGTCACTCACGGCTCGCGCGTGAGGCCCCAGTGACTAGCCATCTCGGATAGGCCGCTGTGCGTAGGTACATTTTTGATACCTACACGGTGAGTGGGACAGGCCTGGTATAAGCTATAACTACTATAGAGCCTAATGGCACTTTCCTATTTAATAAATATCAATGGAAAGTCTGTGCATTCATCATTCATTTATGACGGCAGTAAAAGAAAAACCTTCATTAATGACGTGTTCATGACCCAGCGAAAGTTGTCATGTATCAATTGAGGGTAATGGGTTATCGTGGTACTTGTAGTCCAGCGAACTGTCACATGTTGATTCCTATCAGGATAGTACTACGTGTGCGTTTGAGTGTGGGTGTGAATTTTCAAGATTAATAATTTGTGAATATTATTTTTAATTCTGCTGGGGACTTACAGTGTAATCGTCGAAAACCCTAATAACAACTCGAATTTACAAAGAGCTCGAACTACAAAAATATCGAGATTAAAAATCGAAAAACAATTCTTCGTTTCATTTTACATCCCCGAAGGTCTTTTTGATCGAAACTCAATCTGATCATCGATTAAATTTTTTATCGATTAACTCTTCGTTTTTCTCGGCAAAACATTTTTTCCGTAAGTTCACTACAGACATATAATATATATGTACTACTCTAAATTGTAAGAGGCCATTTAGATTCCCGTATTGTGTACGTATATGAAGGGAGTGACACCGGACGCTCGTAAGTGGCAATCATAGAAGGAGGAACAACCGGCCTCCGTGACTATTACCTCTTTATAGTAATGCCCAGTAAACCGTCCCTACGATATGTAGCTCGGAATGGGGACGAGAATAGATATAGAATTCGTTGTAGATGATATTTGTGAATATTTTATGGTGAAAGAACATATTTTTCTTTAAAATGTTTCCAGTACGAATACGAACAAAACCCAAGCAACAATTTAGAAGCATAAAACCAAAAGAACGTTATTCTATATCTGAAATTATCCAGATATAATCATCCAGCTTCTAAATACTCCACAACTAAGTAATGCAAATAATTCCCTGGATTTCATCAAGATCTGTCACACCGCATCAAAGGTCAGGTTGCAGTAATTAACGAATGATGGTGATGTGAACGGGAGCATGGGAAATAACTGTGAACATGGTGAATGGACTCGCCCCGGAAAGTTCGCACGGAACAAGGTGCTAAAACAACGGATGGTTAGTGGTAACTTTTTGTATAAACGGCAATTTGTTTGGTATTTTCGCAGAGCTGGTATCGGTTGATTGAGACCTCAGTCGGTGCATGATTGCTTCGCTTGCATGAAGGCATTTGATAAGAGAATCTAGGAGCTAGTGTTAGGAGCAACGGATGATTTTTATACTAGAACCAAAATAACTGCTGGAACGTACGTAGGTTAAACAATTCCAAATACTACATTAGTATTTCTCAATTTCATACCAAGTCATAAAGCAGTTCCTATTATTCGAAATACTGTTAGTTCGTTTTAGATATTCGGGTTATATCAGTCACGATTTAGGAACTGGTTTCCACACCTTATCCATAATAATATCTGGGTTAGCTATTGTCTTTCAATAAGTAACGATGTAATTGAAAGATATAGGACTAATAAATCATTTATAGGGCAATGTTTTAGTCAGAAGGGATAAAATCGTAGTTGAAGAAATATCTTACATTGAAATTAGGTAAAGCAAATGCAGTGCACTGTAAAATATAAACAATGGACACAAAGCATGCAGAAAAGGCATTCAGCAATCTATTTAAAAAATGCAATTAAGCGTTGGTAACTTCGCGAATTCATACGATGCAATTTTGCGAACGCGAAATTCGCGAGTGGAGAATAAATTTCGTTTGCTCACGAGGATTGCGAAAACTTTACGTAACAACACTTGGTACGGCATTGTTACGATTTTCTTTTTTTATTGGCGCAATGGTCGTCGGTGAACGTAATCCTTTTTGTTTAAAACTTGCACGTTTACCGAATTGTCGTGGCATGTATGTCATTAAATCTGTTTTATATCAAAGAAAACAAAAACTGGTTAAATTTTCACATTCCATAAAGGGAGGGGCTACCTACTAATAAAGTTTTTACAACCGCATAAATTATACCTAACATTATATATTGAAAAATTCTGGTAATTGTGGTCTTTTGATCCGCTCTATTGTTCTAAAATACCATAGCAATTGTTAACTTGCTACTACCTACTTATACCACGATTATCCATTATGAGGAAACACCCGCTTCAGAATACAAGTTTACCTTAGTGGATAGAATCGATACCTAGTAGTATTTATTATAGCAGCATTTTATCGAACGACCTAATAAACTTCACGGTACCAGTTCAATTGTCTTAGCATAGGATCTATGTATCGATAAAAGTTCAGTAAGTTATTGGCGTAGGAACCGATCGCGTGGGTTCGAACCTATTGTTTTAATATAATGAGAGCATGCAAAATATTTGCAAGAAACCATTAATTCTATTTCAATTCTGGCTATTAACATTAACGTTCGACATTAAGCCTGTAAGGAATGTAGGGGTAGACGCAGGTTTATCTTTAGCATTGACTTTATTTTTGGGAAGTTCTAATGGCCTCCTGATAATTAGCTGTCAGATATCGCCAGATGTCTTTAAGTGAAGTTTCAATCGAGGCTTAATCCAGCTTGGGACAGATCTTTGAAAAACCTAACTAACATTTTTCTCGCGATCGAACTTCTACCTTTTTTTTCGGATGGGAAATCATCAAATGAGAGGTAATTTGTTTGGTCCCGCCGTGGCTGTCGGGTAGGAGTGTCAGACTCTTACTGACTAAAACCCATCCATGTGTGTTCCTCAGCTCTTTGCATTCCGGGGGCGCGGTATTTCTTTCGAACGTCCCGCAGCCCCGATCTAACTTCTGCCTAAGGATCATATTACGCTGGCCCTACTAAACTCAACCTATTGTAGAAAAAAATACAAGTGCATTGATATTTCTATATAAGTAACCACTGACGTTGACAAAACGGCATCTTTAACAACAATAGAATTGCAACCTTCCATACGCATGAACGCACACGCATTGAAAGAAGGGAACACATCCCATAACGCATTTTCCGTAGATGCAACCTAATCATCCTAACTATAATACCATAAATGCCTTCTCTGTGTGAGAAGAGGCCTGTGCCCAGCAGTGGGATATAGGCAATATAGTATATAGGTTGACGATGAATATAAGTGCAAAAGTAATTTATTTGACTCATACGCTTAGCAGGATTTAGATGAAATATGGTGGTAGATTTAGCTAGAACCCTGGGTAAGGTTCGTGGGACCCTACATGAAGTAGTTCAATCAGAACGCGAGTGAAACAGCAGGAAACAGTCAGTGCTATATAAACGGTGTCTAAACAAAATAGATCAATAATGTTCATGCAAGTTTAATATCATGAACAACGTTGATACGAACTTGGAATTATCGATAGCGATAAGATACGGCACAAGTCTGTATTTGAAATTAGTACCGATATCATTTTATACATATTATGGCGAAGGATGAGACTGGTTTTTTTTAAACATTCATTGCTTATATTATTAGTATTGTTTGAAATAAGCTGCCTCAAAGCTGGAAAAAGTATCGATGCATTCTTGGACTTGCTCGGAAATGTGCTTCCAAATATGTAGGTATATATATTTTTTAAAGGACAACCTACACTAGGTACACATGCACAAACGCAGAGACCCAGAACAATTTTAGTTGTCCCTTGCGGGAGTCGAACCCGCGAGCAGCCAATTTCTCAGCCACAACGCCAAACGTGCCGATTTGACCTTTCATAAAAGCCTGAGAGTATCTAAAATACAAAATATGACTTTGAAACTACGCTATATCAGTGCTATATTTAAAATGGCCTCACTTTTCGACCAAGTCTGTATATGTACCTACTTTCAATTTATTTCAATACGGCTTCAGTACCCGACGGTGTCACGTTACACAACGACCGAATCACCTTTTGTTTCAAAAGGAAACACTAATTGTATTAATTTAGATTTCACAATTTCCAGACCTGAAATAATTGTATTTATTATAATTTTATCAGTTATTTATCGAGCTAAAGTATGTAACGATATTGAAAATAATTAACAAGTGAGTATTATTTATCAGTACTAATTCTTGTTAAGCAAGCAATTTGTGCCTTATTTCGGTTGCCATTTATTGATTAACGTTTTTGTAGTTACTGAAATTGATTAAACAAGTGCCTGAAAAACACTGTTTCATTGCAAGCACGATTTCACTACGGAGATTAATAGCTTTAGAAAAATGCAATAGAAGAAAAATGGCCAAACAGAATGTTTAACTGGCAAATTAGCTATCACCACGTTTACCTTCTTTACCAATCACACGCCAAAAGTATTATTGCTTGAAAGTTTCGCTTTTGATTTCGGTAAAATTATAATTTAAAATTAATTCGGTACAATTCCTGCAACGACCACAAATATCAATGGGTTATGCGGTTATACAAATAAAATAAATGTTGAGTAACTTTTGGATTTTCTGCATTCCGCGGTTTCTACAGAATTAGTTTACATACCCGGATAAAACAAAAACATGTCCCCAGAAATAAAGTTACCCCCAAAAAAATCTGTTTAACCGTGAAAGGGTAACAACCCGACACTTTCCTATTTACACTAGTAATAAAAGTAAGTAGTTCAACTTTATTCAGATGTAACATAGATTTATTTCATGTCTTAACTACCTCTTGAAATCAGGAAATACTTAGATCAGATACTTCACTCAAGTAGGCTCTGATCTATTTCCCAATTAAGTAATTTCTCTATTCCTAACTTTGCCAACAAAACAACTTCAATCGTTTTCAAAAGCCACCAACAGATTACTCTCTCAAAGTTATCAGCAATGCTATCTGACCGGCTAACTCATCAGCACTGCAGTGCAGCATTGCACTTTAAATCAGCACGTGCAAGCGTTCAAGTGGCGCCAACGTGCACTGTATTAATAAGCTTGTAATTCTGCTCATTATCGCTCATTCGTTCAATAAGCATCCGCTGTGGACCGCCTCTGAACTTGGTTATTATGTATCTGGGTGTTTATCGTACATTATTGAAACCTTGTAGAGTAACTGCGTATTTTATTTTCCAATGGTTTTACACCCGAGCCATTAGAACTATGTATTACTCACAAAATTCAGGCGCGGTCGCAGAAAAATATTTGGGGGGGGGGGGGTCATCAGCAACCAAAATTGGCCATTGGGGGGGAGGGCACCGTCATCCAATTGGATAAAGTGTTGGCCGAAGCTGGAAGTTTCAAGCAAGCTCCAAAATTGGACGATCTATCACAATTAACGACCTACCATGTGTCATTACAATTCAATTTTTTCATAAATTGTTTATTTATAGGATGTTTGTCATGTCATGTCCCCAGTGACCCCCACCTCTCCCCTCGAGCCGCCACTAACAAAATTGCTGTTTCATTCCAACACCAATTTATTCAGGCCGATTTTGCTTCGAAAAAGCGATGTATAGACTAGTAGAGTTCTACTAGAGAGACAAAACGTGCTTCGTGGCTGGATTATTTCAACACTTAAAATATGACCTATCGCAATCAAAAAAGTTAAATAATTATTTTGAACGAAACGCAAATCTTAGCGAGTTTTTTTTTCGAATACAACGATATCTAAAAAACTGTGTTAAAGAACAAAGAAATTACTTCAACGTCGAAACGTGAATCATGGCCATATCCCAAAAGCTCTCTATCTAAACCCGACAGTCACAGGATGCGTATGATAAAAGCGAAACAATGAGTTATCAAGCCGTGTGTTTACAATAACATACATACAACAACAGTTTGTAAATACATCATTGTATGTAAAACTTGATTACGAGGCGTGCTGTTATTTTATTTACAACGCGCTGTGGATGCAGTCATTGCAAAATCTAGATTTTAATGCAAGATTTTGTAACAGTGAAAATAAATAAGATTTGCAGCCAAACAAGCAAATCTTTTAGTGACTCAAAGATAAGTATTGGTAAATAGCATGCACTCATTCTTCATTTAATATTCAACTCACATGTTTACAAAGGAATTACTGCTGAATTAAAGCATTTCAAAAAGTTCAAATATATTTTAGTGTTTTTTTTTTAAATTGAATAATAAATCACACGAGGATTAAACTGCAGTAGGTAAATCATTGATCGATAAGATAGATTTAATATACCTCGAAACTCAGTTCAGTTTAGATAAAATCTAAAATCGATTATGGCATTAATAGACGCCGAAGAAACCGGAGATGGTTCTATTAGTGATAGCGGTATCACCATTAATCATTATAAAATTAAAATCTTTATCATGGACGTGGCAAAAAGAACATTAACCACCTTATAAGATCTGTGCCAGATTACATTTGAAAAATATAGTGATGGTGCGCCTGCACCCTAATATTACATAGTATATTATTATGTATAAATAATACCTGACAAGCACCAATGAGACTTTTTCAAAGTCATGTTCATTTTAAGTGTATCTTGGATTACCACTGACTGCGAAAGCATCGTGAAGAATCCTTCACTAAAAAGTCTGAAATCGCCAATCCACCTTGAACAATTATAGTGATAAGTGCTCATGCCATCTCATTGTGAGATGCCTTTGCCCAGCAGTGGGAAAATGAAAGACCGATGATGATGATAATTGAACATTTGGTGTGTTGTGATTATTAATCTCTAAAGTAGTTAAAACTAATAACGAAATATTGGTCCTCAGTCCCTTATATTTGGTCTTTTACGACTTAAAGGACCACCTTTTCATAAACTGTTTTTGAACTAACTGGGAAAGGACAAAGGACATTATCCGGGTGCGTGAAGTAGTTTCCTCAGTATGCTGGTAAAACCGCGGGAAACAGCTAGTGTACGATAAATCATTTTAAATATTATATCTATGAGTACACGACCGTCGACAATCATTAGTCAATAAGGACCATATAAGGGCGAAGGGATTGTCCATTGAATTATGACTAACACAACGCACGACGAACTTGTCACAATGGTAATTCACATTTATAAATAAAGTAGTGTAAAGTAGGAATTAAAACCATTCTAGGTACTTATTAAGAAACCACACTAGGCAGGGTATGATTATGATACCTAAAGGTCGTGTAAATACCCTTATTTTTGATTCATAATAAATGGGGATTTCATACTTAAATTACTCAATGTAATTTATTCATAAAATCTTATGCACGTCACATTTTATTTACTAAATAAAAAGCCATAGGTATGTATATGAATAGACTTGGTCATCACGGTGAACAACTTACCAAGAAAATCCAAGCAGTCTTTACCGACGTAAAAACGCAACGTAATAAAGCAATGGATCTTTTAAAATGGAAATTAACACGTATCTATTATCTTTGGCTTAATATAAATTAAAATATTTGTATGCCACTTGACGTGGCAGGACACAGTGACACATTTACCCAATACTAATTTTACCTAACATCCTTATACCTGTGGACACAAATAAAGATTTTGATTGATAAAACTCTAAAATCCTATAATAAGCAAGACCACGCCGACTTAAAAGCCAGTAAAACAGAAGAAAACATTACGGTTATAATGCGAAATCTTTCATCTCTAAACTACTCATACCTATCAGACTTACAGCTAATGAAATCGGTTGCAATTGAATTAATAAGCGAGACGAGAACGATACGGACGAACGGACAGACATACTGAAAGTTATTTACGATATTATGCTTGATCGAGATAACTGCATGTCTGCGACAGTTTTAAGTGAAAACGTTATTGTTTCAGATGATTGCAAACAGAATACAAGTTTATTCATTTAAAACTATGTAAACACAAAAAATAAGAGAACATGTACAACAGTGGCGGATCCAGGGGGGGGGGCTAAGGGGCTCAAGCCCCCCCCAAAAGCTAAGCAAGGAGACTTATTATGCGTAAAGCAAAATAAAATGTTCAGTGCTTTTTTAGTGTTTCGCTTGATAAAACCTACCCTCACCAGAATCAAGCCCCCCCCAACCAAAATCCTGGATCCGCCACTGATGTACAAGATATGAAAAAGGTTTATCTGAACACAAGACAACACACAGTCAGGACATAATTTACACAGAACGAAAGCGAGGTTTAATTTAACCGACTTCAAAAAAAGAAGGTTCCCAATTCGACTGTTTTTTTTTTTTGCTAAAATAATAAATATTAGACGATATAAAGGCTGAAATAAAAAACGCTGTATTGATGGGAAATTTGTATATAACATCTTCTTCTTGATCGTTTCCTCATGACTGAGGGACGTGATTATGGTGTCTCGCCACCATCGTTTTCCAGGCCACCCGATCCTGCGCCAGTATATAACATAGGCAGAATAAAATAAATACATGGTCATACAGCTTCTCCAATATTGAGATGACAAAATTTTTGTCAGGTAAAGAAGCTGAATAGAACATGAAACTCATATGGATTAATAGGTCTATTTATTTATCATTTATGTAATAATTAATATTATTATCCATTAACCGATTATAAAGTAACAACTCGAAGTACGGAAGCAAGACTATACTCCATTTACAATAAGATTAGACATTTACCGTTCGTTCAAACGATTTTGAGGTCTATTCCTTATAGATAAGGATGATGTTGAAAGCAAAATAATGTTTACAATACCAAATATATTCTACATTTGTTTTTTACAACTTAGCAATAGAGCCTAAAATCGTTTAAACGAATGGTAAATAGGGTGCATTTAAATGTCTAATCTTATTGTAAATGGAGTTTAAATACACACAACCATAATGAATCATGAACCACCTATAACTCAAGTATTCAATCCCTGACTCAAACTTTACGCTGTATAAACGCATGCGTAGATTACTGTTATTACTGTTACACAGTTTGATAAACAAGGCAAAAGGTAAAGTACTAGTAAACCATACAGTTATTGTGATGACACAGAGTATAGAAAGAATGGAGAAAGTGTGGAGAGACTGCTATCAATAATTATCTTACTGCTCTTCACAATTTTAAATTAAGAAAATCAGAATATCATCACTGATCCTTTTAAGTACAGGCTCTCCTAAAGAGAGGAACAAAAGGGTTTATTTAAAGGAGAGTGCGCATTGTATCCGCGTAACCTAATGACCCACACCTACACTTTCGTACAGACAAACCAACTAACAACTCATAATATCCAGAATCACACAGTCAGCCTACAATATTCCAATTCCAACGAGGCTAATTATTAATTACTTGGAATTACATTTTTCATTTTTTTATAATAAATTTGACAAGTGCGAGTCGATGCACAACGCGTATAATCAATGACTTCAGCATCCATTTGTTAACTATTCCATGTCTAACTCCAACTGGCTATTTATGTTCCAAACTTGATCGACGCATGCGCAGCGCACCGTTTCCGCAGTGACGGCATCGCAGGCTTGAATTCCAGGAAACTCCTATAGAATCCTATGGTTTGTTTAGTTGGTTTTCGATTATTGTTTAGACGTAAAACCTTGAGGTTTATTCGAGAAGTTTCGTAGAATAGGTTTTTTTTATTCCAGTGACATATTGCTCATATGTTTACAGCGACAATTATTACACCTAATGCCATTATATACATAACCAACATATCTTTAAATACTAATATTATTATGAATGCGTAAAAAACTCATCTAGTCTGTCTGTATGCTACGCTTTCGCGGCTACAAAGAAGGAGTTCGTGAAACTTAAAAATAACTGATTTAGATTTGTAGATGAAAACCTGAGGGACGACACTTTGCGAGGGAAACCGTAAGAAACCAAAGGTTTGTAATAAACATCCCTGCAAAACTGAAAAAAAGTCTTTTTATTAGTGGCAAAACTTCTAACGACTACTTCATAACTGGCTGAACTTCAAACGATGCACCTAAGTACTTACGTTATCCACTCCGTTCGAGTATGTGGCTTACTCGGTTTTATATTTTTTTTCTTTTCCGCATTCACATACTATATCCGTAATACGTACTTACATACGTACTTTGTATAAACTAGAGGCTGTAAACAAAGAACGCTGATAATTTACTATACATGTGCTTTTCTTAAAGCAGTTGTGTGATCAGATAGGCCTTAGTAAAGATGTTCACCTTGTTACCTTAGCTGATAGGACATGCTCTCTCGGCCACCACTTATGGTATACTACTACATACTCGAAATTGGGCTAATGGAACCGGAATAGTTACTAAGCTGAGCCATTTGCCTAGGCATAAACATCAATCCTTAAATCAAAATATTTGCTAAAAAGAACACGGGCCTTACCAGACGTGCCAAAACAAGATTATTTTCGTTATGAAATAGAGACGGAGCTATACGACGTTACTAGCTGTCACGCTCTCAAACTTGAATAGTGATTGCAAAAACACGTGGTGGTACAGCCTCTGAATTTTTTTTTTTTTTCTTTTTTTTTTCTTTTTTTTTTCCTATCCTTTATTATAATATCATATTAGAACAATTTCCGCAACTTCTATGAGTTATGAGAAACTTCTATCCAGGTGGTGTATTACGGCGCGTGCGCCCAAAAAACTCCAACCCCCTATATAGAGTAGTAACCATTCAAAAGCAATGTTTACGTCGTCCACTTAACAGTGGAATACGTGAGTTTACATCACGCGTGTTCTCATCAGCTTACCTTAAGAGCGTATGAGTCATGGTGTGTTGACCTGTGTGGCTTAGTGTGAAATATTGTTCGCTTTCTTTGTGTGAGTAACACGAATTCTTTGGTAGTTAATCGCGAACACACTTTCTGGACCGATTTCGTTTATTGATTTTAGCCTATAGATCTTTGTAAGCTTTAGTGGCTTTGGTTACTTTATCATTAATAAACTACTGTTGATTTTCATACTCAATTTAGGGGAAGCCTATTTCTTACAGTGGACTAACATTAAATAGGCTGATGATGATGATGATGATATTCTTGGAGAACCACTCCACAAAACAGTAATGTACATTTTTCGACGAATCGACAATTGAGACAGCTGACCTCAGCAGTAAATTAAATAGACATTCTATGAGACAACCTAGAATTCTTTTAGGAAAGTAATTTTATAAACATAGATTTGATTAAGGGTCAGACGCAAAGACACATTTATATCTCTTACCATCGCTATTAACTGTTTGACAAGCGCATACGCATAATAAACTGCCACACAGGCGCCAGACAATCAATTCAAATGCAAGGATTGCTTAAAACGCTTGCTTGAATTCTTACACTGTCATTTCCAAATGAAAATTAAGCGCAAAGCTGTATTTATATTGAAAGAGAGGAAAAAGTCATTAAAAATAAAAGCATTTAAAAATAACAATGTTATTGATTTAGTATTGATTAAAATAGCATTATATCACGCTTGTTTTTTTCCCGAAAGGTTAAGCATAGATGTGTCCATAATGCTCCCACATTTTGAACCTGTTGCCAGTAATCTGGCACAATTCCATACTCTGGGATGCTAGTGACAAATCCCACAGAACATTCTGATCCCATCAAAAACATAACATGTATAAAAATGCTAAATCTTAAAACACAGTTTTCTACCGCAAAAGGTTCTCAGATCTTTAATCTCTATATTTTCAATGATATCATCATTGATCACATAAGAATAAAACCAAGTTTCTGGGTTTATCCACAACGAAGTTACGGGGATTGAAAATGGCTTGAATGACGTCAAGAAAAGATGGTGCCTTTGCTCAACTAGGAAGGGGAATGGCCCCCAGATAATACTTTGCCTGATCCGGCAATTCCCAGGTCCCCTCAAGAAGAGGACCTCTGAGAAGCTAAGTAGTCGACCACTAAGAACATCGACGCAGCCGAAGTTGATTGAAATCTGATTATTTTCACAATGTTTAATCAGGCGTTATTCAATCGCCGATTTAAAACATTGCAAAGCTTTGTTGCATTCATTACACGGAATAGATTATACGATCAATACTCAGTCCTAGGAGTCTCAACCCTTTGCTGCACGTGCTATCGATTTCCAACCCCCTTGCTAATATTATGAATAGCGTTGATTAAGCACCCCTGTTAATTTTGAACCAACTGGTCACTGGGCAGAGCCGGTATGACGTGGACCTTAGTATATGGAGAAACTGTGACAATGAGTCATTGTTATCTATTCGGCCGATATAACGGCAAGTACTAAACTTGTTATTTCGCAACGAAGCGAAAGGCTTGTACTCGTTAAGGAGATTGTATGGAAAAGTTTCAATATTATTATAAAACATTGTACCGTGTACAGAAGAGAATAAAACATCTGTTAAAATGTTTGTCTATTCTTATAATGTACTAAGTAAGAAACGTCTCTTGTCTGTTCTCTAAGGTACATTTTGTTAATAATTAGCATGGATGTTCTTTAACATACCTAAACATTCTTAATTATCTAACTTCGTTTCCGTAAACTTCTTCAAGTTAAACATAAAGTATTAACCAATAAAATTTGGTCTTTGTGTCCATATTATCAAAACCGAAATCATATAACCCTAAATATGTTTTACGCCATAACAAAGGATGCAATCAAGATTATGAATGAAGAATCCTTACTAATATTATAAATGCGAAAGTAACTCTGTCTGTCTGTCTGTTACGCTTTCACGCCAAAACTACTGGACCGATATAAATGAAATTTGGTACAGAGATAGAATAGACCCTGAGGAACAACATAGGCTACTTTTTACCCGGGTGCGCTAAGTAGTTCCCTCGGGATGCGGGTGAAACCGCGGGAAACAGCTAGTATATTATATACCCACATCTAGGTAGTCACATTAAATAAGTCATTCTGATGGATTCCTAGAACAAGAAATTCAGGTATAATATTTTATCTTTCTAGACGAGGGCCTATTAAAGACCCATGGACACAAATTAGAAGTTGTTTATTAAGTTTAATAGCAACTCTATGTGTCATTAATGACTAACGCTAGACGAGGCTATGATTATCTACTCATATTAATGTGTATTTGAGATGAATTTGTGTTCTAAAGATTTTTTTTTATCTTAAAACTAGTTTGTTATTGATTTATTGTTATTAGTGGCATATGTCGTGTGTAGTAAATAAACTACTGACCGCAAAAGTAAGTTGAGCGGTCAGTAGGACCAATATTTTATATGTTGTTGTAACAATAATAAAAGCCTGTGATGATTAAAAAATAAATGTCGCAACACAATTACTGATTCGTTATTTAACCGCCTTATTATCCCGTATTTGATTTATAATAATATTTTTTTTCCAGAATGCGTTTTTAGACCAAAAATTTAAATATTTTCGAGTCATACAGGAAAAGCACGGAACAAAATGAATTTCATAAATCACATATTAATGTTACCAAAACATGAATGAAACTAAGCGTAAAATAAATTAGCAGCGCACAAATAGCGTGTCGAACACGTAAGCCTTATCACAATTTCGCAATACATATCGTTTATCAATATTAAACTGTAATTTCACTGGTCACACACAGTAACGATTAATTGGAAAGCAAACGTTTGCACGCATCATGCAATTAGCTTGTTGCAAAAGATAGCGATGACATATCTAATGATGGAATAGGCTGTTGAGTTTTAAAGAATTTATTTAATTACCTTTTTTTCAGGTTTAATCAAACTCCACTTAGATTATTATTATCACCTGGGCTGTAAAGTAGAGTAATAACAAAATGTAGGAACTTCTCCTAGCCCTTTAAATTCACCTAATTGGGTTCAGGATAAAATAATTCATATCTTATTGTAAGCGACATTTTACATTTCAATGGCAAAACACCAAGTCTACACGATGGTAAGTGGTGACCACAGCCTGAACATCTGCAATACCAGAGACAGCAGGTGCGTTGTCCACTTCCGAAACAGAAATGTCTCAGATGTTTGTAATTAAATCGGCACTTATACACCTTAAACTGGAACCCATTAATGATGCACCGACCCAATTATGGGAACTCATCACCCGGACAAGCTATGACTATAAATCAGTATTCCATTGTACTTAATGCAGATAAGTTTTTATTACGTATACTAAACATCCAATGAAATCCTAAACAAACTTCTTGAGTAATAAAGTTTTATCTCTAAAGAACAGATCATCAATTGCCTATTGGATTGCTACGGAAGTTTAAATATAAATAAATGCATTCACATCTTAATTTCTCCTTTCATATTAGCATGGCCTGGTGCGGCTCGGAGGCTTTTTATGTATGCACAATTACATTACACTTATACAAATTCCTCGACGCTAGTAGGCATTCCAGACGGATGTCTGGGACATTATTAAATCGCTGACGGGGCTGCCGAAGCAGTTTATTTTTTTGCATCCATCTTTTTAAACCAGGGCTTGTATACAAGAAGAGTACAATGCATCAATCAAAGATTTACGTCAACAATTTAAATCAATTATGATTGCAATGAATCATTCAATTTTCTAGTGATTAAAGTTCGTTCGGCGTACCTTGGTCTTTCGATCCGCTAAGAACCTTGCTGGATTTTATGTAACCTTTTCGTATACCTGGTGCCTTCCTTAAATAATAATACTTCTAATGTAAAAGAAAAGAGCAATAACAAATATTTCGCCATTTTTCGATTGCGTGAGTGAAGCCGGGTGTTACTATATTATTATTCGTCGTATAATCAAATGAATCATAGTTTTGTAACCGCAACGGTTAGATGAAAGTCTGCATTGTTGCGTGATACTGTCACTATTTGCGAACGTTTTGCTAAACTGGCAATTTGCTTAATAAATCGATAATTATATTTATTATTGTTAGATCGTAAAGGTTGCTGATTATGAAAAAATATTTACAAAATTAATACGATTCTGTTATTGAAAACCATTTCAGTTTCTAACTTTGGATTCCAAGGACCGAAACTATTAGCTATTTTTTTTTCACTATAAGCACTTTCTTCTATATTAATATTAAGCCATAAATACGCTATGTATCAGACATTACAACAAAAGTTAAGTAGGTTCGTTCTGCCTAAGTAACATATTTATTTATAGCACAATCTCCGGTGAAAGTAATAATAGAATAATAAATTGTATACAATCAATATTTTCTCTTATAATTAATCAATGCTTATAATAAGATAATCGAGAGAATAGTTAAGTAATGATTTTCGATTTGACCATTGAGACGTTGAGTGCGCGGTCAATGCCATTTGAAACAATTCTAACCACCGTAACTTGGTCTTTTGGACGTTATTCTAATCGTCACGACAGAAGTTTCTTAGGATACAACTTGGAGTGGGGGAGGTCTTTCCAACTGGTGGGACTTTGAGCAAACTTTTTATTCATTTTTTTGTGTGTTGGTGCATAGATTAAATGTGTGTAGCCCTCGAGTGTCCACTTGTAATAGTCATAATAAGCAGCTAGTAATAAGTCTGTTACAATCAGAATGTATATTATCTAGTTAGGAACACTTAGCACTTGCTATGTTCAAGTACCAGACTTATCATAGATAAATCCACAAGGTCATCTAGTTAGTGGAAGGGACACAAGCATAAAAATCTAACAAAAGTGGTCGCATCCAGTTGGAAAGAGACCACAATGGCTCCTTCGTGTTCTTTTATTAACTTAGAACGTCGCCGTCGAGATAAACACCTACATAGGTGCGCTAGAATCAGCTAGGTGGAAAAAAACATCAAACCTTATTAAACCTTATGTCTTGCGTCATAGAGATGTAAATAGCCACACAGCCACGACCACATTCTTGGCCCAAGGTCGATGCACAACGACCTACGGTGTGCCGTGTTTAACTGAGCAAATAAAGTATACTAATTATCTTTGGATGCAATTAAAAATTGCAGCCATTATGATGGAGCTTCTATTGGTTAGTTGTTTATGTTTAATTAGGTACTGTGTACAATAAATGAGAGGAAATATGACTGTGAATACATAATTCTAAGAACTTGACACGTCATAGATATCATTAGTGTAGTTCGCACTAGGTATACTTCAAAGTATAGGACTTGTAATGATCGTTGAAATAATACACGAGAGTCCAACACAATATTGTAGTGTCGAATAAATTGCACTAAATAAACCGACTAAGTAAGCATTACGTCAAATCCAAGATGAATAACATCCATTTTTTCAACACTTATTCAAGTTATCTGGAACTACTTTTAATAATAAAAATGTTTACAAAAACATATTTAAAAATAGATTTACTTGAGTTTATTTTAAGTAGCCCTCAAAAAACGAGAAACAACGGCCCATGAGTCAAATATTCATATTTTTGAGGGCAATGAGTCATACCGGAACTGTAGACGACCTGGTGAGGTCAAAATATGTTCAAGACCATGCCCAAGTTCAAAGCGATTACTTTATAAACTTTATATTAAGCTGTGAAATTTCTGACGCTTTTTACAACTTCCTTTTTCAAGACCTTGAAGTTGAAATTTTTATTACTTATTTAATTTTGTAAATCAAGTTTCTTATCACAACGTTAAGTACTAATTAAGCTAAGATAATGATTAATCCATAATTCGCGATTGATATGTTTTCGGGGATTTTTGCCACTGGTCCTTTGAGACGCATTGTATCTTTCATTTATTCTATTCATCGTCATATCAGCCTTTACATAATATATTCTTTTACATATATTAATTCATAATTATCTTTTCATCCCAGCAACGGATACACTTTACAACATTTTTTTTATCCTACCTATCCTGCAAACAAAATGTTTACATAAAATGACCTACTTTTAAAAAAAGCATACTCTCCCACGTATCGAATGAATTGCCCTGTTATTATTAACCTAATAAGTTTAATCAAATTAACGGTAGCATGACCTCTTTATAATACCAACATAAGCTTAGGTACTTAATTAATTAGTTTCTAAGTAACATCATAACTAGAATAACGCCTATCGTTTTATGTTAATGAGTTGAGTGAACACGATAGGTATTTTATACATTTATGGTTTGTTTTTGTACAAAAATATTTAATTAGGTTTTAGACATTTATTATTAAGAAGACCAATATTCTTTGTAAATCAATGTTTGTGGTCATTAGCCGCTGTAGGGAAAACCATTTTAGACAAACACAAGATGACAGCTTGCATTAACTATAGGCAGAACGGAATAAACATCAGAATCGTAATTCTGGGAAAATTCAAACCACATGAAAATTGGTATAGCTGACGAAGACTTTTGGATTGTCTAGGTAGCCATTGGATTTTGCTCTGGCCTCTGAAGATTTTATAAACCTTATGGATACTCAATTCCAACTCAACATAATCCCTAAAAGTATCTAAGTGGGATACAAAACCATAGCCCATAAATGTCGTAAAAAAAAACTAAAAGAATAGAATCTTTAGTCCTAAAAAGGATCTTCAAGCTTAATCTTTTCTTTTTGATGTAGCTGCTGCCAGTACATCAAAGGAGGGTTACGTAAACACTGGCTGACATTTCCATATCACTGTTGGATATGTTTACGTTAAGTTTAGCGCATTGGCTCACGTCTCCTAGAAACAACATCCTACCTATAAGTTTCTAGAAAATATATTTACTGAGAATTTTTTATAGGTTTCTATACAGTAATAATTGATAAGGTTTAAAAGGAATTTGTTAAGGAAGAAACACTACAGAAGTTTAAAGGAAACTAACCATCGTGGTATCGAGAATTTATGACACGTGATGGAAGGCATGTGAGTCAAGGTGGGGATGGCGGTGGATTGATAAAAAAATGGCACAACCGAAGAAAAAATATGACCAAATAATTGAAACCTTATTTTAACACGTATTTGGCAGTCTGAAAAACATCGATACGAAACAGTAGACATATTCCGCAAACATTTTCGAATCCCATGTTGCGGAAAACTTTATCTTTAAAAACTTTAAAAGGAACTTAAGAAAAGGCTGTAGAACGAAATTCTAAAAGGGAAATCTAAAACTTCGGCAAATCCCGGTTTAGATATAAATTTAAGACTAGCTAGACGGACTTTAGACGACCCCCCCAGACATATTGTAATGGAACTTTTGAGTTCGAAGGCAAATCTTCGAAGGCAGATAGAATTTACTTGCTCAAAATGCAGAAGAAATTGATTTATTTTGAGTTGGAAGGAAATAAATTTATTTCAAGAAAGATAACGCCTTTTGCCTTCATTTTGTTACTGTATTTTGTAATCCAAACTTCTTTATTGATTCAGTGTATTATTACTTCGCAAAAGAGCGCTCTTTATATTATCTTGAACCCTCATAACTCAAAAATCTACGTGCTTTACACAGCTTCATCGACCTCAATCAGAGACTGATTGTCAAGTGATCCATCCCAGGGTCAAGAAGTTCACGACAAAATGCAATTCATAAACTCACTAGCTATAAGTCGTGGAAGTTCTTTTTTAACTGAAGTCATTTCTAACATTTATAGACGAGGGTTTTGGGGTCTGTTAAGTTGTTGGTCGGTTCTTACGAAATCGCTGAACCAATTTTAATGAGGCAACCGGCAGAGAGCTTTCGTTTCCAGATAAGGAACGAATCTTACAATTTTTTCTTTGATCCCGAAATATCTTTCAAGGGGCTGGGTATCATATAAAAACGTTTGACAATAAAATAACTGATCCGTGAAAATTTGGAAGTTGGTTTCTTTGATGTTTTTTATTCATATTATGTTACCACCAACTTCCTTTGCACTTGGGTATCACAAAGTAAAATATTTTAAGTCTGTTAGAAATAGGCCCTCTAAGATCTAGTCTTTAAAGAGTAATGAGCTAGCGTTATCTGAATGCTATGACTAGCTTGTTATTGGAACTTAGGACATTAACTAGAGCCTGTTAACTTATAAGAACTGATTGATTAATTGACCCACTTTGAGTACGATGCTATGATTCACCAAGGAGTAAGTATTTGTGGAGGTCTTAATGATCTCTAAGTGGAGGCCTCATGCAATATGCATGTAAAGTGCATAATATAATTTTTATTGAACACAAACAGATATTTGGTAGAGAGAGTTTTTATATAACTTTCTCTGTGTTTATTTGAATAGTGTGAAATGTGTATAAGGAGAAGTCTAATGGCATCAAAATTATTTTAGTAGTTTCGTAAGGTGTACTGGGACAGACATACATGCAGTCAAAATCTTAACCCTTTTTAACCAACATATCAAAATATGCATTTACAGTTGTATTTTTTATATTCTTAAGAAATAGCTAAGAAAATGCTTTTCATGACAAATTCATTACTAGTTTCCAGGCCATCGCTTACTCTAACAAAAGTGCACTAGATTATAGCAATTCTTCCATTTGCTTTAAAAGGAAGAATATATTATCGCAACCTTTTTGCAAGTAGCACTGAAAACACTTTATGGAAATAGACAAACATAAAAAAAGATTTGCATATATATCTCTCACTCTGATATTTAAATTGCTTCGAAACGGTCATTAAATGAGTTGTTTACTATGTCACTATCAGAATACTTGCACGACTGTTACTTATACAGCTAAAAATATATATTAAGTATGAAATAAAATACCTAATAACTATAATATACTTATAAATAATAAATCGATATTACAATATCTTGTTCAGTCTAAAGTACTTTAGATACGCTTAATTGTCTGTAGGTGACCTTTTTGCAACGCCACCCATGGACTGATAACCTTTGCTAACTTTCAGATTTGCATGTATCGTAGTATCTCAGTACACTTAGCAGCATTAAATAGTATATTTATATTATGAAAAATGGATTGAAACTGTAAATTTTGCATGATATTTTTACCTTCAATACTAGCTTATGTTGTAAAAACTAATGTGAATTTGTTTCTTTGTCACACTTTCACAGCAAAACGGTTGAACCATTTTAAATGAAATTTGGTATGCAGATAGACTGAAACGTGGAGAAAGAAGGTTATAGGATAGGTTTTATCTGGTTGCGTGAAGTGATTAATTCAGGATGCGAGTGAAACCACAGAGATTGCTAGTACTAAGTATTTTTACATAAGACTACTATTTAAGAGTGCAAAATTAACTCAGTCCGTCTGTATGTTTAGCATGTGGATCAGATCTAATAAAGATACATTTCCATATCGCGTTTAGATATGCCATTTATCCGGAGTATATCTCATATTCTACTCTAACAATAGATATTTGTGTCATTTGTAATTATGAAAGTGAAAGTTGGCTAAGTTCAACCTCAAGCAAATCCTACCAGGAGGTGTTTTTTTTATCTAAGATAAATATAGGTCAATAATTCACAATAGGTTCAATAGGACATCATAAAAGGATGACACAGCAATTTTGGGATTTTACACCAAGGAAAACCACTGAATCAAAAACATGTGCTTAGCATCGGCTAAGCAAACTATAACCTATTTGGTTATTCAATATCTACAGCATGTAGTGTACAATACATGTCAAGGCGAGAATATCGACGGGTTGTGAATACCAAAGCGTGTGTGAACAAAATTACCTGTTGGGCAACTGGTGACGTTAAGAATATTTTATGTACGAGTCCTTGTAATCACACCTGAGTGGTTACATGGACTGCGTGGGTTGCTTTAAGATAACTTTAGTATTCAAATTAAATTCTTCTTAAAAAAAAATTTTTACTAGGAAATTAATACACCCTGACAAAAAGTAGCCTAGCTAGAACCATCTCCAAGGTCCGTACCAATTTATCCAATTCGGTTCAGCTGATTAATGGTGAAAGTGTAACAAACAAAATCCTTTTTGCATTTATAATATTACTTAGGATAAAGATACTGAGCTTTGCAGTTACGAGTAACTGTGGAATATTTTAAAATAATATAAGACAACAAAATAACTTCATTAATTTTGATATTTCTTACCGACTGTTGTTATAATAGAAATTATGATGCTAACTTATAGTTAACTAATAAAAGAAGATTTTTTTATCTATTTTTTTAGAGGCTTTAGTACACCCAGGGTGACTATGCCAGCCTCATGGGTTCTATCATATCTTTGCCACACACATTACATCTACACAATCACATGCATCTACACATCTGCACCTCTCCTTTCATTCCTTTCTCTCAGACATGTTTCCATAAACAAATAAAGTTCCTTACATTCATCAGACAGTGGCTGTTTCAAAAGTAAATTAATACCCCCATTAAATAGATTTATGTTTGGCATCAATCCACTCCTCAGGTGTTGATATGCGTCACATTCCATCAAAACATGCATCATGTCTTCAGGGCTTTGACAAATATCGCATAATGGTGACGATGCTACACCCATCATATGATGAAACTTATTAAATGGAACATGACCAGATCGCAACCTAAGTGCCAAAACCACTGTCTCCCTGTGGAGGCTGGCACAGTCAAACCAGGGCACTGAGTTTGGAACATCCTGTATTGTGCGATACCAAATTCCCTTGTACTCACAATGCTTCTGATACTCTTGGTTCCATCTCTCCCAGCACAGTCTCCTAACCCATGGTACTATCTCACATTCATACGGCTTGGACAATAGGTCCACACCACCATTCACTGCATTCCTAGCAAACTTATCCACCATGTCATTCTCCCTTATGCCAACATGCGAAGGAATCCACTGCAACTGGACACAAATATTTTTTTCCTGCAATTTTTGTATAATTGCCAGGGCAACATAGGCTATCGGAGTACCTCGGATAGCCGAGACGCACCGAGCCAAATGTTGTAGGGCGCTTCTAGAGTCTGATAAAATAACTATATTTTCCTCTCCCAGAGTTGAAGCATACGATAGTGCCTCTGTTATCGCCGTCATTTCAGCCCTCATAACAGAGGATAAAAGAAGATAAACTAAATAATATAGAAAACCCGTTAGTGACTCATACAAAGTCAAAATAAAAACACATCATTATCATTAGTTAATCAAGTCATTATTATTAATGCTTTAATTTAAATATAAGATATTGAGGTATTTCCCGAAAAATTAGAAACTTGTTATACCTAATAGAATGTATTTGATTTCATTTAAAATGTAAAAAGTGAAAAGCATTTCAGGATATGCTAATTAATACATCAACAGCTAGTAAAGAATATTGTATTCTATGTTATATTGAAACTACATATTTCAATACCATAGGGGATGAATGTACTTTAACTTCAGTGGTGTAACATTTGCATTTAATACTTAGCATGCAACGGACCTCATTGGCTGCATAAGTAATGAGCCGTCGGCTCGCACTGTTAAGTTCTTCATGTTAATTGTATTATTAAAATTTTCTATTCAGTATTAGCATAATGTTGTTTTGCATATGAAATGTTTGATTTGAGAAATTTGTAAAAATTACTGAAAAATTAATTGATACAGATTTATTCATGAGACAATTTAGGAGAGATCTAAGACTGCAAGTGACGTAAGTTATGCTGGGTTTAATTATCTTTTCTGTATTGCCAGTGCAATGAAATGATTCAAAGTCAAAGTCAAAGTCAAAGGTTTTTATTTTATGTAGACCAATTACAGGTTCTTATAAAATGTCAAAACTAAAAACTAGGTGCACGGTTCCAAAAAGTGGGTCCTATGGAGAAGAACCGGCAAGAAACTCCATGGATACTCTTTTAAAATTAATTGTTCTTGTTACAAGTAGTCGTTTAAAGGGAGGATCATGTAGATCAATGCATTGCAGAGAAAAGAAAAAAAAAACTGAAAAGCAAAGTAGGAAAAGCCTAAATTGATTGCCATAGCAGCTAGAAGCTGACCAGTCCCGACTGACGGCACCCGTTCACGAGTATGACGAGCGCATCAGCCTCACTTAGCTCAACCATATTGAAGGGAACTTAATGACCCGATACACATCGCCACCATCAGCAGGACACTTGAGTGAGCATGACAGACTTCTATTACCAGACAACAGGCATTACAAAATAATAGTTATTATTGGGTAGGCAATATGTTGATGGTTACATGATACTCACATTTTACAATTATATTTTTTTTGTTTGAAGCTATATAGTGGAAGCAAAGAGTCTTCAATAGTTAGATAATAAAATAAAAAAAATAACATTTGCAATAATGATTTAGTTAAAAAAAAGGAAATAATATATTATTATATTAGATGATTGAATATCATATTATAAATATTATTTATAACTGTGACAAAAACGTGACAGTTAAGTCATATAAATAAGATTACATATATGTAAATAAACAGTATTATTTATGACCGTCCTTGAGATAATAAAGTGCCAGGGGTTCGCTGAGTACAGAGAGAAGTTGTATGCCAGGCGTCTTTGTCCTCAATGTACTGTTTTAGGCTGTAATAAGCTTTAGACATTAGGATGTTTTTAACAATTGCTTTAAATTTTATATCAGGGAGGTCCAAAATGCTAGATGGAATTTTATTGTAGAACCTGACACTGTTCCCCATAAAAGACTTACTAGTCTTACTAAGTCGAAAACCAGGTACCACGAGCTTGTGTTTATTACGTGTATTCAAGCTGTGGATGTCACTTTTTTTACTATAATGAGTCAGATTTTTGCGAACATACATGATGTTAATGAATATGTATAAGGAGGGTAAGGTGAGTATATCTATCTCCTTAAATAATTCGCGAAGGGACTCTCGTGAGCCTAAATTATATATGGCTCGAACAGCTCTTTTTTGTAATATAAAAATAGTCTCGACATCAGCAGCTGATCCCCACAGAAGAATGCCGTATGACATAACACTGTGAAAATAGGCAAAATACACTAATCTAGCAGTTGGAACATCGGTCATCTGTCTGATTCTCTTAACGGCAAAGGCAGCAGAACTTAGTTTACTTGCAAGAGCCTCTATATGAGGACCCCATTGCAGTTTAGAGTCTACCGTGATACCTAAGAAAACAGTTGAAGGAACCAGATTTAACGCTTTCCCGTCTAGTTTCACTTTTGAATCTATATGAGGAACATTTGGCGTAGAAAATTTAATACATTTTGTTTTCTCCGCATTTAAGAGAAGATTATTAGCAGAGAACCAGTCTGATATACTATTAAGTGTTTTATTAGGTTCAATAAGATCCCTATCTTTCCTATTAACTTTGAATATTAGAGAAGTATCATCTGCAAATAGAACAATGTTCGACATTGAGTCCTTCACAGTATATGGGAGGTCATTTATATAAATTAGGAAAAGAAAGGGACCCAAAATTGATCCCTGTGGTACTCCCATTTTTACTACTGAGCCGGACGAGGTGGTGCGATTTATCGCAACTCTTTGTTCCCGGTTTGATAAATATGAATTTAAAAGGTCAAGAGATCTATCTCGAAAACCGTAATATTTTAATTTTAGAATAAGCGTGCGGTGATCAACGCAATCAAAAGCCTTGGAAAGATCACAGAATACTGCAAGCGCATTCCGCGCCTCTTCCCAAGCTCCTATCACTGTTTTAATTAGAGTGGAACTAGCATCTTCTGTTGATTTACCCCTTGTGAATCCAAACTGGTTTGAATGCAGAATGCCATTCATGTTAAAGTATGCTAACATTTGTGTTAACATCAGTTTTTCAAATATTTTGCTTAAGGCTGGAAGCACGGATATTGGCCTGTAGTTAGATGCATTTTTCAGGCAACCCGCTTTAAAAATAGGCACTACTTTACTTTTTTTCATCAAATCGGGAAAGACACCGTCCTTAACACAGGAATTAAATATTGCTGCCAGGATTGGCGCGATGTTATCGATGATTGACTCAATAGCCTTTATCGACAATCCCCATAAGTCCTCGGACCTCTTGACTGATATAGTTTTAAACGCCTTAATTATATCTTTATAGGATACGAATTTAAATTGAAAGTTAGGCAGGTCAGGCAAATTTACATTTTCTTTCAGGAGTTTTTCGGCGGCGGTAGAGGATGATATTAGATCTTTTGTGGTATCTATCGGGATGTTTGTAAAATATCGTTCAAAAAAATTTGCAACTTTAGACTCGTCCGAGACTATTTGACCGTTTACATCTAAAGCAATCGAGCTATCAGAGGACCTACTCCTACCCGTTTCAGAATTTATAATTTTCCAAGTTGTTTTTATGTTATTATCAGCCTTTTTGATCTGTTGACTAATATAAGCTGCTTTTGCTTGCATACAAACTTTTTTAAACGTTTTGGAATAATTTCTGACGTAGTTGTGGAAGTCACTATTTAATGTGTAGGACTTTTTATCATAAAGTTCATACAACACATCTCTACTACGTCTTATGCCTTTGGTGGCCCAAACACTAAAAGAGATTTTAGGTTTAATGACGATTTTTTTTACTTTGCAAGCCTTTTGAAATTCTTTATTAAGTATATTGAACAGGCTGCAATACATTTTATTAGGGTCCTCCGATTGAGGCTTTAATGCTAACAATTGGGATTTTAAACATGTCTTGAAATTTTGTAAACTACTTTTTGACAATATTCTACACTGTATTATTTTATTTTTCTCTAAGACATCATTGTTGAATTTCACAATCTGACACTTGTGGTCAGAACGAACGCCACTAATTATGCTCTTTTCCCGTACTTTAAAGTTGGTAAATATATTATCTATACATGTGGCAGAAGTCGGCGTTATCCTAGTGGGTTCCGAAAATAAATGAACTAAGTTAAATGATTTAAATAGGGATACAAGATTGTATTTGTCTTGTCTATCACCTAAGATGTCAATATTGAAATCACCACAAACTAATATCTTTTTGTTTAATTTTATCTTTCGAAGAGCATCCTCCATTATCAAAACAAATTGGGATATACTAGAGGAAGGAGGCCTATATGCACACAAAATTACACACTGATCTGTCTCTGCACACGCGAGCTCACAGACTCGTTCAACAGAGAGGTTGCGAATATCTAACCGCTCTTTATATTTATAGTTATTTTTAATCATAATAAGTGTACCTCCACCTTCATTTGATAGTCTCTGGAACGAACTGGCTACTTTTAAGTTTTCTACATTAAAAGACATTTTATTTGGTTTAAGCCACGTTTCCGTTAAGCACAATATGTCAATATTATATTTATCGCAAAACAATTCTATATCTAAGATTTTGCCAGAGAAGCGATTTATATTTTGATGAGAAAGTATAAGGTAATTTCTATGCTCCTCTGTTGTCGGACAGGTCAGTTTAAATTATCCCTATTGTTTGTACTATAATTACTAATTATAGTGGTCGCAGAAATAACATTTGTCATACAAGTTATGACAGAGTTTAAAGTATATGCTAACAAAGTAGCTACATGTCGCTTACAAGGAATAGGCAAATATACAGAATGCCTGGTCATTTTTAACTTTCCAACAAAACTGTTGATGTCAAAAAATAAAAACTTGTCACTATAGTGACTTACTAAAAATTGCATGTGATTATTTAACACATGAATATTATCATTTTCCCTATCTGACAGATGGTCTAAGTAGGGAAAAGCACATAAAATTATCTTGTTGCAATTTAAAGTTAATAATTGAGCAACACTATCAGTGAGGTCTTTAGTACTTATATCTAAACTGTTACCTATAAATATTAGATTATATTTTTACTTCAATCTCTCATGGTAATTTTACAAGTAAAAACTTAACAAATTGGTGATTTAATTTCATTCTTCAAAAAGATATCCAAAATATTGATTTTTTAACTTCAAAAGGTTTTTATTTTACTGTAGACCAATTACAGGTTCATATAAAACATCAAAACTAGTAACTAGGTGCATAGTTCCAAAAAGTAGGTCCTATAGATGGTAAGAAACTCCATGGATAAACATCAACATAGAAAACATAAAAACGGCAATTTAGGAGCAGGACTGACACATTGAAGAATTGCCACGAGAGGATGTGATTTTAACACTCATTTTTTTATTAATATTTTAAAAGTGAAAGTAACTCTCAGTCCATCACACTTTCATGGCAAAAGGGCTGAACTGATTAATTTAATAAAATTAATTAAATGACATTTGGTATGGAGATGGATCGAAGTCAAGTGAGGAACTTGGTATAGTTTAATCAGGGTGTGTGCCACATTTAGTAGCATCAAATAATAATCGTAAGTCTGTCATAAGTTGCTTATGCTCATTATCAACTTATGTTAATGATTTTACATGTTATCATAATGGTTGTCATGTAGTTTATCAGTGCAATGCTAAATGCTTATGCAGTAATTGAATGTCTACTATCTTTAGTTGATAACATAATAAAACTGTAGCTATCTATGTATAGAAAATAATTTACAGCAGATTTTTAGTCCAAAAGGAAATTTATTATTAATTTTGCTTACACTAATAGGTTTAGATAGGTATGTTTATCTGTTTAAAAGTAGGTATCTATGCTTAATTGTTTAGTTATGTAAAATAAACACCTGATGAAGTCACAGTTTGGTTTTCCTCATTGCTGCAATAATATGGATTATCACCTAGGTATAATAATAGCAACTAATGAATCCATTATTTTCACTCAATTACAAAATTAAAAATGTATTCAAGTACGACAGCGATTTTTTAAAACGAATTCCAAGTTTAAAAGGTACTATTTTTTTTATTCCATCCAATGATCAAGGTAACACTAACAACAGCCTTCTGGCCAAAAATAATGGATAATTCAATGGACTTTAAAGTTATCCGTCGCCGGTTTTAACGAGAGCAACTGAGGCAAGAAGTGAGTGAACAAGACAGACCACACGCGGCCTCGAAAAACACACGTTAAACACGCGTACGCTAGCATTCCATACAAGGCAAACTGTACATCGAAAATTGCAAAACATTATTACGAGTAAGCAATGCCCCGAATTGACACGCCGCATAAAACGCCGACATATCGATTGCGATCAACGATTATCTAAATGAAAACTGACAAACTTACCTGTTCAAACTGCTCCCTGATTTCAGTCCTCTCCTCGTCGGTCAATTTTGAATTATCTGCCATCGTCACACAAATAAAATCACAAAAACAAGGATCACATCTACAATGTAACGAGTGTTTGAAAAAACGCTCTTTCCACAGTTCACTTATTTACTAGCGTTGTTTGTATAAATATTAAAATGTATTATAAAAATCACAGCACTAGATAAAAAGTGTAATCAAAGGAGGCACACTTTAAAATTACCACACGGTCTCGCAACACGATATCATGAAGCGAATGCAAATTAAAAATACGTCAGTCAAGTCAACCGACCGACCACTGCGCAGCCAGCGACTGTGTAGTGAGGTGAATTGAAAGTGTCGGTAAAAAAAATATTGCAATTTAAATATATCATTTTATTTATTTGAAGACTAGTTGTAATGAAAACATTACAAACGTGTATATATTCTATGAATAAGAAAATAATAAAATCCTATAATTAGACAAAATGCACGTAGGTATTTCATTTGACGTCCATGTTGAATTTTAAAAACATATTTAATACAATTCGCATAACACTATAGCAAAAGGTATTATTCACGAAATTGCAGTTTTTTTTAACAACAGGGTTGAAAAATATGTTCTCCTATATTCTCCGAGTAAACATGACTTTCTACAAAAGAAGATTGCTTCTAATTTGGACTTGTCGTGTTGTTGGACAATAAAACCGAATATTGTCGCTTTCATAGTATGTGAACTTATGATTGATCAGATTTTTCCTTAGAGCATCAAATCGTCGATGTCTAATTTTCTATAAAAAAGAGAGAGAGGGAGTGGAAAGAAACCGGGCCACTTTTTTTAACTCGATTAAAATTATCGATTTTAAAAGGTAACGATACATCACTAATGTTGGCGTTGCTATTTTATGCAAAGTTGCCAGTACCTGCTAATTAAATAATACTGATAACACATAATGTATAAATAGAAAAGTATTTTACGGATGGAGATATTCTTCAATTATTCTAGCTAATTATTAAATAGTAAATATACTTCAAATATTAAAAACTAAAATAAAAAGCCAATAACATTTTTGCTAAAAAGACTCGTTATCAAGTTTAATAAAAACAAAAACTAAAAACTAAAAATCACCTCTAGCGCCATCTTTTGAAGACCAGACCAGTAGAGTTTTAAATGTAGCTATGTTCCTTTGTACTCAATTCCGCTACTCGATAAAAGATGGCGCTGTAATGCTAAGTCTAGAATATTCTAGACAATTCAAAGGTTTATCTGTTCTGTGATTGGCTCGAATAAAAGCGCGGGAAACTTCTACAGCATTCGATGCAGGGGAGTTCAAGCTAAGAGTCGCTCGGGTCTAACATCTACTCTCTCACATCATCTCTAACATCAATTTATTTTAGCTGTACACCGAGAATAAATAGTAATCAAGAGAATAAAAAGTAATATTATCCATCAGATATATAATAATTAAACAGTTTCATCAGTTAGGTATCACAATTATTCAAAATGGTTTTGCTTTGATTTATGATAATTTATTATTATTGCAGAAATGCTCGAATTAATGTTGCGTTTATAAAACCGCAAATTATTATTAGGTTATTACTTTTGTTTAGGACTTACACATTTAAAAAAATATCTATTTAATTTTATAAAACTTTTAAAAGTACACCATGTAAGTGCTTATTTTATTAACCATTTCACTTTTTTCAGTTATACGTTACGTTATAGTTACTTTCTATTATTAGTAACCAAAGGAATCAGCCAAATATCAGATCACAAATTTGGAAACTAGAATTTCTGTAAACTAGTTGCAGATTTTTATATTTTTGTGTAAATCTGGTTGTCCAGCAAGTCAACATTACAAACACAAGCAGTCAGTAGATAAAGTATTAGCTGAGTAAGAACTAGCAGAATGCGATTTAGCTTCAAAACATTGGATATGGACATTCAACTTATTCAATCTTGTACCATAGTTAAACAACCGGAGCTAGCGACCCGCAGATTGGGCGCCCCTATGTTCGCGATCATTCTACAAATTTCTAGTAGATGGCGCCACCGTTTATAAACAACTGCGCGCGCCGATCGTCATCAGTTTGAATTGAACAAGTGAGCGTGAAACAATCACAAAGCTATTCGGAGAAGAATTTCTCTGTGATCCTACTAAGTTTCGAAGTTATCCAGTTGAAAGTTATTAAGAGAACAATGTCTATGCTACCATTCTTGTTTGACTACGAGTTGAACCGACCTCGCATCATGGAACAGCACTTTGGCTTGGGGCTGACGCCGGAAGACCTTCTCCACGTCGCCGCCGCGCCGATTATGAACAGGGAGTACTACAGACCCTGGCGCCACCTCGCCGCAGCTGCTCGAGACGTTGGCTCCAGCATCAAGTCCGACAAAGATAAGTTCCAAGTGAATTTGGACGTGCAGCACTTCGCGCCGGAGGAAATCTCCGTGAAGACGGCAGACGGGTACATCGTTGTTGAAGGAAAACACGAAGAAAAGAAAGACCAACATGGGTATATTTCCCGCCAATTTACCCGTCGGTACGCGCTACCTGAGGGATGTGTTCCTGAGTCGGTGGAGTCCAGGCTGTCTTCCGACGGTGTGCTGACCGTGACGGCTCCCAGGAAGGTGCCTCTAGCAGTCCAGGGCGAGCGACACGTGCCGATCACTCAAACCGGACCTATTCGCAAGGAAGTCAAAGATCAGGCTAATGGTGACAAGTAATTGATCTCGTGTTTAATTCGTCATTCCGCAATTTTCTCTTATTGTAAGACTGATTGTTTTTAAGTTAATAAATGCCTACTTGTATTGATTAAATTGCATTTTTATTTTTATCTGAAATTGCTAGGTACATACAATAGGTAACTAGACAGGTAGGTAGGTCCCTACTTACAATGATATTTAATAAACTGAAATATGTCATTGAGTAGGTAGACATACAATATTAATTCATTGTAAAAGGGAAGCTATGTAGTAGATAACCACTTAATTTAGGTAGGTACTTACGTAGGTGAATTACCTAAGCACCTGGCTCCTACTTGCTTGGGTACTTAGTCCTAGGTTTCGTTAAAATGCTTTATGTAAGGGCTTGTATATAAAAAACTGTGATGCGAATTCGCAACGCAAAAAGTTGTGCGTGCGTACCTACGTACAATACAGACGTGCGAGCTCGCAGGTTTTTGCGATGCGTCATCGCATCGCAGTTTATATACACAAGCCCTAATAGTACAGGATCCCTGGTACATCTTTCATCAGTTATTACTAACAAGCTGATGTTTCGTGAGTAGGTTCCTTTTGACTAGACGCCCAACTTTTTTCTTTACAGTAATGTTGGTAAGTGGTAGCTTAATAGGGGTAACAAGGATAAAATATGTTGATTTGACGAATTTAAAAAAATTATTGCTAACCGATTTTTTCTTTGTTTATTATCAAGATAATTATCTAAATAATGTGAAAAAATATTTGTCCTACAAAATGTAAGGTTTTGTTAGGGAGTCCCCCCGCTCCAACATGTATCGTAAACAAGGTCATGAAAAATCATTACTAACCAGCTGATTTTTAGGGTTCCGTAACTATAAGGGTTCCTTGTCGGACGACAAGGAACCCTTATAGTTTCGCCATGCCCGTCTGTCTGTCTGTCCGTCTGTCTGTCTGTCTGTCCGCGGCATAGCTCAGAGGTTCTTGGTACTAGAAAGATGAAATTTGGTATAGATATGTATATTAGTTACATCGACAAAGTGGTGAAATAAAATTATGTAAAATATTTTTTATAAGGTAGCTCCCATTACACGTAAAGTGGGGATGAATATTTTTTTCTCATGTTTCCCATCGTGTGGAATATCATTGGATAGGTCTTTCAAAAATATAGTAGGTCTGTCAAGACAATACTTCGATTTAGGAATCCGTTTGCAAAATATTTACCTTTAAAGTTAAAAAATTTTTCGATACTAGCATCTCCCCTCTAACTTTTGAATGGCTATCCCTAGAAATTTGAATAAATTCATGATGAAATATAATCAACTTATTAGGAAAACTATCAGGGCTAAGTAGGCTTAACCAGTTACAGAGTTATAGTCGACTAACTAAGACCTGCTACGGAACCCTACTGCGCGTGGCCCGACACGCACTTGGCCGGTTTTTTTATTGGTTAGCTAACATTTGCATAGTTTACCACCCATATTGTCCTACAAATTGCGTGGTACGTTATTCCAGCCCTCCAGTTACATAGTTTAAATTCATGAAATTAAAAATAATATTATTTTGTACATTTTGCTATTGGAGCTGAGGCACACTATTATCCTTGCTCACAAACGCATGCGCACCACAGATTACTATATACTAGTCAGAGACAGATTGAGATTTATCAGATGAATCAGATAAAAAATAATGTTTATATAAATATATAACATTATATTATGTATGTATATATATATAATACATTATATATTATATATAATGTTTTATATGTCCTTATACCCTTTTATACATATATCCTTTCATTTGTATACTCCAAAATTACAAATCTTGTAGGACTAATAAAGCATACCTTTTTTTTTGTAGGACATTGTTTTATTTGGACGAAGAATATATTAACCTATCACGTGATACCTTTGTCCTACAGTTACTAATAAAAAAAAAAGTCCCGCGGTATTGACAACTTTTGAGCGTAGGACCAAGATGACATACCACGCAATTTGTAGGACAATGTGGGTGGTAAACTATGCAAATGTTAGCTAACCAATAAAAAAAAAATCAGCTGGTTAGTAATAATTTTTCATGACCTTGTTTACGATACATGTTGGAGCGGGGGGACTCCCTAACAAAACCTTACATTTTGTAGGACAAATATTTTTTCACATTATTTAGATAATTATCTTGATAATAAACAAAGAAAAAATCGGTTAGCAATATTTTTTTTAAATTCGTCAAATCAACATATTTTATCCTTGTTACCCCTATTAAGCTACCACTTACCAACATTACTGTAAAGAAAAAAGTTGGGCGTCTAGTCAAAAGGAACCTACTCACAAAACATCAGCTTGTTAGTAATAACTGATGAAAGATGTACCAGGGATCCTGTACTATAAGTAAACAGCTAGTTAGTTGCTGCAATAGTTGCTCCATCTACAAAGCGCCTTAAGATGCTGACAATTACCTACCCAATTTTCAGAGCAGTTAGATCTAAAATCGGACTACTCTTTAAAGCTATGCGTTGGTCATATATATAAAAAAATTACGCCTCAACTTGAGAACCTTCGTATTTTTCGTCTTTAAGTAAAATAATATAAATATTTTTAAGTAATAATAAATGTAATAATTATAAAAAGTGCAAAAATAAACTCATGCTATTGCTGACTGAAGTATTGACTTTTATTATCCTTTTAAAATAAATATAACAAGTAATAACTGCCTAGTCAAGTGCAAGAAACTCATAAAAAATACAGAGGTGGCTTTTTATTGTTATTGTTTTGACCATTTGTTGATTATACAATGATAATTATATTATTCCGTTTATTTCATTACAAATAATTATGTAATTATATTTTTAAATATTTCTATAAAAAAACAGGCATCCACCGCTATCGAGAACAGGGTCCAAACTACCGATGGTTAGGGCTCCAGAAACAGGAACCTCCTCATTTTACGTGCCGTATCCAGGAGAACTGCCTTTTGCATCAGGTCCTTGATCCAGCCGCCTAACGAGAGCCTCTTAATATACCGTATTGTTATTATAAATGCATTGTCAAGATGCCTGATGACATGATACATCACTAGATGGTCTGACTGAAGTTGTATTGAGTTATCACTCGCTAATGTAATCCAGATTTCAGTTCCAAAAGAGACTGTGTTTTTCGTCCTATACACGGTGTAATTTAATTAACTGTTTTCCCAAAAAGTATGAACCTACTCAGTTAATGAATTTCTACATGACTAAGTACCAAAAATTATATAAATAAATAATATTAAAAAATAGGCATTAGATATTAATTTTATCATAAGCTTGTCGCGGTACCCTATTATAAAAACGACATTAGAGGAGTTGTCCGGGTTTTAATATTTTTATTTTGATGAGGTTATTCGGATAGTCAGGCTGGTACCAGGTACCTACCCTTATTATTTTAAACAAAATGCATTATTAAAATGCACCAAAAAAAAAACAATAAAAACTAATTAACTTGAACAAAATGAATACTAAAGTTTATTTCCTTTTTTTACCATGTATTTTATACAAGCTGCAGTGTCCGAAATATTTGAAAACCTAACTACATAATGTCATAAATGCGAAAGTGAGTTTGTTTGTTACGTTTTCACAGTAAAACTGCTGAACTGATTTATATAAAATTTGCTATGGAGATAGATAGAACCCTAGAGACGATAACAGGCTACTTTTTATCCAGATGGGGCGCGGGTGAAGCCTCGGAAAACAGCTAGTGAATAAGTCCACTTTCTTTAGACGAGTACTGCTTTAAAATCCAATTAATAATGTTAAAAATGTGAAAGTTACTATATCTGTTTGTTTATTACGCTTTTTGCTATGAAAATAGCAGATAATCAAATGAAAGTAGGCTTAAAACTCCGAAAGCGGTATAAAATACTTTTAACCGTAAAGTATGTACCTAACTAGTTCCTTTACAATTCAAGGGAATCCACGATAAATATGTAACGTCTAAGAAATAAAAGAGATGGCAGACTTTATAGCCATACATCCTGTTATTTATGAAGTTTTCAAGACGTTTGGTTTGAATTTTTTTATAAAATGCACGTATCACCAGCGTTTGACATCGTGAGAAGAGATCGCTCCCAGATTAACGTAAGTAATTAAAAAGATAAGAGAATATTTTGTTAAACAATGTCCTTCATTTGTTCAATCGGAAATATTAACATCGGAAATTCCAATGTTTTTGTTCGTACTCATAAAATCTTAACTAATTAATTATAAATGCGAAAGTAACTATATGTCCGTCTGCTTTCACGATAAATGTCTGAATCAATTTCGATGATGTTTGGTATGGAGATACCTTGGAATCTGTGGAAGGACATAAGAGGAAATAAAAACTATTTCGGTACATGAACGAGATGATATGGGTTCATAACGAGATGTCAATGAGCCAACAAACCTATAAGCATAACATTTTTGCTTGAAATTAACCTAGCACTTTAATTACTTACGTCAATTTATATCGAACGAAACTACCGAATATTATTTCTAAGCCGGCGACCGTTGCTAAATTGTTTCGGCGACCCCAGTTCTTAGGTCGTCAAGACTAGGCAGAGAGTTACTAGCACCGTTGTCGTCGGGGCATTAGATATACGTACTTACATTCCTCATGTCCTATATATATATAAATATTAGTAGAATATTTCAATTGAAACTGTCCCCGTTTCCGTTGAACCGGTAACTTGTTTTATCTATATGATTAATATGCAATAAGTATAATTTATTAAAATTAACAGGAACTTTATCACAAGTTCCTGTTGAGTAAGTATATTCTTGCATTTAATGAACAGATAAAGGGATGATGCAGTAAAATACATTATTTTATTGGTTTAAATGTGGGTCAGAGTCAACAAGATAAAGCAAGTTGAAGAATTGCAAGTTTTTTCGATGATGTCGTAATAACCACTTACGTCTGTCTCCTTGATTGCTGGGTATGAGGTCCCGGGTTCAATGATGCTCGTGTCGGACACAGTGTTTCTGAGTTTTTCCTGTGAAGTCCAGAAGGCTTTGCCTAGGCCTAGGACAATAAATAAACCGTTGTTGTTATTAATGGCAATATGCATGCGCACTATTTTTTTATTCCTACTGTCCATTTTACTTCTAACACTATCCTTACTTCCTAAATCCTTCCTAGAATATATTATAAATGCGAATGTAAGTTTGCTTTCATGGTAAAACGGCTGAACCGATTTCGATGAAATTTTGTATGGAGATAGATGGGACCTTGGGTGCGTGAAGTATTTCCGTCAGGATGCGAGTAAATCTGCGGGAAGCAGCTAGTCCTACAAAAATACCAATAACACTCGACCCAAGACATCTATGTGCCTATACGTACATACATACGTAGGCATATAATATGTTTAGGTAAATTTATCCATTAACTTATCACAGGACATTTATTAGCTAAAAATATTCAAAATAAATAATACATATTAAGTAAATTCAGCATAGCAAACCAGTTTAATGTTTTAAACGTGTTAGCTAGCATAAATTGCTTTAATTAAATCTGACAATAAATTCCAACCTAGACAACAAAATAAATACCTAGGTACTTAACCTTGTTTTGACAATATTAATAAACTAATGGCTCGCCCCGGCTTCGCATGGGTCATTTTGATGATTAGGAATAGTAAGAAACGACAGGAAATTTTTTCAACAAATATAAGTGAAATATATCCGAATGCATCATAAGCTCTCATATTCTCAAAATTAGGACATTATATTCATAAATAAGAATGAAAATATATATGCGTCCTTACGTATGTCACAGTTAAAAACCGGCCAAGTGCGTGTCGGGCCACGCGCAGTAGGGTTCCGTAGTAGGAGTTAGTTAGTCGACTATAACTCTGTAACCGGTTAAGCCTACTTAGCCGTGATAGTTTTCCTTGTAAGTTCATTACATGTGCTACGTCTGTGATTTTTTTCACATTTCTAGGTACAGCCATTCAAAAGTTAGAGGGGGGGGGGGGTAACTCGTATCGAACAAAAATTTGCACTGAAAAGCTAGATATTTCGCAAATGGCTCGCTTAACCAAAAAACGGTCTTCACACACCCATAATATTTTTGAAAGACCTATCTAACGATACCCCACACGGAGGGGTACGCGAGAAAAAAATATTCATCCCCACTTTACGTGTTTGGTAGCTACCCTAAAAATTTTATTTTACCACTTTCTCGGCGTGATCAATATACATATCCATACCAAATTTCAGCTTTCTAGTATCAAGAACCTCGGAGCTATGCCGCGGACAGACAGACAGACAGACAGACAGACGGACATAGCGAAACTATAAGGGTTCCTTGTCGGACTACGGAACTCTAAAAACAGCGTAAACAAGTTACATGAGCGGTGAAAATATATTTTTTTCTACTATTTTAAGGTTATGAAATATACAAAGTACAATAAATAAAATGTACTCAATAAAAATACAATAATTAAAAAAATATTTTTTTACTTCTGTAAGGCTTTAATCTCGACACAAAAACCGGTATTCAGATGAAAAATATTACAATGTTGCAGTAATAAATATTAATTGTAGTAAGTTCAAAATTTCACATGTAATTACGATGTAGGAGAGTGTTATGCCATCTTGGCTTGTCCTTTATCGGATCAAGCCAAAATCCTGTACAAACTGGCTTTTTTTGTTTTAAAATAGATAATTAATTAAAGGTTGACTGGTAGAGAACGCCTAAGGCGTTAAGTCCGCCATTGTACATTTATATTGATTTATTGTGTGCAAAAAGTATAAATAAATAAATAAATAATTTTAAGGTTATCGCTTGGCGATAAAGCCTTAAAATAAAGAATAAAAAAAACAAATATAATATATTCTGGAATCCTCTGATCTGATTTAAGAATTTCGGAACTTCTATACAGAAATAGTCGAAGAGAAAAGAGTTACGTGCGAAATGCACTCGGTTAAAAGTAGCCTATAACCGTCTCCAGGGTCACCTATCTCCATAGCAAATTTCATCTAAATCAGTTCAGCCATTTCCCCGTTCGTACGGAGATAGAAGCACACTCTTCTTCGGATGGGAAATCATCAAATGACTCAGTGATTCACTCATCACATAAGGGAGTGTCAGACTCTTACTGACTGAAACCCATCCATGTTCCTTCCTCAGCCCTTTATATTCCGGGGGCGCGGACTCTTTTGAACATCCCGCAGCCCCGGCAGGAGATAGAAGGAGGAAACCCTGGACCGCCCTGTCGATGGTTACCGACTACTTTTTATCCGGGTGAGTTAAACAATTCCCTCAGGAAGCAGGTGAACGCGAGCAACAGCGAGTACTGTAATTAAAACACCTCATAACTGTTAACACATATCCTCATACATTTATGTATCGTTTTAATAACATAGTCGATGAAAAAAACCGCTTCATTTACGCCGGTAGGCAAACTACATTCCGTCAGTTTCAACACTATGACAGCAACATCGGTACGAACTTAACATGCAGCTTTTGACTTAGTATCGTATTGATTATCTTACAGTGTGGTTCGTTCAAGAACCTGGATCATTAATTAATTAATTTATAATTAAATATGTTTTATTTTGTGAATGTTTTATTATAACTTAAAACGTATTAAAAATATTTTTTTTTTAAATATATTTCTCGAGTAATCCAAAGTGAAAGGTGACAGTGAAAGTAGGAATCCGTTGATTTTGGGAATTTCCACTTTTGTTTTGCAAAAGGCTGTAAGTAATAACTGACCTAAATTAGTTTAATTATTTTTTATAATTGCAAAATTTGTTACTGCATATGCAATGTGTATTGAATTTCTCATTGTTTTTAATTGTTGTAAATAATATTTGCCTTTGAAGATTTCCGTTTTGATCAACAAGATAGTCTTCGAAATTAAGAATCTTTAAAGACATGTAGTTTTACCAGTTCGTATTTCTTATCGTATAATTAATATACAGGAGATTTTAATAACATTAAGTAATAATTAAAAACTTGTCTTGAATATTTAAATCAAAGCGAGTATTGTACAATTTCGTACAGAGATAGAGGGTTAGATATATTATATATCTACACTAATATTATAAAGAGGAAAACTTTGTTTGTTTGTTTGTTTGTAAGGAATAGGCCCAAAAACTACTGGACCGATTTTAAAAATTCTTTCACCATTCGAAAGCTACATTATCCACAAGTAACATAGGCTAAATTTATTTCCAGAAAAATTAGGTATCCTTACTAAAACTTCAATAATGTAACCCAAGGTGTAAAAAAAATGTCCACGCGGGCGAAGCCGCGGGCGGAAAGCTAGTATTAGATATAGAGGATAGAGGGTCCCTGGAAAAGGTTATAAATTATTAAGTTTCAAACCTGCACATTCGCACTAGGATGCAGGCGTCTTGTCTTAACCTCTAGGCCACCATGACAGATTAAGCCACGCAAATAGAAGATTACGCATCTAACCTTAATATGTATCTTATTAACAGGTTTCACCAGTAAATAACAGCTCTACATTACGACGACAGACTCGATACTAATACTCGATCATGAAAGAATCGAGATGTGAAGATCAACACGATAATTAAAGAAATCAAGATGGCGAAAGTTCTGCAAGCAATAACACCGAAAATTGCAGAATCTGCGCATATTTATAGACAGGTAATTGTGATTTTTATGGAAATGTAAATTATTTAGAATAAAAGCTATCAATAAAGCAATAACATAGCGAGAGCCCTCCGTGCCTCGAATACCCGTTAAGATATCGGTCCTGCGCGTGATCTCTCCCCGGTGGTATCAGGTTTACACACACTCCCCTGCGCGAGTGTACGATGTATGGTGTAGTGTAAACCTAGCTTTATAAAGCAATTATAGATTTTCCTTCTCATCATTCGAGTCATTATAACATTACTGATGATTTATTATATGAAATTGGTAATTAATCTTAGTTATCGTTAATTTAATAATAACAAGTGACTCAATAATTAAGTGTCTACGTGTTTCTTTTATGTCTCTACCATGCATGGGGCTACAGAGTCTTGGACCTTTGGGAGGCGAACGTGGAGGCGTAGTCAGCACGCATAAGGCCTTTGATACAACTTTAACAGACAATCGCAATAAAATAACTATCCTACTAATATTATAAACGCGAAAGTTTGTAAGAATGTATGTATGGATGTTTGTTACTCTTTCACGCAAAAACTACTGAACGGATTTGGATGAAATTTGGTACACATATAGCTTTTAACCTAGATTAACATATAGGATACTTTTTACCCGGGTGCGCGGAGTAGTTCCCTCGGGATGCGGGTGAAACCGCGGGAAACAGCTAGTAAAATAATAATTCTAACAACTGTTATTCCCTACTTCCAGATTCTGGCCACATTTGCTGCGTCCTTGCTGTCTCTCGCTGGAGGCATCACCTTCGGCTTCACGGCAGTGCTACTGCCACAACTGCAGAATGACACCAGCTTCCCTTACGATCCAATATTCGACTCATGGATCGGTAAGTTTATAATATACATGACATTATTACCAAAAAAATAATTAGATCCATAGGTCGAAACATTTTGTTTCATAACATATCCAATTCATGATCCCCTATCCTTTTCGAGTAAATGAGGGTCTGCTTCTAGTTTAACTAGATGTCACTGAATGATTATATTCAGTTTTCATGGAGCGTCTGTCATCTGACCTCCACAGCCGAATAACTATTTAATACTGCTGTTGTATGTCTAGACCAAACTGGTTACTTATAATGATTTCACCTGTTTCAGCTTCAATATCTCCGCTCGCTATGATGATGGGATCCCTGTTCTCGGGCTCAATGAGCGATGGCATCGGCAGGAAGATGGGCCAACTGGTCCTTATCGTACCTTTCACACTTGGATGGATCATCATGGGAGTAGCCAACAACAACGCAGTAATGCTCATAGGAAGGTTCATCACAGGAGTTTGTACTGGGGCCGTGAGAGCTAACAGCATGGTCTACATCGGAGAATTGACTGATCCCAAATACAGAGCTATAGCGCTTTTCTGCCCATCCGCAGCGATCCACACTGGAGCCTTAATCAGCCACACAGTAGGCAAATACTGCCACTGGAAGATTAGTTGCTTCATTTTCACATTGCCAAATATTTTATGTTTTGTAGTGCTCATGTTTTTGAAGGAAAGCCCGCTGTGGCTTCTGTCGAAAGGTAAAATTGAGGAAGGAATAGAATCATACAAATTATTCCGAGGCAGCGGAGACAGCGCTGACATAGAACTGACAACAGTTTTAGAAAAGAATAAAGAAAAAGCTGCGGAAAATTCTACGCTCAAAGATATTTTGGATATAATATTTAGTAAACCTTTCATGAAGTCTTTAGCGACTATACTTCTATTGTTTATTGCCGTTCAATGGTGCGGTATAAACACATTATCATTCTACGCTCAAGTGATATTCGAGAAGACATTCGCAGGAGATGTCGATGCATTTATGTTAATGTTAGTTACGGATGGTATTAGAATTTTAGCGGGTGTCGTTGTCTGTATGTTCGCTAAGATGATCCCACGTAAAATAACTTTTGTTGTTTGTTGCATTACGATTACTCTTGTCTTGATAGGCTTGGTCATTTACTTGTATTTGCGCCCAGTTGGGTTGGTGTGGGTGGCTGTTAGTTGCATGGTTATCTACATAGCTATGGCAAGTGCATTGACTTCAATATCTTGGTCGTTCGTCGCGGAGATATTTCCGTCCAAAGTGCGTGGTTTTGGTTCTGGTTTAAGTTCAGCAATATCATTTGTTTTATTATTTATTTCTGTGAAAGTCACTCCAGAAATTATGGATAGGTACGGAGAACAGATCATGTACGCTGGGTTTGCGGGTGTCACATTATTCTGTGGTATATTTTTAAGTTTTATAATACCAGAGACAAATGGTAGGAGTTTGCAGGATATAGAAGATTCGTTGTATCAGAAGAAAGGTGATGTAAAAAAGGATAATATGGCTATGGAAGCATTGCCAAATTCATCGGTATAATGTAACGTATACTTAGATAAATTGTGTCTTAGACAATAATTATTCTTAAGTTTAGTATAGTAGTTTAGTACCTAAATGTAAATAGTTGACAATGAAATTAAATATATATTAATTTGTACTGCTGATGTTTTTTGTTGTCTTTTTACACGAGTATCGGTCAGAATCCGCTATAAATGCCCATGGAATTCATATATTATGCAATCGCTGTCATCATTGCCGAGATGTTGAATCAACATAATAATATTTTCTTTTAAATTAAGGTTTTTTTATTTACTATGTAAAATTTTATTTACTGACAAACTATAAGTAAATGCGATAATACAATTGTGCGAAAGTTGCAAAAGTGCAACTTCAGACAATTTTGAACGGACATTATCCGCACTATTATTATAAATTAACTAGCTTCTGCCCGCGACTTCGTCCGCGTGGAATAGTGGTGCTCCGCTCCTATTGGTTTTAGCGTGATGAAATATAGCCTATAGCCTTCTTCAATAAATGGGCTATCTAACACTGAAAGAATTTTCAAATCGGACCAGTAGTTCCTGAGATTAGTAGCGTACGCAAAAAAAGTTGATTGATGAATTGAAAAGATGGTTGATTTCTTACACCTTGTGTCCGAAAACCCAAATATCTTACGGAACCCTATTTTTTCCAAAATAAAATTTAGCCTATGTTACTCGTGGATAATGTAGCTTTCGAATGGTGAAAGAATTTTTAAAATCGGTCCAGTAGTTTTTGAGCCTATTCATTACAAATGGCTGCCGATTAGACAAAGGCGTGAGATGAGAGCACTAACTACTCTTTTTTCGATTCTTTATAATCCTTCTTCACCTTCTTACTTAACATCTCACTTCCAGTATTTAAGTTCCCAACACGACCGAAATCTTCGTTCCACAAATAATCGTCTTCTCCATTGCCCTTCTCACCGTACTGATTTTATTCATTCTTCATTTTTTGTTAAATCTATTCTTCTATGGAATAAGTTGCCCTTGGAAATAAGGATGGCAAATAGCCGTTATACGTTCAAAGTGAAAGTTCGTGAACATATACACCGGATGTTAGCGGAATCATCACAATAATAGTTATTATTTATATTTATATTTTCTTCTTATATATATATCTATATAAATATATGTATAATATAGATATATATAAATTATATATATATATATTATATAATCCTATATTTATTTTAATATATTATTATATTTAATTAGTTCTTGTGCACCTGCCACTTATATCTCCCCACCACCCAAAGGTTGACTGGTAGAGAACGCCTAAGGCGTTAAGTCCGCCATTGTACATTTATATTAATTTATTGTGTGCAAAAAGTATAAATAAATAAATAAATAAATTACAAACAAACAAAGTTTTCCTCTTTATAATATTAGTGTAGATGCAAACCGTTTGACTTACATAAACTTTGGGTAGATTAAATAAGGGGAACCACGGGAAACAGCTAGCTAGCTTACATTCAGTGAAATATACATAAATATAGTTTTCCCGAAAGGTATGTGCTCAGCCCATGACATAAACTCAAACTCAAAATATTTATTTGCTAACTAAGGTTACAAGTTCTTAAATATAACACAATAAATAATAATATAATGTCCAGCTTAGCACCTTTTTCAGACGTTTCAAATTTAGAGAGAACCTTTCAAGAGCGTTTCTTCATCAAAATAAAAATATCAATTATTATTGTTAGCAAACCCGGACAACTCCTTGAATGTCGTGTTTTTACACGGTACCGCGACAAGCTATTACTATACATTTTTTTAAATATTTTCGGTGCTCGGTCATGTAAAAAAATATTAACTGAGTGCATACTTTTCGGGAAAACTGTAATTAAATATTACACCGCGTATAGCTCGTTTTTTTTTTTCTTAAAAAAAACGTTGCCCCACACTAGGAATTACTCCTGTGTCATGGGTGCGTTTACAAACATTCATAACACCTGCACAAACACCCAGACCCGGAACAATTTTAGTTGCCCCGAGCGGGAATCGAACCCGCGACACGCCGCGCAGCAGCCAATTGCTCAGCCACTACGCCAAACGTGTCGTCAATTGAAAGTAAATACATACCACAAATTGCAAGCAAAAGGGCCCTTAAATTTATGTTTATTGAATCAAGTCTTTTCCTAAAATTATTTCACTAGAAAATATGATACTAATTCCCTTAGGGGTAATAAAAATGAAGACCAAAATAATAAACAATAGCCCGATAGCATCAGTATTTATTAGACAATTGAAAATAACTTATTTTTTTATTTATCAATTTATATATTATGCTCGATCGCGCCGCGCGCTTATTATCCTTACTAGCCTTAAAACTATCGCTAAATCAGCTGTTCCTTTATCTTTCTGCCTCATACTTCATCTATTACTTCTGTTCTTCTCATTCTACATCTATAAACTGTGCTTGTGCTTTTGAAACAGCAATAAACAATAGTGTGTGCAAATAAGTTCGTTTAAATTCAAACTATAACCCGAACACCTATACTATATTACGATAATTTTAATTGTCAAATGTATTATAATATACTTTAGTAACGCAATAGGCAATAATCTTAATCTATGGAAATAAAATAATGAATCCCTATTTCCCTTGGTCACGGCATCACGCGTGAACGAATGGACAGATTTAGATAAAATCTGGTACAAAGATAGAGGGGACCCTGGAGAAGTTTTAGGCAACTTTTTATCTGGGTGCGTGACCCTTACGACGCGGGTGAAATCGCGGACAATGGCTATAGTCTTCAAAAATAACTAGCCATCATATAATATTGTTTTTTAAGGTATCCAACTGGATTGAAGTCGGCTTCTAGTCTAAGGAAAAGAATAACCATATTTACGACAACGCGACAACCAAGACTCTGCCACCCATCTATAGATAGACCTTGATTTATTTTTTGGCCATTAGCATTAGCCATGTGATTAATCCTTTCTAATATTAATTAGAAATAAGTCTGTCTGTTTATCTATTACGCGTTCACGGAAAATAAAATCTATCTTCATACCAAGTTTCATGTAATTTTGTTCAGCCGTTTTCCTATCAAAGCTTGACGGACAGACAGACGAAGCTACTTTCCTATTTCTAATAGTAAGGATGTATGTTTACCCACTATTACATGCAACTTATAAGGCGAACTGTAGGTGTACTATATAGTAACACCTCTGCTTACCCTTCGAGAGAAACAGGCGTGATGTTATGAATGGTAAATCTTTGTAGGCGATGAAAAAACTATTTTAACTACACAATGAGTGCGAGTACCTCCCCCCACTCAGGAAACAGTCTAAAAATATCACATATGTATTCATAGGAATACACCTGAGGCGTAACCATGACGTGGCAAAGCAGGAATAGTTTCGCTGTGAACAAGAGACAACTACACAAGACTGACAACAAGCTACACAATACGTTAGTAGCTGTGTCTCGCTTTCACACCTGAACAGTGATTACAAAAACACGTGGTAGCACGACCCCTGATATCCATAGAAAAACACTGTGCCTAATACAAAAAATAGATCTTTAATATAAAAAAAAAACTTAATACAAAAGCAGTCTCACAAACAGTCTGTTAGCATGATAACCCTCATTCCTTCTTTGGTTCATCAGCCACTTCCTTCCTCACCGGCCCAGTGTGTGTGATCGGAACTGCTCTTTCCCCCTTATCAGCCACAGCTTTTTTAGGAGCCACCACTGTGAGGATGCCGTCAGAAGACAGCCTGGACTCCACCGTATCTGGGTTACTTTCTTCCGGCAATTTGAATCTCCTAACAAACTTCCTGGAGATAAAACCATGTTCATCCTGCTTCTCTTCGTGTTGTCCCTCAACGACAATGAAACCATTACTGATTTTAACAGTAATTTCATCCGGAGAGAAATGCTGGACATCCACATTGATCTGCCATTTGTCTTTGTCAACTTTGATTGAAGATCCCGAACTTTTCGGCCACCAAGGTTGGACTCCAGCGATGATAGGACTGATGGGGTTGACTGACGCGGTCATTAAGTCATTTGGAGTGACTGTCAGACCGAAGTTCTGGTCGAGGAGACGCCTCGGCCATCTTGGAAGGTCGTAGTCGAAGAAGTATGGGCGTAGAGACATTTTGAATGTGTCTTTGGCGAGTTTCCTTTTCGTCTACGGGAATAGATGCGGCACCGGTTTATATATATGCGTGGCGAGGACTGAGTCATCTGGCATGAGTGTCGGGAGTATTTTAAACGAGAAAGTTCCCGATGCATACGATGAATGACGTAGGTATACGTAGTGGATATATTTTTGTGGGCGGCGATATGTTAACTGTTGGAGAACTGTGAGTTTGTTTGTCCGAGCATCAAGTTGGTATGGTATTGATTGTGAGTAGCTCAAAACATGGCCGAGAACGGGGTTGGACAACCATTCGTCTATGGAATATGCATGGAACAAAGATATAAAGGGTGGAAATGACACGCTTATCCACCCCCGATGCTAGGTGTCACTTTTAGACAATTTTATTTAACCAGTCTCGTTCTTACATATTCGAATTGCGAAAAAGGTTCTTTGGTTTCATCTGATAGAGAAAGAGAAGCATGGAAGAGAATGGGAGGACCTTCACCCAGCACTGCCCAGCAGTGAGATATTAATTAGGCTGATGATGATGATAAAATACTCAGAAGGAAAATCATGTACTGTTAATTATTACATTTAATATTTGTAACGGACTATGTATATATTTTATTTTTCACGCAGGTGTATCCGCGGGCTAAGCTGAGATCGTAACTAAAATTAAATATACCGACATGGCGACATTTATTTTTGCTATCTTGCCTCAATGAAAACAAACACACCCAGTTGCACACACACAGTCAGCAAGCACAGGTGCAAGTGTAATAGGAAAGTCATTTAATTTTTGACCAACCTCTAAAAAAGGAAGAGGTTCTCAATTAGCCTGTACCTATATTTTTTAAACTTCTACTTGACCGAATCCAGAAATTCTTTCGGGACAAGCACGTCGGCCTGAAGCTAGTCCTAATCCCAACTAATATGATGAATGCCTAAGTAAGTTTGTTTATAACGCTTTCACGATAAAACGGCTGAACCGATTAGGATGAATTTCGATACGGAAATAGATGGTTATAGGCTACTTTTACACATATACATTGTTACACAAACATATATATTTTTTTACATTGTACAAAAGTTTATACTACACTAGCTGTTTCCCGCGGTTTCACCCACATCAAGAGGAAACTACTTCGCTCACCCGAGTAAAAAGTATCCTATATGTTAATCCATGTTATAAACTATGTGTGTACTAAATTTCATCTAAATCCGTTCAGTAGTTTTTGCGTGAAAGAGTAACAAACATACATTCTTACAAACTTTCGCGTTTATAATAAAGTAGGATATTAGTAGCAGAAATAATACTGTGATAAAGGTTTATTTTTTATCCGGGAGCGTTTAATAATAACCTCGGGGCGAGGGTGAAACCGCGGGAATCAGCTACCTACATAGTCAGGACTAGCTATCTGCCAGCGGCTTTGCTCGCGTGGGCTGTATCATCATCTGCCTAGCCTTTTCCCAACTATGTTGGGGTCGGCTTCCAGTCTAAACCGGATGCAGCTGAGTACCAGTGTTTTACATGGAGCGACTGCCTGTCTGACCTCCACAACCCAGTTACCGGGTAACACGGTACCCCTTGGTAAGACTGGTTGTCAGACTTTCTGGCTTCTGACTACCCGTAACGACTGTCAAAGATGTACAAATGACAACCGGGACCAACAGCTTAACGTTCTTTCCGAGGCACGGAGGAGTCTCGCTATTACAAGGATGGTCACCCATCCACGGACCGACCGCGCCAAGCGCAGCTTAACCTTTGATCGGTCGAACCGTGCGGCTGTTACTTAGCCACGAGCTCCTCCGCGTGGGCTGTACTAATTCAAATTAAAAATGGCAGAGTTTCATACAAACTTTGCCTCCATTTTTCACTCCCTGAGGGCTAGATTTTCTTATCGAAAGCCTATATCATACAAAGAACACACCCTTCCAAGTTTCAGGTCTCTACGATCAGCGGTTTAGACTGTGCGTTGATCCGTCAGTCATTCAGGACAAAGTATTTTATATGTGTATATGGATTAGGATAAGTACCAAAATCGCTAACATTAGGAAGGCAACGTTACGGTTACATTATTACGTTCATGACTCTGCTTATCCCACAAAAGCATTGTTGTTATGTTACGTTACGTAAATAGCTCGCTAGAATGAGTCATAATAAAAGCCACCTTTTCTAAAACGTTGCCAGAAATTACTAGAAAATGAATGAAAAACACAAATTCCTACCTACGTCATAATGTTAATACGTAAACGCGGATGTTTGTATACATATACATAGTATTGTGATGAATGTTGATCTATATTCAGGCGAAACGCCTACGAAAAAACATACGTTGAAATATTTTTAGAGACTTTGTTTCATGAAATTATTTTTAGTACATTTTCATTGTTGAGTGTTGGTTATTACTTGGCAAATTATTTATTTCATTAATTAGAAGCCATGCCCCATGCAATTACATTAATTACATGATGCTATTAGCCAGAGACTTAGAACAACAAGTAATTCTGTCGGTCTGTCTGTGTTTATTGCTAACGCTTTCATTCATAGTTAAACTGATTCAGATTCAATTCGGTACCTATGGATATCGTAGATTGAAACATACATATTTTTTTATCCTGGTGAATAAACTAGCTACGTAATAGATATCACTACTATTATTATAAAAGCAAGAATAACTGTATGTCTATCTGTTCGTCAGGCTTTCACGCCGAAACGGCTGAACCAATTAATCAAAGTTTAATATAGAGATAGATGTCCTGGGGAAGGACATAATATTTTATTTTATTTAGTTTTTATTCGGGTACTTCCCTCGGGATGCTAATGAAAACGCTGGAAACTGGTAAAAAATATTAAGATTTTAAAAATTATTAAAAGGACCTTGTGCAAAAATGTATGAGCTCCGTCCCCACCAACCACCACCAATAAAAGGTTATAAAAATAATTTATTATTAACAAGCCGGCCCAGCGAACTTCGTACCGCCCCATATTTTTTTTTTCGTTAGTTTTTCGTTGTTTTAATAGTTATTCTGCTATTTGGGATGGAGACAAATACAACAAATCAAAAACCATGAAAATCGGTCCAGCCGTTCTCGAGTTATCCTCACAATGCTGATAGTAAGCAAATAAAAAAATTGAGTGTATTATTATTGCTCGTTAGAAGAGCTCATGGCTAAGTAACAGCCGCACAGGTCGACCGATCAAATGCACTTGCATATGCATGCAAACGTGTTTTCATGCTGCTGCGATTCTTCAGTGGGTTGGAGTGGCGCAGTATGGGTGGAGGCTGGCTAATTGCGTCGACCAGGAGAGTTTATGTATAATGGCCTCTGCTTGTTGACTGGTCGAACTGTGGGGTGCCGTGCCGAGTTGCTTGATGTGGCTGAAGGGTGTGACCATGCTTGCGCGTTAGCTACAGGCTACGTGATCATGAACCCGAAGAAGCCGTGAGTGGTTGCTGGCTGGGTGACATGCTGGTTGCTGCCCGATGATGGTAGGAGTTTGAGGGAGAGTTGACAACGATGTTGAAGCTCTTGACATCAGGAGATTTGGCTGATGTTCATCACGTCGGGGTCACCAATATGGAGTGTCACATCACATTATACACCACCGTCCACACACAGTACACTGTATCAAATTCAGTTATCTCCAAGTCCTTTATCGTGTACGAAATATTTGCATAGAAAAGTTAGGATACTAGGAAAACCCAATGCATTTGGGCAACGTCCCCATAGTAAAAAAACATCATCTTGATAGGATGTATCAATTGAGCTACATTTCATTTCTGTTGATGGGTGGGGACGATTCCGCCCATGGTCCTTTTAAGCTTATGATTAAATTTGGCTGCTGTCGAGCTGCTGCCGCAGGGAAACAAGGACTACGCCGTAACCTACGAGACACCGACTTCTAGAGCGATGTTTTGGTCGACAAGCATTTAAATAAAATTATTTTTTCTCTTGTCCGTGTTTTTGGTAGTCGGTTTTTATTGTTAAAATAGTTTTTAAAATTAAGTAATCCACATTATTTATTTAAAATTTCTCAGAAAATAGTTACACTATACAGTTTAGTACAACATTTACTCATTGCCCTTCGGTTTAACTTTGGGGAAGTCGTCACAGGGATTCACATAAGTTTTCGATTCCGGCGACTCAGTCTTTTCTTCTTTCTTCTCTTTCACTTTTTCATTGGGACCGTAAGATATCGGGACGAATACCGCTTCAGCAGGAGTCGCAGAGTCTTTGAAAGACCTTGGCGCCGTTATCGTCAGCATCCCGTCTGGGGATACCTTGCAGCTTATTTTCGACGGTATGCATCCGTCAGGCAGCTTGAATTTCCTTATAAATTGTCTCAGTACATAACCCTGTTGAGTATCTTTCTCATGTTTCCCTTCGATAACTATGTATTCAGGGTGAGCCTTTACGCGAATTTCGTCTTTCTTGAAATGGTGAATGTCTACACTCAACTGGAATTGATCTTTGCCAATTTTTATGCTAGGTCTAAGAGTTCTGTTGTTTTTTATTGAGGAGTACAGTTTTGGACGTGCACAGGCACCAAAGACGGGCCTCAGAAACATTTTACTATGTATATTTATTTCATTTTAGGTTCGTTCAAACTGTTTATTGTTTTGACTGGACGATTTTGTGTGAATGACATAGTTATGTCAGCTTGATTTTTTGTAGCTTGATCAGAAATGATGAAGATAAGTTTAGGTATTTTGAAGGTTATATTGTATACGATTCTTTTTATCGGGATGTGTGAAGCAGTTCTTCCAGGACGCGTGGAAAACCGCTATTATTAAGTAAGGGAAAGTACGGACATAAAAGCATAGCCTATAAGCACATCAGTCAGGGTTAATAGAGGTCTAAAAACCGGCCAAGTGCGTGTCGGGCCACGCGCTGTAGGGTTCCGTAGTAGGTCTTAGTTAGTCGACTATAACTCTGTAACCGGTTAAGCCTACTTGACCGTGATAGTTTTCCTTGTAAGTTCATTACATGTGCTACGTTTGTGATTTTTTAATTTTTCTAGGAACAGCCATTCAAAAGTTAGAGGGATGATCGAATCGAATAAAAATTTATTTCGCAAATGGCTCGCTTAACCGAAAAAAAGTTATATTACACACCCATAATATTTTGAAAAGACCTATCTAACGACACCCACACGACGGGGTACCCGAGAAAAAAAAATATTCATTCCCACTTTACGTGTTTGGGAGCTACCCTAAAAATTTTTTTTTTTATAATTTTATTTTACCACTTTCTCGGCGTGATCAATATTACATATCCGTACCAAATTTCAGCTGTCTAGTCACAAGTACCTCGGAGATATGCCGCGGACAGACAAACAGACGGACATGGCGAAACTATAAGGATTCCTTGCCGGACAACAGAACCCCGAAATGGCGGTGTAAAATCAAGCGGTTAATACAACTAGTTTAGTGGAAAGACTTCATATGTTTAGAAAATGGATAGATAAAATTATCTTTTTTTATTATTTTTTTGTGATAGAATTATCTTTTTTTATTATTTTTTTGTTGTGTGTGCCCACGTAAACCTATATAATATACATACATTGATACGACTGCCGACCGTAAATAATTTTAGAAAGCTAGGTAGGAGTACCTAATCCATAAATAAGTAGGTACCTATATCTTTGAGTGTGTTGCGCCTACATACCTACCATGTCTAATTGCCTCATACATAATGTTAATATGTGCATGGTGGGTGTATGTGTGAATTTGTGTGTAGTTTACATCCTACCTGCCTACCTACAAAAGTAACTACATAAGTATTGAAATAAAAATGCGTTTTAGAAGATAAATTAAAAAACTTTAATTAGAACTTAAATCTAAATACAACAGAAATCAGTCTCAAAATCATACTTTGGAATGAGGATCAGTAATGTAATAGCAAATTCAATAAAACTAGTATCTATGTTATTCTTTATGACATAAAAATGATATATCTTTTTGAATTATCGAAATCGGACCATTACTTATGAAGATATTAAGTAATAAACATTTGCCGTTCCGGCCGCTAAAAATTAATGTCCGCGGGAGCGTGTGACGTCACTCCAACGGAACCGAGCGCAGTCTGCATTCATATTTCACTATTCGGCGGAGCTGCGACGCGGTTGGTCAGTATATTTGGCAATTTATTTTACGTAAAGTGTTGTTAGAGTGTGTTTTGTGATATTTGAGTATAAAACGTCCTAAAATATGAGTACTAATAAAGTAGAGGCTGGTTTTGTGCGAGCTCAGTCAGATAATCTTCCAAAGGTGGATTCTTTCATGACATTTGATTATCTCAGTAATCTAGTTCTAAGTTAATCTACGTTACTTATTAGTAATCTTAAGATATTGATTTAAAATCTTTAGGCCTCCACACAATCGGCTATTATCGCGGTGAATCGCTGTACATTGCTGTGAACTCTCAAAAACTCTTGAGAGTTTTTCATCCAACGCAGCAATGTATAGCAAATCACCGCGATCATCGGTGATTGTGTGGAGGCAGCAGTAGGTAGGTGTAAAAAATAATGAATATAATGTATTGGTACAGAAATCTTGATAAACAAATGTTGTTTTCGTTCATTCCTATGCGGATCATTTCGCGGATGGCTATTTAACCAACTTGCGCTTTATTTAGTTCATAGTTCCCTATATACTTGTCGATCTATAACGGAAACCTTAATATTGGTTTTCAATGGCTATTTTTTGCCACCTCGTTCATTGTTACAAATAATTCATTCAGTATGTACCTACTTAGGATGGCTTGAAAAAATCATCATCAATCATCTCTTTACAACAGGATACCATTTTGAAGAAGTTTTGCGTTTTTCGGCACGTTAAAAATAATTTTTCTAAGGTAATAATAGAAGTATTTGTACATTTTGGCACTATACAATATTAATACATGTTTGAAAAGGTGAATTAGACACAAATCGGACACTTAATTTGTTTGAAAGTCACAATTAATCAAACAAAACACTGCGCGCCATACTGCTGCCAACGGCTAACCGTTGGAGTGACGTCACAGCTATCGCGGCGACCGCTCGGTGAACTTCGCTAGTAATTTGGTCATAACTTCGTCAATTTTTATCGTAGATCAAAAATTTTTGCACTGTATGTTAAGGATTACTTAGCTCTACAAATCTGCATTGTCAACTAAAAACGTTACGGATCCTCACGCCGCCCTACTAGACTAGATCACAACTTCACTTTTCTTCAGTGCCGTTGCTCTTGTCCTTAATTTCCTTGCGGACAGGACCGGTCTGAGCGATGGGCACCTTCCTCTCCCCTTGGACTGCTTCTGGAACCTTCCTGGGCGCGGTGATGGTGAGCACGCCGTCAGACGAGAGGCGCGACTCCACGGTCTCGGGCGCCGCGCCCTCCGGCAGCGCGTACCGGCGCACGAACTGCCGGCTGATGTAGCCGTGCTCGTCCTTCTTCTCCTCGTGCTTGCCCTTCACCACGATGTACCCGTCCGCAGTCTTCACTGAGATCTCTTCGGGCGCAAAGTGCTGCACATCCAAGTTTACTTGGAACTTATCCTTATCGCTTTTGATGCTGGATCCCATGTCGCGGCTAAGTGATGCCAGCTGACGCCATGGTCTGAAGTAGTCTTCGGAGAACATAGGAGCCGCTACAGCCGTCAGCAAGTCGTCTGGAGTCAGGGCCAGCCCGAAATCTTGATCCAAAAGACGACTTGTAGGCCAGTGGTGCCTGTGCGAATGCACGTGGCGAGGACGGTCGTAGCCCAAAACGAATGGTAGCAGAGACATTTTTCTTGAGTTTTCGTCGACGGTATTAAACTGAGAGTTAGAAGTCGCTTCGAGAGCTCGTTATCACTTCGAAATCGATTGCTTGAGTACGAAATGCATGCCGGCCGGTGAGCGAGCGTCGTATTTATACTTGCCACAAAGCGCCACCTAGTAGCGGGTAGAATTACTAGAACGCTCTCGAAAGTACTGGCGCACTCTACGAACACATACACAAATAGTGACACACACATTGATTTGGAATCCCACAGCGCCATCTAGTAGTGAGTAGCGGAAGCAAAAAAATAGGCGGGGCTCACGTGGCGGTCAATGTTTAACGCAACACATACGTAATGTCTGACATACACATTGAAAATATTTATGTCTGCATACGCCCGTTGCTAGGTTACAACAATACCGAATTTTCGTGTATGTTCGATGGCCTTGATGTAATGTTTGTAAACAATTAAGCAGACTGGATTGTTATTATTATCGCATGTTTTCCCAAATGTTTATTGAATAGATAGGTAGGCATACTAAAATATATTTTAGGTAATTAGTTTTTTTTGTGATTACCTACTACTGTATCAACATAAAAAAAAAACTTATGTTCTAAGGTTTTAAACGAAATGGGTAGGTACCTACGCTCTAAGATAGTTCCAGAGGCATACATAAAGTAATACCTGACCTATGCACTTACTCTATGCAGTTATAGGTCATGGATGTATTGATCGTCGCCTGGCGCGAAGCCATGCATGAAATCTATTTTAAACAGAACTCGTTGTGCTTATATTGTAAAAAATAGCATAAAAACAATATTTTTAATGATAGATGTTTAGCTATAGATTAACTAAACGTCTATGCAGATACACCGTTTTGGCTTCTATTATAATATAATGTATCCTAAAAATGTAGGTATTTTCATTTTTTTTATCAATGAGTGTTTCAGTAGAATTCTTAAATAAATATACAACGTGTAAAAAAAATAAGCAATAAAATTTAAGCGGGCTACACATTCGGTGATAACAAATCTTTTGCGCCGTATTAGGAACTGGAAATCTTATGGGATCTTATAGTTTTAGAACAAAAAGAAGTAACAGTTTTTGTTAAAAAAAAATAGGTTACAGCCTTAAAAATGGGTTAATAAACTCAAATTTATAGATCAATAATGCCGAGTTCGTAAATAAGTTACCCCTTATTTTCTACCTATTCGTCAACTAGCCTAATAAGCCTATTAAAATTTAGTGAAAAAAAAATATGAAAAAAAAAGTTAACAGATTTAATAATAAGATTTTATCAGTAGCATCTATACTTGATATATGTACATACCCTTAAATGTTATTGCTTATTTTTTTTACACATTGTATATATATTTTCAGGCAAAATGCCTGATAAAATTATTATATGATTTTTTAAGTAAAGGTGCACCTATACCTAGTAGGTACAATTTTTATTTAGCAAATTAAGTTTTAATCCCATTAAATGTGGGCCATCGACTGTGGCCAACCGGCAACATATCTAGTCACAGGGCTGTATTAAGAAATTCCATAAGACATGGGAATCGAACCCTTATACTCAGCGGTAACGCCACTTGACCACTGGGGAAGTCCTGCAAGATATTCCTGCCTATCTACATAGATAGTGCCATCGGACAAAATAAACTGCAAAACCTATTTTCCAGATAATTCTTGTGTAATATGTATGTACTGTGCCTATTTGCACTTATGTAGATAAATTTCTTCAATATTGCGTGACTATTACGTTACTGCATGTTTTTATACAATACTACATATTGTCAGCGGTTTCACCCGCGTCCCGAGGGAACTAAAAAGTAGCCTATAACCTCCTATAACTGTCTCCAGGCTCCCATCTATCTCCGTACTAAATTTCGTCCAAATCGGTTCTTTTTATACAATACTACCAATTTTCCGCGGTTTCACCCGCGTCTTGAATTAAAACGTAGCCTATAATTGTCTCCAGGCAACCATCTATCTCCGTACTAAATTTCGTCCAAATTGGTCCAGCCGTTTTAATAAACAAGCTCACTTTCGCAATTATTAAGTAGGTATAAAGTTAGAATTTACCCTATAAGTTTTGGGGTAACATCCTAGGTAATATTCAATTCAGTTCAATTGTCATAGTAGACCCCATAAAAAAACAACTCCAATGATATTAAAATAAAATAGGTACCTAGGTACCTACTTACCTCATTAATAATGTTCTAGATAATTCTTCATTCTTCCAAATTAACGAACAGCGCAGTATTCGCAGACAGCGCGCGTGACTCGACAAAATCAATAGAAACTTCTATCAAATAATAATAAACACAATTGATTGTAATGATAACTACAAATAACCTTAATTAATACTAAAAATTGGGCGTTAGCTTTGACTCCATGAAATGTCAGTTTGTCAAAAAAATAAAGTATTTATTATATTCGAAATTAGTCCGAGGTATATTATACTAGCAGCAGCCGCCTTCTCTTTACTCTTCGACGCGATTTTTTAGATTCTATAAGAAAAATAAAAAGCGGCACCTGGCAACACTGCTGTCACTTGTCATTCGTTTTCTTCGCGCTCGCATGACGCATCGTAAAAAGTTTTAACTTCCAAAAAAGTTTATTAAAAGCTTAATTTCTAGTAGTGTAAAGTGATTAATATTATCCAAAGATGCTAAAACGCAACAGGGAAGATAAGGAATACGAGGAGGATAAGGAAAGGAGGGATATTGGCAAAAAAGATAGAAAATTACAAAGCTAAAATGGCGGAACTTAATCGTAAGTTTTATTCTTTGAAAAACTTATTAATACAGTGAATTATGGTACTATGTATTACATTTTACCTACTTCTCGTTGAGAAGTTTATACTCACATTGTTTTTAGAGGTTTCAACCCTTGTTTTACTGATGTTTTTACATCGTGAAAGGAGAGCATGTCCTTGCATGTCAGGACGACAAATAATGGCATTATGTGTTACATTTTGCCTCCTTCTCGTTGAGAAGGTTATGCTCTGGATTGCCATTGATATACAAGGCATTATGTGCTAGTTTTCTTTGAAGAACTTAATATCACAGTAAATAACTGTACTATGTGTTACATATTACCTACTTCTCGTTGAGAAGTTCATACATGTTTTTAGAGGATGCAACCCTTATTTGATCTAAGATGACCCACCGACCGATGTTATTACATTGTGAAGGTAGAGCATGTCCTTGCATGGCAGGACGACAAATAACGGCATTATGTGTTACATTTTGCCTCCTTTTCGTTGAGAAGGTTATGCTCTGGATTGCCATTGATAGACAAGGCTCCCAATAACTATTCTACAGTTCAATTGAAAATTAGAGGACAATGGTAATTGTTACATTTTACTTACCTCTCGTTGAGAGGATGGCACTCAATCTGTAATGTGTCTTGGTGCTAAATACAAAATATACAAGAAGAAACTGAGGCGTTCCATTAATGTTAATGAAAACAATACGCACAATAATATACATAGGTGCCTGTCTCACAAATATATGAAAACTAGTGACAAGTAGGAACACTAGTTCTGAGTTTTGGGGATAGAGACCACTCATTTCAGTTTCATAGCACTTTAATAAATAAATAACCTCTACAAGTATAGATTATATACATTACACATATTCCTGTATCTAATTACTCTGAACGGTTGGGGTATCAGATAGGTACATAATATGAGTTGTGGTCGGTTATGATAAAAAAAATCATAATTTTTGGCCTAGCATAAGGACCCGAGCGACAGAGTGAAGAAGAGACTGAGTCTCTCATAAAACAGTTAGAGGTGACAGCTCAAGTACATGCCGGGGATCCAGAAAGTGTGCCAGTCGCTGTTGCACATACATACATAGATATGGAACTATCCAGCGACATTGTTTCGGTATTAGGTGAGGTGTTTGGCACCCAAAAGGACTATATGATGAACCTAGCATATTTAATATTATCAAAAATATTTTGTTTTGACAAAAGGATCAGTGAGAGATCATACACAAGTCTGCAGTCATAACAGCTAATGTAAAATTACTGGGTGCACCAAAACTGAACATTTGTATTTAAAATTAAAAGAGACAGTGAAAACTACCACAGTCATGAAGATAGCGGGCAATGTACTCAAACCAAAGAACATTGCAATAAATACAAATATGTCAATGCCAAAAAACTACCAGTAGTTCAGATGTCCCTACCCACCTCCAGCAATCAGAGGAACCAACACACATCGAGGGAGAAGTAACAACAAACCCATAACAGGAGATACCCGCCCCACCAGCCACAGAAGTACCATAAGCAACAACAGTCATCCTCTAGCAGACTCCGAGCCAAGTACCCTTTGAGGTAAAGTTTGCTGCTCGTCTCAAATATTTTTATTCCCACTGGGTATCTTTTGCCAAAGACTCTGTCATATTATATGGGGTAAGAGGATACTCTATCCCTTTTTTCAATCAATCTGTGCAAGATCAGATTCCATATAATAATTATTTCAATAGAACGGAGAGATAGATTCTCATACGACAAGTAAATAAACTGTTATTTCTAGGTACTATCAGTCTGCCAACCTACATCTGATAAATTTTTATCTATGTAAAATATTTTCAATACCTAAAAGGATGGATCACACAGATTAATCACACAGATTAATCTTATTTAATTTAAATCTTAAAAAATTAAATTAAATCATTATGACTAACTAGATACTAGAGGATATTAGGCCTTTATGTAAATTAGTCATGCAGGGAGACTTCATGTGCTGGTCTGTTATAGACCTCAAAAATGCATACTTCTGGTACCAATTACACAATTCAAATTTAATAACAAATTATTCGAATTTAACTGCTTACCTTTTGGTCTGTCCACTGACACCTTTGTATTTACCAAATTGTTAAAGCCATTAGTAGAGTATCTGAGAAATCAGCTAGGGATAAGAATGGTAGTCCACCTCAATGACATAATTTGTCTTGGCACAGTATATGAAGAATGTCTTCATAATATGTACAAAAGTAGTAAGATAATTATTGTATAATGAAGGCTTTGTTATTAACAAAGAAAATAGTTAAAATGTCCCCTCACAATGCTGTGAATACTCAGGAATTGTAATCAATTCTGAAGTTATAACCTTAAGACCTATTTAAAAAAAAAAAAAAAAAAAACATGATTAATAAATACTTAAAATTAAAGTTGCACTCAATTAGAGATTTTGCTATGTGACTAGGAAATTTAGTATCAAATTGCACGGCTGTATCATAGGGTTTTGTTTACACAAGGTTACTTGAGAAAGAGAAAGAGAAATTTAGCCCTTGAAGTTTCAAATGGCAACTAGGATCATAGATTAGAGATTAATAGTGAAATAAAAATAGAACTACAGTGGGGAAAAAGAACATTTCCAATAGAAGTAGCAATATTAAACAATATAACTTCACTCTAAAAAAAAAAAAAAAAAAAAAAAAAAATTCAAATAGTTCACTAAATGGTTGGAGAGTTCATTGTGATGGGAAGAGCACTGGGCTACCTCCAGTTGGTTGAACTGGGAAAAACAGCAACATATTAACTATTTGGTGTTGTTAGCTGCAAAATTTGCATTACAAAGTTTTGCAGTAGAAAACTGTAAGATATTACTTAGGATTTACAAAATACTATGGCCATAGCATGTATAAACCGTATGGGAGGAGTGCAATATCCCAAGCTAAATAAGATTGCTATACAAATTTGGCAATGGTGCAAAAAGAAGAATATTTGGATTTTTGTTTCTTGCATAAAATCTAAAGAAAATAACTTTGAGTCCCATAATTTCAATATAAATACATACTGGGAACTGTCACATAAGTTATTTAATTGTATATTGTTCATCAATTTGGCCAACCAGATATAGATCTTTATTGCATTACGTCTAAATCATAAGTGTCCAAAGTGTGTATCTTGACATAGCGACCCCTATGCCTGGAACATCAATGCCATTATAATTAAATAGAATCATTTATCTTTCTATGCACCCCCCTTTAGTATGCTGCTTAAAGCTCTACATAAAATTAGAATAGACCAGGCTACAGGCATTATAGTCTGTCCAAGATGGCCATGGTAACCAAAGTGCCCGGCTTTGAAATCTCTATTAGTTTCAGATATTAGGACAACAGGACCATCAGACGTTCTTTTAACGGCTCCTTTCAGAATCCCGCGTACACCTTACTCAGGGGGTGTGCATATTATCAGGCAAACCTTCAAGAGGAGAATGATAGCAGAAAAAGTAATGAACACTATGATAGCCCCATTATCAGAAAATTGGATAAACAATACAACAGTTGCCTGCGACCATGGTGTTCCTATGCAAAGGAATTCAACATAGATATGTATAATGCTTCAATTCCTATAATAATTTGTTATCTCGCTAAGATCTTCGATAAGGGGTCTTTTGATCAATTATCAAACTGTCACAGATCGGCACTCTCTCATAATAGGTAGCCACGTAGGTCCAGACGATAGAATTAAGAGTTTGTTTAAGGGTTTCTTCAAATTACGTCCAACTAAAGCCAGATACAATAATGTGTAGGATGTGTTGCTGGGATATTAGAATATGTAAAATCCTTGTTTCCTCTCGATAGCTTAAGTTCAGAAAACCTCACAAAGAAGCTAGCTATGCTGATTGCGCTAGCTACAGGACGTGTCCAAACCTTGTTTTGCATATATACCATTAATATAAAACATTATAATGAGGGTGTAATTATAATGATGATTACAGATATCCTAATAAATTCATGTCCAAGTAGAAGGTGCCTCAGACTCATATTACCTTTTTTAAACGATAAATCCGAATATTATCATAGAAAATAAAAAAAAAAAAAAATTTATATATATATATAATAATTATAACATGATTATTCGTTACTTTTCGTATACCTCACAAACATGCAACTACTCAAATTATTAGTAGATGGCTTAGACAAACAATGCACAAAATTGTTAATGGTACATCCGTATTCTCTGCACATTCTACTGGACATGCATCTTCCTTTAGAGCACACAGAAAGGGCTTAACTATGGACTCCATACTGCAGGCAGTGAGTGGTATTCGAGATCATCCACTTTTGCAAATCATTACAATAGAATGAATGATACTCAAGATATCTTTGCTGGGGCAGTTTTAGCTAATTAGCCTGTAGCTAATTAATACTACAACTTCTATGTTCATATTATATATCTTCATATATATAGTGATGTATCTATCTGATTTAAGTAGCTATGTTGATTACCTATAAATGCTGTGATTATAAAGATTGACGTTGATAGTCTCTTATTAAAAGGAAGATTAAGTTTTTAATTTTTTGGTTACTACATTCATAAGGGAGTGTGGAATGTTTATTCTCAAACATTATACTTAAAGTTAAAATACTCAAATGTTATGGTACATGTATATGATAATTAGCAATTATTGAGTACCTAAGTCTGGTTTAAAATTGTTCCTATATAGATACCTATATTTACTCCATTAAGAACACTAATGATTAGCATGTAGAAAGTTTGTTTAAATAATAAACAACTTGTTTCTTTTATATAAAAGTTTATGAATTCATGTTCTCTAAACATCTGCTAGTATAATATACCTCGGACTAATTTCGAATATAATAAATGGATTAAACGAACTTACCAAGTGAAGTTCAATCCTTATTATATGAAGAAATTAGTCCGAGGTATTAGTTTCCCACCCTCCCAAGATTAACATTGGATTAATCTTCCCATATGTGGGTACCTTGTACCACTGCTCTAAACTGAATGACAAGTGACAGCAGTGTTGCCAGGTGCCGCTTTTTATTTTTCTTATAGAATCTAAAAAATCGCGTCGAAGAGTAAAGAGAAGGCGGCTGCTGCTAGTATAATATACCTCGGACTAATTTCTTCATATAATAAGGATTGAACTTCACTTGGTAAGTTCGTTTAATCCATTTATTATCCTTGTAATATTAATGTCGAGGGTAGGAGGTGAACCAAAATACGGGATGAAAAAAAAATAGGATTGAATTTGAACCTTTATCTTATAGATTAGTGCTTTAGCCATTGTACCACTGTATACCATACCGCCATAAATGTAAAAAAACAAAATTCGTTAGGTAGGTAGGACCTTACCTACTTGACATTTTTTAATTATCCCGTTAAAAAACAAAAAAAAAAGGTTTATTTATCTACTAAAATAGTATATAGATATTCTTTATTGTGTATATGTATACTAACACCAAACCAAATAAATAATCAGGTACCTACTAGATTACCTATCACTGTAAAATACTTAAAGCAAAAATACCTGCATGTTTTTGTAGGTAAATCAATCAATAATTACGCAAATTTCGTACTAGTTATCCCTAAATAAATAATAGAAAGAAGCAAAAAGTTTCTACGGATATTCGCAATTCGAAAGATGAAACTACACATTTCTAGAAAATAACGAAATTACGTAGATAGACAACACATCTATACAGAGATAACAAAACACTGTCAAAAATTTGTTGATATTATCAACTAACAATAACAAACGCATTCTACATTCAAACAGCTGTCAATTATTACATTTGAATAGGGTAGATTTATTTTCTTGCCACCTGGTGACATTGGTTTGTCCTCGAACATGACCTACAAGGTAACAAGCGAATACATGGAATGTTTTGGAACAATTAAGAATGTGTATCAAAGACGGAGAAACTCAGTAGCGGCACGTAGCGGGCAATATTCTGGAAGATTCGCGGCAGTCAGTACCCCGACCCCGGCAAGGATGCTCAGGGCAGCCCAACGCACGGGTCGCTTTGATTTTCACTGCTAGTGTGTAAAAAAGGATGATCGAAAACACGTTTCAAATGAAATGATTATTTACTGTATAGGTATTAAAATCACCAGATCAACTTTTAATTATTACGCATTTTAAATAAACGACTTAAATAATAAATTAACAATAAGCGTTAAATTATCATGAAATAAATAAATAGCGTATTGATAAGAGACCCCGTAAAGTGACGAGTATTTTTTTGGCATTAGTAAAACAATACATACATGAAAATAATTTGTTATGAATTAAGAACATTTCATAAAAGATTTAGATTTACAAACAATTAACATGTTTTGAAAATTAAACAAAGCATTATTTTGATATCATCTTTACCATCAAAATACAAGGGTTTAGGGAGAAATTGTGAAATATTAATTCTTAAACTAGCAAATAGAACTGAAAGTATTAAGTATCGTTTGTATAAATCAATAGTGTAAGTTCTTTACATTGCGACCCGCAGGTTTACGCGCCTCTGCACCAGCTGACTAATATTATGTTTCGAGCATGTTCTACTTGATACTAGATGGCGCTGTAATCAATATATAAACCCGTCGAGACGCGGCAACGGCATTCAGTTGAAAACAAGTGAACAAGCAACAAGTTAACTTCAAGCGCTTTACAATTGATTTCTCAGCGATTTTCTTTGAAGAAAGCAAGTGTTTATTAAACAATATGTCTCTGCTACCATACTTCTTAAACGACTTCGGCTATACCCGCCCCCGACGCCTCTTGGACCAACATTTCGGGCTGGGGCTAACTCCTGACGACCTCCTCACTGTCGCCGCTGGTCCCTTGCTGACGAAAGAATACTACAGACCTTGGAGACACCTCGCAGCCGCAGTCAGAGACCTCGGCTCCAGCATCAAGGTAGACAACGACAATTACCAGATTAACTTGGATGTGCAGCACTTTGCGCCCGAAGAGATCTCCGTGAAGACTGCGGACGGGTACATCGTGGTGGAGGGCAAGCACGAGGAGAAGAAGGACGAGCACGGCTACATCAGCCGGCAGTTCGTGCGCCGGTACGCGCTGCCGGAGGGCGCGGCGCCCGAGACCGTGGAGTCGCGCCTCTCGTCCGACGGCGTGCTCACCATCACCGCGCCCAGGAAGGTTCCAGACGCCATCAAAGGGGAGAGGAAGGTGCCTATCGCTCAGACCGGTCCCATCCGCAAGGAGATTAAGGACCAGAGCAACGGTACGGAGGAGAAAAAGGAACATTAAAGTGATCTACCTCTAGTGAGATATATTTTTTAAGTTTTGTTACAAGTTTCCTACAAAAGGTGCACGTTGTAATATTTTGTCCCAAAGCTATGGCAGTGCCACGAGACTGATTTGTATTATTATTTTTAAAGTTAAGAAATAAATGTTTAAGAATTTTTAATTTTAAATGTTGTTTTATTTTATTATTAATGCTTATTCTCTTAATATTTAAGTAATACTCTTATTACAAAACGAGAGCCCTCTTAAGTGTGAATAGCATAATACCTACCTATAATAAAATAATCATTTTCGAGAAAAACATCTCAGCCTTCCTAGATTATAAATGCGAAATTAACTTCGTCTGTCTGTTATGCTTTAGCGGTAAAATGTTCGAACAGATTTAGATAGGCAGGGAAATAGATTGACGCGGGAAGGACATAGGACATAGTTTATCCGTAGTTGTGAAGTAGGGTCCTTCATAATGCGCCTTAAAGCACCTAGTAGTTACAAGAGGAATCTACTCATGCTGCAAAACAGTTGCAAGTAAATGATTGCTATCACCATAATGATAGGCGAAGTCATAATTAGTGTTAATTAGGATAAACAAGTATTTTATGTCACTGCTTAAACTAAAGATGTTTTCATAGACACACAAAGGACTCTGAAGTAAAATAAGTTATATATAAACATATTTTCTCTAGATACCAATGAATGAGTCGATTTGTTAACTGCGTACATTTAAAATAAAGATTTAATTAATAACCTACATAATTACACAGTATTATGATATCTCGGGGAGGCGGACCGTGTGAACCGCGTCCCGCAAACACTCTTACTTTGCGGGAAGGAGCGAGAGGGGCCCGACACGGTTGTGTTTTGTTGAAATTTGTTTCGCTTCGTTGTTATTTTATTTCCCATTTTATAACAACCTTAGCGTATCTACTTACGCCGGCGGCGGTATCGCGCGTCATCAAAGGGGTTGCGCTACTGTTGCGAGATATCGTAATACTGTGATGATTATGTGTTGAAAGGCTTTTAATTCGGTAACTTTGATTGCCTCGTCAATTGTTCCCTGGACACTATGTATCTTTTCGTATTACGGAAATAACATTAAAATGTAGGTACCTACCTATTTTCTTTAAAAACCCTTACTGATTGTATACCTTACTTAGCCATTATAATTAGTTACACAGACAAGAACAATATTATTTTCATCACTTCTGAATAAAAAATATCCACCAGATCATTTTTCATAATTGGAACATTATTTGTATGAAATTATGTTGCAGATAAGTTTAAACTTTGTCCTAATTGAAACTGGCCAGAAAAAAATAAAATAATAAAACAAAAAAGGTCAGATAGAAAAGGCCATTTTGTATGAATTCTCTTTATTTAGCTACAACAAAATGACATAAGGATCACCACGCCGGCAGGCGGTGGTAACAAATACAATTATATTACGACATAATGTTTTAGTGTATAAAACAATTGTTTTTAATCTTTTAGAAGCTCAGTTACGCATATCACTACAGTGCTGTGTATTCACATTTTTTTTTAATTTATTTTTTTCTTCAATATCGGTTTGGAAAAGATTTTTTTTGTATTTTTAAAAATCAGTGTTGATATGCATTAGTTTTAATCTCATGAATAAAATATGATAAAGGTGGAATATAATTCTAAGTTATAAAATCTCCCCCTGTATTTATAAAAGATGCATTTTATTTAGAAAACGTTAAGTAAGATAATTTAAAATTTGAAAAACAGATTCTAGCCAAAAAGTTAGGACGGAAATATATTTTTTTAATTTATAAAATTTTTCGTGGTTTATAATTTTGCCCATATTTTTCAGTTATTTTAAAAATTGATAAAATACCTTTTTGTGTAGGTTTTCGATTCCCAAACCGATATTAAATATATAATTATCTACGATCATTAATATTGCTATACATCGAGACTACTAGATGATAGTCGCTGACACAGTAATAACTAACACACATTAAAGCGACTTCAAATAAACTTAATATTAATAATTATTAAAAATAAACAAGAATAATATTTTAAATTTATAACAACAAATATCAAATAAATCGCTTATTTATCAATCATTAAATAATTATTCGATTTGAAAATTATTTATTTTGATTTTATAATTTAAATTATTTATAATTATAATAATTTTCGTTTCCATTAAATAGTGAAATAATTCAAACAACATTTTTGTATATTTTTTGTGATGTTACTTTTCTGTAGATAAAATTATTAACTTTATTAGTATGGGTGCAGATAGTAAACAATTTCTTTTAAAAATTATATACTTTCCAGTGTAATATTACTATGTATTCTCTATATATTCTTATTTACATGGAAGGCATGAGGCGTGTGCACTAACAATATTAATTACAATGTCCGAAATATAGGACGTATCAATAAAAACATTCAGATCTATATTCTAACCAATTATTAACATCATTATTATAAATAAGGAAAGTTATAGAAAAAAAAAACAATAAGTACTTATATATTTGTTTTAAATACGACATCTTTATGATTCTACAACAGAATTCAACATTCAATTTTAGAAATATTTTTTTCTAATATCTTTTGTAAATTTATTTTATATTATAACTACGTTTCTTTCTAATGTCTAAGCTACATAAAGATGTACGCCATTTTGCTTTGCAACATCTAATGCTAGAAATACAATAGGTATAAAATTGAGCTTTGTTGATATGTATCGTTTACATTTAATTTCGCAAAGTTTTCATTTTGATATGTATGTGTTACTTTAGATCACAATAATATAATTAAAACAAGAAACATTTTTATAATAAATACTTATAATTATAATATTAAAAATTAAATACATTATACAATACAAATAATTATAAATTAAATATCGTGGAAATGTATATGTTATTATATATTTTCAACGATATTTACTTGAGGTACTTACTTTAAAATATTAAGAAAATAATAAAACAATTTAAAAGGTTACCTATAAACTGTTATATTAATTTCTTTTATTTTAACCTATCAGTTTTTTTTTTAATTTATCAACGATAAACACAGTTATATTTTTTACGAATAAATATTTGAATCAACATGAAGCGTGATCGTGCAATTTCTCTAAGCAATCGGACCATCCATATATTTATTAAGTAAAAACTTAAAAAGCCATGGACCGACATTATATTGCTTTTTTCGTGAAATAAGGCTATTATGGAAGGATTTACACAATTATTTTAATGGAGTTTTCATACATTATTTTATTCTGTGATAATTATTTTATCGTTTCATACAACTTTGTGTGATCATTAATTATTTTGAGTATATTAATTTATTATATGGTTTAACGAAATAAATTCATTTATTTTAATGTCCTACAAGTAGTTTTGCCTTGATTGGGAATCATGTTTTTGAAAGAAATACCCATTTTTTTCATTTTGATAAAAATATGGGCTTAATTTTGATTGATGATTTACATATAGCGTATGTTACACGTTTTTAGATTCTCAAATATTTTTATTTTAAATAAATATCCATACCATAGATCGGTACACTTTAAAAATATTAGTAAAAAAACCTTTTTACGCCGAAGATGTAAGTGTGATCATTTAAAATTAAAATTAATTTATCGCGTTTCTGAGACATACTAATACAATTTGTACCAGGATGAAATAGTTTAATAGCTTGGCGTTAAAAAAGTTATAACAAAAAGTTAAATAATTAATTTGAGGAAAATACAGTAGTTTATAGTACAACAAGTCCCTACAACAAGGATGTTGCCAGATCGTAAGAATTCAAGAAAAAATTGATACAAGAGTATTTAATTGAAAAATCAATATGATCGGTGTCTAAATTATCCATAATCCATATTTTTTTATAAACCCTTTTAATTTTACTATGATTATTGATTTATTGATTTTAATATGATATTGCTGCCGTCGAAGAAGATGGTTGGAAATTTGTTGAACTTCTAGTTAAATTATGGTTTTCGAATTTGTGTTCAACGTGAAACGACTATGCGTGCCCCGCCAAGGGTGAAATTGAAGTTTTTTTTTATTAATTTCGATATGATCTCCTTTCTTTTATTATGATGCTTACTTTGACTATAACTTTAACCCCACACTCGGTTTAGGCAATATTCTTTTACAAATATGTACATTGTGTATATATTCTTGGTGTTTTTAAAGTTTTAAGTTTTTTTTTTTACTAAATCCTGTCAAAGGATCTGGCAACCCCGATAAACAGTCAAACAGTATCTACCACGTCACTATTCGATAAGTTTCTTTTAGAACATAAGAGATCTATGTCTACTTCAAATTAAAGCTTTATTATTTACCATTTTACATTACATACCTATGACGTGTAACGCAACGGGATATATTTATCTAAGTGTTTCCTAATTACATAGATTCGATATCGAACAAAACTTTGCAATTTATTTTTATACTCATTTATTTAATAAGTAACCTTTTTGTTAGCTAATTTAGTTTTATTTTTCAACACCTGGCTTCTTTCAACATTTCTAAGTAAGAATTTTCTACCAGATTAATTTAAAATATACCATACTTTGTATGAATCTATCTAACCGATAAGTTTAACCGGTATTCATCCAGCTGCCATGATAAAACAGATTTATTTAAATAATGTTTTGACATAGAATCGCTTTTTCTTCTTCATGTCATCAATAAATAATTTTCTTTATTTAATTTTATCAATTAACTTTTTGCATGCTAGATAGAAAAACGATTTATGCAAATGTTGTCTCATATATTTATAATATGTAAATAGGTATATGACAACAAGGCTTCGATATTTTATATTAAACTATTTTTGTCAGCTCAGCTTTTTATAAATATATTTTTTACCGTATTTAAATATAAATCCTGACGTAAAAGCTAAAACTAAATATAAAATGCAAAATACAGAAATTTATAAAAGTACATATCAATATTTTGATTTATAAAAATAAATAAACAACAATTAATTTGTATCAACGATATTTTATAAAGAATTTGCGAAAATATTTCTTCAAACTCAAACATTTTCAATTAAAGTCACGTTTTGCGAAGTTTTGTTCAGATCTCGATTGTCTCTAACGTGCATTCACATTGATGGATATAATATAATCTAGTTACAGTCATCTAACAGAAAGGCGACATACTACAATAGACACTAGCCTAGGTTAGGGAAACCAAGAATGATAAAGAATTCGATGCTGCAAACATTTACTATAAAGATAATAGTAATAGTTACTTGACAAATATAGAAATATATATAGAAACAGTAGATAACAGGAAAACAACAGATAATCACAACCTATTAGATATGATATATTCACAAAATACGTTGGACATAAAATAAAATACATCATTTACAATGAAAACATCGGCGTGATTGAACTTTGAAATTACTCAAAAGGTGAACTGAGTTTAAAGTACTGTTTAATGAAAGATCATTACAAAGAACGAAAATAATAATGCGGAACAATGAAACGAACGAACAACGGAAATAATATTACGTGACAACGTTTATGCACAATAGAAACATTATGAAAATGAAGAAAAAAAATATCATAGCGAGATATAATATAGAAATAGTGATGTCCCAATGTCTGCAGCAACAAACATCTACGCTATAGGAGATACCAACAGAAATTATAACAGTGTAAAAGGCGTAATACACTTATTTACAAAACCCAGCCTTTAAGATCGACCTACAAGCACCAGTTCTAAGTCGAAAATAAAACGAAATACAACTATGATATGTTTAGTTAATCATGTCAGTCTTCATACTACTACTAGAGTCAGTCCTAAGCTAACGGATTTTACAATCCCATAAGAAGAGGACGCGATATTTCCAAAAATGAAATCACCAAAAAGCTTCATCGAATCGTAATAAGTACATCCAATTTCGTAATACACATCTCTAGAAAAATATTTAAGTATAATTGCATCAGCAACAAGTTCATTTAAATTATTAAATATTGTAATACTCACAGCTTTTATGATATGTATCATTTCCTTATAATTATTTACAGCTATATTACTTAAATCTATGTCATCGGTGATATGTTTCATTTGTGCGTTACCTAAAGCAAGTGCATCGTGACGATTTCCAATGTAATTTACAACATCTACATTACTATTATCAATAAATTCATCGTAACATTTCAAAATAGATACAAAATTGATATTTTCGTTTAAAAAATATCTCTCGAAAGGAACGATGTCTAACATTGCAGGGTTGGGATACCCTTTGATACTTAGTTTACTAGTCAATAAATTCGACAAACAATTGACGAAACTCTTGAAGAATAGGACAGTGCTGATAATGGAGACTGTCGGATTGAAGTTGTAGAGGATAGTGATTAGAATAATGGCTAAGTAAAAGAGTTTAACTGGCCTGTGGGAGGTGATGGCGGAGCTTGGAGGGGTTGGGTACACGACATCAACTTCAGCGATCTTGAAGATGGAGAGAAGTAGGTGCGAGGAGATGTCTTCATGTTGGGAGTTGATGCGGGACTTGACGATCTTGAGAACGTCAATGCATTCCTCCTGAAAAAAAATAACGAGAGGATTAATTAATATGTAGGTTATACATACAGCAATAGTCATTCGTAGGCCTGTTTGACCACCTTCATGTAAGATGCTGTTAAATTAATTATCAGATAATTTCATACTTCATCAGGAGATGAATTGATATATTTTTACTTCTAATTTGTATATTACTTCATTTCGATTAACAAAGTAGTGCTGTCTTCGTCAGTTACATCTGTCTGCTTAGCTTTCGACATTGTCTGCATTCGTATCAAGTCTGTCATCATGTCTTACCTTCTCTCTATCAAGTAGAGCGTCCCCAGCTTCTCGCAGCGCCTCCTGCTCCCTCTGTGGCACACTCGCCGAGATGATTACGTTCTCATTGCTTATGTTGAACAAAGTCAGCGTGCAGTTTGTCTGAAAAGTTACAATAGAATTTGTTATTAGATACTCTTTAGATTTTAATCTTGGGTAGAACCGATCGTTATATGGCAAACACAATTGCAATTTTCGACTCTACGTGTAAAATTGACGGGTATTTTTTGTTGTGACTTTTAAGGTTCTGCAACAAAATCAGTTCATCACTCAACCGTGATAATGTTAATTACATAAAAGTCAATTTAATATGTGGTATCAGCTTGAATAGTCAAAGCTTGTATTAATTATGGACCGGGATGTACAGGTATTGTGAACTTTCTGATCATCTCATTAACTAACTAATCTCAAATGAGAGCCATCACTATTTTAGACAGTAGATCTGGATTTATATCATCAAGTGGCAGCTTACCCCCTCACTATGCACCGTGTACAGGTACTGCTGCAGTAGACGGACAGCATCCTCAGCTCCCAGGCCGGTGTGTGGTCGCAGCAGAGCTTCGTCCACTGCACTAAAGCCGAGGAGGAGGTACACGCCTTCTGGCAGCTTGTATTCACCTGTAAAATGGGAATGATATTTTTTGTAGTTGAATGATTGATGATGGATAAATAGTCTTCAGGGTTTAAGAGGTTTGAAAGATGAAAATTCAAGAAAGTTCTATAATACTAGTTTAGTGCGCTTAAGAACAATATGCCTAAAATTTGCTTCTTGGATCTAGGAATTCATTGTCTGGACAATGAATTCCTAGATCCAAGAAGCAAATTTTAGGCATATTGTTCCAGTGAATTCTGGAATTAACAACCAGAGAATTCCAGAATTCACTGGTTGTTACCAGTTTCAGAAAAAGGAGAAATAAGCGAGAGTTTGCTGTTTGTGGACTAAACGGCGAGAATGTTCGTACCGAAATTTTTCATAATTAATTCTATTTAGTTGTGTTATTGGCTAAGGTATTTCCGATTAAAGCTAAATTAAGAAATAGTAAATAATACTCATATAGAAAATATATAATGCGCCTCAAAGTATTTTCTAGCACAAGTTACAGTGATATAGCTGTACTTTGATTGAAATACACCAGCATAGTTAAAAGTTTAAAAACTTGCGTGTTATATAGGACTTCATAGAATGCTTGTGTAAGTGTAAAAGAATGTGTATAAAAAGCTTACATTATCGTGCCTGTGTAGTTTCGGTGGCTATGTCTCATTAGTGCCAGAATAATTATATAGAATGTTCTTCTTTGTTATACCTTTGGTCTTACCTGGATTAGGCCTCATACAAATAAAAGACCCAGAGTAGCAGTAGCATCGTCCTCTATAAGCCTGGTAGGCTGGTGCGGCATGGGAGTAGTGCGCCAGTCTGGAGGAGCAGGGCGCTCTGGGCACGCAGGCGACCTTGCAGGACACCTGGAGAGTAGCTTCGCAGACACACAGGTCCGTGCACTCTGCCAGCTCAGCTGAACGGTACAGCTGGAATTTTGAAAGGAATTCAGTATTATTGAAGCTGAATTATATATTGATCTGTCAATTTAGCTATAGTCCTTGTGCAATGGTAGGCTTGAGATAGGAGTTTACTTGGAACATCAATGATACGAAGTACACCAGTCATCTAGTATTAGATAAATAAGCATGAAGTATTATCTCAGGAATAAAGTATGCCACTCACTCGTCGGGTCTCTCCCATCTTGATGTACTGCGCCTGATCATCACTCTCCGGCTTCTTCACGATGCAGTACTTTGTAGGTTCCAGGGTCGTGGTCGGTTTTGGCGTGGTTGTTGTCGTGGTTGTGGTCGTAGTGGTGGTGGTTGTCGTCGTAGTCGTAGTAGCCACCGTGGTAGTCTCGGTTGTGGTTTCGATAACGGGTTCTGAGATTTGGGCGACTTCGTTGGGTCCTACCGTCTGTTCTGACATGGTTGTTATCGGGCTTAGCTCTTCGCGGTTCTCCTGAGGAATTGAGTTATAGTTAGAACTTTTTGTGATGTTTGTAAGTTGTTTTGGAAAAAAATGTTGCCTTGATTCTTGCAAAAAATTTTTGGTTGGATTGATGTTTAGCTGAGAACCGAGTTACTTTTGAATTGTATTTCAAATATTGATGTAAAAAGCGAAGCCTATATGTGTGTAAACGTTGATGTCAATTTCCAGACTAACAGTTTGAATATCACCATTTTCAATGGAATGACTGACATCAAATCTGCACAATCCAGCTACATTGGTATAATTATATGACCAAGTTTTACAAAATTAGACTTTCAGAGTTCTTGCTAAGTCTTTACTCCACGTTTGTTGTTAGAAACAAATAAGAGCTTACCTGAACAGGGTCAATATTAGAGGTCCCATGCTGCGTGGTGTGCCTATGATGGTGGGTGGTAGTTTTGTGGTAGATTGGAGACTCTGGCGCGACCGTGATGTATCTGATACCGTTGTCAAAAGGCGTGGTCGTCAGCAGCGGGCCGTAGGTTTTCATGTGGTAGTCGCTTTGGGATTCCACTGGAATTTGATGATGGCCAATTAAATTACGTATCATGGGGGGAAACTTTAGCTGTCAATAAATCACACTGACTCGTCTTAGTGATCAGCTTTTTAAGATATTGTGAAAGAGGATTCCTTCATCACTTCTCAGAGAAAGTGAAATAAATTGCGCAGAACTTTTGATTTGTTTTTCTATTACCTTCTATCAAATCTACACTTCCCTCCTTATTAGTACTAAGCTTAAGCTGCTACTATTTGGGATACTGCTACTTTTGGGCAAGGAAGAAAACAGAAGATTTTAGGTATTTTATCTAAATTATAAGGGTTATCTCAGCTCACCAACGCAAGGATTAAGCCACAGTAGCCGCTGCCATCCGAGACAGTCGTACAGCTGCGCGAAGTCAGTGCCGCGGCAGGCGCAAGCTGCTCGCAGCTGGGTGCCTAGCACAGCAACCACGGCAGCTCGGCAGGCGGCAGGAGATCCCGCGCAACCTTGGGTTACGGCGTCCACTGCACACCACTGCTCGTAGTTCTCGAGGCGGATCCTGTGGAGAAAGTTATTTTCAATTTGTATTTTAGGAGATATCTTAGGGCAGGGCGCTGGCTGGCTGGTAGCTTTGCGAGGTACCTTGCCGCGCGGATAAAACTATCAAAGATATTATAATCTGTTTAGTCTTTTCCCAATAAAAATCCGGAAGAAAAAAGGGCCTCTTTTAAAAATGGAATGTGTGTGTAAAAAATTTGGAAATGTCTAATAATAAAATGCGATTGCGAGAGGGTTTGTTTATAACTCTTTCACGGTAAAACTGCTGAACTAATTTAGAAATTTGGTATGGAGATAGATGCGACCCTAGAGACGGTTATAGATTACTTTTATATCCTGGTGCGTGCAGTAGTTTCTTCAGAAAATCATGGGGACCAGCTAGTTGTAAATAAAGGACTCGTCAATACATTCAGTTCATAGGATCACATTTCCGCTTTATATACCAACATAAGTTCGATGGGAAATCTAGCGAGCTCTCCCACGATCGTTAGGCGGCGTGATGAAACTCGCAGGTACAATGAAATAGAGCGGACTACCCACCATTTGCAAATACTAGAAAATACCGCACACGCTCCTAGGTATTGGAATATTTCGATATTCGGTACCTATTGTTCAAAATCTTCAGTGTTTGACAGAGTTCAATATTAGTACTACCTCTCGCGAGATTTTGTATTTGGTTTGTCTTTTAGATATTTTTTCTGGTGAAAAGGTTATCAAAATGACAGCATTTTTGCTATCTAAATATACTCGTAACTATGAGTAAAATTCTTAAATCAAATATATTTACCGATCATAATCAAATTACGATTTGGTCGATGGTAAAATCTATTTGATCCAATTTATTTGATCACCAAAATTTCGTTGACGTTGTTAAAAACTAAATTCTCTTTGAAATAAAGGCTAATTCTGGAAATATATTCTAGTTTAACTATGTAAAGTGATCCTTATATCCTAACCATGGCGGAAAAGTCATTATCTACACAAAATAATTATACTTAAAGAAGAACCTAACCCTAAATAGGTATAAGCACTCGTATGTTTAAAAATATTACACTCACACTCTATAGATTAAGGGTTATGTTCCTCTAAGGGATATTTCGAAATATCTATTTATACTGGTATTTTGTTTTATTTTTCTTCTTTTCTTCTGTGTTTGATTTTGACTCTGTGATTTCTTTCATCGAGAAAAGTCAGTTATAAAATATGTAAGATACCTACTAATCATGTGTTGTATCTACAGGGTTTGCTAATCAAAATGTTGATCAATTGTTTGATCAATCACAGTCATTACAGCAGCCTACTAGCCGGATCTTCCAATCAAGTTGACACCGCAAATGGAATGACTACGGCCGGGCTAATTCAGACGGCCTCTGTTACCTAGATTATGTCTCCTGTACCGAATTCGTGTTGAACCTCTGTTTCATCTATCGTGATTTGGGAAGGACAATCAGTTTGTGTTCGTAATGTAAGGACTTACAAGTTACGGTAATTAATATGTTCTTTGTGTTTTTTTTCTTTAACTATGTAGATGACTTTTTTCATGGTTTTTTGGTCCATGTATCTTCGTTAGCCATACATCTTTTCAGAGAGAGCAATAACTTCGTTTACTATACTTGGTCAAAGAAATATAAAAAAAACATTTCTGACCATTATTTCAATTACACCATTCACAGGTACATTCACACACATTCACGGTTTCCGAAAAGGTTTTAGCACCGTAGACCACATACACACGCTCCGACAAGTTATACAGAAGACCGAAGAGTATAACCTGCCCCTCTGCTTAGCGTTTGTGGACTACGAGAAAGCCTTCGATTCGATCGAAACCTGGGCTGTACTACAGTCTCTCCAGCGGTGCCAAGTAGACTACCGGTATATCGAAGTATTGAAGTGTTTGTACGAGAACGCCACTATGTCAGTCCGACTCCAGGACCGTAACTCGAAACCCATACCATTGCAGCGGGGAGTCAGGCAAGGAGATGTGATCTCTCCTAAACTGTTTACCGCTGCACTGGAAGATGTTTTCAAGACTTTGGACTGGGTAGGGCTAGGCATCAACATCAACGGCGAGTACATCACTCATCTACGATTCGCCGATGATATAGTAGTCATGGCTGAGACCGTGGAGGACCTAAGTACGATGCTTGACGATCTCGGTAGAGCCTCTAAGCGAGTCGGTCTAAAGATGAACATGGACAAAACGAAAATCATGTTCAATGCCCATGTTCAATCACGACCGGTGAAAATTGGAGACTCTACGCTCGAAGTTGTGGACGACTATGTATACCTGGGACAAACTGTCCAGTTAGGAAGGTCCAACTTCGAGAAAGAGGTCAATCGACGAATCCGACTCGGCTGGGCAGCGTTTGGGAGGCTGCGTACTATCTTTTCGTCCAATATCCCGCAGTGCCTCAAGACAAAAGTCTTTGACCAGTGTGTGTTGCCAGTGATGACTTACGGAACTGAGACGTGGTCGCTTACGATGGGCCTTATAAGAAGGCTCAAAGTCACTCAGAGAGCAATGGAGAGGGCTATGCTCGGAGTTTCTTTGCGAGATCGAATCAGAAATGAAGAGATCCGTAGAAGAACCAGGGTAACCGACATAGCCCGAAGAATAGCAAAACTTAAGTGGCAATGGGCAGGGCACATCGCTCGTAGAACCGACGGCCGCTGGGGCCGTCGAGTTCTTGAGTGGCGACCACGCACCGGACGACGTAGCGTGGGTAGGCCCCCCACAAGGTGGACTGATGACCTGGTGAAGGTCGCTGGAGTCCGCTGGATGCGGGCGGCGCAGGACCGGTCAGTGTGGCGTTCTCTGGGGGAGGCCTATGTCCAGCAGTGGACGTCTTTTGGCTGATGATGATGATGATGATTCACAGGTACTGTCTAATTGTCAAAGAGTAATGAGTCAAAAAGAAAGTTAAGGTTTTTTCCCATTCCAAAGCGTAGATTCATATGGGGAAAATATTTCAACAAGTTTTACAAAATTTTATTTACATTATTAATAATGATTTTAAATGAGAGAACGATGTAAATTTTAATAAAATTAGTACTCATTTATCTATCTATACTTATAATCTATACTTATAATAAATCTGTAGAGAGGTCAATTCTGTACATGAAATATATTTCCAAAATAACTATCAGGGGGTGATTAGGGATCGATACTGATGCCAAAAATGCAATCAGTAAATTTTTTGTCTGTCTGTCTGTCTGTCTGTCGGTCTGTCTGTCTGTATAAACTCTATAGAAACAAAAACTACTCGACGGATTTTAACGAAACTTGGTAAAATTATTTGTCATACTCCTGAGATGGTTATAGTATACTTTTCATCACGCTACAATCAATAGGAGCAGAGCAGTGAAGGGAAATGTTGTCATTTTGTTTAAACGCGCTAATCTCAGGAACCGCTGGTCCGATTTAAATAATTCTTTCAGTGTTAGATAGTCCATTTATCGAGGAAGGCTATAGGCTATATATGATCACGCTAAGACCAATAGGAGCGGAGCACCACTATTCCATGCGGACGAAGTCGCTGGCAGAAGCTAGTTAATAATGATTTTAAATGAGAGAACGATGTAAATTTTAATAAAATTAGTACTCATGATTATTATAAACATTACTCTTAGACAAACTAATGCTGTATCCTATCGAACTTCTAACAAATGGGTAAGTACTAAGTAATAATAACCACTACATTGAACCAAAATCCAAACCATAAACGCTGTAAAAGTTAGGTCTTCAATAAACTTCATCTAGCTTTTAGGGCATCTATTTTCATAGTCTATTCAGAGCTTTCGAGGCAGATTCAATTACCTATATCTCGGCCTCTCCATTTTGCCAGTAGTTGGCAACTAATGCACTTGTGACGTGTATAGGAATATTGTTCATGATTTATGGGATAATGTTGGCTGTATGTTGAATTATGCTTTTCATTACGCTGCTATTGTTGGTTTTAGGATGTTTGGATGGACTGTTTAAATGGGAAGGCTTTTGTGGCAATTTATGGGACATGATATTTATTGGGGTGTAACTCGTCGGACTAGAATTTTTATGTCTTGCATTTTTATGCAGATTTTAGGTTCCTTTTTTTAGGGTTCCGTAGTCCGACAAGGAACCCTTATAGTTTCGCTCTGTCCGTCTGTCTGTCTGTCTGTCCGCGGCATAGCTCCGTGGTTTTTGTTATTAGAAAGCTGAAATTTGGTATGAATATGTATATTGATCACGCCGAGAAAGTGGTAAAATAAAATTTTTAAAAATATATTTTTTTAGGGTAGCTCCCAAACATGTAAAGTAGGGATGAATATTTTTTTTCTCGCGTACCACTTCGTGTGGGGTATCGTTAGATAGGTCTTTCAAAAATATTATGGGTAGACCATTTTTCAGTTAAGTGAGCCATTTGCGAAATATCTAGATTTTAAGTGAATTTTTTTGTTCGATACGAGTTACCCCCCCTCTAACTTTTGAATGGATGTACCTAAAAATGTGAAAAAAATCACAGACGTAGTACGTGTAATGAAATTATAAGGAAAACTATCACGGCTAAGTAGGCTTAACCGGTTACAGAGCTATAGTCGACTAACTAACTCCTACTACGGAACCCTACTGCGCGTGGCCCGACACGCACTTGGCCGGTTTTTTTAATGATACCTAGGATCGTTCCTATCTTATCTATGTTTAACTAGCCAGCTTATCCATGCCCTGGTATTTCATAGTATGCTTGTAAATCAGTATTTGTGACAGTTTCTTACTACAAGTCGCTCTCGGTAAAAAACATAAGCAAGTCAAAACTGTATTATACCGAAATTAGAAGAAGATTTTAAGATTCCTTGGAATTTCCCAGTTACGGACGTTCAAGTATCAGTATCAGGATATTTTGACGAAAATAGCGAACACCTAAAACGTAGTTTAATACTAACCTGCACTCCGGTTCTTCCCTGCAGGCGTGCGCTAGAGTATGGCAGGCTGGCAGAGGGGAGCCCACAGCTGGACGCTGGGCACACGACGGATGGAGACGCTCCTGAGCGTTCATGCATGAATCCTCTCGATTGTCGGTTTTCCTGAAGAAATGAGCTAGTTTAGTAGAGTACAAGAGTAAAAATTTTGGAGAATATAATGATGACAAAATGTTGAGGTTGATAATAATGAAAGAGATTACTTGTTAGAATACAAAATTAATGAAGTTTTGGTAACTATTGCAGGGTCATCAAAAATAGTCAGATACATAAATTATAAAGTTGTAAGGAATATAATGAGGTAAAATAATAAGGATACAGCTGAGAGACATTAAAGGACGGATAATGAAAATGAATTAGGCATAACCAAAACTTATCACATAGAATTACAGAAAAACTTCAGACACATCGAAACTATGAATCTTGCTATTTCATTATTTTTAGTAATTGATGCTTCTCATAAAGATATTACAATAATTTGGGTGAGTAACGGTTCCGGTAACTGACTCAAATTCATAACTTATGTGTGTAAACAAACGCAATATACTTGGGCCATAATTGATCATAATTATTTCTCTTACAAAGATGAAAAAAATAACTCACTTGCAAAGACAAAAAGCGATCTCCGTATTCCAATGCACGCCCGACTTCCTATAGAATCCCCTCAGCGCCGCCATACAGCCTTCTCTGTCACAGTCACTGGTGTGACACTTCTGCAGCACCGGCGTCAGTGACGTCACGCACTCGCTGTCCTTGATGCAAGCGTCCAGGGCCACGTGGCACGTGGACTGCAGTGCCACCTTGTCATCACCTGATTTACCGTTCTCTTTGCCAATCCTCTCTGTTGGTTGTTGTCATGTGTTAGTTCATGTAGTGTCAGATATGTTTGATGATGTTGCTGGTAATGATTCAGGTATGTTTGAAGCTATAGAATTTGCTCGCGTACTATTCTTAGATATTGTTATATGCCGTGGATACGAAAGGTCTGATGTAAGTATTGGTTACATAATAAGGACGATTTTTAGAGAATTTTCTTAAATTATGTCATTGAAATCCGTTTACGTAAATATGCCGATCATTGCTAAGTTATTACTTAGAGAACCAAGGTTTTGGAACTTTATTTTATAGAATTTTGGGGTAATTTTGAAATTTCATTTTCTCTATTTTTGATAAACATTTTGTCCTAAATGCCAATCAGTTTTATAATTTAGTATCTTTCATTAGCATCGTTATTAGTATTCACATTATAAGCTGGATTTAATTATTCTCGTAATAACAGTTTAAGCTCCAATTATTTTATATTAATATATTTGATTATTTTACATGTACGGGATTAGTTGGAATTAGTTTTAGTCAAAACCACGTCATTCTGTTCGTTAACTAATTCCGAAATTGCTGTCCCTATACCTGTATTATGAAACGTTGAACGTACGTGCTTTAAATACGTAGCTCGTATTAAATAAATATTCAGTATAAAATAAATAAATAGATAGTAAAAAATAAACAAATGAATAAATTATTATTATAACAGAAAATAATAAAATTGTCTTATTGGAGTGTGAATAATATGCTCATGCTTATAATAAATATAATTTACACGTTGTGGATAAAAATTTATAGTAATAATATGGAACATGTGTGAGAAATCGATAAAAAATTACGTGTCGTGAATAAAACACGATGAGTTGCCAATGAAATCAATAATCTGTATGAAAATCTTACGTTAAATACAAGCGGTAATCTCAATAAATCGGACATGCTTTCAAATTACGCAACTCGTTGTGAGGCAAAAACTCCATGAGGTATCTGTGCCGGTTTAAAGTTAAATATGAATAGAATATTTAATGGATACATGCATAGTGGATCACCGTGTACATCTGTAAATAAATAACATTTCCCTTCGAATATTAAAACCGTGCTATTTGACCGATGACAATATGACCGTTGATGAATCTTGGGCGCAATTTGCAAAGCTTCGCGGAGATTCTTGTAACTAAGCGCCTTCGCTAGATCGCTCCTTTACAAAACTAAATTGTCTACATCTTTTCGGATCAGGGTAGGAAGCACACGAGGGCTCTAAAGCTCTATATCCCTTCTAGTCATTGTCTCTACGCAAAGCTTTACTTCGTGTTTTGTTATATAAACTATCGTTTACTATAAATTGTGGAGGATCTAAACTAAAGTGCTCGGATTACTGGGGACGAAATAAAAGGAGGGGTTAGAGAGCACTCAGAATAGTAACATGTAGGTGCTATAGAAATGGAATCAGATCACCCATGTCTCGATGGTTGCCTAAAACCGTCTAGTATTGTACAGTTTTGAAGCTCGAAGTGATGTGACTTACGATATCTATGGTTAATTGTTCTGTCTGTTCAAAATGTGTTTTCATTCTTTTTTTAATTTGTATCACCTATAATTTTGGTTACGTTAACTAATCTTTTTGTGTCTCTTATAAAAGCTACTATCTTAAAAATATTAAAAGCCTCAAACAGTAAATTCGAGTTATAGTGTAAAAGATTAGTCAACGCATTGAGAATACCAACGCCATACGTACGGTTTTCATCAATGTATCCTGGGCCGTAGACGGTCTTGGTCGCGTACAGAGGATCCTCGCTCCCCCCCGGCTCATGGTTCCAGCGATGGTAATGATGCCCGTGCGGGTTGTAGTGAGGGCTCGCATAACGGTGGATGTGCGTCATAATTTTGTCCGGAGCGATCAGGTTCCCATCATGTGTTATTGACATACCGCCGATCCACGAAGACACACCGGTTCCGTTTCGATTCGCGATCCTTCCGTCCGACATCAGCTTTACTGGAATTTCATCCATCGAATCGCTTAGCTGGGGCAAGCTCGACGATCGAGCCATAGCGCGACGGGACTCCGAAATCGTAACATCAGAGGCGATCGCGCCGGTCGATCGACGTACATCGATATTAAAAAAAACTGACCCTACTGACGGTAAATATAAAAATGACAATCCAATACAATAAACAACGATATTCGCAAACGTTACGACATTAAACGGGCAAAAATTAAAATTTTCAATGATTTAGAAAATGTCCCGGTAAAGAAATGAGATCAGCAAAGCCTCCCCGGTTGGCAGTCCCGCTCGAACTATTCATTAAAGCCAGTCTATGCCGCGCAGTAACCATAGAGATCGTAGAAAAATAGGAGATGCAGAAAGAAAACATGCAGACATGCCCATTTCAAGAGATTCCAGAATAGACTTTCAGTTAAAAAATCTTACAATTCGTGAAAGTCTAAAGTGGAGTAAAAAGGAAAAGGAAAGCAATTATCTAAAAGCATGCAGGCATAAAGTAGGAGCGAACGTCCATTAAATATTTATTATAAATCGTTAAGGAGACTTAAACTAACTCCGCACTTACTATGTAGCTAATTGAAATTCTATTCAAAACCTATTCTATTATTAAAATTGGGTCAGCCTTCACTAAGTTTAAATTTTCAGGAAAATGCTAAAGTTTCAAATTGTTAAAGCCGTGTCTTTATAAAGAAAGCTGAGACGATCATTGAAATCTTTCTAAAATGTGAAGTTCCGTGGAAACTTTATAAATCCGCTAGTTAAAAATATTTAAATCTTTGCAAACGTGTATCGGCAGCAATTTGTTTGGTAGTTTTCATGGTTGGCACGTATTGCCACGCTCCTACCTTACGAAGCGTAGTGCGAAGCGTGCAGTGCGAGAGGCGACGGAATCCGACAGACACATAGAAAGAGAGAAGATGAAGAGAGGGTGCGGCGGCGGCTCACCGTGGCGGGGCCGAGGGGGTCGCGGGGAGAGGAGGGCGGCGCGCAGGAGGCTCGCGGCAGCGGCACGGGTCATCAGCCGCGTGCCGTTCTCGGTGAGCAGCAGGATGGTACCGTCGGGGGCGGCGTAGCGTGTGAGCGCAGGCGCGCGCGCAGTCGGCCGGCGGGGCGCTTCGAACAGCGCCCGAACCGCCGGCGGGCAATCGCCCGACGCCGCCGCTGCCCCACAACCACGTTACCAACAAACACTACCCACCACCTCTGCTCGCTCACCCACCGCACTACGAACACCCTCAAGGGAGGTCACTCCCTTGAGAGTACTCAAGAAACCAGGTAGACGTCACTAGGGGTGTGTGTGCCGCCTTGGAAGACGAAACTGTCAAAAGACCGATCACCGAAGGCCGAAGGTGTTGGAAGCCAAGAGTTGAGGTAACTGCGGGCATTTGTACGGTGTGTGGTCAGGAGTACACTAAAAAGAAGCTAGTGTCCGGTGAAACATAAAGTTGAAACAGCCTTGTGTGGTAAAGTAGTGATCTAAGTCAATCCTAAGGCCTAGGCATCTAAGTTGTGTTGAAATAAAATAGGCACGTATAACAAAGTAATGGAAAACGAAATCAAATACGTAAAACAACTAATTTAACACGTTGACGGCTATTTGAAAGTGAGTCTAGTACTCCTTCAGAAGCATTTTATAGTGTAGTGTTATTGTTTTGTAGTTATTTATGTATTGTTTTATGCTGTACGCTTTGTAAACCCGTGTCGCATGGTTAGAAATCATTATTTTTTTAGTATCCTTGCTTAAATTAATACAACATCTATAAAACACATAATGATGATGATAGTGTCCCGCAAGGTTGGATCTTAGGACCAGTGTTTATACAATACATACATCAAAATAGGATTTTTGATAAGTGTCGCTTATATTACGCGTGTACCTATGCGATGCCATTTTAAACACTTAAAGCTATTGCTAGTTTGTTTCATATTAATAAGTTCGCGAGTTCTGAGTGAAAAATGCCTCAAAAATTCTTTACCTCATTTAGGTTACAGAAAATATTTACATTTGGAAATATATAAAGTGTAGATAATATATTCCTTATCGCAATAACAACCCTGAATTTGTAAATAATATGAAGGCTTAAAACAAACAAAACTTACTCAACCAAACATATTATACGAACTGGACCTATTCTTCTGTTTACTTGAGACGAAATGGTGGAATAACAACGCTAACGGCGTGTCATTTTCAGATTACCTCGAACATAACAATACAGTTTGAAAGGTATTTTTCACCGAACAGCTCGGCTCGGATATTTTTCCCCCAAGCTTGGTAGCAGAGTAATTTGAACAGTTGTAAGTTCCCACGTGGAGGAAGGTCGCCATGTTAAATTTTAAACTTCGGACAAACAGACCCTTTTAGTCTTTTCATTTCGAAATAGAACCGGTCTTCCATTAATTTAAATTACAATGGTTTTTTTATGTTAATGTCTAGAGATGATGAAAGTAACGGTATTTTTAATTTATCTTAGAAACGTTATTGTCATCTCAATTGATTAATGTGAAACAAAAAGTTTTCAAGTACACCCGGAGATGAAAAAGAAATATGAAAAGTTTTTACATCAAAGTCTTTCAGGTATGCAAATATGTTTAAATTAAAAGTTAACAATATTATGAATGTCATCAGTACCCTGACTGTCTTCATTTTTATCTTTGATTATTTAAAGAAAAGAATTATAATTGAAGTCTTATTCTAACAAAACAAAAATAATATTCTCATCTATATTTTTATGAACTGTAAGGAAAGCACTGACACTAAAGGTTTAAGGTTCTTTTTCCGTTTCCTTGTCGCTACGAGTGGGTTATCCGCCTGTTAGTAACACCCCATGTCCATTATTCCCCGGATATTGCCCTAAAACGACTGCTATACGGTCACATGGGTAGTGGACAGGGGTGACGCAAACAACAAAATGTTACGTGAATGAGATGCCTAGGTTGTTTAGATATACATTTTATAACATACTAGCGTTCCGCCAGCGCCTTCAGTGTTGACTATATAATTATAATTCAAATAAAAAATGACAGAATTTCGTAACATGTAACTAATTTTCCTGTTTCCTGGAATGTCATGCTCATGGACTATTTATTTTTCTTTTTTTTTATCTAAATTAATTCCCTAAAGGGGTGAGATAAGGGATGGAACTTTGTATGAAACTCTGTCATTTTTAATTTGAATTCGTATAGCTCACGCGGGAGAAGCCGCTGCCGGAAAGCTAGTATTTATGTAAGTAAGTTTACATGGCACCGTCTGTTGGTCTGTTCCGGGGAATCTACGAAACGGAGCAACCGATTTTGATAGGAAGTTCACTGGCGGATACCTGATATTATAGGTCGCAATTTTTATTTTATAAAAAGAATTAGGGTCTGTGCTAAAAATGAACCCTTAAAATAAAACAACGCTGGCGACATCCCAGCAGCTGGTTAAATATAAGACTTGTCAGTCTTGAATAGTCCACCTAAAAATAAATGAATTAAAAAGTCGTTTTTTTGCGAACATTGTGCGTTTAAAATTCATATTTCCACAGGGCACTACCTTCGGACCACTGTGGCAACAGTTGTTACAAACTTTCTACAGCGTGTTTGCTTTTTGTTATCAACTACTGATCCGTGTTTTTGTTCGTCTTTAGTTTTGTATTTTATACATATAGTTTGTTTACTTGGTTTTACTGAATTTGTTTTATTATTATTTGGGTCATAGGGTCGACCGATCAAAGGTTAAATAACGCTTAACGCGGTCGCTCCATGTTTGTCCATCTATGTCATACCGAGACTCCTCCGTGCCTCGGAAAGCACGATAAGCTCTTGGGTCAGGTTATCATTTGTAGATCTTTAACAGTCGTTACGATAGTCAGAAGCCAGAAAGTTTGACAACTAGTCTTACCAAAGGGTATCGTGTAACCTCGAGATCAGATAGGCAGTCGATCCATATAAAACACTGGTACTCAGCTGCATCCTGTTTAGACAGGAAGCCGACCCCAATTTGGTTGGTAAAGAGGTAGGCAGAAGATTTGGGTCATCTCGAATAAAATTTTAATATTGGACTTTCATCGCTCAAATTAGTATAGTAATCAATAATATTTTGTTTTTACTTATTCGTGATAGTGAAGTTCCTTTTTAACCGACTTCTAAAAAGGAGGAGTTTCTATGTTCCACTCTGTTTTTTTTTATGTAAGCTCACCGAATTCTTCGTCAATTATTATTGATTCGAATTTTTATAACTTATGTAACACACTGACTTATCGATTAGTATTGGTTCACACGCGTTTCAACAGATAAGTCATTCTGAATTAATAGTGTTTTTCAAGTAATATTTTACTAAGGAAGGGCAGTACTTTCGAAGCAATTCAATTCAATTTAAATCATTTATTTCAATTAGGCCTAATAACAAGCACTTTTGAAAGTCAATAAAAAAAGAATTTAGTTGCCCATTCCAAAGAGTAGTTTCCTATGGAGAAGAAAGAAACTAGAAACTACAGCAGAAGTTCCAGCAGCTGGAAGCAGTTACTTCAAAAATAAAATGCTAATAGAAGACGAACTACTACAGTTTACAATTTTCGGTCCTTATTTCATTGCTACCCTAGAAACCCGTCGTATATACTTACAAGCCGGTTCAAGACCTTATCGGTCCCCATTAGACTATATATGAGTGACAAGCACTAAATTATTCTACTTCCAAATATGTTTGTGCCCTGATTTAGGTATGACAAGGAAATGTAATGTACTCACAGTTTATTTGCTTTTGTAATTTAAGTGTCGTTTGAAGGTAAGGTCGCCATGTTCACTATAATTTCGTTTTCAGGATTTTTATTACCTTTTTTTTTGTTATGTTTTAGTTATTAAGTAAAATTTGGATAGTGGGTAATTCTTTATGTTGGCATAGAAAACTGGACGATGATAAAATCAGAAAATATAGCGTGTAGATATTTCTCTGCTTGAACCTTCGAGACGAATCCTAGCGATACGTAAAAGGTTATAGTAATCATAACTTAAAATAATATAATATTGAGACCCTTTTTCTATCACAAACAGAACCACACCCAGTAAGAGTAGCAAAGTAAAACTGTAAACCCGCAAAACTATTAAGGTAATAACAAATGAGGGAACTAGGAAACTCCCTGTCAAAGGCAAAAGAAATCTTCAAAAAGGTTTACTTTGGGGTGAGGCCTCAAAGTGGTTGGGACAAAGGGCGATGAATGGGCCCCTTTGTTTCCATATTGTGTGGGTCCTTGACTTCTCCGAAATTAATATTCGATTGAAGTTATTGGTCCTTCGAGCCGCACACTTATGGTACGCGACGTGAAACTGTGACGTGGGGTGTGACATTTGTTATTTTGTTGCGAGACTTTGATTGTGGTGTTCTTTGTGTGGTAGTGTTACTGTAACTGTTCTTCAAACGGAACAGATGAAATGTGATTTTCATCTTGAGAATTACGTTAGGTAAAATTGCTGTATATATGTATAACTGCTTAGAATGTGATGACATAAAACGTTGTGATTAACTTTCTAATAAATGTTTGAAAAAAAAACATTGAAAGCATTTTTCGGAATGTATCTTTAACATTAGTCTAAACATCTAAACTTATATTACAAAAAGCAAAAGATTTGTTTTTTTGTGTGTATAATAATAATATCCTCAAAAACTACTGTACCAATTCCAAAAATTCATTCACCTATATAAAGCTACATTATCAGCGAGTAAGTTAGTCTATGCTTAATTTTCAAAAAAATTGAGATCCATTTATGAAAATTGCACGAATGTAACCTAAAGTATATAAAATTTGTGTATAAAAGTTATTATTTGGCGTGAGCGCGAAAAACTATAGTGACGGCCAACGAATGTAGCTAAATAGCTATAGTAATAGAAAGATATATAGCTACCAGGAAAACTGTGAGAAGACTAAAGGCAAGGAGTTCCTTAAAGCAAACGGTTAATATTTGCAGCTCTGTAATGTTGCGCACTGTAAGAGTTTCTTAACTTGTAGACAAGGAGCTAGTGTACAATATTATCTTACGTCTGGTATGAGTACCAATATTTGCGAGCTATTGTTTATTTTCTATTATGTATAATCGCTTAGTCCATAAACTTTTCACGTTATCTACAAAATGCATATCGTAAGTAGTGGGATGTATGAATATGATGTAATTGCAAAATCAGTCAGATTAAACATCGTTCTTTACAAAGCTGCTTCTGTCATTGTTTTGTGTTTTGTCCACTACTGAATCAAAGATTTTCTATACTATTATTTAAAAATGAGATTATATAGGTTAAATAATATTCTTTGTTAGAAGAAAAGAGTAGTATAAATATATTTTTAACTCAGTTTTATTAAAATATGAAAAATAATAAAGAGTCATGACTCTTTTTATTGATAAACATAAAGCATCGTCTATTTTAACCTGTTTTTATATTTTGCAGACGAAATAAAACTAGCTCTGGAATTTGTTTTAAATGACCATAAAACTCGCATCGAGACGGTGTTGTGGGTAAACCATAAAAATACATACTAACTTCATTTTATTTAATCAAATACTTATCAATATAACTCAAACTTGAATACTCAAAAGTCACTGAAATTTCAGCGGTCATTATGTTATATTATTTCACTGTGTATTATGTATAGCGGCAGTTTTTTTTTTGAGCGATGTTTTTTTCGGCCACGGCAGCCATAATTATTGGAGACTAGCTATTTGCGCAGGAGGCATTATAGTGCACAATTGCTTGCGCAGACACAGGTACACTCTTTTCTCTCATTCTCATAGTCCAATGGGACACCAAATTCGAAACTACCGGTGAGAGATTGAGCCCAGGGTCGATAGCTCTCCGAGGAATGGAGGGGTCAAGCTATGTTAAGAAAGCTGTCCCCATCCATAAATTAATAGCCGCTAGTGCAGCTTAACCTAGCTAATCTATCAATCAAAAGGGCTGTTACTTAGCTTCTTAGCTAAGCTTAGTTCTACTCTTTTAAGTACGACTTAAGTGATATTTTGAGTCTAAATGAAACTCACCAAAACAAAAACATTTATTTTATAATATGAAATTCGCCGCCAACTCCTAAACTACACAGGCGGCGCAGACAAAGGAAATGATTTCCCGGTAACTGAATTTTTGTTGTATGCGATGTTGGTTAAATGGAATTGCTAACTGGGTAGAAACAAGCAGCGGTTAGCTCGACCGGTTAATTTATGTTGATTATGGGCAAACATGGTTTATGACGTAATTAGGTCATGGAAACCGCTATTGAAGATTTATGGATAACTTTAAATGAATTTTAAGTTTAAAAGGTAAACGGTGCAGCAGAATGTTCGAAAGAGTTACCGCGCCCCCGGAATATAAGGGCTGAGGAAGGAACATGGGTGGGTAAGTAAGTCATCATGGGTCAGTAAGAGTCTGACACTCCCTCCCGCCCCACCCACGGCGGAAGAAGTCATTTGATGATTTCCCATCCGAAATAAATAAATAGGTAAATGGTCTCAGAGAAGACACACGGTTAAATATACTGCCGTCATAAGAAAAAAGGCCGTAAATACAATTTTTTTCGACATTCAGTTAAGTACATATTTGGAATCAGTAAAAAAAAATCTGTGAAAAATAACTTAGTTTCTATGTTAGTAAAGTTCAAAATTGTTATAAGTATTTTGGGATGGCGTCAATTCATAACGACTGTCATCATTTTGGGATGTTAAACGACCTCTATTTAACTATCAAAATACTCATGTTTTAGCTGCAAAAACATTAGCGATAAGTAACATAATGTTTTCGTGGAATTCTATAATTTCTTGCCAAAGTTATCTTTGCCCGAACTAAGACAAACAGAAATCGAGTTTTTCTCTTAGAATAAAGAACTACAAAAATACCTTCAGGTCTAGATAATACATAAATGTACGTACAAAAATAATATCAACACAATTTGAATATGTTTGATAAGGGATACCTACTAATATATAAAATGCTTTGTCCTGAATGACTGACGGATCAACGCACAGCCTAAGCCGCTGTTCGTAGAGACCTGGGGGATTAGACAAGTGGCAAAAACGCTAGTAGAATAGAAAACAAAGTGTATGGGAATGACAGATAGCTAGTCGTAAACGAATGTCATTCCGATACATTTTGTTTTCTATTCTACTAGCGTTTTTGCCACTTGTCTAATCCCCCTGGAATTAGAACTAAACGTAGGCATCCGATAAGAAAGGATTTTCCCAATTCTACCCCTAACGGGGTGAAACAGTGAGGAGAGTGAGAAAAGTTTGTGTGAAACTCTATCATTTTTAATTTGAATTCGTAGACCACGCTGGCGAATCCGCTGGCGGAAAGCTAATTCTAGTACCTACTATAAACGCGAAAATATAAAGTAACTCTCTGTTGTCTGTCTATTTGTCACGTTTTGACCGGAGATATATTGAAACCTAAGAACGAGCATAGGATCCGGTTACACGAAGATCCTTCAGAATGAAAGAGAAACTGTGAAAAACAGCTTTATTGTAGAACGGATTCGGTTGAAATTCGGCTAGCATGACATGGTTGGATGTCTCGTTGGTATTTGTTGCAAACGCGACTGCTATGAACGGAGTTTCGGGTTCGACTTTCGGGTCGGGCTGACATTGTTCTATGAGTTTGTAGTGTACATATGGAGTTTGGGAGGGCACGCTTAGCCATAGTCCCCTGTTGCTACCTTGATAGCAGTTATTGTTACAATCCCACGTCAGAGACCTTTAGGCGGCTTTGAGAAAACTCTGACACTAGGGCTTGTTAGGTTAGTAAACCTTCAGCTCACACAATAAGCAGAATAAGATTAGGTGGTTGGTGGGTAAGCTAGAACTTTTTATTCTGGAAGTATGTACAGTTCAGAGGCGAATCCGCAGGGAAAAATAAGTGACCAACAGAATTTATTAATATTTTCTTTAGCTGATATATTTATTTGAAGAAATTGAAGTTAGCAGTGATCAAACAGAGAAATTGCGTGGGTGGTAGGAATTGAAAGAAACTCCGTGTTTATTAGAAATATGTCGATACCAAAAATAGCAGTGGATCAAAATAGGATTTGACATATTCCCAAGCAATTTGTTTTATTTTAGACTTTCTGTCCGCGATTTCGTCTGTGAAAACTCTGGCAGCAGTATCCTATGTGTTAATCTAGGTTTTGAACTAGGTATGTGTGTACCAATTTTCATCCAAATTCATTCAGCAGTTTTTGCGTGAATGTGTTAAAACATACATACATATATCCATCCTCACAAAGTATCGCAATTATAATATTTGTAGGTTAGTTTGGTTTCACCCGTATTCCGAGGGTAGTACTCCAGTTTTCTATCTATCTCCATACCAAATTTCATCTTAATTGGTTCAGCCGTTTTCCGTGAAAGCGTAACAAACACACAGATATACAGATACAGAGTTCCATTCATATTTATTATATTAGAAAGAATAGAAAAATATATATTTCGACAGTGGAAAGGTAAAGTCGCTTAACCACCACTTTGGGCGAAAATGAGTTATATATATCACTAGAATCAGCATTTTTTTCTGCGCCGATCTGTTTAGGACTCGTGTAAATCAGAGCACTTTTTTGGCGCTTAAGCGGACCAAGTTTTCATGTTTTTTTTTACATTTCATATCACTGAACCGACGCTATTTCCCGGCTTTTTGAACTAACGTCGGTTAAATCTCCAAATTTTAGGTCAAGTTCACTATTAGCTATTTTCATTAACCTTGTTTATTAAAAAAATAACTCATTAGCGTTTTTTGATTCCTTTCTTACCTCCCGATAACAGTAATAAGTCATTTGAAATTACTTTGAAATTAAATTTTAAGAGACATTAGCGTTTTTTCCTGAATACCATAGCAGAGACACTGGCGTATAAGCAAAAGTGCTCGGAACTTGTTTATTTTCGTATTAATAATAATCAATAATTCCTAATGTGTTTTCGTTATTATTAGTATATATTATTACTTATAAAAACCGGCCAAGTGCGTGTCGGGCCACGCGCAGTAGGGTTCCGTAGTAGGAGTTAGTTAGTCGACTATAACTCTGTAACCGGTTAAGCCTACTTAGCCGTGATAGTTTTCCTTGTAATTTCATTACATGTACTACGTCTGTGATTTTTTTCACATTTCTAGGTACAGCCATTCAAAAGTTAGAGGGGGGGGTAACTTGTATTGAACAAAAATTTGCACTGAAAAGCTAGATATTTCGCAAATGGCTCGCTTAACCAAAAAATGGTCTTCATACACCCATCATATTTTTGAAAGACCTATCTAACGATACCCCACACGGAGGGGTACGCGAGAAAAAAAATATTTATCCCCACTTTACGTGTTTGGGAGCTACCCTAAAAAAAAAATATGTTTCAAAATGTTATTTTACCACTTTCTCGGCGTGATCAATATACATATTCATACCAAATTTCACCTTTCTAGTATCAAGAATATACCCTCTCAAGATATACCCTCCTACCGTCGCTCAGTACAGAACGTTTTTACTTTGCTCCAATTTATTTATTTCCCTAAAGTTAATAAAGTGTTTGATTATAACCGTGTGTGATATCGTTGTGTTGCTGGTGAAACGAACTTTCGAATAGTGAAAACTGGAAACCAATATAACCACGGACTGCAAAGTTATAGGTAAAAAACTTTAACAAAAATTTTAACGGCTCGAAACCTTGACCTACCACAACCCGCAAGGCGCCCGATAACCCTCGCGCGCACGCGCTGCACCCCCGCTGTCGCCTGCGCTGCTTCGACATCGTATGACTCAACGTTAGCGAAACAAAGAACTTGTACTCGCGTTAGTCGACCATCACGCTAGTATTGTTAGGCACTCGGCGCGCAGCAAGAAGAAACAATATATTAATATTAATATCAATATGACGCGAACACAGCGTTCTCCTCCTACAGTTGCAGCTAAGCAGAACGTCTTGCAAGTGTCTGAGCAGATTTTAATGCTGGCCACCCTTGGTGGTGGAAGTAGTAGTAATGTCACAGACACCTCCACTAATGTTTCTATGCGGTCTAAGCGACCACGGCCGAATGACTCACCTAACTATGACATTGCATGTGTGCAAACCCCAGAAGATAGTCCTAACAGCCAGGATTTGCTCACTCATTCCCATAAGCTTGACGGGGTAACGATTTCCGAACTTCGCAAAGAGTTGGAATCAGTGATGACTGTGCATCTACAGGCCTCGCTAAAATCTTATTTTGAAAATGAATTTCTAGCGTTAAAAAAAACCTTGCAAGGGTTGGAAGATTCCGTAGAATTTATGAGCAGGGAATACCACGATATGAAGATCGAATTGGACCAGAACAAAGAATCCATAAATCAGCTAAAGAAAGAAAACGTGGAGTTAAAATCCTACGTCTCTGACTTATCAGTACGGTTAAATATAGTGGAACAGTATTCTCGTCAGGATAATTTAGAGATAAATGGAATTCCTGAAAATCAAGCCGAAAACTTAGTAAGCACGGTAATTCAACTGGGAAAAACTATCTCATGCAATATTGAAGCTGATGACGTTTCTTCTATATCTCGTGTGAAAAAGCTTGACTTACAGAACAGCCGCCCGCGCTCAATCATCGTTAAACTAAAAAATACAAGGACACGTGATGAAGTATTAGCATCCGTAGCAAAATTCAACCGTGCTCATGCTACCGATAAACTCAATTCGAGCCACTTGGGCTACGGTGGCACCAAACAGCCTGTCTTCGTCTCAGAGCATCTGTCACCCTTGAATAAAGCCATACATGCAGAGGTTAGGAAAATGGCACGCGAAAAGAACTATAAATACGTCTGGGTTCGCGACGGCCGCGTGTTAGTTCGAAAGGAAGATGGAGCACGCGCTGTACAGATTAAAAGCCTACACGCTGCCTCTTTAATGTAAGTACCAAAAACCCTGGATTAAAAACCCACGAGTAAATCTTTGAAATTTACTATATACTACCAGAATCTCCGGGGAATGCGAACCAAGTTAAATGATATTAATATTGCGGTGAACGTAAATCAATACGACATGATCGTGGTGACCGAGTCATGGCTCAATGATAACATTAATGACGGAGAGCTGTTTAACACTAGCTATAATATATACAGGAGGGATAGAGCTTCTACTCCACTTATAGGCAAAGAAGGAGGTGGCGTTCTTGTTGCTGTATCCAAGGCATATGATTCCGCTCGAGCATGCCAGTGGGAATCCGCTGCAGAAGACCTCTGGGTACGCGTAAAGATAAACGAGGGGAAGAAAATAAACATTTGTGCCATATACTTACCACCACCTGTGACACAGCAGCACCTTGACATGTTCCTCAGTTCGGTCACGAGTGTAAATGAAACTACCGGCGAAGACGTTATATTGGTCGGGGATTTTAATCTCGGCTTCATAGAATGGAACCAGGATCCGAGTCACCCTTATGTAACTTCTACTATACCGACAAATTTTACAAACCAACTGGGATACTCTCTTATAGATTTTTTGTCATTAAACAATCTGTTACAATATAATGTTATTAAAAACACGAATAATCGAACGTTAGACCTAGTGTTCTCAAATATAAGACATGTAATAGTCAGAAAGTCAGCTTCACCTATCTGTAAGGAAGACTGTCACCACCCTCCTTTAGAAATTGATGTTAATTTAAAAGCGTACACGCCATTAAGACATGTAAAGCAAGTCAGATTTAATTTTAAAGCAGCTGATTACGTTCTAATAAATAAAAAAATAAGAGAATTAAATTGGAAAGAGCAACTTGAACAATGCGCAAATGTTAACCTTATGGTAGATGTGCTATATGAATCAGTTCAAACAATTATCAATGAAGATGTTCCTAAATGTAAATATGTCAGCAATAAATTCCCCCCATGGTATTCCAAAACCTTGGTGAAAATTCTAAATGAAAAAGAAAAACTGAGACAACGTTTCAAAAAATATGGTAATCCGCGTGACAAAACTGAGTACAGAATACTCGATGATAGGGCGCGATTAATTATTAAAAGTTGTTATACGAAATACGTGCACTCTGTGGAAAGTAACATTCAATCAAACCCGAAAGCATTCTGGTGTTTCGTCAAGACAAAAAAATCAAAATCTAGCTCTATACCATCCGAAATGACATTGAACGAGTCGACTGCTACGACAGGCGACGAAATATGCAAACTTTTTGCCACCCAATTCTCATCCACATTTTCTGTCACTAGCAGAAATGCTAGTGCAGCATCAAACTCCCTAACATATCCTCAATTTGTGCTCAGTAAAATACGATTTACTGAGAGAGAAGTTCTTAAAGCACTTAACACAGTTAATGTTACCAAGGGCGCTGGTCCGGACAGATTACCGCCACTTTTTATAAAAAAGTGTGCTCGTAATTTGGCATATCCCCTTACTATCATTTTCAACAAGTCGCTTGAAACATCAATTTTTCCCAGTGAATGGAAAAAAGCTAACGTGGTTCCGATATTCAAAAAAGGTGACTGCACAGATAGTAAAAATTATCGACCAATTTCTATCTTGTCCATATTCTCAAAAATCTTTGAATCAATGATCTGCCCTGTACTAACATCCCATTGTAAAGTACAGCTTTCCCCTCAACAGCATGGTTTCTGCAGGAACAAATCCACTGTCACCAACTTGGTATCATATCTTGACGAAATTTGTATGAGCGTTGACTCTGGCCAACAAATCGATGCTCTGTATACCGACTTCAGCAGCGCTTTTGATAAGGTAGACCATGAAATCCTTCTGCTGAAATTGTATGGCCTTGGTATTCACGGATCTCTGCTGGAGTGGTTTAGATCGTATTTATGCGGGCGGACACAAAGAGTGGTGGTTAATGGCTATCAATCACTGGAGTATATTGCCACCTCCGGTGTGCCCCAAGGATCTCATACCGGGCCAATTCTCTTTGTCATATTCATAAACGACATTATAAACTGCATCAAACACAGCCAATGCTCCTTATTTGCCGACGATCTTAAAATCTATCGTCAGATAAAAACCCAAGAAGATACTGCTCTACTCCAATCCGATTTAGACTCAATACAGAGCTGGTGTGTGATGAATGGAATGATTCTAAACCCCAGCAAATGCTATCACATAACGTTTACGCGGAAAAAGCATCCAATACCATCATCTTACTCTCTGAATGGGACATTACTAGAACAAGTGAATAACATCCGCGATCTTGGTGTAGTACTTAGCAGTGACCTGTCATTTACCACACACATAAATAATATAATTAAAAAAGCAATGAAAATGGTTGGGTTTATAAACAGAATTGGCAAGGAATTCAAGGGAGTCTTGGCTTTGAAAGTACTATATAACACCTTTGTGCGTAGCCTCGTAGAGTATGCATCCCCAGTCTGGAATCCGATTTACCAGATTCATATTGATCGAATTGAGCGCGTTCAAAAGAAAATGACGAGGTGCTTTCAGTTTAAAGATCACAAGTGTCCGCATAGAGCTGATTACGCTCAACGACTAAAATATTTCAAATTTGACTCATTGAAACGACGTAGGGCTGTGGCTGATGTTTTGACACTTTATAAAACTATAAATGGGATAACATCGACTACAGACTTCCTAAATAAAATTAACCTGGACGTTCCTCGTCATTATCACGTCCGGTCCAAGCGTACTACCAGGATGTTTGCCACTAAATCGTGTCGCACAAACCTGGGCCAGCATGCTCCCTTAAACCGAATGTTGACTTTCTACAATAGAGCCTGTACAGCTGACAGTAGTATCGACATTTTCTTTGATAGTATGTCAATGTTTAAAATAAAAATCGGCAAAATTGACCTGTAACCAGCTGCCCTGTTGTAATTAAAAGATGGTTTGGAAGCTTCGTTGGTATTTATTTTATCAAAATATAAAGATTACAAAATATAACGTGCTGAATATGCAAAAACAAAAGAAGGAAGCAAGATTTCTAGAATCTTCCACAGACTCAATAAAGAGCAAGTTTGAACCACAGAGTAAAAATAACTAAAGCTATGGAACGCAAAATTTATAACTTCAACACTCTCTCCAAATTGTAGCGTTCTCCATCTTAGGACTTAAATAAAATATAACATTATGTACCTACCCAAACTTAAGATAGAATACAAGGTACATAACAAAATCAACACATTTAGTAGTTACCCCAACATTACAATATTATAGTAACAATATAGCATAATAATATAGACACAAAACAAAAACAAAGCATGTTACCTCTTAAATCTTAACTTAAAGTACAACAAACTTAAACTGACACAATAAGAATATTGCAGAGAACTAAGTTACAACTTACAAATGCCTATTTTAGTTCTTAAATATTCAAATTTACTTTTAGACAAAGGTTTTGTAAATATGTCAGCATTTTGTTCAATACTACAAATATATTTTAAATCAATTTCTTTTCCCTCATATTTTTCTTTAACAAACTTATATTTTATGTCTATGTGTTTGCATCTTTTATGATAATTTTCATTTTTTATGACTGAAATTGCACTTTGGTTGTCTATATAAAGAGTGATAGATTCTTGGTTATACTCATTTATATCCAACAAAAGTTTCTTCAACCAAATTATTTCCTTTGTTGCACTACATGAAGCCATAAATTCAGCTTCAGTTGTAGATAATGCTATACTTTGTTGACGCTGACTGGCCCAAGTAATTGCAGCACCATTTTTCATGAATACATATCCTGTGATGGACCGCCTTGTTTCAATATCATTAGCATAATCAGAATCACTATAACCTTCTACTATATTCTGATTCTTTGGCGTGTAGTATAAACCATAGCTTTTAGTCTCTTTAAGATACTTCATTATTCTTTTAACAGCATTCCAGTGACTATGATCAAAACAATCAAGATATCTGCTTACTAAACTAACACCATACATAATGTCAGGACGACTGACTATAGCTAAGTGCATTAAAGAACCTACTGCTTCTCGGTATGGTATCTTCCTGTCTATATCTGAAGGATTCTTTTCCAACTTAGTGTTTGGATCTACTGGTATACAGTTTCCATTGGCATTAGCCATATTAAATTTATTTAATAATTTCTCTATATATTTATTTTGATGTAAGAACATATAGTTTTCACCTCTTTCTATTTGAAGCCCAACAAAGTTTTTAGGTTCACATACTTTTATTTCAAAGTTTTCTTTCAAATCATTGATTACTTTATCTAATATCATTTGATCTTTTGAAATTATTAGTCCATCATCTACATATAGAATTAAATAAACTTTAGTTCCATTTAATTCACCAGTGTATACACACTTATCAGAGTGACTACTTGTGAAACCAAATTTCTTCAATACTGAATCAAATAGTTGATTCCAACACCTAGGTGCTTGTTTTAATCCATATAGAGACCTTTTAAGTTTACAAACTAACCCGTCAGATGCATCTAAACCTTCTGGTGGAGTCATATATATATTTTCAGTTATATTTCCATAAAGAAAAGCAGTTTTGACATCAAACTGTGTCATTTTCAAATTATCTTGACACACTTTTGAAAGCATTACTCTTACCGAATCATATCTTACAGTTGGTGAAAAAGTCTCTGAGTAATTAACCTGATACTTCTGTGAACATCCCATGGCACAAAGTCTTGATTTGTATAGAGGTCCTGACAACTCATCTTTCACACGGAACACCCACTTACAACCAATTGGTTTTACTCCATCAGGTTTCTTCACAAGCTCCCAAGTCTCATTCTTTTTGTGTGCTTTCAATTCCTCTTGAATAGACAATTTCCACTTTTCTTTATCTGGACATGACAGTGCTTCACGGTAAGTATTTGGTGTGTCATTTAACTACTGATCTCCACCTTGACAAAGGTAAGTGTTAGATTCATATTTTATATTTCTACTTTTAGACCTAGTAGTTATATTACTGAACTGATTAACATCTATTTCTTTTTCAGGTACATACAAGGAATCATCATCGGAGTAAAATGACTCAGCATCAGATAATGTTCCTGAAGACTTAAACTCTTTAGAATCATGAGTATTTTGGATATCTATACTTTTTGATTCTACATTTTCATCTGTCAGATTATCAGTATTATTATTTAAATTTTCTGTTAGTGGAACCATAGAAAATTTCCTCTTTATGGAATTTTCCATAAACACAACATCTCTATTGATAAGAATCTTTCTTGTTTTAGGATCCAACAATCTGTATCCTTTAGTAGTATCTGAATAACCAACAAAAATCATTTTACTTGCCTTGGCATCTAATTTTTGACGTTTTGTGTCATTTATGTGTACCATGACCTCGCATCCAAAGATTCTTAGGTGTTTCAAATTAGGCTTCTTCCCGGACCACATTTCCTCAGGGGTAGTGTATGATATTGATCTTGTTGGACATCTGTTTGTTATATATGCCGCTGTTGCTACTGCTTCTGCCCAATATGGTTTCTGTAAATTAGCATTAAGTAACATACAACGAGATCTCTCCATAAGAGTGCGGTTCATACGTTCAGCCAACCCGTTTTGCTGAGGTGTATATGGATTAGAAGATTCATGTATAATGCCTGAATTTTGAAGATATTCTTTGAATTCATTACTCAGATACTCTCCTCCATTATCAGTTCTTATTCTTTTAATTTTCTTTTCAAGTTGGTTTTCCACTAATACTTTAAATTGTTTAAATTTATTAAATACATCTGATTTACTATTAAGAAAATAAACAAATACTTTCCTGGTGAAATCATCCACAAATGTCACGAAGTATTGCGCCCCGCCGACTGACTTCACTTCTAATGGTCCACAGACATCAGAATGTATGAGTTCAAGAACCTTTTTCGCACGGGAACCTTCTTTAGGAAACGGCAGCCGAAACTGTTTTCCTTCTTGACAATATTCACACACCATATTTAGCTTATTTTCACTAAGCTTTATGCCTTCTGTACATTTGGGAAGTTTATTTAGATCAGACAAGTTTAAGTGAGCCATTCTTTGATGCCATAAGTAGCTGTCACTTTCACTTGATTTACACATGTATGCTGGTATGCTACTTAAGTTCAAGCGATACATATTATTGTTTAATTCACAGGCTACAACTTCTTGTTTTGAGTTATTGAGTATTTTACAGCCATAATTGTTGAACTGTACGGAACACCCTTTCTTTGTCAGTTGACTCACGGAAAGAAGATTGCTTGCCAACTCTGGTACATATAACACATTGGTCACCTGTATGGTTTTTGTCTCTCCAGTGCTACTCATTACAGACAGGTCAATTTTTCCACAACTTTTAACCGGAAGCATTTTATCATTTGCGATACGGATGCTTGTAATCGGGGGTGATGATTCATCATACAGCCAGTCCTGCTTCATAGTCATGTGCATGGATGCTCCTGAATCAACAAACCAACTATTACTGTCATTTGCTGTTGCTGTGGCCGAGAATACTGCGACATATCCAGATTCTTTTCCTGTCTCCTTATTAGTGTCTCCCTTCTTCGTTCTGCACTTTTTCCCTACGTGACCATATTTATTGCACTTATAGCAACGTGGACCTTTGCTAAACTTTGATGTGTTTTCATGAACCTTTTGTTTATATTTATCATTTTTGTTTGCATATAATGCCACAGACCCGGAGCCCTTTATCTCTTGTAAGAGCTTAGTCTTGATAGAATCAGCTGTTATCGGCACACCAGAACTTTCTAGAGCCATTATCATAGGCTTATAAAGGTCGGGTAATCCAGCCAAAAGCAATGTACCCAGCCACTCATCATTTATGTCAAATGAAATGTTTCGGAGTTTGTGCGCCGATGTCATTATCCTATTTATGTAATCTTCTATATCTTGACAATTTTCTAAGGTAGTTGTGATCATATCTCTTAGTAATCCAACACGACGTGTTAACCCTTTATCGTCAAACGCCTTTTCTAAGTTGTTCCAAACTTCTTTTGCCGTTTTAGCCTCTTGAAGATGTATGTAATTCACAGAGTCGACCAATAATATAATTTTTGATTTTGCTTTCAGATCGAGTTTTGGGTCTACATGTTCACTTTTATTTTCGATGCAGCACCAGAGGTCTTCATGTTGCAAATAGGTTTGCACGGCAAATTTCCAAGTGTTATAGTTCGCTCGGCCTACTAATTTCTCTATCAGAGTCATTGTATTTGACGACATTTTAGTGGTAGCGATCTGGGCCCATAACCTGTTGTAATTAAAAGATGGTTTGGAAGCTTCGTTGGTATTTATTTTATCAAAATATAAAGATTACAAAATATAACGTGCTGAATATGCAAAAACAAAAGAAGGAAGCAAGATTTCTAGAATCTTCCACAGACTCAATAAAGAGCAAGTTTGAACCACAGAGTAAAAATAACTAAAGCTATGGAACGCAAAATTTATAACTTCAACATGCCCATCTACAATTACTTTAATCTTATAATAATGATAATGTTATATTCTATAATCTAAATTAATTATATTACTAAATTTATTCCATTACTAACGATTTAATATCATTCGATTATATTTTATTAAATAATATTCATTTCTCACATTCTTCTTATGTGTACAAAATTAGTTCAATTTTATTATATTTTATTTTTTAAATTTAATTGTATATTAAGAATTTAAGAAAGTTGTGCATGCCTATAAGTGATGTATTTACACAGCACTGTTTTAACAATAATTGTAACTTATATTGTAAATATGTCGTTGGTTTGCCTTAATAAATAAATAAATAAATAAATCAAGAACCTCGGAGCTATGCCGCGGACAGACAGACAGACAGACGGACATGGCGAAATTATAAGGGTTCCTTGTCGGACTACGGAACTCTAAAAAAGTACTTTTTTACCATAAGCTGCATCAGCTACAAAAATTAACCCTTTACAGGACTTTACTGATTTCGATTTAATAGATAATTATTCATTAGCAAAAACGAGAAAAACGCTTCTTTTGCATGTTTGTGTTAGTCATTTAAACATTTAATCAATATTGGTATTACGCTTACTAGTCATTACCCTTTTTTGTGACATTGCAATATATAGGTTGATTAGAGATTTTTCGCTGACCAAATATTTAGAACGGAGAAGTGATTTACGCTTAACCGACACCTAATTTGGAAATTAAAGGCACTACATAACTTTTGAATAAAAGGATTATTAGATCATTTATTTTGACGAATACGTTTTCATTTTTATCTTTATACATCCCATAGAAAATGAGATAATGATTTTTTAAATAAAAAAAAAACTTTAAACGTCTGTTTTGTAAAATTACCAAAACGGCGGTTAAGCGACTTTACCTTTCCACTGTCGATTTAAATACAATCACAGAAGTAATCTCCATTTACTTCAATAAAAAAAAGTTTATTTTTTGAATTGCCAGCGATAAATCAACATGGACTTCTTATTGGCGTTCACAATTCATTCTTAATTTAAATCGTGACGTTTACTTAACGGCCTGCCAGCTGAGGGAGTGAGTGCCTCCCCCCAGTGTCCGATTGATCCCGAGTGGGTGAACTATCGTATTTGCTGGAGACGTTTCTGCGAAATATTACTGACTAAAGTGTTTTATGTGGTTACACGTCTATTCTGCGTCGTGGTTCAAAACTTAGCAAGTACCAATGTGACTTTTCTCAATTTATACTTGTACTTTCTAATATCTTAGGTACCACTAACTGACGGTGAAGGAAAACATAGTGAGGAAACCTGGATTAAAAAGTCTGAAATAGTTATCCGCCTTGAGCAAGCATGGTGATTAATTGTCATGCCTGTTTTGTATGAGAAGAGGCCAATACCCACCAGTAGGATAGTAAATAGGCTGATGATGATTGTGACGTATGTATTTAATTGGTTTCGAATCGTGGCATGGCTGAAGGACCAGGGGCCTTACCATGACGTGCCAAATCAAGATTATTTTCGTTATGAAAAAGAGACGGAGCTATACGACGTTAGTAGCTGTGTCACGCTCTCAAACTTGAATAGTGATTGCAAAAACACGTGGTAGGACAGCCCCAGGCAACGCGACCAAACGTTGCTATCCTTACTTCCTTACTAATATTATAAATGCGAAACTAACTCTGTCTGTCTGTCTGTTACGCTTTCACGCCAAAACTACTGGACCGATATAAATGAAATTTGGTACAGAGATAGAATAGACCCTGAGGAACAACATAGGCTACTTTTTACCCGGGTGCGCTAAGTAGTTCCCTCGGGATGCGGGTGAAACCGCGGGAAACAGCTAGTTATTAATAACAGCGTACCTACCTAACTTTTCAATTTACACAAAATTTTAAGTCCAAATCAGTTTATATTTCCAAATAAATCTATGTACCTAGGCACTTTAAAAATAGCATCACCGAATAAGTTTCGTTTAAAATTACTGGCCTGTGAAATATCGAGTTACTGGCTTCCAATTTAGTAATAAATCAAGTTCTATTTTTAAATATTAATAAATGCCAGCTGAGAATTTTAGTCAAATAGTGTTGTCTCATTTATAAATTCAGATTTGAGTCCATTTAATTTTATTAAGACTTTGTCGAGGTATTTTTGAAATTTCTAAATATTTATTTATTGAAGTAATTTAGCGGCAAAATCAAAATTGGACAACCATTCATAAAAGTGGTTTCTTATGTGGGTTAGAGACTCCATAGAAATGTCATCATCATCATCAGCCTATACATATATTGTCCCACTGCTGGGCACAGGCCTCTTATGCAGAGAAGGAATGCATAGAAAGGTAACTCTTTAAAAATAGTTTCACATTTATTTATAACTAGCTTCTGCCAGCGACTTCGTCCGCGTGGAACAGTGGTGCTCCGCTCCTATTGGTATTAGCGTGATGATATATAGCTTATAGCCTTCCTCGATAAATGGACTATCTAACACTGAAAGAATTATTTAAATCGGACCAGTGGTTCCTGAGATAAGCGCGTTTAAACAAAATGACAACATTTCCCTTCACTGCTCTGCTCCTATTGATTGTAGCGTGATGAAAAGTATACTATAACCATCTCAGGAGTATGACAAATAATTGTACCAAGTTTCGTTAAAATCCGTCGAGTAGTTTTTGTTTCTATAGAGTTTATACAGACAGACAGACAGACAGACAAAAATTTTACTGATTGCATTTTTGGCATCAGTATCGATCCCTAATCACCCCCTGATAGTTATTTTGGAAATATATCTCATGTACAGAATTTACCTGTCTACAGATTTATTATAAGTATAGATAGATAAAGAAGATATAGATAGATATAGATAGATTGTATTTTGTTAATTTATAATTGTATTTTGTTAAATTCAAATAAACAATATGATGAAGTTTTGTACATAAATGGTGTTTTCAATTTTCTCTTATAATTTAAAGTGTTAAATCTTATAATTTGATTGTTGTAATAGTTTCTAACTGCCATTTAAATGTTGCTACAAATAAAATTTTAAATACTGGATTTTCTTCATTACCATATCACAGAATTGCTTAATTTTCTCTATTTATATTACTGCGTAGGACTACATTGACATTTAAAAGTTTATAACCCACTTATTGACTATTAACCTAATCTTTTATTAGTAAAAGTTACGTAGTTAGTTTATTTTCATAGTCTTGGAAAATATTAATGAAGTCAGTCAAGCGCTAGGTTATTTACTGACCTTATAAATTAATAAATCAAGCAATATTTTTTTTATTATGTATTTGAGTGCGTTTGGTGTTGCCAATCTCATCTGATGTTGAGTGACGATGCTTCCGAGGATGGATCACGCAAGCTCAAATAGTGCCTATTCACTCCCGCCTTGAACACTAGACTTGACTCCTAGATTATACGAATCAGGGAAACCAGAAGCAATAAAGCTTATAGACGCAATAATCTGTCTTTTTTCAACTATATTAGGCTCAGCTCTTGCAGGGAGCTAAGCTAATGTATGTCTGACCTATATCCCAGTTAGTGGGTAACACGATATCACTTGTCAAGACTTGTTCTCAGATTTTTTGGCTTTTACCTGTAATGTCTGCCAAAATTTTGCAAATGGCGTAGGGACCAACACCGTAACGTATTTTCTGGGGTCTCGGTATGAAATACTGAGGAGGTAGTCACCCATCTATGAAGCGACTGTGGCAAGCGCAGCTTAAGTTTGGTCAATTTATCCGCGGGGCTGTAAGAGCCACGAGCCACTCTTGGTATAAACGATATTAAGATAAATATGAGCGGATTCTACTTTCCACGGATTGAATTTCCATATTTTCTATCAAAGTGAAGAGTCCCCCAGTAGCGGGAAAACTAGCGTCTGAATTATTTAAGTACATATTAAGAATTCACAGTTTTTCTTCGACGCCTGAACGAGAGATTACGCCTAACAATCTGTTGCAAAAGTGTAAGATTTGAATTACGTCTTCTATTTATGTTTGTTTGTTAAATCCGGCTAATCCTTAATCCGTCGCTTCGTGTTACAATCCGAACTCCTTGGCTGATGGGCTGAGGTATAAGCGGGTAGCGGGTTACGTCAGACGTCGGAAACTCTATTTTCGAATCAGCCGCGCGCAGCTTGCGATGGGCTGCGATGCACGGAGACGTATAATTAATTTTACCTGTTCTGAAAGGTTTTTAATCTATTTAGCCTTTTTGAGGAGTTTTGGTAAGAAATTAATGGTTATCGACGAACTGTCTGCAGTTCCAGCGTAGCTTCATCTTGATAAATCGGCGTGTGTGACTGTTCCGTGGCACAAGCCTCTCTATAAGCGGCCATTATTTTATTCTTGCATGATGATTTTTGCCAGATTGAGTCAACTTTGACTTCTTTTTTGACCTAATGGTAAGGTTGATGATGCTTCAAATGACGGTATTGCCAAAATTTATTTAGAATTTTAAATACATAGTTACATGAATCAAAACGCTTATCGCTTATCCCTTATACCACACATAACGAGGCCGACTGAAATTCAAACATTGGGAGTTTTTCTTTGAAATCAGAGTGCGCTCGGGTTCCCATCTCAGATGGGATTATATTTTATGCTTATTCGTTCAGATTCTGTAGTGGACCATTAACGCCATCATTTGGGGATATCATCTAACTTTTTGGGGATATCAACTTTTCAGAAATATATATGCCGTGCTGTTATTGACAAAGATCTTCGAAGACAATGATTGAATATACACAAACCGATTGACATGCCAGAAGCAGTGCCGGATTAAGCAAGCACGGGCCCCGTAGCAAATTTGATCGAGGGGCCCCTTGATCTGCTATGCGTATAATGAATATGTTTCTCTCAAAAAATTACGCTCACGCGAGGTAGTCCAGTTGGTATTCGCAAGGCCCCTTTAGATGCCGGGCCCGTATCAATTGCAACCCTTACTACCCGACACTAAACTAGATAGATAGAATATTATTCTAAGAAACGATTCTAAAATTCTATCCCGCAGATTCACAAGCATCCTAAGGGAAGTACTTCAAGCATTATAAAAACTATCTTATTTATGACTTTCTTCAGATTTCAATCCAAGTTTCATTTTAATCGGTTCAAACATATAGAAATTTCTTTCGTTTATAATATTCTTAAGGTTTATATAAGTTCGTTTGTATAGAGTTAACGTTGTACTTTTAGGCTCTTTTAATTTGGATAAAGTAATGTAATTAATAGTAGGCTTAGATCAAAGAAAATTTCCTATTGCTGCCAAATATTTAAATTAAGATCTATAAGAATCTAATCCTCAGGTACCAACTTCTAAAGATTTCATTACCCAAATAAAATATACATCTAATCTAAAATAAGGTTTGTATTACTTATCAAATGAAGTAAACTAAATGGAATTCTATTGAATGGAGCCCAAAGTAGGTTTTTGATTGAATTCATTCTATGAATTATTAAGTTAACTAGACTTAGACTTTGTTGCTAATTCGCAAGCGTTTAGCGCAAAATCTATATAAAGTTTGAGGTTTAAAGATATTATGTTATATTTAGAAACTGATTGCTAACACTTGGGCAGATGGACTGCTTGCTTACGTCATAGTACGGGACTCAGGCTGTAACATCATCTGCATCTGCCTAGCCTTTTCCCAGCTATGTTGGGGTCGGCTTCCAGTCTAAACCGGATGCAGCTGAGTACCAGTGTTTTACATGGAGCGACTGCCTATCTGACCTCCACAACCCAGTTACCGGGTAATACGGTACCCCTTGGTAAGACTGGTTGTCAGACTTTCTGGCTTCTGACTACCCGTAACGACTGTAACATGACTTATTAAAGCAGTAATACGGTTGCAAAAGGGATGGTGCTATATGTGCTTATAACTGCGTCTCCTTCTCACTTCTGAACTGTGATAGAAATAATGGGTGAATCTTCAATATTTTGCTTTTTGATTTCCGAATCGTCATTATCCTCATCACCGACTGTCATTTTGAATAGTATAATTTACAAGCTTAAATGATTATGTTAAATAATGAAATAGATATAGCCTCTTAATGTAGGTAAATATTGAATTTTATACGGCTAGTAATGATGAAATCTGTCTGAGGAAGTGAACAGGGTCGAAAAACCAACCGCATATCTTTGAAGATTTTATTAAGTCATGATTATAAGTGCCTTAAAAATAAATCTTAAAGCTACATAAACGTTTAGTCCTTGGTCGGCGTGAATTAAAAGCATTATTGATCCTTCTATTTGTGTGTACACGTGGCTAGTGTGACGTCACAGCTATTACGATGTCCAGTTATAATAAGTTTCGTGACGTGGCGCTATAAAAAGCTGTAACGTTTATTGCTTTAAATTCTTTTTTTTTATTTAGGTAATTTTAACTTAGGTACCTTAAAACTGAGAGCCACAATCTTTGTTGGAATCTATCCTGTATAAATTTCCGTAGATTTTTTTTTCTATGGTTTTACCTGCATCCTCTGCGTACTACCCCAGGGTACAAGTTATCTCCATATCAAATTTTATCGAAATCGGTTCAGATGTCTTACCGTGAAAGCGTGACAGACAGACAGTGTAACTTTTGCAATTTACAATATTAAGTAAGGATGGAGAAATAATGGAATGGATGACAGTGAGCGCGTCCGAGAACCCAGAGAATGCAAGAGTGAAGATCTGATTAAGTTTGAACCTTTATTTCTTAATGATAAGCCAGTTAAACAGAGAGATGGAAATCCATGATGGATTCTGGACTGAACAAAGGCAGCAGTAGCTATACTATTATGTCAAAATGTACCTAATGATTATGATATACACTTATATTATGCAGAAAGTAAAATGTTATTATGAGAATCCAGGGGCCTTACCATGACGTGCCAAACAAGATTATTTTCGTTATGAAATAGAGACGGAGCTATACGACGTTAGTAGCTGTGTCACGCTCTCAAGCTTGAATAGCGATTGCAAAAACACGTGGTGGTACGGCCCCAGATGTTCATTCCCTAATAGAAAGTTTATCCTAGATGGCTATAGTTTATAAGCATACAACGAGTGATGCTGTGAAAGGAAGCTAGAATTATATCTAAAACCAGGAATCGAAAACTCGAAGTAATTACTTCTTACTATATCAGTTATAGCCTAAAACCCTCCCCCACTACGAAACAAGGGATTACTCCCGTTCAATTTATACCTGACGAACAAAAGTTCTTACCTAACTGATAATAATAGAACTTTTTGGAAAAGTCAAGATCAATTTATGGAATTAAAGGGATTGAAAGAGCTTGAAAGTTGACGCGGCCGGTGGGCGGATGATCACGGGATTACCGCGGAATTAGGGGCCCTTCCCGCGAGAGCCCGGCCCTAGCAATCCGCTGAGATTATAAGAAATGAATCAAACGTTCGGATTCGAGATATTGAATTCAAAGATTATGTGGGTTTCGCAGATTCGTCAGATGAGCTATTTGTATCGATAAAATCATAATCGTTTTACGAAAATCGATAAAATTATAATTGTAGATTACTAAACTACTTAAAAGCTCTTATGCTTAATGGACTCCTGTGTCCAGAATGTTTCAGCGTATACAATGAAAACGATCATAAGATGGGAAAAGCAATCTTGCAAGCAATCACACTTTCCCTTATGTCAGACTAGTTGTCAGATTTTTTGGCTTCTGACTACCCATAACGACTCTACAAATGACAGCCGGGACCAACGGCTTAACGTCCTTTCCGAGGCACGGAGGAGTCTCGGTACGACATAGATGGTCAACCATCCACGAACCGATCGCACCTAGCACAGCTTAACCTTTGAACGATCGACCCGTGCAGCTATTACTTATCCACGAGCTCCTCTTGAATATAGACCATTTGGAAGTGTAGAGTAACACCACACTTCCAATTGTCCTACTGAATACAGCGGTTCTAAATTACCTACCCTATTCAATAGTCCTATCTAAACCTACCTAATCTATGTCCCAGAATGGGATGTACTGGTCAATACTAAGTTAGAGACTCCTTTATATTAGCCGGGAGTGGTTATTGAATGATTCCCGGATAACAGGGAGTATTGATTCACCTCACTAATGGAAATAGTTTCGGATTTCGAGAGGGTTTTTGGATGAGGGGTCGATGTGGTTTCAGACTTGTACTAAGTTAGATGGAGAGCTTTTATGTTTGTGTTTGATGATAAAAGTATTTTCCTTTAAATAGGGTACCTAATCAGAGATGAAATACATGAATACTATAACTAAAAGAAAGGAAAATGGGTATAGAATTCGTGGAAAATACGTGCTTTGTCGTGGATTTGCGGTAACCAGCCCGTCTGAACCTAAACCTAGGTACAAAATTATGAAATAGGTGATTGACACATTCACACACTGATCCAGTCGAGTTTATTATCTTCATAAGTTTTTTTGAAGTTGTTTATTAGATTTCTGATTGGCTCTGATTATTATGAAGAGGTTAAAGTTCTATATGTGATGGAACTGGAACTCCAACGAAAAAAAGAAAGACAAAAAATCCGGGATTATATTTTTTTCTTTGGACTTTTTACTAAACAAAACTACATCATCAGTGAGTTTTGTGGTCAGGTATAATATGTTTTCAAATTCAGTCAGCGTTTTTAAATAAGTAAATAGCTTAGGTAGGGGCCTACTTACACCTTTATTTATTATACCAAAGGGTAAAGAGGTAATTTAAGTTAGACGAGTTTCTAGTCTAATTTTTCTGAATGTAATTTGTCATTGTATAGTGCCACGTAGGTAAATAGAACGACTTTCGTCTGGTTACCAGTGACCATGAGTTAAAGTCGATCGGTTATAGACGATTCGTTGTATCTTCTATGACGTCCCGGGACGACTTGATAGTGTATACAAATTTTGCTTTTCTGTTGATGTATAGTTTTGTTACGATATCGTGTATGTGTTATTAAATTATGACATCTAACTTGGGGTTTCTGAAATGTCTTTGCAATAAAGGTTAATTTTGCACACTTTTTGAGTATTATCTGTCAATTTACTTCATGATACTGTGGAGTCAATTATGTGTAGTTTTAAAAACAAAATTACATAGCGATAGTAGTCTGTAAATTCCCGACATTAATATTTTTGCATTTTTTTAATTCACTCAGAACCCGCGAAAACACATAGCGTGAGCATATACATAAGGGTGCTTACTCACCGACGCACGGGTTGTGGTTTACCACGGCAAAGATACGGTCGCAGCGTTTCTTCATGTGCGTGTTGGGGCAGATGCAGCCGAACAGTGGGGACAGGCGCAGGCCGGCCCAAGCTTCGCGACATGCCTCCCTGGTGGGTGAATAGGTTTATTATAAGTGTAGTCTAAATAAATTAATATAAAAAAAACTCCTGCGATGAATATCAGAGGAAGGAAATAAGTTTTTGGGAATTAGAACCTTTTTTGATTTTTTGACAATTTAAACGCCACGCTGCAGACATAATGCAAAAAAATGATTTTTAAGGGTCGCCGGTGCTGTGGAATTATTCTAAAGAGTTAGCGCAGCTCTGGAACGCAAAGGGCAAAGAAACGTGGATGAGTTTAAGTCAGTAAGAAGGTGACACCGACATGGGACGATTTCCCATCCCTAAAAATATGGGGTCCGGTGGCAACGTAGCGATCAAAGACTAGATTAGAATAGTTCCAGCACAGATTTTATTTTATCAAAATTTGGATACAGGAAAATTTATTTTACCTATATATTTTTATGCTTTAAAAGAAGATTCAAGTAAAAGATTTACAATCATCAAATAAAAATAACCGTCTACCGCAAATATTTTTAAAAGTAAAAGTCGAGTTATAAATAAATTGAAATGAACACCACAAAATACCAACAATAAAATGTATCATAAAAATAAATACGTTATGCAGTTTCATATTAATACGCCACTCAATTCTTGTTCGCTTTAAATTCACTCCAGACTATTTTCAAATCGGCCAATGGCCGCCATTTTGTATTCACGTTAGCGTAGGTCTTAAATAGAAGCATTACGGCGCATCGGTCTAACACTTTCAGTATATTTTCAGCTTCAGCCTGAAACTGTAACGTTCGTATCTTTTATTTTAGATTTATTTATAGTTTGACGTTTTGCTAGATTGAAGTCTTCCTAGTTTTTGATATGAATCAAAACTTGATACTAAAACTTTTGATATTGATTGATGAATGCTATTTCATTAGAAGCAGTTACTGTTCCACGACTTCCAACTTATCTTTTAACACACAATTGAGTTGTTATTCTTATTGATAGTTCACCATTAATGGCAGACTGAACGGAACTAAATAATGTCTAAAAACGTATTTAGAGATAAATCCGGTCCCTAAATCACCTCGTAGATTCTTAACCTAGAGTATCTATTAAGTATAGCTACAATTTTAAAACCACTTCTTCAAGAATTCATGTAAGTGATACCAAAGTATTGGCACTTATTATTTCGATTTGAAAGGCTCTGCAAATGGTTTAGTGCTGTGTAGTCACTCCATCTTTTATAGGCAGGCGATCAGGTGACCGCCTTGATAATCCTTATCGATAAGAAGGATTCGTTATCATGAAAATGAAGACATCTTATATGATACTTTTCTTAATCTTTATTTTCTGGTGAACTTTAAACAAAAGCTGAAATATAATACCTGTCTTCCATACGACATTCTCCGTCGCGGGCTTTGCAGGCGTTCTTGAACCGGTCGAAGAGGACGGAGCAGGCTTTCTCGTTGTGGCACACGCTGAGGGCATACGTGCAGGTGGGCAGGGTCTCCACTGGGTACGGGTCTTTTTCTGGACCAAAAGAACAAAGGTTTAGCATGGATACTGAATACAGAAATCTAACTGATGAAGATGATGCAATTTTTGGACTAGTTTAAAAATGACTGTGTAACCACAGTTCTAATCCTTACTCATATTAGAAACATGATTGTGAGTTTGTTTGTTACGCTTTCACGGTAAAACAGGTGAATCGATTTAGATGAAATTTGTTATAGAGAGATTGACCATTGGAGACGGTTATAGGTTTTTTTATCCGGGTGCATGAAGTCTTTTCCTCGGGCTGCGGGCGATATCTCAGGAACAGTTACTTACTAATAGCTAGTGGTTTATACAAAGGCACCACACCTCAAACGCATTTACAAAAAGCTGTTATCTAACTTTTCAGACTTTGTCGGATATTCGGCCACTGCAAACATTTTCATGTAGTTGTGTCAATAACTTTGACACACAATAAAACAAGAGTTTTTTTTTATTACAAATAATATTTTTAGCTGCTACTAGCAGAGCAATAGCAGCTAAAAATATTATTTGTAATAAAATTGTTATAATGTAGTGAGTTTTTACCAAAATACTGCAAGCATGTACTTATGAATGCAGTTCACAATTTTCTAGTAAAACCTTTGAAAAGAACTCTTCCAGGGCTACTTTTTTCTTTTTTGTTATGTTGCCCCACACTAGGAATTACTCCTGTATCGTGGGTGCGTTTATAAATATTCATTATACATGCACAAACACCCAGACCCGGAACAATTGTAGTTGTCCCATGCAGGAATCGAACCCGCGATACGCAGTGCAGCAGCTAATTGTTCAGTCACTACGCTAAACGTGCTGTCATACTTTGAGAGTAGAAAATAAGTGTAGTTGTTGTGTAATCCCACCATACATCTTTTTCTGCATGGCAAGGTTGCTTTGTGTTGCCAGTTTAAAAATATTGCAAACGTCTATAGGCAGCGGTGACCACTAGCTCATCATCATCATCATCTGCCTAGCCTTTTCCCAACTATGTTGGAGACGGCTTCTAGTCTAACCGTCTGCAGTTGAGTACCAGTATTTTACATGGAGCGATTGCCTATCCGACATTCACAACCCAATTACCGGGTAATATGGTACCCGATATATGGTTATTAGATTTTCTGGCTTCTTACTACCCTTAACGACTGTCAAAAATCTATACATAGCCAAGATCATGGCCAATACTAACGGCTTAACGTGCTATCCGAGAATTATGAAATAGATGGTCACTCATCCATTGACCAACTGCCCTGAGCACTTAGTATCAGACGAAAAAACAGCTGTTACCCAAGGGACATAATAAACTCTTTAAGGAACGAAATTTTTTAAGGTCGAATTTACCTATTTTAAGATACCCCGAACTTTTCTTCATGAAGTCAGTCGACACTTTGGATATTCCTATTATCATCACGAAGCTTTGCCCATTATAACACAATAAACCTTTTAAGATAAGCAACGGCCAGTAAATACTTCGATCAAAAAACATGAGTTCTCAGAGAGAAAATTAAGTTGGTACGCGTTTAGAATACAATTAGTCTAAAATTGGGAATGGATAAAGTTTTTTTTTCTGCTTTCTCGGAGACTTCTTAGTGATGTTGTCCATTTGAATTAGGCTGTTTGTGTAGCAAATGGCGATTTGTATTAAGAAAATTTTAATAGCCAACATTATATAGCCCGAACATAGAATGAATACGATCCTGACGTCTGTGAGTTAGTCATGACTATTAAATCCTAACTATCATAAATGCGAAAGTGAATTTGTTTGTTTGCCACGCTTTCACTATAAAACGGCTGAACCGATTTGAGATGAAATTGGGTATGTAAATAGACTGAAGCTTAGGAAAGGACATAGGGTAGTTTTTATCCTGGTAAGTTTAGTAGTTCCTTCGCGATGTAGGTGAAACCGTGGGAAACAGCTAGTAACATGCAAGTTAAGGGGATTTTAAAGATGCTACTCCCTTTTAAAAATCAGTAAGAAGAGGAATTTAATGCAAGACTTCAAGCGAATCTTTAGTAGATGTCATTCAAAAATAGATTTTGTTTAGGCCTATTTTTTAGAAAAACTGGCTACCTTTACCTTTTGGAATTGAATCTATAAAATGTTACCTATCTACCTCACCACGAATATTTTTACATTTACAAACGTTTACTACTTAATAATACTTAAAACTTACTGATACTTAATACGGCTCAAATTATTCATTAAACAACTTTAAAATCATAATACATTATAAGACCGGTCTAAGTTTTGTTACAACACTCAAATGCATTATAATGAAGCCCAACTTCTTACACGGGTTATCGTAACTTTGTGATGCTTAGAGCTTAAGTTAGTTTATTTCACTTACAGAGCTGTATTCAAGCTATCTTTGCAAAACATTGCTCTAACATGATTTTCCTCAATTTTATCTTTTCATGCCTTGGTTTCTTTTTATCTCAAACGAGATCACCTTTGTGTGGGATAGTATGCTAGATTGTTCAAAATATTACCCCGGCTCTGGAAGGCATAGGAAGGAACACGGATGGGTTTTAGTCAATAAGATTCTGACCTCCTTTCCAATCAAAAGGTGGAAGAGGTGATAATCTACACTTCTACACTATAATATTATAAAGAGGAAAACTTTGTTTGTTTGTAATGAATAGGCTCAAAAACTATTGGATCGATTTTAAAAATTCTTTCACCATTCGAAAGCTACATTATCCACGAGTAACATAGGCTAAATTTTATTTTGAAAAAAAATAGGGTTCCGTAAGATATTTGGGTTTTTCGCACACAAGGTGTAAGAAATCAACCAGAAAAGTTACTTTTTTTGCGTACGCTACTAATCTCAGGAACTACTGGTCCGATTTGAAAATTCTTTCAGTGTTAGATAGCCCATTGGCTATCTAAATATATATATAAGAATTTTCAAATCCGCTCCTATTGGTTTTAACGTGATGAAATATAGCCTATAGCCTTCTTCAATAAATGTATTGAAGAAGGCTATAGGCTATATTTCATCACGTTAAAACCAATAGGAGCGGAGTAGTGAAGATAGTGGAGATAGTGGTGCTATTCCACGCGGACGAAGTCGTGGGCAGAAGCTAGTTTAAGTAATAAACAATTATAACCGTCTGAAATTACTCTCTGAAAATATGGAAGCACTTGACGGGAAAAAGTATGGGTTGTCATCTCATCATCATCGTCATAGGTACCTACCTAAAAAGAGTGGCATACAGTGGAAGTTACCCCTATTTAGCTTTCATAATGTTTAGTATCCAGTATTGCAAGCAGTGGGCCTAGCACGAATCACTTTCGAAAAAGTATTCGTATCGACAGCGATTTTTGAATGGAATATACTCGCTTCTTACAAACTATTTATTTAAATTTATGACTTTAATCATATCTTTGGATGCTGCAAATTGTTATATTACATACTAGCTGTTTCCCGCGGTTTCACCCGCATCCCGAGGGAACTACTTAGCGCACCCGGGTAAAAAGTAGCCTATGTTGTTCCTCAGGGTCTATTCTATCTCTGTACCAAATTTCATTTATATCGGTCCAGTAGTTTTGGCGTGAAAGCGTAACAGACAGACAGACAGACAGACAGACAGACAGACAGACAGACAAACAGACAGACAGAGTTACTTTCGCATTTATAATATTAGTAAGGATTCTGAACATAAATTTGGCTCTGGTATGGTTGCATTTATGATTCGAAAATCGCTTTCGATACGAATACTTTTTCGAAAGTGATTCGTGCTTAGGACTACTGAAAGAGTACGTGAGAAGCGAGTATATTTCCAAAAAAAAACCGGCCAAGTGCGTGTCGGGCCACGCGCCGTAGGGTTCCGTAGTAGGAGTTAGTTAGTCGACTATAGCTCTGTAACCGGTTAAGCCTACTTAGCCGTGATAGTTTTTCTTATAATTTCATTACATGTACTACGTCTGTGATTTTTTTCACATTTCTAGGTACAGCCATTCAAAAGTTAGAGGGAGGGGTAACTCGTGTCGAACAAAAAATTTCACTTAAAATCTAGATATTTCGCAAATGGCTCGCTTAACTGAAAAATGGTCTTCACACACCCATAATATTTTTGAAAGACCTATCTAACGATACCCCACACGAAGGGGTACGCGAGAAAAAAAATATTCATCCCTACTTTACATGTTTGGGAGTTACCCTAAAAAAAATATTTTTCAAAATTTTATTTTACCACTTTCTTGGCGTGATCAATATACATATTCATACCAAATTTCAGCTTTCTAATAACAAAAACCACGGAGCTATGCCGCGGACAGACAGACAGACAGACAGACGGACAGAGCGAAACTATAAGGGTTCCTTGTCGGACTACGGAACCCTAAAAATAGCTCTCGTGAAGAATACTTTTTCGAAAGTGATTCGTGCTCTAAAACTTAGACAATAAAAGAGGCATTATAAAAGTAAATCCCATACCCTTCTTCATCACAAACACGCAGGGGTGGTCGAACAGGAAATCGCGGAAGGAGTTGCATTCAGGGTCCACGTTCGGTTCTCGACAGAGGCAGGTCGGCTTGAAAAACGGGAAGGCTTGCAGAGTCCTCAGGGCAGCCTGGCACTTCGTCACAGTCACCGTTGAGCAAGCCACTACAACAAAAAAATAAAATATATTTAGAGGACATGTTGAAAATATTATTGATAGTTAAATAAAAACTAGAAACAATTAAGAACCGTAAATAAACCCTACAGATCATGTATCAACGGACAAACACAAACCGCTATTGTTTTGCTTTGTGTAGAACTGTAGATGATCGAATATATATTATCTATACTTATAATAAATCTTATATATAAAAATTAATCGCTGTTCGTTAGTCTTGCAAAAACTCGAGAACGGCTGGGCCGATTTTGATGATTTTGGTTTTGAAATGTTTATCCGTAGTCCAGGAAAGGTTTAAACTGTGGGTGATACGAAGTTTACCGGGTCTTATTATACGTTCAAAAGTAACTCTCACTGCCCGTTAGGAATTCACGGGAAAACGGCTGAACCCATTAAGATGAAGTTTTGTATGGAGATAGATTGAAAACTGGGAAAGGACTTGAGGTAAGTAGATAAAAGTGCACACATTATAAATGCTAATTATAACTCATAAACCACTGAGCCGACTTTCAAGATTATTTTAGTGTGTCAGAAAACAGGATATTAGTTCTTCAAGTAAAGCAGAAAAACATCTGACCTATAAGCCTGGAAATGATGAATACCTCTATCTAATTAGGTACTCTTATAGAATCACTATGTCTAATAGAAAGCACTTATCTGATATCCGACAAGATAATTAAAAAAGAATATTCAATCGACACCTCCCCGACAGATTTATTACAGCCGCCGAGAAAACGACCCCTAATTCTAAGGTTAAAGGGTCTAACGAAGCCCGTAGCCCCGCCCTAACAAGCTACGGAACCCAGGCAAAAACCACACTCACGACTATCTGTGAAATTAGACGTTTTTGTGGTTCGCGGTCCATTAGGGAGTGGCTGAATGTATTAGGATTTTTTCCGTCTTTCTTTATTGAATTGCGCGAGAAAAATCTTAGAATCGCTGATTGAATTTGTGATGGAAATTAGGTATGTGAGTTTGTTTGTAAATATATATATAATATATATGTTTTATTACGAAGCTGTATATGTGAGTGTAAGACTTTAGAACATTTAAATAAAATGCGAATAATGTGTACAGTTTTATGAAAAATAAACATGTAATTTTTAGTAAGAGATGTTTCATACCTTTCCCCAACTATATCTACCTAGCCTTTTCCCAACTTTATTGGAATCGCCTTCCAAACTAACTAACTGTATGCAGCTGACTACCACTGCTTTACATAGAGCGACTGCCTATCCGACCTCCACAACCCAGTTACCGGGTAGTCCGATACCCCTTAGTAAGACTGGTCGTCAGACTTCCTGGCTTCTGACTACCCGTAACGCCTGTAAAAGGTCTACAAATGACAGCCAGGAATAACGGCTTAACGTGCTCTCCGAGACACGGAGGAGTCAAGTCCGGTTAAGCAGTCGACAACCTTCAACCTGTGTTTTTTCTTATGAGTATGGCATCTCGCAGGTCATGACAGCCAGTCAATGTCAATGACAGCCAGGAACAACGGCTTAACGTGCTCTCCGAGACACGGAGGAGTCAAGTCCGGTTAAGCAGTCGACAACCTTCAACCTGTGTTTTTTCTTATGAGTATGGCATCTCGCAGGTCATGACAGCCAGTCAATGTCAATGACAGCCAGGAACAACGGCTTAACGTGCTCTCCGAGACACGGAGGAGTCTCGGTATGACATAGATGGTCACCCATTCACGGACCGACCGCGCCATCGACCCGTGCGGCATTGAATTAGCCACGAGCTCCTCTGTTGTTAAGTATAGATAGGTATTAATGGATATTCCAGTTGCCTAGTTAATATGAAATCTTAATGATGAGAAGTTCGTGCGAACTGCCACACATGTGTTTCGGATATCATTATCATAATACCAGTTATTAAGTTTGTTTTAAAATGTATTCGGTAATTAAATTGGCTATATGAAATGTTTTGTGACAACATTATTTTTGGGACATAAGTACCTATTAGTTTATTTATAAGACCAAAGAAAGGATTAATGCTACTTGGAAATTTTAAATGTATTTTTTTTTTATATTTGACTCCTTTAGTAAAATTGAAGACTTTATGCATATTACTATATTGACAACTAGCTTCTGCCAGCGACTTCGTCCGCGTGGAATAGTGGTGCTCCGCTCCTATTGGTCTTAGCGTGATGATATATCCTTCCTCGATAAATGGACTATCTAACACTGAGAGAATTATTTAAATCGGACCAGCGGTTCCTGAGATTAGCGCGTTTAAACAAAATTACAACATTTCCCTTCACTGCTCTGCTCCTATTGATTGTAGCGTGATGAAAAGTATACTATAACCATCTCAGGAGTATGAAAAATAATTGTACCAAGTTTCGTTAAAATCCGTCGAGTAGTTTTTGTTTCTATAGAGTTTATACAGACAGACAGACAGACAGACAGACAGACAAAAATTTTACTGATTGCATTTTTGGCATCAGTATCGATCCCTAATCACCCCCTGATAGTTATTTTGGAAATATATTTCATGTACAGAATTGACCTCTCTACAGATTTATTATAAGTATAGAAGATAATTGTAGTCTTAATAAAAAATCTTTCACGTTACGTTTGCAGTATTTTGTGTTCTACCTAAGTACCACCAATACAACTATTTTTGATATAAGTACTAAAAAAATTACAGTTTACGTCATATTGACTCAACTCACAAAACTTATGCTGACGTGTAAACACAAAGTAAACCCTATTATTTGTTTCATAATGTTCACTTTGCAATACGGAAATGGCAGAAATATTTGGACAAACACGCAAAGTGTAGTGCCAGCATTAGATAACTTAAAAAAAAAACTACACACGGACCTAAATATTCGAAAAAAGAACAACAGTCTTCAAATCAAAAAACTGCCAGTAACAAAAAAGAAAAGATTCACTCTGATGAGCACGCTAGTGTCACAACGTATAAAGTAAGGCTATGTCTACATCAGAGTCATTACCGATGACAAGGGTAGACAGCTCTCAAGGCACTTTTATCGACGCGAATGCTTAAAAATTTCCCCTGAACGTTACGTACCTAATTTTCCACTTGCTCTTTTCAAGCTAGTGAGTTATTGCCGGTAATTTTTCATTCTCAGTTCTCGTTTTTCGTCGTTATAACTTCGTTTGCATCGCTTGTAGATACTGCTTTAGTGGAAGTTTCAGGGATTTTTTTTTAAATATGGAATGATAAAATTTTCATGATTTTGACGTTGAATTAAGAATTATTTTTTTCAGTAACTATAGCTGTCTGGAGTCGGACTATTCGTCTGGCTATTTCATGTCAGCTTAACCCACCAAAACATTTTCATGCAAAATGTTGCCAAGACCAAATGACTCGCACTGTCAAAAGTTATCAGATTTCATGTAGAGCCAAGCTTCTAACTCTACACGCCCTAACTCTACAAGACCTAATTTCACAAACTCTACACCTTAGTCAAAATATGTGGCTTGGCCAGGCCTGTCCCACTCCCCGTGTAGGTATCAAAAATGTACCTACGCACAGCGGCCCATCCGAGACGGCTAGTCACTAGGCCCTCACGCGCGAGCCGTGAGTGACGTACTTATAAAATATATAGTTTGAGCTACCTGCAATTAGTTGAGAACCAATATTTCGTAAGTTTTTAGGAACGGGCTCCCGGACTAATCTGTTTGCATCGTAAGTCATTCCGGTGACCGTGTGATACGATTTGAAACGTCTTTTGTTAACAAAGGTATTAATAGTAAGGCGGCGTAATTCAACATTATTTGAGTAATATAAGGCCTGTGTCTCTTTTCGTGAAGGTATCGAAAACGTAAGTAGGTATGTATGCACAAATGTATTAGAATTAAAGTACTGTTAACACCTACCTTACGTTTTTATTTTGAAAGTCATTTGCTCTCTAGAGTACTACAAAAATGGTAATTCAGTATTTAGATTCATTTATTTTTTATAAGGAGACAACCCTGTTTTCGTCAGAAAAGGTAAGAGTTACGCGCTAGAAAGAGACGCAACTTCCAGGTAACTATAAGCGTAGGTAATTACGCGCTGCGCCATCTGAATTGAACTTAATCGTATCGTAGCTAAAGTCTATATTTCTTTAGATGACTTTTCAAAGTGGGTCTTCTGTACTTGTACTATTATGTATTCTGTGGCTTGGCCGTTTCGCTATATTCACATGTCCCGGGGGAATTATTTAATGTACCTGTATAAAAGTATAATAAAAACAGGATAAAGAGTATAACCGTCTCCAGGGCCCCCACACTAAATTTTATCCAAATCGATTCACCCATTTTGCCGTGAAAGCGTGACAAACAAACAAACTCACTTTCGCATCTATAAGGTAAGGTGGGGTAAGATAGACATACTTTTATTTCTGTCAGACAAAAATGGGTTTTATGGAGAATTTGTTTGCTCTATTTTTGAGGTAATCAGTATAGTGATATATGATAAAATATACTTTAATACGATTATAAACATTTTTGTATAAGTATCTTCAAAACGGAAATAATGAGGAAAGTGTAAAACTGGACAAACTGTCAGTCTTGCCCCAGCCACGGGGCAAGACTATCAGTAATGTTTTTTAGTTTAATACGTGTGCTCAAGTGCTGTTTCTTCAGAAAAAATATAATATTAACAGTAGTCATTTTATGTTTAATCTCAAGTTTAACTAAATAGCTTCTGTTTTTGAGAATTTCGTAAATATGTAAATACGGGGCAAGACTAACATACTATCAAAATCAGGGGTAGCAAACTTCAGGTATATGTTCATTACAGGTCAATGACCCCTTATGTGACAGGTCACATAAGGAGTCTTGTAATGAATTTTCAGGAATTGTCAGGACAAACAAACGTTGGTGAAAGTCTTAGATAGGAAACTTTTTGTTATATCTAGAATTAAAATAAGTGTTTAAAACAACAAAATTAGTTTAAGGAGTGCTGACTATGAATATGAGAACTTTTAACAGATCCAATATAATGGACTCGATTTTCTAGTATAATCGATATGGGTATCGTTTTCAAGGTTTTTTACATATCCAAGATGGCTGACTTGACATTTATAGTAAAATCGATATGGGTATCGATTGTGAGGTTTGTAGGGGTGCCGATTACGAAAATGCGATCTTTTTACACATCCAAGATGGCTGATTCGACTTTTGAAGTAAAATCGATATGGGTATCGTTTTTGAGGTTTATAGGGATACCGATTACAAAAATGCGATCTTTTTACACATCCAAGATACAGCTTGGCAAAAAAGTCTAGAAACGGAACTATTTTTTTTATTGCTGGCACCCCTTGGCAATTAATGTCGTTCTGTGTCGTTCGATGTAAACAAAGTTCGCGAGTTGCTTATTTATTTATTTCGACCATCAAGACGTTAATAAAACCACGTTATAATAAATAAAACCATTCGGAGTACTAGCAAGGAAACAATTTATAATGTTTATTGGCGATATCTGGTCGAACATGAGGCTTAAACTCTTCTTTCCGATCTCGACGATATTTACCAAAGTACCGCCATTATGACAGGTATGTAAGAGTTTGTTTTGTTGTATTTAGTTGTATCAAGTGTTAATTTATGATCTCTATTTTGTTTTGAATTGCTTGAATACGAAATAAGTGAAATTTTGAACAATAAACATCGAGCATATAGGTTATGTTTACGTTTTGTCTTTGACACTTTGGTATAGCGCGAATAGACTAATTTTGATACTTGAGTGGCTTGAGCCTTGATACTCTGCAATATGTAAATTCGCATAACATTATCTATGAGTGTGATCACGAGATGATATAATACTTGTTATAACTAGCATTTAAAAATCACAAAAAAAAGTAGGTACCGTAAACTTTTTACGTTTAATATTGATAGAGGTATAATCAAATTTTTTATCTTTATAGGAAGCACCGAACGTGCATTTCAATCTATAACCTAGTAGGAGTTCAAAAGAATTCATGCCAGCATGTTAACAAAATAGAAAAGGAGTATTATGAATTTATGAGAGGGCTCGTACTTGGACATAAAACGTTTAGGAATCAATCTCCAACATGATAGCGCAGTGCCTTTGAATCTGAGTGTGACTCAGATGAGTTTATGGCTAGCTCTAACCAAGACATGGATGTGGCGGGCGTGGAATATTTAGAGGAAGATTTATTGAAATCAAATAAATATAATAATGCTATATTCATACGCCTTTTTTTTATACCCAAAAAAATTTGTAAACACAGGAGTGCTTACATTATTAGTGCTTATAAGTAATTTGTATTCAGTTACATGACGTGAATACTTGTTATTACATTTTATAATAGTTACTGATTTTAATTAATTATAAAAATACAGCTTAGTATCAAGACGATAGGATGGTACGCTATACGGTCGCAGCGTGTTGCCACACGAACGGTAAAGTGGCGCCCCTATTAATTTCTACTCTTTTTTGCCAAGCTGTAGCTGATTCGACTTTTGAAGTAAAATCGATATGATATTTTATCATATCGATATCGATATGATATTTTATCATATCGATTTTACATATTTTGATATGATATTTTATCATATCGATTTTATCGATATTTTACTTCAAAAATCGAGTCAGCCATCTTAGATAAGTAAAAAGCTCGCAATTTCGTAATCGGCACCCCTACAAACCTTTAAAATGATAACCATATCGATTTTACTTCAAATTCGAGTGAGCCATTTTGGATCTATAAAAATATCGCATTTTCGTAATCGGTATCTCTATAAACCTCGAAAACGATACGAAAAAAGTCTGTTAAAATTTTTTTTTTTTATTTTCCGCTGTTCAGTAGCTCCATAATTATCTTACAAGCGCAAATCATCTAAGTACGTGGCGTATGCGCAAATAGAGATAAACCGTTATTTCTTATATATTAAGAAAACGTCGGAACCGATGTTGATAAAATTTAAATGGGACCATCTTAGAAGTATGACTTATCAAACAAAAAAAAGCATCAAAATCGGTTCATAAACGACGATTTTATCCGCGAACACACAAATAAATATGTATTATATACAGTCGAATTGAGAAACCTCCTCCTTTTTTGAAGTCGGATAAAAAATTTGAATGTATAAAAAAATTAAAAAAATAGGTTCAGTAGTTATTGTAATTACTAACATTCATATTTTTTGCTTTGATACAGAATTATAATCATAATAATGAAGAAAGAAAATCCACCAAAAAAATGTTGATTACCTCTGACTTGGGGCAAGACTAACATATGTCTGTCTTGCTCCCGACATACTGACAGTCTTGCCCCAGCTTGCAATTTTGAAATCATGTTTTTGTTTCTTCAAATGTTTTAGAAAATACTTTGATTTACGTTAAATTGAAATAATAATCTAATAGAAAATATTCATAGGATTCTATTCACGTTAAGAACACTTGTTTTTTTTGCACTACTTTCACCAAAAAAAAAATATTCCGTTAAGCCGGTAACTTTGAAATTCTTCTTTCCCCACCGTAATTTTTAAAGGTTATTTTCTTGCCATTTTTACTTGAAGGTGTAACTTTTGTGTTTTGGCCGAGAATATTTACGATAGTACTATAATACAGACTAAGAGAATTTTGTAGATATGCTATACTTATCGAGATATTAGGCAGTGATTGTCTTGCCCCGGTGATAGTCTTACCCCACCTTACCCTACTAATATAATAAAGCTGAAGAGTTTGTTTTTTTTGTTTCAACGCGCTAATCTCAGGAACTACTGGTACGATTTGAAAAATTCTTTCAATGTTAGATAGCCCATTTATTGATGAAGGCTATAGGCTATATATCATCATGCTAAAACCAATAGGAGCGGAGCACCACTATTCCACGCGGACGAAGTCGCGGGCAGAAGCTAGTTTATAATATTAAAGTTAGGATGAAATGTGGGCGGGTATGCTATAGGTACTTACACTTTTCAGGGTAAACTGGCATGATGTTATTTTAAGTTTAATGAACTATTTTCTTTTTTCAAAAAGTTTCCGATAATCCCACACGATGTTAAGATTTTTCTTCTAAAACTATGACGTAAAAATAAATACTGAGCTAGAACCTACCTTACAATATCAGAAACTGTGAGCTAGTCTATTTCACAGATTGACTTTGCAGAGTTTGACTAAACTTAGCAAGGAGTACCTACTACGGTCATTGAACTTATGTTAATTTTGAATTTCCTTTCCTTAGAGAGAATACTTTTTTTTTTTTTAGAGATGGGAAATCATCAAGTGACTTCTCCCGTTGTGGGCGGTGAGGTGGAAGTGTCAGACTGGTGTTAGTCTCTTATTGACTAATTGCTTTATTCCTTCCTTCACCGTTTGCGTTCCAGGTTCGCGGTTTAGATGGGAATGGAGATAGATGGAAGTCTGAAGGCAGCTATAGGCTGTTTTTTTATACGGGCGCGTGAAACAGCTATAGTAGTTTATTTCATTGGTCTTTAACAAAACTAGCAAAATTAGGGTGAGCTCCATCTTTGCTTGACCCACGGGGAAATTAGAAGAAATTAAGCGTGATGATTATTATGTTGAATACACCTCCAGATAGGTTTTGTTTAAACTTATCTGCTAGATAATTTTATACAAATTATGTTTAATTATGATTTAAACTGGTAGTCAATTCTGCAGAAATTGAGGAACAGTAGTAATTCTTCTCTGTTACTGTTTTATACCATCTGAATCTTTCATAGCCATTCCTACCATTTGTGAAGAATAAGAACAATGGAGTTGAACGTCATGGTGGTACAATGGCGGCCATTGTGGAAGCCAGGGTGAACAATTAGCCGTGATTGATGACGTCACAACATGCTTAGCTTTGTAACTGCATGGTGTTCGTCAGATCGTGTTTTGTTTCTGTTTGTTGTGTGGCTTTTTCTTGCCTCCAACATCACGATATTAACTTCTTTGTAAAGAAAATCACGGAATAAACGTGGGTTTAAAGAAATATCGTCACTCATTATTCTTAGGTAATATTTACATCAATCATTTTCATACAAACTTTCATGCCCTATTTCAACCCTTTAGGGGGTATGAATTTAGAAAAATCCTTGCTTAGTGCATACTTAGGTCATTTATGGACCATCATCATCATCATCATCAACCTATAAATTGTCCCACTGCTGGGCACAGGCCTCTTCTCATACGGAGAAGGCATGAGCATTGATCACCACGCTTGCTCAAGGCGGATTGGGGATATCAGACTTTTTAAGTCCAGGTTTCCTCACGATGTTTACCTTCACCGTTAGTCAGTGACGTCTAAGATATACTTAGAACTTACATATAATGACTTTAGAAAAGTCACATTGGTACTTGCCAGGTTTTGAACCCGCACACTTGTACACGAGAGGCAGGTACCTTAACCACTAGGCCACCACGACTTCTATTTTTTTAAGGACCATTTGTGCAAAAATTAATGTCATTTGTAGATCTTTGATAGTCGTTACGGGAAGTCAGAAGCCAGAAAATCTGGACCCAATTCTGAACACTCAGACGAAGACGCAGGCAAAGCTAGTAGATAGTATATAATAAATAATTCGTTTCCAGAAATATGGCGCTGGAAGTCACTTCAGTCAATAACACATCAATTATTTCAGTGACGCGAGTGGTTCAAATAACCTATGTAGGTATAGGTCGTTACTTATTCTTTTACTTATTACAGTAATAAAAGTATTTGGTTTGGGAAAATGTAAGGAGAGGCTTACTTACTTACTACTTGATTCGTAACAGGGAATATTCACTTTGTGATCATATATTATTATGATCTTTACTATATTTACTTAATATCTATGCATATTAAAATGCTTTGTCCTGAATGACTGACGGATCAACGCACAGCCTAAACCGCTGATCGTATAGACCTGAAACTTGGAGGGTGTGTTCTTTTTAAGACTTAGGCATCCGATAAGATAGGATTTTCCGAAATTCTACCTGTAAGGGGGTGAAAAAGGGGGACAAAGTTTGTATGAAACTCTGAAATTTTATAGCTCACGTGGGTGAAGCCGCTGTCGGAAAGCTAGTTTAATAAAATAGCGATTGCTTGTGATACTCAATCAAGCTGTTTGATAATAAATATCCTAAAGTTAATTGCATCTCACCCCTGTTCGATGAGCGATATCGTAATTAGAAATATTTATTGCTTCAAAGGCAAAGATAAATTGGTATTTCAATATAAGAGATCACTTTGATGTCGTGAAGAATGTTTTATCTTTAATTTTGGTTATATAGATAATGTATATGTACGCAATTTAATAAAAATAGCCGGTTGCACCAAAATTTTTATTATTTAAACTTTATGCGTTGATCCGTCCGTCATTCAGGACAAAGCATTTTATATGCATAGATAATAAGTAAATGTAGTAAAGATCATAATAATATATGATCACGTATCATGTATGTATGTATCATAATAATGTATGATCATCCATGTTTGCCAACTCTGTCTGTCTGCTCGTTTGTTAAATATCGCGACTAAACCGCAGCAATCGTTTAACCGTCTTACTTATAAAAAAACTGTAATCTAAAGTTTAACCACGGGTTTCGTAGTCCCTATTTTAAATCAAAATCGCGGTATATCTTTTTGTTCACTCATAAACATAATGTAACAGTTGGTTATTTATGGTACGTAAAACCTCTGTCGCCACAGACTATTATCCAAATAATCGACTAAAGAACGAATGAAGACGTAAAAAATTCGATTTTTCATCTGCTGCAAATTTGACAAATAAAAAGATCTAGTACACAACTGGATGAGGCATCTTCGGGTACGCTCGTTTGAAACTTAACTGAATTGAAAACCTTATCCATCCCTTTCTAATACGTGATATCAAGGTCCACTTGGCTCAATCAATCTTTAAAATAAATGTGAAATAAAATATAATCAAGAAATTTCGCGACTCTGAATATTAGAAACAAAAAAAAGCAATTCTAAAGAAGAGTACCGCCCCTTGCGGGACACCAAAGACTTTGTAAATCAAATACGATACAAACTTGCATTTGAATAAATAATAAATAAAAATATTAATATTAACTTTGTGTCGTGGATCTATTCCAGTTGATATTTAGTTCCCTGGACAGAAAAATAACATTGCTTTGAAAAACACACATCGGTCGGAGGATCGTCTCTGGGGTTTTATCTTGATGTTAGAGAAGTTATTTTTTAATTGAAAACAGTCATACGTAGTATCGTATACTTTTACACTGAAATCAATCAGCTGATTCAAATGAAATACGCCATCTTGTCTCAAATCGGAGGTTGTACCACCTCGCGGCGGGGTTTAATTTTGACAGTTATTTATACCTGTGTTAACTTCGGAACAAAGCTATATAGCATTTATGAGTGAGATTTTTGCTAATTCGTTGTCGTTGAGTAACAGCAGTGTAAAAATTATTCCGACTTTATAAGTAAGGCGGTAAATGTATTCTTCATTCTTTCATGCTAAAACGGTTGAACCCATTTCGATGTAATTTCACCGTTAGTCAGTGACGTTTATAAGACGGAATACTTAGAAAGTACTTACCCTACATGTGAAAAAGTCACATTGGTACGTGCCGGGCTTCGAACCCGAACACTCGAACACGAGAGGCAGATGCCTTAACCACTAGGCCACAACGACATGACATGAGTAGTTACTAAACCTCTATAAACACAATAGTTTGTAATACACATATGTATAAATGTTAAACTATCAGCTAGCTGAAACGTATCCTCGTCCAAACTAGTATAGTTTGCAAATGGCAGGATAATCAAAATTCGTTTAGTTTGATTGCGTAGCCATTGTACTGAAATAACTGTTAAAATGTTGTAATTACTTATTGTGTAAAAGTTTAGACTAAATTCTTTAAGGGCGAATATTAGGTAGGTTTCATTCTCACCGCACTATCCTCATGGCTTATAATCATATAGTAACTTTAACATAATGCACATACTTTTTCTCAAATGCATTTCATAAAACAATCACCTTCATCTGCCTAGCCTTTTCCCAACTATGTTGGGTCGGCTTTCAGTCTAAATCGGATGCAGCTGAGTACCAGTGTTTTACATGGAGCGACTGCCTATCGGACCTCCACAACCTAGTTACCGGGTAACACGATTCCCCTTGGACTGGTTGTCAGACTTTCTGGCTTCTGACTATTCGTAACGATTGTCAACAATCTAGAAATGATAGCCGGGACCAATAGCTTAACGTGCTTTCCGAGGCACGGAGGAGTCTCGCTATGATATAGATGGTCCCCATCCACGGACCGACCGCGCCAAGCGCAGCTTAACCTTTGATCGGTCGTACCGTGCGGCTGTTACTTAGCCACGAGCTGCTCCATTTCATTAAACAAATGGTATTTAATTCATCTACCAGTCTAGATTATCTAATCAACCACAGAATTAATAAAAAAGCTAAACTGATTTCAATAAAAACTCAAACCATGGGTACTACAGAAACTTGATAATAAATATTTGCCCCATACAAAACGAACTGTATTATACGTATAACAAAACGAGATGAAAAACGATCTTTCCCAGAAAAATAATTCAAGTAATTCACACAAGCATTTAAGCTAGGTGACCACTGTCGTATCCGCGTCAGGACGACACACAATAAACCCGCGAGTGACGAAGGACGGCCCCTGACTCGCGGCCATTTTGTCAACATAATGCCTTCAAAATTCACGCCACACTTTTATCCGAAATCCGGACAAAGTATCCGAAACAATACCGTGTGTCGCCAGCTTAAAGAATTCGTCTTAATTATTAGATCCGACTTATCAATGTCAAGTCGTAAATTGGAGCGCTGATATTGTGTTCGTTGTTTGAAATAGATTAATGGTTTAATTTTATTTTCGAATCCTGTGAGTTGTTTTAATTTATAGTGACTGTTTTAGTTAATAAGATCGTAATGGCTGGTATAGCGTTTTTTTTTCAGATGGCAAATCATCAAATGACTCCACCTACCGTGGGTGGAGCGGGAGGGAGTCAGACTCTTACTGGCTAAAATCCATCCATATTCCTTCCTCAGCCCTTTTTATTCCAGGGGCGCGATAAGTTTTGAACATCCCGCAAGCCCGGACTGGTATAGCCTAGAAGTCTGGTAAGTAATAGTACCTACCTAGCACTTCTAAAAAACCTAACTTCCTTATCCATAATTTATTACAATAAAATACTGTTTGTAAAAGATGACCTTTAGCGATAACACCCCCCTAGTGTAACCCTCTGTAATTCTTTTTCCAATGTCATAATTATGTTTTTCTTGGTATACATAATAAATAAGTCTATAAATCAGGAAGTAACTCTGTCTGTCTGAATGTCAAGCTGTTACGGAAAAACAGCTGAACCGATTTTAATGTTTGGTATGGATATTGATTGAAATCTGAACAAGAACATAAGGTAGTTTATACCGTGAAATTAAAGTCAAAGGGGGTGAAATAGGGGACAGTTGTTGTTGTTAGGCCGTTGTTGTTGTTTAAAGTATTTGTTCATCACAGAGAAACAAAACAATTCTACATTAACAACAACAAAATAATTCAAACAAAACCACATAGGCCTGCTATTTCAAATACCTCAGCATAATGACCTAATAACAAGTAAGATATCGCACGTGTATCTCTCCTGACCCCCTTTCTAGCGTAGCGTGTGTATAGCTTGTACACGCGTCTCTTTTGTTAAACCCCCCATTGTGTCTTCAGCATTGAAATCAAGGTCGCTTCCGGGATATTGTAGTGCTGCCAACAATTAAAATGGGCTTTAGACGACTAAATTAAATTTTCATAAATTTTCCTGTTAAAAAAATTGAGGAACGATGCATGAAATCTAAGATCTTGTTTGTGATATGAAATAGCGAAACTAAGTTGCTACTCATTGTTTGAAAGAATACTTTTAAATAATTAATTATTATCGCCTAGCCCAACTAAATTGGAGTCGGCTTCCAGTCTAGCGGGATAATAATATTTTTTATGAACCGACTGATTGCGTAGCGACTGTCGAAGATCTACAAATGAAAAGCGGGCGTGCTTTGCGATACATGGATATTCTAGGTTTGACTACGGCTGCTATGCGTCCGGTTTCCCCCGGATTTGGCCTAGTTTAGAGGGCGTCCGGGGTGCATCCGGCGGGGTTTTTAAAGAACGCACCGGACTAAAACTTCAAAATCCCTAGATATTTAAGAGAATTTGATTTTTCACCGGACAATTTTTGATCAGATTCCAATAAAAGAATTAAACAAATCATAAAAAAATGTTCGGGAAAAAAAACAGATTCACCCAAATGTCTGGAGTTTTTGTAGTTTTAGTCTGGGGGCGATTTAAGTGATGGCAGCATGTATGATATAGGTGGACACCCATCCAACGATCGACTAAGGCAAGCGTAGCTTAATCTTGGTCAATTGACCTGAATGGCTATTTCTGGGCCACGAGCTCCTCAAGAAGAGAGTTTACATCATAAAAATGCTGTTATCATAATCTAGCGTTTCGCGTTTCCTATAGTTAAAGTAACAAGTCCATATCAAAAAGGGGAGGAGGGGGGTGAGTTTGTGTTGTTGTAACCCAACCCCTCTTCATTCGGGATAGTAAAACTAACGCAACTACTCGGGACTATTCACAGTACTATGTTTAATTAACATATACCACTGGCTTATTTAAGTTTCTAATTAATTCTAGGTTCTGACGTTTTGGAGTCGATTGTACTTTTATGTAGACATACTATATCTAAATGTGGTTTTGGCTGCGAATTAAGGTTATTCGCTGTCGGGTTCTTTTCAATTCTTCATTTTTTTTCGTCTTTATGAATGGGTTTGTTGTTTGTTTTGGTCCAGGTCGGGTAAAACGAGGATCAGGGGGTTATAGTTTTAGCAACTAAAAGTCTAATATACACGGGAACAAGTAGATCATGACTTTAAGTACATTCCTCAAAGTTAAATATAGTATTTACTAGCTTTCATGATATATCTCTAACCTCTGCCTAACCTCACGAGAAAACACAAGCGCGATGTTATATCATGCTAAAATCAATATCGTCCCATCGCACCTGAAACTCTAGGAAAGATAAACTTTGATCCTAAAAACATTACAATCAGCAAAGTCATGGGCGTCCTTCGACTGTATGGATAAATCTGACTGAAGAGCCCTTGAACCATAAAGCCCTCTTCAAGTTCTGAAGACCCCTCATGTTGTTTAAGTACGAGATTTTAGCCAGATTCGATGTGCGGATATGACGTGGTTCGGGGATCCGCGATGGAGAGGCGAAAACGGGAAAAAGTTGAAATGGTTTTTCCTACAACTCTCTCTAATACATCTGATTCAGAAGTTCAGATCAGTATTTTATCGCTTCTGGGATGTCAATATATAATTCTCTTTGATATGAAAATCGTCAAATTAGTACGCTGAATAAAAATATGTTTAGATCTTTTTAGTCATATCCTTAATCGTATTATACTATCGCAAGTCGTATCTATTATACACAAAGCGGCCTAGCGTTGCTTTTAACTATTATTTATTATTAGTGAACTAATATCTCTGTCATCACTAGTTCTAGAGTTTATCCTATATTATAAACACATCTATTCGTATGGGTATAATATGCAAAATGTATAATTGACAAATAAATGGGACGCAACTTGCGTCGACACCCTGGCTCCTTCTCATCTATAAGCACGGTAGGCTGTACAGGTGCGGCTGCTGCGGCTGCAGAGACTACCAAGCGGCGCAAGTATAGGAACCTTGTGGGTAACTATACTTTTGAGCCGTTTGGGGTCGAAATGCTCGGGCCATGGGGTCCGAGTTCGCACGACGACACTTCGCGAGACCAGAGGGCTGGCATATTTTTTGGACAGCGAATAAGCATTGCCATTCAACGTGGCAATGCTGCCAGTCTTCTGGGCACGTTTCCGGATGACACAAATAAATTAAGCTTTTTAATTAATGAATTGGAGTCTACATCATCATCGTCAGCCTATATAATAGTTGTCCACTGTTGGACATTAGTCTCAACGTGTACCGTATCCCCCAGTCAGCTTGACGTATCCGACTTCTGCCACAGCCTTTCGCACATCGTCACTTGGCGTCGGGCGTCCTTGGAACCACAAAATTATTCTAACTTATCTCAACATGAAACGAAATTTTCGAACCAAAATTAAAGTTCCCAGAGATATGATTCCCAAGGGCATATTCCATTGGATCGTCGTAAAATTTACCTACAAGTTTAATTATGTAGAAGTTAAGTTGTGAATCGATATTCAAGTGAAGGAAAGTGAAGTACTTATCGCGCCAGTGACCTGTTTCCATTGTCTGCTCGCGATCACACCGCATATGTATGTGTTGGACCGATATGTGGTAGGGTAGCCGTGAGTCTGTGTTGTAATTTGGATAATTATTTTCTTTTTTAACAACGAAAAGATCTTTATTGAGCAATTGCGGTATCGTCATTTGAATATTGGCCAGTCAGAAAGGCAGTAGTGGTTTACCGATTTATTCATTAACTGACGGAACAAAATACATAACAAATAGTCCCAGTTGTACTTAATATTATTTATGAAAGTGCTGAGTTTCATCATAATCTGTGCAGATGTCTAATCAAAGACACAAAAAGATCCGTCCATATTTAAAACATTAGTAGAAAGGGATAGAAGGTAATCGAAGGTCGAAGGATCGGAAAAGTATTGTTTTAGTAGGTAGTTTGATCCAAATGATTAACTTAAGGCGGCGATATACGACTTTGGCCCCTTTAAAGCTAATGATTACGCTTTAACGACTTGCTTTCATGATTTGAAAAGTATATATACTAAACTAGAGCATATGCTTGATAATTTTGTATACCATTTTTTTAAATTATGTATTTATAACATTGTATAAAAAAATCATAAAGTTAGGTCTAACGCAGATGAAAAACTGAGTTTTACATAGAATTTATCAAGCGGATTGTAATGAAACCTGTACCATTTTATAGAAAAGGTTATTATCTGTCTTTTTGTATACGCATATATTTTTTTAATCGTATATTTACGTCAATTTTTGTGCTTTTGTCAAAACGTTGAGTTGAAATTACGGAGGGGCTCCACCGGGCGACGGGGGCAGTACGTCTGTGACCACTGTCACGGGTAGACGCTGTCACTCAGAGCGAGCACATTGCGATGTAAATAAATTATTATATTTGTGATAAGATGACTGGTAAATTATAATTATTACATTGAAAAGGCACTACATGCGGATAAAATATTTTTTTGATGTGAATAACGTGTTTTCAAACCAAATCATCCATAATCTGTCATAATCTAAAATGTGTGTATCTAAATTTGGCAGGACAAATATATTTTATTTTTGACTTACTAAATAATTAAATGTACTTTAGGATTTAAATAATAATATGTATTTCTTTTAATACTTTGCGTATTCAAAACGAGAATATTGCATACCTCATTTAAATTTTACATGTAGGTCGGAGATAGTCGTCAAAATTAAAATTCTTTCATGTTATGTTATAATATTTCCTAATAGTTTGGAATTTATAGAAATAGTAGCTATAAGTCAGGGCATGGGATGATATCTTAGAACAAAACTTAATGGTTTGTAAATAAAACGGTTTATCCATGGGTAACAAGGTGGCGCTATTCTAAATTATTACCAATGAAAATATTTTTCTAAACACGTGAATTTGGGTGCGAGTTTTTTTGCTACGAGACGAATTTGAAAAAAAAATGCAAAATATGATAAAAAAATAAGCTTACCTACGCTATTAAAAGAGTATTGTAAATGTAAAATTGTCTGACTATTTTAGCTAGACCATTTTCCTATTTGGGATTGGTTACATTAGTTTTATTTTTAGGGTTCCGTAGTCCGACAAGGAAACCTTATAGATTCGCAATGTCCGTCTGTCTGTCTGTTCGCGGCATAGCTCAGAGGCTCTTGGTACTAGAAAGCTGAAATTTAGTATAGATATGTGTATTGATCACGCCGAAAAGGTGGTAAAAATAAATAAAAAAAATAAAATAATTTAGTGGAGCTCCCGAACACGTGAAATGGGGATGATTTTTTTTTTTGTTGCGTAACCCTTCATGTAGGGTATCGTTAGAAAGGTCTTTCAAAAATAAAATACTAACTTTCGAAAACTATCACGGCTAAGTAGGCTTCACCGGTTAAGGAGTTATAGTTGACTAACTAAGACCTACTACGGAACCCTACTGCGCGTGGCCCGACACGCACTTGGCCGGTTTTTTACTGGTAACATTGGGTAGTGATGGTTTACATAGCAACCATTTTCGAAGTTTAGTAAAAACGCCAAGTAAGCAGTCACATATGATATACATATTAATCTATTAGTCAAGGTATCTAATGTGGGATAATATTATATACACACAATCTAAAAGATAAGACGAAGCATAGTGTTTTAGAAATGAAGGTCCTACTTCACTATGCCACTCTTATGTTTTATTTTCAACACCAAATAGTATCCGACAGAACGTCGATTTTTGGCTAGGCCTAAGCCGATTAATAGGCAATCGCTTAATTTTCTGGCTTAAGCCCTGATAAATAAAAAGGACTTGATCTTCTTTAATTTTTGGTCCAGAAGTCAAAGACAGAAGAACTGAAAACGAAAAAAAAAAGATAAATTCAAATAGTATATTTAAGGTTCCGAACCAAAATGGTAAAAAGTAACCCTTATGGGATGCGACTTTCTCTGTCTGTCTGTCAGAGCTGATAATTACTTCAGGAATAACTAACCTTATCGATTTGGAATAATTGTTGAAATATATCGCAAATGGATAAGGTAGAAAAATACTACCTATTACTTTCGAGAAAAAATGGGGATTAAAATTACAAAGTGTAGTTTCTACGTCATCATAATTATGAAAGGGCTTGATATGAAGGCTTGATGCATATTCTAATATTTTTTTATGTTTTCTTCGACATCTTTTGGCATACGAATTAAATAAAAAAAAACTCTCCGTAGTTTGTAAAACAATCATTTTGAAATAATTAGACTTCCGTACATTTTTCTCTTAAATGCTTTTCTTAATATGGTATTTCGACCATTTTCCAATTCCAAGGTTATGTTTGAATTCCGATGAATTGTAATAACAAAACTAAATGAAAATTGAGCTACTGCATGTTAATTTAATAATCTTTTTATAAAAAAATCAGTCAATTTTTGCGGTGAGTTTTTCTGATAAAATATATTATAGAAAACCTTATATTAGTAATATAAGGTAAAAAGATAAAGATCAAAAATATTTAAATAGGATTTTTTTCCATTATTTTATTTCTTCAAAAATGCATGAAACCGTGGAAAAGGGTCGTACAAATTTGGTGCTTGAAAATGTAACAGTTAATTCTCATTCAGACAAAGTCTATATCCGAATTTAGCACATTTATTTTTGCATTGATTTTTTGCTTTACGGCACTTTCATAATTGGGCCCAAAATGGGTGATATTCTATTGTTCATGATAGGTAAAAATTTTAAAAATCCTGATCATAATCGGAATCTTTACTATCCCACTTTTGGGTATGACATAGACATGCATTAGCATTAATTATCACGCTTTTTCAGGGTGGATTGGTGATTTCAGACCGTGTAGTCCAGGTTTCCTCACGATAGTTTCCTCACGATGTTTTCCTTCACCGTTAGTCAATGGTGTCTAAGTTATACTAAAGAAAGTGCATGTAAAACTTTGGAAGACTGTATTACAAATGATGTTAATAGTGACTCTATTAACATCATTTGTAATACAGTCTCACTCACTTTTAGGTCTTTAAACGTAATAGATTATTCAATTTCGGTTCTGTTGCTGTCAAAACTTAGGCCAATTTTAACCAAAGCTGATGGTTTGCCAAAGCTGATGCCAAAGGTTTGGTCGGACACTTTACAGATGGATCAGAAATGTCGGACTAATTAACTGGCTTCTAAGCTCTCCTTACAAAACTAATATGATTTTCCTATACAAGTGAAGATGAGCTGAAGTTATTTGAGAAGCAGCAGATGTCGTAAAATGCAAATATGAAAAAATCTTGCGTGCATTTCTGTTAGAAGAGCTCAAAGTGGACACCAATATGGCCTAAAAATTAACTCCTATGGTGCGATTTTGTCTGTCTGTCTGTCCATCTTTCACAGCGGATTAATTCAAGAATGCTAGTTGTCAGAATTTTTTCTTGAAACTTGTAACAATTTAAATCGATAAACATGTTTTACAGATCAAAGAAATTGAAAATATTTTTGCTTTTCTGGTAAACGAAGTAGATATGCAGTGGGGGTTAGAAATTTAAAATTAGTGTTTCGAAGTATTACTCAGACAGATGATATTTGTATTTCGATTTTTGTATCTTAGACATGCATATCAAAATACAATATGCGACTGTCCTTAGAATCTCTACATAATATTATGGTCACCCGTCAAAGTTCTTCAAAATATAAAATGACAACCGTGCGGTGTGCATTGCGGGGTCGCGGGGGGGAAGCTCAAGCTCCGCCCATTTGCTCAAGGTCATTGGCGGTAGTCGTCGTCTTAAACTTAATTACTATATTGAGTCGATTATGTAAGAAGCTTTCATGCTGTTAACAAATTCAAATTAATTTTGAGAGTAAAAGCCTTGTTTCTTGATTTTTTTAACAAGACATGCGCACCTCGGTCTTGCTCGTGGTTGCCCTACCTGCCCTCCATATTGGCCACCTATTGTACATCCGCCTTTGTTACCAAGTGGTAGGTTATTAATATATTTTTTGACGTATTGTCCCTGGGCAAACTCCGTTGAGTATTTTGGGTGCGGCATAAATCATTGTTATGATTCCAGTGGCCGATATTAAGGGTGGGGGGCTGGAAATAGGATTATCTATGAATTATGATTGTTGATATTAATGTTAGCTTTCTGTTCAGGTGGCCTAAGATTCTTTGGGTTGATAGATGGACTTAGAATGACGGAGATCTGAGCTGTATGATTAAATGAGAAAGAAGTCAGGTATAAATCAAAATCTAAAGAACCTGAATAACTGACGCATCAACGCACAGCCTAAACTGCTGATCGTAGAGACCTAAAACTTGGGGGGTGTGTTTGTTATATGACGTAGGCATCCGATAAGAAAAGGTTTTCCGAAATTCTACACCTAAGGGGGTGAAAAAGAGGGAGAGGTGAATCTTTTCAATGGAAGAAAATTTGAGTTCGTATAGCTGATGCGGGCGACGCCGCTAGCGAAAAGCTAGTTATGAATAAAATCGGTAACTACTGTTTATGTTTATTACTAAACTAAATTATTATTTATTCTTTATTACGAAACTGCAGAAAATATATATGCTTTTATTATTTAATTGGTACATAAGATTTATTTTAAATATTTTTAAGACTTTCGTGTCTGTTGTCAATCGTATTTAATATATTACCACAAAAACTTGAAATAATTAATTTTGAAGGTCACCTCTTGTAAATAGAATTGCTATTTTTTAATTATATGTAAAACTTTTTTAAATGTCACTTTAACTATTAAATACTTTAGATTTGTGATGGGTTAAAATCAGGTCACCTTAACCTTCCCGCGCTGCGTACAGAACCTTTTTGTAAAAAATATAATTTATTACCATAGACTTGAAACACGAAAGTCTTATTACGTAAAAAGTTTAATAGGATTCTTGAGGTTGAAGTTCAATTGTGAGATGAACTGAGTCATTTCTCGCTTAGCTCAGCTCGTATTCGCATCACACTTTTATCACATTTTAAATTAATTGCTAACACGCGAATGAAGGGGTACGTACGTTTTTAGGATTCCGTAGTCACACAAGGAACCCTTATAGTTTCGCCATGTCCGTCTGTATGTTTGTCCGTGGTCATAAATTCACAGACGCAGCACATGTACTGAACTTAAAAAGAAAACTACATATCACGGCTAAAGAGGCTTTATCGGTTACAGAGTTGTAGTTGACCACCTAAAACGTACTACGGAACCCTACAGCGCGTAGCCTGACACGTACTTGGCCGGTTTTTTTTTAATAATAATAAGCTGACTATTTTTATAAGTTTTGTTTGGGACTATCACAAAGTTACACACATATAAAACCCCTTTCATCATCATCAGCCTATATATTGTCCCACTGCTGGGCACAGGCCTCTTCCCATATAGAGAATGCATGAGCATTGATCACCACGCTTGCTCAAGGCGGATATGCGATTTCAGACTTTTTAGGTCCAGGTTTCCTCCGTCTTCACCGCTAGTCAGTGACGTCTAAGATATACTTAGAAAGTACATATGACTTTAGAAAAGTCACATTGGTACTTGCACACTCGTACACGAGAGGCAGGTGCCTTAGCCACTAAGCCAACACGTCTTAACAAAAAATAACCCCTTTATTCGATTTAAAAAGGGCACTTGTTTAGTATTAAACTTTTTCTACTTACCGCCAATATAAACTAGGGTTTTTAATGGCATGATACTCTCGTGCCCTTGGGCAACGTTCTGACCTTCGAAGTAGGTCAGGGTATTGAGAACAAAAAAGAGATTCATTTCAATTATACCTACGTGAAAAGGCTCATTCCTCGCACAGTTTACTGTATAGCCTTGTCTTCGGATTCAGAAAGTCGAAGCTATTAACGGAAAATATTAGATTCATGGAGGTCCTTTTAAATTGTTAGTGTATGTAGTTTGAAAGTAAAAAGTAAAGAAAAAAAGGAATCCTTTTATAATATTAAAAAAAACGAAAGTTTGTGAGGATGGATGTATGTCTGTTTGTTACACTTTCACGCAAACACTATTCAGTAGTTTTTTAGGGTTCCGTAGTCCGACAAGGAACCCTTATAGTTTCGCCATGTCCGTCTGTCTGTCTGTCTGTCTGTCCGCGGCATAGCTCCGAGGTTCTTGTTACTGGAAAGCTGAAATTTGGTATGGATATGTACATTGATCACGCCAAGAAAGTAGTAAAATAAAATTTTGAAAAGAATATTTTTTTAGGGTAGCTCCCAAACACGTAAAGTGGGGATGATTTTTTTTTCCCGCGTACCCCTTCGTGTGGGGTACTACCGATCTAACGATACGTCTATCAAAAATATTATGGGTGTGTGAAGACCATTTTTCGGTTAAGCGAGCCATTTGCGAATTATCTAACTTTTAAGTGCAAATTTTTGTTCGATACGAGACTAACTTTTGAATGGCTGTACCTAGAAATGAGAAAAAAATCACAGACGTAGCACATGTAATGAACTTACAAGGAAAACTATCACATCTACACGTTTACAGAGTTATAGTCGACTAACTGAGACCTACTACGGAACCCTTCCGCGCGTGGCCCGACACGCACTTGGCCGGTTTTTTCGGATGAGAAATCATCAAATGATCCGCCGTGGGTGGGGCGGGTGGGAGTGTCAGCCTCTTACTGAAATACTGACTAAAACATGAGTTTCAATATCTCAATCTAATGCTAGTATAATAAATCTATGAAGGTAACATAATTATTATGTTTTTGTTTCATATATCGAGTTGACAACGAAAACCTGCTATCTTTAGTTAACCGAGTAACTAGTCTAGTTATTACCTTTAATATATTATTTAAGTATGGTACTTAGTACGCATTTTCTTTGGTAGATTATTAGTCTCAAGGCTATTATAGTATTGTTGGTGTCACGTAATAATGGGTATTAATAATATTACTGGACGATTCGAATTGGTATCTAGGTAATAAGGCATGAATTATATATTCGTCGACATGTAGTTTCTTCAATATTGGCTTATCTTTTGGAAACACACATATAAAAAAAAATATTAATTACAGTTGTCATTCTTTAGCCTCGTTGGTTGGACTGGTAAGATATGACGCTATCACCCACCCCACCCACGGCGGAAGGGGTTATTTGATGATTTCCCATCCGAAAAAAGACCTCTTTTCATACAGAGAAGGCATGAGTACTGATCACCACGCTTGCTCTAGGCGGATTGGCGATTTCAGACTTTTTAAGTCCAGGTTTCCTCACGATGTTTTGCTTCACCGTTAGTCAGTGACATCTCAGATATATATAGAAAGTATATAGTAAGTTTATACCTTATGGGTAATCTCTGAATTTACTGTAATAATCATGTTTAAAGTGCACATAAAGCCATGGGCAGTTATGTGTATCTACTCATCCATGGTATACGTATGTATGTTAAGAAAGGACTACAGTCCCCATCCATTTGTCATCCTGCTGATTATTTGATGACGCATCACTTAGCCAGCCTCTCTGATATTTTATTCTCTCCTCCCAAGAGTGACTGCGGTGAAAGGTCAAAATGGTTCGGCTGTGTGTTACACCGTTATGTCATTATTTTAATTTTTGCAATTTTTTTTTATCGCATCGTATGCATTATTGTGATTGGTTTTGTCGTAAGATAATTCTTAAAGAATACAAGTGAATATATATTAAATTAACGCAAAAAATATCTAAAAAGTAAAAATCCGATCTTGGTAAAAATATGTTTAAAAACTACTGCTAATAAACATGCTAGTAAATACAAAAAACCGCACTCAAATTGGTGCACCCGTTTCAGAGCTACGGTGCTACAGATAGACACACCATATCAGTCAAGCTTAAAACCCCTCTTTTTGCGTCGGTGCCCTGCGATGTCTAGCCCTTGGCTACTGACCCACTGTGTTGCATCGACTACGCGCTCGTACTTCGTTCTTTTAACTTGGCTTCTAAAGGTCACAGCTTGATGTTTAATACTTTAAAAGCCTAAAGTAATTGTAAGTTTTAGCCTCCACCAGCTGCCGTATCCTTTCTATGTACCTCAATTTTCAAAAACCCTTCAGATTTGTATATATGTTAAGTATAGATGACATTTTTTTGTTTTAAATACATTATTGTATTACGCTACAGTGTGACAGGCATTCCTTCATCTGTTGAAAGGACACCGCGGTCGGAGGCTTGTATGTTCTTATACATAATGGCGCCTTTTTAACAAAAGATTGGGCGGAATATTCTTCCTACAAGTCTTGGAAAACTTTGCAAATTGCTGAGAGGGCAGTTTATAAATATTTATCCTTTTTTTTTGCATGGAGAATATAAGGAATACATGTATTAATGAATAATTTGTCATGTTTGTTCTGCAAACCGATGTATCCTTCAACTTTTGAGTTGGCTTTTGCGCTGTTATCTGAGGTTCAACTCCCATACGAAAGGAGATTAGTTTTTTTTAATTATTAGGGCAAAACATGACTGATTTTATTATGTAATATAACATCTTGCTTGCCCTGTGTGGCTACTAATATTGTATCCTACTAATAATATAGATGCGAAATTTTGGATGTGTGTCACTTTTACATGCAAAAACGACTGAATAGATTTGGATGAAATTTGGCAAAAACTTAGTTTATAACCTGGATTAACACATTGGTAATTTTTTTATTCGGATGCGCGAAGTATTTCCTCCAGGATGCGGGTGAAACCGCGGCAATCAGCTAGTTATCTATATCTATACTTATTATAAATCTGTAGAGAGGTCAATTCTGTACATGAAATATATTTCCAAAATAACTATCAGGGGGTGATTAGGGATCGATACTGTAGCCAAAAATGCAATCAGTAAAATTTTTGTCTGTCTGTATAGAAACAAAAACTACTCGACGGATTTTAACGAAACTTGGTACAATTATTTTTCATACTCCTGAGCTGGTTATAGTATACTTTTCATCACGCTACAATCAATAGGAGCAGAGCAGTGAAGGGAAATGTTTGGAAAACGGGAGAAGTTACTCCATTTTGTTTAAACGCGCTAATCTCAGGAACCGCTGGTCCGATTTGAAAAATTCTTTCAGTGTTAGATAGTCCATTTATCGAGAAAGGCTATAGGTTATATAATTATCATCACGCTAAGACCAATAGGAGCGGAGCACCACTATTCCACGCGGACGAAGTCGCTGGCAGAAGCTAGTTTATAATATGATTTGTCTTAGAATTACATAATTCATTTTTTTTATGTAGAGGGCATTGGTATTTTCAGCGTTAGATTTTTTAATGGTCTTAGGAACAGTTTATGAGTAATCGTATTTTTTTTTGTTTGGGGTGAGCACCACACCTATATCCTTCCATAAGTAATCATCACATAATTTACCCTCTCTCTAGCTATGTCATTTTTTACACAGTCTTTCTAGCGTTTTTTACTCTTAATTTTTTGTCATTTATTCAGAAACTTTCTTGTCATAAGACCTTCACAACTCCGCATCCAAGTCCGAACTATGACAAACAATATGTGTAGGTAGGTATGTGTGTCATTAAGAATGTACTCACCAAGTTCAGAGCCACAGACACGCGGGATTATCTCCAAGATGGCGGAGCAGGAGGCATCTTCGAAGCACAGCTGCCTCGCCAGCAAGCAGTTCAGTATCGCCATCGTCCCCTTTATACCGGGACCTGTGGAAGAAATGGTGGGAATTAATAGGCGATATGAACACAAGTACCTACCCAAAATTTCAATAAAATGCCGAAATTGTACGTTAATAAAGTGTTTATTCGCTTATATCATTCTCATGTTTATTAAAAAACAGACATCTAATCTATTGATGATTAAATGTATGAACATTGTATATAAATTCCCGTTTGCGAAAAAAGGATGAAATAAAAAGTGCATGCTTGAGCTGTATTTAGCTTTATTTTTACATGATACACACATCATCAACATATATATTGTCCCACAGCTGGACACAGGTCTCTTCTCATACAGAGAAGGCTTAGATTTCAATCTATCTCCATACAAAATTTCATCTAAATCGGTTCAGCCGTTTTACGGTAAAACGGCTGAACCGATTTAGATGAAATTTTGTCAAACAAACTCACATTTGTATTGATAATAAATATTAAGTTATGACTATTTCGAATAAAAGAACACTATAATAATATTTTGAAAGACAATAACTTTGACAATATTAAAATGCAGTTTAATATTACTTCAATAAATTACAGAATATTTTGTACCGATATCACTGAATTAATGAAATAAACAATTCCACCGATATCTCGATTAAACATCGAGTACTTCAAACGAACCTAAATTTACATCACTCACGGTTTACATAACATCGATATAAAGTTTCGAATAGAAAATAGAAACTATAATAGTTTTTGAAAGCACTATAATTCAAATCTAAAACTGGTGGAAAACATGGTAATTGGCGCAATCGGAGCAACTTGAAAATATATCCGGGTCGCGTATTTACAAATGCTGGTTCAGCATTTCACTAAAGCGAGGGCGAGACGAGGTAGGATTTATATAACTTTAATGTGAAAGGAAAGTAGTGCAGTATGCTATTTCAAGAAAATCGTGACATTATACACAAAATAATTAAGAGATATATAAGCGTATATTTTAATAGGTCAAATGATCAAATGATCCCTCCCGCTGTGGGTGGGGCGGAAGGGAATGTCAGACTTTTACTGGCTAAAACCCATCCATGTTCCTTCCTCAGCTCTTTGTATTCCGGTGGCGTGGTATCTCTTTCGAACGTCCCGCAGCCCCGGCAGGCTTTGAGGCCCCATAATACGTGAATATCTTTAAGACCTATATTCTTGTTTATTAAAACTATAACAAGTCGACTACCATCGTAAACGTGAAATGAATCTATGTTATGTTTTGTATTGCAAAGTAGTTGATATAAAAATCACGTGCTGCCGTCCCATTTCCTAAAAGTTGACTTTCAGTGTAATTTATAAGAAGCTTAAATGTTTAATTAATGCAGTTATTTCCGTCCAGCATACTAGTTCAAGTACTGAATAAAATATAACTGGCTTTTTGAGTTTAGCAGAGATAATTTCGTTTTGATTGCAAAAAAAACTATACTCGTTCTTGATATGCTTTTGATTTACATTAAATATTAACGAAAAAGTACTATATTTTCTCTCTCATCGCAATTTTCGTCACGCGGTATCTGCCGTGTCGAACTAGACTTTTGCATTTACGCATCCCGGCACCGAAATAGCTGGCGGCAGAGATTCGTTATCGATCCCCGAATGGATGCAGTTTTAAAGCCTTCTGACGTTCTAAATGTTACTCGAAATACTGCCAGCTTTTCAAAGTTCTATTTTCTATTTATTGCTTTTCGAATATTCGAGATGTTCGTTCATTCGATTATATGATTGGCGAGGAATGGCTGTTCTTGTTTTAGTCTTTCTTTTTGGCTTCAGTCAGCTATTGTTTTTTTTGGTTATTGTTAACTTTTCTTTATTTTTTTGGGTTGACCCATATCCTTATCTTGATGATGAAAACTACTTAGAGACTAGGCAGAAGACGAAAGAAGATTTCTATGATAAAATATAAAGTTTATACTTAAAAGGAATTTTGGCCGTCGAAGAGTGCAGCCAGATCAATAAGACTATACATTTACTTCGAATACCTGAGTTAAATAACGTCACATATACTAAAAAAAGTTATTGCACACGATGCATCAATACCTATGGGAAAAACGTAAAAGTATAAATTTTATATTAAATTTCTAAGAAGGCCCGGCCATTAAAATAAATCAAATCAACATTTCACTTTAAATTCTTCAACACTCCAATTGGATTATTTTCAAAGCATTTATAAACGAGAATGCACAGAGTAATGTAGATTCAGAAACAACCGCGCCATTGCGAATATTTGCATAGTAAAAATAAACATGTTGCCAGCCATATTAATGTTTTAATATTCTGTCTCGCTGTGGCATCTGCGGCCGGTGCACGCGACATCTATTGTCAATGACCGTAACTAAAATATAAGTGCATGTATGCATTTCGTGTTGTATCTAGTTTTAGGGTTCCGTAGTCAACAACCTTTATATTTTCGCTATGTCCGTCTGTCAGCCATAAAATAGTTTTTACGTGAAAAAGTAATAGACTGCAAGCTAAGTGCAAATGTCGTCAATGATTTCCTCCCGGGCGAAAACTCGTATGATGCTTAAGATAGTTCTTTTATGAAGCCTAGTGAACGTCAGCTGCGGCTTGGTTGCTGGGATAAACAGCAGTGGTCTCACAAACATGAAGAAAAAAAAAAATTTTCAACATCATCATCTGCCTAGCCTTTTCCTAACTATGTTGGGGTCGGCTTCCAGTCGAAACCGGATGCAGCTAAGTACCAGTGTTTTACATGGAGCGACTGCCTGTCTGACCTTCACAACCCAGTTACCGGGTAACACGGTACCCCTTGGTAAGACTAGTTGTCAGAATTTTTGGCTTCTAAATACCCATAACGACTGTCAAAGATGTACAAATGACAACCGGGATCAACAGCTCAACGTGCTTTCCGAGGCACGGAGAGATGGTCACCCTCCACGGACCGACCGCGCCAGGCGCACCTTTGATCGGTCGAACCGTGCGGCTGTTACTTAGCCACGAGCTCCTCTACCGCGGGAACAGCTAGAAAATATACCTAAGGTACAATTTATTAGACGATGTTTATCGACGAAGTCAATATTGGATATCAACAAAAATAAAACCTTCACACAAACTTATAAGAGTAAATAAATTCTGATATGAAACCCCTGAGTGCTGAACTGTCGAACATGTAAAAGTTTTTGATAAAAGCTAAGTAAATCATTTCGTAACATTCTCGATTTTGTAGAGGTTAGTCGATTAACTTGTGAAATGTTTAGTGTACCTACTGGTCTGATTAATTAATTTGAATGATATATTAATTTGGCGTTTAGTTTTTACTCTCGGTTTCATTCGATTAGAGATATTTAAAAAAAACGTTGCTCCACACTAAGAATTAGGTACTCCTGTATCATGGGTGCGTTTACAAACACCCAACCCGGAATAATTTGAGTGGCCCCGTGCAGGAATCGAACACAACGCGCAGCAGCCAATGATCAGTCTCACACGTGCCGTCATTAATTTGATATACTAACTTCATGGACAACGAGTAAAATGTCTCTTATGAACCTAAGTGATGATCTATCTATATATCTATGTCCTGAATTGCATCCATTATCTATCTGTACTCTGTACTCATATTATAAAGAGGAAAGATTTGTTTGTTTGTTAGTAGGGTTTTAACTCAAAAACTACTGAACCGATTTTAAAAATTCTTTCATCGTTAGAAAGCTACATCTTTACGAAGTGTCATAGGTTATATTTATTTCCAGAAATAATTAGGGATTCCTACTAAATCTTGAATAATGTAAAAAAGGTGTAAAAAAAATGTCTACGCGGGCGAAGCCGCTGGCAGAAAGCTAGTCCATTGTATAAAAGTGGGATGTTAAACTAACACTGTTGATCTTGTAATACCTATCGTTCGAGATACAATAAAAAAAACCCAGACGAATATTTTAATAGCACAAACAAATAACTTGTATATAATTAACCATCTCATCTACAGATACTCGTTTGCGGTTAAAGTTGGGGTTTCCATTTTTATTACCAAATCATCTCGGTAAACTACCTCAGTTTCCTTAAGAAACCATATAAATACTCTCGCTGAACTGATCAAGTGATCATTTTAAGAAACTCCATCACAAGTGACTATTCAAAATGTGTAAAATAACGGTAATACTGTGTGTTTTTGCGGTGTTTTTAATAGCTGAATCAACATGTCAGCTGTTAATTCAGCCAACATACCGTCCTTTCCGTCTGCAGCCGGTTACCATGCCAGTCCGCAGAGATAACACCGAGCGCGCCCCTTCAACGGTGGACCATCATTTACTCATCGATGGCTACAAGCTAGACCCTTACAGAACCTCCTTACTTGAGCGCAGTAGCAGTAGTGGAAGTCACGAGTCTTCGAGCCAGGGTACTGGACCCACTCATCAAGGAAACAACCCTCGTAATGCGAGGTCTGTCGATCAGCCAGGGCCATTCTCTACTGCGCCCACGCCGGCGCCTTACACCCCTCGTCCCTGGTACCCTCGGGACGGAATGTTCGCTCGTCTCTTCACTTCAGACTAAGTTATTTTGGCTCTGTTTTTTATGTGTCAAACTGTTTATTTTAATAATGAATAGTGGATTAAATTAATAGTGCAATTTATTTCACAGTGTACTTAAAATGTGTTTAAAAAATATGGAAATGTATGTTTTTGTATTTTATTGTTTTTGTTCCACACCAATATAATGAATACATTGCTGTCTATAAAATTTCCTGGGTTCATTTACTTTATCCTACAGTGCTAAAGACTACGTTTCATGTGCATACACAGCGGGCGACGCTGGGGGCAGAAAATTGTATTAATTATAAAGATACGAATTAGATTAATTAAAAAATATTTTTATTCGTTTAAAATACAAATATTTGTTATAATTGGATCATTCGCAGATGCTTTTGAAAAATTCAGGGAGTCTATGCAATTCATTAGATAAAATCTAACCACTGTGTTTGAAATTAGTGGAAAACTTTGTAAATCGTGTAGAGAGCGAAAAACCGGCCAAGTGCGTGTCGGCCACGCGCATTAGGGTTCCGTAGTAGGAGTTAATTAGTCGACTATAACTCTGTAACCGGTTTTTAGGCTAAGTAGGCTTTACTTAGTCGGGATAGTTTTCCTTGTAAGTTCATTACATGTACTACGTCTGTGATTTTTTTCACATTTCTAGGTACAGCCATTCAAAAGTTAGAGGGGGGTAACTCGTATCGAACAAAAATTTGCACTGAAAAGCTAGATATTTCGCAAAAGACTCGCTTAACCAAAAAATGGTCTTCACACACCCATAATATTTTTGAAAGACCTATATATCGATACCCCACACGGAGGGGCACGCGAGAAAAAAAATATTCATCCCCACTTTACGTGTTTGGGAGCTACCCTAAAAAAAAATATTTTTCCACTTTTCCGGCGTAATCAATATACATATCCATACCAAATTTCAGCTTTCTAGTATCAAGAACCTCGGAGCTATGCCGCGGACAGACAGACAGACAGACAGACAGACGGACATGGCGAAACTATAAGGGTTCCTTGTCGGACTACGGAACCCTAAAAATGGAAAACATGACGTGACACCTTCCAAATATTCTTCGCACTGAAAGAAGGTCTTTTAAGCAAAAACTAGGCTGATAAATCCTAACCAATACCTATTATAAATAGGCGCGGGCCTGTGGGTGGTGAGCTATGGGTGGTTCGCCATCCGGTAAGGACCAGGCTCGTGTAGACGGCACGTTCGTGTTCCACAAGAGATGTCAGCATAGATGTCAGGGCCCTCTAACCAGGGCCATAACCTGCCGGGGCTGTGGGATGTTCGAATGACCTACCGTGCCCCCGGAACCCAAAAGGCTGAGGAAGGAACATTGATGGGTTTTAGTCAGTAAGAGTTTGATACTCCTTCCTGCCCCACCAACGTTTGGAGGAGTCATTAATTTATTAGTCACTAGCTGTTTCCCGCGGTTTCACCCGCATCCCGAGGGGCTACTTAGCGCGGGTAAAAAGTAGCCTATGTTGTTCCTCAGGGTCTATTCTATCTCTGTACCAAATTTCATTTATAGCGGTCCAGTAGTTTTGGCGTGAAAGCGTAACAGACAGACAGACAGACAGACAGACAGACAGAGTTACTTTCGCATTTATAATATTAGTAAGGATAAGGATAAGGATATATAAATATATAATATATATATATAAATATATAATATATATATAAATAGTAAATATAGTAATATAGTATATAGTAAGGATTACATTAATGATTTCCAATCCAAAAAAAAATCAAATAATGTATGTTTTTTTTAAACATAAGTCAACATCATGCAGACACTTATCACAAGTTAATATTGTCACGTCCATTCCTGAATAAATCCCGACCACTCGAGCTCATTCGTCGGCTCTCAAAATAAGACTTTATTCCCAGCCGCGTGTAGACGGCCAATGAATTATTTAGTTCTGCTATGCTAGCTATTTGTGAACAGACTTACTGAACTTAATATTCAGATGGGATAGTGGGTTTGTGATTGCTATGTAAGGTATATGCCAGAGACATGTATCTAAATAGACAGCGTCAGTTTAGTCATTTGTATGAAAACTAAGTGTGTCACTTTATTACTACTTTCTGTGACGTCACAAGAGCGTTTTAGTATTTTTATTTATACAAGCTAATATTTTAAGTGCTTTTTGCAGCTCAATACGGCACAATTCTTTTTTTATCTAGCTTTCTGTTGACGACTAGTATCAATATGGTGGAGCACAGACTAATTCAGAGGGTGTCGAATTAGGTGCAATATGCTCAGCTGTCACACGCGAAATACACACATGCTCTTCTATTTACATACATGTCTGTGGTTTATGTGCATATTTTAATCGGCTGATTTCTGGTGGTCCAATAATTTGTCCCATTAATGGGACCACGAGGGAGATTTCTCGTGGTCATTAATTATATTTGTTCCCTTTGATACGACAATTTGTGTTACACTATTACCCGATTGGAAAAAAACAGATAATAATGATACACTATAACCCATTTTGAGTGTCATGTCGCCGTCGTCTTAAATCACGTATATTTATTTTTGTGATTCTTAGATACCTATTTGATGGAAAATACGTCTTATAAATACGCCTAATAGCACGTAGGCACCATGACGTAATGGACGTGATATTTATTTATCACCAACGCAGCATTGGTGCCACATAGTGATAATTAATTTTATGGTACGTAGGTACTAAGGCCACAAGATCACGTATTATAGCTTGAGCGTCTTTTCACGGTTTAAATAGTCGCACGTAAAAAGTATATGAGTCTGTTAATGCCCTTATTTTTAGCAAAATTGTAGTAAGAAGTTTAATACCAAGAAGTTTATATGGGTTTTGGTTTACGCGTAGCCATCGGCCAAGACAGCTGCCAGATAGTCAGCCATACATAGTTTATCAACACTAATGCAATGCATTGCTAGTTGCAACAATACATCACTGTCTACATGTCTATACCTGAATGCATTTGATGGGAGTGCTTTGATTGATGGTGTTGTCAGTTTCCATGTATGTGCTAATGCGATAAGTATAGAGAAAAACTTTAGGCTGCCATGAAATGTATTCATGAAATAAAACGATCAAATACAAAATATAAAATATAATGCAAGTCTTAACAAAACGCAGTAGTCTAGTCTCCTTCGTCACCACCTTCTTCCTCTTCATCAAATTCGCCTTCTTCCTCAGCGGTGGCGTCCTGGTACTGCTGGTATTCTGACACCAGGTCATTCATGTTGCTCTCCGCTTCAGTAAACTCCATCTCATCCATACCCTCGCCAGTGTACCAATGTAAGAACGCCTTACGTCTGAACATAGCAGTAAACTGCTCAGAAATACGCTTAAACAACTCCTGAATAGCCGTCGAGTTTCCAATGAATGTCGCAGACATCTTCAAACCTCGCGGTGGTATGTCGCACACCGCTGTCTTCACGTTATTCGGGATCCACTCCACAAAGTACGAGGAATTCTTGTTCTGAATATTCATCATCTGCTCATCCACCTCTTTCATTGACATGCGGCCTCTGAAGACAGCCGCAACTGTCAAATATCTGCCGTGGCGAGGATCACACGCGGCCATCATATTCTTAGCATCAAACATCTGTTGGGTCAACTCTGGCACAGTCAGTGCTCGGTACTGCTGGCTTCCTCTGGAAGTCAGCGGCGCAAATCCTGGGATAAAGAAGTGCAGACGAGGGAATGGAACCATATTCACAGCCAGTTTTCTCAAATCAGCGTTCAATTGACCAGGGAATCTAAGACAAGTGGTGACACCCGACATAGTCGCAGAAACGAGATGGTTCAAATCCCCGTAGGTCGGTGTGGTCAATTTCAGGGTGCGGAAACAAATATCATAAAGAGCTTCGTTATCAATGCAATAAGATTCATCAGTGTTTTCCACCAGCTGATGCACAGAGAGGGTGGCGTTGTAAGGTTCTACTACGGTATCAGACACTTTGGGAGACGGTACTACACTAAAAGTATTCATAATGCGATCGGGATACTCTTCTCGAATCTTTGAGATCAGCAGTGTTCCCAATCCTGCGCCTGTGCCACCTCCGAGGGAATGTGTGAGCTGGAACCCTTGAAGACAATCGCATCCTTCAGCTTCCTTCCTTACTACATCTAGAACAGAGTCCACTAATTCTGCGCCTTCCGTGTAGTGTCCTTTGGCCCAGTTGTTTCCCGCGCCTGACTGTCCGAAGACGAAGTTGTCCGGCCGGAAAATTTGACCGAATGGTCCCGAGCGCACGGAGTCCATGGTCCCTGGTTCAAGATCGACAAGGATAGCTCGGGGCACGTACTTCCCGCCCGTGGCTTCATTGTAGTAAACATTGATGCGCTCCAGCTGTAGGTCGGAGTCGCCGTGGTAGGTACCAGTGGGGTCGATACCGTGCTCGTCAGAAATCACCTCCCAGAACTGAAATAGATGACAGATGTCAGTGTCATATGCAAGGCTTACTGGATTGCTTATTGCATGGCTGGGAATTTACAGCTTGAAACTAGTCTCGTTGGCTTTTGATTTGGCTCATTTCAGTTACATATAGATACGGTAATAAGACTTTCAGGCTTATGGACTTTGTACGCTGCTTAGCTCTACTGCTAAGTAGAAAACTACATCAATTTGCAAACTATGAGGCTACATTATTACGTAAGATAGAACAAACAATACATTACTTTGATATACCTGTCAATAAATGTACATATTTTTTTAAACATACATAATATAAAGCAAAGTATATCAAAGAAATGTAATTGGAAAGGTTTGCAATGGATTGCCGATTGTTACGTAATAAGATTGCAAAAAAATCTACTCAGACATTAAAAAAATTCTTACCTTAGCACCGATTTGGTTGCCGCATTGGCCAGCCTGTATATGAACTATTTCTCTCATTTTTAGTATTAAAACTTAAGAACAAAGAACTTTCAATGCACACCGACCGTTTTATGAGTAATGTGCGACCTACTAGAAAGAAGGACTTAAAACAAATGCACCCTTCGAAACTGTAGCCGTCAGTTTTCAAATATTTAAATTACTTTTTTTTCTTATATTCAAAATAAAACTTTTTGGTTGAATAAGACCTTTGCAAATAGTTTGGTTTTGGGCCGCATAGTGGGCTATAATTTGGCCGATTCGGTAACAAGGCCATAGGGCCTGGGTGCCACCATAAGAAAGAAAGAAAACTATCTCCTTGGCACAACGATAATCCATTTTATAATTAACGTCATTAATTTAACATTGCTATCACTGAAAGTGACAGTATTTTAGAATTATCTTGCAAAACGATCGTTTCATTGCTAAGCCCCGAGCTCTTATGAACACGAAACAATTGTAGTTACATTTGAAAACATAAAAGAGTAAATTTCTAATGAACAACAATTTATTTTGGCTGTTGAAAAAACACGGCAAATTTTACACAAAGTTGTCGTTTCGCCAGCCAAAAATAGACTATTCTAGGTACATCATCATGTATTTGCCTCTAAACACGAGTACGGCTCAAATAACTGATGCACGAGGGAATTTGTGGGAATAAACCAGATATTCAGTTCAACCTGGCGTACGATATACGCCTCATTTCATAGTCGTTATAATTAATTTCAACCCGTACACACTGATAAAAGGTTTGCGTTTATTTATACAGTATCGAAATATGATCGATATTTAATGTGGGGATTCGATTAATTAACGTGTTTATGTTCGGTAAATTGAATAGAACACTACTGATATTGTGTATGCTAATATCTATCTTCTTCTATACTTATAATAAATCTGTAGTGAGGTCAATTCTGTTCATGAAATATATTTCCAAAATAACTATCAGGGGATGATTAGGGATCGAAACTGATGCCAAAAATGCAATCAGTCAAATTTTTGCCTGTCTGTCTGTATAAACTCTATAGAAACAAAAAATACTCGACGGATTTAAACGAAACTTGATACAATTATTTGTCATACTCCTGAGATGGTTATAGTATACTTTTCATCACGCTATAATCAATAGGAGCAGAGCAGTGAAGGGAAATGTTGTCATTTTGTTTAAACACGCTAATCTCAGGAACCGCTGGTCCGATTTAAATAATTATTTCAGTGTTAGATAGTCCATTTATCGAGGAAGGCTATAGGTTATATATCATCACGCTAAAACCAATAGGAGCGGAGCACCACTATTCCACGCGAACGAAGTCGCTGGCAGAAGCTAGTCTATATTAATGTTGTAAAAAGGTATTTGTGAGTTTGTATTGGGTAATGTCTAGAACTACTAAATCGATCCTAAAAATTCTTTCACTGAAAAAAACTGCTTCATAAGCCTACAGTCATAGGCGTTGGCAGGAATATTTTCAGGTCACGTCATTAAATTATTTATTTTATGTATGTATGCAGCTATTGTTATGGGTTTCCAGATTTCATCGCTTATATATAAAGCTTAGTACCTTTGACAACAACCTATATGAACTAGATATTAATGCTAGAGAAGTTTTGTTTCGTCTAGTGATAACAAGCTCTATTGCTCGATATGTCCCGGGTTCTATTCCAAGATCGGACAGTTTGAGTTCTTCTTTTTTTTGTATGCGGGTAAAACTGCGAGAGCATAAAAATAATCGTAAGTGTTAGTCCTAATATAAACAATGTATGTGTTTACCAAAATTTCATCCGAATCCATTCAGCAGTTTTTGCGTGAAAGAGTTACAAACATACATACATACATCCACACAAACATTCCCATTTATAAGAAGTAAGGTTCCATATTAAATACGGGACCCTTGTCATGTGACCTGCATTACTTGGTAAGTAGCACCAGTTTATACGAGGGCATCATCGCGACCTACTTCCCTCATTTGCTTTTTAGAAAAACGGGTAAAAGATACGGAACTCATACACGTGACGTCACATACACGTCACCGAGTCTTCGCGTTAGCTCCCTAAGGGGACAGGTTGAGTTACTGATGAAGGACAAAGAGAGTTTTTTTTATATTACTAGCTTTATCCCTTGGTTTCACTCGTATCCTGAGAGAACTACTTCACGCAGCCGGGTCAAAACTATCTTATGTCCTTGCACTGGTTTTTATCTATCTTTCAGCCAAATTTTATCTAAATCGGTTCAGCCGTTTGACTATGTAAGCGCAACAAATATCACATTAATAATATTAGTTAAAATTGAATTGTTAGTATCTAGTAAGATTTGATACTTATTTTTCACTAGCTTCTGCCCGAGATGCTGTCGGTGTAAAACCACAAAAGGGTATATGGATGAGTTTTAGTCAGTAAGAGTCTGACACTCCCTTCTACCTTACCCACAGCGGGAGGGATCATTTCATGATTTCCCACCCGAAAAAAAAACAAGAAAAAATTGTATAGACTATCCTTAGCCTTATTCATAATAACATTCGTCCATTCGTCTTACACGCCTCTTTTAGCTATCAAATTGTCTTTATCTGTATCTATATGTGTGCCAAATTTAATCTAAATCTGTTTAGCCATTTTTGCGTGACTGAGTAACAAACATTTATCTAAGCTTATTTAGAATCAGTAGGATGTGTTAACTATAGTATAATTAGTTTCTTTTTAGGTACAAAATTGGTCCATTTTTCAGTGAATTAGTCGCAGTAGGCGAGGCGCCTCTGAATAGTGTATGAGTGTCCGGAGGGCCGGCCTTTTGACTCGGTCGCCCGCGAGACACATTTGTAGAGTGGTTGATACCGCTGAGACTCGGGCAAATTAATTTTGACGTTATGTAAATGCGTGTGTGTGTTTTTTTTAAATATATTTAAAGAATGGTTTAACGAAAGTTCTAGTTTGTGTTATGTATGATGTGTGGTATATATTTTAAACCATTTATTTTGCCTCACAATCACAACATAATATTTTTACAATTTAAATGTGTAACAAGGGAGGAGCTCGCGGCTAAGTAACTGTCGCACGGGTCGATCGATCAAAAGGTTAAGCTACGCTTGACCATCTATGACATAATGAAACTCCTCCGTGCCTTCAAAAAAAATAATACTCAGCTGCATCCCGTTAGACTGGAAGCCGACCCCAACATAATTGGGAAAAAAAATAATTTTTATTTAAACGCTTTACGACCAAAACATCGCTCTAGAAGTTGGTGTCTTGTAAGTTACTATTGTTAGTATTTCGCCACCGACTTCGAAAGCGATGTTTTGGTCGTAAAGCGTTTAAATAAAAAATATAAATATTTTTTTGGAAGTCGGTTTTATTTTTTTGTAAAAAGTTTTTTATTTTTTCGCTTTTCAGTGTCTCGGTCTTGCTTTAATTTTAACAAAATTATATCTTAACAAAATAAACACACCACTTTTTTAGGTTGTAATAAGCGTAAATAACCAAATCATCTAAGTATTTGTCATATCAGCAAGTAGAGATAAATCGTTATTTTTGATATATTTATAAAACGGCTGAACCGATAGTAATAAAATTTATATGGGACCACACGGGAAGCACCAGCTTTCAAATAAAAAAAGAATCATGAAAATCGGTTCACCCAGTCGCAAGTTATGAGGTAACAAACAGAAAAAAAAAATACAGTCGAATTGATAACCTCATCCTTTTTTTGAAGTCGGTTAAAAAAATAGGCAGAAGAAGACAATGTATAAGGGGTCTATCTCAGTATATTCTGCGCTTGTGCACAGCACTGATGTCCAGATGGTTCCTGACTATTGAACTAACATTAATTCGATTTCATTTCCTGCAATCATTTACAAAAAAATACGCAATAAAATATTTATTTATAAAATAAAGCAATTAACAACTCTATGTATGTCCTCAATTACTCGAGTGGGCAATTTCAGGAGGCTGAAAGTCAGCGAGGTTGGCGCGAAAGCCAGTCATCTGATGTGTAAATGATGTGCCGGCTAACACCGTCTCCCTCACACATACGCCTTCTCAAATGTGTTTGTCCCATTCTCACACGCTGCATGACCTTTAAGTCAGGGTGTTTTATAACGAATTCTACAGGATGTAGCGAATCCTATAGTTTAATTTAAAAGCAAGTTTTAATAACCTCACAAGGACTTTCCTAACAACTTTCTAACCTAATTAGTTTAATTTCCGAGTAAATTTTGACTGATAAACCATCGTTTAACGAGTAATGTTATAACTTGTATTAAACTGTAACTAGTTAACGACTTTGTTAATTTGTGTTATAAAAACTATCCCGTATTACCGTCCCCTGGTTATCCGTTAATTAAACTGCGTTTATAGTGGACTCGTGCTTGGTTTAAGTGTCGCTGTTCGATCGATATTCTACAATAATAGGTCAGTTATATTGAGATGCGGGATTGTTCAAAGTTACCGTGGCCCTGGAACGCTTAGGACAATTGAAGGAACACGAATAGGTTTTATTCAGTAAGAGCTAAACCTAAACGTAATACATGACTCTCTCACTAGTCTAACGATCGCAAGCGACTATCAAGAGTGAGATCCTAGGTTTGATTCCCAGAAATATGTTAATGGGAATTCACATGTATAAAGTTTCAGCAGCCCGTAGTCTGGCTTCTGTCATCTTGATAGCAATAAGCTCGCCCCCTTATTACATGGGGATTAAATAACTGGTGACTTTTAGGCGTATTATTGGAACATTTCTACTAAACCTTTCAGAGCCCTGATCTGATGTTATGCTATATAATATCATAAAGTTCATTACCACTTCTGAGATTTCTGCTACGGTACTCCCCATCGTAGGCATATCGGATTAAGTCTTTTAGCCCATCATGACGTCATATTCGACTAAGCTACGTAATACACTCGCTGAAAACGATGATATCTGCTATTCCCAGGCTCCTGTTACTCCAGACCTACTGCTGTAAAGTATACACAATTTTATCTCTACCAACTTTAAGAGGATTATGCCATGTTAGGCAGGATTAAATTTATCGCCAGCGAAAAGTGGTGAGCGAAATGTAAAGTGTAGAGGGACGTTAATATTAAATTCTAAGCGTGTGCTCAGTTCACATACGTAGTTCGTATAGGAGTGTGTTATGTGGTTGGGGATCGGGTGCAATGTAGTACAGTATGCTCAAATTTATCTGGAGTTCTCTGAAGTTGTCTGTAATTGACTGCGTCGTAGTCATAATTGGCCGATTTATTATTTCACTTTTGGGTAAAAGCCTCTTTTTATACAGACAAGGCTTGAGCATGATCACCACGCTTGCTCAGGGATTGTCGATTTTTGATATTTTAGCCCAGGTTTTCGCACCATGGTTTTCTTTATCGTTAACCAGGCGTGTCTGAGATACACTTAGTAAGTTTTTTTTTTCTAACTGTAGAAAAGTCACAGTGTTACTTCCCATGTTTAGAAACTCGTACACAAGATGCAGGGTGCCTTAACCACTAGGCCGCCACGACTTCAAGTCGTAGTAAGATAAATATAATTGATCTGTGACATAATGTAACTGTAGTTCTCTAATTACAGCTGATAGTATAAGGCTTTTAGGCACAAAGCACTTCAGACCTATCAGGCCAGACTTTGCACCGAACTCTGCACTAATCCGCCTGGATTACTCAATGAATGCACTCAAATTAAGGTTTGGGGGGTACTGGAGGAGGGGGGGGGAAACCTGATTGTACCGAGGGTTATCTGATCAATTTTGCTAATGCGTTTTATAAAGGCGTACAAAAGTCGTGAATATGTTTTTTTTTATGTTTGGCTTTTTGACGTGTGTTTTAAAATGAGGAATGATGTTGTAGGGAAATTTGATTTTGGAATTAAAATCAATGTAACAGGATTTCTTTTAAAATGTTTACTCACTAATTCTCGAGTTTCATCATGAAGGAACTATTTTCAGCAACCATATAAAATTGTCCTATGTCCTTTCTCAAGTTTAAAACTATGTCCAAATCAAGTTGCATTTTAATCAGTTCAGCGATTGTGGAAGCGTAAAAAAACTATCACACAGACAGATAGAATAAGTTACCGTAAATTGTTTATTGAATTGTCTGTGTTGTACAAAGCTCATATTCTTCTTCTTCAAAATCTACCTTCTATAACTACTCAATTTTTTTGAAACAGCCTTTTTTAACTTGTGAGAAATTCTCCTGCAACGATAGATAAATATCCCGAAAAATATATTTGTAGGTAGACAGAATCTCTACTGTGCGACAATCGAATTCAAGACACGTAGTGCAGAAGATAATTGTCCAACTACAACACCAAGTATGAATAGTGCTGACATAGCAGTATATTACAGTAAAACTGACATCAAGAACTATGGCTGTGACGTCATATCCGTTTGTCTGTTGACGTCAGCAGCCACTGTGAAGATCATACCTGTGATGATGATTAAGTAATTAACTCTTGTGTGGTCTTTGAAGAGATAAGTTAAGCTTAAGTGATCGGATTAGCTTGTTAGCTACTAGATTGAGTGCCTACTAAGCTTTGGATGAAATTACGTAAATACCCTTTCTCATAGAAGCTAAATAAATGATGATAATAAAGCCTAAAGACTATACTCCGACTAGACTAGGTATAAGAATGAATAAGACTACAAATTTATTTCAACTTAGAGAAAGATTAGGAGCGACACTGGAATTAGGGGATATCATTTGTTTTTGATATGAATATGGTCTTGACTCTAGTCTAGGATAGAGGTGACAGAGACAAAGTCGACGATGGAGCGAGCTTACCCAGAAGAAGCCTGTTCACTCTAACTTTGAAGAGATTAGGGTTGAATGAGTTCGGAAATACAAACATAGGTAGAGAGTTCCACTCCTTTGATGAGTGCATTACAAAAGACGTTTGGAAACGCTTAGTGCGAATTGGTGGAATAGAGACAAGGTAAGGATGGTAATGCCATCACCCAAATCGTCGACCCTGGATTAAAACTATAAAAACCCCGGACATTTTGAATGAGTTTGATTATTTCCCCGGACACTTTTTCATTATTTCTTTTATTTTATTTGTTAGTATATTTAAATTTCGAGCCTTCCTTTCTCGCGCAGTCAATTAGGTGCTATGCGAACCCCGTTTTTGGTAAGCATGCGCTCTGTTGTTTTTAGAACCGCCGCCATAGCGTGTAATATTCTTTTATATATTCTTACTATTAAATTTGTACGTTAATTACTCGTTTTATTTAACAGGTTATGGGCCCAGCCACGCTCATAACAATTAGTACGCGAGTTCTGTTTCGTAAAATCAGTGATAGACCGATATATAACCGAAAAGAAAAAAATACGCCATGTCGTCAAGCAATCCTCTCGTTTTGATTGAGAAGCTAACTGGTCGGGATAACTATTCCACGTGGAGATTCGCACTCAAAACCTATCTCCAACATGAAGACCTGTGGGACTGTGTTGAACCGGTACCCGGCGTAGCTGTTGATCAGAAACGTGATGTTAAAGCGAAATCCAAAATCATTTTGCTTGTGGACTCCGTAAACTATGTTCACATACAAGAGGCGACGTCTGCAAAACAGGTATGGGACTGCTTAGCAAATGCTTTTGACGACTCGGGGCTAACACGCCGTGTGGGTTTGCTTCGAGACTTGTGTACGACAAGTCTCGCCGGATGTGCAAACGTTGAAGATTATGTGAGTAAGATAATGACCACGGCTCACAAACTGCGCAATATCGGGTTCAGTGTGGACGACGAGTGGCTTGGAACTATGCTGCTCTCCGGTCTACCAGAAAGTTACAAGCCAATGATCATGGCATTGGAAAGTTCTGGCATGAAAATAACTGCAGACTCAGTAAAATCAAAAATTCTACAAGATGTAAAAATGTGTGAAAGTGACACATCTGCTTTTGCATCAAGTCATAGAACGGGTTCAAAGAAACAATTTAAGAAGGGACCTCGTTGCTATAATTGTAATAAATATGGACACATCGGTAAAAACTGTAAAAGCAAGACTAATAAGAAAGAAAGTGATAACTCATTTGTAGCAGTTCTTGCAGCCGCACCAAGCAACTATGACTCAGGATGGTATGTGGACTCTGGTGCGTCAATGCATATGACCATGCACAAGGACTGGATCTATGACGAGAAACCACCACCAATCAAAAGTATCCGCGTTGCAAACAACAAGGAATTAGTAGTGAAGTGCTGCGGTAAGGTCAATATTAATGTTTTACAAAAGAGTGGATCAACTAGTACCATACAGGTAAAAGATGTCCTTTATGTTCCTGATCTTTCTACTAGTCTTCTTTCCGTCAGTCAGATGATTAAAAATAAATGCAATATTAAGTTCGACAGTAAGGGTTGCATTATATTCAATAAAGATAATGAAGCAGTAGCAACAGCTGAACTTATTAATAACATGTATAAACTAAAAGTAGTTTCTGTACAAGCATTCCTATCTAAGAGTACTAATGATGATTTTTATTTATGGCATCAGCGAATGGGTCACCTCAACTACTTTGATCTTAAGAAACTGGAAAACTGTACTGAAGGTGTCAAAATATCTCAGAGCAATAACATGACCTGCATCTCCTGTATAGAAGGTAAACAAACCAGGCTGCCATTTAAAAGTGAAGGTTCCCGAGCTACGAGACTGCTAGAACTTGTTCACTCTGATATTTGTGGGCCAATGGAGGTGAAGTCACTTGGAAATGCAAGGTATTTTCTCACTTTTACTGATGATTACTCTAGAAAAGTATCAGTTTTCATTTTAAAGTCAAAGTCTGAATGCCTAGATAAATTCAAAGAATATAAATGCTTTGTAGAAAACCAACTTGATACAAAAATTAAAGTTCTGCGCACGGACAATGGTACTGAGTACATAAATAATAATTTTTCTGAATTTCTAAAATCATCCGGCATACAACATCAAACATCAACTCCCTATACACCTCAACAAAATGGCTTATCAGAACGTATGAACAGAACACTGCTTGAGAAGGCCAGATGTATGTTAATCAATGCTAAGTTACAGAAATCCCTGTGGGCTGAAGCAATAATGACAGCAGCATACATAGTGAATCGTTCACCGACACGAGCATTAAGTTATAGGACTCCTGAAGAGGTATGGAGTGGTAAGAGACCTGATGTAAGTCACATGAAAATATTTGGTTGTTATGCAATGACACAAGTTCCTAAAGAAAAACTTAAGAAATGGGATTCCAAGTCACAGAAGCTAATCTTTGTTGGTTATTGTGAAAACAGCAAAGGCTATAGATTGTTGGATCTTAAAACAAGAACAGTCAGAAAAAGTAGAGATGTAATTTTCTTAGAAGACAGTATAAAAATTAATGTAGTACCAGTCTCCTTGTCAGAATTAGACAGTAAAAGGAAAAGTCAAGTAAGTGAAACTAGCTTGTCAGACAGTGAAGATAACAGCACAGATTTGTCAACTCACACAGCAGTTGAGCTCAGTGATTCCTCAAATTCTGATGATCCTGAGTATGTACCGGAAATGCCAGTGAATTGTCCTCAGAGCTCAAGTATCACACTTCGTCCTCGGAATAGAAATAACATGAACAATGAACCTAAAACTTACCTATGTTCTAATGATGCGTCACTCTCTGTAACTCCACAGAGGTATGCAGAAGCACTGTCGTCAAAGGACTCTATATTGTGGGAGAAGTCCATTGGAGAAGAGCTGAAGGCACACAGTGATCATGGTACATGGCAGTAAGTAGAGAAGCCACCGGGTGCCAGAGTCATAGGATGTAAATGGGTGTTTCGTATAAAGGATGAATTGGATGGACTAAAGTACAAGTCTCGATTATGTGCTAAAGGTTTTTCACAGAAAAGCGGCATTGACTACACTGAAACATTTGCACCAACTGTGAGGTATGATTCAATCCGCTTATTGTAATCTATTGCTGCAGAGGAAAATATGACTATGCTTCAATTTGATATTAAAACTGCTTTCCTATATGGTGAACTTCAAGATGACATTTACATGACGCCGCCAGAGGGCTTTACAGTTCAACAAAACATTGTGTGCAAGCTTAAGAAATCACTGTATGGCTTAAAACAAGCTCCCAGGTGCTGGAATGCTAAGTTTGATAATGTTTTAAAGAAATATAGCTTCAAGAACAGTCATGCTGACAGATGTGTATATACAAGTTGCATGAAAGGAATCAAAGTATATTTACTACTGTATGTAGATGATGGATTGTTGCTGTCCACAGATTCTGTCACGCTTACTGCAGTTGTAAGTGATTTAAAGAACGAATTTGATGTAAAGATTTGCAAATCATCACATTTTATAGGAATGCATATAGAGAAATGTCCTGATTATATTTTTATACATCAAACTAGATACATAGAAGAAATGCTTGCAAGATTTAATATGTTGGATGCTAAAACTAATAGCATACCTGCTGAGCCGCATACCACTTTAGAGAAAAGTGCTGAGCCTAAAAGAGAAAACGAACATATTCCATACAGAGAAGCTGTAGGTTCTCTCATGTTTGCTGCTATAGTGAGTAGACCCGACATCATGTACGCAGTGTGCACGGTAGCTCGCTTTCTCAACAGCTATGATCAGGTGCACTGGAATGCGGTAAAGCGCATTTTTAAGTATTTAAAAGAAACAAAACACTTTGGACTCTGTTTCAGGTCAAAGCAAAGTAACATAATTGAATGCTACTCTGATGCTGATTATGCCAATGATTCTGACACAAGAAGGTCTACTACAGGTTACGTCTTCATGAAGAATGGAGCAGCAGTAACGTGGAGCAGTCAACGACAACCAACCGTTGCCCTGTCTACCACAGAAGCTGAGTTCATGGCTGCCTGCTGTGCAACCAAAGAAGCTCTTTGGGTTAGACAATTGATGCTCGATATTGACGAATATAAACAGGATTGTATTAATGTACACATAGATAATCAAAGTGCAATGTGTTTAATTAAAAATAATGGTTCTCATAAACGATGTAAACACATTGATATAAAATATAACTTTGTCAAAGAAAAATATATGCAAAAGATAATAGATTTAAAATATGTTAGTACTAATAGTCAATTAGCAGATATCTTTACAAAAGCTCTATGCAAAGTGAAATTTCAAAATTTTAGAGAAAAACTAGGTGTAGTTGAAAAACCAATGAAAGTAAGATACTGATATGCTATGTACAACTATATTTTTCTAATATGTATGTATAACTTTATTAATTGTTGACTGTTTAAGTGTTGTAGTATTTTATTCTGTTAACTTTGAAGATAGTTAATTTCTGTTAAGAAGGCTAAAATTTAGAAGGAGTGTTAGTATATTTAAATTTCGAGCCTTCCTTTCTCGCGCAGTCAATTAGGTGCTATGCGAACCCCGTTTTTGGTAAGCATGCGCTCTGTTGTTTTTAGAACCGCCGCCATAGCGTGTAATATTCTTTTATATATTCTTACTATTAAATTTGTACGTTAATTACTCGTTTTATTTAACATTATTGCTTATCTTTCAATCAAGCGGGATCGGATATCAGGTAAAAAGTCCGGGATTTTTCCGGGCGCTCTTTTGAAAACCCGCCCGGACTCACCCCGGACGCCCTCTAAACTAGGACAAATCCAGGAAAACCCGGACGAATGGCAGCCCTAGTTCTTGGGCATACTCACCGAAGTACAATTTTCAACTTTAAATCAAACACCCATGTCGTCTTTTACATAGTCTATCCAGCATTTTTTGGTCATTGTACTAGTTCTAGTTCTACTTATATGTTTTTATTGATTGTCACTAAGCTGCGAGCTCTTCGATTTCCAACAGCTTTAAAAAATTAAGTATATATATAAGCCAAACTTTACTCGGAAACATTAACCATTAAATGCTTAGGCCTATGAGGGTAGGTAGCCAGTAAACTGTATAACCTATGACACGCTATTGTGACATTAGGGTTATCAGCGTCGTATCAGCCGCAAACAATAATTAGGATTATCAATCAAATTGTACTTGTAAGTGTAATGTATTTTGATTTATTATCATACTGTTGTATTATTTGGTTTTAGTGTTACCAAAATTAGGGGTGCTGTTATATGGACACGTGTATTTGTAAATGACATTTAATTCAGTGTTTATTCTTTGTTTTTACGGATATTTTATTATTTCATTACATTCTAAGAATTCTATGATGATGAGTTATCATCATCTGCCTAGCCTTTTCCCAACTATGTTCTACAGTTTAACCGTATATAACTGAGTATCAGTGTTTTACATGGCGACTGCCTATAGTGCTTATCTGACATCCACAACCCAGTTATCAGGTAACATAATACCCCTTGGCAAAATTAGTTGTCAGACTTTCTGGCTTCTGACTACCCGTAATGACTTTCAAAGATCTACAAATGACAGCCGGGACCAACGGTTTAACATTATTTGCGAGGCATGGAGGAGTTTCGGTATGACATAGATGGTCGGCCATTCTTTTTTGTTATGTATGGCATTGCGCAGGTCAACCTAGGGGGTTGTCGACTGCTTAACGGGGTTTGCCTGTGAAGTGCTTTAAAATGAATTTAGGGTCTCCAGCCAGGGCATAGTCAGCCATCCACTGACCGACTGCGCAAAGCGTAGCTTTGATCCTTCCGGGGCTGCGGAACGTTCGATAGAGATACCGCGCCCCCGAAATACAAAGGGCTGAGGAAGGAACATGGATGGGTTTTAGTCAGTAAGAGTCTGACACTCCCTTCCGCCCCACCCACGGTGGGTGATAATTTGATGATTTCCCATCAGAAAAAAAAGCTTAAACTTTGAACGAACACGTGCGGCTGTTACTTAGCCACGAGCTCTTGTAGAATATGCTTTCGCCATTTAGCCAATAAACCGACTCTGAAGTTAACACATCCAATTTAGCTACATCCCAAACCGCACAGAAATAAAACAGTAGCAATAACAAATATCGGTAACTCGAGCATTTTACTGCAATGAAATTACTTACGGCAACTTTATTCGAGGGAATACCACAAAACAATGCGGTTTCGAATTGTACGATAGAACCAATGAATGAGAACGAACGATACGAACGGTAACCGATGAACCGATTACTAAGACTCGGTTTTATTGCGATCTGATTGCAGTTATGATTCCGTTATTTGTTTTATTGCATTTAGGTTTAAAGATTCTTAAGGTCTTTTCAAGCAATTAAAGCTTTGTTTATGTTGGTTTGAGTCACATAAATGGTTGGATGGTACTACCCAGCCATTATTCACATTTATATTGAACATATTCTATGGTACTTATACAGGTATTGTGTCTTTTCTTTTACCTGCTTTGTTTCCAATCAATACTATATAATATGTATTATGAATGCGAAAGGTTGTGAGGATGTAGATATGTATGTTTGTAACTCTTTCACGTAAAAAATACTGAATGGAGTTGTATGAAATTTGGTACACATATACCTTATAATTTAGATGAATATATAGGATACTTTTTAATTGAGTGTCAGAAGTAGTTCTCTCAGAATGCAGGTGAAACCACGGGAAACACCTTAAATAAAGTACATTGTACTTTAGTTTCAACTTATTTACTTTAAAAAAATATATGTAAACAAGAATACATAATATATGAAGTCATAACTAAACGCTCGCTTCCTGGCTGGATAGATAAATTTAGGTGCATTTTATAGTTTGCGGAATCTAGTCTAGAATAGAATTTCAACTGTGAGTTCGTGTATGGAACAAGTGACGAGCTTATCGGTAGCAAACTTTTATATGATTTATGACCTAGATAAAAGAGACTAAGAATACTTATAAATAGATACTAGGGTTCGCAGTCTCCTTGATATACGATCAGATTTCTGCACAGAGAAATGAGCCAAGAAATAAACTATGCCAAAACACATAAGCCTCAGTGAGCAATATTTATAAAAATCCAAATCCAAAGATTTCGCTTCTTTTATTAGGTTATCATTGTACAAATGTCCTACTGAGTAGTATGTTTTCGAATGCTATGCTTACTTTGGTGTTGTTTAGTGGGAAGTCCACTTCTCAAGTCTGAGAATGAGACAAAGATAAATTTTGCTTTGGTATGGTTGTATTTTATTTTATTTGAAAATCGTTGAAAATACATTACGATTACATCAGTGCGTTCATGCTAGGCCTACTGACATTTCTTTTTATATTTTTTGGGTGGGAAATCATTAAATGGCTCCTTTCGTTAGTGTCAGACTCTTGCTGACTAATACCCATCCATGTTCCTTCCTCAGCTCTTTTTATGGGGGCGTGGTAACTCTTTCGAACATCCCGCAGCCCCTGCAGGCTATGGCCTTGGGGGAGAGCCCCGTCACTGATGCTGACAGCTCTTTGAGGGGAGCGCTTGGTTCTTACCGGCCAACCACTCATAGGTCACTGTCCGCAGGCCCGCGCCTACGGTGGCCGGGAGTAGTCTCGCGGCTCTCAACCCCTAACCCACTGACTTCTTTAACTAACATTCTTGAGCAAAGGTAATCTATACTCGATAAACTAACTCCCTAACTCCTGTCACTTGTACCACAGCAACAGTGGTCCAGCTCGGAGGTTCCAAGCCAAATTGCAGCGTCTATATACTTAGCCACCGAACTGTGCGACCTAGTTGCAGATATTTTAGGTATCGTACGGTGCAACTGAGACTTGCGTCAGTAACACGGCAAGGAACACCCATCTTGCTTTTAAGTACTTACCAACTATCAACTTAGAAGGTACTTTGTTGGTTTATGCTGTTTTGGAAGTTTTTTGAGTGTTGAATTATGTTATTTTTAAAGTGCGTTTTTACAGGAATAGCTGAGATAAATAGATGTTACTTAGCATGCTTCTATCGTTAATCTTGTTGTCTCTTTCATAAAAATGTTTTGATGGAATGTGAGAAGAGAAGTCGTGGTGACCTAGTGGTTAATTGTTGGTTGGTCACTTGCTTCTTGTGTGCGAGAACGGAACGGAACCTGGCAAGTACCAATGTGACTTTTCTAAAGTCATATATTATATACTTTCTAAGTATATCTTAGATGTCACTGACTAACGGTGAAGGAAAACATCGTGAGGAAACCAATCCGCTGTGAGCAAGCGTGTTGATCAACGCTCATGTCTTCTCTGTATGAGAGGAGGCCTGTGCCCAGCAGTAGGACAAAATATATAGGCTGACGATGATAAATGCAAGGCAGAGACAGATGTATATCGTGAATAATGTAAATTGGTATATTAAATATGTATTATTTATTCTACGTTAGAGGCCATCAGGGGGATTTAAGAAAACTCTGACACTAAAGCTTGCTAGGTTAGTTAATCTGCAGCCCACACGATGAGAAGAGAAGAATATGTTTTGCTAAGTAACGCAATAGCCCTTAAAGATTCTACTCAAGTTTTTTTTGGGAAAGAAAAGATATCTATCAGAAATAATTAAACCGGTCACGTACGAGTCGTAATGAAGATTGGGTAGCAATCTTCAAGTATTTTGGCTTTGTTTTATGAACCTATGAGACAGGCGATGCCGTAGACTGAAGCTAGTTCCCATATAGTGGCTAAATTGCTATAGACAGTGAAAATATTAGTTGGGTGAGTCGGTTTTAAAGCTAAGTCTTGTGACAGATGGACAGTCAGACAGTCAGACAAGGCAGGCTTAATGAGCCCGGTTGTCCTCATTGATTATGGAACTCTAAAAACCGTTAGTGGACTAAGGCCCAAGTTCACCAAAAGATGGTTACCTAATCGGCCCGTTAAATAAAAACGTTTTTTAACCAGGAAGCTGGAATTTTCCTGTTACCCACTTCTAGTTCAACCCTGGTTTGGTAACCAACTGTTTCAAGAATAAAAATCTCTAATAATACGTTAACCATCGAAAATTGGAAGTTTGAATTTATGCTAAACAGCTGTTTTAAGTTAATCGGACCGTTATCTTGTTGGTGAACTTGGGCCTTAGATTAGTACCTTTAATCATCTGTTAAATGTAACCTGTTTATAGTCAGTGCATGAGTATTAATTATAGCTCTCTCTGATTATACCATTCATTAGGGATTATAGCGTGATTCTAGCACGCATGACATACCCTGTTGTGACTATCAAATTGATTACAGTAATTGTAATGTATTTAAATTATCTATCTATACATATAAAATGCTTGGTCCTGACTGACTGACGGATCAACGCACAGCCTAAACCGGTGATCGTAGAGACCTGAAACTTGGAGGGTGTGTTCTTTGTATGACTTTGGTATTCGATAAGAAAGGGTTTTCCGAAATTATACCCCTAAGAGGGTGAAAAAGGGGGCATAGTTTATAAGACACTCTGTCATTTTAAATTTGAATTCGTATAAAGCACACGCGGGCGAAACCACTGACGGAGAGCTAGTTATTTATAAGGTTTTAAAAGTAAAAGCTGTTTAACTATATCTTCACTCGCAAACTATTCCGTGAAATCAGATAAAAAATCTATGTGATTTCCCAGATGTAAATCTATCATCACAATTATTTAAATAGTTTTAGTGGTATATCCGTGACAGCGTAACAAACAGATAGATAGACAGACAGTAAGGATGTAATTCCGAACTAGCCCATGATGATTCTGTTGCAACCTACCGAAAGTTTTTCGAATTATATTAGTTCATGGATAACAACTGTATTTACCGCCATCTATTGTTTATTCTTCGCAACTTATTTACAGTCCTCGTTAACAGATGGCGCTGTTTACTGTGAGACAAACATTTCAAATTCGTTACAATACGAAGGTAGGTTCAATTCAAATATTTACCAAGAATAGCAGGATTTACATCGGGCGGGGCAGGCCAGGTGATTGTGGACTGTTTGCTTATCGTTCAGGGTTCACTGGCTTTTGTCTGATTTGCGAGGGAAGGGGGTTATGGGGGGTGGGAAAAATCGAGTGTCTAATATACCCCCCTGGTTTGGAAATCGTGAGATAATTTCGGGGTATAATTCTGGAACGATTTGGAGTTTGTTTTACTTGATCGAATTCTCGATTTGGGTGGGTGTTTTTGAATATTTTATGTGTTGGAACAGTAGTGGTAGTAGTTAATTAAATCAATATATCAGACACGGTCGTAAATGGTCTATGATGTTTTGTAACAGAACAATCATCTATACTTTAATAATAGAAGAAATTGATTGGCTGACTGATCTATCAACGCGCAACTGAAACTGCTGGTTCTAGAAGTATGAAATTTTGCATAAATGTTCTTTACATGACGTAAGTATGCACTAAGAAAGGATTTTTCTAAATTCATCCCCTGAAGGGTTAAAATAGGGCGCGAGTGAAACTGCGGGAGACAGATAGTGGGTCTGTTCATAAACAATTGAATTGACCCTAAAAGACAACAGCAATGGTCGATTTTCACTTAGAACATGTTCTGTTTACTGCCAGACGCTGGTGGAATATTTTGACACGTTTGTTAAGAGGCGCAACTCCCTACTAATAAAGAAATATAGTGTACTGACACGGATGAATGGAACAGGAAAACAATTTGGGGTCCTCAAATAGAATGGGATCAGGACAGGTAGAAGCAGATATATCTTTTTTATATATGTGGTGTATTTTTCTATGTGTACGAAGAATTTAGGTAGAGGTCTACAGTGTGCCCATATTTAAAACAATTAATTTAAAGATTAAGAAACTGTAGGTGTTAAACTCACTTTCGCTTTCATAATATTAGTTAGGACTGTTTATGGGGTATAAACATCATAAACCTCTTTAAGGGATGGGAAATCATCAAATAACCCCCCCGCTATGAGCAGAGCATGAGGAAGTGTCACAGACTCTTACTGACTAAACCCCATCCATGTTCCTTCCTCCGGCCTTTGCATTCCGGGGGCCTCGGTAACTCTTTCGAACCACCCCCAAACATCTCATACGCCTTTAAGTAATATTTCTGAATTCTAAAACACGTTGTATAAGCTATTGATCTAGAATTCTAGACGCTATTATTACTACCATCACGCCTGTGTCTGGAGAATAACTAGTTACATTGGTTATATACATTCAGCATTGAACTATGCAAATGTACACTTCGGTCCGACTACTAATGATCTGACTACATAACTACGATTGAGCACAACTACGAACTTTTAATTGGCCGAATCAGGATTTTAAATTAATGTTAGTAGTAAAAATAAACCTACTTAACCGGTTTCTCTCGCGTCTCGAAGGAACTACTTAAGGTACCCGGATAAAAAAAGCCTCCAATCGTCTCCAGGGTATCTCCATACCAAATTTCACAAATTGGTTCAGCCGTTTCACCATAAAAGTGTGTAAAACAAATAAACTTACTTATTTGTAGTTAGGACTAGCTATTTTACGTGGCCTGGCTGCAGGACATTCGAAAGAGATACCGCGTCGGAATAGAAAGGGCTGAGGAAGGAACATGGATGGGTTTTAGTCAGTAAGAGTCTGACACTCCTACCCACCACACCCACGGCCTGAGGGGTTATTTGATGATTTCCCATCCGAAAAAAAACTGTTTTCCTTGGTTTTACCCGCATCTTTAGAGAAATATTTCAAAGACAAAAGTAAAAGTATCTAAGGTTGAAACTATATTGCGTGCTAAACATTCTTACCCTTCAGCAGTTTTTACGTAATTAAGGAATAATCAGAGAAACTTCGGCATTTATATTAGTAAGATAAGATCTACAACTTGCCCCAAGTAGTAATATGTAAAACAATTACTTGTATTAATTAAGAATCCTCGTTAGCTACAGTTGTAATGGGCGTATCTTCTCCTCAGAGTCCGGAATTCAGTTGAACATGTCCCAAGCGGTTAGAACCAGTCGTAATAGAGGATTGGACTTGTGTTCGGCTCTCACTCGCGAACACAAAGACAACCCTACTCATTTTACCGCTCTATACATTGTCCCACTGCTGGGTACAGACTTTTTCTCATAGAGAGAAGGCGAGAGCATTGATCGCCATAGTTGCTCAAGGTGGATTGCTATTTCAGTCTTTTTAGTACAACATGCTTAGCCCGGGGGTGGACAAATAGATTTTTTTAACTTTTTTTTGGGAGCAGGAGGAAGTGTCAGTTTCTTACTGACTAAAACCCATCCATGTTCGTTCCTTGGCCCTATATCCAATAGGGCGAAGGAAGGAAAATGGATAAGTTAACTCTTTCGAACAAACTTGCAGCCCCAGAACAACCCTTCAGACCTAGTTCTTCACCCTATTCCTCTATGGATTTTGTATTTAACTAAGGAAGAAAATTTTGAGAAAATACAGTTGTCCATCCCTAAGACCTGCTACCTGCTACCGTTTGTTAGTGGTGTTGGCGACTTTGAAAAAGTCACAATTGGTAGGTATTGGTTTCGAATCCTAGGCCACTTGGACATTCTAACAATCCTGTTAATATCACAAAAGCGATTTTTTTAGGATGTATTTATGTTTGTTTGTTGTTCTTTCACGCAAAAACTACAGAATAGATTCAAATGAGAATTGTTACACATTGTCAGTTGATTTTGACACACCTAGATGAGCACAAAAGGTTATTTTAATCGCGGTATATGTCATAAGTTTCTCGTATCGGGGGGGGTTAGACATGTGGCAAAAACGCTATAGAAACGCTATAGAATAGAAAACAAAATGTATGGGAATGACATATAGCAGTCGTAAACGAATGTCATTCCCATATATTTTGTTTTCTCTTCTATAGCGTTTCTATAGCGTTTTTGCCACTTGTCTAGCCCCCCTGGACACAATTCGAAAACCACAGAATTGAGGTAACATCCTACCATTTCGTTATACCATTCTATATTATATATAACATAGCTTTATTATGATAATTTGAAACCCCCATCCATCACCACGAGAAGAGAAATTAATTCACCATCATTCTCCCTTTTTTATATTTGCACATTTAAATGAAACTCGGCATTCAGAATGACAGACAGACACACATTAAGTACGTATAAGTGAGTACGAGCGGGCAACTCGATCGGTTTCCAATTCCGACGCCATGCATATGTAAACAGACCTGTTAAGGGCAGGCATGATACTGTATTTATTTGTATACTAGCTTCCCGCCAGCGGCTTCGCCCGCGTGAGTTAAAAAATGACCGAGTTTCATACAAAATTTGCCCCCTTTATCTACCCCTTGGGGGTAGAATTTATCAAAATCCTTTCTTAGCGGATGCCTACGTCATAACATCTACCTGCATGCCAAAATTTCAGCCCGATCCATCCAGTGGTTTGGGCTGTGCGTTGATAGATCACTATGTCAGTCAGTCAGTCAGTCACCTTTGAGTTTTATATATATTTAGATTTAGATTAGATAAGAAGTTTTTTATGGTATGAATATTATGCAATTTTATGATTATTCATAGAACACAAGGAGTTAGCCAATAATTACAATTACTAGGTGTTTCCCCTGGTTTCCTTCGCATTCTGAGAAAACTACATCGTGCACCTGGATATAAAGTAGGTATGCTATGTATTAATACAGATCACAAACTATATGTATACAAAATTTCAGATAAGATATAAAAATTAAGATTTATAGATAACGTAATTTTTTCGAATTGGTATTCAAAGTACAAGACCACTTAGCCAGTAATTTATACAAGTTAGGTTAGAGTGTCAATTTATTCCCTTCAGATATATCTACATATACATATATGTATATTTAGGTGTATATGAATGTTCATGAAACAAATAAAGGTATTTGTTTTTTAAGTTTGTGAGGATTTAGGTGTGAATGTAGGGTTTGGTACACATACAGGTTATAACTTGTATTAAAACATGAAATACTTTTTATCCGTTTGCGCGGATTAGTTCTCTCAGAATGCGAGTGAAACTGTGGGAAACATCTTGTTTAATGTTTAGGTAATAAAAAAAAACATATTTCTATCAAAAACTATTCCAAAAATTGAAGATAGAGAAGACAGCTTTTTATTTGGATGAGAATTAATCAGACTCATATTGACTAAAACCCATCCATGTCCAGGCTATGGCACTAGGAGAGAGCCCCGTCACTTAGAGAAGACAGCCTAAAATAGAATAAGAATACTCATAAACTTAACCAAGAAAACTACTCCTTAAATTGCCCATTTTAATATACGAAGGGTCACCCCTTAAAAAGGGCAAATCGAGCGAAATGAAAAGGGAAAACGAGTTGGTAACGACTACTTATCACAAATTAATAGTTTGCACTGACATTTGTGGGTATCTATGAGTATTAGACTAGCTATATACTTATATAACCAATTACAATAGAAATGTAGCATGGTTTGTTACTTACGACACAGATACCTAATAGGGGTTGAAAAAATATATAATGTCACACCCTTTTTTCTCAAAGTTTTAGTAAAAAAAATGATCATATAATAAAACTAGCTTTCCGCCAGCGGCTTCGCCCGCGTGGTCTATATGACTTCAAATTAAAAATGACAGAGTTTCATACAAACTTTGCCCCCCTTTCTGTCCCCCTTAGGGGTAGAATTTTGGAAAATCCTTTATAATCGGATGCCTATGTCATACAAAGAACACACCTTCAAGTTTCAGGTCTCTACGATCAGCGGTTTAGGCTGTGCGTTGATTCGTCAGTAATTCAGGACAAAGCGTTTTATATGTATAGATGTAGCATGGTTGGTTACCTACGACACTGATATCTAACTGGGTTTGAAAAAATATACAACGTCACACATTCTTTTCCCGAAGTTTGGTCATCGCATTATGCGTGAATGGCTGGATCATTTTGGCTGAAATTTGATACAAAGATAGGGGACCGCGGGTCCGCGGTTTAACCAGAATCCTTAGGGAACAACTTCGCGTACCCGTGATAAAAAGTATCCTATATGTTGATCCAGGTTATAAACTATGTGTGTACCAAAGTCCATTCAAATCCATTCATCATCTGCCTAGCCTTTTCCCAACTATGTTGGGGTCGGCTTCCAGTCTAAACCGGATGCAGCTGAGTACCAGTGTTTTAGCGACTGCCTATCTGACCTCGACAACCCAGTTTACCGGGTAACACGGTACCTCTTGCTAAGACTGGTTGTCAGACTTTCTGGTTTCTGACTACCCGTAACGACTGTCAAAGATGTACAAATGACAACCGGGACCTACAGCTTAACGTGCTTTCTGAGGCACGGAGGAGTCTCGCTATGACATAAATGGTCACCCATCCACGGACCGACCGCGCCAACGCAGCTTAACCTTTGATCAGTCGAACCGTGCGGCTGTTACTTAGCCACGAGCTCCTCAAATCCATTCACCAGTAAATAACATACATCCTCATCAACTTTTGCATTTAAATTATTACTAGGAATAAAAAAATATTTATAGGTACCTGTTTCACCCGAAGTAGGTATATATAAACATTTGGGTAGTACGAACATCAAAAACAACCTGATATTCAATTAAAATAGGATTTAGCTAACCCTGAAAGAAGGGAGGGAAATTAATTATATTACTGGAACCCAAACAGATGTTTAATAAAATTGATTCTGGGTACTCTGATACTATTGATGCTGGATGTGTCAAAATCTATATTACAAAGAGATCAAATATAGTTTATTATAGTAGTAGTTCCAACTTCTGCCTGCGAAAGGCTGCAGGCAGAAGTTGGATGCGTCAAGCTGAAGACCGGGCGATATGGCACACGTTAGGGGAGGCCTATGTCCAGCAGTGGACTAGTGTTGGCTAGGCTGATGATGATGATGATAGTAGTAGTAGTATTATAGTATAGTAGTATATTAGTTGATTATTTAGGGACTAGCCGCTAGTCACGGCTGTCAATTGTAGATCTTTGACAGTCGTTACGGAGAGTCAGAAGCTAGAAAATCTGACAACCAGTCTTACCAAGGGGAATTGTGTTACCCGGTAACTGGGTTATGGAGGTCAGATAGGTAGTCGCTCCATATAAAACACTGATACTCAGCTGTTTCCAGTTACAATGGAACTGCGCCCCCGGAACACAAAGAGCTAGAGAAAGATCATAGATGTATTTTAATCAGTAAAGGTCTAATACCCTTCATTCAGAGTCATTTGATGATTTCCCATCCCATAAGACCAGTATAGTAGGCGGCACGTAACTTGGCCAAAATTGTAAGTAGTTTTTCTCTTTTCTCTATTTTCTACATATAAATGTTTAAAAGTAAATTAATACAATTGACGATAGTGTTATGACAAGCATTGAACGTGTTACTTTTGGATTGCACTGGGTGTACATGCGCAAACTTGTTTCAACTACGTTAAAATCTGGCCAAGTTATTTGCCGGCAACTATAAATGGCATGTGTTTTGTTTGGTGTACTTAAACCCAAGTTCACCACCAATATAACGGTCCGATCAACTGACAACAGCTGTTTAGCATAAAACTTCTACCATACGATGGATAACCTATCATTTGGGTTTTTTTCTCCTAAAACGGTCGATTACTAAGCCAGGGTTGAACAAGAAGTTGACAACACGAAAATTCCCGCTTCGTGGTTAAAAAACGTTTTCGTTTAACGGACCGATTAGATAACCATCTGTTGATGAACTTAGCCTTTGATGAGGAGTAAGTCATTCTATTTTTAAATTCAAGCCATATCTAGTGATTTTACTTCTTTGATAAAACACAGTTAACATTTAACAGGCTGGGGTCAATGTTGGGGTCCTAGGTTACGGCATTGAGGACTTTTATAGCCAATTTCAGTTTAAAAACCTTTGTTAAGGTGATAATGGGCATTTGTTATTAATTTTTAATCTCTCTCTTTTTAACACCTGTCCGGTAAGCAAACAAAATGAATTAGTTTTTGTGTGTTTTTTTAATATGCGACTTTGGATGCAAGCTGTACAGTGTACGCGCTGCGTTACGTCATAGCTTTCTGTGTTACGTAATTCTGTGTTTAATCTTGAATGACGTTAAATTTAAATTCCTTTAAAATTATTTCATGTTTGAGTAGTATTTTTAACAATTGGAGGAAAATGCTTACCCAAAAAAAAATGCTTGACTGAGAGACAATAAAAACTTATTTTCGTGGTTACTTTTTTCATTACCCTTACTAATATTATAAATGCGATAAGTTACTATGTCTGTCTGTCAGGCTTTCACGCTAAAACGGGTGAACCAGAGAGTTAAAATATGGTATGGAGATAGATTGAAATCTAGGGACGTTTTGACGCATGGATCTCATTGTGACATAGACGCTTACCCATCGCGTCAAGTAGTCCTTAACCTTATTCTATCAACCCATGCGGCTGGGTAACATGATGCCTATATCTACGAGTATACATACAGCCTAAAACGTCAACGTCCCAAAATAAATTATCTCAATAAAAACCAACAAACATTCATTAACACTATTACATAATTTAATTAACAAAACTAAACTGCCACCTTAATATATATCAACTTTTATTTAATTACGATTTTTGCCAGGATTACACTTCGGGCCAAAATTAATTGGTCACTAGTTAAAAATGCATAGAAACACAAATTGTTCTTGATTGACTGTGGAATCGTTAAAAGTTCGAAAGCGAACAGGAATTTTGATGGTCGATTCCATATTCAGATTCCAGACACGGAAATCGTTTAGTAGTAATTATTGAAGAGTTCATAAAACACCCTTTTCTTTTATTTGAAAATGGATTTTTATTGCCTGACCTTATTTTTAAGGTTAAGTTGTTGAGAAGTTCTATTTGAATTTAATAAATGGAAAGTAAATAAAATAAAATAATATTTTTGCCATTTTTTTAAGACCATTTGAGGTGCTTTACGATGGATATTTTATGAAAAATATTTAATATCTTGTACTGATTTCTATACTTATAAGATAGAAAGGCCATAACAAAACCCTTTTCAGATATGCCGCCAAAATTCGTTATGACATACGTCATAAAAATATGTCCGTTTTTCGTCGTGCATTTTATGGTTGATTATGATTATTTTGCTTTTTCATATTACTACACAATTCTCTTTTTTTATTAACTGATAAATAATATTAAGTCACAGTGCTTAGATTCGGTTAAGCTGTTTTACAATAAAAATCTTAAACAATCAAAGTGTATTTCACATTTTTGACATTAATCTAACAAACAAAAATAACACTTTCCACCATTAAAATTGACTCCTTTAAACTGAGTTCAAAATAGTCGAGATAACGGGCGTGCTGTAACTGTGCCAAGATCGCACATAAATCGGGATTCCCGTTTGTTTGATCGCTGACTTAGTTTGGGGCTGCCAAGCGCCAAGTCGCTTTTGTAAGCTACCATCGAGTTTACGTCGAGAATACTTCGTGTTTGTCTATCATGCTGAGCGTAATACCAAATACTTGCTCATTAAATATCAGTAAAGTTGAATATGTGGCTTATATTATTCATATTAAAATAATAGAGTTTTTTTTTGTAAAAAAATATTGAGGCCATTGTTCCATTTGAATGAATAGTATATTTGGATTAAATATGAATATCAAACGTAACGATGTGATCAAGTTAAACAATTTATATTTTACTAGCTTTCCGTCCGCGGCTTCGCCCGCGTGGACATTTTTTTTACACTTTGGGTTACTTTATTCAAGTTTTAGTAGGGATCCATAGTTATTTCTAGAAATAAATATAGCCTATGTTACTCGTGGATAATGTAGCTTTCGAATGGTGAAAGAATTTTTTAAATCGGTCCAATAGTTTTTGAGCCTATTCATTACAAAGGTTACTTTATTCAAGTTTAAGTAGGGATCCCTAGTTATTTCTAGAAATAAATATAGCCTATGATACTCGTGGATAATGTAGCTTTCGAATGGTGAAAGAATTTTTTAAATCGGTCCAATAGTTTTTGAGCCTATTCATTACAAACAAACAAACAAACAAAGTTTTCCTCTTTATAATATTAGTGTAGATAATAAAACTATATATTCTATACAAATAAAATGCATTGCCCTGAATGACTGACGGGTCAACGCACAGCCTAAACCGCTGATCGTAGAGACCTGAAACTTGGAGGGTGTGTTATTTGTATGATATGGTATCCGGTAAGAAAGGATTTTCCGAAATTCTATCCTAATGGGGTGAAACAGGGAGGGGGCAAAGTTTGTATGAAACTCTGAAATTTATAATTTGAATTCGTATAACCAAGCGAAGCTGCTAGCGGAAAGCTAGTTTACAATAAAGCCTTATTCTCGTAAACTAAGTTTAAATTTATGAAATGAATTAACTTTAGAATAATTAATTTAAAGGGAATCAAAAATTATATTGAGATTAATTTTTAACAGTCAACAATTCAAATTAACGAACCCCTTAACTCATTTCTTTATTTACTTATAACCTGCAATCGCGCACTAAACAAATTCGAGGACGAACAATAAATTAATAAATGCAACATTACCATACAAATGGCCGCCAGTGTACTAGTTTTTCCTTAATTTTTACGTATTACTTGCCCATTAAAGTTTCTGTCATACCTCGTATTAGGAACCGCATTGCGGTTATTTGATGCTAAGCAATAACCATACTTATACCTTTCTCGATAAAGTCGTGGTGAATAGTAAAAAGCTACATTACTCCGGGTAAGTTCTTAAAAAAAAACACAAAAGGTCGGGTCACGCACGTTTCCGTGACGCATTCGAGGACTCGGCGCTAGGGTTGTCAAATGATCGAATTTATTTTTGCATTATTTTTAACATCAATTTTGTGATTGTAAATGAATTAGAATATTTTTGTTATTGTGTGTAGTAATTGGCCTAATAACTGCGGTCAAGCTTTTTGAAATAAAAAGAAAACAAATTTTGTTTGCACCATATTTTTAAAGGTATTTTTTGATATCATTCACTGAGATCGTTGTGTCATGCAGATTTTTATTGTTAGTATTATGCATAGCGTTCAGCAAACCTGCATAATACCACCAAATTTTTCAGTGAAAATGAAGAGGATTTAAATTAATACGATTATTCCTAATTCCGTTTATTACGATTTTTGGGTAGTAGATTTTTTTTTATCGCAGACTTTTTTAAGTCCTTGGAAAGAAAGTGAACAAAAATATTATAGTATCCGAAATATTAATTCCGTCGTTTTATGTTATCCCAGTTACTAACTTTTTATACCCATGAAAGTCATTGAAGAAGTTACAATTAGTTTGCTTTGTAGTATTTTATGTGTAACCTTAATCTAGCGATAGTTATCATTAAATAATCCTAACCTCAGAAAGAACCTACTAACAATTTTTCATAATAAAATTATACAACTTTTTCCGTGGCTCGAATATTTTATCGTCGCAACAATCTTTGCTGGCAACCCTAACATTGGCGACATGTTGAGTCACCATAGATCAAAAAAATACAGATGCGATTTAATCTAACCCGTATTTACATTAGTTAGGCCCTCGATAATATCTTATATGTTATCAAAAGCACACTTTGGAATGAGTAGAAAATTACTTTGTAACCGATTTCCAAAAAAGGACGAGTTTTTCATATTGTCTGGATTTTCTTTACCAGAAGGGTGCGGTGGTGGTGGTATCTACAGCACACATAATCATCATCATCAGTCTTTTTACTGTCCCACAGCTGGGCACAGGCCTCTTCTCATACAGAGAAGGCATAAGCATTGATCACTACGCTTGCTCAAGGCGGATTGGCTATTGCAGACATTTTCGTCAAGGTTTCCTCACGATGTATTCCTTCACCGTTAGTCAGAAGTGTGTTTTATAAAAATACAAAAATTTTCTTCATGTCATATCTGTACCATGTATTTTATGGATTATAGCTGACTTTCGTGGTCTGTTCAAGCAATATACAGTAAACGATTCTCAGATTGCTTTTCTTCATTATAAACTGAATTGAATATTATAGCTTGAATTTAACCAGGTTTTTTCAACGCTTGATTTCTAACTTATACCATTGAAATTATCACTGTAGTGACTACTTGACTGACGTGGTATTCTCCCAACTTTGGCTTTTTTATGAAAACGTAGACATCTACCGGGTCCGATCATATTTGCAAACCATTCCGGGACCCACTAAAATGTACAGCAAACATTTCATCCAAATCGGTTAAGCCATTTAGGAGGACTTAGGTGACACACACACGTACAGAAGAATTATATATTTATATAAAGATAGAAATCATCAAATGACTCCACTCACTGTAGGCGGAGTAGGAAGGAATTTCAAATCCATCCATATTCTATCCTTCGCCTTTGCGTTCGATCCACGTTAACCCCTTCGAACAATCTCGAAGCATCATCCCTTATATTAAAGATACTTTACCACCTGTAACTGAACCCAGTAACTTATTACCGAGTAACAGAACCGTTCTCATTAACTTAGTTGTGATTGTGTAACTGCGCAAGACTGCCGGGTATTAATTGTATAAAGTTGGGCGGAGTTCTTAACTAACCACCGTTGGTATACTCGCTGTACATGACAAACTGAACTGAGTTACGAAATACGAACTGTTGGTTGTACAATAGCTAGATAGAATTTGTAAGTGTTTTTGTATTTATGGTACTTATAATACATGATTTGGCTGGTTTTAAAATGCTATGGAAAATAAGACAGAATATAATAAGAGCTACATTTCTTTATGGGAATTGTGGTGGCCTAGTGGTTAAGGCACTTCTCGTGTACGAGTGTGCGGGCTCGAAACCTGGCAAGTACCAATGTGACTTTTCTAAAGTCATATGTACTTTCTAAGTATATTTTAGACGTCACTGACTAACGGTAAAGGAAAACGTCGTGAGGAAACCTGGACTTAAAAAGTCTGAAATCGCCAATCCGCCTTGAGCAAGCGTGGTGATTAATGCTCATGCCTTCTCTGTATGACAAGAGGCCTGTGCCTAGCAGTGCGATGATATTAGGCTGATATGATAAATTGTGTTAATTGATAAAAATAAGATCAGGGGGTTTACTGTAACTCAACGAAAACGATAATTCGATTGAAGTTTCGTTCGTTTTCTTATGGGTTTCTGGGCGATAAGGTGCAAACAATTGTTATATATGAATAGTATAAATATATCCCTCTATGTACAGAGCATCAGATTGCACCTTTCCGTACCAGAAAAAAAACTATCGTCCATTTCGGTCTTTTCCGAAGTTTTGTTTCGGTGAGTTAGAGTAGGACCGGAGATTGAAGAATTTAATTTCGTTATTCAGTAATAATTTCAATTGAAGTGCACTAAAACATCCTATATGATTGATAAGGCAAATAAATTTCTCACAGCATGAGTGATGATTAACTTTGAGTACAGCATGAGTAATCTCTGAGTTCTATGGAACTATATAAAATTGCTTCATGCAGCCTGCTAGCACAAACTGGTGCAGATGTGAAGAAGAAATTGTAACGCTTCACATCTTTATATTCTTGGAAAGACATTCGTTTACTTGCAGTAAGAATTGCATCAGAACTGAGGCAGCACGTAGGGTGGATAATGCCTCAATTCCAACGAGTCGTGGGGTTTGTGGGGGGCTTATAGAGCCGTGTGAAGGGCCGCGGGCATTTAGAGCTTATTTTGATGCTCTAAGGACGTGGCCGGGTTTTGTTTATGCATAAAAGCGAAAATAGAAGATAAAGAACAAATTTGAATTACGCTTCGGCTTTTTAACCGACTTCAAAAAAGTAGGTTCTTTATTTGGCGGTAAGTGTTGTGATTATGAAGAGATAAAGTATTTCAATGAGAAGTCTGAAAATTTTAAACCGATTCTAGTTTTTTTTCATCAATAGATAGTTACATACCTATATAATCTATGAGTGAAAGTTTTATGTGCATTCAACGCGGTTGACGTAAGCTAAGTGCTTAGTATAAAGTGGCATTTGTTGGTCTGTTTCATTGTAGGTTATCTTTATTACTGAAAAAATAAAAAAAAGAATTATCACCTAATATAGTAAATGTGAAAGTTAGTTTGTTTCTTAAGCTTTCACGCTGAAACGGCTGAGCCGATTTGGATGAAATTTAGTATAGAAATGGACGGGACCCGGGAGACTATTATAGTGTAATTTTTATCCGGGTGCGCCCTCAAAACTGCTAGAGAAACAGCTAGTTTAGACATAACCCACAATATTTCAACATAACCTAAGACCACTAATAAACGCACAAACGCACGCACACACAAGCATACCTAATAAGCCTTTTAACAATGAACAATTCCATTTTATTTCTGACAATCAAAGTTTGAAACTTGAGGGCGATATGAGGAAACTGCGAACGTAAGGCAGACTCAGACTACATCAAAGGGTCTGACTTTGCAAATGACTTGCGCTTGCTACAGACGTTTCTCCGAGTTCGCGACCCGGAATCGGGGTGGCTTGTTATTACAACTTACTTTTGTGTTGCATCATCCTTTATAATACAACTTTGGTATTTTAGGAGCTTGCTGTATAAAGAAATATAGTAATTATGATAGCTTTGGTCTAGCAGAGCGAGTGTTGAGCTGGTGTCCCGGGTTGAAATTCTGGGTCAAACAAAATGCTATTGTAAGTTTTTCTACGCGAAATTTCTGCAGCATTGGATTTTTATAAAACCAAGCGTGTTTATTATGTCAATAGATGATAGTCTGTGGAGCATATGAGCCACTAACACTCTTATTCTTCGTCTTATCGTGAGGGCTGCAGGTGCAGGCTGCAGGTTCGTCAACCTAACATAGTAGTGCCAAAGTTTTCTCTGACGGCCTCTGACGTGGAATTGTAACAACCACTGCCAGCTATCAAGATAGAAGCCGGGGATGACGGCTTGACGTGCCCTCCCAGGCACGGGGGTATTTCACCTCCAACTTCCTGACCCCGGGCTGCATTGATATTTTCCTAAATTCAAAAAGCTATTTCGGCCCAGGAATCGAACCAAACAAACGTTATGCTACCGCTAGACCAACGAAGCAGTCAAAACTAGTATTAAGGAACATATTATAAGCTCTCCAGACCAACTTCGGTCACGGCAGACAATCTCAATGAAAACTGGCCAGGTACGCAGGAGATATTATAGTGCACAAGCTCTTGCGTAGACACAGGTGCACTCTCTATTCCTTCACTCTCATAGTCCGCGATGGGTTGGTAATCCGACACGACCGGGGAGAGTTGAATTCTATGCGAAGTAAGGAATTTCTCATAGTGTTTGTAGCTGCCAGACTTACTTCGCAAAGTATTATTCTCGAATACAGGTGTAAGAATATGCAAAAAACTGTAACATCTAAATTACATTATGGTACATCATTATTTTATATCAAACCGAAGTGCTCTGCCAAGCTATCCAAAATTTCCTAAACTGGTATTTCGAATTGCCATCGGCCTATATTCCGAGACTTGTCCAAAGTTGAATTTGTTAGGACTTCCACTTCATCTGTCTTCTGTGTGCGAAGAGCTTAGTCTTAGAAGCAATTAAGGAAACTAAGTACTCATGCAACAAGTTGATAGTTCCGTGTATTATAGTAATAGTATATGTAGTCCAATTACTCGTAAGGAGAGGCCTTAACTCGCCTACACACACTTCATTATCTTTACAGGTCAAATCACTTGTTGATTTTGGAAATTTTTCTCTAAGCAGCCCGGAGTAAGGAAGTTGGCGGTGCTATATCCCAATGTCTAGGACGTTAAGCCGTTGTCCTCGGCTGCTCTCATGATAGCAGTTGTTACAATTCCATGTTAGGGCATCAGGCGGATTTAAAAAAAACTGACTCGTTAGGTTGGTAAAACCTGCAGCTCTCACGATTAGAAGACGTTGAGGAGTAGGCATCCTCCGCAATGTACGAAGAGCTTAGTCTTAGAAGCAATTAAGAAAACTAAGTACTCCTAGCAGTTGATGGTTACGTACATTTGCTAAATAGTTTCCATTTGACATGGTTAGTAACGAGGAATGGTTTATTTTAGTTGTACAACTGTTCCAAGTTAGTTTCGGAGTTATTCAATGGTTATTGTGTGTTTTGTTTGTTTGTAGTTATTTTCGTTTTATGTTACAATACTGTTAATTTTCAAAGGGTAACAGATTTCCCCCGGGCTTATTAGTTAAAAAATAGGTTTCAAGACCGAAAAACTGTAGGCAAATTATTATGATGGTTCTAGTAATAAACAAATAGCCTTATTGTAACAAAGAACATGCAAATCTTTACTTTATCTATTACACCCGGGGTATTTTTTCCCTCAGGAACCTCCCGAGACAACCGGGTCGGGGAGGACCTGCTTTAGGCATTAGGTCAGGAGACTTTTTAACCCTACATTGTCGTAGTCCGAAGTAATGACAAACTGACACAGGGTATCAGACGCAGGACTGCTGACTTTACGTGATCTCCGAAGCTAGGACGGGTCCCACGTTACCCATCCAAAAACTAGTCAGCCACAGCCTCACTTAGCCCCCAAATCCCATATACACCAATCCCCATCAATTGCACCCATTCAAAGACGAGCCAGCACTATCAAGAGATTGCATGGAGAATGTTTGGAATAAATCCAAAACGTAATGACCGTATCGCTCCACATTGGCTGGTCTGTGACCCTCTGACCCGGTGACGTCACCGGGAACTGTGCCAATCGTGATCTGTGCTGGCCAATTAAAAAACAAACACTCCGAAATGGATTCCATGTCGTAATGTATGATAGGCTTTGGGGGAAGGTATTTATGGCGCCAAATAGAAATAAAGGACCAATTTTTGGAAGTTTTGGTAGGTTCAGTCAGTCCAGTTTTTAGTTTTTTTTTATACTCTCCGCAAAAATATTAGCAGGATTTCTTTTGTTTATGATTGTAAACTGCGTCTGTTTTTCCAGCAACGCAATCTTTTGGCTGATTGGGACCCAACTTATCAGGGGGGTTAGACAAGTGGCAAAACGCTAACGCTAACGCTCAATGTATGGGAATGACATAATATATAGCTAGTCGTAAACGAATGTCATTCCCATACATTGAGCGTTAGCGTTTTGCCACTTGTCTAAAGCCCCCAGAGATCTTTGATAGCTATATATTTATTTCATAGCATTATGTTTCATAAGATAAAATTCCCCGGATAAAAATAAAATAGGCTGTTTGTATTCTAAAGACTAAACTCAATACATTACTAAGTGAATATACATAAGTGTAGGTTTAACTTATGCATATTACATCAAATCTTGTAGCGAAAATGTTTTAGTAAGATTCATCTGAAATATTTCTAGAGCATCCCATTCGTCTTGGCTCATGTTGCTTTTATGAGCGACTAAATTTATTTTACTCAGAAAAGTCACTTCTAAATACGATCCTACTTGAAGTTGTGTGCGTAAATCTCAAAGAAAGATGTGATATTACATAATATTAGACAAATGAACCAGAGTCTGTTTGTAAAATGTTTATCTCGCCTTTATGATCAAAAATTTCAACTACTATGTTTAATAAGAGTTTTACATTTTGTTTAATATTGAACAAAGTAGTCTTTAGTTCTACTTATCTCTACAATATCAATGACAATGCAACATAGAAATACTGACAATTTAAGTAGTTACCATTAACGAAAAAAACCGGCCAAGCTCCTGTCGGGCCACGCACAATAGGGTTCCGTAACACAATTCAGTTCGTTGACTATATAACTCTGTAACTAGTAAAGCCTATGCCGCAGATAGATAGTCAGATGGTCATGTCGATACTATAAGGGTTCTTTATCGACTACGGAACCCTGAAATCCCTCATTATTTCTAGGGTTATCATTCTTCAAATATTCAAACATCTTTCCCCTCTATATAAGTACAAATAATTTGCTTTCACATGCTCAACCGTTTAACAAAACTTAATCTATCTATATAAAATTAATCCCTATTTTTCTTGGTCATCGTATCACGCGTGAACGACTTGACCAATTTGGATAAAATTTGCTACGAAGATAGAAGGGACCCTGGAGGAGGTTTTAGGTTATTTTTTATCTGGATGCATTAAGTAGTTAACTCGGGAGGCGGGTGAAACCGCAGCAAAACATCTAGTTTTAATATATAGTTAACAAATCAAGTGTAAACACGTGAAAATTTTTCACAAAAACCGAGTTAAAACTGCATGAATATTTTATGCTAGCTTGATTGTGCTCCGCTGGGTGACCTAGAATGACGTCAGAGCGCGCGCACCCATTGTAGAATAGAACTCAAAAGAGACAGAAATAGTTCTAACGTTTCAAAACTAACCGGCCTTGTGGCGTGTCATGTTTACTGAAAAGTAGTTTTAAAGTCGGGAGTCATATATGCAAATAAAAATTGGAAAACAAACATATCGAAGACTATAGTCACTAATTTCCTGAAGAAACAACTACATACCTGGCTAAAAAATATCCTATTATTCTGCATCAGTTTTCAATTTTCCTCTGCTCCAAATTTCATGTGAATTGGTCTAGCGTTTGGACCGTGAAAACGACAGACAGGGTTATTTTCGTGTTTATAACATAAGGGATTCGTCCGGGGTAAAACTACGCCCATCCCTACAGCTAAGCAGTGTTGATATTTTCCAGTTCGTTCTGGGGGCTGATATAATCACAGACACATGAAATACTTTAGCTTTGTCTATGGGAATCTGCGATAGTAATTTGTTATTAGAAACGTTCATAGGCTAAGGTGACACACCGTAGTGGGCAGTACATTTATTGGTATCATCATCTGCCTAGCCATTTTCCAGTTATATTGGGGTCGGCTTCCAGTCTAACGGGATACTGAGAGCGACTGCCTATCTGACATCCACAACCCAATTACCGGGTAACACGATACCCCTTGGTAAGACTAGTTTTCAGACCTTCTGGTTTCTTACTACCTGGTACTGACTGCCTAAGGTCTACAAATATCAGCCGGGACTAATGGATTAAGATGTTTTCTGAGGCACCGAAGAGTCTCATTATGACATACAAATATCTATTTATTGCCATCGAATAAAAAAGAACTACATCCATTTTTTTCCCAATTTTAACATCGCACTGTAACAAACGTTTAAATATTTATTTATTTTGTGTGGTATAGCATATTCAATTTTATTATCAACGTGCGGCTTCGATCAATCAAAAACAAACAAGAATATAACGAAACCGCAGTTATATCGGCGCTCCACAGTTAGTTTATTTATTTTGCAGTACCGGACAAAGCATTGTTACGTAACCATCACGCTTTTGATTATAAAGAGTCGGCAGAACACTAACGGCGAAAGAAAACATCGTGAGGAAACCTGGTCTATAAAATCTGAACTCACCAATCCGCCTTGAGCAAGCTATATATATATAGATAGCTTGCTAGCTGTTTTTCGTGGTTTCACCCGCATCCCGAAGGAACTACGTCGTCTTCACGATCCCATCTATCTCCACACCAAATTTTATCTAAATCGGTGCAGCCGTTTTACTGAGAAAGCGTATTCAATTCAATAATTTATTGCGGATCATAAGTACACATTACATAATTAGGTATTATAGGTATTAAGAAGATAAGCCATGTCCCGCCATTGAGGCATACAATATTAATAATAAGAAAAAATAATAGATTAGAATAGTAAGCGTAACAAATAAACAAACTCACATTCGTATTTGTAATATTAGTATTTTTCCAATTAATAATGAAGGCAATGAACATAATCTTTACTCACTCAGCTGTCAACGGCCATAATGATAATCTCATACAAAATTTAAATCCCCTGAATCTACAACATCTCGACTTGTTTAAGCCAAAGTACTATTCAAAGTGAACTATTCACATTAGGAACAACTCTTCATCCTCTCTGGGACAAATCTGTGGAGTTCCCAGTTACAGTCGAGGCCAGAACTACATTCCGCATAATTTGTAGATTCAGAATAAAGCCGAGTGTCTGGCTGGTCACGTAGGAGGATTACAGGGGGAGTAAGGGGGTAGTTAACATATAGAGGGGTAAAAATGGGGCAATTGTGTTATAAAATGAAAAAAAAAATCATGAGTGAATTTTGTTTGCGATGACGCTGATTAAATGTATCATCGACTGTTATTTTTTTACGTCATTTTCATTTTATGAGATCACGCCTGTTTTAACCTTAGGATTGTGGGCTGGCTGGCGGGGGGTAGTGGTGGAAGTTACAAGTACTTAGGAGAAAGACTATTTGGGTTAAAAGAAATTGTGTCCGTGCGCAGGCCAATACACAACAACTTGACAAAAGAGAACAAAAATCAGTAGTTATTTCGAAAAAAAGAGCCTAAGAAAAAGTAGTCAGCCTTTAATTTTAATACCCTTACTAATATTATAAATGCGAAAACAACTCTGCTTGTCCGTCTGTCTGTCTGTTACGCTTTTACAGTCAAACAAGGATCGTTTGGCACTTGGCAGAAATCGGAAACAACTAAAGATGGCGATCTATTTTATGAGATATTACGGATAATTTATACTATGTATAGAGGTACGTTAAAACGATTAACAGACGTGAAACCACAATATAAACGACTACGCCCGCCTGCTAACGGCATATAAGTATGATACAAGTGTCAAAAGATTATTGTACCTACGCCTGTAGGGTAAAACCGAACTTGATGAATTTAAAAATATATAATACTAGCTCCTGCCGGCGACTTCGTCCGCGTGGAATAGTGGTGCTCCGCTCCTATTGGTTTTAGCGTGATAAAATATAGCCTATAGCCTTCTTCAATAAATGGGCTATCTAACACTGAAATAATTTTCAAATCGGACCAGTAGTTCCTGAGATTAGTAGCGTACGCAAAAAAGTAACTTTTCTGGTTGATTTCTTACACCTTGTGTCCGAAAAACCCAAATATCTTACGGAACCCTATTTTTTCCAAAATAAAATTTAGCCTATGTTACTCGTGGGTAATGTAGCTTTCGAATGGTGAAAGAATTTTTAAAATCGGTTCAGTAGTTTTTGAGCCTATTCATTACAAACAAACAAAGTTTTCCTCTTTATAATATTAGTGTAGAAAACTGATTTTGATGAAGTTTCATATGGAGGTAGATTGAAATCTTTGGACATCGGTAAGTAATTCCTTTTGGATACGGTTGAAACCGCGGGAAATAGCAAGCGTAGCTATAAATAAATTATGTAGGTAACTATAAACGGAGCAACTGCATCAATAACTCCAAGATTCCTCCATTTCAAACGTATTTCGCGAAAAACGAGATGCTCCTTTAAAAATATAGTAGCTACCTAGTTCTCGAGTTGTTCAGGAACCGGTTCTAAAGACGTCTCGTTGAAACAAGTTCGAAATTTACGAGTGTACGGGTCCGTGAGCTAGCAACATCGAATGATACCTATCCGTTTTATAAAGAAGAAACATTATTTTGTTCTAGTAAACGTAATTTCTCTTTTTAGGGTTCCGTAGTCGACAAGGAGTCCGTATAGTTTCGCCATGTCCGTTTGTCTGTCCGCGGTGTAGCTCGGAGGTTCTTAGGCCGATAAAGTGGTACAATGAAAAATATTTGCTCCCATTACACGTAAAGTGTGGATGAATATTTATTTCTTACGTATCCTGTCGTGTGAGGTATCATTGGATAGGTCTTCCAAAAATGTTATAAGTGTGCCAAGACTATATTTCGGTTAAGAGAGCCATTTGTGAAATATGTAGCTTTAAAGCGCAAATTTTTGTTCGATACGAGCATCTCCACCTTTAACTTTTGAATGACTGTAGGTAGTTGTAGTAGTGTGTGAAAAAACTCACAGATGTAGCATATAGTCGACCAACTAAAATATATTACGGAACCTCATTTTTTTATTTTTTTTTAAACGTTGCCCCACACTAGGAATTACTCCTGTGTCGTGGGTGCGTTTACAAACATACATTACACATGCACAAACACCCAGACCCGGAACAATTTTAGTTGTCCCGTGCGGGAATCGAACCCGCGACACGCCGCGCAGCAGCCAATTGCTCAACCACTGCGCCAAACGTGCTGTCAACGTTATTGCGCGTGGTTTTTTTTAATGAGAAATTAGATGATAATTATTATATTTAAATTTGTTTTGTCAGGAATTCTTATGAGGAAAATATAATAGTTTTCGTTTGTATGTTAAGTATATTAAGTTTGTACGAAATTATACTTTCTTTAAGAATCATTTTAAGGAGATTAGTCTCTGCGGATTTTCTAGAGATACGTAAATATAGTTACTCCTAAGAATAGTAGAACAAAAAGCATATCGCTTTGCTTATAAGAAGCTTGTGTAAAAACATAAGATAGAAAATAGACAATTAGGTTCCTTATCTTTTTGCGTTACTTCTTGTTGTACAAGATAATATGTAGATAGAATAACTAGTGCTCGTCCGCAAGTCGCATGTTCTTTAGCTCTCTGCACTTCTTTACCTATGCTCGCACGAAACGTGCCTTTCTTTCTAGTATTCTTAAAAAAAGATTCCGACGAATTGAGGACCTCCTTCTTTCTTGGAAGTCGGTAAAAAGGGATCCAAAGGGAATAATTGAGTTGCGTTCAGCGAAAAAAAACCGCGTTTGATTGTGATTTTTTACGCGACATGCATTGTGCCGTATTTTCTGAAAGACAAACAAGAAGACGATGTGTTTTTAGTTCAAGTTTATTCAAAATCAAACTACATTATGTAAGATCAATATTGCCATTGAAAACCGCGATTTTGCAATACACTACGAGCGACTGCGACGAAGAGAAAAAAAATACGTCATCAGTGTTTATTACACGTTATAGTTCTACACTCCTGTTTTTCATCTCACCTTTTTAAAACTTTCCAGCGGTAATGTTATTATACGTAAAATATATTAAAATATATTAAACGTAAAATTAAAAAAAAAAAACGCCGAAACTAGGCCCCGTTTCGGACCTAGCGTAGCGTCAATGTTGGAACAGAGAACAAGTGCCCCTACACACGGGAGCTCGCGACGCGCACCTAAACCGAATCCGAGCTTTACAGTTCACACGATCAATTACTCTCACTAGATTTACAATGATTTTGTGTGTTTTAAAAAGATATCTTTATTTCCCGGATATCTTTACCAAAATAGCTTTTTAACCGACGAAAAACAAGGAGGAGGTTTACAAGTCGACGCGTATTTGTATTTAATTTTTTTTTATGTATGACCGCACATAGCTTTTTAAATATATTAAAAACTAGCTTCTACCAGCGACTTCGTCCGCGTGGAACAGTGGTGCTCCGCTCCTATTGGTCTTAGCGTGATGATATATAGCTTATAGCCTTTCTCGATAAATGGACTATCTAACACTGAAATAATTATTTAAATCGGACCAGTGGTTCCTGAGATTAGCGCGTTTAAACAAAATGACAATATTTCCCTTCACTGCTCTGCTCCTATTGATTGCAGCGTGATGAAAAGTATACTATAACTATCTCAGGAGTATGACAAATAATTGTACCAAGTTTCGTTAAAATCCGTCGAGTAGTTTTTGTTTCTATAGAGTTTATACAGACAGACAGACAGACAGACAGACAGACAGACAGACGGACAGACAGACAGACAGACAGACAAAAATTTTACTGATTGCATTTTTGGTATCAGTATCGATCCCTAATCACCCCCTGATAGTTATTTTGTAAATATATTTCATGTACAGAATTGACCTCTCTACAGATTTATTATAAGTATAGATAGATAACGGTCTACCTCTATCCGGGCATACGCCCATAATAAATGATCTGGTTATTAAGCTTATTGCAATAAAAAAACTGGTTTGTAAGTAGGTCTAGGTAAACGATTTTATGCAGTAGCAGTTAATTAGATCGAGATTCCGAAAAGTGAAAGAATATGTAAAATACAACCGAAAATACTGAAAAGAGAAAAATTAGTTTTATTTAAGCGTCTCTAAGTTACTGTTGTTAGTATTTTGCCACCGATTTCTAGAGCAATGAGTTAACTAACAAAAAATAAAACATATTTTTCTCTTTTCAGTATTATTGGAAGTCGGTTGTATTTTTTTACCTAAGCATATTCTATCTCATTCGTTATAACAGGGATATTAAAATTAAAAGCTTTTTGGTCTTCTAATTGTCGCAGACAGTATTGGTTACTGTGACGTCACGAGTAGTAATGTAACGTAAAAAAGGTGTATATTGATTGTCAGGACTTCGCCCGCTAGCCTAGTTTCCTCTTTGGTTTAGTGGTAGCAAGCGCGACTGCTGAGCATAACGTTCAGGGTTCGAAGGGCAATGTGGCGGAGAAATTTGCAGTAGCAATCTGGAGTCTGGATTTGTTACTGTCCCTTTTGATTGCAGTAAACCCGCCTTGAAGTACATGGTACTAAAAAATAACTGGGATAATGTGACTACTACCTCTGCCAAATTATTACTACATATTAATTTCATTTGAATCAACAAGTTTTACCATATAAATAAACCGATATACGCCAAGCAACACCATTATTCTTATCGGTACAAAACCACTCAACTCAAAGTGTCCACAAGATGCAAACGAAAAGAATGCAAGACAGTACAAAATAAAAGACATCTCAAATTACCCGAGTTATATCATTCAAATAGAGAATGTACCACGCGGAAATATTACCCGACTAAGGGTAGATTCGACCAAACCTGAATTTATACAAGAATAACTATGCGGAAAATTATATATACCACGATTTTATTCTTGAGTAAATCATTAGTCGTTTTTCCATGCAATCTAGCGTATAGCTTTACTTGGATAAGCTACTCACGAATAGCAAAGTGAATGTGAACGAATGTATCACGCGGCCAAAAAAAATTGCTGTCAACTCATGTCAACTCTAATTTGTCGTATTATAGCGTGGAAAAGTAACTGCCAAGCGACAAAGCCCTTTAAATAAATTAAAAAAAATAAAATAAAAATGTCAGTGAATTAAAATGACAGCATAAGTCAATAGGACGCCATTTTATTATTTCTTGAATAAACTTCTTATTCCACGCAAAATGGTGGTATAGTGACTATTCCCGAATAGACTCGTTATTCCTCGAATTGTAGTTGGTTAAACGTGAAATTGATTTATTCTCGAGTAATAAGAGATCTACACCGAGAATAAAATTTATTCCAGTTTGGTCGAATCCGCCCTAAATAAAAACACAGTTTAAAGGGTTGAAAGTTTTATTAAAAGAGAATTATCTTTGCCAAGACTGCCAGAGATCTGGCAAAAGAAAAGTAAATAATATGAAAAGATAAGGAAGCTAGCAGGAGTTTTGATTTGCAAAAGTTTAAGTAATAAAAACTGTTTTCAGTGGGATTCTGAAGAGTGGCAATGTTCTTTTCAGTCTGTTTGTTTGTCTTTTATTTTGATATAAGTTGCGTTTTTTCCGGAGTGTTGCGGAGGAGTGGAAATTGTTAATTCGTTCCATTGTTTGTATGTACTGCAGTTACCTAGTTAATACTTTAAAAAAAAACTATATATATAAGAATGAATCCCTCTTTCATGGTCACGGCATCTCGCGTGTACGGCTAGACCGATTTGAATGAAATTTGGTACGGAGACGGCCACTTTTTATGCAGGTGCGGAACGCGGGTGAAATCGTGGGCAACAGCAAGTAATGAATAAACAAATTTCGAATATTTTTATATCTACACTACTAATTTTTTTACCAAAGAACCCAACGATAGTGGCACTTATTAATAAATCAAAAATTATTTTTCACTACACAAAAAATATCGTCTATTCAAAATACGTTTAGTCTAGACAGAAAAGTACAAAATGTACAACACTACGAATAACGTTGAACAAGTGACAAAAGAAGACAAAGCCTGGGGGAGTTCAAATGGAGTCCGGAGCAGAAAAAAAACAAATTATAATCTGTTTACTACAAGCCAGAATGCATTAAACGCCGCGAGATTGTTAAGCACTCTCATCCGTGAGCACACAGCGAGGTTATACAAGGAATAGTGATGGGACAATACGATTTTTACCGAAATTATCGATTACTTAGTTAGATGATTTAGAAACTGATTAAAAAAAATTCAAAAGAATATTTTTATAATGATTATAGCATACATTTAACCTACCCTGATTTTTTAAAGAATTAGTTCTGCTTTATAAATATAAGACGACGATTTTTGAAAGTAAATGAATTTTAATTATTGTTTGTGTTTTTAATATTTAAATTATATTATTTTTAATACAAATAAAACTTTTTAATGTGTATTTGATTAACCGGATTAGACCTGAAAATAGCTTTATTATGTTTGTAAAATCATCCCTTTAGTATATTAAACCACAAGTTCATCATCAAAATAAAGGATTAAAACCGAAATCTTGTTAATGAAATACAGAGTTTGTTTATTAAATAACTTTAATCTATGTTTTTAATCCGGCTTTAGTATTTAAAAACCTTTAAATATCAGCTTTGTTGCAATAAAAGCCTTACTCAGTGCTGCCATTATTTTCTTTTCACAAAAACATTATTAATATTATTAACACACAGTAGGTTGATATCAAATGTAAATACAATAGCATTTTTGTTGTAAATAATGTGTATTCGCTAAACGATCTGATTTTAAGCTTAAGTACCTAATGATTCTTTTGACAGTTAGATCTAGCCAGTAATATCTCAAACATATTATATTAATGTTAAGTTTATACTTCCCTATAAATTATATGAGTTTAGGGCCGTGTGAACATTTTCCCCACCATATTAAAAGAATAATTTATTTCTCATTTAAAATTGCATCCCTGATCCCCGCAAAAAAACCCGGATATTGTATCGAAGCCCCGGTATTCCCATCACTATTGTAAAACGTACTTATTATTATTACTCGCCTCCCAGCGCAGACGTACGCCCTTGTCGAACAGCGTTACATTAAATGTCATTTGGTTACTCCACGTTTTTATTCTTGACATTTAGAGAATTTCTTTCTCATGAATATATCGTAATAGGTACATTTTGTTTTACGATAGTCATCAAAGTGATCTAGAATATTAAAATTTTATGTAGATTAGTGCAGGTGTAATATAATTTACTACAAAATGAGGGTAATAAATAAATGCTATCTTGTAAGACTGATACGAAGCTTTATACTAAAAAAAATCACAAAAAATATGCCATTTTAAAATAAAAAATATCAATCCCGCGGTTTCACCCACATTCCGCGGGAACTAGTTAACGTACCCGGATAAAATAACAAGCCCATAACAATCTCCAGGGTCCCCTTTATCTTGGTACTAATTTTCATCCAAATCGGGTCAGCAGTTTTACCGTGAAAGCGTTACAAACAAACTCACATTTGCATCTTTCGTATCTATACAGCGTCTGTCTGTTACGATTTCACAGTTGAATCGCTAAATCGTTTTACATGTAATTTAATACGAAGCTACATTAAACACTAAGGAACAAAATAAGATATAAAATTATCTGGTTACACGAGTGAAACCACAGGAAACATGTAGTAAGTACCACAAAGTAAAAGAAAATTAATAAAGTCTTTATTAATTAAAAACAAATCACTAACTAATTTCCAAAGTAACAAACGACACGACAAGTTCAAACATGTTGGAGTTGTAATAAAACTCGCGTACAGTCAGACACAATAGTGCTTTCACGCTAATGAGGTACCAGACGGAAGTCTTCGTGATTGTATGACAGAAAACGAAGTTCTTCCTAAAAGTGCAGACTTTAAAAAAGAATAATCATAATTAGTATGTAGGTATGTATCTATGCTAAAATTATAAAGAGGAAAGATTTGTTTGTTGTTTGTTTGTAGGGTTTTAACTCAAAAACTGCTGGACCGATTTTAAAAGTTCTTTCACCGTTAGAAAGCTACTTCTTCACGAAGTGTCATAGGCAATATTTATTTCCAGAAATAATTCCCTACTAAAACTTGAATAATGTAATCCAAGGAGTAAAAAATAAATAAAAAATACAGATATAGGCATTCAGTTACAGCCTTCTTGGTTGGAGCATAATTTAAATCACAGTTTTTTCTGAATTCTGAGTGACGAACAACAAAATCTTTTTCTGTTTTTTTTTTTTTTATATTAGTGAATAAATATTATTTTGCTTATAGCACACTTGAAAAAAATATTTGATCAGTTTTTGTTTCATTCACTCTTTAATAGTTCATCCATCATTTGGTAACTGTGTATTAATTCAATTCAGTCTTGTCAAAATCAAATTCGGCGCTGTCTGTAGTAATTTAAATTTAGTTCGATGCGACACCAGAATACCATTTGACGAATCGCCTAACTAAAATTTGAATATTTTAGTTAAGTTTTAGTTTAGTGATGTGTACAACAGAATTGATACCATTGGCTTAAGGTGTTTACCCCCCGGTCCGTATATAGTCGAAGTAACGCTTTGGCACACTGTATGGAACCTCTAAAATCAAAAGGTCATGAATAATTACCAAAAGTCAGCTTACACGTGGTTAACATTGAAGTTAACACAGTAGCTATTAAAAATAGCATTTGTATAGCGATTTTAAAATTACACATTCCGCAGAAAACCCCCTGCCTACCCTTTATTGTACCAAGAATACGTTTAATGACATTTTTCTAAAGGTCATGTGTGACTCCGCAGAAGTAATCGCCTTTATATACACATGTCGTTCAATAATGGCATTCGACATGACAATCAATGGAGCTTCACGCTTATTTCCCAGAGGGTATGAACAGGTTCTTGTAGTGTTTAATGTTACAGATACTCCTTTCATCGAACTGCTCTTGTTTTGTATGTCAATTTATGTATGGCTTCGCCCGCGTAGACATATTTTTTTCACCTTGGGCTACCACTACTGTTACGAATATTAATGGCTGCTTTCGATGCTTTAAAAAACATAAGAATCGTTAAAAAGATTCTTGACGGCCTTTAGTTCTTTTCCAGACTTAGAGTTTTCTTTCTTAAATAAAATGGATATTCATAAAACAGAAACCAGTGCATAGCGTGCATTTTTTTTTCTTAAATAATACAAAATATTCTCACAAAACAATTTTGATCACGAAACCGTACTCTTAGTCGTGGCAATTTCTCCGCCGATAAGGTTGAAACTCGTGTTTATTGGCACAGCGAAGTGGCACATCATAAATCAACGGCAATGGCAATGCCACCGACCAACTTGTTCCTGCCAGTATGGATTTTATCTGCGTCTCCTAATGTTCGTTCGTTCTAGCAAGCTGTGTATTGGAACTTAAGTGAGATTGGAATTCTCGCTGTTTTTTTTCTTTGTAGAATAAAATAAGGTGACTCGGGTAAATATAAAGGTAAGGTAACTCTGGTAAATAATAGAGGGTAGACAGAAGTTAGGTCTGTGAAAACGCCACATGAAATGGCCTTGGCCTTTTACCATACAGGTCTCATAATTTAATAATTATGTCAAATATCTAGTTACAACATTATAACTTTAGGACTAACTTTCAATTTACCTCTTAGAATACGCATGCAGAATTTAGGCAGCTGCTGATAATAAAGAAACCAGCAAAGATCAGCCTATATATTCGCCTCTTCTTATACAGAGAAGGCATGAACATTAATCACCGCACTCGCTCAAGACGAATTGGCGATTTCAGACTTTTTAAGTCCAGGTTTCTTCACGATGTTTACCTTCACCGTTAGTTAGTGACGTGTAAGATATACGTCACTAACTGACGTCTACATATGACTTTAGAAAAGACACATTGGTACTTGCCAGGTTTCGAAGTCCTACACGAGAGGCAAGTGCCTTACCCACTGGGCCATCACGACTTACTATAATATTAAATTAATTGTAAGCTAAGACCACTTGTACTGAACCATTACAGTTAAAGAAATCATCATTATAATCATCAGCCTCAACGTTCGTCCACTGTTGGACATAGGCCTCACCTATGTAAAAATGCGGCGCCATAAACAGCATCTTTATATCAAAAAAGAACGCATGACCCTAACTCTCTCAACATTACCAAACAATCCCTAACACTTACTCGTACATAAGTAATCGCACTTAACACCTATTTAAATCAGTCAGCTGTAAACAGTAGCCCTCAAGGAAACATAAACAAACAAACAATAAAAAAAGAAAGAAAGAAAAAAAAAGAGAAAAAGTAAAAAGTACAAGTCGACTCTGCTTTGTATTCATGAGTCTCAATAAATAACGGTTTCAAGGCGTGAGGAGGAACGAACGGTATTACCATTGGTAGAAATAGTGAGTTTGTGAGATTCACATTTATTGGAAACTAGCTTCTGTCAGCGACTTCGTCCGCGTGGAATAGTGGTACTCCGCTCCTATTGGTCTTAGCGTTATGATATAATAACCTATAGCCTTCCTCGATAAATGGACTATCTAACACTGAAAGAATTTTTCAAATCGGTCCAGCGGTTCCTGAGATTAGCGCATTTAAACAAAATGGAGTAATTTCTCCCGTTTTCCCAACATTTCCCTTCACTGCTCTGCTCCTATTGATTGTAGCATGATGAAAAGTATACTATAACCAGCTCAGGAGTATGAAAAATAATTATAAGTATAGATAGATAGTTTTGCGCCAGCGGCTTTGCCCGCTTAGTCTATACGAAATCAAATTAAAAATAACAGAGTTTCATACAAACTTTGCCCCCCTTTTTCACCCTCTTAGGGGTAGAATTTCGGAAAATTCTTTCTTATCGGATGCCTACGTCATAGAAAGAACACACCCTCCAAGCTTCAGGTCACTGCAATCAGCGGTTTAGTCGGATTCGCGCACCGAGGGTTTCGATCTTTAAAAAGAACAATATATACAATAAATACTCCAATTATTTTGTTCTTTTTACCCCAATTCCCCCACTTTTTCCATAAGAGCAATATGATTTTTCAACTATATTCATTTGCAATACACATGAACAATCGTTCTTTATAACTGTCAAGTCGATTGAATGAGTAGTTCCTGAAATAATCAGCTGTGACAGACGGATAGACAGACGAAGTGAAATCATAAGGGTTCCTTTGTACCATTTTTGGTACGGAACCGTAAAAATACAGTTCAAATGCAGGGTTGTTTTTGAAATATTTTAGTTTTGTGTAATTTATTTGTCGAGTTATTAAAACACACTAGAAAACGCCATTTTGAAATTGCGCAAGGATAAAATATAAAAAAAAAACAAAAGATAAATTTAAGCCCACGTGAAAATAGTGAGTTCCAGTGTTAGGGCTAACACAGAAGCCAGGTACAAAATTTATTTAAGGTTTCCTCTCGATTTCGATCGCGTATATAATAGTCAAGCGTCCCTTATTTCTTTTAATTATTATTTTTTGCTGAATAAAAAGAATAAGAAAATGGTCATAATGAAACGGAATTTCAATTCCGTTTGGTTTGTTGTAAAATATTCGTAACTAGCTTTCCGACCGCGGCTTCGCCCGCGTGGACATTTTTTTTACACCTTGGGTTACATTATTTAAGCTTTAGTAGGGATCCCTAATTATTTCTGGAAATAAATATAGCCTATGACACTTCGTAAGGTGTAGCTTCTAACGGTGAAAGATTTTTCTAAAATCTGTCTAGTAGTTTTTGAGTTAAAGCCCTACAAACAAACAAATATTTCCTCTTTATAATATTAGTATAGATAAAATAGCCTTTACCAGTGGCGAAACTAATAGGTATACGACCAGCACACCCTGGGCAGAACCTTGCTTACACCTGGTTCTGCAAAAACGAATCATCATTATCGTTGTCCTATTTACTTTCCCAATGTGGGGTAAAGGCCTCTTCTCATACAGAGAAGGCATGAGCATTGATCACCACGCTTGCTAGTCCTGGTTCAGGAAACCAGGACCCTTTGCCATTTTCTGACACTGGTTACTTTTTGGAAAAATCTACAAATGACAGCCAATAGCTTCACAAGTTTTCCGAGGCACGGAGTAGTCTACGTATGTTATAGATGGTCACCCATCCACGGGCTGACCGCACTAAGCCTTCGATATATCGTCCCGTGCAGCTGTTACTTAGTCACGAGCTCCTCAAAAAATATCATGTCCCGTACAAAAAACCACCACCAGCAAATTTCATACATACAACACCATCTACTAACGAAACTGAAACAAACATCCCTCCTGACAGGTAACATAACAAGAGCGCAACTCGAGTCTTACCCCAGATTACTTCCCCCAACAAATCGCGCACATTACCCCCTAAATAGTAAGTAGGCAACCCATAATCCTAATTCGCAATTCCTTACATTTTTTCACCATTGAACCTGGTACAGTAAGGAGGTAATCGGGGCTATAAATCAGGATACCGACAAAATATCGACTCGCTGTCGGCTGCCTACGTGGCTGGGTAGTACTACGGCGAGCATTCTAATGAGAGCGTTAAGGTTGGTTGCAGACTTGCGACTTTTAATGCGATTATGGTTAGGTTATTTATTTTTAAGAGTGGATTATCTTTAGGCTCCATGTAAATGTACAGTCGCTCCATGTACTCAGCTGCATCGGGTTTAGATTGGAAGAGGACCCCAACATAGTTGGGAAAAGGCTAGGCAGATGATGATGATTATCTTTGAGCTTGCTTGTGGCTTAGTAGCTGGAAAACTACAAAACAACTAGTAAATTTGTTTCAAGTCACAGAAATACGCAGACAATGTTATGAGAGAGAAGGATATTTTTGCATTAAAACTAAAAATAAGATTAAATCATCCAGATTTTTTGCTAACAGCTTCGAGTCTTGATCTTTATCCAATTGAAATAGAATAAACCTTAAACATAGATGATGAAACAGGGGTACACGATACTACCTACCCCTTCGCAAATACTTATCAACTTAGGAGTAACTAGTGAATCGTTCTCATGCAATCAGCCTAATTCTCTCGTATCGATCACGTTCGCATCGACAGGTAATAAATCCTTGCAAGAAATCGCTTTAAAAACTCCTTAGTCCATTGAACGAACACAAATAAAGGAGTACGTTGTTATCGTCTGTTTAATCGGATTTAGGTTTCCTTGGAAAATTATCCACCTAGCTTTTTCTAAAGAGGTTCAAAGTCTTCGAATCACACGAGATGTGAGTAACCGCCGAGTTCACCGACAGATTACCTGATCGGCCCGTTAAATAAAAACATTTTAACCACGAAGCGGGATTATCGTATCCACTTCTTGTAGGAATAAAAAACACAATGATAAGGTATCCATCGTAAGACAGAACTATGAATTTATGGTAAGCAGCTGTTTTGAGATGATCGGACTGTTATCTTGTCGGTGAACTTGGGCCTTAGTATTCCTCCCTTCACCATCATCGGCCTATATATTGTCCCAATGCCGGGCACAAGCTTCTCCTCATACAGAGAAGGCATGAGCATTGAACACCACGCTTGCTCAAGGTGGATTGGAAATTTCAGACTTTTTTAATTCCAGGTGTTCCAATGTTTTTCTTCACCGTTAGTCAGTGACGTCTAAGATACATACAAAGTGTATTTGACTTTAGAAAAGTGACCCGCACACTTGTACACGAGTGGCAGGTGACTTAACCACTAGGCCACCAAGACTTTCTGGCCTCTACCTACCTATAATGATATTAAAAGATTTACAAATGAAAACCAGAACAAGCTGCTTAACGTGCTCATTGATGTAAGGAAGACTACCCTTGACCGATAGGTTCCACAAAAAAAACTAAAAAAAAAACAAATTTACTCGTAGTTCCTATTTAAATTATTTTATGTAGGTATTTATTTAGTAACTAGCTTCTGCCCGCGACTTCGTCCGCGTGGAATAGTAACTTTGGGCTATCGCTAACTTTAACCCCCGATTTTGAAACATTTTTCATTGATGCTCAGCTCTTATTGATTTTAGAATGATGATATAATTAGCCTATATCCTTCCTCGATAAATGGGCTATCAAATATTGGAAGAATTTTGAAATCGGTCCAGTTGTTCCTGAGATTAGCGCGTTCAAACAAACAAACTCTTCAGCTTTATTATATTAGTATAGATTCTATGGAATCCTTGACCTATTACCTGGACAAATAATTACAATAGATAAGATCATCCAATGTATATTTGTCGTGTCAAGCAGTGTGCTTCAAGTGTAATGAAGGACACGCTGGAGGGAGACCGATTACTTCTGTGAATTTGACCTTTAGAAAATGCATTAGTACCAGCATTAAGTATTCTGGGTAAACGGGGTGGTTTTTTTGCGGTATGTGTAATTATAGAATCGCTATTTTTGTTTACGTTTCTGAGAAATAGGTATTAGTATATTCAGTGGCCTTGAACTGCCGCCATTTCAAAATTATTCGAATTGGTTTGAATAATGTCGAATAGTTCTGAAGTCTAGTTAGATTATCTAGCTTCTGACTAACGGCTGTCGACCGTTACACAATATTGCGTTAAATCCTCACAAATAATAAATGCTAAAGTGAGTTTGTTTATTTCTTACGCTTTTACGGCAAAACGAGTAAACCGATTTCGGACAAATTTGGTATGGAGATAGATAGGAGTCTAGAGATATAGGTTTAAACCGGGTGTGTTAAGTAGTTCCCTTGAGACGCGGGCGAAACCGCGAAACAAAGCTAGTAAAATAATAAATGCAGGAAATGAAATGCAATATTAAAACGAGCGAATTACTCTTGTTTACATAAGTATTTTATTTTGACATGCATTTGAATTTAAACCTAATTACAACCATGCAAAGAGGCCATTACGCAAATCATTATTTATCAAACGTATAATTAGTTTGATATACTAAGCAGCATTTTGTTACTTTGAGACATAAATTAGCTAAACATTTGCTGTTTAGAATACTGGTATATCCTAAGTAGGAGATTTTCTCGTTCGAAAATATCTATTAAAAATATATTTTTTTTAATGTGAATATGTAATTTTTGTGATAGTTTTTTGCAAATAGAAGATTATGACTCATACTTTATTGTAGACCCTAGTAACCACATTTATTTATTTAATTTATAACTAACTTCTACACGCAATTTCGTCTATTCGTTCCGTGGAGGCTATACGAATTCAAATTTAAAAAAAAAACAGAGTTCAATATAAACCTTTCCTCCGTTTTTCATCCTTTCAAAGGTAGAATTCCGGAAAATCCTTAAAATAAGAGATAAAACTTTGATATATAATGCAATTTACAAACAGGAATCCTTGTCGCGACAGTCAGAACAATGAGTATGTACATGTGTATGTATTTATACACACACACACATACATACACAACAAACACATATGTATGTTCTTGAAAGCTGAAATGCTTTCGCAATATATATTTAAATCCTTTATCAGTTTTGCACGTAGCGGGTACAATATTTCATGATGATTAATTGATGGCAACACTGCCAACCGATGAGTATGTTTCATCTGTTATTGGGATTTTTGCTTTTTAACGGTAATATTATTTACTGGGTTCGGAATATGCTTGGTAAACAGGCTGGTTGCTACATACTTGAAGTTAGATATTTGTACTTTAAAAAATATGTTCAGTTGCACCAAATTTTTATACTTTTACGAATATCACGAAACATAATATCAAATTAGCATAGGTACTTTTAATATTTTTTATGTTATCAATGCATAAAATAAGTTAAGTAAATATAATATGTATATAATGAATATAGTATAGATGAAAAACATAAAATAAAAGCAAAATTATTCAATTATATCCATAATAATTATATCTATCTCTAATTATAAACATTCATCTTTAATTACACAAATATTAGTTAGATTGACAAGCAAACAGTTTTACGAAGATTTTTGGGAGTAATTTTCTCAGTAGAAGAAAAACATTGGAAATAAATATTTCTTCACAAACAATAGAGGATGAACAACAATGTTAGCGATGAAATTAAAGCTTACCAAAACCCATCATGGCGGTGCGACTTACCTGTGAAAAAGAAAGAAAACATTATTTAATATGAACGACATTACGTAATGTAATCGTTCTTATATGGCGAGACTGGTGTAAGGGAGTTTTCTTAATAAAAACATGGTTTTTGTTTTACCTAAAGTATAAATTATACGACACAAATGTCAGAATATTCTTTTTTATAATGTTCACACTTCAAAAGTTTTTTGTGATGTCGCTGTCACGACATTTTTTTCGTGTAACTATAAACGTCACATTATTTACACACAGATATTCCCTGTATACACTGACAGCCGATTGCATCAAACTTTTTATCATTAATTTATACTTTATACTTTTACGAAAATCAAAAAACATGATAATATCAGTAATAAGAACACTTTGAATATGTTTTATGTTATCAATACATAGTAGTACAGGATCCCTGGTACATTTTTCATAATTTATTACTAACAAGCTGATTTTTCGTGAGTAGTTTCCTTTTGACTAGACGCCCAACTTTTTTCTTTCCAGTAATGTTGGTAAGTGGTATATATAGATATAATAATTAAGTAAACATATATCATAAAATTTAAGACAAAAAACATAAAATAATAGCCAAATTATTCAATTTTATCCTCCATTTTGACAGATCTTGAATGACAGTTCTTCCGTTTCACGTATAAGTAACCTGATATTTATTTGATGCAACCGGCTGTGAGTGTGTTATAGTGTAGTGAAACCTATACCAAAAAGTCTAGGTATGTCAGTCATTATGATATTTTCTGCATGCACATATATACTTAATATACTACAAGCTGATTTCCACGGTTCTGATTGCACTAAGGGATATAGGTAGGCTTTTTTTCGGATGGGAAATCATCAAATGACTCCTCTCGCCGTGGGTGGGGCGGGTGGGAGTGTCAGACTCTTACTGACTAAAACCCATCCATGTTCCATCCTCAGTCCTTTGTATTCCGGGGGCGCGGTATCTCTTTCGAACGTCCCGCAGCCCCGGCAGGCTAATTTACACGTACCCTGAGGGTACTATTTAACCCACCCGAATAAATAGTAGCCTGTAACCGTCTCCAGGGCCCACCTATCTTATACCAAATTGCATCTAAATCACTGAAGCTGTTGTACCGTAAAAACGTAACAAACCAACTCATATTCGCATTGACATTATTTGTTAGGATTAGGATAAGAAACATACCGAATTTCGTTAAACTAAAATACATACCTCGATTACGAGGATGCTACAAACTTTCTTTATTTACAATTATATCGGAACGTATATAACTAAAAAAATAATGAATACATTCTTTCAAGTTTTGGAAGGTCGCACTTGATCCCGCTCACTCAAACCCGCAAGGAATCTTGAAACTTCCGACAGCCTCTTCACTCCGTATATATTTATACGTTATTTGTTTGTATATCATAATATCACGCCTATTTTTACCAAGGAGTTAGGCAGAGCGCCAGTTATCGTCAAGTCCTACTAAATAGATGCGAGCCTGTTGCAATTTCTGTGCAGAATCCAGCCCTCATGCTGTTAACGAAAGTTTCACACTTTTTTATACTTTGATACTTTGGGTCAAAGCAATCTTTTCTATTAGAAGTCTTCAAAAACGAGCATCATCATCCGCCTAGCATTTTCCCAACTATATTGGGATCAGCTTCCAGTCTTACCAGATGCAGCTGATTAACAGCGTTTTACATGGAGTTACTGCTTATATGACCTCCGCAACCCAGTTATCGGGTAGCACGATACTTCTCGTAAGACTGGTTGTCAGATTTTCTGGCTTCTGACTACCTGTGATGACTGTCAACAATCTACAAATACAATAAATCTCTCGATATTGTATGTGAAGGAACCTAAAAGACATACGTTGAATCTTAGGAAAATTCAACAGCAGTTTTGTAAATCGCATACTGAGAAAAATACTTCTTAGCAGATAAAAACTATCCTATCCTTATCCTGATAAAAAGTAGCCTTAACCGTCTCCAGGGTCCCCTCTATAGCTGTACCAAATATTACCCAAACCCATTAAGCTGTTTTACTGTGAAAGCGTAACAAACAAACAAACTTACTAACTTACAACTCACTTTCGCATTTATAATATTATAGTTAGGAAGTAAGGATAACATTGATGAAAACGCGAAACAGCCAATAACTTTCAAAACCCGATTTTCAAGCATTCTTGAGGGTTTACAGGCGACCTTCCAAGACAGGTCGTAAACATTTCTATATCAGGGTGGGATCGTTAGCACGCAATCAAACAGGCTGGCCCAGCAATAGTTTCTGTTCGTCTCCTAGATTTGATGGCGCGATAGATGACCGATCCCCGGAAGGTCGACCCGTGGGTCATAAAACAAAAACTTATATAGTATAAGAGGGTTCCGCGTGTTTTGTATTTAAGTTTATGTCGGGGTTCAGTGAATGGTGTGCGAGATGAGATGCGAAATATTTTGGTTACGCGAAGGGGGAAAGTAAAATGTTTTTTTTTTGCCTGCATTCCTGCGTAACGCATGGGTTATAAGCTAGTATTTGAAAAAATATAACCGTTAAGTGCCTTGTCAAGCAAAAAATGGTTACTAATTTATTGCTATTTGATATCAAACATAGTTAATAAAGACTTAATCGCTCAGATTATAAATATCGATTTTAAAAAATATTTTTTAGTCCTATTCACTACACTGTTTTTTTGTAATGTAAATCGTTGATCGTGTTCAAAATCGTGATTTTGTTCTGACCCTGCTATGTTATAAATGATGGAAGAATAACGACTTTGCTTTGCAAGGTGACAATGCAGGCCAGAAAAAGTGGAGTAAACTTTTTACTTAGGAATATAGGTAGGCTAACATAAATTTACTTTTTTTAAGAATGAGAAATCATCTAATGGTCCCCGCTTATGTCAGAGTGGGAGGAAATGTCAGAATCTTACTGACCAAAATCCATCCGTATTCCATGAAATACCTTTTGCGTTCCAGATACGTGGTTACTCTTTCAAACAATCCCATACAGGTTCGGACACATGTACGCTAGAATAACTCCTTAGACCGATCGATCAACGCGGGTACAATTCTGTCTCAATTCCCAGGCTTAAACCTGCAGAAAAGGTCTAGATTGAGGACGATAATCAGCGAGCCCTAAGTATAGTCTAGGTAATAATGTAACATTTTGGTCTGACTAGATTTTGGGCCTGTACTGAACAGCAAACAAAAGACTATTGTATCGCACGTTGGACCTTTTGTTGTTATATATTACCTGTCTAGACTAACACGTGTCCGATTAGAGTTAGGTGCTAGACATTATTTGGAAAAAATAATATTTTTCCTTCATTATCAAACTATAATATTTATATTCTATTAAATGTTTATATTTTTTATATTAAATAATTATAGTTTGATAATGAAGAAAAAATATAATCAATTCTTTCATGATTCATTTTTGCGATTATTTCTGTCTTCCCATAAAAACAAAACTATTATATAAAGTATACCTATACTATGTTTTAATACAAGTCATGGCCTATCTGAGTACCGAATCGCATCTAAATTTATTCAATCATCAAGGTGGGATTGACTATAAATGCGTAAGTTTCTGAGGATGTATGCGTTTTGTTACTCTTTCACGCAAAAACTGCTCAGTAGATTTAGATGAAATTTGGTATACACATAGTATATAACCTGAATTATTACATGAGATAATTTTTATCTGGGTGCTCGAAGTAGTTTCTTTCAAACGCGGGTGACACCGCGGGAAAGAGCTAGCTGCTATAATGAAATACAATTTGTTATTTGCTGAGCGTTTCATTTTTATTTCAAGATGTCAGATAATATCTCTGTCAAAAGCAAATGAAGAGTTAAAAAGAAAATTGCGAGCATTAAGTTGGACGTGAGCATTTTTCAAATGGACTGAAATTCGATGATTTTTTCGAGAAATTTTCTAAAGCTCTTCTATTTGTGCAATCTGAAACTATCTATTTAGTAAATACAAAATAAAAGAAGTTTTCAGACGTAAAACTATAGCTTTATTAACTTAATTAATCACATCGTTTGAAAACTAATTACAGTAACTAATTAAAAAATATTTTTTTAAAAAAAAAGGGAAATAGGGAACCAAACCGTGAGGAAACCTGGATTTAAAAAGTTTGAAATCGCCATACCGCTTTGAGCCAGCATGATGATCAATGGTCATGCCTTCTCTGTATGAAAAGAGGTCGGTGCCAAGCAGTGGGACAATTTATAGACTGATGATGATGGTGATCATCTATACATATAAAACGTTTTGTCTTGAATGACTGACGGATCAACGTACAGCCTTAACCGCTGATCGTAGAGACCTGAAAATTGGAGGGTGTGTTATTTGTATGACGTAGGCATCCGATAAGGATTATCGAAAATTCTAGCCATAAGAGGATGAAAAAGGCGGGTAAAGTTTGTATGAAACTCTGTAATTTTTTTAATTTGAGTTCGTACAGTCCACGCGGGCAAAGCCGCTGGCCGGAAGCTTGTAATTAATAATTTTATAAAAAATCACGAAATGCAACCAGACCAGAGAAATTTAATTTATATCCACAATTACTGAGAAGTCAAGCGAGCTCATATTTTAATGGCAGTAATGTATTACGTGTATTAATATTGTCTGCGGTTTTAAAACAACGGACTCTGTGTTAACATTAATGTTGATTATTATTGCAGGTAATCATTTTGTTGTTGTAATGAAACTCGACTTTTATACACATAATACTCGTATATCTACACTAATATTAAAAAGAGGAAAACTTTGTTTGTTTGTTTGTAATGAATAGGCTCAAAAACTACTGGGCCGATTTTAAAAATTCTTTCCACGAGTAACATAGGCTAAATTTTATTTTGGAAAAAAATAGGGTTCCGTAAGATATTTGGGTTTTTCGGACACAAGGTGTAAGAAATCAACCAGAAAAGTTACTTTTTTTGCGTACGCTACTAATCTCATGAACTACTGGTCCGATTTGAAAATTCTTTCAGTGTTAGATAGCCCATTTATTGAAGAAGGCTATAGGCTATATTTCATCACGCTAAAAGTAATAGGAACGAAGCACCACTATTCCACGCGGACGAAGTCGCGGGCAGAAGCTAGTAATAAATAAAATAAAAGAAAATAAAATAAAAAATAAAAACTCGTATATGTAAGTTACTTTATTTTGGGTTTGATGCTCGGGTCAAGCAAATTGTTATGGATAGATCTAGATAGATAAAAAAAATATTTAGTACGAAAATATGATACAATACAAGAGAGGATCTATTTATAAAAATAATTTGATGTTTGTTAATCTCGCTTAAAGTCAAGAACGACTGGGCCGATTTAGCTGATTTTGGGTTTGAAATATTTTTCATAGTCCAGGGAAGGTTTAAACAGTGAGAAAAAGTTTAGTTACATGTAGGTGATACGAAGTTCACCGGGTCATCTAGTTACTAATATAAAGAACTATGAAGATATTATTATTCAGGATCTTTTCAGTCCATTATGACTTCTGAAATAAAAAACGAATATCCAATTGACATACCTATCAAAAGGCGTTAAAAATACATTGCTGCATATGTTTAGACGTTAACCTCATTGATACTTTTAACTAAGCAATGTATATCATCGAATTGTCAATATGAAAGGTATCGCAAGTGAAATTGAAAGATATCAGCTTACGTAATTAAGGGGCCGGTCTTTTTTTTCGGATGGGAAATCATCAAAATCAAATAACTCCTCCCGCCATGGGAGTGAGTGCCAGACTCTTACTGACTCTAATCCACCTATGTTCCTATCTCAGCCCTTTTTATTCCGGGGGCGCGGTATCTCTTTCGAACATCTCGCAACCCTAGCACCCTATGGCCCTGGGGGAGGGCCCCATCACATCTGCTGAGAGCTTTTTAAGGCGCGCGTGGAACATGTACGCGCCGTCGACACGGGCCTAGTCCCTGCCGGACGGTGAGCCACCCATAGCTCACCGTTCGCAGGCCGTGTGTTGATAGCAAAATTACTAACACATATAACTTAGCCATAACTGAAGTAAATGCTAGCATATCATACATAGTTATACGTTTGCTTAACCAACCAAAAGTAGCAATAAATTGTAAAAGACGCCGTACATAACAAATTCAACAAGTAGAGCATCTAAGAACAAAAATATCCATTTACATACAACAAAACGGGGAACATTACAAGAAAACATACGACACAAATAAAAGACTCTACATAGAGACATAGAGATGTAGAGTTAACAACACGACAATACTGTACGGCTATTCGGAACTTCGCATCGACTGTAACAAGGTTACTCTACCTGCTCTATGTCGCGATATATTATGTTGATAGAGACTACAAATAAAACAAAAGTTTCCGCTGTTAAGTTTCGAAGGCGGATGTAGAGTACCTATTTGTTGATATCGACTCTCTGTAGAGTAGGTACAGTGTAGATAGGACACCGTATTTATGAATTATGTCGTGTTTTTTTTACCTATAATGTTTTATTAATGGTATGTTGTTTTAAAGAAAGAAGAAATAAAGAAAGAAAAAACATTTATTTCTGGACACGCACAGGAAAAAGACAATTAGTAGATAGTTAAAAAAATAAAATAATAAAACAAAATAGAAAAAAATTATAAAATTAAAGACATTACATTATACCTGTAAGAGGCCAGAAAAGGCTCCTATCTCAGCATAATGCTGTTCAAATCCTATTCCCTATTTTTTAAAATATTCAACTTTTTTTTACGAATAATAAAAAATTAATTCCACAGTCTTTTTGATATTTCTCCAAAATAAATAACTACAGACAAGCTGTTCCTCGCAGTTTTATACATATCCTGAGGGAATGACTTAACGCACCTGGATAGAAAATAGCCCATAACCGTATCCAGGGTCTTCTCAACATCTATGCCAAATTAGTCCAGCCGTTTTACCGTGACAGCGTAACAGACAAACAAACTCAATTCAGCATTTCTATACTTATATTAAAGAGAGGAAAGATTTGTTTGTTTGTAGGGATTTAACTCAAAAACTACTGGACCGATTTAAAAAAATCTTTCGCCATTAGAAAGCTACATTTTTATGAAGTGTCATAGGCTATATTTATTTTCAGAAATAATTAGGGATTGATACTAAAAATTGAATAATGTAACCCAAGGTGTAAAAAAATTGTTCACGCGGGCAAAGCCGCGGATGAAAAGCTAGTTTAATATAAGTTAGGATTCTTATGAACAAACATCAAGTAGAATCACATAACACTTAAACACCCTTCATAACCTGGCCTCATATTCGCCACTTACCACCTCCGTCGCCAAGGCGTTACTACTGCGCCAAGCATTTAATCCATATCGTGTTTATTAGGATTAACTAGTTACACGATCCAGCGCATTATATAATTACGAAGCACCTATCAAATCAGATTACCTTCAATTTCTCGGCGAATGTACTTGATATGTTGTAGATGTTATTTATACCTATTTGGTGTTTGCCTCTGAGAGGCAGTTGGTTTGCTGTTTATTTGCGATAAACTGGTTTTTTAGGACTACTTAATGAGCCCGGATAAATTAATATCGTTCCTCACGTTTCAATCTATTTTCACACCAAATTTTACCTAAATCGGTCCAAGGATTTCACTGTACAAGCGTAACAAGTTAGATGTAGTCGTAATTTTGGCATATTTTATATTATTGGGAAAGTAAAGATAATGATATTTACTTATTTTTTGTCCTCAATATCGTCAAATTTCTCGATCTATGTAAGGTTTGCTGCTGGGTTAAGCTCGCCTTTGTACATATTTTTTCCAATGTAAGTTGTGTAATAATTGTGATTGTGTACAATAAAGCATAATAATGATTATAGAATTATAAGCTACATGTAAAAAAGTCGACTATGGATTACTCTATAAAAATCAAAACAATAAATTGCAATTCAACTTAAGTTTTCTATTTAGCTATAAAAGTTCCAGTTAGCTTAAAAAAATGCATTTATTTATCTAACAGTTAAGTACTGCAATTACAGTTAACATTTAGGCGATTAAAACTACGATGTTATTATAATGATCATATCAAGCAGAATTAATAGGTCGGTTCATACGACCTTTAGTTAATACAATGATAAAACGGATACGTCATTAATATATCTCTGGGCTTACTCGGTGGCATTCATATTTGATTGTGTGTTATTGTTTATTCACCAGAATTAAATATTAATTAAGTTTTATGTGACGAATGAATTTCCAATGTCATTGTGATGTACATACTATTATATGTATGTTTTTTTAAATCTAATAAAAATATTGTAGGTTTCGGTTTTTGCTTTAGTCCCAAAACTTCTCTAATTTTGCTAATATATACTCGTAAATATACCGATGACCTGGAGAATCATACGGTTTTTTTATTTGGGTTCATGTTGTATTCAATATACTTTAATGATACAATTATCAATGATAGAAAAAAATACTATAATAAAATGTCAAGTAATCTGTTTGTCTATTCGTCCGCCACCGCAAAAAATAGCTAAAAAAAATATGGAGAAAATTTTAAAACCATTGATAGTTTTTTTATGTGTATATGGCTGCGTTAAGTTGCGTCAGGATGTGTGAGAAAACAGCTAAATTATTATCAAAATAGGCAAAAAACTCTGTCGCATCTTTCAAACCTGTACTAATAAAATAATCTTTGTCCCTATAGGTAAAGAAGTTGGGATCAAGTTTCTTCAGTTATCAGCTAATCTATTGGCAAGCAGACTCACAGAGCCTTGAGGCTGTATTAATATATTCTACGTAATTGCAAAGTTGACATTTCCGGGCTTTGAATTTGTTAAAAGTTTTGGAGGATTTATCCTGAACGGGCAATTTGCCCGCGACTTCGGCCGCGTTTAAGTAGGTCTATTCCATGCAAACCTCATCATCTCTTTAGGAGATTTTTGTTTTGGTTTTCATCATCCCTATACCATTTTTTCCCCAAAAAATTAATTACGATTGGTTCAGTAGTTTAGCTTTTAGGAGTATTTATATATTGTATGTAATATAAAATTTTGAATACGATAAGCATTTGAATACGACTGCGTAACTCTAAAATTACCTTCCACACTTCCTAATTCTAAGATTTAAAGTAGTTACCAGACTTTCAAGCATCTGTCTAAACAGTTGGGTCATCATCAGCATCGTCGGCCTCTTCGCTATCATATCCCTCTGCTGGGTAAAGGACTCTTCTAATACAGAGAAGGCATGACCATCGATCACCACGCTTGTTCAAGGCAGGTTGGCGGTTTCAGACTTTTTAGCCCAGGCTTCCTCACGATGTTTCGCTTTACCTTTAGTCAGTGGTGTCTAATATACACTTGGAAAGTACATATGACTTTAGAAAAGTCACATTGGTACTTGTCAGGTAACCACTCGTAGGCGAGATGCAGATGTCTTATCCACTAGGCCACCACGACTTATATAGTTGGGAGTTACATGCCAATATAAAGTATATTATGTAACCTGTGAATGCTCATAACCGCAGCTGTAGCAACAGGAAGATAACTACGGCGTGCGAAGGGTTAAATATCAAATATTCAGTGGGCAGCCGTATGAAGGATGGTCACTTATTACCCGGGTATATTACCCCGTAATCGTACTGGTTGTAAGGTGCGAGTTTTTGGTTAAAATGTGTGGAAAACATTGTGGTTTTAAAGAACAATGTTGAAATAAGACCTACTACTCTGAATCGTGTAACTGTTTTGAAGACGTGTTATACTAATTTAAATATTATATTTACAATTTAATTCATTTCATTTCATTTCGAGTCTTAGTGGCCTAGTGGTTAAAGTATAGGTGTCTCGTGCACGAATTTGAGGGTTCGAAGTCTGGCATGTACCAATGTGTCTTTTCTAAAGTTACACGTACTTTCTAAGTGTATCTTAGATGTCACTAGCTAACGGTGAAGGAAAACATCGTAAAGAAATCTGGATTTCAAAAGTCTAAAATCGCCAATCCGCCTTGAGCAAGCATAGTGATCAATGCTCATGCCTTCTCTGTATGAGAAGAGGCCTGTGACCAGTAGTGGGACAATATCTAGGCCGATGATGATGATTATGATTTCATTTCGTTCCGACGTTGTGTTCCTGCTATGATCAAGGTAGTATGTTTTTTTTAAAACTGATACTCTTAGAAAAAGGATATTTTATAGTTTTTCTATCCAAGCAAGAAAGTAAGAGGTAAATTGATCTTTGCCCACTTTTATGAACGTGTCATTCCCAGCGGTATTAAAATCTTAAAGATATAAGGGTTCGGTTCTAAGATATTTTAATATATAAAATACATTTTCCTCGTCCTATTTTTAGCCATATACTAACTTAACGATCGTCTTCTGATGGTTATAGACTCAAGACTGAGAATGGAAAATCTTAATAAAATTTTGTGCGACCAGAGACACGAATTTAGGACCATTCAATCAAGTCTAATGAGTCTAGCCTAGTCACCTGCTGGTCTAAATTAAATTAATGAAACTGAATACGAAAACAAATAGTTTGAATAATACCACATTCTCTTTGGGGTCGAGTCAAAATATTAATTAAAAGACCTTAGCAATTAACTCTTGCTGACATTGAAATTCGACGTTCAATACCATTTTGAACACCTTTTCAGTTTAATAGCGTGAATATAACCTTAAAGGGCGTAGACTTGTTATTGAGATAGCGGAGAAAACAAGGAGACTGATTAACGCATGCGCGGACCGCTACGACGCGTAGCAACTCGTAGCGCTACGATTTTACTACGCACCGTAGCCTCGTAGTAGCTAGTATTAGTTTTGTTTGAATAACGGCTATATTTTCATGGCTTTAAAGTTTAAAATGACGTGTGAGGTTGCATGTTTATCCCAAACAGAAGTTAATATAGAAATGTTATTTGAATTTGGAATCTATACTTTTAGGATAAGGTTTAAAATTGAATTTGGTAGTTTTATTTTCTTAAACTGAGTAGTTTGTAAAAGTGAGCGGTCAAACATAAATTATTCTACAGACGATGTCAGTTACATTCGGGCAATATCGAAATTGTGTTCATATATTTATCTCTAAGTTGTTGTAATCTTATAAAGAAGTCTTGAATTGAAACTTACATAAATATTATGTTTATTTCTTTTTGCTTTACGTTTTGCTTGTGCTATGCATATATTAATTAGTACTATAATCGATGAGGTATGACTATACTATAAAGCATAAAAAGTACAAAAAACTACCTGTTTCCCGCGGTTTCACCCACATCCCGAAGGAATTACTTAATGCACACAAATAAAAAGTAGTATATAACCGTTTTCAGGGTTTCTTGTGTTTCCATGTTAAATTGCATTCAAATCGGGTTTGCCATTTTACCATGAAAGCGTTACAAACAAACTTACTTTTGTACTTATAATAGTAGGTTTTTGCTAATTAACAAAAACAAAACGCAGTACAGCAACATGTCAATGTCAAAATAACCCCATTGGCCACAAGAACAAAGCCATTACTCATAGTAATATTATCTAAAGTAAGCCGCTATTACTTCCTACAGCCCATAACTTATAGTGCGTAACGCCATAAAGGCTGGTTCACACACCCGCAAGTATTCGCACGTAATCGCGCGTATTCGCAGCGATACGCTACGCGTCTTTACCCTTAAGATAATATGAAACATCGTAAAAATGTTTATGTCATGAGGATGGGTCGAATCCTTTAGTCTTGTATGGTAGTTTTTGTAGGAAAAATGCATAGATAATGTTACTAAAGTAACTAGATCTGCAATCACCGAACACAATGCGTGCCATAAAGGTTGAGCCCACAGACATAATCATGCCATCTGCCAGCTAGACTTCAACTGAATGTCTGGAAAAACTGACTGTCTCCGTCTTTGTCGAACAGATGTCACGTGCATAATGTTTGAGTTGGTGTGAAAGAGATAAATAGAACTTTGCGTTAAAGTGGTTACTAGTTTCAAAGCTTCGTCTACATACCAAAAATGGTTACGTTTTTTTGACGCAAAATGTTCGGGATTGCATATCTATTGTAAATATTTCTCGATGGAAAAATGTGAATAAAAATATTAGCTTCAATGTTAAGATTATAATTATAAAAAATCATGATATTTTAAGGTATTTAGGATTTCCCGTAGTCAACATATCAACATGTTCCATATAGTTATGTCTACCTGTCTGTCTGTTTGTCGACGGCTTAGCCTAAGACTATCACCAGAAAACTATTGCACCTTTTTTTTATTTAACCGCTATAAATAATCAATATACCTAAATATAAAATTTTAAATAAAAAAAAAACTCCACATTTTACGGAGAAGTCAGTGAAAATATATAAAAATAAATAAAAGCATACTGCATACACCAACTTCCTCCTTTCCTGGAAGTCGGTTAAAAAGAAAATGTCGCCGGATCGAACGCGACGCGATTCTTAAGTGTCTATCTCTGAAGTACACAATTTATCACTACCTACAAAAAGGAAGGTCGGAAAACGTCGCGAAAGCCCGAAAAGGTAAAATCTAATGTATTTTAACTGATAACAAATATTTACCTAACACAATTCTGTGATTTTTTAAATGCATTGGACGTGTTCTTTAAAAAAACATTGATTTTAAATCAGACCGGGCTTTCCGCCTGAGGCTTCGCCCACGTGGCCTATACGAATCCAAATTAAGAATGACAGACTTTCATACAAACTTTCATCCCCTATTTCACCCCTCTAGTGGATGAATTTAGAAAAATCCTTTTTTAGTACACATTTACGTCATTCAAGGACAATTTGTGCAAAATTTCATACTTCTAGAATCAGCGGTTTGAGCTGTGCGTTGATCGATCAGTCAGTCAGTCAGTCAATCAGTTTCTCCTTTTATATGTACATAGATATAGATAAATGCAATGTTTGTGGATTAATAATATTCCACTAAACCTTAAAATCCGTCTGTCTTTCTATCTGTCTGTTACACTTGTATGGGAAAACGGCTTAATGAACTGATATTAAATTTGGTATCCAGATTAACGGAAGCCGTCTGTCTGTTACACTTGTGCGGGAAAACGGCTGGGTCGATTGATATAAAATTTGGTATCCAGATGAACGGAAGCCTGGGGATGGACATAGGGGTAGTTTTTTCTGGGGGCGTAAAATAATTAACTCAGAACGCCGTTTTAACCATGGAAAGAGAGCTAGTTCATCTATAAAGTCTAATGCTGAAGCTAATGATATAATAATGGATTAAGAGTAATTGGATACAAAATGACAACTGAATGCTTATAGCCTTGGGTTGGCATAATTTGGACAAGCTGAATGTCAGAGTTCTCCGCCCAATACTGCAGTCCAAACCACAAAACAGATAGGGTAAAAAGTTCCACTATGCAATAGCGTGATAAGCAAAAATTTTTTTTTACTGTTTTAAGTATATTTTCTCGTAATATGTGTTACTATGATAGTATGGAAGAGAAGATATATAGTAATAGTATATAGTAGTAATAGTATATATAGTAGTAGTTATAGTAAGTAATAGTTATAACTATCTATTTTATGTATGTCGGAAAGTTTTTTCCCTAACATAATCAACCCTATTAATGGCTGGTTGCCTGAAAGTTCATTTCGAGGGGTGAAAGGTTTTAAGCGACATTTTATGAACTTTACAGGAGAGCCATTTAAAGAACGTAAAAAAAATTGCCAAAGATGTCGGATGCTTAAAAAATATGAGCGAAAATTGCATTGTCTTAACCGCCAAAAAATGCTCAGAGTCGTACGAAACCCAATCGTACGATTCCAAATATGTATAAAAGTAAATATCGCTTAAATCCCTTTTTTACCTTTCATCCCTCAATATAATTTATATTTTATACTTTTACGGAAGTCACATAACTTGATATCAATAATTAACAAAGTTTGAGTGAACAGGCTTCTTCTGGGTTAGCTCGCTCCATCGTCGACTTTATCTCTGTCACCTCTGACCTAAACTTGAGTCAAGAATAAACCCATATCTAATTTAAAAAAAACATTATTTTATTATTTATAATACTATTAAGACATAGATATTATTTGCTAACATTAACGATAAATCTTAAGACGAAAAATATAAAAATAATAAGTTTTAACATCCATTTTGAGAGATCTTGAATGACAGTTCTTCCGTTACACGTATGAGTAACCTGATATTTTTTTGGTGCAATCGGCTGTAAATTTTAGGGCCAGTTGCATTATCTTAAGGTACAGGCGTACATACTCTATAACATAACATGTTATATAACATGTCTCGTGTGGAGACTGAATGTTATGTTGTATAACATTTGTAAGTATTAACACAGTTACGTTATGTAACTTGTGTTATTTAACAAGTTGTGTTATATTAATTGTTTTGTGTTAATGTTACTTAATCTGTACGCACCTTTATAGTTATAATGTCCATATGACGTTTTCATAGTCACTGTACTGAATTACTAATAAAAATTACTAATTAATTGCAGCTGTTTAATTGCTATTGTAAACTCATAGGTACTTTATGTGAGATTATTAAGCTATAGGATATAAAATTTAGAGCCATTTGATTGGTTGAATATAATTTATTTTAAGTGGTACTTGTGTTTTAAAATTAGGGTTGGCCTTCTGATCGCTCCTACTCTGTGGCACAGACTGCCTGCAGTACACTACAATCAAAAATTCATGTGAAACAAATGTCAATGTCAATATATTCTCTCCATTGATCGTAGACTGTATTCATTTACATTAATAGGATTCAACTGCTATCTATTAATGGATTACTAAACCTCTGATTGACCTCGTGCATACTAATAGACTTTGAATAGTCTAACGTGGTCAGAACCACATTAAATATTCAGAATCTGCAATGCCAGTGAAGCTCAAGAAACCACTTTGAACGACCCCATTTTGTTTGCACTGTAATAAAGTCATTAATGTTCCGAAGTTTGCTCAACAAAAGATAACATTCGCCTGACAAAAGCAATTTAAGACTAGGAACAATAATAAATACCACAGCCATACTGAACATCCACACACGCAAACATTCATTTAGGCTCGGAAACGCGCAAAGATATATCACCATACCTAATGACAGCTTACACAAATCGCACACAATTCTCAACCTTATTACAACAGAGATAAAGCTCAAACGATTAAAAGAACTGATAAATAGTTGCTGATAAAATTTCGTCCTAATGCGGCGGTTTTTAAAGTTCAATTCGGTATGTACGACAAATTCCGCAGAGGTGCGCATCTAGGGAATGCAAGCAATTAGGTACTTTTACATTGCAGATGTTCGCAATTTAAAAAATTCATACTCACCGTCCGTCGTAGATGTTATATTCATCTTGAGTCAGCAAAGAAACCTTTTAGTTTTTAACTGAGCGAACTCTAATTTGAAATGTTTTTATATTCAAAGTTCTTGGTATATAGCGTCACAGTTCGATATTTGAAGTATGTAAGGTGCTGCAGCTGTACTGCGGATAGCACAGGTGTGAATATTTACCCCAACGATACAGAATCACAAATCACCGGCAAGGAGTACTCACTAAACGTCAAGTTATTCAAATTCCGAACGAGCGACCGCACGCGGCCAAACGTCAACTATTGGCGCGAACACTTGACAGGCGGCTGATTGATTCCGCGCGTTCGGATACTCGCACACACTTGCACTTAACACCACAGGCTCATTGACAGCAAAGAAACGTTCGGATATCACCCAATTAGCAAGGAAGATGCTACTATGCGAGCAATCCGAAGCTTTTTGATAGTGTAACGACAAAACAAATAGTCCGGAATGAGTGAGGCACGGACATGCGCAGTAGGCATTGCCGTATGCGTACTTTGTTAAGCCGTGGTTACCGAAAGTAGGCTCTGTCAGATAAAATTTTATTTTCTTAATAAAAATGGCATAAAATTCAATGAGTCTTGGTACTCTTTTTTAGCTGCTCGCTTTGTTACGTTACGTGAAATGAGCTGTAGTAATAAAAATAGTCGTCATTTATTTTATCTACGAGTTCACAGAGGTTGACGATATTTTTAGACTCCATACTCGTATCAATTGCAACTATCTCTTGGCACTCACGATATCATATCGACTTACAAATGTACTTATTATACGTTTGTTATATATGTGTGTTTACTTCAGCACAGTATTTCACTCTCAAATTTCTCTTCTGTCTCTAATTTTTTAAATATTTTTATGTGCCTCAAACTCAAAATCTAGAATTTATTTACAATAACGAACGCTCATTTAAAAAAATATTGTTTAATAAAATTAAATTTTGAAAAAAGAACACAACCGTCAGACCTTGCGGAGATTAAAATCTCCTTGCCTGAATGCTCCTTGCACGCTACCAACATTATAAAATTAAAGATGGAGGTTTTTAAATAGAGTTTTTAATATGGTGTGTCTATATGAACGGCGCCCTACTGCAGCGGGCTAGGCTGGCACGTTCCGCGCAGGGTTCCCACTCTTGAGATATTTATCCAACAGTGACGGATACCTGACGCACACAACCGCACTTTACATACATATAGGTGACATGTGCGTGCGTACTTACATTATTTTCTTTTCTTATTTTTTTTTTCATTTTTTGTAGAGTGTAGTTCAAATATTTTTTGATATTATTAGAGTGGTTTCAAAACAATCAATAACAGGTATTATAAGTTGTTAATAATAAAAGAATTGTATGTTAGAAATAAAATGTACTTCAAAATTGTTTACTTCCATTTTTTTCTCTCTAAGAATATTTTTTATGTGGTTGTGGCTCCCTCCAAGTATCATTAAGTCATTGACTCAACCGGGGTTGCCTATTTAGAAAATATCCTAATGGCTGAGTTATAATAAGGACCACTTGAAGGGGGTTAAGTAATTATTTGTGAAGGCTGTATTTCGAAACTGGTAGAAACATTATGATTTTTGCACATTAGTTTCTATTTATTAAAATTTTCCGATGGCGAAAATCTATGTATATTCAGCATATTTCGGCTTCCTTGCATGCAGCACCAATAACATTCCCTATCATATATTATAGTTGCAGTAACCTCTAACCATGAAAACATCATAGTACCTTCAAAAAAGCTTTAGTGAGATTTATCCAGTGAACCTACAAAAAGCATAAATAAATAATTTTATATCTATCGACAACCTTATACGTCCCTAACCACTTTAGATCCCGCGAGGCCAATGAGGCATCTCTAATTTGAATACCAAATTAAACAACCAAAATCATAAAAGTCAATGAACCTTCTAAAGAAAGCCAATAAAGAAAAAAAGCCGTCATATATGCAAATGAAAAATATTCAGGGGGCAAAGTTTCTAAAGTTTTCCCGAGTTTATCGATAAAACTTTGAACGTAACAACACTAGGAGCAAATAAAACTTATGTATAAGTTTAGAGTATTTTTAAAAATGTCGATAACTTTCGCAACACTATACAGAGTTTAAAATTCAGATATTTTTCAGCGGATAAAGTTCGCTGAAGGATTTAACTAGTATGTGGGTACTGAGATACTTGATATAAGAAGTTTTGTGTTTTCACCTTTCTAGTTTTCTAGGTGTTTTCCTAGGTAACTTCTATATACTTTGCTTACCTCAACTTTTCCTCGGAATTTAAAATTCATTTCAACATTAGGACTAGAAAGAGTTGGGTATAATGTTTTTTATTTCTTACTGTCTTAACTGTAATACACTCGGCGTCACAAAAATCGCACCTCATCAAGAATTCTTTTCAAAGTCATTTTAACCCTATTAATCAATGGTAGACATATGACTATGGGGTATCATTCGAAAGGTAATTTATTTAAATTTAAGAATAAAACAAAAGATTTCGTTTTTGTTTACCAGGGAATAAAAAAAAGCAAGTTGATTATGCAAATGACTAAAACATGTTTATTTACAACAAAAAAAAATATACAAAAGAGTCCTTAAAAACAACTTAAAACCTAGTGTTGCCCCCCCTAGCCCTGATAACTGCTTGCATGCGTTCCCTCATGGACCTAATTAATGTTACAACAGTCTCCTGAGGAATGTTGTCCCATTCTGCTACGGCGGCATCTTGGAGGTCCTGAAGCGTGGTAGGGGCAGGATTCCGTGCCCGTACTCGCCGTTTCAGTTCATCCCAAAGGTGCTCAATTGGGTTCAGGTCTGGACTTCTCGCTGGCCAGCGCATAACAGGTATCCCAACTTCTTGCAGGTAGTCCCTTACAATTAATGCGGTGTGACAGCGGGCGTTATCATGCATTAACATGAACCCACTGCCAATATAACCCGCATAAGGGACCACGTGCTCCTCTAAGATCTCTGTTATGTACCGAGGAGCAATCAGCGACCCTTGCCCGCGAGCACCTCCAGTCCGAGAAACGCACACAAGGTTCGTCTTGCCGTCGATTGACATGCCGCCCCAGAACATGCACGAGCCACCCCCGTATTCTACTGTCTCTTGAATACAGGCATGTGTGAATCGTTCCCCTTGCTTTCTGTACACCCTCCTACGCCTGTCGTTACAGAAAAGACAAACCCTTGTCTCATCTGAGAAGAGCACAGTCCTCCATTGTTCGATTGTCCAATCCACATGTTCCCGAGCAAATTGTAACCGGTCTCTCCTATGCTGTGCAGTCAATTTTGGCCCTGTAGCAGCCCTATGAGCTGCAATTTTCTTCTCCCACAACCTTCTTCTAACCGTGGAGACACTCACAGAAGTTCTGCGAGCTGATCGGAGTTGTTGTTGCAGCTCAACAGCATTGGAGAACCGATTTCGTAAAGACGTCGAAACAATGAAGCGATCGTCTCTTTCGGATGTGCAGCGTTGTCTTCCAGATCCACGTCTTCGAATATAGCCACCAGTCTCTTGGAACCGTTGGAACACTCGTCGAACGGAAAATCGACTCAAGTTCAGTTGCCGAGCAACATCACATTGCCGCATCCCTGATTGCAGTAGTGCAATGACTTGAGCGGCTTCATCTGCAGTGGTATCCATCTTCAGGGGTATTTTTCTTAATGTAGCTGTTCACGTGTGTTCACTTCAACGGTTGGAGAGCGAATGACTCACATTTAACCCGGGTCGCCCGTTTTATACCCTTCTAGAGGGGTGCAATTAGTGGATGATGTGATGCGTATTTTGACAACATTTTGTTTAACGTTACGTGCTAATGAGATTTGATGTGTTTGGGAATTCTAACTATTGTTAAATTAAAGGTCATTAAATATACTTTCAATTGATACTAGTATTAATTGGGTTCAATTGATTCCTTGATAGCGGGGCATGCTTAAAACTCATATTCAAAGAGGTGCGATTTTTGTGACGCCGAGTGTATAATAAATGCAAAAATGAGTTTGTTTGTTTATGAAAGAGTAATAAACAAACAAACTTAATCGCATTTATAATATATTCACCTCAGTGGCAAGATCGATGGAAAGTACATTAGATTTTAGATAAGTCTATTTTTTCTTTCTAGGATTTGATCCTGTGGACTTGTGTTTGAGAAGCGAGCACCCTAACCTCTATGTCACCAGGACAAATGTCCTTAAATTAAATAATTTAAACGTCAAGCACGACGTGCGCAAACTTTATTTTATTTTTATTGTGTTTGTAGTTCTGTGATTAAATCTAGAATTTTATTGTGGTGAGTCGCGAACTAAATTAAAAATAAGGTGAATAATATCTGACTACTACTTATTACGTAGCAAGAATAGAGGAGAATATAGACTGAAAGGGATTTTCAATTTGTTTGTTTTCTTATTGTCCATTATATTGGTTTACAGAACTAACCTTGTAGAGCTTTGATTTTGATATTTATGTGGTAACCATTAGAGTATAAATTCCCTTAAAATCTGCACGTCTGCCCATAAAATTACACCTTCATAATAATGAATACTCTAAAACTATTAATTAATTTACTAATGATTTTACTTAAAAAAACACCACACCTTTCCAAAGCTTTAGACTTAATTAAAATTGAAGAAAACAAAACTTGAAAAAGCTCTGTCATTCTAACCTCAGCCGTCAAAGTCAGTGCTAACTTAACTACAGTTAATTCGTTTAGCCGACGGCTTTTGTTTAATCTCAAAGTTAACCGATACGTCTTGTTAGTTGCGTAATTAATGAAGCCTTCACTGGACGCAAGGTTAACGGCGTAGAGTTACTTTGTGGGTATAACCTGGTGGGAGATATCAATTTCTTGGGTAAATCTATGGTATCTTACAAAATTTCGTATGTGATACTAGTTTCCGCCCACGCCATCACCCGTATTATATGCACGTAAATATATTCAGGGGACCTATTTCTTACTATCAATGTGAAAGTTCGGATTTAGATGAAATTAAGTACACACAATGTTTATCAACTGGATTGACATAAAATAGTCTATATTACAGTAAGTAGAAGAAATAAAATAAGTTTTCAGGCAAACAGTGGATGTCCAAAAACTTTCAGAGGTTGAGATCACCTAAAAATCCACTTTTTTAAAGCAACAATATTTTTTTACTATAAAATAAAACCAAAAATTAAAATCGGTACTGAAGTAAATGAAGAGTGATCGAAATTATTCTTCCAGGTAAAAGATTTCATTGTTCTATGAAATGCGTCTAACTGAAACTTCCTGAAATAAACTGTAGGTGGCTGTGTAGCTACTATGTAAAACCTCGTTTGACACCTCAGAGATTTGCCTAACCAATGAGTTCAGGACGCCGCTAACAGATGGCGTTAACTATAATAGTTAGTAGTTTAGTTGTTCAACAATGTGGAATAATGTTGACGAAATATAATCGTATTAATGCGAAAAATTGTTTGTTTTTGTAAAGAGTTCACTGTAAAATGCCTGAACCAATCCAGGTAAAATTTGGCATGGACATAGATCGAACCTTGGAGACAATTATATGCTACTTTAGCCGGGTGCATGAAGAAGTTTCCATAAACATTAAAACTAGTGTAAATTTAAGTGTTCAAATAGAAAAATGCCATAAAATTGATTGCAATAGAATGCGATTCCTTAAAATAATATATTATTTAAAATTAACTTGTATGCAATCGTTTTAATCTTAAATATTACAATTGAGTTTGATTCTAGTGTAAGATAATGTGATCAGCAGTACTATACACGTAATAATGCTCTGAGAACGTAAAGATTATTATTTAGGATTTTAATTGAACATTTTTTTTAAATCATGGAAATTTAAAGCATTTTTGACAGTAAACAAAATTACAAATATTTCCAAACCTTTTCAAAAATATTTTTTTCCTCATAAGCGAGCACTATAATTCAAATTTTCCAAGCACCACATTTTCTATCATTGCAAACATATTATTACCACAAAAAATCACCAACAATCCACAATAATAACCACAGCCGTACCCTAAAAAGAGTAATTAACAGAAGCGCACAATAGCACAGTGGGCCACTCTCAACAATAGCCCGGACAAAATATAGCCCCAACAAAAGAGTTCAATTTAGCCCAACTAAACCAAGAAACGCGACCCGGCTACACACGGTAATCCGATAAAGAAATCTTTATATCGGCACGCGAACGAAATTAGGGGATCTAACTATGTCATTTTTAACCTAAATGTGTCAGAATTATGGGTTTTTCATGTGACTTAAATGGACGTGATTCGGTGGTTTTGTATGGATAAATATATTTTTTTTGTATGAGTGTTCGCTATAGCCATAATATAGAAAGGAAGAAGAAACTTAACCCAACACTGAGATTGAATAAATTACCTAATTATGGACTTGTATTTTATATATAGGAAAGGATAGAAAACTGAGAAGATGACTGATAGAGAAAGGTACTTATAATATAGAAAGTTATAAATTATATTAACATTTAAGAAAAGGGGCAGAAATGAAATTATAAGTGTACACACAGTAAGACATACCGTGCTTCTCTCGTCTATATCGATCACCTTGAATGTAGATATTTACTCTCACGTAAGAATAGCAACAGCTTTTCCAAGAGCTGACATTCCCATCCAATTGATGATTCCACCCATGTCAATTGATGATTTTCCATTCGAAAAAAAGGGTTTTTTCATGTGCACCATTCGCTAAATGCATCATGAAAACGAACAAATCTTTAACAGGAAACAAAATAAGAATAACTCCACAAAAGTACTAAAAAAATAAATTATGAAAAGTAATTACAGACTGAGTACCGTAAAACTATTTCCTCAGCAAAAGCTTTGAACATAAAATGGTTGAAACTGAAGTTGGAACGTACCACGAAATTTAATTTAAATCTACCTTTATCTTGCCTAAGTAAATACCACGATTTAGTTGGCAACACCGAAGGAATTGTAAATTCTTAGCTAGAATATGGACTACACCAAAATCTGCATTTTGAAAACGAAATATGTTTTTTTTTTGTAATTAAAAACGTGTTAATTTTATTTTATCACAGAATTTTAAAGGTTTTAAATTTAAGCTGTAAAAACTTTTCGTTCGAATACTCTTATGACATGATTTAAATATAATAAAACTAATTCGTAAAGGTTTTTGACAACTTGAAGCTTAAACTTAAGTAACTTTAAGCTTTTAAACGAGTAAGTATATTAAAAAAAGAAATTTGAATGTCAGCTGCAGCTGCGCATAATAATAATCTCCCCAGACCGACTTCAGATCACGGCGATCTCATTGAAGACTAGCCAGGTCTGCAGGAGATATTATAGTACACAAGTGCTTGCGCAGACACAGGTGCGCTCTCTATTCCCTAACTCTCATAATCCGATGGGTCGGCAATCCGACACGACCGGGGAGAGATCAGGCGCAGGACCGACAGCTTTAAGTGCTTTCCGAGGCTGGGCTCCGTGCCTCTCGCTATGTTAAGAAAACGGTTACCCATCCATGGACTGACCGCGGTAAGCGCAGCTTAACCTTGCTTATCTATCGATCCGCACGACTGTTACTTAGCTACGAGCCCCTCATATTCAGATATATGACAGATGCGCAAAGTATACTTAGTTATGGCTATGTTCCGATCTGGCTATAAAAAATATTATATTATCTGTGTTAATTTAACTTCGTACTGCCTCGCATTGTATGCACATAAAACAGTAACATCGACATTGTAGCTGGAAGATAACAGATGCTACTTATTATATACAATCTAACAAAAGTTATATTTTTATAATATCACTAGCTTCCCGCGGTTTCACTCGGATCCTGAGGAAAATACTACTTCGTGCACCTAGGTAAAAAGTATCCTATATGTATCCGAGTTATAAACTAAATAATAATTATGTGATACTAAATTGAATCCTAATCCATAAAACTGTAATTATAACACTTAAAAATGGAAAACTGCTAACTAATAAAGGGCGTCAAAAAAATCCTCCACGTCGCAGTCAACTGGGAGCGTACCGAAGAGCCTGCCTGCATTGCCACGTTGGATAGCTATGATTATCCTTTGGCCAAAGTAATAGCAAACCCATTAAGTAGTTTTTGTGTAAAAAATAACGAACATACATTCATCCTCACAAACTTTCACATTTATTAATACTAGAGTTCGCCCACTGGTCGAATTTCAAACATGTTTTATTAAATGACCTTCTGATCTCCTTCTCTATATAAACTATAACCGTCTTACTTGTAAAAAACCTGTAATCTGAGGTTTAATCATTTCCCACCTAATCCTTACTTAATGTCGTAATCCAGGATTAAGCTACGAACTTAAGTTTGGATTAACGTTAAACAGCATTTATGAGTGAGATTTCTTAATCCTTTGCTAAGTAGTAAATTAACAATTAATCGGACAGGATAAGTAAGTGTGCGAAATTTCACACACGTCCTTCCGCGCAATTTTTGTAAAAAAATGGGTACAAAGTTTTCACTTAATAATAGGTATATAGATTTATTAATATTACCTAGTAGAATATGACACTAAGGGCACCTCGTCCACTAATGACCTAGACCAATAACCCAGTCTTTGATTAATTTGATTAATTAATGCAGTAAACGAGTACAAACTTGAAATGACTTCTAAATTCGTGGCAGCCTTGTTCTTTAACTTTTCTTTTACCTACCAGTTCGGTGTAATTAACTCTCAAACCGTCAGTTGGTCGCGTGTACCAGTCGATTTATTAAAGTGCCAAACGATTATTAAGTTCAAGTTGCACGTCAAAACCATGCCAGTTAATTATTTATTTCGATGGCTCGTGAAATATATCGATAATTATTATTATAGAGGTGGACTGTGACGGTTATTTCTTTTGTAAAGATTTGAATATACGAAGTAATTGGTAGTGTTGTGATTTTGATTGTTTATGAGACTTTGAGCTGTTATAAAGATTAAGTTTTGTGGATTGAGCCAAGCAATGCTAAGTGACATGTTATGTTACAACTTGCTAGGTTTGGAAATCGTACTGGCGCCCACGACTTTTGCTTCAATGTTTATAGAATCACTCAACAAAAGCAACCCAGGGTCGAGTGAAATTAAAAAAAAGTAAGTAAATTACTACAAGTCGATATCAAAAACCTCACAATTTTTTTCTCGTTTCTACCCAAAAGTCTACAAACATGTAAGAAAGAAAGAAAAAAAAAGTATTTATTTATAAATGATTCTATTTATAGACCCTTGTAACATTTCCAGAGATTTCGTAGTATCTTATTTACAGTTCCGATGAAAATCTAATTTCGGAAATTAGATTTTAGTCTTCTTTCATTCATTCAAAAAATTCAGATTTCCATTAGTTATTATTATTACGGAAAATGTATCAATATACTCAGGTTTCGTAGAATTGTAATTATAGTTTAAATTCAACGAAAATCTAATTTCGAAAAACGGAAAATAATTTTTAAATATATATTTTTTCCTAATTTAGTTGCGCTGCGTGTCCATTTTTTTTTGTTCTGGGCCTGGGTATTTTATGCATATGTTACGTAAATTTGTAATCTCAGGATGTGTGTCGTTACCAATACTTTAACTAACAAAAAAACCGGCCAAGTGCGTGTGGGCCCGCGAGCAACATAGCGCACTTTTTAGTCAATCAACTATAACTCTGTAACCGGTAAAACCTATTTAGCCGACATAGTTTTCTTTTTAGCTTCGTCATATAATATGCTACTTCTTATATAACAATACCAAGTAACAACTTTCTAGTAATAAGATCATCTAAGGTAGCCACAGATAAACAGACGGACGGAGATATCGATACTCGAGTTCCTTGTTGACTACGGAGCCCTAAATAAAACTGAGCTATAAGAAAGTGTATAGTACGTAGACTTATGAATACTCGCGTGACCACCGGCCAAGGACAGTATGACGACTTCCATCAGGGTCTGTTGTCAACCACCGATCATTTGTAAAGAAAGACGAACTACTGAGTAATGTCAGTTTAATGTTTATTAAAAAGTTTAGTTTGAACTTCCGAAAATAAAGTAATAATTCATACTTATGAGACAAATAGCTATAAAACATATAATCCTACTAATAATATAACCGCGAAAGTTTGTAAGAATGTATGGATGTATGTTTGTTTCCCTTCAACGCAAAAACTACTGAACGGATTTGGATAAAATTTGGTACACACATATTTTATAATCTGGATTAATATATAGGATACTTTTTACCCGGGTGCGCGAAGTAGTTCCCTGGGGATGCGGGTGAAACCGCGGGAAACAGGCTAGTGTATAATATACTAGCTGTAAAACTAGCCTATAAACCTACAACCGGGTCCCATCTTTCATCGTAAATTTCGTCCGAATCAGTTTGGGCGTTTTGCTGTGAAAGCGTAACAATCTCACTATATTAGTTAGAAATTAAGTCATAAAATGTGAAATTGTATTAGCTAACTTGCCTTTCTTTTGCGAGATATCAGACGAAGGAATTTCCTCCTCCTTCCTTTCTGTCTTCCGCGGTTTCACTTGCGTCTCGAGGGAACTACTTCACGCTCCCGGATAAAAAATTGCCAATAACCTTCTCCAGGGTCCCTTCTATCTCTGTACCACAATTTTAACTAAATCGAACTGAGTAGATCCAGAGATTACCCCCACAACCTCACAAACACAAATTTTACCTCTTTACAATATACTAGCTTTCCACCAGTGGCATCGCCCGCGATATTTTAGCCAATGTATACAAAAATTTGACAAATTACAATATACTAAAACTTTCCTCTTGAATCACTCTATCTATTAAAAACCGCATCAAAATCCTTTTCGTAGTTTTAAAGATCTTAGCATACATAAGGACAGACAGATAGCGAGCGACTTTGTTTTATACTATGTAGTGACGTATAGATGTGTGTTTACCAAATTCAAATCGAATCAGTGGTTTCTGCGTGACAGACTAACAAACATACATACGTCCTCGCATTTATAATATTAGGACGATTGTATAAGTAGGTTCAGTGGTAGGTCACGGTGTCAAGTAATTGTGTATGTGTAGCGAGGGTTCTCCGCTAAACAGAAGACAATCAAACGGCAGGTCTGTTGACTAGGCTGATCATTAGGACGAGTCGTCACCGGCGCGCGGCCGTGTTTACTAATCAGGAAAGTTGTAGTGCAAATACGACAGAAGACTTACTTCGGTGTATACTTGGGTTTATATATGTATAACCATTTGTTAGTTTATAATCTATCGATGTAAATAAATAACAATAAATTGCTGAAGTTTATGTACACGCAAAACTTCCGAACTACCAAATTGGTTATTTTTTTTTTTGTGTTCCAGAAGTTCACATTTTCTTTTATTGTGAAATTAATCAATTTAATTTAATAATAGGCAAATATAAATATTATAGTATTGTTTTATCCATACCTTCTAGTAGACAGAAGTAACACAAATAATTCAAAGAAATCTAAACCTTTAACCACCAAAATAAAGTCTATAATCAAAAGTCAGTGGCAACCAAACATTTTATTACGTGGTTCGTCAAATGCAATCAAACATTTGTAGACGAAAGCCACAGATTATACAGGGGGAGCCATTTCTTTCGTTCTTTTATGCCTACGTTAGGTTGAGTAAGTGTAGCTTTCGTTATCCATACTAATTGTAACATTGAGGAAGTAAAGAAACCTATTCTGTACAAATTAGGGAATGGCATTCGAGGTGTTTTTAGGGTTCCGAAGTACGACAAGGAACCCTTATAGTTTCGCCATGTCCGTCTGTCTGTCTGTCTGTCTGCGGCATAGCTCCGAGGTTCTTGATACTAGAAAGCTGAAATTTGGTATGGATATGTATATTGATCACGCCGAGAAAGTGGTAAAATAAAATTTTGAAAAATATTTTTTTTAGGGTAGCTCCCAAACACGTAAAGCGGGGATGAATATTTTTTTTCTCGCGTACCCCTCTGTGTGGGGTATCGTTAGATAGGTCTTTCAAAAATATTTTGGGTGTGTCAAGACCAATTTTTGGTTAAGCGAGCCATTTGCGAAATATCTAGTTTTTCAGTGCAAATTTTTGTTCGATACGAGTTACCCCCCCCTCTAACTTTTGAATGGCTGTACCTAGAAATGTGAAAAAAATCACAGACGTAGTACATGTAATGAACTTACAAGGAAAACTATCACGGCTAAGTAGGCTTAACGGGTTACAGAGTTATAGTCGACTAACTAACTCCTACTACGGAACCCTACTGCGCGTGGCCCGACACGCACTTGGCCGGTTTTTTTAGACTGTGTTTGACTTATTTATAAATGTTACATATAGATTTTTGGAATCGTGATAAGTCTTTACTGATATTATAAATGCGAAAGTCTAGTCTCTTTGGCTATCCTTCTAGCCTAGAAAGCGTAACAGATTGATAGACAGACAGAAGTATGTCTATCTGTTGCTTTCCAGGCGAAACGGTTAAACCGATTTAGATGAAATTTGGTACGGAGGTAGATTGAACCCTGGGGAAGGACACAGGGTCATATGCAGGTGAGTAAACTAGTTCCATCAAAATACAGTGAAACCGAGGGAAATAAATAGTAAACATATGTATAAGCACGCCTTTACAATATATAAGTACAGCTAAATACGTCACGAGACCGATAAGTGACTTTAGAGAAAAGCTCTTTCATTCATAATTGTATATTACCATTTTTTTTATTTCTACAAAAAAAAACAACAAAAAGCAAAAAATATTATCCCAGCCAAATCTTCAAATTTGAGTCACCAAATCCTGACCTCTACCCTGCTTACACCCCAAACACAGCCATGAACCATCACTAATTAAGTCACATAGTCAAACTATGCTAAACATGCCGGCGACACGACTGAGGCAGTCGGTAGCTATGTCTTGCTACTCGATAGTGAGGTTTATGTAAAACATGTACAACAAGCCTTATTGAATTATATAAAGGTACTAGCTTTCCGCCCGCAGCTTCGCCCGCGTGGAGTTTTAGTAGGGATCCCTAATTATTTCTGGTAATAAATATAGCCTATGACACTTCATGAAGATGTAGCTTTCTAACGGTGAAAGAATTTTTAAAATCGGTCCAGTAGTTTATGAATTAAATCCCTACAAACAAACAAACAAATCTTTCCTCTTTATAATATTAGTATGAAATATAATATTAGTATGACAAGCTTTCCGCCAGCGGCTTCGCCCGCCTGGTCAATACGAATTCAAATTAAAAATGGCAGAGTTTTATATCAACAAAAACAACTATTGTAAACTTGTTTAAAACAGTAACCATCGAGTTTCTTCCCCGTTCCTCCTCCTCCATAAGAATCTACGCTTTGGAACGGGCAAATAGCTTCAGCTATTCCATTCTTACTAACTGACGGACTCACCAATCTTAGACAATTCATAAGTGCCTGTAAATGGTTTAATTGAAATAAATGATTTGGATTTTGAATTTTGCCACCGACTTCTAGGGCGATGTATTGATCCTCAAGCGTTTCAGTTATTTTTTCATTTCAGTTTTTTAGATGTCGGCTTTTATTTTTTGGTATTTTTCGCTTTTGAGTACCATGAATTCGTGTCTAGATCTACACAACACATTTGTTGCAATTATCTTAATTGTACGTTTTGCGATTTTCCTAACATAATACATTATTATATTGAACATGCATTTTTTTCTTTCTAATAAGCTCATCATGAATCATGATATCATGTCAACATGAACTTCGGAACAATTCGTATTATCCGAAAATAGTCGAAGCTATTGTACTTTATAGCGTACATTTAGTGGTTTCGTTTTCAGTAGTTAGTTTCACTTCTATAATTTGTCAAAGTCAGAACCCCTTTGTTATTATGAAATAGTAAAAAAATGGGTTCACCGAACCATGGTCGTGGCTACGATTAATAAAATACGTAAATAAGAAAAGAGGTCGGGTCATATAATGACCTCCGTGCGGGTATTACAAATTGTGCGGTATCGATTGACGGCTCTATAGGCTTTTGTTTAAAGCCAACTACGGTTTGAACAAGCAATGTATGTCAAGATTTTTGTAGAATATCGTTTGAACGTTGTGTTCCTATATTTTTTTTTTGTTCTTATTGGTGAGGTAAAAGGCTACGAGCTTGTTACTGAAAAGGCCAAAAAATAATAATGCCCTATTTATTTCAAGGATTTTTCAAATTTGACTATATAAATTTTTTGCTAACCGATTTATTGAACATTTATTTATTTTGAATTAGAGAAAAAAATCGGCCAAGTACGAGTCAGACTCGCGCACGAAGGTTTCCGTACCATTATCTACCTATACAATATTAGACACTAATTATAACCCTATTTTAAATTTAATTATTTATTTTTGTCGTGGTGGCCTAGTGGTTAAGGCACCTGCCTCTCGTGTACGAGTGTGCGGGTTCGAAACCTAGCAAGTACCTACCAATGTGACTTTTCTAAAGTCATATGTACTTTCTAAGTATATCTTAGACACCACTGACTAACGGTGAAGGAAAACATCGTGAGGAAACCTGGATTTAAGTCTGAAATCGCCAATCCGCCTTGAGCAAGCGTGATCAATGCTCATGCCTTCTTCTATATGAGAAGAGGCCTGTGCCCAGCAGTGGGACAATATATAGGCTGATGATGATGATGATTTATTTTTGAAGTGAATATATTCACTAAATATTTACAGAATATTTAGTTATATATTTCGTTTCCTTCCATTATTAATATCGAGCAAAAATCGGCAAAAAATCACGTTTGTAGTATAGGTGCCCCACTAAAATATTTATCACAATGTCAAGTCTGTCTCCACAAAGTATAGAGCAGTGGCAGAGATAGTACAACTAAGATTGAATCCAAAAAAAAAACGAACAAGTCTTCAATAATTGCTACAAAGATACTCCTGATTGAAAACTAGACCATACTTCATACCTATGTGTTTTTAATTACTAAAGTTTCTATTAAACTTCCTTCTGTGACACCTACATCACAAACAGCCCTACTAAATAAACAAAAATTATAAGCAAACCCGAATAATCCATGTATAAAACAACAAAGCATAACAGTTGACCGATTTTATTATCGGATCAGTATTCGTAATCCCGCCCGGGGGAATTTGTCGCGCGACCAACAAAACATCGGCCGCGCCCGTCGCCCGCGACTAAAACTTGCGACATTTTGTTGTTGTTTGCGACAAAAGTTTCTTGTTCGACTAACACAATAAGCATTAGGTAATCAATGTGAAAGTTATGAGAAGTTTGTACTTAAGTATGTAATGTTGTTTTGTCTATGATGAACATCTGTGATAGAGGTATCAACTTATGTGTGTGTCTGTGAATTGTGTCTCCCTAACTAATATTATACATGCGAAAGTTTTCGAGGATGTTTGTTTGTTTGTTACTCTTTACCGAATGGACCTGGATGAAATTTGGTACAAATATCATGTATAGCCTGGTTTACCACATAGGATACCTTTCATCCGGGTGGGCAAGGTCGTTTCCGCAGCACCGCGGGTGACTGTTAGTAATGTTATAAATGCATAAGTGAGATTGTTACACTTTTACGGTAAAACGGAGATAGCCTCTCTATCTAGACCCTGGAAATGGTTATAGTCTATTTTTTATCCAGGTGCGTAAAATAATTTCCTCGGGACGCGGGTGAAGTTGCGGGATACAGGTAGTAAGTTATAATACTATAGTAAATAGAGGTTACTTGGTAAAATAAGTGATTTCGTTTGAGACTATTGGTAAAAATAAACATTTTATTTTTCTTCTACTTTTTTCTACAATTTTACAAATACCTACTAATTAACCGAATTATTAATTTTACCCCTACACTATAATCAGGAATAATTTCCCCCGATTTTTTATAATACATAATTACATGTCAAAAAAAGCACCCCATTTTTCCTTTTAAAGCCCACCTCTACACATTTACCGCAATACCCTCCGACCCAGTTTCATGAAACAGTAATCATATAACAATATTCTAATGCTATTAAACAGAAGAGATTACATCTGTATTACTAGGCGTGGTATTGTGTACGGTTCACCTAGATTTGTTTATCTGATTCTGACCGCATTTACTAAGCCTATTGTGCGCGCGGCTTTTGTTTCATCAGCATCCTCAGCCTATCTTCTACTCCTTAAACAACCTAACTAGCCCTGGTGTCAGAGTTTTCTCAAATCCACCTGACGGCCTCTGACATGAAATTATAACAACTGCTATCAAGATAACAGCCGGGGACGACGGCTTAACGTGCCCTCCCAGGCACAGGGGTATTACACCACCAACTTCCTGACTCCAGGTTGCTTTCTAAACCCACAAAGCATTCGGCCCTACCCGGGAACCATTTGCAGCAATCACGTAATGCGACCACTGGACTCAAAAATTAAATGTTTTTATTTCAAATAGGTGTTTGCAGGCACTTATGAAGCGTCAAGCTAGTTGCACGGTTCCAAGGAGTGGGTCTTATGGAGAAGAACCGGCAAGAAACTCCATAATATATCTAACACTGCTGAAGATAGGCCTCCCATAACGTGTGCCATACCACCCGGTCTTAAGCTTGACGCATCCACCTTCTGCTAGCCTTTTGCAGATCCTCACTCAATCTTGCCGGAGGGTATCCTATACTACGTTTGCCTAGCCGTGGTCTCCACTCAAGAACTTAAAAAAAACTTTTGTTAGATTACTCAATTAGACTAGTGTGCACTCAATTTTAAAATATTATGGAGACGATGTATGAAACCTAAGTTCTTGGTGGCGTCTTTGGTCATAAACACTGGGTAGCACATTGAAATGGATGCCCTGACTATTTAACTATTTTCGTACCTACATACATAAGGCATGAAATTATTACATCGTGTCGTATTGATATAAACCAAGAAAACTATACGTTCAGTATTTTTTTTTACTATCATTTTAAAGACACTCGAAAGATTGAACATATAAAAACAGTAGTTAAAGTAAGTTAAGCTACTAATAATCTTCAATAGACGAGTAAGAGATACTACAATTTGTTATCATCGTCTGCCTAGCTTTTTCCCAAATATATTGGGGTCAGTTTCCAGTCAAACTAGATGCAGCCGAAAACCAAACATAATAAATTCACAACTGTACAACAGAAAATGCGATTGTATGGTGAAAATTATTTTTGCTATCTTAAAAGCCTTTTAAACAATTTATACTTAGTTGGATTCGATCTATGTTATGTATACACATCTATACTAGTAATTTTGCTATTCACTCAAAGAAATCGATCTATTCCATCTGCACTGTACTCATGACCCTGAGCCGAGAAAATTAGCTCTCCATCCCAGGAATGTGGGTCGTCTCACTTAATGCCCCTTCAGCGACTAAAAACTTGTAAACTAATGAAATGACAATGTCCACGTTGAAGTCGACAGCTAAGGGTGTGTGCACATCCCGGGTCGATGGCACGTTTGTGTTCTACGTGCGCCTCAAAGAGATGTCAGCAAAAGTGATGGGGCCCTCCCCAGGACCATGGCCTGTTGGGCTGCGGAATGTTCGAAAGAGTTACCGCACCCCAAAAAGGCAAAAAGGCCGAGGAAGGAACGTGGATGGGTTTTAGTCAGTAAAAGTCTGACACTACGGGTGGAGGAGTCATTTGATGATTACCCATCCACAAAAAAAATGTGCTTGCACATGGTTAGTTCTGAATCGTCAACTATCCTGTTGATACCTAAGCTATTATGTATATTAAGCTATTAGGGGTACTTCATTCATCATCTGCCTAGCCTTCTCCCAACTATGTTGGGGCCGGCTTCCAGTCTAACCAGATGCAACTGAGTGGCAGCGTTTTATATTGCACGCCCTCTACAACCCAGTGACCCTTGGTAGGACTGGTTATCAGACTTTCTGTCTTCTGACTACTCGATATGACTGTCAAAGATCTACAAAGGCTTAACAAGCTTTCCGTGTCACGGAATGGATACGATTACTTCATTTCTGTCGCTTGTTAAAAATATGACGGATGATAACACATTTACAATACAGGAGTTATGTTAAGAGCGAGACAACGAAAGAGGAAAAAGGGGGTTGAACTTTATAGGAACTATATAGTATTCCTTTTTAACTTTGTTATAAAGATTATTTTAACTTTCACATAATCCCCTGGTTGCCAATGTGAACCTGACCTTAGTAGATATGGGTTGTATGTATATATCCTATGTCAGGACCATGTTTACTTAGAAACTTATTACTTACTACCTAACTAGTTCGCAGCTAAGTTACAAATAGGTTGGGGCGCACACTACCCTCTGTTATAGGCTATGTTATAGATATTGAGGCATTAATGCATATTATTGTTTGTGACCGGTTAAGTGTGTGTGGAATAAGTTTCCTTGGATGGGTGACCATCTATGTCATATTGAGACTCCTCCGTGCCTCGGAAAGTATGTTAAGCCGTTGGTCTCGGTTGTCATTGGTAGATCTTTGACAATCGTTACGTGTAGTCAGAAGCCTTACAACCAGTCTTAAAGGGGTATCGTAATACCCGGTGGTAGAGGTCAGATAGGCAGTCGCTCCACGTGAAACACTGGTACTCAGCTTCATCTGGTTAGACTGGAGCCGACTCCAACATAGTTCGTAAAGGCTAGGCAGATGATGATGACAAGGTTTTTGTATAATATTGTACCTATTTTAGTACCTAGTATAACTGTAACTATAAAATATTCCAGGAAATTATAACATTATTCTAACTTCTGATTTGATTTGATACAGCAACACATAAACGAAATATTTAATAAAATAAATACAACACTGTGTGACTGTGGCACCAAATGCTAATATTATAAACCCGAAAGTAACCTTAGTCAGTCTGTCTCTTACGCTTTCACAAGAAAACGGCTGAGCTGATTCAGAAAATATTTGGTATGGAGATAGATAGAAGCCTGAGAAAGGACAAATGAGTGTTTATATTAGGTTCGTGAAGTAGTTTACTCAGAATGCGGGTGAAAATGTGGGAAAAAGGCCCAAGTACACCGACAAGATAACGGTCCGATCAACTGAAAACAGCTGTTTACCATAAATTGAAACTTCCAACTTTCGACGGGCAACGTATTATTAGAGTTTTTTTCCTGAAACGGTCGATTACTAAACCAGTGTTAAACTAGAAGTGGGTATCACGAAAATTGCAGCTTCCTGGTTAAAAAACGTTTTTATTTAACGGGCCGATTACGTATCCAACTGTCGGTGAACTTGGCCCTTAGAATGCTGTTAAAACCGTGGGCATAAGCTAGTCAACAATAACCGATTAATAAAAAATAAGAATTTTACCAAAACCAATGATAATAACAAACGAATCGTACACGCAATTACGGTGGATCAAAACCGTAAACCCAAAATTGACTATCGGTTTTTTCCAATAAGGTGTTCCTCTATCCTATCCTGATTATTGTCCTATCCTATTACTGTCCCATCCTGTTAACTGGGTCTCTGATAGGTGGGACGTGCTATAGGCCTCTTGAAATTAGCCAAGCCGTCTTTGCGTTTTTATTAGGGGTATTTTAGTACGGGGTATTTTAGTATGGGGTTTTGGGGGCTATGAAGGAAAGTTTACATGGCAATATTTTTTTAATTGAATCATTAATGACAGCGTTAGGAATATGTATGGGTTTTCTGTTAGATGGTTAGTGACGGTTTATTCAAATTAAAAACCTTATAATCACGTCCTGAGGGAACGTCTACTTGAAGGCGAATAAAAACTATATTCTATAACCTTCCTCAAGGTACCAGCTACTAGTATATCTAATACTTAATCTATATACACATAAAATGCTTTGTCCTGAATAACTGATGGATCAACGCACAGCCTAAACCGCTGATCGTAGAGACTTGAAACTTGGAGGGTGTGTTTTTTGTATGATGTGGGCATCCGATAAGATAGGGTTTTCCGAAATTCAACCCCTAAAAATGACAAAACATATCTAAAAATAAAAGCTGCATTTCCACGGACAGTTCCGTATTAAAAACCGACCACAATCATTTAATTCTATACATACACACCTATATATATAAATGGTAATGTTTTCCCATTCCCATAATCCGGCGTTCTACACTAAGCTTACACGAACCGCAGGCATTCTTTTAATTCGTGACACGTCCACACGGGCATAAGACGTCGATTTTACTAGGGATTTGTCGTCCTGAAGATTATTTCCCCCTCTGCGTGGGGGGGATCCGAATCGAATTGGTTACGTCATAGCGGCGTTAAAGTGGGGCCTTAAATTCAACGAGAGGTGCTTAGGACAATTATTATTTCTGTTCTCGTTTTTGGTCAGGTTTCTGTTGATGAAGGAGTTATTTTTTTCCGTAAACATAGCTATTTTACTCAGCGGTAATTCTAGAAAATTAAAACTCCTTAAAGAGAAACGAATGTTAGTTACGTTACTCGAGAAAAGTTTAATTCATTACACTTTATGGGGGTTCATAAGACATCAAATTTTAGATCAGAGCGTGTATGACATACTAACATACAGACATGACAAAATATAAGGAATCCTTTGTGGCCATTTCTGACTAGTAACTTATAAAATACATCTAACTTATCCCTAACTAATTATACGTAAGGATACTGATGGAGGCATTCATAAATCAATGGGAAAGTGAGTTAGTTTGTTACGCTTTCACCGTAATTCGGCTGAACGGATTGGATGAAATTTGGCATTGAGATATATGTGACCCTAAAGACGGTTATATGCAACTATTTATGCGATTGTGTTTAGTAATTCACTCAGGACATCGGTGAAATGGTTTGTCAATAAAAGATATACCTGATACGAGTATTTGCATCTATTTCCATTACCCGCTAAATTCGTGGCCCATCCCGAGGGTGAGGTACAGAGGTTTTCTTAATTAAGACAAGGAGCTGAAATGACTATGTTATTTGCATTGTGCGACTGATAACCCTTCCCTCACATTTATCTCATATGTCGTTATCAACTGGTACTGCAAATATATGAAAATATCGTTTGATAATGTAGAAATGGTTACATACATGGGAAAACTTGATATACTTTTATGTTTTACGCATACTTGATATTGATAATTCGCAATATTTTTTATACTTTTTACGTTTTTGAGGTTTACAATTGAAGAGAAATAAATTGTATGACAAGTGATTAAAAATACCTAATAGGGGACTTGCTTTAATATGATAGCCGGCTTGGATTTTTATATTGACGTTATGAAACATATTATACGACATACTCGTACGATTTAAGGTTCAAATTCAAATGACAAGTTAATGGCTGGGTTGGAGCGATGACGTTACCGTGCTTGCATAGTGTGTCATGATCTTACCACTACAACTTATACCACTTAATATATGCCTTTGGTGAAGAATTACGCGTAATGTTCTATTACGTACGGCTGCTATGAAAATGTACGAAAAGCTCATTGATTTTTCTCCTTCATCAAAGAAACAGCCGAATTGACGTTACTTATAAACTCTATGAAAAGGGAACTTGGAGTAAGTAATAAAATCATTACTTGTGTCTTAGCCCCTTCCTTATTTCAGAGAGAAGTTTCAGAACTTTCTGGTATAACGGATGAAATTCCTCAAAGAATTTAACATTGAGAAAACAGCTTTTCTACGTATTACCATATTGATTTGATTTCGCTGGAATGGCGGAATTTTCCCTGAAAGCTTGTTCAGGTTTAAATCTAGACTGTAAGATGGAGATTTACTAAAAAATAGATCATACTGCTTCGTCTTTTCTCGTATTTAAATATGAAAAACCGGCCAAGTGCAAGTCGGGCCACGCGTTCCGTAATTGGTTTTAATTAAATTAATAATTAATAAAATTAATATAGGTTTAATTGGTCGACTATAAAACTGTAACCAGTAAAGCCTACTTAGCTGTGATAGTTTTCCTTTTAAGTTACTTATATGATATACTACGTATGTGATTTTTTTCAAATTTCTAGGAATAGCCATTTAGAAATGAAAGGGAGCAGACACTCGAATCTAACAAATATGAATACTTTAAAGCTTAATATTTCGCAAGTGGATCCCTAAATCGGAAATGGTCTTCATATTTTTTTTTTTTTGTATGGCATCTCGCAGGTCAACCTCTTAAATTCTACCCCTAAGAGGGTGTAAAAGGGGGGCAAAGTTTTAATGTAACTCTCTAATATTTAATTTGAATTCGTATAGCCCACGTGGGCGAAACCGCTGGCGGAAAGCTAGTATAATATATTTCGTCAATTTTTAACGATTTTTAAGTAACAAGTCAATCGATTAACACTTAGCATTTACACAAGGACAGGCGACAACGACCGACCTAATTAAACAATCGACAGCTGCGACATTGACATAGCATAACAGTTGAGTCGATGGGTGGCAGAATCGATTGAGTCTGACTATAGTTAGGTCGATAGTTCGGTACTTGTTTCTAGGAAAAGCAATTGTATTTTAGCTGTAAACAATGCCTGGGAAAATCTTACATATGGCTAGAAGTTAATGTTCTCAAGTTGATGACGATATTTCTTATTGTACTTCAAGTTTTCTGACAAAGCTAAAATGATGTCATCCGCAGTATTAAAACATGCAAGTCATAATCACCTGCCTAGCATTTTCCCAACTATGTCGACTGTCTATCTGATAGAAAAAAAACAGGTAATAAAAAATGATAATTTGAAAATAATGAATTTCAAATAGGTCATAAATACTGGGACTACTACAAAACTGCGTAGTTATTGTAGTATAACATTGAAAAATCGATTGACCTTGTACACAATACATAGGAATGGTCTTTAGATTATGATTACCAGTAATGTCCGATAAAATAATCTCTACAAAATCTATGAATTTTATATAACGGGGCTGGAACGCAGGAAAACCATAGCCATGTTGCTGGGCCCACAGTTGTTTATTTTTCAGACTTCTGACTACATAACACAACAACATAATATGACAGAACTAACCGTTCAAAGTGCTTTTCGAGACGATTCTAAAGTTTGGCCACCCATCTATTTACTGACCGCTAACAGCTCAGCTTAACCTCACAAATGGTATATAACTACATATACATAGCTACAATGCATTGATATATTGTATACCAAACTCAATTTTACCCAAAAAAGTGTTTATTTATTAACCCTCTTTAAAGCTGCCGAGATAATATACGAAAAACCCGTTTTTGAACGTCGTAACGTGTTAACTGTATCCGTATCGGATACCGTTGTAATTAGCGTCAAAAATCCAAGCTTCCTACTAAAATACATTCTTACTTTGTTCCATTAAACTAGTGAAGTAGTTTAGCTCGAAAATAAACTTAATAGCTGTTTACGAAAGTGTTTTAATGAAAATATAGACTCGGAGGATTTTAGAAGTTAGTTGAAACATTTATCTATGTTAGTGGTCTCGCTTCGAGTTTAGATTTAAAAGGTTATTTGTATTTTGGTATTTTGGGTAGTTGTGTTTGTGTAATATAGGGTGTTTTTCCGTTCAAAATCAAGTTACCGTTTAAATTAATTATTAAAAACACAATTTTTTATCTCGTGTACATAGAGAAAGTAGCATAAATGTTTAAATGTAATGTTTAATTTAACAAAAATTGTTAACTGAGTTTACCTTAAAAATATCACGATTAGTTTGATTAGTAAAATCGGCCTTTAAATGTTCAAGTTACTGCAATTTTCAGGCCCATTTCACTCACATCTGGGCTTAAATCAAGACCTCTCTCATCCCATATACTAATGTCTTATACTAAATGGTACTTAAAATTAAAATGAGAAAAAAAATATCTAAATAGTTTTTTACCTCTATGCGATTTTCTATCCTCTAGCGTGCCATGAAGCTGATGCCATGTACCTGAAAGAAAAAAAGCAATTAATTTTAAAAATATACAGTCTGTCAATACCTAAACAATTTTAGATAGACTGCGGTTTCTAGAAAGTTCCCGATAAAAAATAAATTCCTTGCTTCGTGAGCCATGGCGAATCGCGACTACTCTTCAGTAGTTCTTCGCCAGCAAATAAGTGAACGATTGATCTCTTAATCCTAGATGTTATAGTAATCAACAATTGGTATTAATATCCAAGTAAGTTACTCGGGAGCAGAGATACAGGGCCAGTTCAGCCATTTTTCGGGGCTGTGGGATGTTCGAAAGAGTTACCGCGCCCCCGGAATATAAAGGACTGAGGAAGGAACATAGATGGATTGTAGCCAGTAAGTGTCTGACACTAACTAAATGATTTCCCATCAGAAAAAAAGGTTTTGCTACTTTAATGTAAGGCTGGCTTTTATTTTGGTCAAAAGCTAAGCATTGCCATCCAACGTGGCAATGCCGCCAGTCTCTTGGGTACACTCCCAGTTGACGGCGATGAGGATGAATTTTTTGACGCAATATTTTAATATTATAGTTTTTTTTTTATTTATATTGTTAAGAATGTATATATTGTAAATAATGTAAATACTTTCTGTCAATAAATACTATTGTTGTATAGGAAAAATAAAGATGTAATATTCATAATGAAATACTTATAAAATGCTCTAACACCCTTTAATGTTAGATTAGAAAAAAAATAGGTACACAAAACTTCCAAAATGCTTAAAACATTAAAAAAAAAATAGCTAGAATTTCAGCATCGTTCTAGAAGTCAGTGTCTTACAATAAGTTGCTGTTGTGTATATATTTTCTATAAAGTATGGTATCCCATTTATTGTCGTGTTAGTTCATTTGTACAACCCGTCGCCATTTTAGAAATCTGGAAGTGATTTGATTGATACACACTTAAAAATACAGAAAAGGATACATATCTATACTAAAATTATCAACAGGTAAAGTTTGTGAGTTTATGAGGTTGAAAGGGGGTAATCTCTGGATCTACACTGAACCGATTTAATTCTTGGTACGGAGATAGAAGGGACCCTGGAGAAGATTATAGGCTTTTTACCCAGCTGCGTGAAATAGTTTCCTCGGGACGCTGGAAAAAGCTAGCTTTCCATAAGAATTATAGATATAAATTGCTCAAATCCAGGCACTATAAACACTAGCAACCTTATTACCCCAATTTTAATGCTAACACAACTTGCGTGATCATCGTAAATAAGGCTATATGGCCTCATATTACTTGAAAACAATAACTTAATGTGGGGAACAAATAGGCTTTGTACACAAGCCAGGTCTTCAGGTCGTAGCTAAGTACAGAACAAACATGGGCTCGACTCCGCAACCATGACTTGGCTGGAAGAAATAGGATTATTAATCTTTATGTTTCGGTATTGTATGATAGTGGAGGTTAAAGAGTCCCTCGTAGTTCATAGAAATGACTGACGGATCAACGCACAGCCTAAACTGCTGATCGTTGAGACCTGAAACTTTGAGGGTGTTCTTTGTATGACGTAGACATCCGATAAGAATTTTCTAAAATTCTACCCATAAGGGGTGAAAAAGGGGGACAAAGTTTGTATGAAACTCTGTCACTTTTAATTTGAATTCGAATAGCCCACGCGGGCGAACCCACTGGCGGAAAGCTAGTTAATATATAAAAAAATATGAACAAAAATCCCAACCAAACGTGTGAATCGGATTCCTACACGAAGGGTTCCGTAGCACACGTTAACACGTTTTTTTATTTCTTCGTCGGCATGGTTAACATGTGTTACCTACCCATAAAAAAACAGCTTGACAGTTTTAAGAGCCTCTAAGCTAAACAACTAAGAACTATGGAACCCTCAAAATATATACCCTTCCATCAATTAAAAACAAAATGAAGGTAATAAGCGCTATTTTTGCAACAATTCAACATAAATAATACAGTGTACAAAAACTGGGACAAGGTAACTTATTGAGATTACAATATATTATTACTAACATTAGAGTCACGAGCATAACATTATTAACTTGAGCACGTCACATAAACACATCAAATTTACGTCACCTCTGTAAGTTACCAAGTTGTTACAATTAACAATGGTGTTACATAATCACTTTATTACCGTCGAAAATAATTATCATTTTAGCTGAAAGGATATAATATATTCTCCTCCTCCTCCTATATGTATAGGAGTTCACTGCCAGACGGTTACTCTGAAAATTAAAAAAAAGTACCTAGAATGTGCTATAATCATTAAAAAAAAAATTTCATCTAAATTCTTTCATGAGAAAGTACTATTATCGCATATATAATATTAATATGATTAAGGCTACCAATCATAAACATATTATAGGCTATATTTTAGGTCATTTAAAAAATCTGTCTAAAGGTAAAACAGGTTTTTTTGCAAGAATCGAAATGCTTTGAATTGTATGATATTATAAAAACATCAAAAATATTCTGATAATTATATTGAATTGAGTCCCTATGTAATTGCTTTATCAAAATATTAGTCATCAGTCGGTATCGAATGGAGGAATCGAGAATAACTCGAATAAAAACCACTCGATTCAGCACTCAAAGTAGGTAGTCAAGATTAAGGTTTGTTCAAATATTTTCACAAAACTTTGTAACGTCCAATCCAAAAACATTTTATTTCCTATTTTCCGTCCTGGCACGTACATCCAAGAATATCTAATGCTAGATAAGTCTGGTTAGTCCTACCTAGACTAGGCTAGGAGACAATTCAGCAGACGGCGAAACAAATGAAACGTACATAGGCCGCGGACCCCGCTTGAGCGCTCTCCAAGTCAACGTAGGGCTGCGATGGGTATCGATAGTTTTATTTCGATAAAATTATATGTAATAAAATAAGTTAACTAGTTAACTAGCTTTTTCCGCGTTCACAGTTACTTTACGTTCTCGGATATAAAGTAGCAAGCCAACTCCAAGGTCTCTCATCTAACTCCATTCCGTCTATATAGGTGCAGCCATTTTTTCGTGAAAGCATAAAAAACAAATAAACTCACATTTGTATATTTGAAATTAACTAATATATTTTTAACACGCTTTTATTAGCTTGGGTTGTATGTATGTATGTATGTATGTATGTATTTATGTATGTATGTATGTAACGGAATCTTTGAACCTAATTTTCACTGGTTTCTAGACGTCTGATCAACTTGGAACTTTGCACACGTGTTAAAGGCCGATGACAATGCAATAATCCGATAAAAAAACTAAAAAAACACGCTTTTATTGCTGACCGAACTAAAAAATGGAAAATAAATAATAGTTTAAAAAAACTAAAAAAACACGCTTTTTTTGCTGACCGAACTAAAAAGTAGTTTTTTTTTTAAATAATTCAATTCAGAGTAAAAAGCGTGGGGTGCTTGATATTTTAATTATTACACCTATTCTATTGGCAACCATTTATGAGAGGAGTCATGAAAATATAGGAAAATGCACCCCACGCTTTTTACTCTGAATTGAATTATTTAAAAAAAAATTCTACTTTTTAGTTCGGTCAGCAAAAAAAGCGTGTTTTTTTAGTTTTTTTAAACTATTTTTTTTTTTGAAATAACGCAGAGGCTTAATCCTTACTAATATTACAAATGCGAAAGTAACTCTGTCTGTCTGTCTGTTACGCTTTCACGCCAAAACTACTGGACCGATATAAATGAAATTTGGTACAGAGATAGAATAGACCCTGAGGAACAACATAGGCTACTTTTTACCCGGGTGCGCTAAGTAGTTCCCTCGGGATGCGGGTGAAACCGCGGGAAACAGCTAGTATATAATAAAATCAAAAAGTTCTGTTGAATTGATTAGAATATTTTAATTAATGTTTAAATAGTCGCCGACTGTATTTGTAAAAAGAAAAAGAAATAAACAAAATGGTGATAATTATCATATTTTTACGAGAACTCAATAATTACGAGTCAAGGTTCTTTTCTGTGTACCTAATATTTAATAAGATGTTATTAGTTCGCAGAATTAATTTTTCCTACTAATACATGATAGCTAGAAATGTATGTCATTCTAGCTTCTTAGTATTTCTTTTTGCTAAGTGAAAATCATTTTTCTTATTTCTCATAAATCCATAACATTATCCATTAAAACTGGGGGTTACTTCGTTTTTCTAGTTACTATGCAAGAATCAGTGTTACCTAACGAGCTTACATAATATAATGGGTATGGTAGCAAAATTCCATGAACCGAGCTGTCATGTCAAAGTGAACTTGGCTAGATTTTCTTTAATTTCCTTCGTAAGATTGTTTCATAGAAAGAAATTCAAGCATTCTTGAAACTAAATCTAGAGTAAATAGTGGTAACAACTGAGCATTAGTGACAACCTTTTCAGGGAAAACAATGCAATTATACACCATTGTTAGACACGACGTCCCCACTCTATGGTAGATATATTACTAAACGAGATATAACACTACTCATGTTTTTTCCCGAAGGGTTAAGCATAGTTACAGAACCAAAGAAAGAAAGAAAATTTATACGAAAAACATGGTTTGAAACCCGTTTTTAAGTCTACTAGTCTACAATGTAGACTTATACAATTGCCGTATAAGTCTACTAGTATACAGGCAATAGGAATCGGAGAAATATTGGCCCATAGGAAGTGGGCATTAACCGTACAGAAAATCGGACCATAGGTTACTATCGATTCATTTGAAATTAAAATCCCTATTTAATATTTTGCCCAAATCGCGCTTGAGATCAGCAAGCCAACAGAACTATTTTTTAAATAAAAAATGGCAACTAACCAAATTACAAACTATAAAAGTATCGACATTTACCACATCCCTACCAGAAATACAAACGCATACATACCAACACTAACGCATCTTGAACACTCACACATACGCGCTGTACAGACGCGCGCCGCTCCCTAATCTTGTTGTTGAAGATATTTCTAGCACGCGGCGTTGCCTGTGATTGTATGCAGCATTAGGCACGTTGTTTATCTTTACACCGTTCTATATTTATGTTGTTGCTAGAAGTGTAGGTTTGTTTTTATGGTTGGTTTCAAAGACTTTTCTTTAGAATGGCTTTAAGTACATATTGACTGAGTGACGATAACACAGAAATTAATTATATGGTAATAAGTACCCGTATCTGTGTCGTGGTGGCCTAGTGGTTGAGGCACCTGCATCTCGTGTACGATTGTGTGAGTTCGAAACCTGGCAAGTACCAATGGGACTTTTGTAAAGTCATAATGTACTTTTTAAGTATATCATAGACGTCATTGACTAACAGTGAAGGAAAATATCGTGAGGCAACCTGGCCTTAAAAAGTCTGAAATTGCCAATCCGCCTTGAGCAAGCGTGCTGCTCATGCCTTTTCAATATATAGCTTGATGATGATGTTTCTGTAGATGTATGTATATAATTGGATAGACTTTCAGAATTCGTATGACCCGTAACTTTATGACCGCGTTTTTTAAGATCATAATTAGGAAGATAGGATAAGATGATCACATTTCACAGAACTTCCGCGAGTTGGTTTCGGCCCCACGTTTGCCTCCCAAGGGTCCTTGACTCTGTAATCCCGTGCATGGTAAAGGATTATAATATTTATAGACTTTAAGTCTATGTATCTGTATGTGTGAGTGATATTTATAACTACATCGAAAATAGTTTAAAAAGAGAATCTTGTTTTGTAAGATATTAAACAGACATAATCGCCTGTAAAATAAATCTTTAATTGTACTTATTTAAATACGCGCAGTGTTGATTTAATAATGAAAGATCAAAGAGCTTAATATACAGCTGAATTATAAATAAAGTGGTAGTCGGTAGCCCAAGAGTTAATCAGTCGCTATTTAACAAGATTTAAAATTAATTTTCGCATACATTTTGTTCAGATTGAGTATCATCATCTGCCTAGCCTTTTCCCAAGTTGGGGGGTGACTCGTAGCTTTATTAGATGCAATACTAATAATTAATTAATTAATAATAATTTACTAGATACAAGTGTACACTAGTATTTTACATTGTACGAGTGCCTATCAGACCTCCACAACACAGTTACTAATTAACACGGTACCTTTTGATAAAACTAATTCTATTCCAAAAGCCAAATCTTCTTATCAGAAATCAGGAAAATTGTTCACCATTTTTGGTTACATTCTAGCTGAACCGATTTCAATGAAAATTAGTATAGAGATAGACTAAAAGCTGGGGACGGACGTAGGTTTTATTCGGGTACGTGAAATAGTTGCCTTATGACGTGAATAAAAACGTGAAAAAGAACTAGTTCATTCAAAATTCACATCATTTATTTCAATTAGACCATTTACAGGCACTTTTGAATTGTCAATGAATAATGAGTCTGTCAGTTAGTCATAGTGGAATAGTTGAAGCTAACCCGTTCCAAAGCGTAGATTCCTATGGAGAAGAACGGGCAAGAAACTACATGGTTACTCTTTTAAACATGTATACAATAGCATGATAACTTAACCTGAAGTTACAAAAAGTAATCCATTTCATCTTCCAAACCACTAGATTGTTCGAAAGTAAATTTCTGCAACAAACCCCACGTTTCTTCGGAACTCACATCCATATTGTAAATACAGGGTCGGTAAGTACATAGTATATTCACGACTATATTGACATTTGTGTCACCGATACATCACTGTTCCCTGAACTATGTTTTGAGAACAAATAGGCAGTGTTGCCATAGTTTGTGGAGTTGTGGATTTGTGGTGGTAACTCGTCATAGTGGGGGCAAGTATTTGTCTTAATATTTAGACTTAGGTAAGTCTTTTATTCATCATCATCTGCCTAGCCTTTTTCCAACCATGCTGAGGTTGGTTTCCACCATAACCGGGTGCAGCTAAAGTACCAGTATTTTAAATGGAGCGACTACCTATCTGACCTCCACAACCCAGTTAGCGGGTAAAACGATACTCCTTCGTAAGGCTAGCTGTCAGACTTTCTGGCTTTTGACTACTCGTTAATCTTAGACTTAAGTCTTTTATTCATCATCTGCCTAGTCTTTTCCCAACTACATTGTGGTCAGCTTTCATTATAATCGGATGCAGCTCAGTACTAGTCTTTTACATGAAGTGACTGACTGTCTAACCTCCACATTACAGTTAGCGAGTAACACGATACTCCTTCGTAAGACTGCTTTTATTTTTAACTAGATATGTCCCGCGGTTTTATCCGCATTCTGTGGAAACTACTTCATGCAACCGGATAAAAACTATCACATATCCTTTACCAAATATCAATCTATTTCTATACCAATTTTCATCTTATTCGGTTCAGCCGTTTTACTATAATGGAGTGACAAACAGACAGAGTTATATTCGCATTTATAATATTAAATAAGCTTCCACCACTAAAAAATATTACCATTTTTAGAAGCGATACAAGTTTCTATTCAGAAGTATAGTATGAAATTGAAAAGAGAATTTATCACGGTACCATATTTCTGCGTAAATTCGAAAATAAAAACCCAAAACCGAATATGAAACAACCAAATCAATGTCAATTGGTCGGCTGACGTCAATTTCGGTGTCAGCCTAACACGTCGACGTGTAATTCAGCAATGTACATCAAATTACGTCATGTCTATTTCCTTCAGGGAAATAGAGGAAGCTTTCATCTAGAGCTAGGTCTATGGTGGATAAATTCAGCTGAAATTTGTTTGAAAAACACTTTTTTTACATAAACTAAACGACCCATGACTCAATTTCAGATTTTTCTTGTTTTGTATAAATGATAAATGATAAATGATATTTATTTTGCAAATGGGTTATAAAATAACACTTTTACACGTCAATTATTTTTTAAAGCTAGATGAGGCCGGTATTTCCTATCTGACTGCCTTGAGAAGAAACACCGAAACAAACTCAAGGGTCAAAGTCTCTTTTAAGGTCCAGACATAATGTAATTGCATCATGGATGTACAACATAGGCTCGAGTCTGAAATGACCTTTTGAAGAAAGAATCATACAGATCCGAGTGGGCCTGTCCATTCCGTTGGCACGCAAGTGTCGGTCTTTGTTAGCTCAACAGTAACTTAGGAACTTACAATCCAACGAACAATACCCCCAGAAAGGACATTTGGGTAGGCCACATGAAATACTCGAACCGTCAGACGCAAATGAAACTAAATATTAAGGCAATAAATAAAAGAGAAAAAAAAAAAAGAGAAAGCCCACATTGTACACACATTAACAATCAAATAATTTGAGCTACTTTAAAAAGTAGGTAATAATGTCAATGCTTATAAAATAGCAATAAGAATAAACATGTCAATGTGAATAAAATAATCATAAAAAAAAAACATATTATTACATGTCACACTGTATGCTAACAAATATCAATCAAAGGAAAAAATACCGCTGGCCCATACATATAGGTGCAAGAATTGAAACAGCTTATTCCCAAGCCTTTTTGTCATCTAAGTAGTCCTTAACAGAGTAATAAGCTTTGCGACATAATGACTGCTTAATGTATGATTTGAATTTATTAAGGCTTAAATTTTGAATATGGCTAGGAATTTTATTGTAGAAGCGTATACATTGGCATTTAAATGAGCCGCTTATCTTCTGGAGCCTGGTAGCGGGAATAACGAATCTGTGTTTATTCCTTGTGTTAATATTATGAACATCACTGTATTTTGTAAAAATATTTGCGTTTTTATGTGCATACAACAAGTTTTCGTAAATGTACTGAGATGGAACAGTCATTATATTTATTTCTTTGAACATTTCTCTGAGTGAGTGTCTGGGACTTAGCTTATAAACTGATCGAACAGCTCTTTTCTGCAAAACAAAAATAGTCTGAATGTCAGCGGCATTCCCCCACAACAGAATGCCGTACGACATCACGCTATGAAAATAACTAAAGTATACTAAGCGAGCAGTCTCTATATCCGTAAGATTTCGAATCTTTCTCACGGCGTACGCGGCAGAGCTGAGCTTTTTCGACAATTTTTCTATGTGTGGGCCCCACTGAAGCTTGGCATCCAAAGTAATGCCTAAGAAAACTGTGGTATTTACAGGGCTCAACTCTTCGCCTTTGATGATTACACTGGTTTCTACTTGCTTAACGTTGGGTGTACTAAATTTAATGACTTTTGTCTTTTTTTCATTTAATAATAAGTTGTTAGCATTAAACCAGTGTAGTATTTTTGAGAGAGCGCCATTTACATCGTCAGTCACCAGCTGCTGACGTTTAAGTTTAAATAAAAGTGAAGTGTCATCTGCAAACAGTACTATCTCATGATTATCCCTTACGAGGTAAGGTAAGTCATTTATATAAATAAGAAACAAAAATGGGCCAAGAATTGAACCCTGCGGTACTCCCATAGTAACTACAGTCCCAGGAGATCTTTCTCCATTAATATCAACTTTTTGAATCCTATCACTCAAATAAGAAGCAATAAGATCCAATGAAGAGTTACGTATTCCATAGTGGTACAATTTCCTGATCAGCGTTTCATGAAAAACGCAATCAAATGCCTTGGATAAATCACAAAAAATACCCAAAGCATCGCATGAATTCTCCCATGAATTGAAAATATGACTTAAAAGTTCAACACCGGCATCGGTTGTTGAACGACCCCTCGTGAAACCAAATTGTTTATCATGTAATAATTTGTGTTTATTAAAAAAGCTCTGCATTTGATTTAAAATAAGTTTTTCAAAAATTTTACTAAATGTAGGAAGCACTGAAATAGGTCGATAATTTGTGGGGTCTGAAGTGCTACCCGATTTAAATAATGGTATAATTTTACTATTTTTCATAAGGTCAGGAAACTTACCACACTCAATACAATTATTGAAAATAGTAGCTAAGGTGGGTGCTACAACATCAATAATAGACTTTGCAACGTCCACCGAGTTACCCCAAAGATCAGCAGTTTTTTTTACATTTAAAGTTTTAAAGGTTTTTATTATATCTCTACAATCAATGCGCTGAAAACAAAAAATCTTATCGCAAGCTTGAACATTTTCCTTCAGTAAGGCTTCTGCAATAGTAGGTGATGAGTCTAAATATTTTGTAGTTGAAACGGGAATATCCGCAAAGAATTTTTCAAAAGCCGTGGCCACATTTAAGTCTGATTTAACTAAATTGTCATCAATAAGAAGGCTATAATCATTATTCCTGACACGTGACCTCCCCGTTTCACTATTAATAATGTCCCAAGTCATTTTAATAACATTACTACTGTTTTTTATTTTTGAACTCAAATATCGTGATTTGGCGAAACAGCAAACTTTCTTAAATAATTTTGAATAATTTTTAACATATGCATTGAATTCTGAAGTGTTAACAAACGACCGTTCACTGTACAGCTCATAGAGTCGCTTTCTACTCTTATGAATACCAATGGTAGCCCATTCACCGAATGATGAGCCACCACTGACTGTGATGGTCTTAGGAATAAAAGTTGAATTAAATTGTTGACAATACATGTCAAAAAAATTATCATAAAAAGCATTAGGGCCATCACAAACTGACAAAAAAGGTAGTTTGCTAGTAAGTTTACTTTTAAAAGTTTCCATACGACCAGCTGTTTTAGGGTTAACAGTGATATTCTTTTTAATCACTTTATTATTCTGATTATATATTGTTATCATCTGACCACAATGATCTGAATCAAGTAAATTTATTATTTCTTTGTGGCTAGGGACAATGTCTGTATAAATATTATCTAGACATGTGGCCGTAGAAGTAGTAATTCTTGTAGGCTCCAGGAAAAGGTTCACTAGATTGTAGGACTGAAACAAACTTTTAATTTTAATACACGACCCTGAAGTTTCTAATAAATTAACATTAAAATCGCCACAAGCAATAATACATTTGTTTGAATTTGAAACTCTGTGCAATACTTCATCCATAACTCGTTCAAAACAATCATACAATCCAGATGGTGGTCTGTACACACTTAATACAATAAACTGTTCCAACTCTACACAGGCTATTTCAATTGACCGTTCAACAGACAGGTCCACTATATCCTTACGTTCTTTGAATTTCAGCTGGTTATGTAAGATAATTAATGAACCACCATGTATAGCATTTACTCTGCTGAACGAGCTACCAACCTGGTGATTACTAAAATTGAACATGAATTGGTGGCTTTTTAGCCAATGTTCAGTAACACAAAGAATATGAATTTCATTACAATTTAATAATAACTCTATTTCCAATTCTTTACTTAAAAACCCTTGAATATTTTGATGCACCAGATTGATATTATTTTTCCTAATTTTATCCAATTTCTTGTTTTTTATTGTGGTTATGCAAGAGGTTGCCTCTGTTGTCGAAATTTCTAATTTAAATTAATATTAATGTCATTAAGGTTAACCAAATTATTGGTTATTATATTATTTATGTCAAAATTAGAACATTGCTCAATAGAAGCAACATGTTTAGCCAAGTTTTTGGCTGACATGCATAAAAAATATGATAGCGACACAGCTATCTGTCTTTTATAATAATTAGGAAGATAGTACCAATAGACATGATATCTATCTCTTGTCAAATAAAATTTATTACAATTAATAATATTGTTAATGTCTATGACACTAAATAAGTTACTATTATATGTCAAATTATGAAGTGTCATATTCAAATCATATCTTAACCTATTTTCTTCCTGTGGCAAACTATTACTGTAAGGGAATGTAAACAATACTATTTTCTTTAAATTAAGTCTACACAAAGTCCTATGATAATTGATAAATTCAGTCTTGCTTACATTACCCCTATTACCTAATAAAATTATCAAAGTAGTATCCTGGTTATAGCTAATACTAATAATTTTTTTCATTATGTCAAATAAAGAACAACCAGGCATACAATAGTTTATTGTTGAACGTCCTTCATATTTGTGTGTCATTAGATGGCCTAAACCCTTTCCAATTTCATCACTAAATATCACAGTATCATATGTAGCACTATGAGTATTATATTGAAACCCAGAACACTCAGGTAAACTGGCACAGGTCTGCGGTAAGGTGTTATCACATATTGTCAATGAATGATCTGGTGAATGCTGGTTGGTAGATAATTGACAGGTTTCACAGGTGTTAGATTGTGAGTTCACAAGCTCATTCATTGCCAACACATATTCTTTCATTTGTTTTTCGGAGGCATTGTATTTGTTAGTCATCAGACTAAGTTTCTCCTGGAGGCGGTGTAGTTCACATTGTAGATCCTCTGTGTCAATTTTGTAGTTCTTGGTGGTTTGTTCTAGTTTATGTGAATACATGTCGAGATGTTTTAAAAGTTGCAACCTTTCTCGATTGAGTTTAACATTTTTTATAAAAAACTTTTGTCGTTTGACAAGCTTTTTTGTTTTCGAAATGTATTTATTAATTTTGATATATTTTTTTAATTTATTTTTACTACACTTAGGCAGTCTTCTTGATACACATGTGTTTGTTTCATCATCACCTGTCAAATCTATTGTACAGGTGGGGTTTAAGTTAAAAGAAGCTGACACTAAGTTTGGGGCAATAGGCACCAATTCATTGAAAAGACTTTGATTCAATGTTGATGTGATGTTAAGATTTGTAGTTTCTAAAAGCGATATTTGAGTTTGGGCCTCGTGTAGCTGTTGTTGTAGTAATTGTCTTTGATTCAAGGCATGTTCATACTCAACGCTACATTGGCTGAACCCGTCCACAACAAGTTGGAGCCTATCCTGAGCTTCTATGGCATCAGTGTGTTGAATATGTAGCTGTGCCATTTCATGTTTTAACTGTCTGTTTTTTTCTAATACCTCAAGGAACTCCTTTTCATTGTCATCTCTTTCCCTCATTAGTTGATCACACAACTCTTTCGACGCCTTTAGTTCGCTCAAAGCCAAGTTGAGTTTGGACTCCTCTTGGCGAGCATGCGCTTTCCGAGTCATAATCATAGTGAAAAGGAAAGTGAGATAGAAAGAAAGGAGTTGTAATGAAAATAAGCTAAAGTTACGTTATTAAGGAAACAAAGAAAAGGAATAAAGTGGAGTAAATATATATGAAGTTGTGTCACCAAACCAAATGCAGGTTATGTTTACGTATACGAGGTCATTGGCAGTAACTAGTTGCCGTTTAATGATGTTATCAATAAGATTGTGATATTAAAGTACGTAAACAATATACTTACACGGTAATAATATAGTATTGTACCTGTAAGCAAGATGACAATGCAACATTCACTTGAGCCGGTAGCTGTCACCGATAACTTTTGAAACAATACACTTAATTTGCACTTTTATGTTAAATTTTGCAAGAATAACACTTAATTACGTTATTTACGTAGTGATTAATTGGAAATTGGCCTAATTAAACAATTAAATTAATATTTATACAAATAATTTTGAGGACAAATATAAATCAGCTGTTAGCTGTAGTGTTGCCACAGGAAAAAAAATATACACGCTTAATTAAGTCAACAGTTTACATGTTAACAAAGATGTATTAGTTTTATTGTATGTCTTATACTTAAACAAAAATGACAAAAACATGCATTACAGTGACTAATTATTGTATATGGATAATATAAGTAAGTATAACTATCCCTCTATGTACAAAGCATCAGATTTTCGAAACTTTCCGAAGTTTTATACCAATGAGGCTCTCAGGTTTAGATACATTGATACAAGATACACAATTTAATTTTGCCATCATGTCTATGGTATTTTCTCCTAAAATAATTACAGTGTCTATTCTGTTTTGGCGACATAGAAAGACAGTCATCAGACTACCAAAGCTCAAAAGTAACTTTCACTCGGCACTTACATATTTTGTCGAAAAGTACTTACAAGTTCTACCTACCCCTTGATAAATAGCAGCCGCTATAGACACCAAAACCAAACATAACATTGCACGCTAATAAGATAACGATGTTACATTAAGGTCGATACACATTCTGCCGCATGTTTTCGCATCAATCATCCGCTGACGGCCGCACTAAGTCATCGCCGGTTGTCTGTGTGTATTGTCTTTTATTATTATTACTAGCGTCAAGTGTGTAATGGATTTTATTTTTATTTACTTTCTACACTAGATGTTCCCCCGATTTCACCCGAATGGGAATGGTATCGGCGTCAGTGCCACTTTGACGCCTCCTTTGGTATCGGCTTTAGCGCCGGCGTCGGCTTTGGCGTCGGACAGTACCTACAAGACTTTGGCGTCGGCGTCGTCATCGGCGTCGGCCTCGACTTCGGCCTCGGCGTCGGCTTTGGCGTCGGCGTCGTCATCGGCGTCGGCCTCGACTTTAGCGTCGGCGTCGTGTTTGGGGGTTGGCGTCAGGTTTGGCATCAGCTTTGGCGAAGGCGTCGGCGGCCTCGAATTTGGTGTCGGCATCGGCTTGTGGAAATCATCATGTGGGTCATTTGATGATTTCCCAACCGAAAAAAAGGTAGTTTGCTCCCCTTAAAAAAGTAACGCTGATATTAATAGCTAATTAATAAAAAGGTTTCAATCCTTTTGGATCTACACCCATTTTGCCCGTGATTCCATGATGCCCAAAAATAATTTATTCAAAATAGGCTTTTGAACGTCAAAGGACAGCTCCCGAAACACTTCACCACTTCAACCAAAGCCCTTCACCACTTCCTATGTGTTATTGAATCATAAACTTTGTTCCAGTGTTATCCGTATATTTTACTAAGAAAACTGTACAACATCAAAAACATTGTCGACAAAAAGAAAACAACGATAAAAAGCCGATCTTATTTCAAAGGTCATTAGTTAGAGGCCAAAGCTCTGTTCTACTTAATACTTAATTTTCGATAACAATGCGATTTTTTCCCTGATAATTAATATTTCTTTTCATCTAAAATAAGTTATTTTGTAAAGAAGTTGTTTGTTTGTTTGTCAATATGTAGGGGTCTAATTTTTGGGACAATAGAACATCTTAAGGTATAAAAGGATTTTTTTATTTATACATATGTATATGAACCCAAAAACATCGTGAGGAAACCTGGACTTAAAAAATCTGAAATCGCCATACCACCTTGAGCAAGCGTGGTGATCAATGCTCATGCCTTCTCTGTATGAGAAGAGGCATGTGCCCAGCAGTGGGAAAATATATAGGCTGGTGATGATGATAAGAATCTACAGTATTTATGTTTGTTTTATGTGCTTACTAGTACACAGGACCTATACCTATCTTACCAACCAGCAACGCTACTTAAGGGCAGAAATACGAGTCATCATCATCATTTGCCTATTTAGCATTTGTCCACTGTTGGATATAGGACTTCCCTAACAACGTCCTTGAGTGGAGACCACGGTTACGCAAACTTCGTTTAGTACGCCCTCCGGCAAGATGAAGTGACGTCCTACGAAAGGCTGAAGGCACATCTAAGGTTGGATGCATCAAGCACAGCAAGTCAACATGCGACCGGGCGATATAGGGATTGTTCAAAAGAGTTACCGCAGCTGTGAAACGTAAATAGTGAAGGTAAGAATGTGTATGAACAAAATTTTCCCATCCCTAAGAAAAGGGTGCCATCTATCTCCATACTAAATTTCACCCGAAAAGAGTTAAGTCACAACTCGACGTACAAACATAGCAAGCGATGCCAAAGGCTGAAGTGAGTATAAGATATTTATTATACTGTCTTCCAAGAATTGGTCGCTCATTAGTAATCGAGACGCATTTTCATTTTCCGATTTCATGGTACTATGAATTCCTAAAGAATGAAATGATGGTATGATAATATAATTAATAATGTATTTTTCCAAATGGGTAACCTGTCAACCAAATATATTATAATTAGAACCGATTTCTTTTGACATGTAAACTAATTTTATACGGACTGCAAAAAACTCTTTTTCTTCTTTCGAATCAATGACGTAAATAGTAGCTCCCTATTGGTCTATTGTCTTAACTTTCTAGTGGTAACGAAGGCGACTGCCGAGCATCTAATTTCTAGGCTACGGGATTATTACAAAAAGTTACCACGGCCCTAGAACGCTGAGAACGAAAAATGGAACAAGAACGGCTTGTCTGATACTTCCTCCCGCTCGCACCTCAGCAGGAGTCATTGGATGATTTGTCATCCCTAACAAACGACGATCAAACTTCATCATCAGCCTATATATCCCATTGCTGGGCACAAGCCTCTTCTCATACAGAGAAGGCATGAGCTTGATCACCACCCTTCTTCGGCGATTTCGATTTGGGATTGGCGATGTCTGACTTTTTAAGTTCAGGTTTCCTCCCGAGTTTTTCCGTCATCGTCGCGTCTACATTGGTACTTGCCAGGTTTCGAACCCGCATACTCGTACACGACAGGCAGGTGTATTAATCACTAGGCCTTTTTAACTTATCTGCCGGATAAATTGAGACATTCAAGTCCCAATTACGAATTAATCTCATAATTAATTCAACACAGAAGTGGTGTGCTGACTTTTCCTGACGTTAGAAAAATTTAGTTACAACCAGATTTTAACCAAGCTTACTTCAAAACTATCAAGCGTAAATAGAAAAAAAATAGTTTCCTTATATCCCGTTTTTATATACACGCAGTAATTTTTTGGTTCAATGACTCCAACGAGACATGTGACGCTGTGTGACACTTGTAACAGACAGACACGTTTCTTGTTACTTTGAACGTAAAGAGATATAGGTAACTGTCAGGACATACAGACAGACTTTATAAGATATTTTTCCTTATTAATATTATAAACTGGCTGTTTTCCGCGTCCTGAGTTAACTACTAAACAATGGACCTGGATAATAAGTAACCTATAACCATTTCCAGGGTTCCATCTATCTCCGTATCAAGCTTCATATAAATTGGTTCAACTGCTTTACTGGGAAAGCATGACAAACAAACACATTAACAAACAAACTCAATTTCGCATTTACAATATTAGTTAGGATGTTAAAGTAATTCTGTGACGGTTTCATCGAAAAATGGCTGAACCGATTTAAATTAAATTTGGTATGGAGATAGATAGATACCTGGGGAATGACATAGATTAGTTATTGTCCGGGTGTGAGAAGTACTTCCACAGGAAGCGAGAGAGACTGCAAGAAACACATAGTAGAAAAAGAGAGAATGTCGTTTGTAACGCGCGAAGATAAAGTTTATTGCTTACGTGGCAATTTCTACCAGTCAAAATCTACCGCGAGCCGTGTTAAAGAGCTTACTTCCAAAATTTTAATTAAAACTGTATGTCAAGTGCCATGATGATCTAGTGAACGCAAGAAGGAGGATCCTGAGCGAGAGGTCAAGGGATCCATTCCCAGGTCGGACAGTTTTATTAGGATTTTCCTGGGTATGGTTGGGTGTCTGGATTATTTTCGTTCGATCAAAAGCATATTAGTTACAAATCATTTTTTCTAAATAAAACTACTGGCTACTATATTTTTTTAAACATAATATAGTATAGCCCTTTAAAATCTGCTTTTACCTTTATAATATACAGGCGTGATGTGGAAAAAAACCTTAATATTGACCGGCTATTTCCGAGTTTACGCACCCTATAGACTGGGCTGTAACAAAACTTTTATTGCTTATGGGGTCATTAAACCTAGCCTGTAATTACTTTTACCGTACATTGGGACGGAGGAAATTATATTAAAATTGGTACTTATTCTTTCTGCTTTACATTAGTTAAATTGGGAGTACCTATGTATTAGAAGAAAAGTTCTTATTTCAAAATATTTATTATTATTTTTTCCACACTTAGCTTGAGGGGTTTATATCTTATTACCAATAGATAATCTAGGTTAAGCTGCTAGCTGCGGTCAGTCCAAGGATAGGTGCCCATTTTCTTAACTTATCGTGATTTAGTAAAATAAATTGTTTTTTTTGTGTATCTGCGACGTACTTTGAGTCATTGTGCCAAATGCTTTTCTTTTGTGTAGCTACTCGTGTAAGCGGCCTTTTTGTATTTTTTGAGAATAAACTATTTAAACCTAAACTTAAAGATTTCCTCTTTGTCTTGAATCTCCTCAGCTATGACGTACATATTGACGTCCCATCGGACTTAAGAGAAGAGAATAAACAGTTCACCTGTGTCTGCGAACGTACTTCGAAACTATAATATCTTCTATAACTGTGACTGAAATCCTGTCTAGAGCACATTATAAATTATTATTTAATCTACAGATAGCAGAAGAGACCTTTGAGAAAATCAAGTCAGTAACTATACTCCTACGTGCTACGGCGTAGCACTTATCAGTCAACTATTTAAATTGCTACGCGCTACGAATCTTGTATGTGCTACGCGTACTACGCTCCGCATTGTTTACTATTATTTATAAGATTCACGTACAAGCATTCCCTTTTCATTTATTCATCGAACTTCAAAAGAAATAAACACTGAAAATTTATTGCATAGTTATCTAAAATCTATAGAGTTCAAATTGCATCTAGATCTCGTTCAGTTTTCTAGTCACGACAAGTTTTGTACATATATAAATTGGAATAGTCAGGTTGAACGCATAGGTCGTAGGGGTGCATGACCTTGGGCATAGGATAATATTTTTGGAGGTTAAAACGATTATAGAGGTAACCTTAAAGTATCGTCAAAATTTTGACCGTGAGTCTTGGGTTCATTATCTGTTTATGGCAAATACTTTTATTTGACGTCAAGTTAGAACCTGATGATAAATGTGATGTCTTTTTTATTTGTTTTTGATTATGAGTATCAACAATGGTAAAAAAATGTCAGCTAAATATTGGGTTGGGAGCAAACTCTGAAACTACTAAAAATATTTTTCAATTCAAAGCTACACTATGTTTGAGTAAAATAGATTTACCTTAATTTAGATGTACTAAACTTTAGATTTCTTGAGAGATTAAAACCTAGATTTGAGACCTAGATATAGAATAAGTTGACTAACCATTGTATAACTAACAGAATATGTAATCTGGGTGAAGATAATTACGTAAAAAATGGATATGCAATTGACATACCCATCGAAAGGAGTTAAATATATGTGCATGACTGCCGATGTTTGTCTTGATACTTTAAACGAAGCAATGTATATGTTTGAATCGTTCAAATGAAAGGTATGGCAAGTAATATTGAATGATACTTTCTTTTGATTGGCTTACGAAAATTAGGAGGCTGATCACAAATATATTTTACGCGTTTGAATAACAAATTCTATTTATAAAAACCCAGTAGAAACACCCAAAAACAACTCCTAATCTCTTCACAAGTACGTCATTTACAAAATTATTAAAAAAAAAGGAGACTCGTTTATAAACACGATCTCGGAACATAATACCTTGGACCAAAACCAGACACTGTACTAATTACTGGCGGCCCGGGGCAACCCTTTGAGCTCCGCGTAATTTCCAAACGTAATAATGCTTTACATTTGAAAAATAATAAATTACTTTGTAGGCGTCGAGCGAATTGGTGTTTGCTTAAACATATCGTGGGTAATCATGTGGCCTTTTTGGCTTCTTTAATTGACCTTTTGTGAAGTAAAGTGTGCGCATATAATTATACCATTATTCAAGACTTTGTAATATCCTACTAATATTGTTGACGCACATGTCTGCATCTTTTGATTTATTTTTATTTTTTATTACATCATTACTTCAGTCTCTCTCTTCTACTTCTTCCTAGCGTTTGTCCCGTCTCGTGACGGGGTCCGCTTTCCGTATTCTCTTCTTCAACTTCGCTCTGTCCTGGACATCTTCTTCTTCGAGTTCGCAGCTTTCCATATTCTTCTTTACGACACTCATCTACCGTAGTTTTGGCCTGACGTCATCACTTCAGTACGTACAAATAATACGTATCACAAACGCGCGTAATAATCACAAAAGCATATTCAATGGCTCTCGAAAATGATTTCCAATGAATATATCACGTTATTTCGGCAGTTGCTACCATTTATTTCCAATAGTTTACAAATAAGTGCTTTTATAATATTGGATAGTCATTAAATTGTTCGGAGCAGTCGAACCAATTCACACCAAATGACATTTAGCACGTTTTAAACAAAAGGGTAGTGATAATACATGTATAAATTAACCGGTAGCTTTTACAAGTTTGCTTCAGCATACGTTATGTAATGGCCAAAGGTCCGTATTTTACTGCTGGGGGCCCGACACACCGGTTTTACGACTTAATAAATTTTGCAAACTTTGACGAGTAGCTGTATACGTCACTGACACTTTTCAAAATCAGTCATATCATAAAAAGGCAGTTATGAAAAAAAAAACAGAAAAAGTTTTTTTTCTTCTTCTTTTTTTCGCATATTTATGAGTTAGGGGAGATTTTTCAGGATGGTATGGTGTGAAAGAATAACGTCTAATTACACTAAATAAAAAGTTAAGAGCGAATTAACATATTTTAAGACGAGAAGAAATGCTTTGACTACGTTTTTGTTAGCGCTGTTTTGTTTAAAACAAATTGTTGGACTTAGTGAGCGTCGAAATTATTCTGCTTTCATAAAATCTAGCAAAGCATAATTATTATTTGCAGAAATCCTATTAACATTTTAGTCTAATAGAGTTTCCGCTTCCACAGGATGTTAAACAGACGATTTTATTATTAAATTAAACATGATTTCATTTGAAAATAAACACGGCTTTATTTATTCTGGTGAATTTACATGAAACGCTAATTACAATTTGCGTATTCTCGTTTAACTTACTACAAAAAAGATAGATTCTTTGATATGGCCTGTTTTTCACTTTATACTTAGATAAATAGCTGTTTAGAAAACCTCATTTGAGTCGTTTTTTTTTTCTTGTGTTATATTTTGATGATAAAAGGACAACCCATCTTTAAATAGTTCATAGGTACCTGCAACTTATAGATATTTGTAATACAGAAGCATTTCAGATTTGCAGTAATTTACTGGACGAATTTCTTCAAAAGGAGCTCATATAATATATTGATAACAATGTTTATAAAAGTATGGTATATTCTTCCTAGAACATAAAGAGAAAATATAAAGATAAAAGATTTTGTTCTTAATAGCCTATTAGTGCTACCATAAAAATAAATACCTAGTAATTTTTACAAATGTCCGATTTCCACAAACAACGGTAGCATATGTAGGTACTATATCCACGCACATTCAGAAACTCTTACTAAAATGTATTATGTATAGGTTAGATTATATGGGAATACTTGGAGTGGAGAAACACGGGTCATAAGTCAGAAATGTCGGTACGGAGAATCGGGGAAGAATAGATGAGCTCTATTTTATGACCTTTTGCATATATTAATTTCTACAGTGGAATAAATTTGTTTTCTTTCTTGATATTCTAGGGGAGAAATTCCTTATTGAAATTGTTTTAGTTTAAGGTTTCATTTAATAATATCTTCATGTAAATAAACTTGTCTATTATCTTATTTTTATATATATATATATATATATATATATAAATAACAAAATATATAAAAAAGAGCTTTATATATTTTATTAAAAGCTTTACATATCATCGCTCTTATATAAATCCATTATGCTGTTAATAATATTTTTTTTAATAATAAAATATACACATTTTGCTTAGAATACAGACAGATAGGCACATTGATTAACCCTTTTCCTTAAATCGTAATAAATGGGTAGTAAGACTCTGACACTCCCTCCCACAGTGGGTAGGGCGGGAGTGCCAGACTATTCATTATCATCATTGGTCATATGATGATTTCCCATCCGAAAAATAAAAATGAAATGTCCAAGCATTTTTAGCTACTCCATTTATATAATAAGAAGCTGTCTTGTTTCTCTTTCTTAACCAGTCTCTATCTTTTCGCAATAATTGCTAAACTCATTACCGACGCCATGTTTTAAAAACAAAAACACAACAAACAAATACATTTTTAACATCAAACGGCGAAGTCACGTCTCTAGAGGTTCATTTGTAACGTTAATAAACTAAAATGCAAACAAAAATCAACTTTGTTTCACACGATTAAAGTCAAAAGTCGTCCGCCGTTGATATTATGAGTAATTCATTTAAAGCAACCCAAAGCTTTTATTTTAAAGGGGTTTTATTGAAAACATTGTAGTAATTTGTGCTCGTATAGGCTTTTTTAGTTTAAAAGTTTCGAGTTTAATTTATGGACAGTTTATTAAAGTCTAGTGTTTTAGTTAGGCAGTTTTTGAACGTGTCAAAGGTCGTTAAATTAATTAATGTTGTTCCAGTCTCGTCTCCTTTGAATGATATATTCATCTCTGAGTTTTTTATACTACATGTATTTAAACATAGTGAGATAGTCACTATGTTTATGTTGTTCAATGGATTTTTGTAACACGAGTTACGTTATTACTACCTTTAAACTACTTTAGTAAAACAAACCAATATTTTTAAATGGATATGGGGCACCAAAAGAAACTAATTTCCTTAAAAAGGATTTTTTAATAAAAAAATGCATAGATTGTTCAGTTATATATAGGTACATGTTATTATTTACTTTATTATCTAAATAATTATAGACCCTCCAAAATTTTGTATATTTTAAATAAAAAAAACCTAACTTTTCTCATCTCATAATTTCTCAACGTTTTTATTGGCAAAAAAACACTTTAAAATTTAAGTTCACAAAAGTCCTAAGTACGTTCCTTTTCAAAATCTAAAAGCACTAACGTCCTAGTTAGCGGCTATTACGACCTTAAATAGGTCCCGAAGGCCTAAGATGGCCGAGTGGGTTTGCGTAATTCCGCCAACTACGTGATATATAGCCTTGAGAAGGTTTTTTGAAGAGAATATGAAAATAGTTGTGATGTCGTGAATCTAGATAAAATATGTAATATGCCAATTGTTGAAAAAATAATTTTATAAAGTTGTCTATGTTCACAAGAAGTTTTTCGTTATCTGCTGATAGAGGCGCTGTTCTTATTCTCTCTGCCTACGTGATTTTTTTCGTTGTGCTTAATGTGTGCTAAAGAAATATATCGTGTTTTATAAGAAATCTAACAAGTGTTTTTATTGAAGAATTGCCTAATCCCAATAGGTTATGGGCCCAGGCACTTGATAAATAAATATTTCAATAAAAGTTCGAGTTAAGAGCAATTTTACAACCGGTAAAAGAAAACCTAACCTACATTACAAGATGGAGGTTGCGAACGCGATGAAAATTGAGAAGTTTGACGGAAGAAATTTCAAACAATGGAAATTCCAAGTCAAATGTGCATTACGAGCAAAGGGATTAAACATAGAAAAAACAAGACCATTGGAAAACAGCTTGCAAGTGCAGTGGGATAAAGATGACGGTATGGCAATGTTCATTCTAACATCGTCCATGGATTTAAACCAAATATCCTTGATAGAAAACTGTGAGACTGCTAAACAAGTCATGTCAAAATTAGAAGCAATATATGAACAGAAATCAGAATACAACAAGATGTTGATTCATGAAAAATTTTATCAATATTCATATAGCACCAGTGACACAATGGCACAGCATGTGTCCAAAGTGGAAAGCTTAGCAAAGCAGCTACGGGAGACTGGTGAGAAACTTAGTGACACAGCGATAATTACTAAGATTCTAAGTACATTACCATCAACATACCGATCACTTAGACAAGCATGGTTATCACTTGATGAAGGAAATCAAACAATTCAGAATCTTACTTCTCGCCTAATAGATGAAGAAGCCAGCCTTGCTAACGATATAAGTAGCAGTGAGACAGCATTAGTGGCGTCAAAAGGAAAGTTCAAATCAAGAAATTTTAATAAACCGAAGACAAATGATCAAAAATCATCAAGTCATAGATTTGTATGCTATAATTGTGGTAAAAGAGGCCACTTCGCCAAAGAGTGCATGATGCCAAAGAAAAAGCATGACCTGAAACCCAAGAACATGCTGGCATTCAGTGCTGCACTTAAGGAACACGATGAAGAGGCATGGATCCTTGATAGTGGAGCCTCAATGCATATGACCTTCAAGCGGGATTACTTCTGTGAGTTGAATGAGTCTCTTTGCAATAATTTTGTGAAATTGGGTAACCAACAGAATATCAAAGTATGTGGCGAAGGAACAATACTGATAAACAAACAAGTTAATGGTATATGGGAAAGATGTAAACTTGAAAATGTTTTATATGTACCTGATTTGCGTAGAAATCTGTTCTCAGAAGGTGCTGCTACAAGAAAAGGATATATAATAATAAAGAATAATACTGAAGCAATGATTCTGAAAAATAATGTTATAGTTTTGATGGCACATTTAACAGAAAACAATTTATTTGAATTAAATGTCAAAACAATTAAAGAAGAATATTGTAATATTGTGCAAACAGATATAAAAGTTTGGCATGAAAGATTAGGACATTTGAATGTCAAGGAGCTTCAAAATATGTGTAAGAATGGTGTGATTCCTGTTACATTGACTGGAAAACAGGATTTTGTTTGCGAAGCCTGCCAATATGGGAAACAAGCAAGACGTCCTTTTATGAAATCTACCCGAGGTCCAACAGAGCCTGGTGAAATAGTGTACAGCGACGTTTGTGGCCCGATAGAAGAACCATCTGTATCAGGAATGAAGTACTTTGTTTTATTCAAAGATGGAGCAACTAGCTATCGCCATGTCTACTTTATGAATTTCAGTTCGACGGTAGTCGGTGAATCGACCGGTCGTGCGCATTGTGTGGCTAGCGCTGCTATCTGTTTCAAACGTGTATCGGACAGCGTTTCTCAAACTTTTCGCCTCTCGATATGTTTACGTGCAAACGTTGTGAGCTCGAGTCAAGAGATGGTGTCAAGTGCACAGCCTGTGAGGCGCAGTTTGATTTCCCCTGTGCTGGCATCACTGAAGGTGGATGGAGGAAGCTCGGAGACCGTAAACTAACTTGGAGATGTCAGAGTTGCAAGGCTGCCCCAGCTGCGAGTCCTAAAGCTGGATACCTAAACACATCACCAGATAGCTCAGACACCATCATGTCCGAGCTTAAACGGTTGTCCACTCAATTAGAGGCTTTACCTACATTGATTGATAGTGTTAAATCAATCCAAGCTGAGCTCGCCGATTTGAAAACTATGAGAGATGAATTCTGGGAAGTTAAATCATCTTTTGATGCTTTCGGTCAGGAAATTAAAGCTTTAACTAATAAAGTATCGGCTCTTGATGCTGAAATTGAATCGATGAAGAAGGCAAAAGAAGAAATATCCGATCTGCAATATCGAATAACAAAACTGGAGAACAAGCAGGCTGAGAATGAGCAGAGGTCCCGCATGAATAACATAGAGATAAAAGGAGTGCCTATTACCAAAGATGAAGACTTATATGTTATAATGTCAAAAATTTCTGACACAATTGGCCTACAAATTCCAAAAAGTCAGATTAACTATATAGCCAGAGTGCCGACACGCAATGATAATATAAACAAAAATATCATCTGCTCTGTACACAACAACTACCTTAAGAATGACTTTATAGCTGCCGCGAAAAAGCACAAAAAACTTAAAGCCGAAGATTTGGGCTTACAGGGAAACAACAGAATCTATATAAATGACCATTTAACTCTGTGCAATAAGCTTCTACTTAACAAAACCAAAACTCAAGCCAAGGAACGCGGTTTTGAACATGTATGGGTTACAGGATGTAAAATATTAGTTCGTAAAAACACCACTTCTCCAAAACACCATATCAAAACTGAGAAAGATCTAAAAAAGTTTTTATGTTAATAGCGTCGGCTCAACTTTCTTGCAAATCGTCGATTCACCTTAGCTCAATAAGATTGAGAAGCACAGGTACATGTTTTTTCTATGCATTCCTTCGTCGCCGGCCTTTTGTTTGCTTATCGCTGGGTGTCGGCTGGTTCATGCGCATTTGCTGCTATGATTTTGGACACTATTACCCTAGTTACAGAGACCATTTTTGTCTGCTAATGAGTTATTCCTCTAATTATCTCTTGAATCATTTTGCTAAACTTTGCACAATGCATCTTGTAATTAAAATCAACGCTCCTAAAGTTTATATTTGTCTGCTTTTATTAATTTTATTCATTTCTTTAAAGTTAAATATTACTAATAGTTTCCGAGAATTGAATGTACCCTATGTTGTGTTTGCTTATTCAAATTGTCAACGTGTTTTTACATTTAATAATGACACCTATTAAGATTTTTTATCAGAATGTGCGGGGATTGCGTACAAAAACAAATATGTTCTATAGAAACCTTCGTCTTAACAGCTTTGATGTTCTTTGCTTAACGGAAACATGGCTTACGGAAGGTATATCTGATTCCGAACTGTTCGATGATAGATATCTCGTCTGGAGACGGGACCGCGATTACTCCAGCACTGGTCAAGCAATGGGTGGAGGTGTTATTCTCGCTGTTAATCGTGAACTAGTGGCTAGTGCTCGTGCTGAGTGGAACTCGTCTGCGGAGGACCTGTGGGTTACTTTAGCACTCCAACAAAAGAAGCCCAGAATAACATACAAAATGCACATTTGTGTTGCTTATATCTGTTCTCAGAACTTAGGCAACTCGTTAACAACGCAATTAAGTAATTTTGCAGATAATTTAGTGGATATTGTCTTAAGAAATCCTGCCGATAAGTATGTTATTTTGGGGGACTTTAATCAACCTAATGTAGTGTGGCTACCTGCCGATGATGGATACTCTTTATACCCCAATAACCTGCAAGGGATCGCGCAGTCTAATGTTATCGACAACTTTAATATCTGCAACTTATTGCAATACAACAGTCACGCTAATACCAACGGCCGGATCTTGGACTTAGTGTTGTCAAATAATGAAGTCACTGTAAATTGCTGCGACGATCCACTAGTGCCTGAAGACCCGCACCACCGGGCTCTGTGTGTTACAGCAGACTTTTTGCGACTGCATCACATTCTGCCTGCTCGTCCTTACGTAAAGTCCCTCTATAATCTAGCCGATTACGCCTCGATAAGAAAAGAAATAGACAGTATAGATTGGCAGCACGAATGTGATAGTAGGTCGCTGGAGGACGCTGTAGCATATTTTTATGGTGTTATTAATCGAGTACATGACGCGTATATTCCAACAAAATCCATCAATCAAAAAATCAAACATCCTCCTTGGTATAAAAGCCCACTGGTTAGACTGTTGAAAGAGAAGGCCAAATCACATGCTAAGTTTAAAAAGTACGGTAATCTTTCAGATTATCAATCTTTTGTTATATTGCGGCAACGGGCCAAAGTTTTAGAGAAAAATATGTATGATAACTACATCGCTAAAATTGAAACAGACATCCGTGACAATCCTCGGGTATTTTGGCGCTATGTTAAATCAAAGAAGCAATCCAACACGTATCCTTCAATATTTCAGTATGAACAGGTCTCTTCGAGTAATGGTGACGAGATCTGCAATATGTTCGGCGAATTTTTCCATTCTAACTTTCTTACGAATCCTAGTACTAACAGTCCCTTACAACCACACAATGGTGATGAAACTGATAAGTGCTTAACAGACATCGGCTTCGTTGAAATATGTGAGGAGGAGATATTCAAACTACTTAAACAGTTGGATCTAAGTAAGTCAGCTGGACCTGACAGCGTCTCACCAATATTCGTGCGCAACTGCGCCAAAAGCCTCACCATCCCTCTATCCATCCTATTCAAACGATCACTCAGCACTGGCGTGGTGCCTACAATCTGGAAGTCGGCATATATAACACCGATACACAAAAAGGGCTCAAAAACTTGTGTCGAGAACTACAGACCGATCTCGAAATTATGTGTGTTCGCTAAAATATTAGAAAAAATTGTTTACAGACAGGTTTATTCGGCCCTTAAGCAAAGTTTTAGCGAGCAGCAACATGGCTTTTTAAGGGGTCGGTCAACAACATCTAATTTAATTATCTGCAGTGACTTCCTATCTGAGTTCATGTCACAAAGGTCTCAAGTCGATGTTATATATACCGACTACAGTAAATGTTTTGACCGAATTGATCACGATATTCTATCTCGTAAACTTATCTCGATGGGTATACGGGGTAATCTTTATCGGTGGTTTACGTCTTACGTTGAGAATAGGTGTCAGACTGTTGTGCTCAATGGTTACTCCTCTAGAGCTATAAGCATTCCCTCGGGGGTGCCTCAGGGTTCGTTATTAGGGCCCCTTCTATTTAATATCTTTATCAATGATGTCACGTCCTGTTTCAAACATTCAAAAATAATATTGTATGCTGATGACATGAAAATTATGAAACAGGTTTCTACCACAGAGGATGCCCTGTTGCTTCAAGAGGACTTAAATAACTTTCAAAATTATTGTCTAATAAATAAACTGGATTTAAATGTCTCTAAATGTTATATATGCACTTTCACCCGCAAACCTAACCCAATTAACTTTGTTTACAAATTCTTGGATACACATATAACCAGAGTAAATTCTATTAGGGACCTTGGAGTAACCTTTGACTCAAAGCTTATTTTTGACACACACATAGACAACATTGTCAAGAAGGCTTCGAAAGCGCTGGGCTTTATACTTAGAATCTCTTCGGAGTTCAAGAGAGTAAAAACTATTAAGATATTATATTGTTCTTTTGTTCGCAGTCTCCTAGAGTATGCCTCTCAAGTTTGGAATCCTAACTACAATATATACATTGATCGCTTAGAGGCTATTCAACGAAAATTCATGAGGTTCATTCAGTTCCGCTCCAAACTATATTTGCCTAATTATGCTACTCGTTGTCAAAAATTTCATATTCTCCCGCTATATGAACGTAGAAAAATTGCAGACTTAGCATTCTTATTTAAGATCATAAATGGTTCAGCTGATATTCCACAATTGGTGGGCAAGGTAGGAATGCGCGTACCTAGTACATCCTTACGTAAATTTAACCTGCTGTTCACACCGGCGGCACGAACTTCTTATAGACAAAACTCTTACTTGATAAGAGCAAGTCGTACTTATAATGCGACCTGCCAGGAAGTTGACATAGACATACACACTACCAAAATTTCTCAGTTAAAGCGTTCTCTCTGCAACCATTTCTTTGCTAACATTGTGTAATAAATGATCAATGCCATAAAAAGGACTAAAAGATGTTTATAGTCTACCGTTAAGAATTGTTTCGACCTACTAATTATTGTGTAATCAGTGGAAACTTGTAATTGGCCTTATTTCTACTACTAACTATATCAACAATTTGTACTAGCTGTAAGTTTTCCTAATAAATAAAAATAAAATAAATAAATAAAAAATAAGAGTGAAGTATTTCAATACTTTTTGAAATATAATGCAATGGTGGTGAACAAATTTAAACATGATTTGCAGATACTACATACGGATAATGGTTGTGAGTATGTAAATCAGGAGTTCAAGTCATTTCTAGAGAGTAAAGGTATACAACATGAACGTACTGCCCCGTATACTCCCCAACAAAACGGGAGAGCAGAAAGGGAGATGCGTTCCATCATGGAAACTGCAAGAACAATGCTATATGCAAAGAATATACCTTTGAACATGTGGGCAGAAGCTGTCAATTGTGCAGTATATTTATTAAATAGAAATACATCAAGTCAGACAGGAAATGTGACACCATTTGAACTGTGGCATGGAGTGAAACCTAACTTACAACATATAAGAATCTTTGGATGTGTTGGATATGTACACACACCTAAAGAAAAAAGGAAGAAACTTTCTAAGAAAAGTGTGAAGATGTTGTTAGTTGGATATGACCATGATAATTACAGGATGTATGATCAAAATACTAACAAGGTTACAGTATCACGGGACGTGAAGTTTGATGAACATAGTACACTAGAAGAAAAACAAAGCCTTGTGGAACTGACAGTTGAACAAAATGAAAATCAGTCTACATCACAAGATGAGTTTCAACATGTCATCAATCAAGAAAGTACCATCCCTGAAGAAATCAGCTCAGATGATAGCATGAAGAGTTCAGAAGATCTAGATGAAACTTATGTACCCCCAAAAGAGATATATTTAGATCAGAATGAACAAAGAAACATCACCTTACGTCCACGTCGAAACAACAACATAGAAGCAAATTTCACAGAATTTGAAATACCTAAGACTTATCAAGAAGCGATGAATAGTCCAAATTCTCATCAATGGCAGAAAGCCATAGCAGAAGAGCTTCAGTCACATAAAGAAAATCAAACTTGGATATTGACTAATAGAACTGAAAAGAAGCCTGTTTCTTGTAAATGGGTGTTTACCATAAAGAAAAATAAATATGGAGAAATAGAACGATTCAAGGCACGACTGTGTGCACGTGGGTTCACACAAGTAAAGGGCTTTGATTATAATGAAACCTTTTCCCCCACTAGCAGGTACGACTCTATCCGGGTGCTGCTCAGCATTGCTGCGAGAGATGAGCTGCAAATCGAGCAATTTGATGTTAAGACGGCTTTCCTGTATGGTGAGCTCTCTGAGGATATTTACATGGAGGTACCAGAGGGATTAAAAGTGCAATCTTCAAAAATTTGTAAGTTAATTAAATCTATCTATGGCCTTAAACAATCATCTAAATGTTGGAATGAAAAGTTTAGTTCTTTTCTATATACTTGTGGTTTTGTACCATGTCCATCTGATAACTGTGTATTTGTAGGACATTACAAGGATGTCAAAGTAATATTAATTATTTTTGTTGATGATGGATTACTACTGGCTAAAAGTAAAGTTGTTTTATCTGAAATTATAAATATACTTAAACAAAAGTTTGAGATTAAGATTTGCAATTGTAATTCATTTATTGGGATGGAAATATGTAGAGAAAAAGATTATATTAGCATAAGTCAAAAACAATATATTCAGAAATTAATTGATAAATTTAATTTATTAGAAGCTAAAAGTTGTAGTACCCCTGCTGATGTAAATGTACACTTATCAAAAAATACAAGTAATGATAAGCCTATAAATTTTCCCTACAGAGAGGCAGTGGGAGCACTATTGTTTTTGTCATTGGTATCTAGACCTGACATAGCTTATGCTGTAAATGTTGTTAGCAGGTATGTTAATAACCCAGGTCCATCCCATGTTACGGCTGTAAAAAGAATTTTCCGTTATTTAATTCATTCCAAAGATTTATCTATTGTGTATCATGGTAATCATGAATTAGTAGGATACTCTGACTCTGATTATGCAGGTGATTTGGATACTAGGAAATCTAACACAGGATATATATTTTTGATGAATGGAGGTCCTGTAACTTGGTCTAGCCGTAAACAAAATACTGTGGCTTTATCTACAACTGAGTCGGAATACATGGCTGCCAGTGAAGCAGCCAAGGAAATTTTATGGCTTAGGCAATTTCTTTGTGATATTAAGGAGTCACAAGACTTAATTACTTTAAATGTTGACAATCAGAGTGCAATTAAATTGATTAACAACCCTGTGTTTCATAGAAGGAGCAAACATATAGATATAAAATATAATTTTATCAGAGAAAATGTTGCAAAGAAAATCATTGATATTAAATATGTTGAGACTTCTAATCAATTGGCTGATTTCTTAACTAAAGCTTTGCCGGTAATTAAGTTTAATTCAATTAGAGATAAGATGATGAAAAATGTTTAATGTAATTGTAGTAGTGGTCGATTATTATTATTTGTATGTTATAAATGTAATAGATAAAAGAATGTTTGTTTTCTAAAGAGAATTGTATGTCTACTTTATAAATTTAAGTGGGAGTGTTGAAAAAATAATTTTATAAAGTTGTCTATGTTCACAAGAAGTTTTTCGTTATCTGCTGATAGAGGCGCTGTTCTTATTCTCTCTGCCTACGTGATTTTTTTCGTTGTGCTTAATGTGTGCTAAAGAAATATATCGTGTTTTATAAGAAATCTAACAAGTGTTTTTATTGAAGAATTGCCTAATCCCAATACCAATGATGTAACCGTGTTCATTATATAACGTGAAATCCTTATCTTATTTCTTATTCTTCTTATCGTTGAAGGTTTTACCAACATAACAAGCATATTTTTTTTTGGGATCGGAAATCATCAAACGACTCCTCCCGCTGTAGGTGGGGCGGGAAGGAGTGTCAGACTCTTACTGACTAAAACCCACCCATGTTCCTTCATCAGCCCTTTTTATCCCGGGGCGTGGTAACTCTTGCAAACATGAACCTGGCAGGAACCTAACAAGCCCTAGTGTCAGTTTCCTCAAATCTGCCTGACATCCTCTGACATGGGATTGTAACAACAACTGCCAGTTATCAAGATAGCAGCCGGGGACGATGGCTTAACATCCCAGGCAGGGAGGTGTAACACCACCAAGTTTCTAACTCCGGGCTGCATTGTAACATTTTCCAAAATCCACGAAGCAATTTCGCCCCGAAATCAAACCCGAGACCCTATTTACAGCAGTCGCATTACGCGATCACTAGACCAACGAAGCAGTCCTTATATAAAGATACGATATTAACTCAGTCTGTCTGTTACACTTTCACGGGTAACCCTGACCTGATTTATACGAAATATGGTATGGAGATAAATTTATTGAAATTGACTTCCACAACCCGGTAACACAATACCCCTTGGTAAGACTAATTGCTTCTATCTCTCATCTGACTACCCATAATGACTGTCAAAAACATAGATATAGGTATATGTTACTAAAGTAACTAGATGTGCAATCACCAAGCAAAATGCGTGCCATAAAGGTTCTGACCAGTCCTAATTCATGACATCTGTCACTTGGAAGCCAGTTTGAATCTATCAGAGTACAGCAGGACGATTTTAACAATAATATGGGCAAATTTGTAGTAAATGTATGGGCAAATTTGTAGTAAATGTATGGGCAAATTTGTAGTAAATGCCATCCTTATCATACAGATGTCATGAACATTACGTTTCGGTTAGTGTGAGAGAGATAGATATAATTTTACATCAAAATGATTACTAGTTTCAAAGCTACGTCTGCATTCTAAAAAATGGTTATGTTTTTGTGACCGTGTAATGTTCGGGATTGCATCTCTATGGATATATCTCGATGGTCAAAAATCTACAAATAACAGCCGTGATCATCGACATAACGTGCTCTCCGAGATACGGAGAAGTCTCGGTATGATATAGATGGTCACCCATTCACGGACAGAGCGCGCCAAGAGCAGCTTAATCTTTGATCAACCCGTGTGTCTGTAACTTAACCACGAGCTCCTTGATATTAAGATACATCTATGTGGTTAAATAAAATATTAAGTCCGGGTTGTGTCTTATATTAATACGGACGTAAAAATATATTTAAAACATTTCAACTGACACGCTATTGACGCACAAAACGGCCCAGACGGTTTGACCAGCTCAGCTGTTGTTTACTTACGGGTCCTTTCTAAGAAAAGCATCTGTATTTACTCCTGAAAACAAAGTCCAAACAACTAGATACTTACTCAAACCATTAAAACAACCTCATTCATAACAAAACAACAACGAAAATCAATCGTTACCGGATTAATCCGAATATAAATAATATAACGACAGAAATACAATTTCTTCCAGCGTACATTATTGATAAGTACGCCACACACACATGCACAAACAATAATACGATAAAACATATGTAACACATATGCACGAATCGTACACACTCGTAGGACCGGATGAAGATCGGACGTACGGCACGAACGAACGTGACCATCTTGCTTGCGACGAGATGCCGGGTGCAATGTGTATATATGTATGTTGTGTCCTTGTTTTGGGGGTAGGCAGGCTGCTTAGTTATGCTTCTGTTTTGGTAATGGAGGATAGTTGAAATTTTCGATAGGTTTTCAAGGTAAAAAAAAATATCTTGGAAAAAATAGATTAAAAACTTAATTAAGGCGTAATTAAGCAACAAAATTGTCTACAGTTTTTTTATATATTTTCTAATATTTCAGACAAAAACAAATATCCAAAGCAGTCATGTAGAATCGAAAAACCGAGTAAAAAGGATATCATCGAAATATTCCCAACTTAATAAGTAGAAACAGAATCTAATAACAACAAAACAAAATGTGTCATAATGATATATTCTTGGCACCCCCTCAAACCTCACACTCCAGCACACAGATCAGTCAAACAGAAAGGAAAATGAAAAAACTCGTGTCAGTAACATGACTATGTGACACGCGGACGGATGACGCGCGGGGCGTGTCACCCACTAATATCTTCTTCGGTGTCATTTATGAGCGTCGGCGATGTAATGAATATTAAAGGTTTGGTCTAAGGAAAATTTGGGAGGAGCTCGTGGCTAAGTAACAGCCGCACGTATCGAGCGACCAAAGGTTAAGCTGCGCTTGGCGCGGTCGGGCTGCGGATGGGTGACCATCTATTTCATACCGAGATTCCTCTGTGACTAGGAAAGATCGTTTAGCTGTTGGTCCAGGCTGTCGTTTATAGATTTTTGGCAGTCGTTACGGGTAAAACGACCAGTCTCACTAAGGGGTATCCTGTTACCTGGTAACTGGATAGTGGAGGTAAGATATAGGCAGTCGCTCCATGTTAAACACCGGCTGAGCTACATCCATTTAGACCCAAAATAGTTGGGAATAGGCTGAGCTAGGATGATGTTCTAGACGGGCGGGCGGGGAGGACCAGTGCGGGGCTGCCGACGAATCTGGATTCCCGCGGCCCCGCGCGCACGTGCGTGAAGCGACACCGGGGTGGTGTTAGCCGGTAAGAGTCCGGCACTGTTCCCGGCCTCCCCAGGCCGGGTTCGTCCACGAGGACTTCCCGCCGGAAAAAAAAAAGGATGATGTTCTAAGGAAAATAGGGAGATTCGGTTTTAAATACTAATTTCGGTTGATCTAATATTACTTTGCCTGCAACGTCCAATAATTAAGCTAAGGAATGAGCATTGATCACAACTTGCTCAGTGCGGACATAGATGAATACCTATTAATTTATGTTGCGGATTAGCGATTTCAGACTTTTTTAAGATTAATTTTTCCTCACGATGTTTTCCTTTACCGTTAATCAATGATGTTCTCCCATTGGAAAAGAGTTTCGTATATTATAGATAGCATCTATAATATACTATAACATATATTATATATTATAGTATAGTAGCTAGATGCTAGTATAGACAATATAGATTGTACCTCTCATCCTCAAGTCTAGTATTAAGAAACATTAAAGACCTCGTTTTAAATGTAAACCTATTACCGGTACGTCAGTTATGGCGGTGATTGTCTGACAGACTATTTATCCAAGTTATTGTTCAACATAGTAACTGAAGGCAAAAACCGTGGCTCAAGTAATTAATGTCGGTCATTATTTTGAATACTGCTGGTTTAAGGCTATACGATGTTAAGGTTATTTCTATGTGAAAATTAACTTTATTTGTAACGTATATATATGTGACTAATTTAAATCCCCTGATAATGCGTTTTCGGATGGGAAATCATAAAATGACTGATTGACTGACTGACTGACTATGGGCAGAGTGGGAGGGAGAGTCAGACTCTTACTGATTAAAACCCATCCATGTTCCTCCTTAACCTTTTGCATTCAGGGGCAAGGTTACTCTTTTGAACATCTCACAGCAAGTATGAGGTCTGGACTTCGTTGCAGAATGGGTTTTTTTTTTCAAAAAATTTATGAAGTTATTTGTTGATTTGATATTAAATATGCTACATAACTATTGTCATCGATACATAGAAGAGTCTCGGTTCAAATGTGATCAACCATTAACATTATTTGAATTGGCAAGCACATAATACTAATTTTTCAATCCTCGCGGCGATTAATGAATTTACACATAACAAAAAAATTCTTCAAAATCTACTTTTGTATAAAATTCATATTAACTTGCAAAATCGCTACCGCTACCGTCTATGACTTGTTTGTCCCCGTGGCTATCAAATTAACCAGCAGATTACTCCTTCGGCTTGACTTACAAAGTGCGTATTCACGACAATGTGTAGATATACGAGTACATAATATTATGTACCATAACATATGTAATGTTTTATGTTTTGACTAGCTATGCGCCGCGGTTTCACCCACGTTCCGAAGGGACTACATAATATACCCGGATAAAAATTAGCCTATCTCCGTTTCGAGAGTCCCATCTTCTTTGGCCTGATCAATATGCATTAATGTATACTAAATTTCAGCTTTCAAGTACTAGGAATCTTTGAGCTATGCCGCGGTCAGACAGATAGACAGACAGACGGATATAGCGAAACTAATAGCTACCTATAAGGACTCCTAAAAAGGGAACCGAATGAATAACGGTAGGAAGAATAAAATTTATTGCGTGCGAGTCAAAACCTCTATAGCTAGTTACTCGCTCCCGCTGCCGCTTATGGCTTGCACATCAGCTCAATGTCAGCTCGTTTGTCTGTAGCTATCAAATTAGCCGGCGGATTGCCCCTTTGGCCCACTAACTGAGCTTAATGCGTCCACGTCGACTTTACGAGCCATTTGCAGCCCCACATTAAAGTTTTTTTTTACTCCCCCCCAACATGCTAAGTAGCCTGTCTCAAGCTTGAGATGAATCTGTTATGTATTGCTTGTTTGTTTATTTTTTTATTATAAATTCGTAAACGTAACTCTGTCTATCTGTCTATTTCGCTTTCACGGAAAAACAGCTGCACTAACTGAGATGAAATTTGGTATAGAGTAACTGACTGACTAAAACCTGGGAAAGGATATTAGGTAGCTTTTTATCCGGTCACATAAAATATTTACCGCAGGATGAGGGTGAAAACGCAGGGCAAATCTAGTCTAGTTTTCAATAAATTCTTTCGACTGGATCACATCAGGTTTTAGAATCAGTTCGATGAGTTAAATAAAATCGATTTACTAAGAAATTACCTCCTACATACATACAAACAAACTTTTAATTAAATAAATAAATATCTTTGGACAATTTCACACAGCGCCATCTAGCCCCAAACGAAGCAACTTATATGCGTGTGTTATGGCAGCTAGATTCACGGATATACTACTTATATTATTTTTTAAATAAATACATATTATACATAATAACACCCAGACCCGTCACAGAAATTAAAATTCATCATTTCAAATTCTGCCCGGCCGGGAATCGAACCCGGGACCTCTTGCGTGGTATTCGGCATGTTGACCACTATACCACTCAGGTCGTCAATTATAGTATAAACAAACTTAGAATTAATTAAAAAAATACAATTTCATCACGAACTATAAGTATCATATTAGTGTCAATACTAAAGTTTCAATCACTATTCAAATCTCTAAAAGTACTAGATAATTAGCACTCAATTGAAAGGTAATTTAACCTAAAATGATAATATTATCATTAGGTATTCATCATTCAAAAAGCTTTATCAAAACGTTCAACATAATTATAAAACGATCCATCCATATCTCGTTACTCGCTATGATTAGAGTATTAAATTATTAATTAGTAAACACCTAAACTTTTGAAACCAAACAGTTTTCCTCATTAAACCGATAATCATTTAAAATACGTATATAAATACGATCCGCCTTGAGCAAGCGTGATGAGTAATGCTCATGCCTTCTCTGTATGAGAAAAGGCCTGCGCCCAGCAGTGGGACAATATATAGGCTGATGATGATGAATATAAATACGATAGTTTGTGAGGATGTATGTAGGTTCGTTCCCCACTAGGGGGAGCCCTTAGCGCGCTGTCACTTACTATTAAATTTAGTTGTAAGCCTTGGCTGGAGTCCTTAATTTAATTAATTAAATTAGGTAGTATATTATATAGAAAGAAAGAAAGATTTATTGACATAACACAGTATAATGCCTTTTTTTCAAATGGGAAATCATCAATTTACCCCTCCCGCCATGGGTGGAGAAGGGAGTGTCAGACTCTTACTGACTAAAACCCATCCATGTTCGTTCCTCAGCCCTTTCTATTCCGGGGGTGCGGTATCTCTCGACAGTACAATACATAGGGATATTAATCCTAATAAGATAAGAAGCTTGTTTTGTTGGGCCAAATAGAGGAAATAGGTATATCAGTTCCCTATAAGTGTACAATAATTGCTCGTTTTTATGATGTGAGCTATCTGACGTACGAGTAATAAAACCATTTCTGATGCATGCATTCATATGCGTCTCTTAATGTGAATGTAACGCCCAAATAAACACAAAAATTACTAAAAGTCGTAACGTCTTACTTAAGTTTTATCAAGGACTTTTGTGCTTAGTCAGCCCTTTAGTCTTTACGAGGTGCATGAAACTGGTTACTAAAACTATTTTAAAATATACACATCAAAAAGCCTTTTGGAGTATAATACCAGTATTGGGGATAGTAAGGTTGTTTCATAATGAAAGTTTGAGCTAAGGGCTACTGCCCTTTAAATAGGTGTAATCCTAAACATGATTTACCAAATCTTAAGTAAAATCTATAAATATTGACTATAGACAATATTCAAGTTCAAAAATCAGAATCAACATGTTTTGATTACAGTAAAATTCGGGTCTCAGTAAATTGATAGGAAAGTAGCGCTGTGTTCAACGGAAATACGTGATTTGTCGTGAAGTTGTATAAATCAACTTGTCCAAACTAAACTAATCTAAATAATAAGAAAATTCAATATTTTGGACAATTCTATGATTTTTATCATTTCCATGCACACGCAAAAACTGGCAGCCCTTAGCGGTCATCATTCTATACATATTAAATTATTTGTCCTGAATGACTGACGAATCAACGCACAGCCTAAACCGCTGATCGTAGACACCTGAAACTTGGAGGGTATGTTCTTTGTATGATATAGGCATCCGATAAGAAAGGATTTTCCAAAATTCTATCCCTAATGGGGTGAAAAAGGGGGGGCAACGTTTATATGAAACTCTGTTATTTTTAATTTGAATTCGTATAGACCACGCGGGCGACCAGCCGCCGCTGGTGGAAAGCTAGTTCATAACTAAAATTTATCTATAACGAAACGAGAAAGTAAACACCGATACTAATTCAAGTTTTAAAGGAACAATGATCCAATTTTAAAAGATTTTCCATCCAAAAAGTTAATTAGGTAAGTATATTGCACCCATTAACAATGTAACACCGAGTCCTGGCCAATCTCAACTAACAAGGATTTACTAAATACGATCCGCTGGTAACGGCGTATGGCTAACGGCTGGTCGGCTATAAAATTGATTAGCCTGGCTTTAGTTAGGGATTCGATTCTAATTTTATGGCGGCATAAACGTAAAATTGATTATTTTTATGCAGGTCGCTGTTTTTGTTAAAAGCTGACCTAAATAATATTTCCAATGTATATTTTTACTCATGTTTTTTTAGATCGACAAAATGGCATCACCACACACATTTTGTATCACCACCATTTTTGTAAACTATATCCAGTGTTATACACTAAAAAATCCTGAAAAATCTAACACAAACTCAATCATGCAAAATGTGTTTTATGCAACCATTTGATAGCTACAAGAGAATACATCTGAAACATAAACCTAATTATAATCGGAGTATGAAGGTCCTATATACATTTCATCACCCGTCTAGCCTTTTTCCAACTCAGATAAAGGCGAAATAGATCTACATATTCATTGCATAATGAACTCAAACGTAAAAGCCTTTTATAAACCATTACATAACGCTTGATGCGCGCACCCGGATAAAAAGTAACCTAAAACCTTCTCCTCCTTCTTCCCCTCTACCTCTGTACCAAATTTCATCCAAATCGGTTCAGCTGCTCCCGAGATTTGCGCTTTTGCAACACATTCAGCGATTAATTTTTATATTGTAGACTAGCTTCTAGCTAGCTTTGGGCTATCGCTAACTGTTAAAGTTATTGTGATTGTGAAACATTCTTTATTGATTCTCCGCTCTTATTGATTTTAGCATGAATATATATAGCCTATAGCTTTCCTCAATGAATGGGCTATCTAACATTGAAAGATTTATTTAAATCGGTCCATTAGTTCCTGAGATTAGCGCGTTCAAACAAACAAACTCTTCAGCTTTATTATATTAGTATAGATATTCATCTAGAATTACACAATCAAAGATCCTAATTATAAATGCGAAAGTTTGTGAGGGTGTATGAGTGTATTTCATTCTTTCACGCACATACTGATGAAATAAATAACACATAGTTCGTAACCTGAATTAATGCATAGGATATTTTTTTATCCGGTCCTGCGATGCTGTTCCCTCGGGATATGGGTGAAACCGCGGGAAACAACTTGTTGGCTAGTGGTTTTGTTTCAAACTTAGGACAGTTTTCCACTTGTTTATTCTAAACCAGGCTGGAAGTTACCACTATTTTAGTTTGAAATATTATATGATAGGTACAGGCAAAAAACACCCTCCCTTCCACTTCACTAGCATCGTTTCTGGGAAAAAAATATTGACACAAAAACTCCAGCAACTCATACCTATAGGCAAGGAGAAGTCTTAGGCGCTATCCACATAGTTCCGTCAGGGACGGGAAAAAATCGGTTACATATAACGTATGAACTCCTTCACACATCTCCATGTCAGGGGAGGATCGTCAGTGTCGGACGCACGGACGCTCTGACAGAGCTATCCGATTTTTATCTAGGTACATTGACGGCCGTTTAATAAATATACGTTTGCCGGCTGATAGTCTTCTTAGTGATCTGCTTCTTCTTCTAGCGCTATGGCAATCATTGCTAATTCTTCATCGTTAAATAAAGACATCGTGTTTAAATACGGATAACGGATGGCACGTCCCTGAAGGGGACCCCGAAACGGACAATTCGGAACACGGATAGCACTGACCATGAAATGTGTGGATATCGCCTTAATGGTTATCCATCCATGCTAGACCGAGGAAACCTCATTTGTTATTATAACTTACTAGCTGTTTCCCGCGGTTTCACCCGCATCCCGAGGGAACTACTTAGCGCACCCGGGTAAAAAGTAGCCTATGTTGTTCCTCAGGGTCTATTCTATCTCTGTACCAAATTTCATTTATATCGGTCCAGTAGTTTTGGCGTGAAAGCGTAATAGACAGACAGACAGACAGACAGACAGACAGAGTTACTTTCGCATTTATAATATTAGTAAGGAAGTAAGGATTACTAACAAAAAGTCTACTACCTACCCACCTCAATCATCATAATCCCTCATCCACTATAATTCCAACACCACATCAAAAACAAGAAGACTAACAACTCCTTATAATTCAAAAACTTCCACCAAGTGTTATAGCCCTAAAAACTTCAAACTTGGAAGTCAAAGTCGCGAACACAATTCCACAATTAACAAAGATCATTAGCCACGAGATTACACAAACCTTGGGGAGAGTACTTTAAATATAATAATAATTATACATGTTTCATTAGGGGGTAACACAAAGGGATCGCAGGAGAAATCCTTCGTGTACGACTGTTAAGCAGGGCTAACGTTGTTTTGGGGACAAAGTAGGTCTACTACAAAAGGTTCACTAATGACACAGGTACTGGTGGTTGAGTTACTGGGAGATAGGCTGCTGTGATACGAATCATTCGTTGCGGGATCAATGACAGTAAAATCATTTCTCTGGAACTCGTGGAGCTTCATTGACACTGGTAATTCTGGTTTCAGGAGTTGTAGTGGTTGAGAATAGTGTGGCTTGTCCCAAATAAAAAACATCGCGGGTTCAATCCTCGACATTATCGCTGTGGCCGTATTTGATCTTGTACTATCATATTTTGAGCCATGTAAAATCGTGGCTATAAATTGTTATTACTACATAATGGCTTTGGCTTAAACACTTCCTCTGCTATGAGTCAATATATTAGTGTCATTGTTGGTCTCATCTTTTCAAGTCTTACCAAGAAGTATCGTGTTATCCGATAACTGGGTTGTGGTGGTCAGGTGGCAATCGTCTTTTTCTTCTTATTCTTATCATGTGAGCTTGCAGACTTACTAACCATACAAACCCTAGACATAGATTTAATATTCTTTTTCAAACCAACTGTGTGATTTCGGCTCGACCCGAGAATCGAAATTGAGACCCTGTCACTAGAGGCAGTCAGCTCAATGCCTAGCCTAATATTAAGAGGTGTAATGTCATGTTAAAAACAGACCTTCTGCTCTAAACCTTACATGCCCTATACTTCCGTGAGTCCATTATTAGCTTAAAACGTCACGTAGAGACGGTTAAACTACTAACTAGTTGAGCTATAGACCTTTTGTCCTAGAAAGACTACACTATTTTACTTAAGCATAGTTTTGGCCGAGTTTTGGATGGGTGTTTTTTCCGGGACAGGTGTTGGAAAGTTTTTTGGGTCAAGAGGTGAAGCAATCATTTATAGGAAAGATGGAACCATGTTTGTAGAAAGAGTTGATCCTGCAAAAAAACAAAGTAACACGACACAAAAAAATTACGTGGTAGCCTAGTGGTTAAGGCACCTGCGTCTCGTATACGAGTGTGCAGGTTCGAAACCGTGCAAGTACCTATGTGACTGTTTTAAGTGTTTTTGTACTTTCTAAGTATATCTTAGCCGTCACTGACTAACGGTGCAGGAAAACATCGTAAGGAAAGCTGGACTGAAAAAGTCTGAAATCGCCAATCCGCCTTGAGCAAGCGTGGTGATTAATGCTCATGCCTTCTCTGTATGAAAGTAAGCCTGTGCTCAGCTCAGCAGTGGGACAATATATAGGCTGATAGTGATGATGAACAGAATACAAAAAATCTATAATCTCAATCGAAAGGCGAGTAAAACTAATCCAAGAACGCCGTATTAGTTAAGGATCAGTAGTTTTTCACTAGATATTATGTATGAACCTATAAACAAACATACATCAATAATATTCCTAACCCATCCTCTCTACTTTAGTCGGGTAAAACGCAATCGTAATGTGTCAACATCAAAAATACTTTCAACACGTTTTTTACAACAATCTGACACAACAATAGCAAAAACCAGTCAACATTTAACCACGAAAAGTCCAGTTAAAACTAACCGAAAAGGTTTTCGTGTTACAATAAGAACTGTTATACAACACACGTATTCAGACTCGCTGGCGCCCGGCAGTTATCGATCATACTACGTAATTACCGGGTTACTTTTCACTTTGATGTTTGCGGCTTTCGTTTTAAATCTTAGTGAAGTTAGTTTTGTTATGAACGGTTTTACGTAGTCAGTGGATAGGTTGAAGAAGAGAAGAACTGCTGGGGTTTAAGCTTAGTCTCTAAGTGATTAAGCTATCCGAAGCCTCAACGAAGCATGGCTGATAGAACATGTCTTAAAATAAGATAGATAACTTCTAGCTTTTCTCAACTGCTAATAGAACACTCATGATGGTGATTGAATATAATATGTCATTATTTGCACATCAGAAGTCGTCATGAAGTTTTGAGAAAACTCTGAAACTAGGGCTTGTTACGTTAATAAAACCATCCACATGGAAAGAAGAAGAAAAAGAAGACTAGTAGTAATGTTGAAATACTACGTCTAGTTACCAGGCTCGAGTTTTGGTTTGATACATGGTCTGGTCTTGAGCTGGAACTGAAGCAAATTTCGGTTTGGAAAAAAGAAAACAAAAACAGTCTTTTTAACACTTCACTCGAAAATTAATCCTGTATCGAAGGTGCGTTTGAAAACATACATTACACATACACAAACACCTAGAACCGGAACAATTTTAGTTGCCCCGTGCGCGAATCGAACTCGCGACACGCAGCGCAGCAGCCGCTCAAACTACGCCAAACGTGCCTTTGCAAATTATCAACAGTTTCCCAAAGAACAAAGACCAATATGAAACAAAAGTCTCGCCCTCACGAAACATCAATAAAAATAAATATCCGAAAGGAAAGCAAGCTTAAGCAGGAGAGCGAATATATTATTCATGTATTTATACTCAAGCACTTCCCGTTGAGGAAAAATCCTACAAAATTTATCGTTTAATAACCTCCGTTACTATAATTTTCCCTTCAAGGCGATATTGGTTGCGGAGGAACCGCAAACTATGAGACGCGAGGGTTTTTACCTTGAAACGTTTTGTTTTTTACCCAATTTTAGAAGTTCAGTGAGAAGTACTTTTAGTACTTGACTTTTTTTGCTTGTTCTAACAAGTTTTACCAGGGGGTATCGTATTACCCGGTTTCTGGGTAGGTTGTGGAGGTCAGAAAAGCAATCGCTCCATGTATAATGCTAGTATCCAGCTGCATACAGTTAGACTGGAATCCGATCCCAACATAGTAAAGAAAAGATAGATGATGTCTTGTTTTTGCTTATAAGTAAAAGAGGAGCTTGAAGCTCAGTAACAGCCGAACGGATCAATCGTTCAAGTTGTGGGTGCCCATTCATTTCTTATCGAGAAGTTCCGTCTGTCATTTATATATATTTGACAGTTGTAACGTAAGCCAGAAAGTCTGACAAGAGGTACCTTTTTTTAAGTAGTAAGGCTTTTTTTAAGTTTGATGGCTTGTTATAAATTAACAAGCCACCACAAAAACCACAACAACTGATTACCCTCGCTAACTAAACTTCATTTACCTTACAAAGCGGCGTGTAATGGAAATAACTTTCCCTTCTCTTGAAATGAAATTGTGACCATAAGCTTAAGATTAAAGTATTATCTATCTATCTATTCTATACATATAAAATGCTTTGGTCCTGAATGACTGACGGTTGAACGCACAGGCTAAACTGCTGATCGTAGAGACCTGAAACTTAGAGGGCGTGTTCTTTGTATGACGTAGGCATCCGATAAGAAAGATTTTTTCCTAAATTCTAAGCCTAAGAGGGGCAAAGTTTGTATTTGTGTCATTTTTAATTTGAATTCGTATAGACTACGCGGGCGAAGCCGGCAAAAAGCTAGTCCTTACTAAAATTATTAATATGAAAGTGACTCTCATACATTGTGGATTGCAATAAACAATTCAGTATGCTTTTACGGAATACTGGCTGAACCGATTTCCATAATTAGCGAAGAAGAAAGTAGCATAGTTTTTCACCAGTTTTTACCCTGGTGCATGAACCAGTTAATTCGTAAGATAATAATCTATATATCATCAACAACCTATTTACTATCCCACTGAAGGGTAAAGGCGTCTTCTCATACAGAGCAGGCATGAGCATTGCATTAGCATCACCAAGCTTGCTAAAGGCGGATTGGCGATTTCAGATTTTTAAGTCTAGGTTTCCTCACGATGTTTTCCTTCACCGTTAGTTAGTGGTGTCTAAGGGCCAAGTTCAGCAACACATGGTTTGATAATCGGCCCGTTAAACAAAAACGTTTTTTAACCAGCCAGGATTTTTTTTTTATTTGGAATTTTCGTGTTACCCACTTCTAGTTCCACCCTGGTTTGGTAATCCACCGTTTCAGGAATAAAAATGTCTAATAATACGTAACCTATCGAAAGTTGGAAGTTTGTATTTATGGTAAACAGCTGTTTTAAGTTAATAATCGGACCGTTACATCGTCGATGAACTTGGGTCTAAAATACACTTAGAAAGTACATATGGCTTTAGAAAAGTCACATTGGTACTATGCAGGTTTCGAACCCGCACATTCATACACGAGATATAAGTGCCTTAACCACTAGGCCACCACGACGTTTACATAATATCCTTTCTATTTTTCACTCAAAATCGAATTCAAGAACAAAACTGCCATTTTTTTTTCGATTTTTCTTTGCACACATCATCTTATCCCGTATAAAATCTCTCAACAGGAAAATATTTATGTACATGCATCCGTTTATTTTCTCAAAAGATTCCCTTCGAATATTATAATAGGCTGATATTTCGTGCAACGTCGGAAAATTCACACAATTCAGTATGGTTTATCTTGTATAGGTATTATCGGCATGCAGAGTGGAAATGTTAAGAAAAAAAGCTATAGGTATTGGGATTATAAGGCAATTTTAATTCGTCCAACATTTTGTTTGTTTGTAGATAGGATTAATCTTTGAAACTACTTTTATTTAATTAAAAATATGTACATGAGAGTAATGTTATCGGTTAGTGTGTGTCAAAGTAGATATTGGTATATATTTTTTTCTTGGAAACAAATATTTGTATGACCTACAAATCAAGCCCATTATTTCATGTCTGAGTCTAGACATTGAAATCAAAGCCTAATATTATATTGGTCACTTACAATCTACTCATTTACCTGTCATCACTACACGACATAATAACCATTTTCGAGGCCACGGAAAATCGATGTCAACAAACCTATAGCTGTCCTTGTCTCGCTCAGTGTCACTTAGGACCTCGTTACCACTGTCCCCACTCGTAAGAACAGGCCTTCAAGTGCCCTACGACCAGCCATTATTATTATAATGATTTTTATACATAAAAAAAGTCCGTTGTTGTTTGAAAATTTGCGAACTATCCGTCGAGAAGTGAAGATATTGAGACTTGAGTTTGTTTTTTGCTCAGTTTGAAATTTTATTTTATTTATGGCCATTAACTTACCTTTAAGCAACGGCAAGTGACAAGGGTGGTTAAGCTGGCCTTTGGATGGGTGATCGAAATATTAAGCCTTTTTGTGAATTGTGTCACCTTACAATGTGACTAGATTAGACTGAATCAGACCAGATGGCGGACCCTGGCAATAGCCCGGGTTGACGCCAGGTGGAAGAATAACAATATTTGATTCAGAGCAACTCTCCTTCACTCGGACTACCCTTAATTCCAAAACCTAGCTAGGGCTTTGAGGTTAGGCATCTGTAAAAAGATTCAGTTACCCGTATTAGTCTGCTGCGGGATATTAGAAAGAGTTACCGCGCCTCCAGAACATAAAGGGCTAAGGAAGGAATATGGATGGATTTTAGCCAGTAAGAGTCTGACCCAGAAATAACCCCTCCCGTAACATTATTTCCCATCCGAAAAAAAAATGCACTTGGTTTGGCAGAGAAAGTTGTAGGTTCAAACAGTGGATCGATGTCAAATAGACAGATATTTTAAAATCTGAAACAACTGTTTAAATTCGTACCAACTTATGAAAGTCACTCTCGAAGATGAAAAAGACAGTAATAAATTTTTATTTTGCATTCAAAATGCAATGCGATAAATACCTCCGTTATAAGTTTATCGATAACTTTATAAAATTAAAGAAGCGAACCGCTATCAAGCGCAGTATTAACCCGCGGCTATGAAGTCAGCGTTTAATAAACATTTAATGACACAAAATTGTGTGAGGTATACCTTATCGGTATAATTTTTATTGCAACGTTAGTATATATCGAGGTGTCCTTTAGGGTTCCGTACCCAAAGGGTAAAAACGGGACCCTATTACTAAGACTTCGCTGTCTGTCCGTCCGTCTGTCTGTCACCAGGCTGTATCTCAAGCACCGCGATAGCTAGACAGATGAAATTTTCACAAATTATGTATTTCTGTTGCCGCTATAACAACAAATACTAAAAACAAAATAAAATCCCATATAGAAAACGCGATTTTTTTGCTCTTTTTATAATGGTACGGAACCTGGCCTGTTTTTTAGGAATTACATTGCAAGTGAGTGTTAAAAGTTGTAAAGCATTTTGTAGTCACAAATTTCATATAACGAAGTAATTCAAGCTACCGTATGAAATATTAAAAACAACACACGCAAATGTTCTACTGTTTTTTTATAAATTACTTACTGATCCCGCGGTTTCACCCGTTTTGTGAGAGAACTACTAACTTTACGCACCTGGATAATAAGTACCCTGTGTCCTTCTCCAGGTTTCAATACACCTCCGTACCAAATTTCGTCAGAATCGGTTCAGCTATTTTAATGTAAATGCGTATGAGACAGACAAACAGAGTTACTTTTGCATTAGAGTAAGGAAATAGAGAATACACCTGTTTTTTCAACAGTTTTCATTATATCTCATAACTAGCTTTTCGCCCGCGTCTTCGCCCGCGTGAACAATTTTTTTAACACCTTGGGTTACATTATTCAAGTTTTAGTATCGTTCCGTTATTATTTTTGGAACTAAATAAAGCTTTCTAATGGCGAAAGAAATTTTGAAATCGGTCCAGTAGTTTGTGAGTTAAATCCCTACAAACAAACAAACAAATCTTTCCTCTTTATAATATTAGTATAGTAGATATACTTAACAATTAGGCCTATTTGATTCTATAATGTATAAACAACATTATCATCAGTTTCACAATAAAACCTATTCCCAAACTAGGAGGTATTGTGTTTACAATATCCAATAAATTATCAATGTTGAACATCTAATACAAAATATTTATGAGTTTCGTGTGCGGTTTATCATCGCTGATATAACATGGTACAATTAATACCACATCGTTAACAGTAGTGGAGGCAATCATTTGATAATTTAAATGTGTTTTACATTGTTTTTGGGGGCGAAAACTATTTGTTTCTTTTATACGATAATGGCTGACACTATTTTTAAATTTATTTTATTGATCTGGGAAGAAATATTGTGGTAGCAGGCGTAATTATTCACTTATGTTTCCTAAACAGAAAATATAATAATAGCTCTTTGTCTAGTATCTTAAAACTTACTGTGAACTGAGCACGAACGCACTAATATAATCATAATATTAATGTAAGCGATTTTCAAATCATAAATACAACCGCATTAGAGCAAAATTTATGTTTAGAAATGCAGTGACCAAAAATATGATTGAAGTCCACCATTCAAAAATCGCTTTCTATACGAATACTTTTTCTAAAGTGATTCGTGCTAGGCCCACTGAACAGAAACAGGGAGCGAAAGGGAATAGGAAGCAGTCACCTTCTACAAAGCAGTCATGCTAGAGAAGGAGGTGGCTTGACGCGTGACAAAGAGGGTGTCAAGTCTCACGCCCCAGCCACACCGGGAGACGCCCGGACGTCGGGAGCCGCGAGAATTCTCCCGGCTATCGTAGGCGCTGGACTGATGACGGTGAGCTTTGGCATTTAATATAGGTATTCCTAGCTTGTTGTTCAATTGCCCGCATACGCGACTACTGTCAACGGAGCCCCGGGTTCAATTCCAGCCCGGTAAGTTCTGACCGAAATTGATTTGTGGTTTTTTTTTTCAGTCAAAGTCAAATAGTTGGCGGTATTACACCCCCATGACTGGAGACACGTTAAGCTGTTGTCCCCGGCTGCTGTCTTGATAGCAGTTGTAATTACAATTCCATGTCAAAGGCCGTCAGGTGGATTGGAGAAAAGTGTTATGGCTGGTTAATAAATCCTGCAGCAATTAAGAAGAATGATTTTCCGCGGCAACCAGTTACGCTGGAATTTGGGAAAAGTCTAGGTACATAAATAGATCCCAGTCTTTTTGTTTAATAGATTTTTGCTTAACAAAAGAAGAGTTTTTAGAACCAGTCCAGTAAAACATTCTTTGCAATAATATTTTTATAAAAAAATATAAGTTCAATATTCATAAAGGAAAATATCGCTATAATTATTTATTGAGTAAAAATATAAAGCTCGGAGCGCTCATCAGAAGTAGAAAAAATGAAAGATTTCCATCGAGGTCAGCGCTATAATTAATCTCGTTTTTAATATTTATCGATATTTTTTAATAGGACACGTAAGATAAACCTTCGGCGCTGTAAATTGACTATTTTTAACCGACTAAAAAAAGGAGGGGGTTCTCAATTCGACTGTATGTTTTTTTTGTATACACCTGGGCGTTTTGGCATCATAATGTTTATATAATAAGACTGCATCTTTCGAGACACGGATGAGTTTTAGTATGATATGAACCCATCCACGGACCGACCGCGCTTAGCGCAGCTTAACCTTGATAGACCGACTCGTGCGGCTGTTACTTAGCCACGAGCTCCTTAGACATGTGGTGGCTGCGTGAAAAAATACGTCACGTAATTTTTATGAAAATACACAAATACTAAAATCCAAGATTATGAGTACTGAAAACTAAACACATTTGATTTTCAAATATTGTTTTTTAAAGAAAGAATAAGTATTGTTTTAAAACTATTTCTTACTCATTAATATCCGCATTTGTAATAATGCAATAGACATACCTGCAACAAAAAAACATAACATATTAAGATACTCAAACTAAGGATCTCTAAAAGTATCCAGTAGGTATGTACATCTATTTTTATGTCCGTTCCTAAATCTCGATCTATCTCCATACCAAATCTATACATATAAAATGCTTTGTCCCGAATGACTGACGGATCAACGCACAGCCTAAACCACTGATCGTCGCAGAGACCTGAAACTTGGACGGTGTGTTCTTTGTATTACATAGGCATCCGATAAGAAAGGATTTTCCGAAATTCTACTCCTAAGGAGTTTAAAGGGGGGCAAAGTTTCTATGGAACTCGGTCATTTTTAACTTAAATTCGTATAGCCCACGCGGGCGAAGTCGCTGGCGGAAAGCTAGTTTTGTATATATATCAGTTCAGCCATTTTAGCGTAATAGCATTACAAAAAGAAATTGTAAATAAATACTCGATTTTACAAGAGCTTGAATATTTTGTTCATTCATCAAATATTCGTTCAAGTGCTTGTGATATTAAGATATGTAGATGAAGGGTTTCTTGGCCATACCACCTCGTGATTTACAACTTATTGCTTCCATTATATAGAGCTGTTGTAACCGACCAAAGAGTATAATAATTACACAGGTAACCGACGAATTTATTTAAATATAGATACGAGTATTTTGCTTTGAGGAGCTCGTGACTAAGTAACAGCCGCACGAACAAACAACCGATCAAAGGTTAAGCTGTGCTTGGCTTGATCAGTGGATATCTACGTCATAGCGAGACTTTTCCGTGCCTCGGAAAGCATGTTAAGCTGTTGATCCCGGTTGTCTTTGTAGATCTTTGACAGCCGTTACGGGTAGACAGAAGCCAGAAAGTCTGACAACCAGTCTTACCAAGGGGTATCGTGTTACTAAAGGGTTGTGGAGATCTGATACGCAGTTACTCCATGTAAAACACTGGTACTCAGCTGCATCCGCCTAAGACTGGAAGCCGACCCCACCATAGTTGGGAAAAGGCTAGGCAGGTGATGATGAGTATTTTGCTTTGACAGTTCGATTGATATATTTCTATGCAATACATTCAAGTTCAAATCATTTATTTCACTTAAGCGCTACGGGAACATGGATGGGTTTTAGTCACAGGACAAATTTATTGTAATTTCCCATCTGAAAAAAATGGCCTTTTAAAGCACTTATGAAAGTCATAAAATATATATACAGATGAGATTGAACCAAGCTGAAGATCGACCGTGGCTGCGGGACGTTCGAAACGGATACCGCACCTCCGGAATACAAAGGGCTGAGGAAGGAACATGGATGGGTTTTAGTCAGTAAGAGTTCAACACTCCAACCCGCTCCACCCACGGCGGAAAGGGTCACTTGATGATTTCCCATCAGAAAAAAAAAGCTGAAAATCAAGCCAACGACGTGCCATGGGAGAGGTCTATGTCCATCTGCGGACTGGCTGATGATGATGATGATTTTCTTGTCATTCCTATCGTGTTGATTAACCCAACAAGCCCTAGTGTCATAGTAATCTTAAATCCACCTAATGACCTGTGACATGGAATAGCATCCAATTAAAAAGTTTTTTTTGAAAATTCAAACCCTAACACGAGGGTTTGTTTGTATGGGCGCCGATAAAACCAAGTTCTAAAAAAGTACCTTTATTATAGCATTTTAAAAATGACGTCACTAAACGGCGAATACCAAATAAAACAGTGGATTCTCGGAATGTCAAAGAAGCTCTAGCTGTCTCTAAGAGATAGGCCACACAAGAAACACCAGCATAACATGATCTCCCACCCTCCCCAACCTTACTCCACCATAGAACATAAGCGGGAAAGTTTGCTGGTAAAAGAGAGGTCAGCTTGTAATGGTTGTTGGCAACCAACCAGGGTTAGCACCGCAATTGCCTGCCAGTTTTCTGCGCGGTTGATTTATTTCCTCATTACAATGGTTAAAGAGATGTTGTAACCGGTTGTTTTAAAAATATTCCCTTTTCCTTGAGAGTTTCTAAGTGTTTAGCTATGTTATTTTGATTGCTATTAGATAGATAATGCACTTGTTATTTACACTAAAAACAAGGGATAAACGTAGAAGAATCATATATATTTTTATACGTCAATGAAAGGTTAAACAAACATACAAAAAGCATACCTACATGAAGCGTATCATCATGTGGGAGTAAAGAATATTGTCGCCTCTAAGGCCATAGTATACTTAACGTATACGAAAATCTAACATCCTATTCTAACTCAACGTAAACGATCGGTTTTGTACGTTTCCTTATGGGTTTTAGGCCGGTAAGGTGCAAACAATTGTTAAGTATGGATAGTATACCCTCTAAGTACAGAGTATCAGATCGCACCTTACCGCACCACAAAACAAGTCATCGTTTATTTTCGGTCTTTCCAAAGATTCTTGCAGTGAGTTAGAGCAGGCCCCCAGGAAACTCTTTATTTACGAATGGAAAATGCAAAATGATGGTGTTAGAATTATTTACGATTTATTTATTTAAACTTCATGTACAGCAATTATACATAGGCATACATACGATTCTTTGTCCTGTAAAAATAGAGGACGTATGTCCTTAGTCCTTAGGTGAAAATAAATATTTACCATCCTTATTTTTTATTCCTAAGCCAATAATCAAAAATAAACATAAAGAACAATAATAAATCTTTGACGAAAACATGGTAAACATTAGTCTGAAAAATACTATGTAGTACCAGATTATTTTCCTCCTCAGCCAGCTTTTTAGTTAATTGAAGTAATTCCGCCTACGTGAGTTGCATTACAATTCAGTTCAGTATTTCAGTAACGGTAGCCAAGTAAATTAGAACAATTTCAGGAGCACAAGTTTCGTAAACTAAGTATTCTAGAACGTTCTTGATACGAAACTATATTTCTGTGGAGATTTGAATGAAATCTGACAGTTTTGTTTGAGAGGTTTGTTTCAGCTAGGTTTTGCCCAAGACTTTGGTATATGTATTATCTAGATTACAGAATAAAAAGTGTCATAATATGCACATCTGTGTGCCGAATTTCATTCAATACCATTCAGTAGTTTTTGCGTAATTGAGGAATAAATGAACTTTTATTTAACATAAGTCTGCTCTTGACTCTAGATTAGTATACCTATCAATATTATTATCAAAAGAGCCACTATTAAAAAGAAAATAAATACTATTAAATTGTACCATTAAATTGTACTATTAAATTGTACCATTAAATTGTACCATTAAATTGTACCATCAAATTGTACCATTAAATTGTATCATTAAATTGTACCCACAATAAACTGTAAGTAACAAATACCTACCAACACAAATATAAAAACAACATTTTGAACCTAGTCTTTACTGAAAAAAATCCCATTGTAATAAAAAAATAGCCATTTATTTTGAAGAATATTAAGTAGCCACTATTGTTACGTTGTGATAGCTTTTAGAATTCTTTTCAGGCAAACCTTGAAATATTTAAGGCAAACAAAAGAAAAATGGAAGAAGTTAGAAAGGATTTTGAGTCAGTTTTTTGCTAGACTCTATTGATAAAGTTTGAAAGTATTTACCTACTTTATTTTATTAACCTAGCCTTGAAGCCTTCTGTTAACGTTAAAATTGTTTACATCCGAACTTAAGTAAGGAATAATACTTTGTATTTATTTGGGCGCTCCTTTTAATGGCTCGACATTGTAATTAAGTATAAACTATACTAAAATTTTGGACTTTGCCTGAATTGGGGTCCACAAAAGTCTTATAAAATCGCAACATTTACGTGCGTTCGAATTGTATTCATTTATTTATTTAATTAACAAAAACGACCATTGGTCAGTTACATTTGCTAACACAATAAAAGTACTCACACACTCATCTCACAGTACTCCAAACACACTGATAAGATCGTCTTCCAATCATCCCCAAACACATCATAGTCATGCTTGGCGTCCAAGAGTGCGTTGAGCGTGGTCGGGTGCGCAAGACTGGAGACTGTATAATTAACTAATTTCTCATACATTGGAACAGAGATCATTAAACATTGAGATTATCCGCCGTGACCGAAATCGCTCTAGAGAATACTATTATTTGTGCAATCATTAGTAAAAAGTGGAGGTTTTAGTGGTTAAGGCACCTGCCTCTCGTACAAAACCTGGCAAGTACCAATGTGACTTTTTACTTTCTTATGTACTTTCTAAGTATATCTTAGACGTCACTGACTAACGGTGAATAGAAACATCGTGAGGAAACCTGGACTTAAAAAGTTTTGAATCACCAATGCCTTGAGCAAGCGTGGTGATTAATGCTCATGCCTTCTCTGTATGAGAAGAGGCCTGTGCCCAGCAGTGGGACAATATATATGCTGATGATGATTTGCAATCATATATACAGGCAGAAACTAAAATTTTTGGTATTGCAGATGTCCATTTTCTGATCACCATCAGCGTGTTCCTCAACTATTCAATAAAACATACCTAGATTTATTTTTCTCTAATTTCTCTATCCATCAACAATCAAATAGATCGAAATTGGAAAGAAACCCATTAACGAAGTCCGATACAGACGGACCTAAATCAAACTCTTCCCATATCTAAGAGTATAAGGCGAAAGTCAGGGGCAAACAAATGAATTGGCCCGCTCTGGTCGGTAACTGCCCGGGGGCACGCGACGTCGATACACGACATTGAAGGAGGCCTGACAAATTTATCTAGCATTATCAGTTTATACCGTTTTTTGCGATTCGACTGTCGTACACAGTTTTGTTCAACCGACGATTTTAAGAAAAGAGGAATTAGTTGTCTTCTCCCAATTTCAGAAAAGTATTTTTTTTATTATGTACACCATAACAAACATAATTAGGCTGTTGGTTACAATGGACGGTCTTATCGCTAAATTCTACCTTTTACAGATTAATTTTGTGCAATGTATAATGTTATTATTGATAGTATTCAAAAAATGTTTTAGTTACCTCTATACTTCATTTTATTATAACTTTAATCGCCTACTTAGACTCTATATTTGTTTTTATTTGTATAATTTTGCACGCCGACTGGCAAAATATGGCAGAACTAATTTATATTATAACACCATTTACATGTACCTACCTATATTTGCAAAATAAAAAGTATCTTTATCTTGGATGGGTTTATGAGAGAAAGAGAAATAATTTTGTAGGTAGTCTATTTACGTAATATACAATACTTATGTATTGTATTCAATACATATATACATAACTTATGTATTATATACAATAATCAAACAGATCAAACAGAAATACACCATAAACGTGCATAAAAACATTTTAACTGCGTTTTTGTAGGAAACATTTTTTTGTGAAATAAGTATACCAAGTGTGTTATAATCTAAGTCATAGTCTACATTGTTTTATAGAAATCAATTATACCGTTAAGATGTGATCGGTATGTTATGAGTTATTGATGGTCCAAAGTGGGAGTAAAATAATCAAATGAAATAAGCTACATCTCTTGAAGAAAGACCTAGAAATTACCAATTCGTTAACAATATGTTTTCTGGTTCTTTGTGATAATGATAGCTAGCCTAGCGGACTATATTATAGACAGGTAAGTAAAGTAATTATTAAACACTGTTTCCCGCGGATTCATCCGCGTTCGATTGGACTCTGCCGTTTAACCTGGAATGTATTACAAACAAACCCACTTTGGCATTTATATAATATTATTTAGGATACATAAGTCACACACACAGATCACACGCCCACTGACGGAACATACATAACCCACCCTTGTAACCCACTGCTTAAATCCTTAAACTACAAGAAACAAACAAACTAGCTTCTTAGGCGCCCTTTTATTTACCACCCACTCTAAACACACACAGACAGGTATTTATAGAAAACTCAAAACGGTACATAATGCCAAAGGTTGGGAACGAAATGGACAAGGCCATTGATCTGGGATCAGTCCATTAAATCAGTTTCTAAAAAAACTTTCGTACAAACAACATATTCCACTTAAAGTTGTGCCTTTTTTTTCAATTCCTTTTTGACAAAATGGCGACCCTCATCCCGTCAGGGTATTAGGAAGTTTTCTAAAATATATTTAACTTCTAACGGTTTTACGGGGAAAAAGCAAATAAGCATGACATATTTGCGAACTAATCCATACTAATACAATAAATGTGAAAGTTACTCTGTCCTTCTGCATGTCGTAAGAGCATAAGCAATAGTACGTAAGAAGCGAGTATATTCCATTAAAAAATCACTTTCGATTCGAATAGCTTTTTCGAAGGTGATTCGTTAGGAAGGAAGAACGTGGGTAGCAGCTAGTACAAAATATACCGCTTAAGTTTGAAGTGATTTTATATATGTATGTAATTATTCATTCTTGTATTATGGTAGCAGTCATTAGAACTTAAAGTAATATACCTCTACTATACCCTACTAGCTTTCCACCAGCTGCTTTGCCCGCGTGGTCTATAGGAATTCAAATTAAAAATGACAGAGTTACATACAAACTTTGCTCCCCTTTTTTACCCCTTCAGGGGTAGAAGTTTAGAAAATCCTTTCTTATCGGATGCTTACGAGATACAAAGAACACACTCCCAAGTTTCAGGTCTCTACGATCACCGGTTTAGGCTGTGGATTGATCCATCAGTCATTCAGGATAAAGCATTTAATATGTATAGAATACATAAATATTATAAAATATCAATTGTTTTCAATTGATCACATCGTTACGTTTGATATTCATATTTGATTCAAATATACTATTCATTTAAATGAAACAAAGGACTCCATATTTTTTTTTACAAAAAAAAATAGCTCTATAATTCTATTATGAATATTTTAAGCCACATATTCAACTTGACTCATATTGGGCAAGCATTTGGTATTACGTTCAGCATGGTAGACAAATACGAAGTATTCTACGATCAGCTGTGCATTTAGGCTACGTGTTGATCCATCAGTCAGTCAGTTCAGGACAAAGCATTTTATACGTCGTCGGCAGGGTTGGGCAGTATTTGAATTACTTGTAATTAAAATACGTAATTGAAATACAAATACGTATATAGTATTTGTATTTAAATTACTTCCTTAAAATGTAATTTGTAATTCGTATTCCAAATAATTGACGCCGAGGTATTTTGTAATTTGTATTTCATATACTTGAGGCTTCAAAATACATTTTAACATTAAAATACATTTAGCAGGTTTTCTTTAGCAGGTTTTATTGGCTCTCCAACGAGAGGCTGTTTGTCATTTAAAAATCTAGTGTTCATGAAACGAGATTCTGGTCTACTGATTAATTAATCTTGTTTTCCTCTGCTTTTCAGCCCGTGCTGGTATAGATTTACTTGTTTTGTAATTTGTATTTCATATTTCAATTGAAAATAGCTAAAAAACTGTATTTTGTATTTTATATTTCAAATACTTTACTTAAAGATATTTTGTATTATAATTACCTGCGATACAGTATTTTATAATTTGATTTTCAATTAAAGCAAAGCATGTATTTTGCCCAGCCCTGTACGTCGGTATATTATTCTAAGCATAGACAAATACATAGATGGTTGGCGAATATCCATCATTCCAACATGCGCCGACAAGCACTAAAATTTAGCCCTAATTCACACCGTCTGATCCAGACCCATCAAGTCCTATCTCCCACAAACTACTACCGAATCATGACCGTCCTAAATTATGCAGGCCAAACGAATTCTCCTCGAACCCTTATTCTAACGGAGTACTTATCTCTCTACTTTTGTTGGTAAAATAGGACGTAGAGATAGAACGCTCCTTTGACAGGTTATTTGATGGGTATAAATATTTAATAGGACCGCCTGAGCTCGGGCTGGAGCTGATATTTCCGATTTGTTACCGACTGTCGGATCCGATGTGTCTTAAGTTGGAGCGATCTTGATAATAACGTTGATACGTCAAAGTCTGTAGAGGTGAAAAATATTTTTAAGTATAATTTTGAGATTTAGGCATAACCTTCTAAATGGTAATATCCTACTAATCTTCTTAACATTATAAATGCGGAAGTTTCTAAATATGTACATATGTATGTATGTTTGTTACTCTTTCACGCAAAAAATACTGAATGGATTTGGATGAAATTTAGTACACATAGAGTTCGTAACCTATATTAATGCATATGATACTTTTTATTCAGGTTCGTGCAGTAGTTCCTTGAAGACGCGGGTGAAACCGCGGGAAACAGCTAGTATTATAAATGTAAAGGTTTGTTAAGATGTTTGTTACTCTTTCACGCAAAAACTGCTAAACGGATTTTGATGAAATTTGGTACACACATAGTTTATAACCTGGATTAACACATAGGACAGTTTTTATCTAGGTGCGAAAAGTACTTCTCTCAGGATGCGGGTGAAACTACGGGAAACAGCTAGTATAATATCATAAAATAAGAAATTACTAAGTAATGGAGAACAGACAAGTTTAATGTAGGTAGTTGGCAACGTGCCGAATACCTCAAGTAATTTAAAGATAAAATTAATAACTAACCCCTAGTTTAAAGTTGTAGTTATTTTATAAGTATTTCCAATTTGTACGGTATAAAAAATGGAAGAATATTTTTTCTTATACACGAATAGAACAAAAAATAGGAAGAAACTAATAAAGTGAATTACTAAAATTTCTATTGAAATAGCAATAAATCTAAGCCGATAAAATATGCGGAATAGGGTTCCGTAATACGTTTTGGTTACTAGACTATAACTCTGTAACCGGTGAAGCCTACTTAGCCGTTATGTTGTTACTTTTAATTTTTATTTATATATATTATTCTTGTAATTATTTTCGCATATCCAAGAATTACCATTGAGAAGATAGAGGGGATGCTCCACTATAAAAAAAACCTAATATTTCGCAAACGATCCCTGAATCATAAAACGATCTCGACACACCTACAATATTTTTAAAATACAGATCCAACACAATATAGTCCACGAGAAAAAAACTCACACACTCACAACCATACAGCCTGGCGAAATGATAGGGTTCCCTTGTTGGCTACGGAACCCTAAAAAGAAGAAAACTCAACTCCATTTCATAAACCACAATACCTCTTCTAATCCCAAAAACGATCATGCATAAACCCACTCTAAACCACTCCGAACAAATCGGCTGAACATACTCGCTGCACAGTTTCGTAACGACGCCACTTCAACTGTCAACTGGTTTAGAGACTGTACACTGTACAGTTCGAGTGATTCCGACTGTCGACCTCCGTTAGCCGAGTGACGGGCGATAACACTGGGTGTCGGGTTTTTCAGTTCTGTGGTTTAGCTTGTGTGTTGTAAAGTTTAAGTGAATGACAAAATATGATATAGTCATGTCAAATTCGACGGAATGTTTGGCGTAGTGGCTCAGCAATTGGCTGCTGCACTGCGTATCGCTGGTTCGCTCCCCCACGGGACAGCTAAAATTGTTCCGAGTCTAGGTGTTCGTGCATGTGTAATGAATGTTAGTAAACTCACCCACAATACAGGACATCGTTTTATGAAAAAGATCGTAATGTTGTGGTGGCCTAGTGGTTAAGGCACCTGCATCTCGTGTACGAGTGTGTGGGTTCGCAATCTGGCAGTACCAGTGTATTTTTTCTAAAGTCATAATGTAATTACTAATTTAATCTTAACAGGGTAACAGTGAAGAAAAACGTCATGAGGAAACCTGGACAAAAAAGTCTTAAATTACTAGATTCTTCTAGACTAGAAAAATCTACAGTGCGTCTCATCATCTACCTAGCCTTTTCCCATCTAAGTTGGGACCGGCTTCCAGTCTAAACAGAATGCAGCTGAGTACCAGTGTTTTACATGGAGCGACTGCCTATCTGACCTCCACAACCCAGATACCCCTTAGTAAGACTGGTTGTCAGACTTGCTTACTCTGGCTTCTGACTATCCATAACGATTGTCAAAAATGTATAAATGACAGCCGTGACCAACAGCTTAACGTGCTTTCAGAGGTACGGAGGAGTCTCGCTATGATATAGATGGTCCCATACACGGACCGACCGCGCCAAGCGCAGCTTAACCTATGATCGGTCGACCTATGCGGCTGTTACTTACGAGCTCCTCTCAAACCACAGTGCGTCTATCCAATCAAATATAACCTAGTATTATATGATTACCAGATTATATGCGTAGAACCAAAAAGACTTAACAGCATAGCACGCGTGACCTAAATAAGACCTTTGCTATTACGTAGCCAATCAATCTACCACGCGATGGCCGCTTATTTTTATGGTTGCATTGTATCAGACATTAATATTGGTAGTTGGGATTATTTGCATTGATCCCAGTGTCCCTTGAGTTGATTGCTGTCTGGCTGGGCTTACAATAGAAGAAACTATCTCAAAAATATGATAAGGCTTCTTTAATTATTTTTTACATAAATATTAGAATAAATTACTTAATTTAATTCAATTATTTCTCTATTATTAGTTCTCATAAAATTATTTATTATATAATTAAATAAAATTTAATACGTATACAATAATTTTGACAGTGATAATGTATAACAATAGAAATACTGATAATGTATAACGCTGGTTCTTAAAACCTATAAGTCAGACATGTGTTTTTAGGGAGTTTGTTGCGTCACTTCTTCTTCCCAGCAATAACACATAGGAAGTGGTGAAGGGCGGACGTTTTGGGGGCTGTCTTTTTAAAATTTGCTGATTTTCACTTATAATACCACAAGAGTTTCAAAATTATCGGGTATTTCCCGATAGGTTCGTTGCAAACAAATGAAGGAGTCAAGTTTTTCAGGTTAAAAAATCACGAGCGCGAAGCCGAGTGATTTTTCCTGAAAAACTTGACGACTTTATTTGTTTGCAGGGAACCTCGAGGTTCAACTCCTAGGTCGGGAAAATTATTATTAAGTTTATATCATCGGAAAATTCTCAGTATCAGTTCGTCCTCTTGAGGAATATATGCATCCTAAGCTTAACATCTATACCTACATATAAAATACTTTGTCCTGAATGACTGACGGATCAACGCACAGTCTAAACCGCTGATCGTAGACCTGGAACTTGGAGGGTGTGTTCTTTGTATGACGTAGGCATCCGATAAAGTTTGTATGAAACTCTGCTATTTTTTATATGAATTTGTATAGCCCATACTGGCGAAGGCGTTGGTGGAAAGGTAGTATATTATAAACTAATTGCTTCGCGATGTTTTGTCGACTTTTAATGTAAGTTCAAAATTATTCAATTCAAAGTCCTTACATCCTGTATTTACCAAACATACCTATGTATATTTGGCGTACTTAAAATCCCCTAAATACCTACTATATATAGGCATAAAACCCACACTCCTCTTGCAAATTGTATTATCATTTGTTTGCGTCACAACCTCGATCTTACAATCTATTTATATAATATGTTTGACAAAGATAATGGTTATGATCACATTTCGGTCTCGTTCTGAACAATTTTGGTGGATGAATAATTTAACTCCGTATTACAAAACTTAAAATTAGACAATATAACCAATCGTCATCATTATTGGTTTTACTATCCCACTGTTGGGTAGAGGCCTCTGCTCATACAGAGAAGGCATGAGCATTGATCACCACGTTTTTAGGGTTCCGTAGTCCGACAAGGAACCCTTATAGTTTCGCTCTGTCCGTCTGTCTGTCTGTCTGTCTGTCCGCGGCATAGCTCCGTGGTTTTTGTTATTAGAAAGCTGAAATTTGGTATGAATAATATATATAATATTGATCACGCCGAGAAAGTGGTAAAATAAAATTTTGAAAAATATATTTTTTTAGGGTAGCTCCCAAACATGTAAAGTAGGGATGAATATTTTTTTTCTCGCGTACCCCTTCGTGTGGGGTATCGGTAGATAGGTCTTTCAAAAATATTATGGGTGTGTGAAGATCATTTTTCAGTTAAGCGAGCCATTTGCGAAATATCTAGATTTTAAGTGAAATTTTTTGTTCGATACGAGTTACCCCCCCCCCCCTCTAACTTTTGAATGGCTGTACCTAAAAATGTGAAAAAAATCACAGACGTAGTACATGTAATGAAATTACAAGGAAAACTATCACGGCTAAGTAGGCTTAACCGGTTACAGAGCTATAGTCGACAAACTAACTCCTACTACGGAACCCTACTGCGCGTGGCCCGACTCGCACTTGGCCGGTTTTTTTTTGTATGGCATCTCGCAGGTCAACATATCCACTCTGACGTCCGTGGATAGTACGGTATCCAAGAAAAAAGTAGCGTCATACGCCCATGGATACTATAGTATCCAAAGCGACGAGTTGTGTTTAACGCCCTCTAGTTTAAAATACGGTCTTGCTTGGTGAGTTTTGACAGATTATCTATACAGTTGAATAAATAGTTCGACGAAAAAAATAGAGATGGCAATGTAATAAGCTTTGACAAACAAAATATAATTTTTTAAGTTCAGTTGACTCGTTTGACGCGCGTGTTGTGAAGTGTTTTTGTGAGTGCCAACAATTATGTCGTAAGTACTACAGTTTTGTTTTATTTATCTTGCAAGTGTTATACATCAAAATAAACTAGAAGATTTGTGCTTTACGATGATGTATAAATATCACAGTTTTAGCTGATAAATCTAGTCTACTTTTAACTTCAAACGATTGTTGTTTCGAAAAAAATGGCCGGTCGTATGGTGTCGGCCACTTTTAGTTTTGTTTATACATATTTTACATACTTTGCATTACAATAGTATATAAAATATCGAAATACATTTCGTAATAAGCAAAATAATACATTTTTCAAAGAGAAATATACTAAATTCACTGAAGATTCCATAATAATGTCAATGTGTTCCTCAGGTTTTTTGATGTGGACTGTTTGGTATCCACGGACGTTACATGAAACGTGATAAATAAGGTTCGCTATACACGGCAAAATATGTTTGCATTATTTTTGTTTTGCTAGTGGTGGTATAATATTTTGCTTGAGATGATACTAATATTTAATATAAAATGCACTTTTGGGTTTTGTACTAATATTCATCATTTATTTTTCGCTTGGTTTCCGTTGGATATGTATAATGTTCTAATGGTTTTTTTTTGTTTTGAAACATTAATTACATGTTTGTTCGTGTTGATTAATTTCCGCTAAATGTAAAAAAATGCACTTGTGGATTTGACTACCTTTCTTTTTTACTGTTGCCCTTGCACGTGTTGCATGGTCGCATATATTTTAATGCTTCGCCAAATTTTATTTTATTCTTTTAACAATACTAATGTTTTAAATTATTCATGCAGACCATATGGAAGTGTCTACAATGCGACGTCAATCTCTGCATTTATGTTTTATGGCTTACCATATATAAATGTGTGGAAGGAATAAATTATTATATTATATATTGATTTTTTTATTTGCTTTTTATTTAAATAACCAACTAGAACAAATAAACAACTTCAAAAATACAATTATTGCATAAAACTAATTCATAAAATTATTTAAAATATTTTATTAAAATTACATCGTGTGTGGGAAACCTTAGACGGGCGGCCATATTGCTATTATTTCGCCTTCTCGGACGAGTCAAGGGCGCTCGGGACATCGCGGTAAAATTACGAGGAGTAGTGTTTTGTTTTGATTTAATTAAAATACTTAGAGTTAACCGAATGTAATCGTATATACATCAGAAGAAAGGGTAATAAGTCTAGTTTGTTGTAAAAATATTTTATTGATAAAATATGCAATAGTTGTGCCTTATATTCTAAAAAGGTAGAAATAATTGTGTATTTTTTTTCTGAATTACATGTTTAACCCGGTTTTTTGTATCAAAGATTATAACTTACGATTTTAAAAAATCGTTAAGATTGATCAGTATTCTTCAATCTTTTTTTTGGTATTTTTTTCTTTATTCTAGCCATTACGGTTCAGTAGCTATATAGGTTTTTTGTTACGACGAACTTGCGCGCGAACGAAGTCGCGCGCGCCGCGCGCAGCTGGACGTTAGAGAGATAAACGGTCGCGCGGCCCGGATGTTAGAGTGGCTAGAAGGTTGTCGACTGCTTAACCGGACTTACCTGTGAAGTGCCTTCAATGAATTTAGGGCCTCCAGCCAGGGCTTAACTTACAAAACTAAGCGACTACATGCTAAGAGCACCCCCTAGTGGGGTACGGGCCTCGGCTTAGGGCGTCGCTGGGGGAGGACAGCAAGGGACAGGCTGGATCAGAATATATATATTGATCACCACGCCTGCTCAAGGTGGATTGTCGATAACAGTATCCTTCCTCAGACTTCAGTCTATCTTCATACCAAATTTCATGAAAAACGGCTCAGCCGTTTTCTCATAAAAACGTAACACAGATAGATAGGCAGAGTTACTTTCACATCCAACACTAAGTAACAAGATAAATAAAAAAATAAAGCCTTGTGTTCTTAGACGCAAGTAAAAATAGTTGAAAAAAAAAACTCATATTCGAAGATACAAGCACAACCCTTTCACTGCAGCAGCGGCAGAATTAATTACAGCAAGTGACAGTTCATAGCGACAAAGGTGGTGCAGCTTCCTTGTTGCAGGGAATTGCAAGTCTTGTGAGACATGCACTCTTGTACTGTAGCCGTCCTTAATGCATTGTGTGAGCTTTTTAAATTTTCATGTGATGCTGAGTGATATATTGCTGGGTTAGTTATATTTGACATAGTAATTTTTATACAATGTTTTGTCCGAATGCATTTGGATCAAAGCACAGTCTAAACCGCTGATCGTAGAGACTTGAAACTTGGAGGGCATATTTTTTGATTGGATTGGATTTTCATTTTGGAATGGATTTTCTACCCATAAGGGGGTGAAATAGGGGAGGCTAAAGTTTGTATAAAACTTTGTCATTTTTATTTTAAATTTGTGTAGCTCACGCGGTTTAAGCCGCTGGCGGAAAATTAGTTTTATAATATAAAATGAGTAATGAATGTAAAGTGAAAAGTGTATATTTTCTCATGGATGTTTGTTAAGGCAACCACGATACAGAACCTTTCTAAGAAAATATGACTTCATTTTAACAAAGTAAAGTCCTTCCGAATACAAAAAAACTTTTCCCCAACGTAAAAAAAAACGAAATACCTATATGTCAGAACAAAATTGATAAATTAAAAATTTACATAGACTGAAATAAATACGCCTTTAGAGCAATGAATTTGTAAATAATCGTTGTCGTAACGACGTAAACACCGTTTTATATTCATAAACGTCTTAAAGGGGTGCTTTGAACTGCTTACTGTATCTTTAAGTGTCAATAGTGAAGCTGCGAAGTGGTAAACAAAAGATGAAAATTTGATACTGTGAAAATTCCCTTGATTACCTGACGCGAGAATGTATACCACGTTCACGAGCTCAGCAGTCACATAAGCTACAAGAAAATTCACAAATAAATATATCATCACGCCTGTTATCTCCAAAGTGATAAAAAAGGTGTTATGAAGGCCACTCATATTCAGGTAGTCGACGGTGATAGAACCCGTGCCTACCTTGATAGCAGTCGTTATAATTCCATTTCAGAGAACATCAGGTGAATTTGATAAAACTCTTACACTCGGGCTTATTAGATTAGTAAACCTGCAAACAACATAACATATAAGATAACAAGAAGACACCAAATTAATAAAGGATCAAAACAAAGATGGATTATTCAGTAATAGTGATACAATGGGCGGTCTTATCGCAATCAGCGATTTCTTCCAGACAACCTTTGGATGGACAGAAATTATATGAACTCGGGAACGTGGTTAGTCCGCGAAGATGTGTTTGTCCGTGGCATGGCTCAGAGGTTTTTAGTAGGTACTAGAAAGCCGAAATTTGGTACGGATATGTTGAACCGACAATATCTAAAAACATATTTTATGGTACGAAAAAAATCACAGACGTAGCATATAACGAACATAAAAGGAAAAGTGTCATCGCTAAGTAGGCTTTACCGGTTACAGACTTATAGTTGACCAATTGCGGAACCCTATCGCGCGTGGCTCGACATGGACTTGGCCGGTTGTTCATTACAACATTCCCAGCCTTTAAGTCAGGATTTCAGCTCATTTAATTACAATAAACTTTGCTCAGTACAATAAGAAGTCTTACTATATAAAGAGCAGTTCAATTATCCGCAAAATGACCTTCCACTACACGCTGGTGAACTTCACTGGAACCACAATTGTCTTGGTTTGAAATCCTAGTTTAATGGACTACCCACGCAACCACAGAAATGACTGCTTGACTATTGTAATGTCTTCTAGACCGAGTTTCAGGCATAGTGACTAGCCTACACTGGACTTATATCGTCTTACTTGAAAAAAACCTGTATTCTCAAGTTTACCCATTTCTCACCTAATCCTTACTAAAGTCGTAATCCAGGATTAAGCTACAAACTTGAGTTCGGATTAACACTAAATAGCATTTTTGAGTGAGAATTTTGCTGATCCATTACTAAGCAGCAGATTAAAAATTAATCGGACGTTACAAGTATTAAGACGGATAGTGGACAAGTGGGTGCACAGACACCGGGTGCACTAAAATTTGTAAACCGATCCCACACGACTGGGATAAGATCAAATACTTAACCGAAGGCTTTACTTACTGGAGGGGTGTATGTAAACGGTAAACCATCCATGTACTGACCGTGGCTAGTGCAGCTTAACCTTGCATATCTATCGAACATTATCATAGGGCTGTTAATTATCTATGAGCTTCTTTAAACTATTATATTTTCATCATCAACCTATTAATTGTCCCATTGCTAGAAAAATACCTCTTCTCACACAGAGAAGGCATGATCATTGATAACGCTTGCTTTTAAATGGATTGACGATTTCAGATTTTTAAGTTAGGATTCCCTCGCAATCTTTTACCTTCATCGTTAGCGAGCGATACACTTAAAAAGCGCCTACGTATAACGTTGAAAAAGTCACATTGGTTGCTAGGTTTTGAACCTGTACGCTCATGCTTGGGATGCACACGCTTTAACTTCTAGGCAATTAGATCTTTCTTATGTAATACAGTTTTATATCTGTACTAGCTATTTTTCGCGGTTTCACCCGCTTTCTGAAAAAAATACATAATTCACCTGGATAAAAAGTGCCCTATAACCGCCTCTTGGGTCATATCTATCTCCATACCAATTTTCATGCAAATCGGTTAAGCCGTTCTATACACAACAAACAAACTCACTTTCGCATTTAAAATTAGTTAGAAAAGTTAGGATAGATAGGATATCAGCTGCTCTAAAACCACGAGCTTCTTTAAACTTGACTATATATGTGCTAGATCTGTATACCTAGGTTCTTAGGTACCTATTCAGGTTACCTAGTAAGGACTGAGTACAATGAAGCCTGTGTTAGACGCCTGCGAGCACTTCTACTGAACAAACTTGCTACGTCTACGAACTACGAACAGTAATTAAGGAAGCATTATTATTTGAAACTACTACTAGCAGTTGGTTAAATGTCACTTATTTCTTTGATTCGTATTAAGAAGTTTTTATTATAATACTTTTCGATTGTAATTAAAATTATATTATAGTTGATAAAAATATTATAAAATAGGTAATTTATGTATAAAAAAAAACTTCCAAAAACACTGAGAAGAGAAAAATAAATTTTATTTAAACGCTTGTCGACTAAAATCTCGCTCGAAAAGTCGGTGTCTCGTAAGTTACTGTTTAGTATTTAGTATTAGTATCACGACTAAGTATTAGGACTGTCCGTCTGTTCAAAGAAAGAGTTTAAAATTTCAGTGCAGTAACTAGGTCATTATGGGTTATCATATAAAAGGACTTGATATGCTCAAATCTATACTTATAATAAATCTGTAGAGAGGTCAATTCTGTACATGAAATATATTTCCAAAATAACTATTAGGGGTGATTAGGGATTATTCATACCAATGCCAAAAATGAACAGTAATTTGTATGAAATTTGGTACGGAGATAGAGTGGATCCTGGAGAAGGTTTTAGGCTACTTTTTATCCGGGTGTGTTTAGTAGTTCCCCTGGTACGCGGGTGAAACCACAGGGTAATAAAAAATACAAATTCAATAAATAAAATATTATAAAAAGGTAAAATTTGATAGTTTGTATATAGGGGATAAGTGTCACTAGACCGAATATGACAATTCCTTCAGTAACGGGAATGTACATCATCAATCAGTGAGTGTTATATTCTAAGTTCATAAAAAGCAAGCAAAGTCACAGATATTGCTAGTACTTTTAAAATTAAATACTTTATTCATTATTAATAAAAAAAATATGTGTCTGGCGCCTCTTAAACAACATTTTTATTAATGATAGTTGTGTTTTCAATTAAGTAATTTAGTTTCTACATAATGTTTTCTACAAATTCTATTTTAGGTACGTAGTACATGATACTTACGAGTACATGAAATGTTGTACGAAATTTTAACTAGGTGAATTCACGACATCAACATATTACATAATTATATTTGCATAGTAGAATGTTTTGAAGTTAAAATATTTCACATTTTCTCTGTCATAAATAGCTGAAAATACGTTTTTAACTTCAACTTATATAATACTTTTCTTCCGGGCATGAAAATGTTGTGAAGAATTAAAGAAGAAGAAGAAGAAGAAGAATTCTAGAATACCATATTAGTATTTTTAAACTGTAATTCAAGAAAATATTTGGTACTCTGAAGTTTATTTAAATTATTGAAACTTCATTAGTGTAGTACTTAGTCATAAACTTAAACAACAAAAAACGCATTGAAACGGTGTCATAAAAAGTTTCACTGAAAAAGAATTACTATTTATTACGTATTAATGTACAGATGAAATGGAATATTTTTTTAACTCTGTTACCATTGTAATTATTTTTAACAACATTTTCAAGAAAAATCTATATAATATATAGATTCATTGTCTGTTTTAGAATAAATAAACAGACAACTACGCAAAAACTTAATACAATAAATAAAGTATATTTTTAAAAGCTATGTAGGTGACACTGAGCTTCGAAGTTAGTTTAAAAACAAAGTCAATGAGACAAAAGAAAGCTTTATTTGAACAAAATACAAGGTCTGCTATTGATTTGTATCAATGGTTGACTTCAATACTTCAATATTTCACAGTAACATCACTGAAATGGGTTCCGATAAAAAATAACTGTTCCATAATACTAGCCATAGCCTTGTCTATAATATCACTATTTATATTCAACCTATTCGTTTATAAATGGATGAGTTGAAATTGAAGTGTTCTGAATAAGTTGTTTTGTAATCGTGTAATTTTGAAATGTAATCACAAGTTGGATGTATTTTTAATATTGTCCACCATTGTTCCAGGTACTTATATTTAATTCAATCCACTTCTTGTTTCAAAGAAGAAAAAGAAAAAAATATGTCGGCGTGAGCAGAATACAAAGATAAAAAGTGCATAAACGGAACGTTCTGTAACGTCATCACTCAATGAATCAGGCGAGTTGTGGAGGGGAGCGGCCTTTATAAGACAACGCAGCGAGCGACAAGGGGCATTGCGATTCCGGCGAGTGTGCTGTGCACAACTCCGATTGTGTCACGGATCACGCTTGAATCATAAAACTAAAATGGGAAGTCTGAACCCCTCGCCAATATCCGCATCGGAGCCTTCCTTATCCGACATCAGAAGTGGGATGGATCGAGGCATACCTTCGGTTCCATCCGCCCTTAATGATAACGTGGATCAAGCCAAAACACTCTGGAATTTGGCAGTTTACGAAGTTTGTACTAAGATAGCCAGTCTAGTACAGGGTTGGGCAAAGACTGTTGGCGACCTGCACGGAGCAAGATGTGAGAAGCGCTGATACAAACCAATTATGCTTGGCCGTGATATTAGGAAAATTGATAAACCTGGTGAGATCATTCCATTTTTGTTTCCAAATATTTTATGACGTTGTGTAGTGCCTCATTGTTTTTGCAATTACTTAAGGTTGAGGACAGGGGCCTCATAACTTTTGCGATTACTTAAAGTTGAGGACAGGGGCCTCCTTACTTTTGCGAGTAAAGTTGAGGACAGGGGCCTCCTTACTTTTGCGATTAAAGTTGAGGACAGGGGCCTCCTTACTTTTGCGAATAAAGTTGAGGACAGGGGCCTCCTTACTTTTGCGAGTAAAGTTGAGGACAGGGGCCTCCTTACTTTTGCGATTAAAGTTGAGGACAGGGGCCTCCTTACTTTTGCGAGTAAAGTTGAGGACAGGGGCCTCATTCCTTTTGCGATTACTTAAAGTTGAGGACAGGGGCCTCATTCCTTCTGATTAATATTTTGATTTGAAGGGTCGAGGGCGACCTTGTTGCAGAATGGCCGTGTCGGCGTGAGCAGAATACAAAGATAAAAAGTGCATAAACGGAACGTTCTGTAACGTCATCACTCAATGAATCAGGCGAGTTGTGGAGGGGAGCGGCCTTTATAAGACAACGCAGCGAGCGACAAGGGGCATTGCGATTCCGGCGAGTGTGCTGTGCACAACTCCGATTGTGTCACGGATCACGCTTGAATCATAAAACTAAAATGGGAAGTCTGAACCCCTCGCCAATATCCGCATCGGAGCCTTCCTTATCCGACAAATATGATAAAATAAAATCTAAAAATCTGTATTATATAAAAAAAAATATCCCTATTTCCCTTGGTCACGCCATGACTTGAGAACGACTTAACCGATTTGGATAATATTTATGGTATAGAGGTACGGAGATAGAGGGGACCCTGGAGAAGGTTATAGACTATTTTTTATCCGGGAGCGTGAAGTAGTTCCTTCGGGACCCAAGAAAGAGAAAGAAAGAAAAACATTTATTGACACAACATAAGACAATCACAATAGGGAATAAAAAAAAATACAAAAATAAAAGAATGTTGTGCCAAGTAGATCCAGTTCAGCATTATGCCAGACAGCTAGTGCCTGACGCTGGTTTTCAACTGGACCTAAAGAGCTAGTTTTCAATAAATACACGCGAAAACAAAACATTTTTTTTATAAAATACAATCACAATCATATTAATAAAATAAAAATACCCCTAAATTATCCTACACTACTTTTTAGACGGAAAATTCTACAAAAACGTAGAGATAATAAAATTATATCGCGCCTACCCACGTAGCTATAACCAAAAGCCTTCTTAAAGAGAACCATCCCTTTCACATAAAGACCCCTCTAATGTATTATTACCACGTTCACCTTTCAAATACACATATAAACATATTTTTCCACCCCCTAAAGGGGTGACACACACCCCGAACACAGCGAAAACATCTATTGTTAAAATATGCCGAACTATTTGCTACCTTGACCCACATGTTCGAAACTAATGAATTTTTTCTGCGAGCTTTTCCATTTCCCAAATGATTACAAAAAAACACAAATTCTCTTCATATCGAAATGCATTTCAACCCGTGGCTAAGTGTGGTTATAAGTCGGGGGCTCGAAATGGCCTAGCCATTATTCCTAGGGTTATTTCGACGAACAAATCAGTTCGGTACATTAATGTTATGGTCGTTCTGATAGCGATGCTAATGTGTTACTCCAAAGATTGGTTTAAGGTGTGTTCCGAGTGTTATCTTTGGGACAAAGGTTTAATATAGTATTCAAGGACATAAGATTATCATGGTTTATAAAGATAATATATTGCATGGAAATCTTAAAGAATGTATTTTGTTTAGACACTTAAAAAAATCATAACGTCCCATAAATTTTATCTAATTTTGCCTAGTTCTAAAACTGACATTGACGCAACTTTGGCATCTAATTGTTAGATATTATTGTGATTAATCTATTAAAGTTTAACAAAAAATTAGAAAATCCCAAAAAAAAGTTTCACATTGTCTGAAAAATACTGAATCAAAAATAAACAACATAAACCACGAAAATAATCAACAAATAATTGCAGTATGCATTGTATATGCAATTTGCATATCTTATCGCTGGCAGTGGCACCGTGGTACGCGGCTATCGGGCCATCGGCTCGCGTTTATGAATACAAATGTAGGCGCCAATTTGGGCTCGGTTAGACGCATATTGTACGGTTAAGTCATAACCATTATTTTGATACATAAATACGTAATTAGATTGATGACTTAACTTTAGGCTTACAGTTAAATAACAGTTGTGCTTAACTGTCCATAGATGTAGTTAACTTGCATTTGTCGCAGCCACTCCATGGATAGTCCTTACTCATTTTTATACTTGAAAAATCTTTATTAAAAAGTCTATCGGTCTATCTATCTGTCTGATACACTTTCATGGTAAAACGGCTAAACTGATTTAGATAAAATTGAGTATGTATAATAGATTAAAATCTGGGAAAGAAGGCGAGTTTTTAATCTTGATAATCTTTTTAATTCACTTTTGAAAGTCTAAAAAAATTATTTAGTTGCCCATTCCAAAAAGTATTTTAAGTAACAATTCGGGTAGCAAATCCCTCAGAAGTTAAGCAATTGGTCGTATTTGCCATACAAATAATTATGACAGTTTTACACACACTTGAAAGCCAGAAAGTAGTCGAACCTTTGAAAACAGTAGCTTAAAATAAACCGAAAGGCTAAAAATATTTCAGCAAAATATTTGTTAATTAATTCTTTGAATATAAATAGGACCAAAATAACTTCAATAACACTTTAATTAAATAAATAATATTCTATTATTTTACCATTTACAACCATATCCAAAATTTAATATTCCATAGTAATATTCTAAGAGAATTAATTTCAAATCCCTATTCTCATTCCAAGGGTCTCATCTTGAACATTCGGCTATTAATAATTTATGCTAAACATATAATAACAATCAAGTTATCAAGGCAAATAGATTCATTTATGTAAATGAGGGTAACCCTAGCTGAAGATTTTCATGTAAACGATGGAAAAAAATCAAAGGGTTGAACTAAGGGGTTGAGTTTACTCGATAGTGTAATTGGAGCATTAGATAGGAGACTGCTTCTGCATTTTTATAGATAAAACATGTGCTTGCTATACTTAATTTAATACGTGACTTGGTATAGCTGAAGAACTTGTGAGTTCAGAAATGGTTTCATATAGAGATTATTTTTTTTTCTACCCCCTTTTAAAAATATGATAGTACTAGCTGTTTCACGCGCTTTCACCCTCGTCCCGAGATAACTATTTAACGTACCCAAAAGCTTATAACTGTCTCCAGAGTCCGCTCTACATTCATACCAAATTTCCAATAAATTGGTAAAGTCATTTCACCTAGAACGCGTAATGAAAAAACAAACTCACTTTCACGTTTAAAATATTATATAAGACAATCACGCTCACTCGGCGAAATATTCCAAAAAAAATAAAATTGTTCGTATTTTTACTGGTCAAGTTTTCTACTGCTAAGCAGATCCTAGATTCGGGCCATACCGCGGGTAGCAGCTAGGTAGTTTAATTATAAAAATCTAAGATCTCATAAAAGAGATTTTTGAAAAAAAAGTACTTCAATCACTTTTATAGATAGAAATGTCAATATAACCTTGATAAAGTGCAGCGGCAATCTCGCCTCGCTCCCCTCACAGCCTTGAAACAGAAACCTACCAGCAAACTCGATTATTTTATAGAAACTCTAACCACTAGATCGAGAAAAAAAATATAACGAATTGAACAAGAAAATCTTGATAGAGATTTTAAAGAAAACTAGCTTTTCTTAAGAAAATGTATTTAACTTTTTTAAATATTATTTACCCATTATGCATAGATGTGATACTCTGTTCATCTATTTTGTGTGGACGTTTAAACTGCTGATTTTTTTTGATAAAATTTAGCACGGACGTGACGGTATCAGAAGTTCCTTTGAATGGTATACTCGTATTCTATCTTATTCATCCAAAAATATATCAATTATTCTACGTATGTATATATTATATACACTAATTATTTAAATGGTAGCAACAACAGTTTTAACAAAAGTTTCTTGCTACCCAAATCCTTACTAATATTATAAATACGAAAATAACGCTGTCTGTGTGTCTGTCTGTTATGCTTTCACGCGGAAACAGCTGAACCATTTGGGTTGAAATTTGGTACGGAGATAGACTAAAGTCTGGGGTAGGACATAGGGTGGTTTTATCCGGGCGCGTGGACCAGTTCCCTCAAAATTCGGGTTAAACCGAAGGAAACGGCTAGTTCTTTATATTTTTTATAATACCTATTTATATTCACTTTCAGGCTATGGGTCACTTTATTGAAGAAAAAATAATGAATTTATAAAGTATAAAATTATGTTCCTACTATTTTAGGTAACGGCAAAATATAATATGTCCAATTATAATTCCAAAAGCATACAATAATTAATGGTCTTATTACATCCAATCCGTTGTTTTAATGGCTACATAGTCTACTAAAACACACGCAAGAATAAACCACGCTTAAATCGAGTGGGCGGTCGCTTGCCGCATTTCCTTTGTACTTTATCAAGCTACTTGTAACATGATTAAACAAATAACTTAAATGTCAGTAACTACCTTCATTAACTACGCTATCTTCAATTAACGTGCGTTTAATGAAATGAGAAGGGGGCCCTATGTTCAACAGTAAAGTAATATAAAATAGGCTGGATTAGAATAGAAAAGAATAGAATATGCTTTCATCATCATCATCATCATTGGCCTATCTGCTATCCCTCTGTTGGGTAAAAGCCCCTTCTCATACAGAGAAGGCACGAGCATTGATCACCACGCTTGCTTAAGGCGGGTTGGCGATTTAAGATTTTATAGCACAAGTCTCCTCAATATGTTTTCCTTCACCGTTAGTCAGTGGTGTCAAGTACATCTGACTATAGAAAAGTCACATTGGTACTTGCAGGGTTTCGATCCCGCACACTCGCACACGAGAGGCAGGTGCCTTAACCACTAGGCCACCACGACCTATCTATACGAATGTGTTCTGCTTTATTGTATACCAAAAAGGAATTTTATAAAAATACAGTTTAAATTAAAAGTACAACGTTATTGAAATGAAATAACACCTAACTGCTTCATGGTAAATGTCAGATCCCATAAGTGTTATCCGTATCCTATCCCATCATCATCAATATATTAATTATTACATTATTCAAGTTTTAGTAGGGATCCCTAATTATTTCTGGAAATAAATATAGCCTATGACACTCCATAAAGATGTAGCTTTCTAACGGTGAAAGATTTTTTAAAATCGGTCTAGTAGTTTTTGAGTTTAATCGTAACAAACAAACAAATCTTTCCTATTTATAATATTCGTATAGACATAAAACTCCATAAAGATGTAGCTTTCTAACGGTGAAAGATTTTTTAAAATCGGTCCAGTAGTTTTTGAGTTAAATCGTAACAAACAAACAAATCTTTCCTCTTTATAATATTCGTTTAGAAGTATAGATTAGTCCACTGTTGGACATAGGCCTCCCACACACAGTTTATCGCTTGAAGCATCAAACTCCGACGAAAAAATGCGTGATATTTTTTTTATAAAACATCGTATTACGTTTAGTTACATAATATAGATAGGGAAGTGAAAATATTCTAAGTTAATCCCAAGAAAATCACGACTTGTGCATAGAAACGGAAAATATAAAACCCATCGTTGTTTTTGCGAGTAGAATTTTATTGTATCTTCACGATGCTGTCGTAAAAGGAGTCCTTTTGAGCTTCGACTCGGTTAAATAAATATAATACTGTTTCTTCCCTATTCTAAGGGAACTATTTGATACAATCGTATAAAATCCTTACTAATATTATAAATGCGAAAGTAACTCTGTCTCTCTGTCTGTCTGTCTGTCTGTTACGCTTTCACGCCAAAACTACTGGACCGATATAAATGAAATTTGGTACAGAGATATAATAGACCCTGAGGAACAACATAGGCTTTTTACCCGGGTGCGCTAAGTAGTTCCCTCGGGATGCGGGTGAAACCGCGGGACAGCTAGTGCTTGATAAATATGCTACCTATATCCTTCCCTATACTCTTGACTAATTATCTATCTCAAAATCTGAATTGGTTCAGCATTTTAACTGTCATGCATAAGCATGAGTGGTACGGATTAAGGAGGTTTGATTTGGCTTACATATTTAATTTGATTTTTAACCCCCGACGCAAAAAGAGGGGTGTTATATGTTTGACGTCAATGTCTGTCTGTCTGTGTGAATATCTGTCTGTGGCATTGTAGCTCTCAAACAGATGGACCGATTTCGATGCGGTTTTGCATTTGAAAGCCAGCTTCCTTGCGGTGGTTCTTAGCTATGTTTGGTTAATATCGGTCCAGCAGTGGAAGAGTAATTATCAAAAATGATGTAAGGTATTTTTGCGTAGGGTTTTTTTTAATATTTATTTGATGAGCGCCGCATACGTATACGTTTAAGCTATGACCTCTTTATGTATTATATTTTAAGTAATAATTTAACAATAAAACATCTGTTCATTGCTTTTCACTTCACATTTAAGTTGTAAATAAAAATAGCTTTTACGACGTGATACATTTTAATTACTTGAAAGCACATTAAAATATCGACCGTATTTACTTTTCAAAAACACCTATTTCCAGGTCGTGTGATAGATAAATATTATACAGAGTAGGTCACATAAATCTATTCCATTATTATAAAGAGAACCTCATGCATTGATTGACTGACTCATCAACACAAAGCCGAAACGACTGGACCTAGAATAATGAAATTTTTACTTCCTAGACGAGTTTTTAAAAAGGATTTTTGAAAATTCCAACCTTACGTATACTAAATAAGGGTTGAAAGTTTGTACTTTCATATAATCAAGATGCAAAGAGATTATGGCTACGAATTCCAATATGGATGACAATCCTATATACCAATATAGGCTAGGTATATCCATAAACATACTTTTGTACAAAATTATTGTATAGTCAATCATACAATTATGTATAAAGCTTACAAACGAACTGACGGTAACCCATAACAACACAAGATTTAAGAGCGTTTACGCTGTCCATGCGCAAAAACAGTAATTTCAAACGTGTTTAATACCATCAACCAGTTGTACTACAAATATGTTAGTTACTAATAACTTTAGGAAATTTCACTGTTTAAATAGTTAGTTAAGAAAATATTTCGATTTATAGAGTATTTATGAATTCTATCAAGATAACTGATCAGAGGTTTTCTTAATTTCCCCATACAGCGTATGTTTCGATGCCTAAAACTCATGAAAATACAGGGAAACGTAGTTTAAAAAAAAAAAAATCAATTACTTAAATCGTCAAGTAAATAGTTAGTTGAAAATAGTTTCCGATTTAGCGATCAAACAACAAGAAATTAAAAGTCAAATAATGACAAATATCCAGAAATTCAGATGATTTTTTCATCGATATATCTTCTTTAATTTATTATCATAATGGCTTTTTATTATAGAATAAAGTCTTCTTTAAAACATCTGCTTTGAAATTTTAAATAATTTAGTGTAATTATTTTTCTATGAATATTTGAAATCTATTATAAAACACTGCGCGCAAATCAATTCAAATCAGACTGCCACGAGGCTTTCCAGAGTGAGGACGTGTCGCTCGATGCTCCATCCTGACCTGCGTTGACCTTTGCCGTGCGTACAAGGATAGCGAACGTTTATAGTGTGATAGAAAAGTCTTGCTACTTTGGTAAGTAAAATATTTTATTATTATTTTCGATGATACACTTTTTTAGTGACAACAAATTATATTTCAGACGTAATGGGAAACAAAACCAAGTTATTTTTAGCGAAAAAACGACAACGCAAAAATATACCTACTTTTATTTTTTACCTACCATACATATAACTATAATATATAACTGTATTTAAAATCGAGTTGTAATAAATGTAAATAACATACTAATAAAAGAATTCCACTACTAAATGCAAAAAAACGAGTTTATGTTGCTTTAAAATGGACAATGGCTATGGGGCTTGGGCTAAAAATAAAATAATTATAATGAATTCTGCCAGATATCAAGATATAGCCCAAAAATCAGTCCTGAAAAAACAGTATTTACTTCATCAACTTTCGGCTTATATCTCGATATTTATAGGACAGACAAAATATTGTTTTTGAGAAGATCTTTCAGCCCAATCAAATGGCAAGCTTGTAATCAAACTATTATTTATGAATTCTCTTTTCCTAAGCGTGTTTTATTTACAATATTTTATTTTATTTAATTACTGCTTCCTTTCAGATAACAAGGCTTGTGCGCTTACTGGTATATGGTTTAACTTCAGGCAATGTAAAAAAAAATCAAGTGATGAATAAATTATGGCAAGAGTTGAGTGTGAACACCAAAATGAAGAAGAGGTACTTTGAACGCTTTTTTAAAACAGTTTGTTTTACTTTTCACGTTTATATAGGCGATCACACTGTTTTAAATATGTTATAGGAACACTTCCTTGTGCCATCTGTCTGTCTATCACTCTATCAAGCTTAGGAATCAAAACCTATGGTTACTTATTGTAAGAAAAACTAATTCAAAAATTGTAAAAAGAAGGCAAAAAATTTGAAACTTTTAAAAGAAAATAATATACATAAGTAGATCCGTATAAAGTGTTTTATTTTAATAAAATTAAAACAAGTAAATTAATAAAAAAAATAAAAAACTCGACTGCGATTATAATTTTAAATACCTACCCTATAGTGTCACTGTCACGATCAAGACAAATTAATGACACTTAATATACATATATATATATACACACATACATACGTACGATCTAAAAACATAACCCTACTGTCGGAATCGGTAAAAAAACATATATCTATAAATCATTACTATTAGGAAGATTCAATAAATTATTGCAGAATTTAGTTATGTCTAAATTTCGATCTATAAATTCATGTTTATTTATTTATTGCACCATATTGTTTACACTTGCAATATTATTACTGACTACTTATTTTATGTACTTACTCGCATCCGTTAATTTTTTTTTCGAAAATAATTCACTCGATGGATCAAAATGGGTATGTTTGCCTATAGCGCGAGAGAACGCGCCAGCGCTACGCACACAGTCACATTCGCTTCTATGTGAGTAAAACTTGCGTTAAAATACCTATACTTGACATCGTGCGCTATGCGTAAACGCTCTTAACGGACCTACAGTTATTCAATATTGACATGACCAAACATAATTATGATTATGTATAAATAAAAATATATTTAAAGCACTGACCTGCTAGCTTGGGTATTGGAGGAGTAATCGGCGCGGCCGCCGTCGTTGCCGTGTTCGGGGGGTACACGGGGTCGCAGCATTCTCTCTCCGGGAACTCGCTTCCCCCCACCCACGCCACCAGCAGCGCCACCACACCCACCACGGACCATATTCCACTCAAGCGGAGACACCCACGAGACATCGACGGTGGCAAGCCAAAAGAACAACTCACTTTTTGAAAAGCACTCGTTTTTGTAAATGGCCGCAATGAATAAGATGCTGGATTTGACGGACGAGTGTGTTCGCTTTTCAAAATTGGTGTGATTTTTTCAAATTTCGAATATTTTATTTCAAATCGTAGCGGCAATTGTGATACACTTCTATCTCTTTCTATCTCGCTTTGTTTTTGCACTTGAAATGATGTTTCGGTCTCTTTTTCACCCCCCGCCGTTTTTCTTTCATTATCATCGCAAATGTCCTTTTCTTCTGTCATCTGATATTTATTTCACATTACACTTTTTTTTAATAAATGTTACATCAATATTTTTTCTACTTAATTTTTAATGATATGTATTAATTTATTTCGTCAGCCACTTAACTCATAGGTACATAATTGACTTGAAATTTTGCATGGAACTTATGCTTTTTTTATTTATTGTATAATTTGTAATAAATATTTGTATTTATTTAAATCTGGAATAAAAAAGAATGGCGCGAAATGAGATAAATAAAAAAAATTAAATTAAAAATAAGACGGTGAAAAATAAAAAAGCAAAACAGGCTAAGGTATCTTGCATAGTGCCTAATGTTCTCGTTCATAAATCATTCAGCCAGGACCCATAAATTCTTGTACCACAGATTATAAAAAGTTTAAACTCCGCCTGTATGTAAGCGGCCTAAAGTTAAGAGGGCATTAAACAAATTGAATTCTTAATACGCTATTTAACTTTTTGTTCGAAATCCTAACGCATATTACTTTTGTACCTACTTCGAAAACTTCTTCTATTTTCGTCGAAATTTCATTAAATGGGCCAAGATTTTTTTTTCTCATCCATTCCCTTTTGTTTCGCGTTGAGATGTGATAATTTATTTTAATTGTAATTCTTAGGAAGATTTTTGCTTTCTTTATATTCGAAGTCGTCCGAGATTGTTCTTTTAATTATGTCTCGTTTTTTTGTAATAAGATTTGATTTATGAGTGCCGATGTTTACCTAATGAGTGGGGTTTTATATTTCATAATTTTATGTCTTTTTAGGAATCATTGTTTTTTCCTATTTTAAGGTATTTTTAGTGAACTTAATAACATTATAGGCTTCATGAATTCGTTAACTCAACGTTGATATATTATAAGTATGGCATAGGATCGACAACATATACAGCCGGTTCCGCCAAACTTTTTATCATTTATACTTTCACAAAATATCACAAAACATAATATCACAAAATTAGCGGGCTTTTGTATTTTATGTTTTCAATAAATAGATATTTTCAATTCATAATTAAGTAAACATATAAATTAAATATTTTGACGAAAAACATCGAATAGTAGCATAATTATTCATTTTTTTCCTTCATTTTGACAGATCTTGAATAACAGTTCTTCTGTTTCACGTATAAGGAACCGCATGTTTTTTTGATACAACCGGCTGATAATGTTTTTCTCTGCACAAGCGGGTCTGGATTTGTTAATAATGGTCACCCATCCACAAATTGACCGTGACAAGAGCAGCTTAACTTTCAAAATGGTCTGTAAAACGCCTGTTTATAATCCAAGAGCTTTCCAAATAAAAATATTTTATTACAGAAATACAACAGCAATATAATTCATAAAAATAAGAAATAAAAGTCTAGATGCCAGTCTTTATTCCTTAATAACGCAACCAAAGCGGCTTGTTTAAATTTTTAATAAAGATTAACAAAGAAAATAAGAAAGGTCTTTCGGTTTTCCAAAGCGAGCACTTGTCATAAAAACGTTCAAGACATAGTCTGGGAGCTAGATGATTTCTTTTGAGCATCAAGATCAACTTTAGCAATTAGCCGGGCTAAAGTCATAACTGAGTTTTGGACAGGGCTGTCAGTTTTACAAATAAAAGAAGGGGTACTGCCGAAAGTTTTTCCTGGTGTAATGTTTTTTATACTAGTAAAGAAAGATTACTTCTTGTTATGAAGAAATAATAGAGTGCTGTTTTCTGCAGTTTTGTATTAAAAGGGTTCTAGTTCATCGACGTTTTTGAAAATTAGACACGATTATGATTATTACAATATTAATTTATCGATTCAGAAATCATTTCACAATTAGGGCATTAATTACCTTAAAGTGGCAAATACGATAAATATATGCTTTAATAATTTAAATTAATAACATTTTTTCGAAATGCAAACAAATACATTTGTCAAAACCAGCCCTATGTATTTATTATGCAATAAATTGGCAACCCTGAATTATAAACCGAAAACATTTAATTCTGCTGAATTTAGCGTAAAATTATATCGCCTAAAATTGATAGATCTTAGTGAACTAAAGTGCTAAGTTGGCTGAAGTATCAAAGTTAAATTTTGTTTTAACTTTGATACTTCAGCCAACATAGTAATTTTTAATGTTGTTGAACAATCAACAACATTAACTAAGTTAAATTTTGTATTAATGCTTAGGTATTTTGACTTGACCTAAGATTAGCTAAGTACTTAGTGACGTCATAGACTTCAGAATTGGATTTTATTTGAATTAGAAATTAGATTTAGAGTTTTCTTTTGTTTTTAGTGTTGGATTTTCAATTGCCAGACTTTCTAGGGAATAAATTTGACGTTTTGACAGCTTTCTAATAAATAATCTTTCTAAAATATTTTTTAAATATGTAAGTTTATTTTTAAGACAGTAAAAATAATCTGATATTTTATTCGAATTAATGTTAACTTTACGTAAGTATTTGGTATTTAATATTAACCTTAAATTACCGTCCGGTTAAGCAGGTCGAATGCTGTTAGAAGCACCCTGCAAGAGGTAATGTAGGAAAAAAAAAAAGGTTGTTTAAGAGTCATATTAAAAAAGTAATTTAAAAGAGGTTTTCTAAAACTTAAGCGTTTGTTTTGAAAAATCTAGTGATAACACCCCCAGCAATAATAAAAACACGTAATCACTACTAATTATCAGACTTATAAGCATCTAGCTATTATAACGCCAAATGTAGCAAAACTGTTTACTCAACTACGCCTAAATGTTCTAGTAACAAACTTCCATATTCAAAATCAATAAGCATAAAAGGTCTCCTCCGCTATTTTTCCCGCCGACCGCTACACGTAGCTATAAATAAAATATGGCCGACTTCCGGTCAAGGCACGCACTGGCCCAGGCAAAGGTAAACCTCCCGTGAGCCAGCCGATCTGTGTAATAAATACGCCGCTCATTCCTCATGATTTAACAACTACGTGGAGTTCGTTTTTTAAAGTTAGTAGTTTTGTCTTTTTTTTTTCAATAAAGTCTTAAAGTGTGTTTTGAATTTGGAATTTTTTTTCGTGTATTTGAAATTTCGAATTTTCTTAATAGAGTGTATTTTTTTTTCTTTTAAATAATTTGAATTGGGATACTAGGTATTTAGTAACGAATTTTAATAAAGATTTAAATTGTAGTAAATTGTCAGCTCCAACAGTAAACGGTCGGATATTTTATTGTGTTATTGTGTATTAGTCCATGTTATTATGAAACGTCTTGAATAACTTTTATACAATAGAATTTGATTATGAATAAAAATTATTTTATCTAACACACTTCATTGACTTGACGAGGAGTGATTTTCTTAAGCAGTCTTGTAAAATTTTATTAATATGTAAGAATTATTTTTGAGACATTTTGATTTTACAAAAATGATGATATAAACATAATAATATCACCCACTCGTGTGCAAGCCTGAAGGCAGACATTGTGATTAATTCTGAATAGCTTTTGAGAACGTTAAATTATGTTATGTTTTTGTTTCCACCTACTCACTATGATTTATCGCCTTCATTTGCCCTTTAAAATGTAAATCATATTCATTTATAATATCACCCACATAATAAATTTTTACATTAAACAACACACAAATTATTTACTAAAAAAGTTGTTTTAAAAAAGGAGCATATTTTAAAAACTTACGATTTGAAAGCAGAACACAAATATAAGCATCGTTCTGTCTGGTATCGATTACGCAATGCCCTTGCATCGAATCGATTGTACAAAACGATTCGATTATTTGGTACGACCGACTCCGAGACAATCGTGATACAGTGATTTATTTCGATTGGTTCCCGGGCAAAACTACATATTGGAAACTCTCGATACTTTTAGCAGAAAAGAAGAAAGGTTTTTTTAGGCGTCTAAGATATATTGAGTACCAAAGTTTTGGATGGAGATCTTGTTTATTGTAAGTTTCTTGCGGGATTTATTAGAGTTGAGCAAAAAGCTATAGTTTAAAAACGTTTACGTGAAAAGAAATGCAATGAATTTGAATTCGGAATTTGATCACTATCAACATTTCATTTTATACAAAGAATGTGCAGATGTGTACGGACAATACGCCCACTTTGGGTAGATATGCATTAGTCCCATAGCATTTACAGATCTTTGGCAGTTATTACAGGTGGAAGCCAGAAAGTCTGACAACCAGTCTTACCGAGGGGTATCGTGTTACGGTATCTGTGTTTTGGAGGTCAGATAGGAGCATCTTACATCATGCATTTAAAATTGTCTTTATTTTTTAATCCATTTGAAACTTATAAGATTTATTAATTTATTTTTGCACACAAATATGTATAATGGCGGACTTAAAGCCTTAGGCGTTGTCTACCAGTCTGCCGTTGGGTGGTGGAAAAATTACTTTTATAAATAATTATCACACATTTCTTCATTCGCTACCCAAAAAAACCGCCGTACAGAAAAAAACAAAGAACTTCAAAAAGAACTTCCCTACTTATGAATCGACATCTAGATAACACAATCGGAACTCAGTTACCATTTTTACGTAATCAATGCGTGGAGAGAATCGACGGTAGCTGCCACGACTCCCCTGGGCAGAGTTCGGTTAAGATATTCATGCATTCGGGCATTTTTTTTTACCTGAACGAAGATCCACCCGAGTATTAAGGGTTATGCCAAAAGAGTATTGTAAAAAAAAGATAATTTTGCGCATGTTTTGCTAGTTTTAGTACTATTGGAGTGGTTTTTCAGTTCTGTGTGGTTAATTAGTAATTTTGGCAATCATAGTTGGTGATATAAATATGTATTTTAAGTAGGTACATATCTTTTTGACTTAGTTACTTTTTGTTTAGTGGTCAACATGCCGGAATACCACGCAAGGGGTCCCGGGTTCGATTCCCGGCCGGGCAGAAATTGAAATGAAGAATTTTAATTTCTGTAACGGGTCTGGGTATTACTATGTATAATATGTATGTATTTAAAAAAGTATATAAGTAGTATATCCGTTAAGCTAGCACCCATAACACAAGCATGCATGCTTGCATTGCTTACTTTGGGGCTAGATGGCGCTGTGTGAAATTGTCCAAAGATATTTTTTTATTTTTTTTTATTTATATCTACATAAACCTTTGAGCTTTTGTATATTCATTACATAAATGTATACACTTTTTTTGTTTCAAAGTTGTGGAATAAAAGCATATTAAACCATCTGATTTGTAATTACACTTCTCTAAGTCTGAACTTTGTATAAAAAACGTAAAAATGCTAGATAATCTATACTGATAACACAAAAAGAATTTTGAAAATAAAAAAACAGATATAACATATTCCAATTCGCTGAACACATCTGATAAAAATACGAAAACATACACTATAATCATAATTGTCCAATTAATCGATATAGAAAAACACATTCCCACATCACATCTAAAATCGATTAATCAAAATGAGATACTAGAGGGGTACTGTTACATCATTCAGATGCCAATCTACCCATTAGACAGATGTAATCCACTCCCGACCTAACCAATTTATGCCAAACATGGAGTTAAGTAGTCCCCTAATATAGTCCCGTGACGCAATTCATCTGAAAATACATTCATCAGAATTGACAGCAAAATCTTTGAAAATGAATAAAAGCATTGAAAATTACGTTAAAATGTCTTAGTTATATCAATAATTATAAGATTGATGAAAATGAAATCTTAATTCTAAGCAATAAGATTTAATTTAATTTGATTAAAAGACCTATTTATTTTATCTACTAAAGTTAATTTGCATCACTGCTCACTGAATACAATTACCTCTAAATATAATTAAAACAACTCTGTCTTTGTAAATCGTTTGAAACTGACAGAGATAGAACGATATTTCAAATATATTTAGTAGTAATTGACTTTAGTGAGCAGTGGTGCTACTCAAGATAAGTAATTTTTTTTTTCTTAATGCAAAATAAAGTAGCTTAAGTTGAGCAAAAAGCATAGTAGCTTTGCAATTCGTGTCAGTAAAAGATTTTAATATATATATATATTTTAATTTAATTGCAATGGAAATTTAATATCATTTTAACTCAAAATTGAATAAAATTTAAAAAATAAAGACTATTAAAATATATTTTTATAATGTAAGTTGAGGTTTAAGTTGCATTTTGGTACAAGATGAACATATTTATTTAAGAGAATTAGCCTTCAAAATTATTATTCATACCTACAATGTCGCCAAATGACCTTTATTTATATACACGTAAAAAAATATACGTGAAAATATATAACATATAACACACTTCACTTATAATAAACAACTAGCCAATTACACAGTTCGTAGCCCGCTACGAACTTTCGTAGACCTTTGCTACGACATTTAATGTATATCTCGATAAATTTCATCGTAAAATGTCGTAGTAAAAATAATATTTATGTTTCCCCTTTTTATGTGTACATGTTGAGGATCACCTCTAGTATTAGTAAACTAGAGTTGGGCTTGTGTAAAGGGACGGTATTAGGGTGCCACTTATGTACGAGTAGATGGGTAAATAAAATGTAGATACTTCGGAAATTATACGAGAATTATTTTGTAGGTATTTGATGGTAAATTCTTATGATAGTTTTTTTTATTCTGTCTTTATATTAGTTTTTATTGGCGTTTATTGATGATGATTAATCAATTCAAGTTGAAAATTACCCTACTTTTTTAAAGGGGTTCATTTTTTTTATTCCCAACAGTATCATAGAAATTAGTAAAAGCAAAAAGATTCGACTGGCTCAACTTTAGTTAATTTAAATTAGTAAATATGATTTAAGTAAATTATTAATCCAGATACTTATATAGAAAATAAAAAAGCGGAGTTATATAAATATTTACCTACCACTTTTACTATACTATCTACTTACTAATCCTACCATTAAAAACATTATTTTTATAGAAAATAATAATTCCTATATATCTACTTCAATAAGACTGTAAACCTTAAAAATACTTTCTTGTTACATAACTTCGAAAGCGGGCGATAGAAGAGAAAACGATATTCCATGTTAAAGTTAAAAATACAGAAAATATCTCCACCTAATTACACTAGAGAACCAAAATAATTATAGGCACCAAAAATATAATATTTAAATCATTAACTTAATGATTCATCAACTCATCAAGTATACGCAATTAACATCCAAAGTCTTTGGGAATACTTGACAGAAATTAAAAGTAAAAAGACCCATTATTTTTCTTCAAAAGAAACCATCAGTCGTCTTTTTTGTCTTTGAGAGGGAGGGAGATATACAACCTGTATAGTTCATAGCAGAGAGCACCTCTTCTCTAGGGAGTTATGAAAGATGGAGTGTTTGATTTAGTTCAAGAAGATGAGCTTTTTTTTATTAATAAAAGCGTTTTGATTCCTTTGGTCATGTTTTTGTCGACAATGGCGTTTTGACGACTTTTAATACAAATCTTTAAGTACTATAATTACTTAATATATTTAGATGTATAGAATGCTACATTGAGCAGTTAAAACAGCATATTGATATACAAATAGTTTATACTAATGAGGTAATGCTAATTATCAAATACTTATTAGGAAAAATCATAACGCTCCTTTTTTGGACGAACGTAAGTAAAAAAAGTGTTTTGAATTGTCTTTAGTTTATTACTTTTATAGTACTTTTTTGTGATACGCAAATTATGGTTTGTTATTTTTTTTAATAAGGTTAACTATTTTACACACATTAAATCGTGCTGCGTATGAAAACTCCTGTACTTAATAAAGATTAACAAATTTCGAACAGCCTGTATTCTCAAGGTCGCGGTATTAAAAAGTACTTCATCTTCATCATAAACTTAACAATAACAGCTTCCTTAGTTTAATATTTTAATTCCCAATTTCCCTTCAACCGTTTCAGAAGCTTCCAGGATTACAGTACAATTTCCATTTTAAATTTCTACTTGAAATTTTAATAAGAGAACATTCCCCTTTACGCACACTTGCTAGTACAATACCGTTCCCGCCATTTTTACCCGCCGTGTGTGGTTTCCCGCGCTTTCGCTAGACAGTTCTATTTTTAATTTCAAGTGTACTCGGGCCGCGCTCCATTCAGCCTTCTATTCTTTTTAAATATTGCCACCTGTACGTTTCCATACCTACATAAGTAGGTCATACATTCGCTGTATACCAATCGTACGTACGATCGCATCGCATCTATTAAACTCAGCCGTCGAATGCACCCTCCATGGCACTCGGCCACAACACTCACGCTCACAATTAACTAATAAAGTTTAAAAACCAATAAAGAAAACATAAAAGCAGTTAGAAAAGGAGAGATGATGAAAATTACGTTTTAAAAAAATCGTAAAGCGCACGCGCGTTGTGGTGCGCGCCATCCGTGCGTACGTTACGACAGACGCGGCGGTACTAACGTAGTAGACCTGGAAAGGCTTTAGCTGCCCCTACCCCTCCCCGCACCCGCCGTCACCCCTTTCAGCCCTCGGCCGCGGCTACTACTTCACACACAGAACATAGTATTCTACGAAATTGGTGCAATCAAAAACAAACTCTATCGACCACCGTTAAGATATAATTTTGTTTAGTTTGGTAACAGGTCGGAAAAGCGAATGCACGCTGTCCTGCGAGTCAATAGGTTGTACAATTTATATTAATCATAATCGATTTTGGACTTAATTACACTAGCTTTAAGGGCGACTTTTAATCATTAATAAGAAAGGTTACTAAAACGAGATGTATATGTGTGCGGTGTACACAAACGTCCGAATTCGATTACGGTATAATTGTGTTACGTAATAATGGTTCTTACAAGTTTCATTATAAGGGTCATTTTCGCGTTCTTTGACTGACTTTCAGAGTGTACTGTTTGCTTTCCACAGTTCATATTAGCTGGTACGGAGCTTAGAAAAATGACCGTTCGATTTTATGACTTATTATAAGAAATGTAGAATATGTTTTTGGTTGCGAATGGGTAACAAGAAAAATCGAAATTTAACACCAAGGGACTGGTATTAATGCCGACGTAGATTTTGTCAAATGAGTATCATAAGAAGTGCATTTTCTTCGAGAGGAGATGCATTTTTCCCCCCAAGGACATTATAAGGAGCATCACGACTTTTCCTCAAGGGTACCGGGTAGAATGGATAATTTAATAAGTAGTTAACAAACACTTTTATAAAGCACTAAGTAGCGACACTGATGGTTCACAAAAGTCTCCAAAACCAAAATGTAATCCTAAAAATACAAAAAATGTATTTGTATGTAATGTTACCGGTAGTGGTGGCCTTGGGGTTAAGGCGCTTGCACCTAAAGAACGAGTACGCAGGTTCGAAACCTGGCAAGTACCAATATGACTTTTCTAAAGTCATGCGTACTTTTTAAGTGAGCGAATTTCCTTTACCGTTAATCAGTGGATACCTCTAATTAACGATTATGTAGGTTAAACATTGATACCGCGGTGTGTTTTGACTGATTGCCAGCACATTGCTTATCTAACGGCACTAAAGTTACGCCTTCTTTATTTGATATTTACGATTGGCGCAGCACGGTATATAAACTATGCTTTAGATTCCGTATAAACTAGCTATTTGCTACGGTTTCACTCGTATTTTGAGGGAAATGGATACCTAGGGCATACGAATAAAAAAGTTCCTATGATCATCTTCATATTTCAATCTGTCTCTATACCAAATTCCATCTAAATTGGTTCAGAAGTATTAACGTGAAAGCGTTACAAACGAATGATTTTTTTTTTCTAAATTTGCTAAAAAAATAACTAATTGCAGAGTACATGAGGCTAATGCGAACAAATCTGTCAAAAAAATCGGTCTAAAACTACGATAAAAAAGGGTAATTAAAACTTGTTTTAATAATCTCCAGATCGCTTTCGGTCACGGTAGCTAATCTCAATGACTAGCCAGGTGCGCAGGAGATATTATAGTGCACAAGCGCTTGTGCAGACACAGGTGCACTCTCCATTCCCATAGTCCAATAGGTCGGTAATCCGACACGACCGGGGAGAGATCAGGCGTGGGACCGACAGCTCCACGTGCTCTCCGAGGCATGGAGGTCACCCATCTACGGACTGACCGCGTCTAGCGCAGCTTAACCTTGCTAATCTATGGATCCGCAAGGCTGTTACTTATTATAGCTACGAGCCCTCATTTTTTTTATAAAATAGCTCATAACCTCATAACTTTTGGAGCCGGTTAAAAATCATGAATTTTTTTTTTTATAATTTTTTTTTTAAAACGTTGCCCCACACTAGGAATTTCTCCTGTGTCGTGGGTGCGTTTACAAACATTCATTACACATGCACAAACACCCAGACCCGGAACAATTTTAGTTGTCCCGTGCGGGAATCGAACCCGCGACACGCAGCGCAGCAGCCAATTGCTCAGCCACTACGACGAACGTGCCGTCATGTACAGCTACAAATAAATTATTTAAGACCAATGCCCAGAATGAAGAAAGTTTTCAGTATTCAATTCCCATCTTTCAAACACATGCAGTAAGCCGCAATAACTTTAAAGTTAAAGTAATCTTTTATCCAAAAGCCATTATAAATATAATGTATTTAAGTGACCTCCAGACTAACTGAAAGCCTTAAACTGACTGCAGTCGCCTTTAAAAGGATTTCACACGACTTTGTGAAGGTTTTTCAGAAATAGTAGCTTAAAGAAATGTATTTAGTTATCAAAATTGTATTGTATTTTTTTGTGTCAAATTAGATGAAAATGCTGTCGTTTATTATAATAAATATGTTTGTAATGTAATTGGTAATTTATTTAAGTAAAATTTATTCGATGGCCCATGTCAAATCTTCCAATAATCTTCTATTATAAGATTTATTTTAGAGTGCAATTCAAATTATATTACATCGATATGAAGACAAATTGATTTTTAAATGAAAAAATATTTTACTGAATTATGCTTTCGATATCTAATTAAAATCTATAAAATATTTTAACACTATAAAATTAAAATAACATTATAAAGAAAACACACTGACCTTTATCATTATATTATTTGTAAAGCATTGACTTTCTGCTACGCCAGCACTACGCTTTCGTAGCAAGCGTAGCGTTGTGATAACCTACGCCGTAGCCACCGTAGTCGCTACGCCTTATAAATTATTTCGTAAATACCTTATACCTATTCAATTCTAAGATTATACTTGGTAGGCCGAAATTCAAAGCTGGCTAGACCACAAGATCTTAGTGATGCCCTTTAGTATTATAAATCTTAATTTTAAATATAGAACGACCTAGAATATTACTAACTCAAAGGACTGATTTATGATAATGCATGTAGTGCCTTATTGATCAATGATTAGAAAGCTTGACTTGTAATCCTAGGGTTCTAAGTTCGTGATAGAATGATTAAGTCACTCAGATCAAAGTTAAAATTATTATTTCTTTTTCAATAAAACGACTAACTTTGTGACATGAACAACCTTGAATTACTGGGTAACACGATATCGCTTAGTAAGACTGGTTATCAGAAATTCTGGCTTCTGACTTCTTCATACGCTTTGATTTAAAGGGTACTTTGATAGCAGTGGTTATTACGATGCCTTGTCAGGTAGCTTTGATAAAACTCTGATACTAGGGCTTCTTAGAACCTGCAGCTCACATGATAATAAGAAGTTTATAATTTCCAACAAAAACATGTTAACGAAACTGCAACTTTAACTGTTTAAAAAAATAGTTTGTATTAATAGTAGCAATTAATAATAAGTGGTGTTTGATAGTAGTCGTTGTTACAATTCCAAGTCAGAGGTCATCAAGGCAATTTGAGAAAACTCTGACATAAGTACTGAAAAATCTGTAACAAACTTATAAAATCAAATTGAAAAATCACCAGATGTGTTTCGAATCTCAGACTTGACTTCCCTGCTTACTTATAGCTTGTAAACATACGCCAAACAACAAACAACTTAACTGCTGTAGTAATAAAATTCAAATTAGAACTGACAACAGAGTTACACTATATTTAAACCATATGACCCAGACGGGTTGACCTGATTCGAACATATGAACTAATAAAGAATGGATATCACCATGATTTTGTGCAATTTACAACAATAAATACCTAAATTGATAATAGAACCCAGGATCTTATCTTTGTATAGGCTTAATAGTCAGGGCACCGGAATCCCGTATACGAGCGTATGGGTTCGAAACCTGGCAAATTCCAATGTGACTTTTCTAAAGTCATATGTACTTTCTTATCTTAGACACCACTAATTTAACTAACGGTGAAGGAAAACATCGTGAGGAAACCCGGACTAAAAAGTCTGAAATCGCCAATCCTCCTTGAGCAAGCGTGGTGATCAATGCTCATTCCTTCTCTGTATGAGAAGAGGCCTGTGCCCAGCAGTGAGAGGCCGATAATGTTCTTACCCTCAGATTCAGTGAAGTTAGTAATTGAGGTTTTTCATCAAGAATTTTTAAGTCCTAGTCTGGAGACCAGACATGTGTAATTTCTGGTTTCCAGTGTGCAAAGCTGTGACCAAAATTGTCTTAAGCAACGAGAACATTAATGCTCAGGGTTTTCTTTGTATGTGAAGAGACATATAATACGCAGCAGTATTGCATTGAATAAGCCGATGATTATAACCATCCTGGCTAAAATTATAAATGAGAATGTGAATTTGTTATAAATACGATTCAGATAATCTATACATTGTTCTCACATTTTTTCTATAACAAATGTAAAACAAAGATTGTAAACTAAAACACGTCAAAAAAGAGTAACCATGGAGTTTCTAGCCCGTTCTTCTCCATAGGAATCTACGCTTTGGAACGGACTTACTCGTAATTATTTGACAATACAAAAGTGCCTGTAAATGGTCTAATTGAAATGAATGTTTTGAATTTTGTTTGTTTATAGATGTTTATACGCTAATTTTTATCCGGGTGCGTGAAGAAGATCCTTCATGACGCGGGTGAAATCGCGGGAAACAGCCAGTCCATATAACACTTTGATGTGACTTTTACTTAATTCTTAACACCATCTTAACCTTTAAAGATTAAGTTATGTTCTCAACAATGAATCATTCAATTATTCCTGCGAAAGTATAAGTTGTAAGCAAATTTACCTTTTACCTAAAGTCATAATCTGTGAACGATTTAGTTGGGGGCCCGTTGAAAATTAACAAGAAACTCGTTGCTCGCCCAAAGGCCTATTAGAAGAGGTTTACTGAATTCAAAATGATGTTGCCATTTGATGTTACTTGTAATCTGAATTTGGAATGTTTATGTATAGTTTTAGCTTTACCTATGTATTTTTCGAATAATCTTACTCACATTATAAATGGGTTTTGTGACGATGTATAATGTATGTATGTTTCTTATTTTTTCACGCCAAAATACTGAATAGGTTTTGATAAAATTTGGTACACTTATAGTTTAAAACTTGGATTAACACATAGGTTTAGTACTTTTTATCCGAGTACGCGACGTATTTCCTTTAGGATACAGGTGGAACCACGGGAAAGATCTAGTTTTAAATAATGATTGTCAGAATTACTTTTACCAATAAAAACATAATGTATATCTACTTAACACCTCACATTAGTATGTTTTGTAGTTGACGTATATTTACCACGAAAGAAAATCGAACTATGAGAAACATAGAAACAGTCATCAGCTACTAGTAAAATATAAACTATCATTACATGACAACACACTTATTTTCCCATGTAACAGGGGGAACAAAAGTTTTCTCTTTGCATATTAATCATTAGTAATAAAGTAACTTTGTTAGTCTGTCTATTACCGACGCTTTTGATGAAATTTGGTATGGTTATAGCTAACTAACTAAACTAAATGACTCTAGTAAAGATCATTTTTACACAGTTCATCATCAGCCTATATATTGTCCCACTGCTAGGCACAGAGCCTCTTCTCACACAGAGAAGGCATGAGCATTGATCACTACGTTTTCTCAAAGGGGATTGGCGATTTCAGACTTTTTAAGTCCAGGTTTCCTCACGATGTTTTCCTTTACACAATTGCATGAAGTATTTCCTTTAAAAAGCGAAAACTGTGGGAAACAGCAAGTACATTTAAAGATATTAATAAAAATCAAGAGCAAAATAAAATCCTTAAAAACTTGAGACTTATAACAAAAGCCAGTGTAATAGCGATATAAAGTTGACGTGATTGGTTCTGAGAAGGCTCGAGGCTAGACACGCACGGCTGGTCACCTAGCTACCGACTCCGTGAACACTACGTTAAGTAAAACAATATTTCTACCACAATATGTATGAAGGCAATCGTTGGTGACACAAAGCGGCTGGTCTTTTATATAGAAATAATGTGAAAGGTACTATAAACTCACTCGTGTGAAGAACATTTGGTGCCTAAGATATACAACCGGACAAAAACACCTATAGTGTGTACCGATAGATTTTACGAAAAATATAAACAAAATCATAACCTATTTTGCTCTAATTTTCCCACAAAGATAAATAAAATGCCATTTTATGATGAATGGATGATGTTTAGAGCATGAAATTGACAAAAATGCGCCATCTTAACGTCATTTTGTTTATTTCTTGTGGCAGAATCGGAACAAAATAGATTACGAATTTTTTTATATTTTTCATAAAGTCAATTCGACGGCACGTTTGGCGTAGTGGCTGAGCAATTGGCTGCTGCGCTGCGTGTCGCGGGTTCGATTCCCGCACGGGAAAACTAAAAGTGTTCCCGGTCTGGGTGTTTGTGCATGTGTAATGTTTGTTTGTAAACGCACCCACGACACAGGAGTAATTCCTAGTGTGGGGCAAAGTTTTAAAAAAATAAAAATCGTACAGACTATAGTCTCTGCACTGTTGAATAGAACAGGGAGCTGTTGAGTAAAAGAAAAACAGAATTGTTGAGTAATTACTCAGTGTTAGGTCTCCATCCAGAAATAGATATCACAGCTTATTTCGATATGACATAAGTACTTAAATATAAGTACCTACTCAAAATAATTTTCTACTCTAAACATACTTGATTGCATAATATCCCAATGGTATAACACTTAATAAACTCTATACATTCCCCTTCCTCGTTGATTTACAGGTGCAAGCCTTGCATATGTGGTTCTGCAACTTGACCATCAGGGTCATTAACCTTGATCTCGAGGTTATGACAAAAAACTTGCTTGTCTTCTACACTTTATTACTTTATCATCCCAGTGGCAGCGAGTTTAGAGTTCATTTTTCAATACCTGCTTTCATTTTAACTGACCGTTATCTATAAATGCGAAAGTGAGTTTGATTGTTTATTTGTTCGTTACGCTTTCACGCTAAAACAGCTGAAACGATTTGGATAAAATTTGGTATGAATATAGAAGGAACTTTTATATTTATTTTTATTCGGGTCCGTTAAGAAGTCCCCTTGGGACGCGGCCGAAACTAAGGGAAACAGCTAGATTTTTATATTTATTTATGTCATAGCATTGCACTGTTTCAAATTCAAGGATTTAATAATATTTCTTTGATAAAAAACTTCAAAAAGAATATTCAAGCGATCAGCTTGCTTTCAAAAAAAACTGTATTCTAACGGGCGAAGAAAATCTAAATATTATAATACTTAATACAAAGTATGAACTATTTCAGGTTGCATGGCGTGATTTCATAAAGCAAGGTGCCATTAAAACGCGCTTGTGTTTAAAACTTATATTTTTAGCTGAGGGAATTAGTTTTAGGGCTATTACGCATGTTACGATTATGTTTTTTATTGATTTTTGTATAGTAATAACGTTGGAGTAGAATTTAAGGGTGTCGACAGACCTGCGATTGAATATTTAAGTGGCAAGATTTTATCGTGCTTTTAAAAGTAAAAAAAATACCTTTTTTTATTTGTATTCTAAAAAAATAAACTGCAATGGTTTTTTAATAAATTCGATTTAGGTTTATCAATTAATGCCAAAGATTGCAAGCAACTGCGATATCACAGTCCTCATCTGCCTAGCCTTTACCAACTAAATTGGATCGGCTTCCAGTTTAAATGAATACATCTGAATACCAGTCTTTTATAATAGGTCGATCATCTATAATCTCAATGAAATTACAGAATAACAGGATATCCTTTGATTAGTAGACTTTCTAACTACTGACTACCAATAAATTGATTGGTAGTTGACCAGAGATTTACAAATAGTCAGATCGAAAATGCTTTTTACGGCACGGAGGAGTCCTGGTATGAAACGGGTGCATATCCACAGGCTGGTCCTGGCAAGAGCAGCTAAACCGTGATTGATCTACCCGATTGGCGGGAGCCACGAACCCCATATGTATCATTGTTTCAAGACTTTTATATTCACACGTTAAAAAGTTTGCTACTCAACAATAAATCAATGTAATAACGTAATGTAATCAATGTAATGTATATTTAAAAAACGCAAATCGCAAATACGCACAGCTGTCGCAAGCCTAAAGCCCCTCAACAAAGGGTGTTTACATGAAGTATAATGGGCGGCCTGTACTCCAGATTTAGATAAGTTCACGTTTAAATTGTTAATTCACTGTTTCGAGCTCAAATTGTGGGTAATTCTTCTTGAAAGCTCAAAATATTATCTAGATTAATTACTGAGGATTTACGTCAAATTTTCTTTTGTGTTTAATTCGATAAATTTAAATAAATAAACTTAATGTGCACTAGAGTAATCTTTATTAATATAATATTTTAAATTCTACAATATATTCTATTATACTAAAGTAACTCTGTTTGCTGTCGTAAAATGGTAACGCTTTACAAACTACGTTGTACACACAGCTGAATCGATTTAGGTGAAAGGCATAGAGATATATTGAAATTTGGGAAAGGACATGGGATTGTTTACCCGGGTACTTGATGTACTTTATTTAGGATGCAGGCGAAATCGTAGACCAACGAACCTCCTACTTGAATACCATCACATTCTTGTTTGCGGGGTTAATAAGTGGACTGTATTTATGAATGAAATAAAGAAATTATAGAAAATATGATGGGTAATTGATTCGGAAAGAATAACAATTAGATGGATAGGAGCTCACCTCATAAGCTGCGATGGCTTATACTTTCCAGCTAAGACACGTGGCTGCCGCCCACGTTATGTTTCTCTTTAATTTCACACCGAGATCTTCTCTTCTTGAGTATGAAAATGTTCACACGATAGACACAACTACACATACATAGGATTCCACGTCGCGAATCCACAAACAGAGTTGTAGACCGATGCACTAGACAGTGATCACGCACGCACTTGAATTTGCGGACAATGCAGAGGACCAGCGTCGTCGAACTGAGGTCGCGGTGATAGGAATAGGAAAAAAGGCGGTAGTTGAAAATTTAGAAAATGACAACTACCTACTTATTAGCATTATAAAAATATAAAACCCCAGAATATATATTTATAATCTTTAGACCAAATTCAGTCATGGCGGCCAATTGCTAGGTAAGCGGGAGATATTATAGTACACATGCGGACACTGGTGCTGACACTCCCTCACTCTCATAGTCCTATGGGTCGGCAATCCGATACGACCGGAGAGAGATCAGGCGCAGGACCGACAGCGCTACATGCTCTCTGAGGCACGAAGAAGTCTTGCTGTGTTACGAAAACGGTCACCCATCCATTGACTGGCCGCGGCTAGCGCTACTTAACCTTGCTAATCTATCGAATTGCACGGCCGTTACGAGGCAATAACACAATTATTTGAAGAGTATTCTTTATTTCCTCTTATATGAAGCTACAATGCTCTAAATCGATCAGAAATGCTACATTACAAGCGAATGCTCGTCAGTCAGAGAGCACATTAATATCACTTTCCAGATAATAAGACGCCAATTTATAGAGATCACATTCAATGCCGCACACAGTAATCGAACCTTGGACCTCTGGCAGATTGCCAAGTTACATCCGTTGGCAATACGACACGACACAAAAATAATAAGTGATATCTTTAGTTGATGCCGAATTTAATAACATTATCAATACCGAGGATAGCAGTTTGTATATAGTTTTTTTTTTTTGGGCTGCGAGATTGTTTTAAAAAATCACCGCGGCCCCGGGACTTAAAGGGCGCAGGAAGGAATATGGATAGGTTTTAGTCTGTATGAGTCCGACACTTCCTCCCTCTACGCTCACAGCAGGGTCGTTTGATAATTTCAAATCCTCAAAGAAATGCTGTCTTTTCATGAATACGATCTTTGTAACGTGTGTACTGCAGGTTTTACGAACCTAACAAGCCCTAGTGTTAGAGTTTTCTCAAATCCACCTAACGGCCTCTGACATGGAATTATAACAACAACTGCTATCAAGATAGCAGGCGCGGACGACGGCTTAGCAACTTTCTGACTCCGGGCTGCTTTTTGTGAAATTTTCCAAAATCCACAAAGCTATTTTGGCCCGGCTGTTTCCAGCAGTCGTGTTATATAATCACTAGAAAAATGAGACAGTCATATAGCTACGATAAAGTCGTAAAAAGTATGTTTTTATAGTATCTTGTTTTAGTCTAGCATGTTTTTCTTGAAGCTTAGTTTACAAGTAAAAGTATTCACACAATAGTTTAACTCTAAGAAAGAATTAACAGCTGTGCTCTACAAAAACATCGCTAGACTCAGATCAAAACTTTGCCACAGTAAGTACGAAAGTAGTCGTAAAACTTGAGTAGAAAAACCTGATGACGAGTTTATTCAGTGTTACCTTCAAATATTCTTTATTCTCAAGTGGTTTACGAATTCATTATTATAATCTTTTTAAATCCCAATGTTTTGTTTTTCGTTGCAGAATTGAAGAAATATTTTATCAGCTCTTTTCTGCGATTTTACCCGCGTCGTACCCACATCCAACTCAATGCACCTGGATTAAAGTATAATAAAATGAAGTAAGATAGTACAAGGAGAAGAAAGTATAATAAAATTAAGTAGCCGATTACAGTCTTCAGGATACTATCTATCTCCATACCAAATTACATCCAAATCGGTCCAGCCGATTTACCGTGAAAGCGTAACAATCACACTCACTTCCACATTTATAATATTATTAGACTTAGGATTCTGAAGTGGTTTACAAATTCTACAATCGTTTCAAATCACACTTTTATTTTTCTTTGCAGAATTGGGTGCCCGTTATTTCTGACACTGCTAGCTTTTAAGGTCCATCAGATTAATCTATCCGAATAGAGTCCAAGGCTAGATCAGTCAATCCGCGCTCCCTATTTTAATCTTCCTCTGTACCAATTTAAGAAAAGGATTGTTCAGTGACCTGACAAAATTTAATAATAGTTGGTTTCCACATTATTTATTTTTGACTAGAATCAATATTCACAAATTATAATAAACATACTAAAATAACAGTATATCACAATATCACTCTATATCTATGTATAATTAAAATTGTTAATTAAAATCTATATTTGGTACTACATGAACTTAAAACTAGTTAATAACTTTTTTTACTGTACTGTGTGAAGATCTAAGTTTCAATCACAACTCTATTATCAAATTATTTCCTCTAAAGATTACTTTCAAAATTACTAATACCAACAGCATGATCGCTATCTAACAGATGGCACTCTTCAAACTCACTACGTTTTTCATCAACCTTCTCAAAATTATTCTTGCATAGAAAATCACCATCACAAACGAAATCATTTCTCCCATCTTCCATAATAGAATCTTCAAAACTCTGTTCTCTAAACCTCTTCTCACTTTCATTTTGATAATTCTGATACCTTTGGATTTCAAAATCTGGTGATATAGTTTGACCTTCATTACCTGTGTCTTTGCATAGAATGTCATCAGTTTCTATAGCTTGTACTGTTTGTATTTCATTAAAATTCACTCTATTTTCATTTTTGACTTCATATTTTAGTTCCATGTCAACATTTTCTCTAGTTTCTATCAACGGTTTTAGATTCATCAGGTTGAAGTTAGGTATCATTCTAGTATCCCAGTTTGTTTGGTCTGCTGTTTCAAGGTCCAAATGGACGTCTTCACCGATCTTCTTAAAGCTACCGAGGTTGTATTGCAGGGGTATGGAAAATGATGGGAGGTCCACCTGAGGGTTTTGTCTAGTTGGTAATGCTGATATGTGAATGGCAGGTGGAGAGGGTTTGGATTTTGTTGCGTATACTTGGGTTTGAGTGTCGCTGAGGTTTATCATTTGCGTTGATGAAACTGTAACAAACAACCAAACAGTTTTTAGTGGTAGTTTACATAATAAAGCAGATTTACTTTGTAAATTCTATAAATAATAAGCACACCTTCCAACATAGTGAAAGTTACAAACTGTGCAACAAGTGAAATCATTCTTAGAATTTCAGAAATGTATCCAATTCAATGCAGAATTATTTTTTGATTCATTGCCAAATGTGCACTATACACAAAATAAAAGTGATTCCTCCCTATTAAAATGTTTTTGATGCAGTCATAATTTAAAAATTATATCGAATTCGAAGAATACCCCATGACCTTGAAAAGGCTCAACCAATTTTCTCCTTGAAAGCCTAGTTAACTTACCAGGAATAGTGATGAAATCTCTCATCTCCAGAGCCAGAGCCGATGGTGATCTCTCGTCAGGAGACCTTGGACCCCTCGGAGCAGCAGGGTACCCTTCACAGCCAGCTTTCTGCTGCTTACGCCATTTCGCACGACGGTTTTGAAACCACACCTAAAAAGAGATTTGTGTTAAAATTGGACCCATAATCGAAATGCTCAATAATATTATGACTAAGGATTTCTTCAAGCGGGAGGCTTACCGCATATTGGTGCTAAGTTCAGCACCCTAATTACGTAAAAAATGGATACCCAATTGACATACCAATCAAAAGGAGTTTTACTTACATTGCTGCATATTTTTGACGTTCATCTAATTGATACTTTCAACGAAGTAATGTATATCATTGAATTGTCAAATTGAAAGGTATTGCAAATGAAATTGAAAGATATTGGCTTACGTAATTAGGGGGCTGGTCTATTCATTAATTAGACGTATGTATGTATTATTAATTATTGACATGAGAGATGACACTCCTCAATAGGGTTCAATGATTTGGTTCAATGCTTTGACAAATGTCTAATCGACATCCGAGGTTGTTTCTTATTAAAAACTGGTTATGTTTAATCTAGATTAAAACTTGCTTTTAGATGTAGAAAATACTACTGGAAAGTTTGTTCCCAATAATATGCTAAGGTAAAGTTAATCACCTTCAATTATAATTTTGTATTTCAAAATATCTCTTTCAACAATCAAAGTATGTAAAAAAATCTAAATAGATTCTTCTAAACTCAACACGTAAGTATTTTATCAGTAAAGAATTTTCGCATCAACATTTTAAAGAGCCACATTGTCATATCGACCTGGAAATACTCTAAAAGCTTGCAGTAGGCTATTTGTGGCGCCGACTATTTCTTGACTGCAGTTTGCGTCTGCGTTGTGCTCAGATTCCCAAAACGAATGTGGATCAATTTCAACGGCCATCTATAATTACCAACGGTTCTGTTACAAACTATAGATAATATCACGTAATGTGAACATAGGCAATTCTCGTATTGCTGCATGTTTGTTATTATAAAATTATATTGTTTTGGTTGACCGTTGAGTCATCATCATCAGCCTTTATATTGTCCCACTACTGGGCACAGGCCTCTTCTCACACAGAGAAGGTATGAGCATTGATCACCTCGCTTGCTCAAGGCGGATTGTCTGATTTTAAGTCTAGGTTTCCTCACGATGTTTTCCTTCACCGTTAGTCAGTGATGTCTAAGATATACTTAGAAAGTACATATAACTTTAGAAAAGTCACATTGGTACTTGCCAGGTTTCGAACCAGCACACTCGTACACGAGAGACAGGCGCCTTAACCACTAGGCCACCACGACTACTAATACACTTACGACCGTTTACAAAATAGTAGTAAGTTCGAAACATAAATATCATATTAATATTCCTGATTTGGCCAAGAATTAATTCGGTTTTCGTGCAAAATTTCTCGCCAGAAAATAAAAGTCCTTTGTGCCCGGTTCATGGCAATAGCGAGTCTATTTGCCTATTATGGGAGTTGAATATTACTGCCAAATAAAACAGATGCTGGGTGATGCTTATTTTACCTGTACTCTAGCCTCTGTAAGATCTATCCTCATAGCTAATTCTTCTCTGAAGAACACGTCGGGGTAGTGAGTCTTGTGGAAAGCCGCCTCCAGCTGTTCTAGCTGCACATTTGAAAACGTAGTCCTGAAACAAAGCGTATGCAAATGTATGAAGTAGCAACCTTATTGCAGACTTATTCTTAAGTAGGCAGTATACATTATGTTTTAGATTTGATCTAGATTTTTAAAGGGATTTTTTAAAAGCTAGCTGTTTCCCGCGATTTTACCCGCATACATAGGGAACTACTTCATGTACCCAGATAAAAAGTAGCCTAAAATCTTCTCCAGGGTCCCCTTTATTTTCATACCAAATTTTATCTAAATTAGTCCAGCCTTTCACGCGTGATGCCGTGACCAAGGGAAATAGGGATTCATTTTTTATATAGATAATAATATTAGTGAGTTTTTCAGAAATTGACCGTGGTTCATTAAATATTAAAGTGAAACATTGCACTTTAAAATTTATACTTATTTGTTAACCCCTTACTGCATGATTTATTAAAGGTATGAAATAAAAATTGACTTTTTGCAAAAATGTGTTTATTTCAGCTTAAATAGTGAGATCAAATTGAGAAAAAAAATAATTAACTTATAATATAGAAGTTTTTAAACGACGCCATATATGGCTTCGTATACACTCCAGCCAACTAATTTGCATTCATTTATGGCTTCGTATGCATTTAGGGAAAAACGAATTCATACTTCGTGAAATTCTTTAAAACAATTGCGTTTGTCATTATAACGCAAAAAAACGTTACATTTTTCACACAATGTGAAATAACGATATTTGGAACAATATTGGCATAACTGCCGGGCGTTCTTCTTTCAAATTGGATAATGACTGATCCCGTCCGAACGCACCGATTCCAAAGGTATATCTTGATGTCTAGCTGGAGTTTTCCGTGACTTTTTAGTGGGAACTGGAGAGTTAGGCATGCTCGTAGGAGTACCACCCCGGCTAGATGTCAGTTTTCCAAGGATACTGGATTGACGACCACGTTTCTTCGTAAGAACAGCTTTCCCTGCCGAAGCATATGCTCGGAAACGGCGAGTTTAAAATCGTACAAAGGCATGTAGCAGTTTGTGTTGATTCGGCGCCACAACAACCAAGCATTTACAAGGGACAAATCCATCATGTGAAAAAAAATCCTCTTGAACCATTGACGAGACCGCAAATGAATTCTGTAATAACCCAGCATGGAGTCAAGCAAATCATAAAAACCACCTTAGATGCATACGAAGCCACATATGAAAGAAAAGGTTTTGACCGGAATGCATACGAAGCCAAATATGGCAACTTGAAACAAGTGAGCAAAAAAAGACAAAAGAAGCAAAACATTGCATAAACAAAACTTTTCCCATATTTTGGAAAGTTAGAAGAATGTAATAAGATTTTTTGTCAAACTATTACTCACCTCTTTGGTATTTATTTTAAAATTTCAAACTACCACTTTTTTCCTTGCACCGGACCGTCGCATGTGCCAAAAATAACCCTCAAAATATTTTACAGATGAAATTTGTAACAAACAGATTATTAACGTTCCGTTATACGATGATATTCTGGTTTTGGTGTAAGTTAGTTTTTCAAGATAAACTGTATTATTAATCCAAAAAAAAATCTTAAACTTCGGCGTCCATATATGGCTTCGTATGCGGTAAGGGGTTAATGTTATATCTATTTTGATTTTTGCTATCTGCATTCGTACAATTATAAACTTTAACTAGGGTAAATTTACACCTCAGAGTGTAATTGCCCTCCCGACCCTAGCTCGACGAGCCAGCCCGCGAGCTGAGCTAATAGCTTTAAAATTCCCGATTATAATAATCATAATTTATTCTGATCCCGCCTGTCCCTTGCTGTCCTCCCCCAGCGACGCCCTAAGCCGAGGCCCGAACCCCACTAGGGGGTGCCCTTAGCGTGTAGTCGCTTAGTTTTGTAAGTTAAGCCCTGGCTGGAGGCCCTAAATTTATTTAAGGCACTTCACAGGCAAGCCCGGTTAAGCAGTCGACAACCTTCTAGGTTGACCTGCGAGATGCCGTACACAAAAAAAATAAAAAAAAACAGAGTGTAATTCTAACTAATATTAAAATGTGAAAGCGAGTTTGTTTGTGACGCTTTCACGGTAAAACGGCTAACAAATAGATATAAAGAGTTTTCTGTTCACGCTGTAATATGGTAACAAACCCTGTCTGATCCAAAAAGGGGTTATTTCTGCGGAAAACTTTTACTATAGCAATCCTTTTTTTTGAAGTCGGTTAAAAATTACGTAAGAAGCGAGTCAATTCCATTCAAAAATCGTTTTCGAAACGATAGAATACTTTTTCGAAAGTGATCCGTGCTAGGCCCACTGAACACGGGTGGTGGCGCCGCGAGCTACGGCTAGTATAGAATTCTATAAATAAATATCTAAATTGTAACATATAGCTGGTAACCCGTTACAATATTAATTGTTAGCTCGGTCCACCGCATCGCAGTGTGAACACGATTTATACGTCTAGATTGCTATTGTTGTTGCAATCTACCATTTATAGAGAATACTAGCTGTTTCCTGCGGTTTTACTCGTCCTGAGGAAACTTCTTCAGACATCCAAATAGAAACTATATAAAATTTCTTCAATATTCAATCTGTCTTCATGCCAAATTTTGTCTAAAACGTTTTAGCTATTTTACCATGAAAGCGTAAGAGACAGACAGACATCTATAATTAAGTAAGGATATTAATGTCTTAATTTAAGAGTATAAGTAAAACTTATGCTTATTACCTATATCGTCTTTGTTTCCGTTTTGGTATATCTCCTTTGGCATCTGAAAAAATAACTTATTTTCAATATATTTTTACTGTACCTACTTTACCAGATTCTGCCTAAACATAGCATATCTGAGTGTATTGACGAAATACTGATTCTCCGCAAAAACAACACATCATCATCATCATCTGTCTAGCCTTTTCCTAAGTATGTTGGTGGGCTTCCAGTCTAACCAGTGAGCGACTGCCTATCTGATCTCCACAACCCAGTTATCGGGTAACACGATACCCCTTGATAAGACTAGTGGTCAGACTTTCTGGCTTCTACCCGTAACGACTGTCAAAGATATACAAATGACCGCCGGGACCAACGGCTTAACGTGCTTTCCGAGGCACGGAAGAGTCTCGGTATGACATAGATGATCATCCATCCACGGACCAACCGCGCCAAGCGCAGCTTAACCTTTGATCAGTCGATCCAGCTGTTTCTTAGTCACGAGCTCCTCAAAAACAATTTATTCAACCTAAAGTCATTCGAATGATTGTAATGCTTTGGAGGAGCTCGTGGCTAAGTAACAGCCGCACGGATTGATCGCTACGCTTGGTGCGGTCGGTCCGTGGATGGATGACCATCTCATCAGAAGCCTGAAAGTCTGACAACCAGTCTTAGCATAGGGTATCGTGTTACGCGGTAACTGGGTTATGGAGGTCAGATAGGCCGTCGCTCCATGTAAAACGCTCCATGTACTCAGCTGCATCCGGTTTAGACTGGAACCCGACCCCAACATAGTTAGGAAAAGGCTAGGTGATTATGCTACAAATGGCTTTTCTTACTGGACTTTGGCGAATATTCCTCGTCGTCCTCAAACTGTTGGTGTTCAGCTGTCTCCTCCGAGGGTTCCGCATTCGGTGTGTACGTCTCACTAGGTTCAGTGTCCGCACGCTCACACAGCACAGATCCGGGACCTAGGCTGAAAATATAAAAGTAGAATTAGTGTATAGAAGTCGCATATTTCATGGTTAATTATTTTCAATTAATGTAGCGTTAAGATTCAGGCGAATATATGCTTCTTCTTCTAACAACTTCTAACTTCCCTAGTGTCAGTGTTTTTCTCAAATCCGCCTCTGACATGGAATTTTAAAAACAATTGCTATCAAGATAGCAGCCGGGGACGACGGCTTAGCGTGCCTACCCAGCCAGGGGGGTATAACACAGTGATGTTATACCCCCCTGGCTGGGTAGGCACGCTGGGAAGCTGGGAAGGCACGCGAAGTTAGTGAACTTCAAGACTCCGGGCTGCTTTAAAACCCACAAAGCGATTTCGGCCCGACCCGGGAATCGAAACTGGGTTGCAGTTTGACCCCAACGAGGTAGACTTTGAAAATGGTGAGTGGAACATTCGAACTATGGTTCGGTCATTACGGCAATGTGTGTGACTTAAAATAGTTAATTACATTTTAAATTCCTATGAATTAAACCACTATATGTGGCATCACTTATGGGCCTCCTATCGGAAGATCAGCGTTGCGGCATTTACTCAGGTAAATGTTGCAGCATTATAAGTAGAGGCCAGAAAACGCTCCTATCGCAAGAGCCTTTTCTGGCCTCGTACAGGTATAATGTAATGTCTTTAATTTTTTATTTTTTTTTCTATTTTGTGTTATTATTTTATTTTTTTACCATCTACTAATTGTCTATTTCCTGTGCGTGTCCAGAAATAAATGCTTTTTCTTTCTTTCTTTCTATTATGTTTGAAACCTGTACTAACTTGAGTCAATCGGGCATTCACAAAGTGCATAATTTCATAAATTAGAGATTTTAGAAAAAGAAAGATTTTGTTAAAATGATTGCAATTCAAGACTCGTCTCAAAATTTCTGAGACTATCTTAAAAAAAATATTGTACAATTTGGTCCTTGGTTCGATCTTTGCATTTCAAAGCTGAGGGCATATAAAAACTTGAAAGCAAGCTAAGTTCAAGGTAGGTGACGATATAATACCATTGGAAGGGCACCAAGGGCATATATGACAAAAGGTGAAAAAAGTCACATGGTAATGTTAGGTAGAAGACAAATAAAATAATTGCGTGAATTGCATAAAACATGATAATATTTTTTTCTCGAGAGTTCGTGGCTAAGTTACAACCTTGAAATCGATCGACAAGGTTAAGCTGCTTTTCCACGATCAGTTTATTGATGGGTGACTATATATTGTAAGTTACGGAGATTCTAGGCGGATTCGAGAAGATATGTCAACTAGAATATTTTGGTAGATCTGATCTGATCAATTGAGCTGAAATTTGGTACAGAGATAGCTTGAACCCCGGGTAATGATTTTTTTTCTGGCTAGTAGAGTAAACCTATATTACGATATAATATAGGTAGCCCCGAATACAGTGCGAAAAAGAGATGATGCTATTCGCTCCATCTCGCTCGTACTGCATGCTGGGTCGTTGTATCATATTAAAATATTATTATATCCCCGTACAATCAGCAATATAGTGTTTATTTGATATCAATAACATGAATGTCATGTGTTATTGAGGCCTACTAAAGTTGGTTGAAGATGCAATGAAAATTCCTACCAAATTAAATTACCTGTTAAACAAATTCGGTATATTGTAACAGAAGCTGGTCGTGGGTGATACGTCATCATTCAAGATGGCTGCCGAGTCAAACCCGCTTGCGCCTGCACCGCCATCGCGACCGTCCAATGATTCCTCCATCTTTATAAAGAGAAAAAAAAACAATATACATTAAAATCAATGAACCCATTTATTCATAAACTAGGGTATTAGGTACATACGAAATCGGTCCGGATACCCCAGGCTTGGACTAACCGTGACAATCGCAGCTAGACTTGGAAGTGGGTACATACCAGCCTTTACGAGATGCCTATACTTGATGATAGTTAGGAATAACATGAGAGTATTGCAAAGTACACGAAGGAATATATTCGCAACAAACTGAAAACCTAGTAACATTTCTAATGAATGAAGTATCAAGCTCAAAAGCATGCCTATTTGTCAAAATAAACGTTCATTAAACTGAAAAACAACAAAAAGCGTTCATAGACAATAATTATTACTTATCGTATTATTAACCCCGTGGTTGTAACACTACACTGCGCTGGGGTGGATGACCTCCCCTCAGCGCCGGCGACTCACTTAAATTGAATTAAATGCCTATAATTTAGTTAAGTTTATTAAATTACCACTAAATGAGTATAATTTGTGTTGTATTCCCATTGACTGGTTGCAACGAGGCGGTTTAGTTCGCACCGCGAGGCACGCCATTTTGCCGCCGAAAAGTCTTGAGTTTGACAGGAAAATTGGCGGGAAGTGCGTTCGGAAATGTTTGTAAATAGTGGTTGACGTAGTGTTGTGAAATTGAGAAAAGTTTTATGGTTAATTAAATGATAAATGTTGTGTTTGTGAACATTTTCAGTGATTTTAGTGCGGCTTTTGAACATCATTTCATTGTTTTATAAATTACAAGATGAATCACAGCCGGCCAAAAAATGATATTAGAAGTGGGTTGCGTAAATACTCAGTTTTTGCTCTGTTTAAGGAATAAAATGCATATAAATGCAGATTATAGGCAAATATACCTTGACTTAAAGGTCTTAGCTACCAGGTCATAAAAACAAAAAACAGCCAAATATAAGATCCGGAAGTAGATGATGTTTACTTATAAAAGGAACGATAAATACTGAAAAATCTATACCTACTCGAAATACGATAACTAGATACCTTGACGTCTTAAAAACTATATAATAAAAAAAATATTAAATAAATCAATTTTCCTACATAGATACCTACTTTTTGATCCAAAAGCAAATCAATTCATTCAAATTATTATAATAGGTTAATTTTATACCTACCTACGAAATTATATAAAAACATGTAAAATATGACATGAAATGACAAGAAAATACTCAGTTTTCATTTAACATTTAGGTAAGTACCTACTTACTAAATTTTTTATGACTTTAAATCCAGTTGCTAAGTAAGAATTTTTTTAACTTAAATTCCACTGATTATAATGACAATTAATATGCATATGTCAACAAAATTAGGTTCTAACACACATTTATTTAACACCTCACTAATAAAATTATTCAAAATTTTGTAAAAAAATATATATTTCCTTAATTATTATAAACTTACCTTCAATGAAATTATCCAATTTTCATCGACACATAGAAATTATTATTTTTAATTGAATTTAGCGTGATAGTCGTTTGCTGCTGAAGGCTGTAACTATTGTCACGTGGTCACTTGTACTGGACTGAGCGACGGGGAAGAGCTTAGCTATACAGAACAGGGAAATACGTAGAGTTGTCGATGTAAAAAATATAGAAAGTTTTTTTCTTTATTGTTTCTTTTTTCTTTTGGATTCCTACAACATAAAACCCAGATAAAAATGTGTTTAGTACAAACTAATGGCCATTATATCTCCAGATTAGATTTGTATCTAATCTGGAGATATAATAGCCATTAGAAATTTTCAAATAAATAATACTTTACGCATTTTATACCTAGGTACCACAATTTGGAAGAAATGCACAATCCGTAGCAGTGAACTTATTATAACTTTAAGATTTTTATAGCAAACTGTTATGGGGCATTAAACAATTGTGATGAATTTATAAGCATTCAAACAACAGGGCCTAAGTCTAGGTACCTGTAGTATAGTATTGGGAATGGTCAATATAAAAATATTTCCAGGTACCTAATAAAAACTTGGAAGAACTTCATGAAGGATATGAGTACAAACAATTTTAGATAAAGTTTCAATGTCCACTCTATAGATTTTGTTCCACCTGCCTAGAAAAGTCATGACGTTTACTATTACCGACATACGTATAGCACGGGTCGCAGGTTCACTCCGGCGCTAAGCACGGCTTAGAGGGGCGAGCACCCACAAGTGCTGTTGTGTCGTCAGATCTACTGCGGCTTTTAAACCTACACATTCCGATATCAACGTTCGGCGGGAATTGATTTTTGATGTTTTTAAACTTCTTGGTAATTTAATAAAATAATAATTTTAATGTAAACGATCTGTTTCGAACTGGGCCTAGGTCTAGAACCAGCTTTACTGTAGATACCTACATATCAATTATACCTATCTAATGATCCACACATGAATACAAACTTTCATGTTTATGATATTAGGGGGATAGAAGACTCCTCAGGATAGTGGACACTAGTTATTTAACACTGCGTAGGTATTTATAAGAATACCAGTAGGAGCTCGTAGCTAAAGTAACAGCTGCACGGTTCGATTGATCAAAAGTTAAGCTACGCTTGGCGTGGTTGGTCAGTGGATGGGTAATCATCTATATCATACTCCTCTGTACCTCAGACTGCACGTTAAGCCTTTGGTCCCGGCTGTCATTTGTAGATCTTTGACAGTCGTTACGGGTAGTCAGAAGCCAGAAAGTCTGACAGCCAGGCTTACTAATGGGTTTTGTGTTACCCGGTAACTGGGCTGTGGAGATCAAAAAGGTAGTCGATCCATGTAAAACACTGGTACTCAACTGCATCCGGTTAGCCTTTTTTTTTTTTTTTTTGTATCGCTGGGAAAAATGCTTTACGCATCCCCCCCATCCAGGGGAATGGGGGGTATGTGGGACTCCCCGGGCAAGCCCGGTATACCCACTAAAAAACCCAGCGGCATTCCCGCATCGTCTGACAGGAGGGGGACTGGGAAACCGGCGTAGCCTTTACGTCCAGTCCCCCTCGACGATTGCCCGCCTCAACGGCGGCGGGCCCCTCACGTCCTCCCCATTGGGGGTGGATCGGGAATGTCCGGCGGAGGTGGTGTGGAGTGCAATGCGGGCGGAGGCGCCCCCGCGCCTGTCGCCCGCCCATCACCACCGCGAGGAAGGAGTCTTCTCCTTCCTCTTCTTCGCCTGCGGAGCGGCGCAGCGAGAGGATCATCCTCCCGCGCGCGCTCCGCCGCCTCCTTTTGCGAAATGACATCCTCGCAAAAGGAGGCGACCGCGGCCCAGGCCCCCTCGCTCCCCAGCATGGACAGAACAACGCTGGGAAGCGAGAGATCTCGGCCGATCTCGGCAGTCAGACATCGGCGCGGCTCTGCCCAGGCGGGGCAGACCTCGAGGGTGTGCCGCGCCGTGTCCTCTGCCACGCCGCAGTGGTGGCACGCTGGGGTTTCCTCCCTCCCGATCCTGTACAGGTGCGAGCCGAAGCAGCCGTGCCCCGACAGCACCTGCACCAGACGAAAAGAAAGGAAACCGTGTTTCCGCTCGAGCCATTGCCGCAGAACTGGCCCGAGCGCGTCCAGCGTGCGGCGGCCAAAAGTGGCGGTGGCGAGGTCGTCCGTCCAGTGGACGACGATGGCGTCCCTCGCCTCCCGCTCCTGCGCGGTGGGGCGCTCTCCGAGCGCCCTTCGGTGCGCCGTCCACTCGTACACCCTGGCGAGCACCCATGCCTCGAGCTCCCAAGGAGGGGTACCCGCCAGAGCGCACGCCGCCGAAAAACCAACCGACCTGTAGGCCCTCGCCACCCGCAGTGCAATGGCCCTTTGTGGCCTGCGTAGAGCGGTGGCGTTCTCCCTCCTGCGGAGGGAGTCCGACCAGATTGGGGCCCCATAGAGGGCCATGCTCCGCAAGATGCCGGCATACAGACGCCGGCACCGTGCGCTGGGTCCCCCCAGGTTGGGGAGGAGCCATGAGAGGGCGTCAGCGGCCCTCAGCAGGCGCGTCGACAGCCCGTTGAAATGTGGGCTGAAGCGCCACCTGCTGTCCAGCACCAGGCCCAGATACTTTATCTGGGGCCTCACCTCTATCCTGACGCCCTCCACAGCAATGTGGGCGTCGGGAGGGCAGCGCTGCCGAGGCCCGCGGAAGAACACGGCCTCGGTCTTGTTCAGCGCCACCCTCAACCCCAGGTGGCGGATCCTCCCTGCCACCAAGGACCCGCCAGCCGACGCCAGACAGGCCGCCTCCCCAAAGTTCTTCCCCCGGGCAGTGAGGAGTGTGTCGTCCGCGTAACAGATCACACTCGTGCCCGGGAGAAGGGCCCCCCGCAGGAGCCAATCGAATCCTATGTTCCACAGGGTGGGCCCCAGCACCGACCCCTGTGGAACGCCGGCCTCCGCGCCGTACCGCCTCAACGTCGACATTTTGTCTACAAGGAGGACCTCGCGGTCCTCCAAGTAGTCGGCCAAGAGGAAGTAGGAGCCCTCAAGTATGAAGGCACTCCGTGATATCGGAGTGCCTCCAATATAGTCGAGTGGGGGACGGAATTGAAGGCGTTGGCGATGTCGAACGACACCGCCAGCACCCCGTCCCCCGCGTCCATCGCCTCCTTCACCTGGCCTTTGAGTAGGGCCAGGGCGTCGATGGTGGACCGGCCTCGTCGGAAGCCGAACTGGGCGTCCGACAGGTCCGGCCCCACCCCCCGCAGATGGTCGTTGAGGCGGCAGGCGATGATCCCCTCGAACATCCGGTTAGCCTAGAAGTTGAAGCCAACATAAGACAGATTCCTTTCATCCAGACAAAGCCCTCGCTTCACGATCTTGGAGATGTTTAATAGTCTCTGAGATAGGAAAATAAATACATAGCGTCACGCCTGTAATTCCTCCAAGGATACCCTTTAGGTAGAACACCATTTTGATGGTTAAAAAGTCATCAAATGACCCCTCCCCTTGTGGGAGGAGCGGAAGGGAGTGTCAGACTCTGACTGATTAATACCCATCCGTGTTCCTTCCTTTGCCCTTTGAGTTCCAGGGCCGCGGAAACTTTTTCGGACCCTATGTAGAACTCCCATTATTGTTATTTCGTTTAATTGGGACAATCTCACAGGTTAAATAATCTTGGGTAATGAAAGCCTATGAATATATATATATACTAGCTGTTGCCCGCGGTTTCACTCGCGTCCCCACGGAAGTTTCTCCAGGGAAGAACTTTCTCCAGGGTCTATCTCCGTACCAAATTTCAATCAAATTGATCCAGGCGTTCACGCGTGATGCGATGACCAAGGAAATAGGGATTCATTTTTATGTAATACACTAGTGGCCTGCCCCGGCTTCGCACGGGTAGGTAGTCTTTGTTTTTTAACCAACTTCAAAAAAGGTGGTTCTGTATTTGGTATGCATGTGTTTGTATGTCCCCGATTTTCTCAAAAACTACTGATCTGAATTGGATGAGAGTTATCGTTCTTCAAAGGCATAGTTTTCAAGAAGCGTGAAGCGTGAGATTTGTCTCTCCCTCACGCAACCTTCATCTCCTTCTTCAGCAGGACTGGTGTAGCATTAGAAGGTGACTGCTTCCTTTTCCCACTCTCTTTGGACCATGGTTTGAACCAGGGCCGAAAGTGAGAGATCGCCTCCGCCCAAGTGGGGCAGACCTCCACCGTATGTTCCACCGTAACCTCCAGGTGATCCTCACAGTGTCGACACCCCGACATTTCCACTCGCTTGATTCGATCCAGGAACCTCCCAAAATAACCGTGTCCAGTGAGAACCTGCGTCAGGCGTAGGCATTGGATTTGCGGTAGGTCAAGATGCCGTGGTGCCTCCTTAGCCACTTCGCGAAGAGAGGATTTATCGCCACAACAATCCCCACGCAGGTCCATCCGAATCCATTTAAATGTTTGGCTTTATGATTTGTTTATTAGCAAAGGGAATTCTAGATTCTTAATTTCTGAAGAGTGGAATAAAATTAATTCAATGGAAGGCGCTAATTTTTTTTGGTTTATAATTATCCCGCTGTTATGTATGAAAAGAGGCCCTTTTCATACATAGAACGCATGGGCATTAATCACCATGGAATAACATCTACACATTATGACTTGAAAGCGCTTACTTTTAACAAATTCGTAACTTACTTCTTGAAGCCGTTAAGGTGAAATATATTATAATGTGATATCAACCAAAAAAATAAATAAAAATAAGTAAATACCAATCTCAAAAAAATAACCAAAAATATGTGGGATTTGAAATCGATATAACCGATTCGCATGATCATTAATACAGCCCCTCCACTACAGTGCTCGTTGACATTTCATGTAAAATTGACGTTCTAATATAACGTGTTTTCAATTTAAATTACTGCTTATCTTCTTTGGAAACAGGCGTGATGATTTTCATGTCAAAGATAATAGCGAAAATGCATATAGGTAATTATAAAAAACTTGATAGGTCATCCCATTACAAACTTATTTCAATGCCTCACTGCTCATTCCCCAGAATATTTAGTGTGAGGATTTGAGGCCTAAAACTTGAACCGATTCATAACAAACATCTTTGGTGAATTTCAAGTAAAACTGTTCAGACCTTTAGGCGTAAAGCTTAAACAGATTTTTTTTCTTACAAACTTAAAATCTTAATTTTTCACCCTAGGGCTAAAATCTTGAAACACTGTGAAACACGTGTTTAATTATTTTCATTTTAGAGTGTTCCTACTAAATTTGAGTTTACTCAAATCAAAAATAAAACTTACTCCATACAAACTTTCAACCCTATTTTAATATACTTAGGGTCGGAATTTCCAAAAATCCTTTCTTATTACTTGTCTAGGACATAAAAGGTAACTCCTGTCCAAATTTCATTACTCTAGGTCCAGCCATTTCGGCTCCGCGTTGATGAGTCAGTCATTCAGTGTATGAGGTTGTCATTTTATATAATATATATATATATATATATATATATATATATATATATATATATATATAAGGATTGTAAATATAAAATAAAACAACAAACTACTCATGAATGTTAATTCATATTTAATAAATAAATACATTCTCATCGTTTTATGTTTTAAATAAAACTATTATTAAGTGACTTAGTTGTAGCAACTCTCAACAACTTTAATATGATACAACATGTAGACGCAATCGCGTTATTGCTTAAAATCTAAGTTTTTTTAACAACTTTCAACTAAAGGATATATATTAGCAAGAACTCTTCAATATACATACATAGAAATAAGTTAGTAAGTGTATGTTACAGAACTGAAAACCTCTTAAATCTATTACAACTTATTATAAATTTTGTATAGTTTTATTCATAAATTATATGTTAAAGTGATGTTTACATAATTAGCTATTAATGTACCAAGTGATATATTTGAATCAATTTTCTTGTAGATCACTCAAAATATTTTATTTATTTTATGAAAATGAAATATCGCTAATGTTACATAAAATGAAATAATTATGAATAAAACTACACTGCCACCTTAGAAATATATTCATAGTGAGGCGTTTAACTCGAAATATATCGTAATTACAAACAATATGAAGATATCGTTTAAAAATAAGGTTCATTGAGATTGAACACAAGGAGTATAACATCTTTGGCGTCAAGCGAAATCTACAAAAGCGATTCGAACATTTTATTCTTTTCACACAAACGATGTGGTGTATTTCAAGGGATAATATGGCTTCATATTTATTTATTTATAATAAAAGTGTAGAATTAAATATTTTAAATATACTTACGTAAAAGCTCAGGATATTTAGTTCAAATGATTTAGTATAGAATCAGTAATAACACGCATGGCAAAAAGACATAGTTCAGTTAAATTGGCTTCAAAAAAATCCGTGGGCAGTAAGACAGAAAGTCTTATGCCTGTTTTGAATAAGTCACAGAAATACACCACGTCTCCACAAAACCATACCATATCCCTATTAAAATAAAGACGCATTTCGCTTGAAATACGCTTACAAACATTACATTCGAGTCTCTCGACGAAACTTTATGGGACAATTATTTAAATTGAAAAAGATCGTTAATACAATACACATTAGGATCAAAATCCAACGAAGAAACGTTTTTACATCAATTCCTTTCAATTTGTCATGCATTACATTTTATTCTTTTAAGAACTAGGAAAGATGTGATAGAACACTTTATGGTACAGTCGTGTACACAAATGATTCATTGTTTTAATATTATACATGTCGAAAATTCGAAACTCACAAAGTAGGCGTTTCACGAGAGAAAAAATATTCAAAAATAATTGTAAAGTGTACTCGACTGTACAAAGTTTTAATAATAAACAAACACATGAATTAAGATGATTTAGAGATTCACAATCAAATATATTGGACAGCTTAATTCTTGATATATCGATTAATAAAATGCATTAAACTTAATATCGATGTCGATATAATATTATTATCATTCAAATATTTTGTATACTTTTCCAATTACGACATCAGTATTAATTTTAACCATATATGGACATTTTTATAGACTTATCAAAGAACAGAAGTCCCGTTATATCCCATAATACCCTCCGCTTATAACAAGTCGTTTTATTTTTCTCTATCTACCCTCGTATCAAATAGTAGAAACAACAAGCCTAAATAACCGGTACAAAGTCAACAGTAGCTACTTTAGATTAGTCAACATTTTTTTTTAATTGGCCGGCCTAGGACATTTTTAGGAATTCAGACTGAATGTACCTAGATATGTCTAGATTGTAAATGATGTTTTAAACTGGTATTTTTTTTAAGTTAAATTTGAGAATTTCCAATGAACATTTGAAGATACATGCAGTCACTGAATGAAGTCGAGACGTCTGAAAGGATTGCAGCGAACTTTTAAAGCGTTTTTAATTCATCTCGTTAGAATTCGCTTGTGATTAATTTCATTTGAAATACTAATAATTTTAAATTCCATAAAATACCGCCGCAATTCTAACATCCGTCTGTGATACAACGCGTAAACCTGCGCACGCGCATATAGAGGCCGGCCACCCACAATACATTACACACTTACCACTATTTAGTTATAAGTTACGGTAAAATCCAAGGAAAAGTCATATCGGTAACGTTGGGTAATACATTACATAATGTAAAAACCACTCATACAATAAAAATAAATAAAAGCAGCCTTTAAATGTAGTCGAATACAGAAAACGTACATATTTTTGGAAGATACAGGTAATTCTTAATTATTATATACTTTCTTTTGATAGATTTTTATGGACACAATCGAAAATGCACCAATTTCGACGACTAGACGCCCCCTCTTTAAACCACGCCAGGAGATATAGGTTCTAGCCTATTTTAAAATTCCTCAAATCACCTAATCTAATAAAATTCATCAACAATAGTGAATAAATTCGTATTTTTATTATAAATATATTTTTTTAACTGTGATGTCTATGTAAGTATTGCTCATGTGCTGAAATTAATAATATTTTGTGTACTTTAAAAATCTCTATTGCATTCGCTATTCCAAACGTATGTACAAATTCTAAAGAAAATATCATGAATTCTAAGATAAAATTTCTTTTATATTATTAAAGAAATCTTTATAATACTTTTCGGTTGGTAACATGCGATGAAAATTATCTTTTAAATGTGAATCTAAGAAGCTAAATATTGATTTCACGCAATTTAAAATTGAATAAATTGTCTTAATATACTTTCTCTCAGTAAACCGTCCGTTAATTCCACATTTAACCCTAGCTAGGTAAGGAATCACTTCACTATTCCTGAGCAGTTTATATTACAAACATTTTATAACTGGTTAAATGTTGCCAGTTATAAAAAAAACTTTGCAGACTTGCCAATTTATAAATTTCGTTGCATACCATTAATTTATGCATCAATCTTGTTAAACAAATATTTTATAAATCTTAAATAAATTAAATATTTAAAAATCTATTATATGAATTTAATGACAATTTACTAGTCATGCACAGGAATACTGAGTGATTGTCTCCAACATCTAAGAATTATTCCTACATCCAAAATGTGGACCCAAATTATCTTCGATTCATACGAATAGCCTTTCATTTTCGTTATAATACCTCTTTTATTACAAATGAGGCTTATTATCTTTTTTTTTGTAATTACGTACGTCCATGTTTTTTTTCCTACAAATGGTTCTATGAAAATAAATGTCATTCATTCATCTAATTTCATTAACAGGCTACATATAATTTTTTTAGGAGGAAAATATACTAAATTCTACTTTTACATTTTTTGGCTACTGACAAACAAATATATTATGTAGCCATTGCAATAACGAATTTCTTCAATGTCATATTTAGTTTTATTCATGTTATTTCATGTCATAGTCAAATGTATCATTGTTATATTAATAAATTCGAGTACCATGCTTACGTTGGCACTTTTGTATTATAATATAATCCAAAACCCCGAAATGCCTATCAACCGTAACCTACCCTGAGGACCACAAAGATACAATACGTCAAAAGTAGCTTAAACGTGACATTTAGCCAATAATGTCACATGTAGCTAAAATGTCATGTGTAGTCAAAATATAGCTACACGTGCCTAGACATGGTAAGGGCGAAAATTTTAGTCATTTATAGAGATTTTTACTGTTGTAAAAATCATAATGCTCAGAATGCCTTGTTTAGGCATAGGCGCGAATCATTTCAATATTCACAAAGGAATTTACACTAAAATTACGTATACGTACGTATGCATGATCTTCAAGAGAACTAGTGTACTGTTATAGTTTCCGAAGACGACCTTCATTGAATTAAAATCTAGAAAGCTCACCAAGTACTGAGCAAAATGTAAGCCATCAGTAGCATAATATCATTTGTGAATATCTTAGTAAAATTATATCAGCTAACAAAATCATAATTATCAGTTTGTACGAAGATAAAAATCCCATACCTAAAAAGCGTGCTTCGAAAATTAAGATGGCACTAAAAAATTGAGGTACCCGACCATTTACATAATCAACCTATTACATTTGATAAGAATTCCACAAACACCTCGTTGAGCAAACCTGCCCGTAATCCCATACAATCACGATTCAAAGAAAAACGAAATTTCCCGAACGCGTCCGTAAAAGTTCGGCGTTGAATTCCACCAATCAGGATCCAGAATTCGTAGCTCGCAGTTTAAAATTTCAAAATATAACGATGCATACCGTTGAGTTGTGGTACTGTTTAGACTTCGGTGCTTTTTCCGACTTGTCCGTGCTTATTGTCCGGGATGCCGGACGCACTTAATTTACGTATACGTCCGGGGAATATGCCGCCGATGCCGCTGATACCACTGAACAGGCGACCTAGAAATATAGAAAGAACTTGTTAAACCAATCCTGATAATTTGTTTGTTTGTCTTTTAAGCCCATTGGGAGCAGTTTATTTTCCCCTCATTAAGAAACGAGAGAGAAGTCTTTAATATTATATTATGGTCTTCGGTAACACGTGTAGCCTGTTTTTATTTTGAACTTTATTCCGAGTTCGGTACAGGTTTTAATAAAATAAAATATAAAAGTGTCTAGATTGCTTGAATTTGGTGGGTCATACGATCCTCAGCATTTTGCCTGAACTATCTGATTTCTCATACCAAGAGCAAAAGTCTCTATTTGTACATTGCTAGATTCTACCCACAGCTTCATCTGTGTTGTACGCTAATAAAATATAGGTAGCCTATCCCAATAGTACTCATTAACTCAACGATAAAGTACCTAGATTCAGTCTAGAGGGATCAGTCTAATAGTTACAAGAAAACCCACGACCATACAAACTAGACCTCTTAATAATATTAGTGTAGAATTCATAGCGTGAATACGATCTAACCTGGAGAGCGTTGCTCGTTAGGATGCCTGGGTGACGTGGCATGTAGTGCGTTGCGGCTGCCTTGTTGGAAAGAGACAGACATACCGCTGTCGAGCGAGCCCACAGACCCGCGACGTTGTAGACGTTCCGCTGCTAATGCCACTGAAAATACAATGTTTTTATAATATTAACGATCATAATATAATTAAAATAATATTTTTTTTACTTAGGTAAGATAAGACAACAACAAATTAAGATATATTTTTTCACTATCTAAAAACGTCAAACTTTTTAGTACCTTATAAAAACTAACTCTTACTATTATTTATATTAACTAGTACATTTGGCAATATTGACTGTCAAGACAGTTAAAATTTGTACAAATTTACTTAATTTATTTTTCTCACATTTGATGCCTATGTCATCTGTAGCTTAGCTGTGACATTTATGCAACATTGACAAATGTAGCTAAAAAAATCCATGTAGTTTAAATATAGCTACAAGTGCCTTTAAAATTTAGTAAGGACATCATTTTAGTCTTGATGTGAAGTCTTGAGTCTTACACTCACCAAAAAATACCAGGTTACATGAAGAAAGTCATTCAAGAACTATCAAAATGGAGGACAAAACTGGAAAAGCGATTATTCCATAATTTCCGTCTTAAAAATTCAGTTACCAGGGTCGTTGATGTCCACGAGCGAGTTGGAGAGCACGTTCCGCTTGATGATGCTGGTGGGCGGCGGGTTGTGCGAGCGCAGCGGCGCGGCCGGCGCCGGGCACGACGGCGGCGGCGGGACCACCACGCTGGAATAAACATGATTACAATTTTAAATTAGAAATTAGCTATAGGTATAATCTCTCTAGATCGACTTCGGTCACGGCGGCCAATCTCAATGAAGACTAGCCAGGTCCGCAGAAGATATTATAGTACTAGTAGTATTTGATATTACAAATGGTTTCTGCGTAGTCAAATGACTGACTTCAGAGGCCATGACTCGTATACTTTTACGTATAAAGAAAGTGGTACCCACAATACGTCGGTTATAGGCACACTTGTGTAAAGGATCTATTTGACTTTCTTTTTATGGCTGAAATATCATTAATTTTTGTTTACTATCCTCTCGTAATAATAACTTAAGGAGCATGTGTAATTGGTTTACTGATGAAAAAAGGAGGTTATTAGAAATTATATTTTTCGAAGTAACTTACCCATGCATATGGACATGATCCATGCATTGTTGATGATCAATTTCAACGTCAGCCACGCCGCTGTCTCTGTTCTCCATTACTGTTAAAAAATTACATAATTAAACTGACTACTTGTAAAATAGTAAGACAAGCACGCTTTAAAAACTCTGGGTGTATTATTTTCTAAAGAAACTCGAAATTTTGAAATATGTAGGGAACGTGTAACTTAATAGGATTATCAAAACCAGATAGGTGTGCATTAGTACAAACGCCCCGAATACAAAGATGAGTTAAATAAAAGTAAGTGTAATAAATATAGTGGTCTTAATTACAATGATTATTTTTCCGACCCAAATATCGACCAATAGAATTGCGCCATTCGACGTCACGTGGTACAACCTACATGGTATTATACTGATAATTTTTTGATTATTTTTATGGTTGTACCACGTGACGTCGAATGGTGCAATTCTATTGGTCGATATTTGGGTCGGAAAAATAATCCCCCGAATACCACAAGAGCTTCAAAATTATCTGGCATTTCCCTCAAGGTTCCCTGCAAACAAATAAAGTCGTCAAGTTTTTCAGGAAAAATCACTCGCGCTTCGCGCTTTTGATTTTTTAACCTGAAAAACTTGACTCCTTCATTTGTTTGCAACGAACCTATCGGGAAATACCCGATAATTTTGAAACTCTTGTGGTATTATAAGTGAAAGTTTAACTTTAGGTTTTACGTCTCAAAAACATTAAAATTTACTGAATCGGTATAATGCTAGTACATATTTTTTTCAAAGATATAATACTGACCGTTCCTGGCGCTATTCCCAGCACCTCGCCCCTTCCCCCTGTTGAGCTCTCCCTCGATCCTCATGGCCTCCATCTCGTCCATCTCAGCGATGCTCTCGCGCAGGTCCTCCGCGAACTTGCAGCGGTCGTGCTCGTTGCGAGCGTTGAACGTCGCCAGGCGCCGCCCGTCCACGCGCCGGGATAGGCGGATACCGAATGGGTAGTCTAGAAAAAATATCGTGAGCATTTAGAGTGAACATTATTTTTTTTAGATTTATTTTTACATTTAAAAAGAATACGTGAAAAATCGATATGGGTAGCTGAATTAAAAAAAAACATTTTGAAAATGTTTTCGACGCGAATCATTAACAGCACAGATTTTTTTTCTGAATAATTTAGCAGTACCCCTTGTAAGATATTCGGTTCTGACTATGAGCTTAATTATTGGGAAGTAAATCTGAAACCTTTGTATTTTTTTCCGGAATCTCTGTGCAGATATTTAAGTCTCACAGAGTAATATTCTGTTTTTTCCACGACTGCCCACAAAAAAAGACTATTATATTTTTAGAGTTCACATGCCTATGTATGTATGTCTACAAATAATGGTGATTAATATGTAACTTACGTGGCACCGAGAACAAGTTGACGAGCATGCCGCACAGCGGGAACGACTGGCGGAACGTGTACGTCACCGACGACTTCTTCTTGCTGAAGATCTTCGTGATCACCAGCAGGTCGTTGAACAGGAACACCTGGCAAGTACGACATTAATTATTATTATTTATTTCGACGAATTTTGAAGTATTATTATATAACAATACATGTTTTCTTCGAAGGGTTAGACAAGGGTAAATTTAAGTGCCGTCAAAAGTATCTCGTCATATCTCCTTTTTCGATACTTTATATACTAAGGTATGCTCTTTAACTTATAATGGCAATATTGTACACAAACATTTCCCTATAAAAAACTGTGACTATCGACTGCCGGACTTTGTTTTATGAATGTTATCAACAATGGAATTTTCGGCGTACCTCTCTCTGATGAACACCAGGGCGCTCCTTCTTGTGTATGTCAGGGATCTCGTACAGACGGCAGTAGCAGACCAGTCGCCGATGCGGCAGGGCGAGGTGGGGCTTCTTACCCACTATCGTGGCTTGGACTTTCATCACCTAGAATATACAAGAGCAGTGTTATATCATCATCTGTCTAGCCTTTTTGTAACTATGTTGAAGTTCACTTGTGTCTCAAGCGACATGAGTACCTCAAATTGTATAATGTGGTAAAGATATATGATTTAAGATGGATGGCCGTAGAACGAGCTCAAAGGTATGCTGTCATATTCATTTATAATTTAGATCCAAACCAAATCTATACTAATATTAAAAAGAGGAAAGATTTGTTTGTTTGTAGGAATTTAACTTTTTAAAATAGATTAAAGGCGAAGTCGCGGGCGGAAAGCTAGTCTGAATATAAAATGATTAAAAATCATAATTATTATTGTTTATCATAGCGCAGGTCCATGTCAACCTGTACTATGCTCCTGATGAACTATAAAACACTCCATCTCACATAAAGACAGTCTTTCTTCCCAAAGGCAAAGGCAAAATTCCATAAAAAAATAAAGCTGTATAAACTGATATCCATTTACCTGCGTAACATGGTCACTGCCGGGTCTAAACTCGCTGGACTTCACCCTATCATAGATGCCCGACAGCATGTCCCTATCGATGTCGCCGCAGTCATCAATACCGCGGAGGTTGCGCACGAAGTCGTCGAGAGACATCCGGGCTTCTGGCTTCAGATTTGGCGTGTGGAGATCCGTGTTCAGCATTATTATTGCGAAGGCTAGGACGAATATCTGGAAAAATATGATTGATGTTGTTGGTTGGTTTGCTATTCGATGCAGGGTAAACAAAGGTAAATGTTCTATTTGCACTGTCTGTATTTCTTGCACTGGAATCTAGATCAGAATCCAGGTACAGTACAGTCCCAGATAGTGCAAATATGAGATCAATTTGAGAATTATTATTTTCTACTAACCACCTGATCCAAATTCAGATTAATTATGATAACTTACTTAACAAAAGCCTTCTTGTGAACACAAAGAAGAAAGATAACTTCTTTGTATTATGGTGGCTATCTGTACTAGACTAGTATAAGTCGATTGACTGGATTAACTTCCTCAGATTTAGAGATCTTACCGTGTCTTGGGTCCTGAGCCGCTGCACGAAGTCAGGGTTGCAGACGCAGTACCTCCTGGCGAAGGCTTCCACCAGGCGCTCGATCTTCTGCGCCTCGCCCGGCAGGCGGAAGTGAGCCTGGTACCGGCGGAGAGCCACGTCCACTGCCATGCCTGACAGGTCCAGCTCGTTTACGAAGCACCTGCAGATTTTTGTATGAGATTGAGTGAGGTGCATTGGTTGGTTAAGGATCTTAGGTTTACGTGCTCCACAGTGTTGTGGGTTTTTTTAGTAAAACCTATTAATTTAGTTGGTTTTTAGTAAAACAACAGATATTCCGCCAAGTTGGCGAGCAAATTGTTGTTGACAATAATATATTTTTTTTTTTTATTGTCTCAAATAGGTCAATATCTTATATTAAATTGAGGCTCCCACAGTAAGTAATATCAAGGTTACATCCCAGTTAGTCATAGAAGTTAAATTGACCCGAAAACTGGGTTACAAATCATCATCCAATATATTGGGGTTAATATTCAGTTTAGCCTTGATCGATCGACCCCTTCCTTTTGTTAAAAATATTCAAGTACATTAGAAAAACACGCTACACAAACTCACTCAAGCACAGCCATGTTGAATGGATTCTGCAGGTTCCCAAGGTACTCTCCGATCATCTGCTTGCTCAACCCCTTCCTGGTGATGAGGAACCTGGCCACTCCTCGGGGGGAGTTCTCCAGGAAACCGCGGGAGATCAGGTACGCGATACCTCGCTCTGGCTTCTTGTTGAACAAGTTGAGACCGACGCGGTATTGACGCTTGCGTACCGTTTCCGATACCTGTAATTCAATTACACTTTTAAATTATGTATTTCAAATAATTGGACGCTGGTTTTTTACAAGGGATGTTTGAAAGGGGCAAAAAGGTAAAAAAATAGCACTAAAATAAATTAGGTCTAAAAATGTGCAGAAAATAAAAATAAAGTAAGAAAGGATTTCAATTCCAAAAATAAGAGGATATAATGTAGCCATTGCGAAAATAAGTTTTTGAGTGCTTGTATAGTAGAATCGCAAGATCAGCCTTTAGCAACAGTTGTTCACAGCACCTATAACAACTGTTGCTAATAGCACCTTTAGCAACTGTTGCTAATAGCACCTTTTGCAACTATTGCTAATAGCACCTTTAGCAACAGTTGTTCACAGCACCTATAACAACTGTTGCTAATAGCACCTATAACAACTGTTGCTAATAGCACCTTTGGCAACTGTTGCTAATAGCACCTTTTGCAACTGTTGCTAATAGCACCTTTTGCAACTGTTGCTAATAGCACCTTTTGCAACTGTTGCTAATAGCACCTTTTGCAACTGTTGCTAATAGCACCTTTGGCAACTGTTGCTAATAGCACCTTTTGCAACTGTTGCTAATAGCACCTTTTGCAACTGTTGCTAATAGCACCTTTTGCAACTGTTGCTAATAGCACCTTTAGCAACTGTTGCTAATAGCACCTTTTGCAACTGTTGCTAATAGTACCTTTTGCAACTGTTGCTAATAGCACCTTTGGCAACTGTTGCTAATAGCACCTTTTGCAACTGTTGCTAATAGCACCTTTTGCAACTGTTGCTAATAGCACTCTCAGAAATTTTAGTTAATTGAATGCAGGCTAGGTGAGGCAAGGGAGATGACCTTGAGCGGCTGATGCGGGTGCTGGTGCAGGTCGTGGGGCGGGCGGCAGCAGGCGGCGGGCGGCGGCGCCTCGTAGTAGGGCGGCGCGTCCTGCCGCTTCCACACGGCGTAGCGCTCCGCCTCGTAGCCGCCCGACGCCGACGCCGTGCGCTGGTGTGCGTACGGCTCGCCCGAGTGCGCGTGCGGCTCCTAGTGCGCAGGGGTCAGGCTCACTTGTACGACTAGATATATATATGTTGCACGGGTACATGCTATACATTCTATGATGCGGGATTATTACGTCATGTCATTGTTTAGATGTAAAAAAAAACATTACATTTTACCTTGATTCTTTTGTCTTATGACTAAGCTCGTGCCTAGTGGTAGTATCCTAGTTTAATTAATCTTTGTATAAATCTATGTTAGTCACACTTACAGCCTTATACAAAAAAAAAATCAGGTTACATTATACGTAAAACGGAAGAACTGTCATTCAAGATCTGTCAAAATGGAGGATAAAATTGCTATTATTTTATGTTTTTCGTCTAAACATTTATGATATTGTGTTTACTTAATTACTATATCTATGTATTGATATTGTTTGGTGATATTCGCAAAAGTATAAATGATAATAAGTTTCGTGCAACCAGCTGTTAAACTTAAATAAACATTTTGAAATACAAGGAGATGTATTTTTCGTTGATCCGTGCGGCTCTTACTAAGCAAGGGGACTCTTCGACAATCACTTAAAAATCTATATACATATATAAAAATTAATCCCTATTTCCCTTGGTCATCGCATCACGCGTAAACAGCTTCAACAATTTAGCTGAAATTTGGTACAGAGATAGAAGGGACCCTGGAGAAAGTTTTAGGCTACTTTTTATCCGGGTACGTCAAGTAGTTCCCTCGGAACGCGAGCGAAACCGCAGGAAACAGCTAGTCTAAAATAAAATGATAGAATTAGGTATGAAGGTGTAACTTACCGGAGCCCTAGGCTGGTAGGGCTGGTGGTAATGATGGCGGTGTTCCTGGGAGGAGGACGACGAGGACGACTGCACCGAGGACATGGAGCCGCCGCGGACCACAGCACCACACTCCGCACGACGCAGCGAGACTGGACTCTCAGCACTGAAGGGTTTATAATATAACTTTAAGGGCCAACGATACGGACACTGGACTATTTAAAAAAATAGGCATAGATTTGTAAGCCTCTTTCCTTTTTCGTCGGTTAAAAATACGATTATAGAGGCAGTTGAATAGACGTTGTGTGACGGCGGTAGTCGAAATAAATAACTTAAATTGCTTTTAATTCTTGTTCTGATATCTTACTATTTATGATATACCTACATTTTTTTGTATAAAGATTAGATACAGAAGATAAACATTAAGTAAATTATAAATATACTACTTATAACATAATACAAACATTTAAGTTTATGATAAAAAATGCTATGCGACTGTTTGTCAATATTTGTTATTGGTCGTGTTTACATAATAACTAATAATGTAAATATAAAACGGAGTCTCCAGTTCGATTCCCAGGTCGAACCGAAATCGCCTTGTGGATTTTAGAAAATGTCACAAAGCAGCCTGTACTCAGGAAGTTGGTGGTGTTACACCCCCATGCCTGGGGAACACGTTAAGCCGTCGTCCCCGACTGCTATCTTGATAGCAAGCAGTTGTTGTTACAATTCCAGATTTTCAAAGGCCGTGAGGCGGATTTGAGAAAACTCTGACACAAGGGCTTGATAGGTAGGTAGAACCTGCAGCCCACAAGATAAGAAAAAGAAGAAGTATAAAATCGAATTATTTTCTTGCTAAGAAAAGATCTTTGTTATTTTAGTTCCAACTTTTACACTTCGGTGCATTGATACCCCATTTTGTCATCATCTTATTTATTTGGGGCTGCGGGACGTTCGAAAGAGATACCGCGCCCCCGGAATGCAAGGGGCTGAGGAAGGAACATGGATGGGTTTTAGTCAGTAAGAGTCTGAGTCAACACTCCCTTCCGCCCCACCCACGGCGGGAGGGGTCATTTGATGATTTCCCATCCGAAAAAAAAATTCTTATTTATTTATTTATCTTCTGTGGCGAGTTGTTATCTTTCATACCTTAATACCCACAAAAAGGTTCTTGACTTCAATAATAGGTACATAAATTATGACGTATGTAATCAGGACTTACTTGAGCGTGATGCTGCTGGTCCTTTTGGGTACTTCTGGGGGCAGTCGCCTGGCGTTGGCAGCTTGTATCGCAGCCAGCTGCTGCTGCTGTCGAGCTGTTGGAGACGACAGCGGCTTGCCACCGGACGATAGCAGGTTGCCGTATATTGGGCCTGGAAAAGGTGAAGTATTGAGAAATAAGATGAAATATTTTCTAAAGATGAAATATTTTGTTTGGTGTGCATGATAAACATTCTTATCTATTCTGTGAAATATTATAATTGCGTCTCTATTGTTGTAACATAAATTATCGTAAAGTTTGGTTTTTTTTATAAGAAAAATAGTTATCAATTTTCACGTTTTTAAGTTGGTAACTAGCATTTTAAATACTTTTGTATAAAAATATATTAAAAATTGTGTTGAGAACTTTACACCAGCAATAAAACACTGTTTACCCATTGAGTAAAACGTAATACCATAAGAAAGAATTAAGAAAAAAATCCTAATTTATACACCGTCCATTATTTCATTACACTCACTACTAGGGACTACTTTTACACTACTTTTGGACATTTCCGAAGTCGTGTACAATCACCAAGTCTTTACGTGGTATGTGTATGGCAGATTTGTTTACAGTGCGAGGTACCTATCTGAATGTAAACAACCAATGCCTGCTCTACAAAACGTCTGCGCAAGATAAAATTCCCTTGCGATAGTGCAATATTTATTTTACGTCGACGACTTTTGCGGAAAATTGTAAAAAAATACATTGGCAACAAATATAGAGAAATGTTTGCTAAAACAAGGAAAATGAATGCTTTTGTTGATTTAACGGAAGAAGTTCTTATATCTTTGTGACTGCAAAAGATTAATTTAATGACTTGATACGCTGTTTCAAGGCGGCCGGCCATGCGGAAATCCTTTGGGTCGAAACATTTTTATCTCTTTTAGGGCACAGCAAATATCTAAACAAAGAGCTTATAACGATTTATAACAAATACCCGTATGAAGGAATGAATGAAAACCAGCTGCTGTTGGTGGTCCACTTGCTCATGCCAAATTCTACACCCTTGAAGTCTTATCCAATCAGAAAAGAACGACATTATGACAGACCCAATCGAAGATAGCGAGATGATACGATGATAGATTTTTGTCCTAAAGATCGACTTCAGCAATTCAAATCATTTATTTCATTTAGGCCTAATTACAAGCACTTTTGAAAGTCAAAAAAGAAAGAATTTAGTTGCCCATTCCAAAAAGTAGTTTCCTATGGAGAAGAACGGGCATGAAACTCCATGGTTACTCTTTTTAAATAAGTTTTAACAATTTTCAAGTAAACATAAAATAATAACATGCGAAGATCATGTAGAATCAAAATTTAAAAATAAATAAATAAAAAATGGTAAGGTAGGAAGTCTATTTGGTAGCTACATGGTATTCACATTTACATTTTTTTATTGTTGTGTCGAAGATAAATGCAGTTTATATAGTAAAAAGAAATATAGTAATAAGAAATATTTATATTACATAATTATGATTTTAAAGTTTGCAATCAGTTTGATATTGTCAAGGTTGTCCTATGGAGCAGGACCAGCATGTTTCCAAGCATGTTTATCCTGAATGTAATCTTCTAGTTTATAATATGCTTGCTTACAGCCACAGAATATACAGCTACAGCTAACAATAGGAAATTTATACATCTAGGAGAAAGACGGAAAGAAGGGTGGTCTCCGCCCTGCAGTGGGACGCTTAAAGAAATCCTAAGCTACTTTCTAAGGCCATTATTTTAGAACGATATGAAATTATTGATCTTACCTCAAGCATAGATTTGGAGCCATTAATTGATTGAATCAAATTTTAAGTAGTACTTGAGTTTTGAGTACTTAATACGGACTTCATTATCAGTTCCTATCCTACTGTCGGGCAAAGGCCTTTTCTCACACAGAGAAGACATGAGCAATGCATTGATCACCACGCTTGCTCAAGGCGGATTGACGACTACGTCCAAGTTTCCTTAATACGGACCTTAGAACGTGAATTGTGAGTGTATATGTACCTGTATTCAGCAACTGGTGGTTGTGTAGAGATTCATTGTGCGACGATGACGTAGATATGTTCGTGACGGACCCGCTCACTGAGCAGCTGCACACCTGCAATATAACACACTTATTATAATCATGACGTCAAAATGCATGAGTTTTGTATGGAGATTATAGGTTGATCATGGGTTTGGCTTGCATGATAAAAAGTCAGTTCAAAAGTAATTAAGTGAAAACTGATGAAGTCTAATCAAAGAAATATTATCGAAATTCAAAATAACTTTCAAAGTTCTAACAATAAATAATATTTATTGGTCAATTTATTATATTTTTTCTATAACCGTCAATATTTTTCCAACTATAGTTAATTTAGTCGACTCGTACCTAATACCTTTACAGTTTGCCAATAAAAAAACAATGTTTCAATAAATTACCTACCACAAAAAAAAAAAAATATACACATTTCCTTTTAATATTTTTACATGATACCTGAAATAAACCCTTCTCCAAATAATGTACAAAATATTTACAATATTATAAAATACACACACTTTATACTTCCCCGTGAGACCCCACAGCTTGAGCCTCCTAACTTTCCTAAACATAACATTTTTATTTTTCACTACACTTCGAAGAATGTCACTACTTTTCGACTGGTTCATTTTCGCAATAAACCCCTTAATTTTCGCACTGACGTTACTCCAAGTCGACGTCAAAAGTAACAATGATAAGAGCTGATAATTATAATAATTAATTACGCAATGTTGTTTTATACAATGCGTTATCAGTGGTCTGATAAAAAATTGTTTGTTTATCGTTATGATCGGAATGTTATGAATGAACTTTTGAAATGTCTTTTTTATTTGTCAGAAGAGGAAATGTTTCGAGATTAAAATGTCAAGACAAAGTGTTTTTTTAAAGACAGAATCAATATTTTGTCATCCTTCAACATTTCCTTATCATTTAGGAGAATTCAGAAATCCAAGTCTTTTCTTGGAAACGAATGTAAAAATACCTAATTGAGACTTAAGTTTCTTTTATAGTTAAAATATAGCTTTATGCAAGTTTGTGAATTTTAGTGCAGCATTTCATATTGGCGCTCTATGTATCTCTCTCTATCTATCTCTCTCTATCTCTCTCAATGGGGAGGCCTACGTTCAGCAGTGGACGGCGTTATGCTGATATGATGATTATTTCATATTTGTACATGACTTATTTATTATAGTATATTACAAACCATTGAGTGAGCTGTAAATATGATGTGATAAACAGTTGAATCTGTGTCTACATCACCTCACAAATTCCCGAAACCATTGCAGCTTTTAATATTGTTAGTATAATTAAATTATAACCCCGTTCTTACCCCACTGTCGGCGTCACCGCGGTGTAGAGGCGGCATGTCGGCTGCGATCATGTGAATCTGATGGGCTGACTGCTGCACCCTGGCTACCATAGCCTCCACTTCGCTCTGAGGGTCGCAAACCATGTGGTTGCTGGAAAAAAAACAATTATGGAGTTTTTGATAATATTAAAGGCATAGGAGTGATCTTTGTGGTTATGCTTGGGGAAGTTCGTGACCAACAATGGATCAAGTAGGTGGTAGACCACCCACTGTGGTAGGTTTACATCGGCATTAACATTTGTAAGGGCAAGTAATATTTTTTTTGTAGACAGCTTTATTATTTAAATATACTTTGAATTAAATAAGCCGTCCTCTCATTTAAAAATACTTATTTCAACAGATCTAAGCATCAGGATATATTACCAAATATTGAGAACATAGTCATTAAATCCCCGTGGAGATGGTGTCTCCAATCATCATCACCCAAACACAAATATTCCAGCATTTACATTTGGGAGTCAAGACGCCGACAATTTGTACATCACGTATAGTGAAACAAATTGTAATAAAAGCCGTGCAACCAAATGCATCTTTGCTGTGTCCAAAATAAAGTCTCAAATTACTTGTCAATTTATTAGGAGTTAAAAATATTTATGTGCACGCGCTACTTTCAGATAGTAAAGATAACGGGCACGTCACTTGATTATAAATTAACGATATAACCTCTATTACGTGTTATGTCGGTATACGGTCCTGCTTTAGTATTCAAGAGGAAAAAGGATTGCTTTGGTTTACGAGTAGTTTCATAACACTCAATATCATTCACGTAGGTACTAAATTTATGATTTTTTGGTAAAACTTCAAGATTTTATAATGATGCCAGAAAAACTAATTTCACGCTTCATGTGACCAGAAAGTTATAATAAACTAAAACGCTTCTATGGGCTATCGTTTTACACATTAAATTCGTATCAACCTATTACAGTTTATAAGATCATGTAACCATACGCCCTGTCCCTCCCCAAATCAGTTATTCTGCAGTCGAGTCTTCCTACTGATTTATTTTATCCTCAGTCACAGCCATCTATTCCTTCCCACTTTACAAAGACATAAGCATGGACTATTACTGCCAAAGACGAAACAATTAAAAGACATTTAGCCTCACCTCATATCAATATCGTGACGTTCCCGTAACGACATGGAACGCATGGGCCTGGTGAGGGCTAACACCTTCTCCGCACCACCAGGGCTCTTCTGTAGTAGTGTGTTCGCGTATATATCTGTACCTAGAAATAATAACATAGAATAAGATATACTGATCAATATTTAAAAAGATTCGCAATGTTAAAAAAAGTTTTTGGGAGACCTGAAAGTCTTTTAGACAGTTAGGTACTCCAATTTTTTCACCTTTTTTACCTTGTTACTGCATTGCGAGGTCGTCATCAAACGTATATTTGTTATTAGTAGATCATAGGAATCAAACCCTAAATACAATGTGTCGAGGTAGCCATACTATCAAACTTACCAATTTTGGATAACTTTAAGACCAATAACTGGATGGTTAGCGCCTATATATTCAAATGTGATTAAAATTTCAGCAGCGCATAAATCAAATGTATTATGGTCACTGTAATGACGATAAGTAACTTTAAAACTTACCATTGACTAGTTGCCCATGATCAGGGCCGTCTTGCAGCCTCCTCGCGTTAGAATCGGCCGCCTTAGCCATCGCTGTGATGGCACTAAATTTCTTCAACAGCTGTCGTCTCCTAAACGCCCTCTGGATAGTGACAGCTGCTCTCCTTGCTCGTAAACCTCCGTACCTTCGCTCTAGGATCTCCGTTTGTTTGTCCAGAAGGTCTTGGGACATCTCATAACGGCTGGAATTTGATTTTGGCGATAAATGTGGAGTAGGTTTCGACTGGGAGTAAAATGAACATCCTGAAGGTTAGATAACGGCTGATGTATGTTTTCAAGGCCTAAGTAAAGCCATGCCTTAATAAAGATCAATTCAGTGAAAATATGATGCGGTGGAGTAAACAGTGAACGATGTGATGAAATAAGTGATTGATTACTTTTAAAAGGGTAGTTTTGTTTTTAAAAAATGTTGGCATATTGGAACGATTCGATGATAAGGGTCGGTCATGTCTATTTTGTGTTCCATTATTTTTTATGATATAGATGGCGGGATTTTTAGATGGATGTTCATTTTACAGTTAAATCAGTCAAGGATTAAAATAAAAAAAAGGTTAATGTTTGATACGGTGATTAGGTTGTTGCATTTGGATTTAATTTTTCATTTTATTGTTTTAGTTAATAAGGAAGAGGAATACTTTTTTATGTGAATGAATTTATTTATAATAGTTACGTCAATTTAAAAATCTTTTGTTCCTAAATACAAAAAAAAATATTGAAAAGAAATATTTTACAAAAAATATATAAGTTAAAAACCTGTTTTTACTGAAATTCGTGAGGTGTTGCAAGTAATGAAGTTTTATCAAATTCTAATAGACAGGTATTAACAAGTTAATGAATGAATTTAATTCTAGAAGACTGAATATCGAATAACGATTCGGAATCAAACTTTTATGAACTACATGCTATTAAGAACTCGAAGATAATGTTAAGAGATAAAGCTTATTAATTGGTGATTAATCAAATTAGTATCCTGGTTTGGTCCACAATAGTCCACTTTAACTTGAAAGTATTCTATTTAAATATCTTAAGATTAATTGTTTACAAATGAAGTTGCAATTTACAAAGACTGTCTGACCTTGTCACGACTAAAATGAATATTTTATATATAAAAAAAATTGTCTCTCTAACTGTTTCATGCAGCAAAATGACCATTAATTTAAAGTCATTACATGAAATCTGCGACTTAATCGTAACTTGCATCTTAAGTAAGCCAAAAGTGACAGGCTATTGCAGAAAATTTCCAGAGACCTTTATATTTCAATGTTTATCTTAATATCACCCTCAGAAACAACGAGTACTTAAAAATAACATGCGTAAAGTGGACCAGGGCCTTATAACTATTCTTAAAAGTCATGCCTTGAAATTAACAGATTATTGACAAAGTATTAAATTACTTATGAGCTGGTACAAATTACATTTGGACAAGGCTACGTCCACAATATGCCATAGCTTTTGTATCTGATTTAAGGACCAAGTTTCGTATCGGAGGACCAATTAATAAATTGGCCGTCGTTATTAAGTAACCCTGTAAACTTTAGATTGTAGATGCACCTGATAACAGGCATTAATTTAAGTGCCAATCATTCATTCTGATTGGCCTGATTGTGTAGAACACTTTTGAAATCTTAAGCTGTCCTATAGAAATGATCTCTCCTATGAATAAGTATGCTGGCAGTATGACTTAGTGCGAAGTTCTCTCCATATTTATGCTGTCATATAAAATACAGATTTAGCCCAGCCATGTAATTTGCATCAGTAATGATTAGAAACACGGCCTTTCATTTAATTTAACGAAGAAGGAGCAGGAAAATTTATTTATGCGTTTAGATAGGAGTTAAGTGTTATCTAAGTGTTAAAGGGCACACAATACACATTCCTCAGGTTCGCGACATACCCTCTAGTCAATTTACCCCTTTTTTGGGGTAACGTGGGATCTTTTTGGGTCATTCCCGTCGAGCCCATTCCCATGATGGACACATCTGTGCCTCGCCTATGGAAGGAATTCAAAAGTAAAGAAAACATAAAACACATGTTAGTAACACATACATAGTATTACCCAAATTACATTTACCCTTACATAACCCCTACATATTATTTACACATAATTAAAATTATTTTACAAATATTGCGACAGACAATTATACGCTGACAGATCCAAACACCCAGACCACATATTTACAAATACAAAATCATAACTAAAGTGCAACTGTCGTCCCCAGTACCACTAATATTCACAGAAACTAGTGAAACACTAGGTTTGTGTTACACTGACCTGTTTGTATGAACGGCGTGTCCGAAGCCCTCTGGCGGGGCGGCGATGTACAGCGGTGGCGCCGGCTCTGTTGCGCCCACGCACAGCCCCGCCCCCGTGGACGCGTTCGACGCCGACGAGCATGACGAGTTCGAGTGGTTTAGTGCTGGAATCACGTTATATAGGATTCTGTTATAAGCATAATGTGAGAAATTATGATAATAAAGAAAGTCTCGGTAAGATTTAAATACCTAAGGAAGTATTTTCACTTCTAAGCAAAATCGCCTACGATGGGGTTTACAGAATACCCACTAATGATTTGCCTGAACATGATGCTGATGATGATATAAACTTATGCAACATGGTAAATTGAAATCTCATGCGTGTGTATGATTAATTAATACTTAAATAGTACTTCTAAAGAACCCTTCCATATCGAATTCTCACTAGAGGCAATTAGTGACACAATTTAAACTTTAATTTACTGAATCAAAACTGTTCAATACAACAGTAAAGCCACACGACTCCATGCTAATGCTAACTGACTTATTATGTCACTAATCTTCCCACAAACTTTTCCAAAAGAGAAGACATGTTCTTCAATAGCTTACCAGGCAATGGTCGATGTACAGCAGTGACATATCGATTGCCTTCCATATATCCCCGGTCGGGCTCTGCGGTGTGAGCATGATGGGCGTGGATCGAGTGCTGGTGGGTATAGAAGCCGTCGGGGGGATGAAGAGCCACCCCACCCGTCCCCTCTTCTTCGTCGACCTTCTGAGAGAAGCTGTGGACAAAGAAATCGGCCGTTAGCAACGTATTTGAAAACAATAGATTTGCGGATTAAAAGACCAGAATATTACATAAGAATCGCGAATCGTCGCATAAAAACAAATTAAAAAAGTTTTTAAATGTCATGTAAATATGTATTTGTTTAGTTACAATTATATATAAAATGTTTGTGACGTTATATTGATAAGATATTGATAATGTCTGACACAGCATTTAACTAATGTATTCAGGACTATTAAAGTCCACGTTTGCAATACACACATTTTTAATTCATGAATCAAATGTGATATGTTTTTACTACTGATTAGCTTCAACCGATAAGAGTGATAGTTATTAAAAATACATATTTTGTTTGTGAATTCTTAAAATTCTGTGTATTTCTAAATAGATAATTATTTTAGAAGCACCTAACAAAAATATACAATACATAACTATAATGTACCAAATATATTTTATAGAAGCTAGAATAGAATACCAGTGATCTTATTCCTTGTCCATATTCGAAAATTTTGTTTAAAATTTAACTTTAACTCTTTCAAAAAGACATTCCTGTTTAAAAGGCCAGTTTCAAGTATCAGAGGTAGTCAACGTTTTTCTCTTAGCTATTCCGTCTTTTGTAACTTGTGCTCGTAAATATTTTCACTATCTCAGTTAAATATTTGGTTAAACCGACGCTTTTGGGGCGCTTTTGCAACTTTAGTAAACAGAGCTCCAAGTTTGAGAGCGAAAGAGATGCGAGAATCATTTATCTCGCTTCATTAGACGAATACTTTCATCCTGAATTGAAACTTTATTTGATTTTGTAGCTGAGAATTGTATCAGATTTTATTCAGTCTGACTTATTGGGGTCAGTATGTAAGTGGCATGACGAATGAATCATAATGACCGACGATTGATTTCTTATGCACTTAAATATAAGAGAGAAAGGCGCCAATAAATTCAAGGCAGACGGTCGATGAGTACTTCAATCATAAATACCGTGGCGCCTTTCTGTTGTAAGTTTATGTTGAGCCTGTATTATATCACGTTAAAGTGATTTTCTACAGGACCAATCAAGCAAGGTCCCATTTTCGCACTAGAATCTGTGTATGGTATTTTCAGTGGCTAATCGTAGGTCCCTACGCGGAACAGACAACTGTATGGCCTGCCAATATTTCAAATAACTGACGTAATTTTGACGCAAGTTAGAAGCCGTTCAATCGTGTAACTTAATGTATAATAGACAACTACGTATTTTTTAATCTAGAATAATGATTAGGGAGCTTATTAGACTATACTCTGCGTTTAGGCGTCGTTTCAACACTATGTATTATCGTCAGCGATTTCAGCGCATAAGTAGTGTCCACCGAGTTTAATATAAAACCCTCTACCAATGTCTTTTTTTTTGGGTTGAAAAATCATCATCATAAAATGACTCGTTCCGCTGCGGACGGAGCGGGAGGGTCTATGAAGTTTGTTGTCGGTTCTTCTCCTTAAGACTCACTCCTTAGAACCGTGCAACTAGTACATGATAAGCGCCTGCAAAGACCTATTTGAAACAAAAATTAATAATTTTTGGTCTTTCGATCATTCCGCAGCTCTACAAGTACTAATCCAAGTCTGCAAAGCTGACAAACTGAATTTTAATTACATATTGATGTTAGTGTCCTATGCAACTTCAACTCGCATGTTCACACATTAGATAATGAAACTAAGTACACACTAAAGTTAACCGATTTGTTTTAACTCCGACATTATACAGTTTACTTACAGCTTAGTTATTAGTTAGGAAGATAACTATGACGGTAAGTGGTCGCTTGTTTGTAGAAACTGTTTATATAAATACACCTAGGTATTTAGATAATAGAGGGTCACTGAAGGTTTTATTTGTCGTCATTATAGTCAAGCAGATGTAGGTTTGTTTAGCGTTCTGAGAATAAATGAATGCATATTAAAATACTAATACTACTATTGATGTAACCTAATGCCGCGATACAATACTGCTTTTATGACTAATTTCTATAAATAATTCAATTTTCTACGTGTAGTCCTGAAAGATCCATGTACAGCTTAGCAGTTCGAGGGCTCTAACTAGTACAGTAGTAACTTATAATAATACTAGCTTCTGCCCGCGACTTCGTCCGCGTGGAATCGTGGTGCCCCGCTCCTATTGGTTTTAGCGTGATGATATATAGCCTATAGCCTTCCTCAATAAATGGGCTATCTAACACTGAAATAATTTTTCAAATCGTACCAATAGTTCCTGAGATTAGCGCGTTCAAACAAACAAACTGTTCAGCTTTATTATATTAGTATAGATTATAAATGCGAAAGTAAACAAAGTTAACGTTATACTTAGTAGATTTTCGTAAACTTGATTTTGTTCACACATAAAATGGAAATTAATATTAAATATATTATGCGTGGTGATGAAATATATAATCTTATATAACATTAAGATTATTTACATAAGTTTACAACTAGCATAGATAATCAAAGAATTTGTAAGATATTAGGTATATTATTAGATATTATACACGTGTCTAATTTAATAACATATATTATCAACGATACACGTAACGATATCATAATAATAACATTACAGCATAGTTTTATAAAATATGCAATTAGTTATATTACAGGTCGATTCAGATACTAGTTATTTAATCAAATTTGTGACGTAGAATTTTTCGAGCGAAACAAGAGTGATAAAGAAATGATAAAAAAAACAAAACACCTTTGACGTTATCGGTAGATATTATTATCTACTAGAAGCATAATATACAAGTAATTCCAACAGAAAAAAATAAAATTATTATTAGTCAATCTTAAATCCACTTTTACAAAAAGCAATGACGACTTAGCTCGCAATATCTTTTTTTGGCCGCAGCTGCTAGATCTGTTTAAATATCAAGCATTAAACATCAAGCTTTTTGGTGCATATTAACATTAGTTTTACGTAAAATGTTGCCGCAAATGCTAAGCCATAGGTTGTTGTGTTACAAAATTAAGGTTTGATGCTCGCGTGCAGTAATACCAAGTCGGTTTCCTTATGTAAGGCTATCTCATAAAATCAATAAGGTTTATTTATTTAATTTCACCTTCCGGTAAAGACACGTAAAATATACATTGACGCTTTCTAATTGTTCATATCCGTTAATGACGAACCGTGAACCTAATTACATATTAATTTGACTGATAAAAACTGGTTGCTATAACACTGATAAAAACTAACTATTGGCAACCCAAAAACGCAAAACTTAACACTTAATTTGTTTGTTTTCATTTTGTTAGTAGAATGTTTCATTCAACTACATATACCGACAAATGTTTATATATTTTTTACTTGACGGAATATTAAACATTCGGTTAGAATCAATTTATAAAAAAGAAAATAATTCACTATGTAGTACACGTCTTCGGTAGGTCAGCCGCTAACTATTTCGATTATGCTGTAAATTTTATTATGTTTTAACAAATGAATATGTGTAACAACATAAGCGAAAACCCATACAATTCATCTAACAATTCCTCCTATTCAATAACCAATACAAAAAATAATATTAAAAAATCAATTAACAGATGCATGTTAAGTATTAGAAAAACATTCGAACAAAAGCACAAATCAGTCGTCTGTCTACATAAGAATAATATCGTACAAGGAACTCACGTAGAATAGAAATAATCGTGTCTCTCAGTTTAGCACTGGAGACTGTACATCAATCAGTGGTCGTCACGAACCTAGAGAAAGTTCGAGAAACACCACAATTTTAGACATCTGAGAAGGTTGCTGAATAACTAAATAATAGCTATTGAAACGCGTGGTTAGAAAACGGAACATGGGTCTGTGTCGGAACTGATATAATTGAGGAGGTATTGAAGAATTGTTATCAATTTGACGCTTGCGGCTGGTAAGTTTGCTTCAATAGTTTCATTGCAATTTTGTATTTTATAAAAATGATATATACAACACTGGAGTAAAAAAAAATACTGCGCCGAATACACAAAGGCATTTTATAATCAGGCAATAAGAACTAATCGTACCAATAATATAGAAACTTATGAAGCAACTGAAATTAAACCCATACAGCATAATTATATTATAAAGAAAATAAATAAATTTAAGAAAAACTTAGATAGGACTTCTTCTCTCTGGTCGTTCCCTCAATGCTGAGGCTCGTGACTGTATGTCATTCTTCTCCACTCGGTCCGGTTCTGCGCCATATGTACCGCTTAGATAGGACAAGTTCTTGTAAAACAACAAAAATATCAAGCTCAGATTTCTACATCATAAAACAAAACAAAGGACCAAAAATCTGACATTCAAAAGACCAGTTCCAAAAACAAGTATGAAACTCGAAATGTGAATTGATATGAAAATACAAAGGCGACATCGTAGCAGTCACTAACAAGCATTCGTTAGGAATTAGTTTCATACATTCAACAGTTGAAAACTGCTACAAACAGATATGCATCTAATGAATTCAACTCGAGAATACCAACGTTGTCAACTAGACCGTATTTTTTTACATAACATCTCAGTTTAATAAAATTATCGTAAACTAAAGTGTGTCAAAAGCCCTCTCAATAATCACATGAAAATGCTAACTTATATACATTATTATATATACATGTTTATCCTACTGCGCCGTCGCTCAAAAGGAAGGTAATGTTTATATGTTTGCCACCTGAGCTTCCTGGTAAATCCTTTTAACGCCTGAAATAACACTACGCGAGAAAGGTGGTATTTATGCGGAACAAAAGACCACACTGTATGTATATATAAAAGAAAGTAAACATTTAGCAATACAAATAAATGACTAAAATGTGTTTTAACTTCATGTGATGTATGTTTATGTATGTTTGTATGTCTACGAATGTTTGCTTATGTCCGATTGCAGTAAACAATAATTTGCCTCGTGCATAAAATCAATAGAAACTCAATTTTAGTAGATACGTTAACTAAACGCTCCGAGCGGTATTAGTGCTGCAGTAGTTTCCTACCGCTTACCGCGAAACTGAAATCGCTGATGTAGAGATGTGCCAATTTCCTGGCAGACGAACCGACTCGGTTCCGATTCGGGATCGAGATATTTTCAACTCGATACACCGGATTAAGAGCTTGGTAAGCGATCGAGAAAAATGTGGATTAAAACGTTGGTGGGATTAATTAAAAATTACTGCACTGTTGTAATATAAAATATTTAAGCTGCTTATTTAAGATGCTGCAATGTATAACAGATATTTTCACAGTATTAACAGAACTTTTAACATTTTGTATTTACGTGTTGTCACCACACGAAGATTATTCATTGAAATATCCTACAAACGATAACCGATTTAACAACAAATACTCTCTTATGACATAACTACCTCACCTCACGCATTATCTCAACTTAAACATCAAACGCTTTTCTAGTATCTGAAAGCTTTTCCCGCATTCGTCTAGGTAATGGAAATTATCACTCCACTCCAACAAGATTGCTGGAACTTAAATATTAAATGTTAAACTAAAATTGAAAATTCTATAAGTAATATTGGAGTTTCTGTTAATTGCAGCTGTGTGTATTAATGTGAAGGAGGTTGCGAAAAGACCACCTCATCATTTTGTTGAAAAACTATTCAACATATATTTTTATTAACATTATAGCACTTGAGTAGTCTGCTATTAGTCACATAATAAGCCTCACAATATCCTGTATTTTTTTTTTCATTATTTATAATTGATTTAAAATTAACGCTACCGAAATAGATGTTTGATTTAAATTAATTACAATCTTCATTATAACATCCGTTCTTTTAACGAAGTCTAAAACTGTGTTTTTTTTAAACGGATTTGATAGTCTGTATTTATACATACACACATATATATTATGTAATATATAAATATTATGTATCAAATGAACTTAGTCCTATCACACGTAAGCACATAATTGACATTTCAATTACGAGAACGATCTCGGAGATCAACAATCAACTTCATTATTCCAAGAAATAATATCACCTCAGCCTTCCAAAAATCAACAAACATCTATTTAACCATACCAAACGTTTTAACGGAGCACATTTCCTTCCAAACAAATATTTCTGAAATTACGAAACGCTAATTACAGGCAAAATTTACGTGCATAATTTGGTTAAACGTGTTGAAGAAAATAAGGACCTCATTTGTAAACACTTGTTGTCAAGAAACATCAATTTTCGGCTACTTAAAACACTTGTACAACAAAATTACTAAGGAACTTAAACACCTCAAGCAACTCCCGAATTCAAGCCTTGAAACATCTGAACGACTGACTTTACGGTCCTTGTACAATAAAAACGAAGTGCTTCCTAAAGATTTGCCGTTCAGTGATGACCGGAGCAATGTTAAGAGTCATAACTTTTTATTGTACGTTTAATTTTGTCGATAAGGCTTGCCAATTAGTCCGTTAGGGTCTCTCGTTCCTGGCGCTCCGCCAAGTATTGCCTCGTGGAACTATCCCTGGCGTAACTTACAATAGAGCTTACAAAGAGATTTTATGTCAGCAACATGCGTGCCATCTCAATAACTGTGCCTTTGTAAACGTTCAACTTTTTTGGAAGTATTTTTTCGCAAGTCAGTCCAAAGTCAAAACGAAAAAGGAACCATAATTTGAAATGAAACAGCAATTCTAAGAAACAAAGAACAAAACGTTTTAACTTACAAATTACACAAGTCATTAGCGAGCGAACGGACTGCCTAAAACAACAATTTTTCAAACTACCAACTAGCTCAAATACGGGAGCACTAAGTGTCTCAAGTACAGTTTATTTGTCAAATGGAGCGCGACATTCCCCCATTGTCACCGAGGGGGAACCGGGGGGAGTTGGGAGATCCTCTATTCAGTTGCACCGACTTGATTAATACGCTTGAATGCGCGCGCTCGTTGCAGAAACGACCCAGTTTCTGGGCCCAGCGAAAAATTGTAGGTTATTAGACTGGGCAATGCCTATGCCTGCGAGAGGCCGAGATTGCGCGGTTTATAAACAAAAAAGGGAGCTGTTGCTTTCATCATCCGCCTTTTAACCGAGCACAATGCTGCGAGTGTGAATTTTAAATCCTTATAATTGTTTTTGCTGTCTAAACAATCATTTGCATTTTTGAAATGTGAAGACTGACTCGGCCGTTTTGTTCAATGTTTTGACACACGGTTAGGTCATACGGTAGAAGGTAATTTCAGAGATAATTATAACAACTGGTTACATAAAGACCTTGAAAATCTTTTGTATGCAAATTAAACTGAGAACAAAGTAGATTATTACGTATTTTAAATCTTATATAAGTATAGTGAAAAAACCTCATATTTCCAGAGTCCTCGTTGAGTTTTCTTCAGCTGTTACGATAAATTGCCCACATCCCGCGTGAAATCATGAAATTTTAAAACTTAGCAGGGTTCTTTGGCACACGTCCAGACCGTTAGGCAAACTAAGCCTTTCTGGGAAGTCGGTTTGGTTTGTCAGAGTAGATTTACCAGATCAAGACGAGAACTACATGCTACCTAACTAGGTCATGTTAGAGCTGAAGTGAATGACATGCGATTTCAGTGTACATTAAGCATTTCTTTGAACAGGCTTTGCGAAATCCTTCCTGATTCTGTTATAACATGTTTAGCAGGCCTGTATGTTTGCCAAGTTTATGTTAAATATTACACCAGGAAACTGACTTGTTTGTGCTGCGGTCATAGTTATTCCTTTAAGATAATTCTGGAGATGTATTTCATATGGCCTAATGCCAACTTTTGATTTGGATTCGTACTTGAATTTAGAATTTAAGTTTGTATGGGAAGACTTATTAGCTTTACTTTAGTGGATTTAAATGGAATATCAATCGTATTGAATAAGTTTTTCTTAGTTGATTAATCAATATTGTCAGTTTAAAAGATACAGAGAGACCTACCTAAGATTGGGTTCCATGTGTAATACTAATATTGTTATACTTTCTACCACTTAAACACTTTCCACAACGATTCAATGTCACTAGCCTTCGAAATATTAATTTAAAGGTTGATAGTGAAAACTCTTTTAAAATTAATTTCGGGGATCTAATCAGTATTTTACAGTATCTTAATCATTTTTATACTTACTTATTACTTGCATGATAATATCCGTGGTGATTTACGATAGCGCATATCAGTGCATTATCTGAGCACATAATGCACTCTGCCAGCACAAAGATATGAGTACCGAGCGCCATTTCGAAATTATTACGTTTTCACATTTCTTTAATGGCTGGGGGAGATGGATGCTGTAATACTCGTAATCTCACAAAGGCTTAGTAATGATTATTTTTTAAACAGGATTTTGTTGAACAAAGGAATATTCGTTTGTCTTGCAAAATTATCGCCTTTTTTTCCTTTAGAAATAAAGCGGTTTGTATGAATATAATTATACCCGTGAAGCAGTTAGGTATAGGTTTCAGTACCAGTTTTAATCCGCTAGTAATTATTAAAGCCTCAGTTATCTTCAAACGGACAAAGTTATGAAAACACCTAGTCGTAATAAAAACGAGGAAATTGCAATTACATTTCCTTTGACGCATTTCTAGCCAACTTCGAAAACGTCTGGTGAGGTTTAATTAAAGTTCCCGAGTACACATGGAAAGAAGGTGGTAACCCGTCGCTGATAAAGAACAACTTTCGGATTCTCTAAAAGTTACCAAATTTTATTCATTAAGTCTTATGGAAACTTCCATATTGGCTTAGTTCGGTAATAATATTAATTTGGGAACATTGAGAGGAATTTGAATTACTGAGGAAACGTCTGTAATTTGGATACTAATTTGTCATTGCTATGTGACATAACTGATAAGATGGTCCTGATATGTATCCAGTTTAACTCCTTGTCATCATCAATATGTTGATAATTAAGCAATCATTACTTAAATTATGGAAAATACAGGTAATTTTTTTCAGACTAGCTTTTTTCCGGATCATATCGTGGTAAGTTAGATTTGGTTTCTAGTCTTCTGGATGCAGATAAATATGAACCACCGGAGAGCTTGCCTATTTGACCACCACAACTGATTTACTGGGGGTATATAATGCAAAAAGTAATGGTAAAATAAAGGTTACATTATTTTAATTTCCACCGATAAGTAATGTGGCATGGTGAATAAAAGAAAAAGCATTCGACCCTTGATATTCACATAATAAATTATAGTTAGTTACATAAATATATAGCAAATGCAAGCAAATATAACTTTATATTTTTTATTAACTGAAAATATCATAGGAGAAGGTTCAAAATAAATTAAACACCCTTAATTGGAGGCCACTTCCACTGGCCTTTGGGTGGCTTAGCAATAAGTGGTTCCCATGGGTGCCAGTTCAGCATTTTCCTAGCCAGATTCAGTTCATTTTCTGCCTGGACAATAAGTTCTTCGGCTTGGCCACAATTGATTTTCTGTTCAATCTCCAATGTATCTTTAGTCTTTTTCAATACTTCAAGTCTGTCGTGAACAATCATTTCAGTATATTTACGGTACGCAGCCTTTTCAGGCATCTTACAGAGGACCCTTAGAATTTTACCATATAACGAATCCAGGGTGTGATGGGCGTTCGGGTGAACAGCCATGCCCACAATGCCCGTTGAAACTTTCACAAGACCCATTATTCAATAATGATTTTATGTAATTTCTAAAACACTTCGATTCGTTTTAACAAAATATGGTTTGACACTGACATTGTCACGACTTGTAGATAATTAGCTGGCCGGTATCAATTTTTTAAACGCAAGGTTTAATATCGTCTCACGCCAATGATATAAAATAAAAAAATAAAAAACTACTTTAACGCTTGTCGCTTATTTGGTATCAACTTACCCGTATCCAGGCTTCTGACAGAACCAGGACCTGGTAAGCTTCGCAGCTTCGAGCAAAACGCCACCAAGGTCACCGATCCTCATGCCAGAGCAGGAGCAACAGCCATCACCTTCTCCATCACCCACTAACACAACTCGCGACTCTGACTTCGCCACTTTGGACATCAAACGCAAATTCCACCCAAAACTAAGTCAACACTATTGTCATTTATAACTTTGTAACACATCCATCAGTCGTTCTTTGTTTTCAGTTAAATTCGAGTTGAAACGTAGCCTTAGTTAAAACCGTTAAAACATATGTTTTGTTGTATTCACAAATTGTACACAGTTTCTGAACCGTCGTTATACTTTTAAGAATGGATCTATAAAAAAAGAAATAAAATAATAATTAATGCCATCTACACGCTGAGCTCATAACTTGATATTGCTAGCAATAACTGCGATTGTATTCGTAATGAGCGTCGATGGAAACGATCAAATAAACTGAACGAGCCATTTGTGGTTACGATGTAATGAGCTGATGAATTACCATTTTTAGATCAAAGAGGCGTACAGATTTGTGCCACACAGTAAGGCAAATTAAAGTCACACACAAGGTTAAACTATAGAAATCGCTGGACAGAAACAAAGAAAAGTAAACATTGACTTCAATCATACAGATACCATCTGTCTAAATACTAAATTGGATATACACAAACGTCGAAAACAAAAATATTACAATTCTGGAAGTGAATCATCAGATGATATATTAGAGAGAAATAACATCAAAGAACATCGAACAATGAGACAGCAACACATCAAGTTTGCATTATCCAATAGAAATAATACAGAAAACGGAGACGTACATCTCTCATATCAGAAAATATGACTAGCATGAAATACTGACCAACATTATAATAATGGACAATGTATAGCTATCGAAAGATGTTTTCTCTATTCGACATAAGAATTTATGCAAAGTTAACAACTACGATGTCTACTCTCTCCTATATGGGTTTGGAAGCTCTGTTATCCTATACAATTTACAACTAAAGCCCATATTGGTACAATACTTTCTAAAGAATTCAATTCAGATATGAGTAATTTGTTTAGAGATGGCATTACAAATTATTCCCGATATCCAATTTCTAAGTAACATGGCTCCTAAAATAAAATATGTAAAACGAAAGATATACTTTAAAAGAAAATATACAGAAAAAGGAAAAAAAGAACAAATAATGTAAATTGAAGCATCGTTGGACCCTTGCGAGGCTTTCAAGGAGACTTAAGGAGCCTCAAGTTTCCGAAACAGGTATGGCGTAAATAAAGTTACCGATATCAGTTATTTTGGATAAGTTAGAGCCTTGGATTGATTGGGTTCATCAGGATTTTGGTACTCTAAATGTTATTGTGATTTGGCTGCCTATAATTTTGAACGACTTGCGAAAATACTATCGAGAATTGGATGTTTAACAAAAAGTATCTCTAATAGTTTTATAGGCCATTTTTATGTCAATTGACAAAGTTTTCCTTTGTAATTTATTTCCAATAACGCTCTCTTTTGCAAACGAATAAATAGACTAACAACAGTCAGCAACATTGTCCGCACGAGTGTTCTTCTTATGCTCAACCATAATAGACGACTAGAAATTGTATTTATTCAACAGTTATCTTCTATTACAGGTATTTTACCTTAAATGTATTTTAAATATTAATACAAGAGACGTGAATGATGTCATGCACGATTTCCACGTTTCTAATCCTACACAACGTGACTAGATCCGTTTTGAGACACTAAATAGCAAATGAAGATGAATGACTAGGTTTAGAATTATCGATCATGTTTCTGACTCTCTCCAATTTATCTTTTTCTTTTATTGTGGATTCTTGATGAAAAATATATTATTTCATGATGGATAGGCGTTATTAAATAAGATGAGACTACTTTCTTCTTTACTTAATCGGATCTCATTCATCTTCGGTCAACTACAACAGGTCGATCATCATCACATCAACAAAATGATACCCACTGATGGAGACGTGGCCAAGTATCGCCAAAATAACTAGCCTGGATCAGGTCAGCAGCCATTAAACTCAATAAAAATATTATCAGGCACATGGCAACAATTACTGAACATGAATATATAATTATTAATGAAACACGTTTCAATTGACTGAATACAGAAGATTACGCACGCCCAAACTCTTGACGTGTAACTAATGAATACGTTACATTGTTTCAAAACGGTTTTTTTAATATAAATAACAAGAGATTTAATTTGCAGAAGTGTTATCGCACGAATTATTTTTATTATTTAGCGTTAATTTTGCCTTCCTCATCACAATGTTGCTTTAAACTTCATGAACGATGTGATAAATTCAACAAAGTTGATAGTTCTCCTAAAATATTCTGTCAACAAAAGCCAACGTTTGTCACTAATACATTGAATTAGAAAGGTCATTGAACGCCTCAAAGAGCGAAACATTTGATCCCGAAAACTATCTGCTTATATCAACATCTAATTCCAACATTCTGAAACAAACAAGGGATTTTTTCCTTAGTAAGGAAAAAGCTATAAACGGGACAGTTACTGAATAAATATTACCGCTCATTATACTAGTTGTAGGAAATAATTTATTATATAAGGCGTGTCTAGTTGTTGGATTGGGGCCAAACTACTGGTATTTTTTCACAGCAAGTTCCATTTAGTATTAATGTTATGTATGATCTTGCTTTTTGTTTTCTCTTCTTATCTATCAATATTTACGATGACGATGTCAATATTTAGTCTTTTTGAAAAGAGTATCCATGGAGTTTCTTGCCGGTTCTTCTCCATAGGACCTACTCTTTGGAACCGTGCAACTAGTGTGACTTTTCATAAGAGCCTGCAAAGGCCTATTTGAAATAAAAATTTTGACTTTTTGACTTTTGACTTTTGACTTTTTGGTTGGTCAATTCATGGGAATTTATCTTAATCCATGACAATACTTAATAAGTATTTAATTTGAGGACTATTTAGAATTATATATGCCAAATGTAAAATCAGGTCGAACTTATATTTATTTATCAGACATGTAGCAACAATATTATGAAGTCCTATGGAATATCTTTGCAAAAACATGGAGAACAGGTAACAAAATATCTAAAATACGGTCCATGTTTTCGGTTCCCTATCAGTAAAAATAAGAACACAGTACACCCGTATAAAAACTGGTATCTACTCTGTTTTTATAGTCTGTTGTGAGCAGCGGCGCGTGAATCGAAATGATCACAGTAGGACGTATCTTGTTGGCGAAATTTGAAAGGGAAACCTAGTGTATTTGTTTATGTGTGTCGTTCTTTTATTTTAACGTCCAAAACAAAGGTGTTTTCTAAGTTTTTTATGCATTCATGTAATGTTGTGTTATGTCATGTATTGTTTTGACATTTGGGTATATTGTAATATCCATCAGTATTTTTTGCTGTCAGAAAAAGGTTGTTGAAGTTTTCATAAGAAAATCCACCACTAAAAGTTCCTAATAAGTACAATACAAAAGTTTATCTTCAATGTCTATACTTTCATTAATTCACTGAAGATATCTCAAAACATTTCCTAATCCCAGAATAAACGCGAGGCCACCATTAATTAGGATAATTTCACAGTCCTAATGCAGGATAATATCCGACCAGATTACCAGAAACAGGAAGGCTATAAGAAGGGCAATGTTTTACGCCTCGGTATATACAGCAGACGTATTTTACCGCTTTCCTAAATGGCTGAAACGATTTAGACAAATGTGCTACTATTGGATTCGGTTTTGTATTCGTAGCCTCGCTCTCTGGAATGCTGTAATCAAATATGGTAGTAAATAAAGAAAAACAAGTGATTTACAATGCTTGGAGTGTAAGTGATTTTGGATAGAATGCCTGAGACAAACTTCGACTTTGATCAAGAAGAATATTTATTGGAGACAAGAATATATTAAGACCAGAATGACCGAACAGTGGCCAAAAATCAGCTTAATATTTTTGGAGAAATATCCATTAGCTTATACCTAATCTACGAGCATTTGCAGTCAACTGGTTTTACCTTCAAAGACCTTAGTTACTTGACATTGTAACAACAATCTTAAAAGCTACCAAGTATCTGCCAAAACTAGGCTTCAACCAATCGAGGGCATCCAACATTCGTCACAGACACTAACCACAATTACCCAAATCAAATGTGCCAACCATATACTACAAACCACTCGTTACTCGTAAAACTGATCGTATATTTCAACGGTGTCTTGTTATGGGCCAAATCTCTTTTCACGATGCAATCCAATCTGAACATTGTTCTACTTATTTTAAGAGTTTATTTAGTTTAGCATAGTAAAGTTTGTTGTTTAAGCCGTGTATAGTTCAGGGCGGATTTACTTACGATTAGAATTGTTTAACCTCAATAGCCATTCTCTGAGATATTTAGCTTTATTGATCAGCTCCTTAGTAACATTATCTGGTGTTATGTTGACACGATTTGTGTTATGTGATACTTAATAGGTTTTTCAAGAGACCTAAGTTTGTATAGACATTACAAAGGCTGTTAAAGTGGAATTTACCAAAGTTAAGCCTGGAGTTTTAGTACAGGGGCCTTACCATGACGTGCCAAAAAAGCAGAAATGGTTTCGTTGTAGAAAAGAACATGAGATCTCTTTCACTAGGATCTTTATCAATTACGTCTATCACCAATTTCTTCGCTTATAAGTTGTCCACTATTTATATGGAATTACGTGGACATAACTCGAATACAGATCGGGATTCTTTGAATACCTTTCTCGATATTTATTTCCTAGAACTTTCCGATTTACACGGAAAGGATTCAGCTTAGGAATGTAGCCGGCTTTCTACGAGAAAGTTCACCTTACAGAGAAATAGTATATTTTTATCCCACAAACTTTTAATTGACTTCGTAAGTCATTAAATAACGGAATAAATTGATAAGTTTCAACTTTTAAAAACTGCAATATATTCGGCGAAGATAAAACTTTATGGCGGAAGTTAGTGAAATAAAAACATAAAATGAAATGGCCCACACTTTAACATAAAAATATAGGAGAGAACTAAATTACTACGAGCTGGAGAATGGATTTACGAAACTAGTTATTGCATACGAATTCACTTGTATCCTAGAAAAACTACGTACACAGAAGCTTGATAAAAATATTCTGTATCCTGAGGGTCGTGCGTGCGTGCTTTTACAAACGTACAGGCAGACAGACAAAAAAAATAAAATTGTTGTTTTAGCTTTTGTTGCTCTAATAAAGACCCCTCCCCCCATATTAGTATTTCATCAATATCTATAATGTACAGACATCAGTCTGTTACTATTTTATTATAATTTAGTATACATATTAAATCTTAAAGAATACAGTTACAACTAAAACGGCAGGTGAACCCAATATTTTTTAAATTAAAACTTCCATATAACACGCATTGCTGGCACACAAGAACTTTATGTACGCAACACCTCAATAAGAAGCAGGGCCAAAAGCAAAAACAAAACAGAATCGCGTGTCAATTGCTTCAAACAGTTAAGTAAATCAATTCATGACTATAAGTTAGATTCAGGTCGAAATGACCACAGTGAAACGGGGAAGTTACTGCAAGGCCATTGGATTATGTCAGTCGTTCAATCAGCTGGTAGATAATTGACATCGCATTGCTATTTTTTTATAAAAAAAAAAACTACTTTTAAGCCGGTATTTAACGGCGATACTCAATCACACGGCGGTACTTACCATAGGTATAGATTTGCCATTTGATTAGTTGAATCGAACATTACACGTAATCTATGACACTAATCTGAATAGTGCAATTTAAGAATCAGCTCAGTGGTCCCAGAGAAATGACCTTTACATACAAACAAACAAATTCTCTTTATAATAAAGTATATTTTTGCAGTCACGTGTCTGAACGTGATTACGAGAAATTCAGGGTTGAATTAAAATTACCGGCTGTGTCCGATAAGATTATGTTTTGGTTGCAAAGCGTGTCAATGTTTCTGTTTAATTAAGAAATGTTGTTACTGGCTTCGAGTACTGAATGGACGTTGATCGAATTTCGGTCAGAAAAATGGTTTGTTGAAATTATAGGATACTCATTGAGAAAAGTGTCACAGACAAACATCAAGGCAAAAGAACACATCTCTAGCTTAAGTTTACTTACGCCCTTTTTACACAATGATATAATGATGCTTATACCCTTTAAACTATCCAAAAATCCATGGCAGAATAATAAATGGAATAGTCATAGACGAGAAAGTTCAAAACAGTTTAAAAAGAAAATAATTTTACCAATAACATAACCTATAAAATATATAACAAGAAGCTATACAATTTGATGGACTATAACACTGAAATACAACCTAGTTAACAATGATAGAGAAAATTAATTTCAGAACAGTAGCTCTAAAAGAAAGCTTTCATATAATCGAGAGATATTATCGACCACAATGAGGACTTGAATATACGAAATAAGATACATTTTACCATTGGCAATGCTAACGAAAACACTATAATTACCAGAGTATTTTTTACAAAACACTACCTAAATTGTTTACTATTATTTCAATAACACTTTTTTTTTAAATAAATAGGTACTTAATAAATTTAGTTTCAACAATTTATGATAATTTAATTTTCCAAATGTTTTTTTTTTCTAACACTTTTGTTCATCACTAGCTAATTATTTAGATTCGAATTTTACACAAACACTTTTTTCTCATTTATTTTTACAAAAACAATTTGGAAGTGTCACTGAAAGGTTAACAAAGGTGCGTTAAGGCTCACGAGCGGCCTTCGCGACTAATCAAGGTTTACTCCGTCTTGGATTAAGTTGTAAGCGTAAAAAATGTGGCCAATTTGCCGTAGAGATTAGCGATTGGAATAAAAAAAATATTGAAAAGGATTTGATTAATCAAGATATCGTAGTACATTGTTGCTGTTGCGTAATAAGATGTGATTCTAGATAGGTATTATGCAATCCAAATTAAATATAACCTATACGTATTATTATTTAAATTATGTTAATTAATCAATTGATAAAATAAATAAAAATATTCTTAAAGCTTATTGTTCACAGTTCAATCACTAGATCAGACTATTTGTTAATTTTACATGTACTTTCAAAGTCTGGATTTGTATGCACCCTGCCTACCCCAGCGTGAAAAACACGAAATGTTTTAGATATCTATAAATATATTATAAAAAACAATTATATGTAACAAAACAGTCTGTGTTCATTTTAATATCACAGTAATATAATTTTTCTTACAGTTTAACCCGCGTCCCGAATGAAATTCTGAACGCACCCGGATAGAAAATAGCCTAAACCCGTCTCCAAGGTGTCCTATCTCCGTGCCATATATCATCCAAATCGGTTCATCGGTTTTACCGTGAAAGCGTGACAAACGAATAGAATCACTTTCGAATTAAAAAATTAAATAAGGATAATGCGCAAAACGATGGTGTTTATCCAATTTAAAAATAGAATATGCCCATGATGTCAAAGGTTGGTCATGGACGGCAGTACAAAAATAATTTGAACTAGTTGTTACAGAAATCGCTTCCGCTTATGTTTTGGTCCACATTAGCTTATGTCACATTGAAGTGTAATCAGGTAGAGCGATACTGGCCGCAGCGGAGATGTCGCCGCCTTACACAGCGCACGGTCAACTCAAAACAATCTTTATTCGGTTAGCTATAAAGTTCAAAACCCAATAATAACTGAAGGGCGGACACGTTTCTGCAACTTAGAAATTGAACAAACGTAACCAAATAAAAATAATTTTACGCTATCACGGATCAGAATTGCAATAAATATTCAATTATACACCTATACGAATAAGTTTCATTTTAGTTTGTTTTAATTAAGCATAAATCTATTTTAGGACTTACAAACCGGATTATAGATTTTAATTTCGCACAAACTTCTACATGTTTAATTGAATTCTGCACCTTTTAAGTATGATATAACTAGCTGTTTACCGCGGTTTCACCCGCTTCCTAAAGGAACTACTTGAAAAGTAGCCAATAACTGTCTTCGGGATCCCATCTATCTCTGTACCGCATCCAAATCGCTTCAGCCGGTTTACCGTGAAAGCAAAAACGAATTCGAATTTATAGTATCAGTTGGGATTTTGTTATTAAAATTCTGTTAAAAGCAAAACAGTTTATTTTATTAAAATACCCTGTTTATAGCAGTTTATAACACAACAGGTGTTATCGTTAATCATGAAATCATTTCATTAAGCAATCGTGTTATTACTCCAGGGTCAGACTGACGTCATAACAATACTACTTGTCTATGTCGTTACATCGGTACATAAAGCTTGTCACCACTCTTTGACAAATGATCAAGCGTTTAAAATAAACTATGGATTTTCCAGTCATCACTGTGTCGTGTATTGCAGATATAGCTATTCAACTGTTTTGAATATATTTTGTCAGTAACTGCAGGTATGGGAATTTATTAACTGGGTTTTTTTTTGTGCTCTTGTGCGTTCATATACGAAAACTACAGCACTTCAGGGCTTTACCATGACGTGCCAAAATAAGATTGTTTTCGTTATGAAATAGAGACGGAGCTATACGACGTTAGTAGCTGTGTCACGCTCTCAAACTTGAATAGTGATTGCAAAAACACGTGGTGGTACAGCTCCAGAAATATAGAAAGATTTTTCCAGGAACAATAGGTTTTCCCATGGAAATGAGTTTATCAGACATTTTTGATTTGTTGTCCTGTAGAGTTCATACAGAGAAGACATTAATCACCACGCTTGCTCAAGGCGGATATTCAAATTCAGTTTTTTTATTGTAACTTCCTGATTCCTCTCGATATTTTCTGTCAAAGTGAGTCAGTAGGGATTAAGAAAAATTTAGTAAGAACAATAAGAACATGTTACTTAACAGAAACCTGAAGATTGTCAAAGCTAAACAAGTGATATACATTTTTAATTCAAATTAGAATCTATTACATCATAGTAATAGTTTTGGTATATGACTTATAATATGTATCAACAACCTGTTTATGGTAAAAACTTGTTTTAGATAAGGAAATGGAATAATAAAAATAAATACAGCGAACCGGACTTGGATATACGGAGATAATAAAAGAAATAAGCAATGAGACATATTATAATAAATTCTGGCCATAAATTATAAATATTGTTTATATAAATCATATCAGACCATTCTACTTAAGAATTGAATTATTTATAAAAGCAATCAAATGATACAAAACAGTAGGTACCTACTCTATCTATAAAATGAATCGCTGAATGTGTTGCTAAGCACAAATCTCGAGAGCAGCTTAACCGATTTGGATAAAATTGGTACGGATATAGACCCTGTACCCTGGAGAAGGTTTTAGGCTACTTTTTTTTTATCCGGGTGCGTGAAGTTGTTTGCTCGGGACGCGGGTGAAACCACGGGAAACAGCTAGTACTAGTTAAATATAATGTAAAAAGTGTTACGGTGTTCATATTGAAAATACTCTGAGGCAATATTTTGCGCACTGATAGACTATCTACTAGATATAGCCTACTTCCTATCTAGGTACATACCGTAAATATAGTCCTCTAAAGCCAAGTGAAACAGCGTGGAATTGCTAGTATCAGAATATAAAAGGCAAAACAAACATCTCATGCATATATCAGTAGTTTCTCGCACTCCATTTCATCATTGGATACCAAGATTCATATCTAATTACACAAGTTAGGCAACTTGGCACCTTAACGAAAACAGGTTAAGGTGTATTATCATTTGTCAAGCATTGGTCAAACATTGCAATGAATAGTGATGTGATCAATCCGCATATTATTCGATTAAAATCACTCGAGTGTGAATGTGTTAATCTAGGCCTGAGTAAAAGTCGATTTCTGGATGGATTATACATTCTCGAGTAATAGATCAGATATCATAATAGACTTTCAAATGCTTTAGTTAGTGGGGTTGTCGATCAATCAAATAAATCAGCGGCATCGTGAGTGATTCTGAGATAATTACGTATAATCCGTAAGAGATCAATAGTTTCACATAATTAGCATTTATTATGAAGAATGCATGACATTAAATGTATTATTTTTTATTACTTTAAAACAATAAGAGCTATTTTGAATCTTACAATGGTCAACTGGAATTATCGTCATGCATAAACTTGGAATTTATTCTAGAGTAAATTTTATTATTTTTACTTACATATTACATATTATTTAAACAGCGGGAAACTTTTACGTTTTACGAAGACGTTAAGTAATTAATGTGATCCTAAATACTCTTTACTAAATGAAGAGGCGTCATGGTTTTGCGAATCCGTAATATCGTATTTATTACGCAACCGGTCGTGAATCTGGGCTCATTTCTCTGCAAGCTTGCATGACCCCCTTTATTATTCACACTGTGACAGTTACGGAACTCTGAAGATATCTTCGTCGCCGTTTCCGCCATTTGATTTTATTTTTTATACAACATCCGTGAACTTATGTAACTTTTAGTATATTATTCAAAAAAATAAACGATAAAAAAGTTATGTGGAACATTGAGTTTAATTCGGAGTTGAGTTTACGAACATAATATACTTTTACTCATTGTTTTGCGATAAATTTGTGTAGGTGTTTAATGCTAAAATATGTGAAAAATCACAAAATGTTAAATTTTATGAAGTTACATGATTATTTCCCTTTCCAGATTAGATTTATAATCCACATTACAACCGTCAAAAGTTTTTACTTTCGATACACGGGTATTCTTCAAAAGAAAAATTTGGACGAGCTGTTTTATTATGAACAAATAATAAACCTAACAAAAATAATTTCCTTAGGTACAGAATAATAATCATGTAGCTGATAACAGAACCAAAAAAAAAACTTTTCCTTTATAAACTCGATTAAAAAAGATAATCGCACAGCACTATTTAGTACCCATTATTTGCACAGATTGTCATGTCTAAACTATCATTGCTTCATTATATCATTCATAGGTCTAACTGCGATAGATTTAATACCTTATTATGTACACACTAAGTTTTATTGTCGAATACATTTTATTGTATGCTAAACTAAGTAAAGTTTCAAGGTAAAACAGCTGTTTACCTTTTGATGGTGTCGCTGGCGTGTTTTGTGTTTGCAAACTTGCTACGGTTTTCCTGTTGAAACGATAATTGTTGAAAAACTTTATTTACTTTTATCTACAACTGTGGTTTTGTTGTTTAATAATTTATGGAATAGGTACTACATGCTGAACACCAATTTGTCGATAAAATAAATTGTTTTTTTTGTCATATACAACACTAGAAATAAAATAATATTTTATTTACAGTAGACATACTGACTTTAGACTACGAAATGTTGTAGTAAAATATAACTTAGATTAAATAAATCTAAATTCAAGTTACCGATATTACGATTTTATTATTCCAAACGTGTAAAAACAACTGCTAATAAATAAAAGCAATTAAAATTAACAACCTGTTACTCATTCGTTCGTGACACCAAAAAACAATTAAATTTTATTTATATCGCCCAACATTACGAAGATAGTATAATATGTTACCAATAGATTACCACTAATTTATTCAATTGCATTATATTGAAACATTAGTTCGTATAGAAGTAATTTATTTTCTAGTCATAAAATGAACGTTAGGTTTATCAATTTCAGTTTATTTTTAGACGTAAGTGCGATCACCTCCTTGAATGCGACAAGACGTATATAGACGGTTTTTATCGTAAAACAGTGTATAACTTACTTAGTTTTCACAAACACAAAATTGAAATGAGTAAAACAAAAATGTTCTATTCGGAGTGGCGCTGAGTATAGTAAAAATACCCCAGTAAAAATACCTAGGTACACTTCGCCCTTAATATCATAATGACTCTTGTCAATCGTTTGAATTTATCAGAAACAAAATTATTATTTAAATAATATTTTTTCAGTATTTAGTTAGGAGTGTTAAAACTTGATGTTAAATATTTCAGCAGTTATGATAAATAACGTCATCTTTTTCTTGTGTTTACAGATATACGCATAATAAAAGAAAAAAGTGGTTTAATTAAGTACGATAAGCTCGCCACCCTGTATACAATGGGACAGGAAGAGCTATGCAACATTAAGAAAATAGCAATTAAAAACAAATATTAAGTTCTCAAGCAGAAGCATGTGAAAGATCGTAATGTAGATACACTAACGATCTAGCCGATGTGCAATTGTAATTATATACTATCGCTTCGAGAATTTAGTTTATTCGAAAGCAAATAAAAAGATATTAAAATGTATCTTAAGAGAAAATTAAAAAAAAACATATTTTGAATTTTTAAGCCTTACTAGATTTTGACAATTACAGTAACCCGTACCTACTATGAAATTCTGGCTTTGCATACAAGAATAAGTATCTGTTATTTATTCAATATGATAAAACTACATAATACATCACTAGTACGCTTTAATTTAACCTCTAAACTCTGAACTCTATTTTTTCAATTTTCTTTTAATTACTACCTATATTTACATAATCATTCACGGTTTTAAGATAACCATTAACCATATAAAAGAAAGACGGCTCCAACAACCCACACTAATAAACTGAAATCAACCGCTAATTCGTGTAACCGCATCACCTTAATATTTCAACCCATAAAACGCACAAAACCCATAAACTCGCACCACCAATAACCATTTCAGCCCATAAGGTCGTAAACACATGAAAGTCACAAGTAGACCGAATCGCGGCGAAACGCACGCTACACGCCACGCGTGCGCCTGCGCACGGGCAGGGAAAACGTGCCCGATAATTACACTAGAGTGAAATATACGAATACTGTACGCAGTATTATCGGCTGGTAAATAATTTACTTGGTATATGTATATTCGTTCTGCTTATATAAAAAATACGCTACCTTTACTAATATTTTCTTACTTCAGTGAACTATTATAATACATGGTGAGATATTATAAAAATAATAATGATATCTACCAATTTCTTTTGGGATTTTTTATCGTATTGAATTGAATTGAATTGATAATTTAAGGTAAACTTAATATATCAGTATCACAGTCAATACCATAGACTACAAATTCAAATATCATGAACAAAGAGGAAATCCTTGACTCCAAGGACCAGACCTGCTGTTAATATTAAATGTTACTCTATTTAGCACTTGCAGTCCAATACAATACAAAGTTATAATCTACACAAATTTAAAATAGGTAAGTACCTCATCATACCTACGTGATGTTCGTGTAAAAACATCGGTTTTGCTCAATATTTGTTAAGCGTGTATGAAAAACGTGTCCATTATTATTGTTTAAATGGTTTTACAAACATAGACGATACACAAACACATGTCACTGTTGGAAACAGTATTTTAATAACGATATTGTATTTCTTCTCTACTTTTATTAATTAGTGCAAATTCATATAATTGTCGTCAATATGCAATTTATTACACCCTTCCTTCTATAAAATTGGACTGTATTTTCCTTTTATAAATGCGACTGTATTTTTGTTGGTCCACTAAGGTAGTAGGATATTACTTGAATAATAGATATTATAAATCCAGATGGATACAAACCCCAAATATATAAAAATAGCCTAACAATAGCCAATGTTGCCATCTTATACAAAAATTGTATACGGAACAGAACCTAAATAAATCTAACCTCATCATGAGGCAATCCCATCCACTATCTCTTTCCACTAGCAGTCACATTTAATTGAAGTATAACAATGAATTTTGGCTTTACCAATGACGCAAAATTTTAAAATGGCGGCCAAAACAATGATCGTCCGTCAATGACGTTTCGTTGGCCATTATCATTGAGAAATTACAGAGGTTCAAATATGGGATCGAAGGACGTGGTCCTTATGTTGAGCGTCACCGTATTCTGCGACTCCTAAATGGGATCTTCATGTTTCATTCAGAGCCATATAAAGATATGAGTCATAGGAATAGAAACTACTAGAACGGTCACTAGTCTAGCAAGGTCATGGTGGACACACAACAGAATAGACTGATTTGATTGTCATTCAAATCAGTCTATTCTGTTGTTTATGGTTATCAAGTAGGAAGCTTTTCATATAACATTTGAAACGAGCAATCAAATCCAACAGGCTACGCCTCAGATTGGTGAGTATGCTTCAAGCTTATGATGAACTCAGCGACTGAAGCAAGCAATGTTACAATATCTAATTAGTACCTACAACCTTGTCCTCTATAAGCGTACCAAAAAGTTCATTAAGCAAACTCATGAGAAAATATTTGAAGATTTTTCAATTCGTGATTTAGAAACAATAATTCGTAATGAAATATAAAGAATTTGATTGAAGCACGAGGTACTACCATGTCTGAAGGATAGGTTACATAACGTTAACAGTAATTACATGGAAGTAAGAAATGTCAAGGTGGCTAAAAGGTGCCCATCTTTAAAAACATTAGCCTTGTGTATAAGTTGCGGTTGATTTGGTACATCACACATTATAGGGGTCATAGTGTAATGAGTGTTGCAGAGTCTGTCGTAACTCTGACGAAAGTTTAAATGATAAGAATTTTGTAAAAAGTAAGGATGGAAAACAATCAGGTTGTAATACTTTGTGAAAAAGACAAGATGTACGTAAGTAGTCAACACTTGCTGAATTAGTTATTGAAAATTTCAATACATATGGATATGGAACACTTGTGAGGCAAGCAAAGCCGCACTCAAAGACATGATACGTTACAATTTATTGATATTTCAGTATGCCAGACATTATTACTTACTACAAAAGCTAAGATTCTTGCCACGGTAGTAGGTGTATCGCTTGCAGATCATGCTTGGCTGCACCAGGGCCAACAGACCAGGGAGGCCCTAAGATATTTGATCGATGCAATGCAATCGATACAGAAGCTATGTATCGATTTAATTAGAACGTTATTGGAGTTACTATTACCTAAGTACAAAATAAGCTGCATGCTGTTAGATTTCATAACATAGAATGCACGGAAAACGGTAGTTTTCCTGTCCTGTAGTTTGGTAATACGCGCGCTTGTTGCTCAATTACTTCCCATAGTTAATTTTATTTTATTATCCTTTGATGTTTATTTTGCATTCGTTACTAATCAACTTTCAACTATGAAGTTGGAAGTAATGAAGAACTACACGACAATACCCTAAGAAATTAGGTGAGTAGAGAGTGTGGATAAAATACTACTAGCAATAAAGATGTCCAATACAATATTTCAGTTTCTTGCCTCATCAGCGACCACAGTGTCGCCTTGCCTATGGAAACAGTTCGATCATAAGGGTCTTTGTCAAAGGTACAAGAAAAACAACGAAGATTTTAGTAACAAATTCAATAAACGCCTTTATCAGGGTGATAACTCAAGTGAAGAGTGTCGTGACAAACGTAATAAATTCACAAGATAATAACTTAATTGTCGAAGGACCGATAACATCATTGATAACAATCAACTAACAACCATATATTAAGAGTAAAATAATGACCCTTTCACACGCACTGTTCCTCATTGTTTTTAGTTCACACTTGACACGGGCAAATCGCGTAACAGCCATGAGAAGCTCGCGATACTAAATTGTGTAACAAGAAATATGAACAGGGTACCATTAAATTTAGCAATATAGTACCCAAATTGTCTATTGTTGTGTAAAACAGTATGTTGCTACGGGTCAATATTGTTGTGCAACTCTGAAGCGGGAAGTGGACGGTATTAGCTAACCTATTAAAGGTAGACTACGTAATTCTGATGCAAATTTATTGATAATTGCTGGCAAAAAATCGGAGAGATTGGTAAAGAAAACCAATTTATGGCAGGTAATAATAATTAATTCAAATCAATCAGCCTATGAATCATTCTAGGAAGTGAAATGTCCTTTACAGTTTATCAATCATCACTACTTGAAAGAATTTGATTTATATGATAAACTATTGATAAAAAAAAACTAGACGATACTATCATAAGATTATATTAAATCAGCGGATAGGAAAATTTCGTTATCTTCAGCTTACAGTACCAAGAAAACCTAAAATATAAAAAATAAACCTAAAATAAAAACTGAGTCACACAAAAAGTCATAATTTAATTTAATCCAAACATTGCTAGTGAAAGTTTAATGTGTTAACGTTTATAAAAAAATGTAAACACCTGGCAGTCCATTAAATAACACTTTCCTTACGTGTTACGGTAAAACCTAAATAAACCATGCACAAAATACGGCACGTCCGCACTCTACGAGCGTTAGAACAGAAATAGCAGCCTATTAACCCGAATCTCACGCATGCGCAGTAGACGCCATATCACGGGCACCTGCGTGCGCGCAATCTAAGGTGCTATGTTGATTACGTGTTTTGGTTTACGAATTAATGTAAATAAACTTTTTCTGGGAAGCAAGAACTAGTAGATACCTTTACAAAAATAATTCCAATCTGGGTAATGTTTACATAAATTCACTTTATTTTTCAATTGCATTAAACGCAGAGGTGCATGAAGATGTTTACCAAACACGACCGGATGGTGCGGTGAAATACGTTTTTGTTTTGGTTTTCGAAAAGACTGATGTTGTTTTGACCTCAATTTGTGGCGATTTATGTAATTTTATGTAAGTACTTTGTTTTCATCTTCTATTCTGTCATATAATAAATCTGGAGAGGAGTCGATTTTGTGCGCCCTAATATAAAAACCGACTGAACAGATTTGGATTTAAATGGGTACACAAAAAGTTTTATAACCTAGATTAACATAAAAGATACGAAAGAGAACATGAAGCAGGAAAACATGATTAAATATAAAATACTGAAAATGATATCAAAGATGAAGATAAATCTGTCAAATATCATCGAAAAAAAAAAACGTAATACACTTCTAAACATTCTTAAATTCTCATAGCTGTCACAAAAAAGATAACTAAAGATAGTGATAAATACCAATGTGGGCCAAGTAAAGAAATAAGAAAAGTAAACGAAAATATCAAAGGAAAGTTCTAGCGTTTTTTGTTTACATAACAATAATAAAAACTAGCGATGCGGATTGATACGAAAATAATCTGTGACATGAATAAGTTTAAGATGATAGCTATTAGGTTGGTATCGTGACAGATATGGAACAAGTTGTCTGCGATTTCATACAAAGATTGTATTATGGTACAGTCATTTGTAGATTAGTAGCTATTTCCCGTGGTTTCACCCGCATCCTGAGGAAACTGTTTCGAGCACACAGATAAAAAGTAACCATCAGACACTATTTGTATGTATGCTATTTCATCAACGTCCTAAACATGTACATTTCTACGTACAGCCTCATAACTTTCGCATTTGTGGTATAAGAAGGATGCATGATTAGTGAAAAGGTCTTGAAGCTTAAGACAGAAAACTAAGAATTTCAGTATCCATGTTCAAGCTACTTAGAATCTTCCAATATTCGCGAGATATTTAAACTAAAAAAAAAAAGTTTGATAATTTACAAGCCGGAGGTTACAAAGCAATTAAGAAAAATGTATATATAATTGAATTGAAAACTTCTGAGAAGTGTCTCCACATAATAGTCCAGGTTGATCATTGTAATGAAATTGTTCTGCATTTTTTCATTCCTTTATTGCTTTACATAAATTCCGTAGCCGCAGAATTATGACCGTTCCGCTATGGAAAGTGTAGCGAAACAAATAGAAATGTATCTGTATTGTAACTATGCTATTATTTTATAGGCGTAACAGTTTTATTGCCATCGCCATCATCATCAACAGTGCCTTCTATGGCTTTCAAATTACATTTTTACTTTATTGTAAGTAATAAAAATTGCTTTTGGTTTTGCTTTAGTTTGGTATTAGTTACGCTTTTCGATATTGAGCTATAATCTCTTTTTATCGTCTTCAACAAAAACCGAAGGAGATTCGCAATCCAATACTTTTCTTGCCATGGTCATCTATTCATTTGATTGATTACAAAAAGTCGGCGGTGCAGAATTTTGAACTTTAACTTTCTCTTATTTCTACTGTACAGAATATGGCTCTTCGGATTGATTTATTGTAATGTATGGATAACTTAATACTGTCCTTTGATGTACTACTGATTGCACACCCTACACCAGGGACGCGAAGCACAGAGTATGCAAATCTTATTTAAATTTAAGTTTCATAGCTGAAGACGCAAGCAATATAGGGGTAAATGAAATGCAAATATGACACGCTGACGTTCATGTTACTAGTACAATAAGTGGAGGTACTGAACACCCACACGTTGCACATATTAAAACTACAGAAGGTTATGAACCTTTGAGACAAAAGAAAAGTTTTCGTAAGATGCAGGCGGAGTTTTCTTGGTCTGTGTTAAACATTAATTTATCTTTACTAAAATTAGCACTATATTAGCGTGCATCAAATATGTAAGTGTCATATTTAGAATTGTTTTATTTCTTCTTCATTTAAGCACGCCATGTCGTTCGTCTTTGTCTACCATACCTGTTTCATAAAAGGCTTCTTTCCCTATTTGCTTTTAATTGTGTATCAAGGTTTAGATTCTAAACAAAATATTTTATTTGACTTTGAAGCATTATGTTTTAAAGATCAGTGTTAAACCCACAATGTTACTTAGTGACGGGTAACTAGTTCGGCGCCTACGATACACCTACGATAAACATGGCCGCCCATAGATATTTTTACTTGAAACAACAAGAGATTATCTCTCCGTTCTCTCAACAATAGCACAGTGTTTGTAAACAAAAATATATTATGTTATTGTTCAATATTTTACCGTCACCACTGGAATCTAATAACATGAAGACTTTTGTTGCTTAACTAGCTTTTGTCTGCTGGTTTGTTTCGTCTTAAAGAAAACATGGAATTTTCTTGGGAAAAAATTACTCCTCTATACATTTAAGAATCCCTCATTACTTAATGTGTCGGTAATTAAGGAGCTCGTGGCTGAGGAACAGCCGCAATGATCGATCAAGGAAAAGTTACGCTTGCCGCGGTCGTTCCGTGGGTGAGTGACCATCTATGTCATACTGACACTCCTCTGTGCCTCGGGAAGCAAATTTTTATTCCAGAAATATTTAAGGTTCTTACTTTCACGCAAGCAAAGCCGCAGGTTTAATCTTAATTTTATTCCGGAGATACTTGCGTCATAAACCGAAACTACATTTTCCTCACAGTAATATTTAATCCCGGTTTAAGGCAAAACCTATTACGTCAGGGAATGTAAACATGCATAAAAACTACCACATGATCGAACTCCGACAACGCTACTGCACATATCTTGGTCAGGAACTGGTTTCGGAGTTCGGCGAGCCACCGAGGTCGTGGAAGGTCACACCGTCGCCGGCAATGACCTCAACCATGGTTCCGTATAGGTACGAGACGTGATGCGTTTATTTATACGTGTAGGTAAAAAAACAATGACTCTATGATGCTATTTGGAGTTCCAGATATAATATGTGAAAACCTTTATAGGCGATATGAATATAAAAAAAAACATTTATGTCCAGCTGTTATTATTCAAATATTTAGACGTTAATATTAAGTAAGCATATACATTGAAAGTAATTTAAAAATGTTAAACTATTTGAAGCTACAACTTCAGGTGCCATCGTCTCATCTTAGAGTATACAGTACTTATTGGCAATTACTTTCTCCAGCCTTAGGGGTTCCACTAAATAAGCTTAAACTTTCCTCAATAAAATATTTTAATTTATGAATTTTTAATCGATAATGATTTTGAATCGACTAAACAAGCTTAATTTAGTGCGCATATTACATTGATTTCTAGTTTAACACATACCTAAAACGCATTATATTTCCTCGTGGATAACTTAGGTACACAATACTGTATATATACCAACTCCTTTTTAAAGTTTACATTTTACTAACTATATAAATAAGCAAAAAATACATTTAAACATGAAAATAATTGACAAGTTTAGCAAGTCATTATTTGGAAAGGCCGACAAGTACTACTAATTTATTTAAGGCATCCTTGATAAATACTTTACAGTCGCTTAAAATCTCATTGCAAGGCAAAGATTTATTATTCACGATCACTCCTCAACGGAGGTCGTGATGTTTTGACCTCCCGCAAAAAAGAAACATTAAATTCTTCTGATAAGGAAATGATGAGGTTTCCTCTTAAAAATAGCTACTAAATGCTTCAGTGGTTGGTAAATAAACAAATTTATGAACTCATTTGTATAAAACAAAATTTTAAATGTTAAAAGTATTGGTACATACGACTATACTATCATCAATTCATCATACATAGCAATATTTTATAATTTACCAATCACTACTGACAATATTTATCAGTAAAAATATATAAAATAATTAACTTAAGTATAATTAATTACACGAAATGTAAATAATTAATGAAAATAAAAGAAAATTCTAACCCAAAAATACGAAGAGATCATCACAAAAAGTATTAACTAAATTGTTCTTTTAAAAATAATAAATTTTTCGAACGCGACCCAATCACGCCCGCTTATTGGTCGGGTGAAAGTGAGAGCGCCATCTATGCGACTAGCTGTGACGTAACGTAGCCAATCGGCCATTGTCCGTTTTGTCTGTGGGTTACAACAGCCGGTGATTGGCTAATGAGTGTCTCAAGATTGTAGACTAGGCCGTCATAGCTTTGTATGAGATTAATAGTCCTTAACTAACATCGCGTTGATGATTACACACTTATTTAACACGGACATATCGCAATATCTAGATAAACTTAAGGAACCAATTGAGAAAAGGAATGTGTGTTAGTCATAATCTTAATATCTCCGTTCACGGTATGTGAATATAGGTTATCTATAAAAAAACAAACACGCAAATCTGTGCAACCAAACTGCGTAATAGTGTCGCACTTAGTGACGGCGACCATAGATAAGTTAGCAGAAGATTTTGACCTCATTAAATAAAAAACGTGCATCCATAAAAGATACTTCCTTCCTTATTGTCACAGCCGAAATAATAAAACACAGCAGTACCTACAAAACTACATTGTATAGACAAACGAGGACAATATTTCCGATTTCATTGCAACAAACATCACTTAAGTGCGTTGTGTAACGATAAAAAGCTCCGTTGCGATTCACAATTTGTATTCCTGTCAGATGCCAGCCGGTCGCTTTTATTGTCTTCCGTCTAGAAAGGACTTTGAACCGTCTGAAAATTTTACGCACGCTGCACCCCGAATAATAATACAATTTGCATAGTTAAAGTAAAGAAAGACAGATGACGGAATCGAGCGTCTGTGTCCGCGGAGCCCGCAATGTCACTTTCACGGAAAATATTGCGTGAATTTTAAATAATTGTACTTATTTTTTTATGTTGAGAACCTGTGACTTTCCGCAAACACATTCGGTTTTGTTATTATAATTTCTGTTGTTGGTACATATTATATTATTTCCTTTATTGTGAGCATGACTTTGTTTTAATATTGTAAGTGGTGGTTAAAGTTGAAGTATGGTTAATTTTAATGACACTTTACTTTCTACCGGCTTCCTTATTCTGTAATTATCACAACCTTTCTCTTAAATAAAGCACTAACTAGCAGATCATTAAAGACAGTTTCTTTAATTTCCTTACTTTTGACTCTTATATTTTTATTTATATGGTTGTAATATTTATGATCGTCGTTCCGGGTGTCAACCGTCTGGCCAGAAATATTGGCTAGCATATTGCTTGCTCCTGTACTTCTATAGTCTTTAGGGACTAGAATATATTGCTCTACGACGATTCCACATTTCACACACAAATCTTACTGCAGTGCACTTAAATTTCCCCAAAGACATACAAGACTTTGTTGAATACAAACAAAAATTCTCTCATTGTACTTTAATTAAAATCTATTAAACTCAAGTTGGCACTAACGAAATGTCAGTATCTCCTGAGGGAACACGCCCACGTTCAGCGCTGGGCGTGGGCAGACGTTTGTGAAGGGACTGGAGATGGCAGAACTCACCTAAGAACATTTGACGAGCTTTGTTTCCTAGCTTTTGGTGAGATCTGATTAAGATGGAGGTCGGTGTGATTGTGGGGAGAATGTTGACCTAAATATAGTATGTTCTTTTGAAGATGTTAATTAGATTAAAACGACGCTGCAAATAGTCCTTTACTTAATTAGCATCACTTAGTTAAGTTTTGTAGTCCTTGAATTTGTGTTATTTAGGTATTCTCTAATTAACCATGGTATTTTTTTCAATCTCTCAGTATACCAAAACAAAAGAATAGGACTAACTCAGATCTAATACCACCTAGTGTTTGAAAATCTGTATAAACCATGAAAACGCTAAGTGACTTCCATTATAGATATCCCGGGGCACGTATCACACAATTAGATCACGAAGGCAGCATGTGACAGTAACGACAATCTATGGGCAGCATAAATCATTTCTACTTCATAAGCCACGTGGGCTATGGGTCCCATACTAAAGGACATAGGTACTCATGGGTGTTTCGTGGTTATAAGGTTTATCAAGGATTTCTTCTATGAAGATAAACGTTCAAGTAAAATTGTAGTAAGATTTTTAAAAACTTACTTTTCTTTTTCTATCATCATCTGTAAGTATACCTCCAAAAAAATCTATGGATTTCTCTAGATATGATGGAATAGCATTTTTTTTGTGTTTGACGTTTCTTAAGAGCCTGCAAAGACCTATTAAAAAAATATAGGTTTGAGTTTGATATGCGTTTGAAACTCTAGCATTAAATAAAAACAACTCCAAACTGATTAATGTTATTGTGACTGTTTATGATAGTGACAATATGTATAGTAATGATACAAAAATAAATAATACAGAGGAAAAATAATAAGCGATAGTCACAATTATAATGTATGTTATCAATGAATGTAAAACTTTTAACTTTACTACTCTAGGAATCTTTATATTGGCCCATTTGAGAGATATAAATGTTTGAGAAACTATGGTACGATAAATCTCACACAGTTCTCGATCCCATAACTTTCCTTTAGTAGGATCTACATGACATTAATCATGGTGATGTGTACGGAAAACCGACTCATTGTAACAATAGTTCGTTAACCTGTGAAGGTACATAGGCTACACAGTGGCACATGATAATCAATGAAGGGCTTGTTACTAAGTTGTACTTTCAACTTTTTCCACCCAAGTCATGAGGAAACTAATTAAAGAACCCAGATAAAAGGTCTCCAAGATCCTATTATCCCTAGGTATCTTACGGTCGTACCAAATTTCATCCAAATTTGAATTTTAACCGTGAAAAAACTGCAACACACGTTGCACATATGCGTGACGAAATCGGGTCTTTAACAAGAATGTTAACTCAATAATATAAAAAACTCGTTTATAAACAATTTCTGATACATTAAGTAATATAGAAATAATTTTGAATAAATAACGGCTTTTTCATATATACATAGATTTAGTAATAGAAATTTTCAATGATCTGCTGAATTCATGAGATATTTTGAGGAAAATTATTCAAGAGAAATTCTATAACCCGCAAATATGTGTTAATGAAGAAGAAGTACTTTTGGGTCCTCCACATAGTAAATACAACAAGGAACTTACTTATGCGCACTATGTGAAGTTTTGACGTCTTCAATACATAAGTACTTGAAACGACAGTTGTGTGCATAAATACTTAGAGGCGGCCATTTAATTTTAACGAGAAAATGGAAGCTGCTAGCTAAGCTGCTCTTAGAACAAAACCGGCCAAGTGCGAGTCGGACTCGCGCACCGAGGGTTCCGACCATTGGAAAGAAAAAATACGCAATAAAGTCGCAATTATCTTGTTTTTTTCCGACCGCATAATTAAGTTTGTTTGTAGAGGAAAATTGCTGATTACTTAAAAACTACCTGCTAGATCTCGTTCAAACCAATTTTCAATGGAAGTTTGCGTGATAATCTACATAATATATTTTTTTTAAATTTATCATTCTCTTATTTTAGAAGTTACAGGGGGGGGGACACACATTTTACCCCTTTGGAAGTGCCTCTCGCGCAAACTATCCAGTTTAGAAAAAAATGATATTAGAAACCTCAATATCATTTTTGAAGACCTATCCATAGATACCCCACACGTATGGGTTTGATGAAAAAAAATTTTTTGAGTTTCAGTTCTAAGTAGAGGGACCCCCAAAATTTATTGCTTTTTTTCTATTTTTGTGTCAAAATCTTAAAGCGGTTTACAGAATACATCTACTTACCAAATTTCAACAGTATAGTTCTTATAGTTTCGGAAAAAAATGGCTGTGACATACGGACGGACAGACAGACAGACAGACAGACATGACGAATCTATAAGGGTTCCGTTTTTGCCATTTGGCTACGGAACCCTAAAAATGTGCAAATTAGTTTGAAATTTTTAAATATGAATATTTTGGAGGTACTTCTTTGACAGAATGAGACAATTTAGTGCTTTTGTTGTAATACAAGAAAAAAAACTATATTTCTAATTCAGGATGATTTTCACAATTCTTTTTGTAAGGTCAGTTGAATAATTTCATGTTATTTTAATTTTGGCCGGTTATAAGACATTTTCACGCTTTTTTTCAAGCCCAGTATTTCGCATTTTCATACTGACTTAGCAATTACGTAAGTACTGAGACGGCTTAAAATAACTTACTCTAAATCATCGAACGTTGGCAAAACGTAATGATACAATCTTGAAAATCATTCTCGTCCCAATACATGTTATCTACAATGCTAAACTGCATCGGTATTAAAACGTACTGATAACATAAATTCAGTCATAAAACCGTATCGATTCTACAGAAGACACTCATTAAATGTATCGGCAAACCATTACAATTAGTGCCAATGCGTTGGAACCAATAATAGACGCGGTAGAATGAACATTGCTTTACAGTATCGAAAGCTTATGTTAAAACCAAAATAATTCATTGCAGATTTCAAGTCCCAAAGTCGATAAAATAAAATACGTAAACGAAATCCATCTGCAAAAAATAATATGAATGCTACTAAGTGAAAGTTAACCACCGACATGACAGAAGCCAGAATTATAATAATAAAAATGAAGGACACTTTCTTTGAGATAAAAACCAAGAACCCCGTCTTGATAGCCCGAGACTAAAAGACATTAGGTAATGTGTTTTACTATAAAAGAACAATGGATGTGATAAAGAGAATAATAGGGGTGAGATCAAACAGGCGGAAGCGATATGGTGCACTAATTGTACATTGTACAATGTACACCTACATTGGCAGCTGGCGTTCTATTGTCAACTATTTGTAGGTACACATAGTTAAGTTCATGGTCAGGAACATAACATTAACAGTGAATTATAAAAGCGACATGCAACAATATTTTTCTAATTACATTATTGAACGAGGAAGATATAATACAAGAAGCGAAAGGCAAAGTTTTGAATATTGGTCAAGTTTATAAAACAGAATAAAAATGTGGCACTGTATGCCTAAGAATAGGTCAGGGATGTAAAGGTCACTTCGTCTTGCCGTAGCTGCCTTAAGGAGCGAATAATCGATTATGCTAGCCGACTGCACAGCAAAACCTTTACAATAATAACTTTATACAATCCCATCAATAATGTATTAGTAAAATTACGTCGTATTTTAAAGACACCAATCATTTTCTGGTTAGGTTTATGAAATCCAAAGAGTCACAAGTCCTAGCTAATTATTTCATAATCTATCCATCAATTAACTTTAATGAACCGTGAGTTTTGACAATAAAGGCGAATTATCTAAAAAGACAACAGAAAATTACCTCTTTTTCTCTCAAAGTCGGCCATAACTAGTTTATTTGTGGCATAGACGACATCATTATAAGCTTGAGTAGACTTTTATAATACGCCTTGCGTCATACCTGACGCGTTGGGTTTAGACGTATTAAAAATAAAGCTGAGGCTAAGTGTAAAGATTTATTAATATACTCTATATCTGTGTATGTACAAGGATTAAACAGATCAAAACAGAAATTGAACCACATAACAAATTAAAGCATCAGATATCTAAAGAGATTGTTCTCGTAGACAATCCGTTATTTCCTAATATGAAATGGACTGGTTTAACAATAAACCGAGTCAATAATACCTTTTATAATCCCAGTTACTGTAACAGTTACAAAACAAAGAGTTCTCAATCACGATGATTTGAAACGTTGTTAATGTTGTAATAAGGAATTTCAGAATTAAATGAAATACCATCACGTCTGCGTTTGTCGCATAAACAAATAAGTTTTTTTTCAAAACCCAAAACAAAAAAAAACTAGTAATAAATAAAATAATACAACAGTTTCCGCCTCGACCCGTGCGGTTTTTTTTTATTTCGATGTTGATTTTACGACATAGGGAAAACGACTCAGAAGCTCACATGACAAAATTAGGTAACTAAATCTCAATTTAAATACTTAAGACAGAATTTCCGTAATAACAATAATAGGTCCCAACATTCGCATATACTTAACATTATTTAGGTAATTTGCCTCACTGGCCTAACAAAATTAAAACAACAGTGACGAAATTAATACAAAATTTTAAAAGACTTGTGACAAGTTCATATAAAAATGTGACAGTCACCGCTCAGGCATCGTTCTGCCTTGTTGTTACGGCACAAAAAGTCAGTAACTGAAAAAATCTTCAATGTGACATCTTTATCCAACAAAAACTGCAGAACAAAACTGCGGATATAGATTATTTTTATCAATGTAAAATTAATCACACCCAAGGCCTCTCCTTTAGGAGTAATAACGAATAACACTCCATAAATACATAATTCCAAATAATAACGGGGCTCTTGGTGGTTCCGCTAAGATCGGCGCTTACCCCATAAAGGAAAACAGCGTGACGATAAATCAATTAACAATATAGAACTCAACATGGACGGTGCATTACACCATATAAGCGAAACATCCGAGGCGAATCCATAAAACACACGCTAACTACAGCATGTATACAGAATAAAAACATCAATTTGTTGATGGGAAACTACTAATTACGGCAGAGAAACAACGAGAAAGTATGTAGAAGCAAGAAAAACATAACGTCCAAGAGGTGATTGAACGGGATGTTAAGAAAACACGAACATGTCTTTAGACTTAAGAGACGAAGGAAATAATGATTGTCACATAAACGTAATAGCTGAGAACAAAACCCGAAAACAAATTACAGCGATTATTTTAAACAAGATACATGACGTCAAAGCCACTGAAGATCAAAGATTAGTTGGAGATAATAGTGTAGCTTATTGAAATTGATACAAAGTTGTAATTCAGACGGTACGTAATCTGAAAATTCCTGCAACATAATTGGCGGACATTACCTGATTATTCCAGCAAGATGATGTAAACAACAAGGTAACCATAACTTTTTACCAACTTCTAAAGTACAGCCGTTATAATTTTATTAAAACTCTCAAAGAAGTATTTTTGAGGATTCTTTATGCCCCAAATCTTTAAGTTAACTGAGCGGTAAAAGCCTCGAAGGAACCGTCTTTTGTAAATGTAATCTGTTTCAGAAATTGTTTGAGTTGAAACCCTCAAACGATATCGTTATATCAGAGAGAATTATTGATATTTTGATACTTTTTTCAGTTACTTCAGTTACTTGTACTTTCAGAATATCTTGGTATACGAAATATGTGGATCAGGAAGCGTTTAGATGATAACTGTTTATCTATTCCACATCTCACAACTGACCTATTTTAGAAGCTTTGTGTACTTCTATTATCATTTGTGTATTTCTATTTATCATTTTAACCATTTTATCTCACGTCTTACTGATTATTAGTATGATAAAAGTTCTCGATAAGCCGTGAGAAAAACATGTAGAATGTATTTGTAAATAATATTGTGACAAGTATTATTGATTGCAATTTTTACTAATATCATAAATGTAAAAGTAATACTGACTGTATGTTACGTTTATGAACTTGGTTCAAAGGACTAATACCTAAACAGGAAATTTAGCATTTGTCAGACAGCATTGAAATTAAATTAGTACATGAAATCTTGTAGGATGCGAATTAAACACCAAGTAGAGAATAAATGTTTGTTTTGACACGAATACGTACACAGTTTCGCGTCAAAGTGTGATATTAGACAAAACATTAATGAGACTTTTATCAGATTCACGTTTATTCTGCGTGACAATATTAACGTTGTAATTATTTATACTACTTGAATACGTCATACCACAAGTTATTAATAATACTCGTATATCGTTAGGAAAGCAGTTATAAAACCTAGACTTTGGTCTTCCTCAAACCTCCAATTTGTTATAATTTAAAACCACATTGTTTTTAAATTATATAATTATACGAAATTGAAATGACTATTAATCAACAGACTTGTGTCAATCGTTTCACTTTCAACTGTTCGGTTTTGTGTGATACCGGATCTCAAGGTGATTTACTCCCAAGATACAGCTTCCTACTCAAATCTCGTTTTAAGCGGGTAACTGACGCATAAGCTCTTCCATATTAAACGAGCTGTATTTCTAAAATATTATGTATCATTACCAACTGAACAAACTAACAACTTGATGTCGACAAAGAATCTTGGAAAGACAATAGCCTGGAAATTTATACTAAAGAATATGATGAATCGAAAGATCATCTAACTGGAACGTCCTTACGTCAATCGAGAATAATTACGAATACAATTACAGAAATACATAAATAAGAAACCTACATAAAAAAGAGTCAAAGCGCGTGACGATGGCTGAGAAAAAATATACACTTGAGATCCTCCTGTTTTTGCAACACAACACTGCTAACCTTGGTAAGTCCCAAGTGTTTGATCACAAATTATTTGTTTTTGCACTGTGGACACTTTAACACTGGCTACTGACGCAAAGGCGGCGGTACGACCCGCCGACTGTTCGATTCGCGAATTTCTGACACACCGACGCGTGCGGCCTCACTGAACGGCCGTGAGCGACTGGCTTGGCGCATGCGTAGTCAGCGACGCGTCGCTTGAGAGAAAGCAACACTCTTGCGCACAAAACCGTTGGAATAAGCATTAAAAGCGCTGTTTTTGCTGAAAGACTGAAGAAATGCTTTCTAAGAGACGGTCAGTTTCTTTGCTCGATGGACAGTAAACACGTACATATTGATAGGGGAAAAGCAGATATACCTGACAGGTAATCAAGTTGGTTGTTGTAAGTGGTAACCAGATACCGGCATGTACATTTAGCTTCGTTATTTTAACACATGACAAAGTTACATGCCACAAAACAACTCTGGCAACGTTTGCCATCTGGTCTTCCTGTCCGCATTTAATGTGAAGCCTTACAACTTGGGCAGTATGACCACCTGTCGCATATAAAGCAAGTGTTTCTGGCGTCATTTTATACAAACAGCCTGGAACAGCTGTGAATCTGATACAATAGAGCCCCAAGGTGATTTGTTTGTTTACGAAGGTCAATGGCACGGCGATAATATAGGTAGCTGATGACACTCACGCACGAACACTTGATCACCAAAATGAGGAAGGTTATTTGCTAAACATTATGTACGCACAAGATTTGTGAAACGAAAAAGATACCTTGAGAATATTAAGAATATTTCAACTTGCTTAGAGAATTGTGAAAAAGCCACAGAAAGACCAGTCACCATATCTGTACAAAACGACCAATAAACAAATGTTACGAAGCCTCAATCTATAGATCAGTAAGTGAACGTGCGCGGACGCAAGGTCGTTTGTGAACCGGTCCTACGCTGACCGAATGCGACTATTCGATCGCTTTTTAATAACATTGTACATTTTATAGACCAATATAGAACATGTCAGGCGACATATTAATTGTTTTATTTTGTTTATTGGCTGCGACTAATTATGTAACCAGTTTTAGTATACCAATATCACGCGACCAATATCGACAGGACTGAAGGACCGAAAATTTTTTGGTCCTCGTGCAATACCTTCTTAGAGAAAATTGACAAGAGATTATTTACCTCGTAATGTAAAGGATGTTGTTAGTCAACGCACAATTGATTCGAGGTATTGGAAATATTTATGCGGCACCGGCGCCGGCGCAGCGGACTGCGGTTGACCCACTGCTACAATTACCCCTTTGCGTAGCCACCGTACAGATCGTGACGGACCAAGCGGTTGTCTGTCTAGTAAAACAGGTGAACAGTGAGATTCAATACATACGAGTTTGGTACTCGTTTGATTGAAACAGGTAACAACAGGTGAAACGGTTCACCTGCGAAGAATAACAGAAATAAAATGTTTAAACTGAGTAGAGTGGTTAGTTCAAATGCTCTGTGTCTGATTCTGTATGTAACCTTGGGATGGTCACATAGAAGTTTTTGTTTAATGCTGGTGTTAAAGAGGCCTCAAACTGATGGTAATTACATTAATAGATACAGTTAAACGTTAATGACGTGATTAGAACCTAATAAATTTACCAAATTCGATCACATTATACAGAATCCAAATTACATTTTTACTGATCATTTTAATGACAAATTAATCAACGTAAATAAAATTAAACGTGGGGTGCCATTGCATAATTTATTAAAATTGTATTACAATTTTCGATGTAGATTTATTGCTTACGCGTGGGTACATAACTTATCCATATCATATAATCAATTTTAGTAAATTCTCAACAATTCACAAATAGAAGAAAATAATTAATTTGCTTCCTACACATAAAGGTAGGAAGTACGAGGTATCTCGGTATACCTACCTACATATTATTTTGTGCCTCAATGCTCGATTCGATTCGAAAGACCAATTATTTTATTTTTTCCTATTAAGCTCTGAATGATATAAATATGTTTGTGAGCATAAATAGGCAAGTTCAAAAGTTTAGCATAGTAACATGCCACTTAGTTACCGAGAGATTTCGGAACGACCTTCCGTAACTAAGGCCGCTTACACAGCCAACTTATAGAAAGCTTTAACTATGATCAGATTTACTGGGAGTCAGAATATGAACGTGAACATCCTAAGCGCATTCTGTCGACATGATCTAAAGGCTCTTTATTGTAGAAGAATTAAACACGTTTTGTTATAAATTATGGAACTAGGGATGCACACATAAAGCCTACCGGGGCTGCGGGAGGTTCGAAAGAGATACCGCGCCCCCGGAATACAAAAAAGGGCTGAGGAAGGAACATGGATAGGTTTTACTCAGTAAGAGCCTGAGACTAACGACGGGAGGGGTCATAAGATGATTTCCCATCCGAAAAAAAAAGGGTAGCACGCATATTCCACTTATTATGCTTTACTTGCTGGATAAAATCACCTAGTTACAGTCTCAATTAACTCGAACACTATCAGTTGCTCCACATCACCATCAATCAAACATCATCATTTCAAGAGCATCAGCCATTTAGAATCAGCAGTTAATTCCGTCACTAATATATGCTAGTCGCGTTCCAGTAAACTGGAGTGGACGGTAACTGCTGCATGTTAACGGAGAGCGGTGCTTTGATGCTTGCAAGGCCTTTAACTGTGTTATGTTTAGTTACTGTTGCTTCAATGTGCAAGTATTGATTAACGATAGCCAGGGTTTCGTGCATATTGAGTGATTTGTTGATGATATTACACAAAAGGGTTCGGCTTAGAAGGAAGTATTAGTTTTCATTGCATATGGTTTACTAATGGTTTGATGTTTGTCTAATGTTTGAACATCTCATTGACCTGTTTTTGGTTGGGAGTGTTGTTTTTCTGTGTGGAAATAGATTAAAATTGGTATATTTGGTTTTCGTTCAAAAATAGGGTAGCGAAGACTGAATATGATAGGTTAAATTCAGCCACTATCGAAATTAGGACAGATTTCTCTAATTTGGGGAACGTTTACAATTCATGTCAACATATTTCTTACGCTTTGATGTAGTCATAATACTTGGAAAAAACTGTATCAAGCTTTCAAGCATGAGAAAAATCTATAAACATGCCAAACACAACCCACAGGGAAATACATCGATAAACACAAACATTTGCGAATTGTTCTAGCATGTAGCATGTAACACCTGTATTTTTTCTACAAAGTTTTTGCGACCTTAACATAAACAAACCCTTACATTACTGTAGGGATGTTTCATGCCCTTTTGATGTGTTTACCCCTGTGCTTGTAACCGTGACATTCCAGAAACTACACACGTCACGCAACGGAGAATCCTCAAGTTCTACACATTACATGCATGTCATAGTAATATTATGTTCTGGCAGTATCATGCTTGCAAAAATGGGTTTGAATTAAATATATATTAGGTTCCCCGAAGTAAAATAAATTAGATATTTATTGTTCGTATATGTTCACGTATTCCTACTGTACTTTTTGAAATTGATTCAAATATACCCATATTATATAGTCCTGTTAAAAGTCAGCTTCAAACACCTAAGGTTTAAATAAAACAAACAGCAGGAAGTATTACTAATTACATTATTTCATAACACAGGCGAAAAAATACACGAATCAAAGCAGTATTAATAAGTGGGTACCTACCTAAAAAAGAATTTCCACATTATATAAGATTTGTTTTATATAAGAAGAAATGTTTACCTTCTAAAGAAATATTATATTTGTGAATATTCATAAGTCTTTTGTATTCATAAAGAGATAATTTAAATTCTCTGTGATCTTGAGCCTGATATTCAATGACCAAATATATTATTTCTGTCTAAAAAGATACCTTTCTAAAACTGAAGTCTTAAGAATCTGACTGCCGCCACCGCTGAAGCCAATTCTTCAAAATCTTCAAATGGTGCCTGCCTAATGAGCAATAATGCCTTTTCATCTGTTATTACTCGTATCTTTATTAAAGATCTTATTGATTGGACTGGATCGTATGTTTTTTTAGACGTAGATAGGTACTATATAAATAGTCAAACATTATACCACACCATTCGAATAAAACCTTGGCACCCACGTCCGATTTTTCCTAACTAGCAACCTGCCTTGGGAATTCCAAAGCTGTGCGTGTAGATTCGTTAGAATAATCTACGCTAGTTGGCTCAGTAACATCTAGTAACTAGTTACTTTAAACTATAGTTTCGTCTCTATAGCAGCTGTTAGTTTGGTCTTTGGAGACATGAAACGTTGGTGTAATTTATCTACCATGTCTTATGAATGATCCATATCTAAAAACGTTGGAACTATAAGAAATATTAAATGTAATTAAGTAATGGATTTAAAAATAATTTAATAGGACGGGATTTCGGTCAAGGGAGATCCGCCATCTGCACGGGATACCTACATTATAGTGCACAAGTGTGTGCACAATTCCTTCACTCTCAAAATCCGATGTGACGGCAATCCGACATGATTAGATATAAAACGCAGGAACGCCAGCTTTACGTGCTCTCTGAGGCACGGAAACGGCCTAGCTTTGTTAAGAAAATCGTCACCCATCCATGGACTGACAGCGACTAGCACAGCTTAACTATGCTAATCTATCGATCGGCTATTACTTGACTTCCAGCCCCACTTATTAATCCATAGTTTATATCCGGAATGAAAAATAATCCAATAAATCCCGTAAAATTATGGATACATCACTCTACAGAATGGTTCATAAGCTTAAATAAAACATAATCTCGTGTATAATTGCTTTCGATACCAGATTAAAATGGAAATAAGTTTTATTAAAGAAAGGGAAATATCAATTTTCAAAATTAATTACGAAACCCCTTGATCCATACGAAAATGATTTCCGAAGGGCACTTATGAATAAATTATTAACATAGGTACTTTAAAATTCTAATTGGTGATTAGCATAAAGGACTGCTTTGAGTTATACAGATATTAATTAGAAAACTATCCATAAATTATAATCTTCAAAATTGACCTTTGCTCAGTAAGCCTTTAGATCCTGCCTTATTGGTTTACACTTAATAGATTTTTCATCTCAGATATGCATAATATAAAAGATATTATCATCAACTTAGCTGATGATACGTATAGTACCTATTTATTCTAAAAAGATATCATATGTTCTACATTGACACTAACTGTAACAACCTCTCCGTTATAGAACAAGAGCATGGTTACATAAATGTATGTCAAAGCATTTTTGTTATAACAACGAAAACCAAGGCTTAAGGTGTTCGTGTTCGTGTAAAAATCCAAGAAATTCTAGCGGAAACGAACGAAAACTGTCTCGAATAACAGAATATTCGAGAACGGTGTATTCGTGATCGTAACAATCAAAATTCAGAATACATAGCATGGTGCATTAATTATTTCCCAACGGTAATGTTGCAAATTCTGGCTCCGAAGTATCGCTTCATTATCTTTTAGGAACAACACAACTCGTGCGTTTATAACACAAATATCTAATTTCAAGTATTAATTAGATGAAATTCGAGTTTCTTAGTCGTTGCGAGCGATCGAAATACGATCAGAGTTTCAAGGTGAGACAGCATTGAAGTTTTGGTTCACATTCAAATGTACCGTTCAGACCATATTTGTGTTACTGAATAAAAAAGCAAAAGTCATATTAATCTATGTTATACTCGAGTACTATGTGCTTTAGTTTTGAAATATATTGACGGTCGATGTTTCGGAACACACATAGTTTCTGGTTCGGAAACTTTTTATTTCCTCTGGGACAGGGAAAATATACGTCGTCAATATCAAACTTCAAGGTTCAATTTAGCACGAACATGACAAACTATTTTCTAGCTCCAACTAGTTTTTAAATAGCAGAGGTTGACTTTACATGCTGGTAAAGATAATGCATATGATGAAAACACGCTGAGATGAATACAAATACGAAAAAAATATTGCCAACCCAAAATATTGGGTAAAGACTAACATACAAACCGCAAGGATGATCATATTTAATTAAATATACGACTTAGGCTTTAGATGCCTGTATCAATTCCCACCATACAATTTACACCAGTTATACAACAGTCAACAATATATTTATTACGCGCAACACGGAAATTACCTGAACAAGAATTAAGTGTCCATTTCTGACGACATTACGTCTTGCAACGACGTTTATGGTGTAAAGTAATCTTTTAAGATAAAAGTCGAAGCTTGATATAAATTACATAAAGCTCAGTTTACACTGGGAGAGTAATTAAACTGTGGCAGGACGCTATCACGAAGCCACAGACTCGATGTAAATGCCAGTTTATAGACTAGATACAGCTATGTGGCAAACTAATAGAAAGTCACATCTTGAACCAATTTGCAAAATAGATGTGTGGTGCAAGTACGAATAGATGCAAGGACCACATCTTGTATATATTTTTTTGAATAATTAATGAACTTAAGACTGTCACAGACCTCTTACAATTTGTGGCACAACTGTAGTTTCTTCACCCAACCTCAACCGGCTTTTAAGTCCATCGATTGATCTTATAGTTGCAACCTGCGTATTTTTTATAATCTAATCTTAAAATTTTTCAAAATCAACACTTTTTGAACATTAAAAATACAAAACTCTTCAATTCTTTCCGCTTTTGCTGGAAAAAATAAGTGGTGGAAAATGTTTGGCAAATAAATACTTAGATCAACTTTTGTTGATTAGCCGGTGCTTATACGTTTATTTTTCATCACAGCACTTCAGTTTGCACTACCGTATTAATATGAACTAGGCTTTAAAGAGTGTCTTAAGTTACATGTCTTATATCACCTGGGGTACATTACCGTTCCAGTTTTGTACGGACAGGTTTCAGTCTGAATTATGTAATTACTAGCTGTTCCCCACGGTTTCACCCGCATCCCGAGGTAACTACTTAGCGCACCCGGGTAAAAAGTAGCCTATGTTGTTCCTCAGGGTCTATTCTATCTCTGTACCAAATTTCATTTATATCGGTCTAGTAGTTTTGGCGTGAAAGCGTAACAGACAGACAGACAGACAGAGTTACTTTCGCATTTATAATATTAGTAAGGAAGTAAGGATTATAACTTGCTTCATTATTGTACCAGTTATTATGGTTTACATGTCTGCATCTGAGTGTAGGGCTACCCTATATTTAAAGGTCACGAAGCCAGATTCATTGAAAACTTTTTAATTACGGAAAACTATTGAAGTACAAAGTGTATTATGAATTCGGTATTAAGGTATATTTTATTCGCTTTAACTGCATTAACTTACAAGTTTTACTTTAACGGAAATATCATACAGTACCTAAGCATTGTTTTATATGAGTAAATGCATTTCTAATAATGAATAAGTTCCATTATACTTGATAACTTGCTGTTCTAAAAACCTTATTGAAATGCTAGTGCGGATTTTAGGACCAAACCTACATAATGTCTGAGCTGCCTTAATATATTTATACCTACCTTTCACTATCTGAAAGCATAACAGCAATCCTTCAACGTAATGCTATATTTAATATTATCCTAAATTAACAAAACACCCACATATAAAATGATTTAAAAACCGACATCTCCCTAAAATTCTATCTCAAAAATTCAAAGCGAAAAACACTCACCTCTTATATCCGCATTCGCACTCCTCAGAAACACACACAAACGGAAACAATTTATTAGACTTTTTAATACTTCTTACAATCATTTTATTTTATCACAACACACAACAAATCTACACGAAATTATCGCACGATTTTCGACACAGTATTACACAGTTTATTTCACAACAGCTTCGAAGATTCTAAGCTCCAAGTTTCCTTGCGTTTCGCAAATAGCGTATTCCATATAAACCGTGTGGAGCACTGGTGGTTTATATAAAATCAATAACACTGTGTAATTAGGTGGGTGGATGTGTCCAGACGTCATTGCTAGTGGGCGGTTCCCTATCGAGAGATAACTTACTGCAGCCTTATCAATGACAGCTGATATTTCTGTACGATAGATATGGCAATTCTTTTATTATACTACGTATCTAATACAGTAAACAAATACTTAAAAAATATAAGAGGCCAACGTTACAGTAGCACATATTTTCACCTGCATTTAGAGAAAAAATTATACCGACTACATATTTCATCACGTCTGAATAGAAAAACAAAGGAACCCTAATTGGTCAATGACACTACAGTGCCTAATTAACTTGAAATTCTATTAATTTTCCTCATCATTATTGTTTTTACGAGCGACGCGACGCCTCAAACGAGGTTTAATTTATTTGGAGCAAGAAAAATGTTTTATCTGCACTAATTGATATAATTAATTGAACGCTCATCTAAATTATAAAATCGTTCTGTTTCCTCATCAACAGGACCGCTGAAGTATCTGCTTAAGTAAACTTAAAATTTTCCTTAAAACATTAGACTATTCTTATAGAAGAAGAAATAAAATTGTTAGTTTATTTTCCTCCTTGGGTCGTTAAGGTTAATAAATAGAATTCTTGACTGTAAGTTTCAAAGAACTTCAGAGGTACTCTCATTTCAGAGAGAACTAGGTTTTTGATCGCTTTTAAAGTAGTTTTGATTGTAAAGGTAGGTTGAAAATTTAATTTACAATTGAACCTAGAAGTCTTAAAACGTTCATTGTTCAATAATAGTATTAAGAGACAAAATAATCTTAAAATATCAGCTACCCTTGTACCTTCAATACAGGTTTTCCTTACTTCATTCTTTCAGCTAGCAGACACTCAAGAAATAAATGACATTACTTTACTGGAAGGAAAAAAAAACACCATGGATGAATATGTGGTTAGACTTGCATTAGTAGATATTCCCGATGACAGTAAAAAGTGAAGCAAGACATAAGTTTAGGGTAAAATCATTATGACAAAGGTCCTACACTGGACTAACTGAACTGCTAAACTATCTATTCATAGTAAATCAGGGGCCGTGCCATCACGTGTTTTTGAAATCACTATACAGATGTGAGAGCGAGACACAGCTAATAAAGTCGTATAACAAGATCTCTTTTTCACAACGAAACTATTCCTGCTTTGGCACGTCATGGAAAGGCCCCAGAAGAAGAATGGAAAGTCATTATGCAGAGCGGATGGAAAATGGATGCTGCCGATTCCTAAAAGAAAGAATATTATGGATGGAAGGAAGCGTTGAATAAAAAGCGAATAACTAAATCTTGAAAGAGATGTATTGCTGTTTGGGCGAAGTTTCTATACGAGATATCTTCGACGATGAAAAGCTTTTTGTCGATATCTTGAACAAAACCGATTTTGTTTTCAAGTAAGACAAGTGAAGTTGTGTTAATAAATGGTATTGCACGTAAAATGTGCAAAAACTTTGTTAAACATGATATCATCGAGTATAAATGACATCATGATGTTATCAAATATCTGCTGCTATTTAAGAATTCTTATCGAAGAACAGGCGAACATGTTTTTTTTATTTTACGTGACTAAGACGAATTGAGATGATGGTTTACGGGCTCCTCAACATCCCAGGTCCTTAGGAACGAGCTTATATGCCGTCAGACATAATTTTCAATCCAGTGAAAATGATGAAGGTATTTTAGGTACACATCTATTTCAGTTAAAATATATCAAAACGTTCCTTATTTTACATTAAATGTCAAACTTATTTAATAAGCGTTTTAAAGAACTTTAAGCTCAGAATTACAAATTCTAAGTCTACCCCCAAAAGGATTTATAATTTTATGCTATGTACTTAAATACTTAAACACCAATCCTGCCAGCCCACTACTATAGTTTGCAACTTATAATAATTCTGAATACAAAACATTTTTGGCAAAGTTAATTTTAACAAGAAAATCGTACACAAAGCGGCATATTAGCTACTGTTATGATTGCGTGGGCGTTCTGCTTACTTTACTTGTTGGAGGGCAAAGGAACAACCCCAAGGGAATGTTTTTGACGAACCGCGGTCCGGGGCAACATAATGTTTTTATTAAGCTTCGGGCAATTTATGGAGGTCGTGTTTGAGATGGTTTGCAAGGCGTTTCTGGACTTTTGATTTATATTTGATTGAATTTAAGACATGTTATGGATGGATTGAGTGGTCATCGGTCAAAAAGATGGTCTCCTTGTGTAGTAGATCATATAAGAGGCAGGGATCAATGAAATCCTTGGATAAACATAGGACGGCAACTGCTTCGCGAAAATATTCAGCACATGCGTAAATAATGCCTCTTTAAAATGTAAGCTGAAAAGTTATTATGAATAATAATTTTAGGTCTGAGATCTAAGATAGAATTCTTGATATTGAATAACAAATTTTGTGATTTTAAGATGCTAGTTTTCGTTTCATTAATACAAAATGCTTCAATATTCTAATTTCAAGGTTAAATATTAGCATATTCAAAAGACTTGCTGAGCGAAATCAATTTTAAAAGTCCTGCCTATTGCATTCGTTTTATGATCAAGCAATCCGCCAATTAGTGCAATGTTTACATCGTGCATATTTCAACCACATTGCGAAATCAGAGGCACGTAGGCACAAAAGGCGACGAGCCTGATGACGGTGGAGGTCATTCTGAGGCAAGCGATTTTAAGGTCGTGAACCATAGAAAGATGGCCAGTTGCCACATCCTGTCACAACCTGCTTAATTCATCATTAATACATGGTTTGCTGTCTTTATTATTTGTAAGTAGGTATAAAGCATTAGTTTTTAAGATTTCGTAAGAAAACAGGTAGACGACAAAGTAATATAAAGTCGGAATACACATAAACCTGCACATTGTTCTCACATTTTTTCGAAAACAAATGTAAAACAAATATTGTAAACTATAACACGTTGAAAAAGAGTAACCATGGAGTTTCTTGCTCGTTCTTCTCCATAGGAATCTACGCTTTGGAACGGGCAAATAGCTTCAGTTTTTCTTTTTTTTGACTAACGGACTGACTCGTAATTATTTATTTATTAGACAATTCAAAAGTGCCTGTAAATAGTCTAATTGAAATAAATGTTTTGAATTTTGAATTGAATTTTGAATTATTAATGAGTTTTCTTGTTTACTTTTAATATTCAAGAGACTAATCTTAAGTAGTGTTGAGGCGTTCAAAGGTTTGTACTGATTATTTTAAGATTTATGTAGTAAAGCACTTTGCACTTGTAGTTAAGCATTTATGTAGTATGTAGGGAAGCACTGAGCTATCGGGAAAGGTTTTATTGCTATAGGTCTAGTTTTCCACGATGAAGGAGTAGATGCATTTGAGCTGATATGATAATCCACATTACATATACTCTTGCCAGTAGTAAAATGTTTTGTACTAATCGAGTTATATTTCCGCGTTACACTAAGGGCCAAGTTCACAGACTGTTGGTTTCGTAATCGACCCGTTAAACAAAAAGGTACTTTAACCAGGATGCTGGAATTTTCGTGTTACCTATTCCTAGTTTAACCCAGGTTTGGTAATCGACCGTTTCAGGAATAGAAATCTCAAATAATAGCTACCTACGTTACCCATCAAAAGTTGGAAGTTTGAATTAATGGTAAACAGTTGTTTTAAGTTAATCGGACCATTATCAAGGCGGTGAACTTGGGCCTAAGTAAAAGAGGTGCACATATATGGATAGTTAAATGTGGGTTGCGTTACTTTAATTAGTATTACAAAACAAGCCGGTATGATTGTCATATTAGATTGTGTTTGTAGTCTCTTGAAAAAAAAAAACGATATTTAAAAAGCTGTTTTACTAGAACTTTTGATACGGCAAGCGCAACTTTATCTTTAAAAAAAATTACAATAAAATCCTTAAACCCCATCAAATCACTTTTGTTTCAGATTATTTCGCTCAAAAAGCACTGTGGAAGCCAGTATGGTTCACAGATACTTGCATATTTAAATGATCGCCAAGTTATGAGTACATTTTGGGTCTAACCGGGCTTCGCAAGGCCGTGTCACGTGGGTGGCGTATTTGCAAATCCCTGGCAGGCACGCCTATTAGCTACTACTTATTAGGAATGGAAACAAGATATCAATTACGTGTCTCTTTGTTTGAGATATTTATCTTCTTGGAAGTTTATGTGGTCTATATTTTCTTTAGAAGTTCAATTCAGGACCTTTACAATTCATCATTAGTTAAGTAATTAGTTCATCGTCAAGTCTATGAGTTGACTTGAAGATCAACCCTACAGCTATAAATAACCAAAAAAATAAGTCAAAGTTTTGTTGAATTAAACTGCAAACACTTGAGAAAATAAAATCAATACTGCACTTTAATTATCGAAATCAATCACCAGTTAGCAATTCCATTGACCAATACATGAAACGTTACGAATGACGTAATAAAGTAACCTGCCCACGTTTGGAACAAGCCTTATGACGTCATATTCGGGGGCGTACGGTCTCGTTTCCAGCGATGTGTACGTAACGATAAAAAAAGAAAATAGAAGGCATAAAATGTTCAGCTGAAAATGTACCCTTTATGATCATCCAGCCTTTTGTCTCAGTTGTATTGTGTTGACGCGGTCTTAATCCGGCACGTTTCTATCACTCATCACCTCACCTTTTTATCCACTTATCCCACGTGTATGTACGTTCAAGTTCTTCAATATTTCTTAAAATAGTTTCTCCTAGTTTGTTTAACATTGCCCAAGAAATCTTTCCTCTACTACCCTCAAAATTTCTAGATTTTAAGTCTGCCACTACAGACGCAAACAGATAAAATATACAATTATGAGCCTTAGATCTTCACTAAAAGGTTTATTATAGGCCGTATTCATTGTTAAGGACTGATGAATGGTGACTTGGCTAATAATGATAAAGGGACCTTCTGTATCATGTCTGTCTCGTTTCCAAAATGAGTACAGATCTATTAGTCCACAAGTGGGTAGTCGAATTAATTTTATCGCTTGTACACACCCACTATAAGGTTTTATGGACGGTCGAGAAACATTTGTAACGAAAATCACACGGTATGTTTTATGTTTCAATATTTTAACCAAATTATGGATGTTTAATCTTCTTGCGTAACTTAGGAACAAATTACGACCGACTCAAAACATTTTATCTGGTATGCTGTTACAATTTTATCCTTATAAGCTTGATTTAGAATGAGGCAACTCAACTAAATTAAACTAAAACATTTATTTTATTGAAATTCGATCAAAAAGATGTATAATTTCAATTATACATATAAAATCTGACTTTATCTAACATCTGACTGTGACAAGTCACAGTGTAACGAATTATTTTTTGGCTCAAATACTTCTCAAATGTAATTCTTCTTATCTCGTAACACTTTCCGTGGTATACACCGTGACGACAGCTACCCGTGAAGTACACTTATAAAATGTCCATTTCTACTGTGACATTACGTGATATTATACCATAACACCATAATCATAGTTTCACTTTCACATGGCGGCTATGCAAATCAGTCACTACGTACATTACAGTAGAAAGTGTATATAATGGTTACTAATATTTAAACAAATACGGGTGTATAATTACGTTTAGTATTGTACTAGCTGTTTCCCTCGGTTTCACCCGCATCCTAAGGGAACAACTTCGCGCACCCGGATAAAAATATACTATTTATTAATCCAGGTTGTAACCTATATGTGTACTAAATTTCATTGACATTCATTCAGTAGTTTTTGCGTGATGCGTGTACAAACATACAGACTACAGACAAACATTCTAAAAAAATATGTTTTGGCTTCTGATGCTTTAAAGACCCCCATATTTGTTTTCCTTTAATATCTGTAGTGTACAGACATCGGCCTGTTACAATTTTATTATATGTAGGGGTAGGTACATAGATGGCTTTACATAATTTTTTTAAGTCTAAAAACTGTTACTTCGCAGGTTTGCTAGTGACGTTTCATTTAGAAGCAAAATCAATTTCAACGAACCGCAAAAAAATGTTGCCACGCAAAAACTTTTACGTCTTTGTTAGATAGTGCAGTCACAACGTCAGTCTGAACGCAATTTTCAAAAGATTCAATATGCCACAAATATCTTTTGAATAATTTCTTCCAAGAAGATTTTCATTCCGTCTTCTATAATACGTTGTTCATTTTAAAACGTTTCTCAGTTTTGAAAGAAAACGTGCAGTTTCTAGGTATGTATCTTTATAATATTTTCTTGTTAAAACAGGTCTCATTAGTCTAATGATACCTAGAATTAAATGTAAAGATGAAGTTCTAACAACCTATCATATATTTCTTTGCTACATAAAAGCGTAGTTCAACTATGTCTAGTTTGCCATAGATCATATCAAACGACAGACAGAATGCAAGGTTTACCACATATTACTACATTGATGAATGAATGATGATTAAATAAAAAAAAATGATGTCTCTCAGGGTACTCGAATTAAACGTCTTGTCTCAACGAGTTCTATCTAAGCCATTGCTCCATCTTCTTAATATACAATCAGTTGATTATAAAATCAATAACATTCTTTAAGGTACAGGGGCCATACCACCTCGTGCTTTTACAACCACTATTCATGTGTGAGAGTAAGACACAGCTACTAAAGTCGTATAGCATCATCTCATTTCCACGACGAAACTATTCCTACTTGGAACGTCATGGTAAGGTGAAATACGTCACTCCACGTCAAAAGCAGGTTTGACTTTAGATTATCTCAAATCTAAGTTTAACTACGGATTACAAAATATTTAACGACTAACGGGTAAGTAACGTTAAGTTTTTGTAAGACCTGTAATCTCGAGCATACTGGCGGCATAGCTGACATGTTTATGTGCAATAGGCTTTACTAACCGTGCAATATACCGAAGTAGACTTGCTTGAAGTTGTACGATGTTATACCAAAGCTGTGCTATGTGAAGTTGTTTATTGATGCGAGATAAATAGATAGACTGTGATAATGCTTACAGCCAGATGTTTCAAAAATGTGAGAGAGAGTGTTATACGTGAAATGAAAAATGGATTAAAAAACTTGATTAACATTTTTATATTTAAAAGAACGTATGAAGTTTGATGAAACCGGCCATTAGAGTGGTTGATTAAGCGTTGACCTATTTGGTCCTAAATATTTTGCAGGCTCAACGTTCTCCAATGAAACCAATGCATACAGATGCAGGCATAATCGTCATTATGTTTTAATTTCAATTTAAAGATTCTATCTATACATATAAAATGCTTTGTCCTGAATGACTGACGGATCAATGCACAGCCTAAACCGCTGATCGTAGAGATCTGAAACTTAGAGGGTGTGTTCTTTTTATGACGTAGGCATCCGATAAGACAGGATTTTCCGTAATTCTAGCCCTAAGGGGGTGAAAAGATATGGGTGGCTCGCCATCCGGCAAGGACCAGACCCGCGTCGACGGCGCGTTCGTGTTCCACGCGCGCCTCAAAGAGATGTCAGCATCGTTGACGGGGCCCACCCCCAGGGCCATAGCCTGCCGGGGCTGCGGGACGTTCGAAAGAGATACCGCGCCCCCGGAATACAAAGGGCTGAGAAAGGAACATGGATGGGTTTTAGTCAGTAAGAGTCTGACACTAAACGGCGGGTAAAAAAAGGGGGTGTAAAGAAGGGGCAAAGTTTGTATGAAACTCTCATTTTTTTTGTTTTAATTCGTGTATGCCACGTGGCGGGAATCTAGTCTAATATTAATTCAAAGATATTTTAAAGAACAACTTATTTAATTAGATCATAACTGAAACACACGCTATAAACACAAACTTTACTATAATAAACCAACATTTAAGACACCTATTTTTAGATGAAACCGAAGAACCACAATGCATGCTATTATGCAGTATCTTCCCATGCAACAATGACTCAGCTGAGGAAAATAACTAAGCAATATACTGGCAACCTGTTATTATTGTCAAACTTATGACCTTAGCGTCATCGTACTATAATTGTACTGCAGTTAGTGTCACTTTAATTACTTCTTTACTGACGAATGCTTTTTAATCAAGTAATAGCGAAGAGTAAGGCTCAAGTTCACCGACAAGATAACAGTCCGATTAACTCAAAACCGCTGTTTACCATAAATTCAAACTTCTGTATTACGATGGATACCTTGTCATTTGGGGTTTTTATTCCTAAAACGGTGTATTACCAATCCGGAGTTAGACAGGAAGTGGATAATACGAAAATTCCAGCTTCGTGGTTAGAAACGATTTTATTTAACGGGCCGATTATGTAACCATCTATCGGTGAATTTTGGCCTAAATAAAATGTCTGAAGGCTTGCGATGGTAAATTATTTTCTACAACACTGAAATGTGCGTACGTCATGCTCAAACATTTATGTACCTACATGTTTTGTGAGATAATGGACGTCAGATGACTATTTTGTTTTTGTTTAATTTATTAGGTACTTACAATGTTTTATAGTGTCATGTTTTAACCGTGCGACGTGACTTTGTAATGCTGAATAAAATAAATGTGTTGCTTTTGATCAGAAAGAGATGTTATAGCATCAGGTTTATATTATGGTCAAACATGTAACTAAAATTATATACACTTACTAGCTATATATATTCGTCAAGACTAACGACACTGAAAATTACCAGCAAACATCTGTTCAATTAAGGCTCTTAACGGGTAGCTCTTATAACTCAAAATCACAAAAGTCGTCAAAAATCATGATCGAAGTTATAAATAATTTCGTTATTGTATTCGTAAATAGAACTCTCGTGTTAGATACACGGTCACGTCAACGTCTCCTTTATTCGCTGCTCGACGTCGACTCGTGTAAAAGGGTCTTTTGAAAAGAGTGCGGAGGACCTCCTGACGTCACTGTCGACGGAAACCTCCCGAACAATAGGAGTAATAGGCACGCGTGTGTGAGCGGGGCACACTGTAAGTGACAGCGATATTATTTTCCTGTTTGGTTCCTATACATTTGATATCAAGATAATCAATATTATTTGAGTGGTTTAATTGCTTTATTTTTTGTGTGTAGGGTCAACATTTCTATAAGGTTTCCAAAAAAAAAACAATTTTTCAATAGACAATAAATTTTGGTTTGATTTATCTAATATTTAATTTGATATAAAAATCATACATTTGCTCTGCCCAATATACATATGATTGTGTGAAAATAGCTTTCAGTGTGACACTTGGACCTCATCATTGTCTGTGGTATGAGAGGTCCCCGACGAACTGTCGAGCTTTTGAAAGGACCTACAAGACGTAGGCACCCTTTGTTTGCTCGGAAACGGTTGTTATGTACAAAGACTCTATGTGGAGCGCTATCTTCTATGTAATGTTACCCTATTCCGTGAAGGTTTTATTCAATTATACGTTTAACTTATGACTCACCTGACATCATCCTGCAAGTGTTTCAACTCGCTTAGTTCCAGCTCACGCCTCAAGTTGGAGACTTCACAGAGGAGCACGTCCCTCTCTGTTGACACCTTCTCCAGCTCGGCCCGCAAGCGGATCACCTCATTGGTGAGATCCATCGTCGCCATCTTGACGACTATCGGTAACCGCTATCGACACAACACATCACTAATCACAATGACACTAGGCGCATAAGCCAATCACCGTCGTTCATTTTAATTATGGAACATCACTCAACGTTGTCGTCACACACACGTCACAATACAAACAAGGATGGGGTAATTTTGAAACTGTTCACTTGTGCGGAATTACGTCAAACCTCTCCGTTCCAGTGTTTCAACTCGTTCAGTCTACATCGCTGGCATCTGAAACAATAAATCATTCCGTTAGGGCTGGAACGTAAAAGAAGATTGTTCAGTTGGTATGAGAGGCCAAAATATTCAGTTCATAAAGTGCGCGGAATACAATGGCGCGGGTATGAAGTTACAACTACGTGGAGCAATAATACTGCGCTATGAATAACTAAAATTGTTCCCCTTATTGGTTGTTTCCAGCAAATGTAGTTTTTCTTTGCATAACTTTGTTTTATTGCGCCCGAATGAATGGTGAAAGCATGTTTGTAATAATCCTGCATTGCTTGAACTCGAGGTAGACATATTTGTCTTTAATATCATTCTTGTTGGTCTATTCAGTTTGCAAACAGTATCATGGTTATAATATTAGTCTAGATTAAATTTATATAGTTAGGTCATTGAAATACTAGATACACATATTGTGTACTATGTTAGGTTTATAGCTGAAACTAAATTTTGGGATAAACTAGTTTGTCTCAGACGGAACTTGTACTTCTAAAGTGTGTTAGGACCGATTACTTTAGACTAGGCTTAACTAGTTTACCCTTGTATTAAGAACAGAAGCAGTCTAGCTGTTATGTACTCGACAAGTCAAGATTTTGAACCTAAACCTAAAGAAGCACAAAATTGTTTCTTCATATCTGCTATAAAACTGGCGAACATTTGAAGAAAATTGGTTGTTCCTATAACCAAAAAAAGTATAAATTTACAGGTCACATTAGACATATCTGCGTGATGTGAGGACTAAAATTAGTATTAACAGGGATTATCGCCGGTTACGTGTCACCATTATTCAATAAAGTTGTCTCAAAGGGCTTCTGCGTATTGGCTTCGTGACCATGTTCGCCTCCCAATAGTCCTGTACATGGCAGAGGCGGCACAAAACGAGGAAATTTGATGCGTCTTCTAGAATATGGTTTAGCCCATCATCATATTAGCCGAGTAGCTACTGGACGCAGGCCTATTCTCAAGCATCGCCACAATGACTTTCCAGCGCTCTCCGCATCCAACTAATCCCTCGTCTAAGAAAGATAAGTTTTAGTTTAGCTTATTCCTACAACAAAATTCGTAGTCTTTAGATGCAACGATTCGGAATTCTCGATTTCCGTACATTTAACCTGAATTCGTTCCATATGTTTAAAGTTAATGTAAAAGACAGTAATTAATTGGCCACGATCTAGTCGTCAGTGGGATTTTATAATTAATTCTCTCTTAACTCGGTTAGAGACGCATCAGTTACATTGCCGGCCGGAAGAATACGTGATAAATGCTTCTTTGGCTCGGTGCAAGTCTCAAGCTTTCACGATAAATGGTAGACGTTGTGTAATAATATGATTTTTTTTTTTGCGGTGAAGATAATATTTTTTTCTAAAGCTGGTTTTGTTGAAATTAATTGCTGTTTTTTAATATAAATACCACTTATATTATACAAATACTTTGTTCTTGTATTTTAATGTTGCCAATCAAATGGATGTCATCATAGGTATGTGTCTTATTAAATGCAAATTCCTAATTTATAATACCTAGCTTCAGTGAGAAATAACAGAAATAATAAAGTTTTACAGATTACGAGGAATTATTTTAATTTTATTTGTAACACAATATTGAAATATTATCAAAAAAATATGAAATTATATTGCATTGCATGAATTGATGACGACCTGATTTCTTAAAACTTGGACCACAAAATCACTTTGATTCCGGGTGTCGTTCGCCTTGGCCGGACTCAGATGAATGAATTCACAACTCGACAGTCACTGAGAAATTACTTAATTTTACAATTACCGTCGCTCTAGACTTATTATAGCGTGAAGATACGACGATACGGCGTGTCTAAATGAAGAGTTTCACTATCGATTTAAATAATGGCTCAACGACACTGCATTTGATTTCTTGATTTATTTTAGTGTGGTTTTAAATGAGTTATTATTACTGTTTCTATCGGTTTCACCCGTGTTCTGAGCGAATTGATTCTGGAACCGTCTCCAAGGGCTCATCTATCACCATACTAAATTTAATCGAGGGTAGGGTTAGTCGTTTTCCCTACCGTCAAAGCCTAAAAAAAACAAATGCATATTCGCATTTATAATATTTGTTAGGATAAGGAATAAGGATTCTTCTTCATATATTGACAACAGCCGTTTAGGATTTACAAACCTCTTTGGGATAGATCAACAAACAACTTAATTAATTCTTTAAGCCCGAACTTCTTATGGTACGGTCTCAGAAATAAATCTGTTTCTGTACTTATTATGCTTGCTCTATTAGCTACTATAATATACTAATATTAAAATTAATGTGAAAGGTTTGTCCAGCTTCTCTATTTACGTGCGTTCATCATCAAGTACGTACGTATATATATTATGCGTTTAATTATATCTAAATCTTCCTATAACAGCTATAAATAAATTGCTACAAGAGCTAAAGTTAAAAGACGGCGGAATACAAAGTCACTATTTACGCTTGATAGTCCATTTCCGTCGAAACGTTGACTTCGATTCGATTCGACTCGATTTTGTCAACCAAACTGCTTCTTGACTTCACTCTATATATAGAACAATTTGTAGCTAATAGAAAGTCACTATAAATAGTAATGAAGACATCTTTCTAATTATAAGTCTTTGTAATAATTTAAATTAATTGTTTAAAAAGTTCGTCTATAACCTACAATTTTCTGTGGGAATCTGGTCTTTTGATTCATGAATCACAATTGAGTAGCAAGTGTTCAAGTAAATTTAGCAATTAGAGGTCATTAACCTGTGAATTATGCTGACATACCTATATAATTTGTGGCTATGGTATTGAACTTTCGTTTAAGGTCAATTTACTCGTACTTTCAAACCTTGAGTTTCATTTCTGGTTTTAAAGTAATTGCTAAGATAATTGGTCAGTCTTTAATTACCTTAGTTGGTATAAAAGATTCCTACCCCATCAGGGTTCATTTGTGCCTTTGTGTGGCCTAGAAAAATACCAGTTCCTAATCAAAGAAAAAGCATTGATCACTGACCTAACTAACCTTACCTTAGACTTTGAGTATATGTTTTATCTCATTAAGTATCGTAATATAACCTTAAGGTAAACGTCGGTCCTTATTCAGTACTTAAGGACCAAAAAAAGATAATGACCGTAACGTCTTCCTGTACGTGTTTGGAAAGTTACATTAACCAAGTCACAGAGTTAAGTAAAAATCAATCTTCAGCCGTTTTATTCCTTTTTCGGGGTAATGAACATAGTTAGCCCAACTCCCAATTAGCAAATATATGACAAAAAGTGCTCTGGAGCAAAAAAAGCAACTGAAAGCTGATAAAACGTGATTTAATTTTATGTTCAAAAGCGACACCGAGTCGCTAATAAAGTTAGTTTCGGTAACTGCACCTGAGTAAATTCAACATGTGCTACTCAAATTGTAACTGGTTGCCGTTAAAAATGAGAATTTTGGAGCTTGTTATAAATTTTTTAAACTTAACTTTTGCAAATTAAGTTAATTGGGTGAGAGACGAGATTAATATGATTTTTGATAATAGCGTTGATTTTTGTCTCTCTTAGTGTTAATTTTGCTCAATGCTTGTCCAAAATAAGTAAACGATTTTTGTAGGACCATTATGAACCAAATGAAAATTTAAATCTATATATATATAAATGAAACCCGTTTTCCGTTGTCACGGCATCACGCGTGAACGGCTGGACCGATTTGGATGAAATTTGGTACGGAGATAGAAGAGACGGTTTCAGGCTACTTTTTATCCGGATGCGTTAAGTAGTTTCCCCGGGACGCGGGTGTAAGCGCGGGCAACAGCTAGTACTATAATATATTAATTTGTATATTTTGAGAACAGCGTAACAATGTCATGTGACTTACACGTCAAAGCTCTCATAAAAGTATACTTCGAACACAATTTTTTTATTCAAGTACGCACAATTTTGAATGCGAATGACAACGGATGAAAATCCGCCTAAAAGGTTACGGGTACAAAATATTTTTTTACCCAACCCGGATGCCTAGTTCCTTAGGGATATAAAAACGAAATAAGGTTTCATCTCGTTACACAATCATGTATTGAAAGTGAAGCCGCGTTTATGCGAGGGTAATTCGATCAATTGTAAGGTAAGAAACTTCATGTTTTCAGTGAGGGATCAGGGAAATCCGATGTGATGGGAGAATAAAGTGGCAAGGAGGTTCCCACGTAGAATTTCTGTTTCTGTCTTTTCAATGACTAACAATATACTTTGAGGAAGGAAGAATATCGGGTTCGAAGTAAGAAAGGAATATATAAACAAGTGCTAACTCTATAGGCGTAGTGTTGTTTACTATGTGGCGAATATCAATGGCTTCTTTTTCTTACATCTTATAAAGAGTTATTTGCTCATTCATAGACTGATGGGATAGAGTCAAACACCAGGTTATCGTATTACAAATAAGCAGTACTGCTTTATTATTAACCACTTTTACTGCCTACAAGTAGTGTCATGCTTAAATTAGCACTTTCTATTACCAGTAAAAGTCCTGATTTCCCTTTCGCGATTATACTAAACCATTCTCTAAGTGATGAATCTGTAACAGATACAAAGCCACAACCGAAATAAGACGTTCAGCTGATAAATACAGGGTCTAATTCAGTTCAGCACGTTACACGCCTCGCTGATTAAATTATCTTAGAAGCTGCAACTGTAATTATATTTAGGAAGACACGGGAAACATGAGGGATATTAAGAAATGGTGCATTGCAGCATAATAGTTTTGTTTTGTAGAAATTTATTAGATAAACGTTGAGAAATTTTAGTTTTAAAAAGATAGAAAATATTTCTATCTTTTAAGTCATGTGCTATACAAAATTAAAATTAAATGATTGGATTTTTCAAGACGAAAGTTTCGATAAAAGCTCAGTATAGAAGAAGGTAATGGCTTAATTTAAGGCGGCGATATATGTGAATTGGGTGTAATTTGTGTTACATTAAAACGTTTTTTCTCCGTCATTTTTATCGAAAATGCTTCGAAAAAAATACATAATAATCTATGCCATACAAAGCAGGTCCTTCTTTTCAAAAATAAAAAAAAATCAATTTAAATATCAAAAATAATTGAGCAAAGTATCATCTATTTTCTTAGTTACTACGGTTTTTCTCGTAAACTATCAATCTCAGGATTATTTTATTGTCATCACCATATTAAATAAAAGAATACCGAGGGAACCTTCTTCTTATTTTTCCAGATTAATGCCCTAATTATTTTTAACGATTTTTTTACGTAATCGATACTCGTTATTCGCGTGAGCACCCCTCTGCCGTCCTAAGAATCAGTGCGGGACGAGACGCTGTGCTGAACGGACCTGTGACACATTTCTCCGAAAACTGCACTATTATTTTATTTGTGGAATGCGAAAGTTTGGATGGATGTATGGACACGGTAAAGGTATCTAACAGTATTGTGACTCGGCCCTGTTCGGGATATAACTACCTACAGCCGCGCGGTACTCACACACGCGATAGGGCTGCCTGCCTATATAGTGTTTTAATTTCATCAACCTACTCGTACTTGAGTTTCTTTCTTGTTTTGTGAATGTAAATAATATATATTTTTATTTTCAAAAATGTTTTTTTTGTGAATGAAATAGGAAGTGTTCAATAAAAATACATGTAAATCTTACTAGGTTGATACCTATCATTTATTACTCATATATTCATTTCATAATGATATTTCGCCTAATTCAATAATATTTATGTTTATAAATAGCTAATTACATAAGTAAGTAAATAGCCTAGAGTGGGAAACTACTTTTTTTTAACGTAAGCGCACTTTTTACGCCCTATCTACTTATTTATTAATTAATCTGGGTTTTTTTACTCAGTGGAAAAATCGAAATATCTGCCTATTAAAAGCAAAAACAGATTACGTCATTGGTAGACATATCCAAAAATTATAGTTATACCTTCATATCCAGGTAATTTAAAAATGTTATTGATTAATTCAAGGAACCAATACATATTAAATAAGTACATGAACTTATTTTTAGTGGAAAAATCGCGCGGTTATTGTTAAAAAATACCGGCCAAGTGCGAGTCGGACTCACGCACTGAAGGTTCCGACATTTGGAATTTTATTTTTTATTTTATTATAATAGGTTCACCAACAATTGTTTACACCATTTCAATTATAAAACACATGCTTAACGATAATATTACAGTGTAACAATCACTTATAAGTGAACACCACATGCTTAAATTAATATCAGACCAAAAGTGAAGCTAACTTACTCAGTTATGCACATACTTTGATGATGACAATACAACGAAGTTAAAATCAAAATTACAATCATAATAAAAAAATAAAATCAAAGTTACAATCAAAATTAAAAATTAAATTAAATTTAAAACCAATATTAAATTGAAATTATAATAAATTTCACTTGGAAAGAATATTATACGCAATAAAGTCGCAATTGGTTATTTGACTGTATTTTTTTTATTAGAAATACATACATAACTAATTAACGAAAAGATTAACAACAGTGAAAATACGAATGTATTATCCTAAAAACGGCCTAGTTATAAGCATTTAAAAAGTCATTGCTAGAAAAAGAGAGCACATGCAGCACATCATTATGTCAAAACGCTGTATAACTCGACATTTCCTAGAACAAATTATGTTTCGCGTGATAAGGATAGAGAATTCCCCTTCCAAAAACTTTAAAAGCATGGATGTTATTTATTTTAACATTGATTTAATTATTTATTTTTCGACACTTCGTTTTGTTTCTATGGAATCTTTTCAATGAAACAGCATTTTAGTACATTTTAGTTGGTGGTCAAATACCTAATTATCTTGTTTTTTTTCGACCGCATAATTAAGTTTATTTGTAGGGGAAAATTGCTGATTACTTAAAAACTGTTAAACTTAAATTCATAGTTTTATTTTCCCTGTAATATTTAAATTAATGTCTATCAATCATTATTATTTTAGATTTTTCCCTTCTCAAATTACGGAGATAAAAATGACCGTTCCCCCGGTATTTTTTTGTGCGGATTTCATTATTATTCGAAAATTAAAAGACATACAAGAAAACAAAAAAATATATTAGAATGTGCAAATAAAGACCTTTCATATGATACCTCACATGACCTAGTAACTATACTTTGAAATTTTAAACACCCACTTTCCCTCACTTTTCCAATAAAAGCAATATGATTTTTATTTTTTTTTCATTTGCGATACGCATGAACAATCGTTCTTTATAACTGTTCCAAATTTCAAGTCAGTGTGACAGACGGATAGACAGACAGACGAATTGAAACCATAAGGGTTCCTTTTTACCATTTTTGGTACGGAACCCTAAAAACAACACACCGTCCGTTCGCTGCACTGCGGCACAGTCGCGACTATCTGCATGCCGAGATCGAGGCGCGTAGGCATAGCTCGCGATTCATCCGTTTGTATGAAGTTGGAATACTGTATAGATAATATTACCGTGGAATGGATGTCTGTTCCCTTTTCACGCCAAAACGGAACGCTAATGAACGGATTGGGCTGAAATTTTACATATAGGTAGTCCTAGGCTTGGAATCAAACATAGGCTGTGCTTTTTATCCCGGAAGAAATCGTGCGGAACCGCGGGCAAAAGCTAGTACCTAATAAAGAAACATCATAGGCACGGAAATGTTATCTCGTGAAAAAACTTGTAGGTTTTCTAGGCTGGGTTATCTATTTATGTAGGTAGGCACTTAGCGACTTACTATATTATTGAATTGAATTGGTAATAAAATAATGAAATGATTATGAGAAGATGGTAATAAATGGTAGCACACAAAAATATTTTAACTGAACACTTCTTATTATTTCACTATCCACAAATTGAATAAAAAATATATTAACATTAAAAAAATAGAAAGAAACTCAAGTAGGCAGAAATACTGTAAGCCGGCAGCCCTATCGTGCTGTGCAAATAGTTGGATTATTATTTTGCCGTGCCATGCGCTGCGCGTACGTAATTTTTGTCAGGGGAGGTGTGGAGCCTGCGCGGGGTATTTTCCTTGGTTACGCCCACTTGAGCAAGGTCATCGGCGTATATCCCGCTCTTAAGAACATAGATTGCATAGTACACTTCAGACTTTACATAAGATTTCTAAAACGAGAATCACGATCCCGGAAGTAAAGAAATAGGGATTATGTCGTCGGTTGAGTTTCAAAATTTTAATTACAGTGATTTTAGTGAGTTTAGAAACTAAATAAGTTCGATAACATTTAACTTGTATCTTTATAATTAAAACTAGCTGTTTTTCGTGGTTTATAGCGCCTATAACCTTCTCCAGGGTCCCCTATAGCTCCGTACCGAAAAAAATTAAATCATTTCAGTAAATCCAGATATTAACCCCTACAACCCCACAAACTATACCTCTCTATAATATTAGTATAGATACGGCGCCAAATCTTTTAATTATGATAAGGCATAGCTCCGCCTATATTTTTATATTAAATTACAAATACATACTTCAAAACTTTTAAAACTACTAACGCCATCTATGAACGATCTACGACAACGCGAGACGCACGCGTCGATCAGCTGATCAGTTCGATGAAAGTGAACGTTACGCTAACAGATGTCGCTAGCAGTACAGAAACGTCAACAAATGACAAGCGGAGATTTATTTACTGCGTGGGAAGCGTAGTAAAACTGTTAACCGTATTGTATGAATGAGTTACGACGGTGAAGACAGTGATTTGTAAGGGAAACTGTATGATTTGAGATTGTAAGCAACTTTATCGACTTGTTTGTACTTTTTTGGCAGTAGAGAAGTTGACGTTGGGGACTATGTCCGGTTAGCTTACGTCATATATCATCCGGTCATGTGGATAACGGGCTTTTACTGCTTCTTTGTTCTTATTGAATAGTTAACTAAGCCCTTCATTGCTGACATTTAAATTATATTTTAATTTTGATAAGTTGTCCTGTTTAATAAATACAAAACGTAGTTAAAAATGCTAAACACTATCGTAATCATTAAATCCAATGATATATGACATAAATAGTGTATATCTACTATAATATGAACATACTACGTATATTTTTATTAAGATTAAATCCTATGATAAATTGAGCTCAACATCAACACTTCCGTTTTAGAAGCACCGTTTTCACTACAGTATGACCAGTATATTATGATATACTAGCTGGTTCTGCCTGCAGAGGCTGAACGTCAATAGTACGTCCAATTTTGGCCATTTAAATTTAGTTTCGATATACACCGTCTGTCAAGTTATATTGGATACTTCTATGAAAGTGACCCTCCGGGATTTGCTTCTCATGACCGATTGATCCCTTCGGTAGTAATCCGGTTTTATGCGAGCCGTTCACAAACAAACAAATAAACCTTCTTTTTTGTAGTATTTGTATGAACTTACTTTTTTATTAAAGTTTCCCTGTGATCAAGTTATAGTCCTTTCAGTACTTATTGTTTAGTAGAAGATTTTGTTGAGACGTACTAATCATGGATTTTAGTTAGTTATCGATTCATAGAATCCATTTTTGCTTTGTTTTTATATCAGATGATGGTTACAATGACTGTAACTTCAACTTCACAGTTGGTAAACTTATCAATATTGTCTCGTAATAAGACAATAATCTTCTTACCCTAAACGTAATGAATGATATTAAATTTAATATTAAAGTAGAAGGCTTTTAAAATTAAAAGAAAACAAATTCCAATTAGAGAGAGAGAGAGAGAAGAGATGAACCAGCACAACCACGAATATAAAATATCGATTCACTGTTTCAACAAATCGAATTCTACCAAAAACTACTAGGATACCCGCAAAACTAACAGATCTAACGACTAAAACTAATCTAGGCTAGTCAAACAAAAAAATGGTGTAGCGACACGATGGCCACAAATATCAAAATGGCTGACACGACCTTCTCGATCGAGAACCAATTAAAAAGTTCCATCTACCAGGTACAAAAGTGAAATTGGGTGGACCCCCCCTTCCCACTCACTTCCCGGTTCGTAAGGTAAACATTGTTCAACTATGTGGGATTCTGGAACGAGTCTTTTATAGTTCCAGCGAAATGTATTTGATGTGAAATGTATCGGATATGAGTTTTATTGGAAGCGAAACTGATTTTGATTATGTTTAGTTTAATATAATGTGTTTTAACTTCATTACTCTTTTCATTCATTTCATACCAAAAATGACACTTTTGATAAAATTCATAGATTTTTTATTAAAGGATGTTGGTTGAGAGATTAATCAACCACCACCATCAAGTATCATAAATTCAAGCGCATGGTTTATTAAAGCGAACATGAATTCAAAACATTTCTTTTTAGGAGTTCTTTTCAGGAAGGCTAAGTAAATGAAAGTATTGTAAGAAAATTAAAATTCCACAGTTGACTTAGCAGATAAAGAAGTCATGTACTCGATTTTTCATTCTGATGTCCAGTCAGTGCAACTCACTAGCGAGATTAGATCTCTTAGAGAATCTTGAGTAATGAACAACAAAGAGATTGCAATCTCGATAAATTTAAATAAAACAACCGTAATTTTAGGTGCCGTTTACGCGAAATGAACATTAATGAAGCTATACAACTTTAAAAACACAAAAACAATAAAAATTGGTTGGATAACAAAGTATTACAAAGTGATTTTAATTTAAAGAGAAACGTTACCAACATTGAAAATAAACTATTAGCTGTAAAAACAGCTGCTCCATTAAAGCTGAAATTGAACTTTGTGAGAGCTATTAGTAACTAAACTTCCATTCAATCCTTCTTTTGGTTTGATAAAATAATTATCTTCCATATCTACATCTTCAGTATTATTTCCATTAGATATAGGATTTTGACCACAATAACAATACTTCGCATTTTTTATATGATTAGGAATATCTGCTTTAAATAGAAAATCAATTATTTAACTAGTAAACTTTTAAACCGCAAGTAAGTTAAGAAAGCAGGTTAATTTTGAGATTGCTGACTGAACGCAGTTTTTATGTATTCCTTCTGCATAAAATTGTCTACTCGGATAATTAAAGCGCGGCACTAATTCCCGTCCTAGTAATAAACTAAGCGTGTAAAAACGTAATTAAAATTCAATAACGAGTTTTTTTACCCCTAGAACCTTTCACATTCACTTATGCACAGAAACTTCGTTCGACCCAATTAATAATTACTTGCACGCCACGTGATTGCCCATACAATATTCACGGGCCAATCAATAGTTAATTTTTATTACTACTAGCTACAGTAATTGAGTTAGTACGAGTTACTAAACTTTTAAGAAAAATCTAGTTATTTTCTTTTCTTTGATCACTTTTCTTGTTTTAATGGTTTGTTTTGAACTTTTGAAATTAACGGTTTTCTCAAGACAATTTTGATAGGTTTAAACGAGATAAAATTACAAGTTGTTTTTTACATGAGTTTCGTGGTTGTCGACGAGGTTTGTTTCAAGAATATCATTATCAGTTGTCTACCACTTAATCCTCATCTATATCTCATATCTTTTTTAGTTTCAGGGATTGTAAGGGTTGATCGACGTTCTTAATTTTTGCTTTTAGCGTTTATTGATGATTTCCTTTATTTTGGTTGTTAAAAAATCAAGGCAATCAATTTTGTCATAAAATTCTAACCGCTCAATCGTGTAATTGGCTGGAAACATAACTTTTAACATAGCAACCAACTCTTAACAGCTGTATATTGAATGTATTCCCAAACCAAGACAAGAGAATGATAACTAATCGCCTTATTCCAATAGCCTTTACGACTTCATCATCATCATCAGCCTATAAATTGTCCCACTGCTGGGCACAGGCCTCTTCTCATATAGAGAAGGCATGAGCATTAATCACCACGCTTGCTCAAGGCGGATTGGCGATTTCAGACTTCTTAAGTCACGGTGTTTTCCTTCACCGTTAGTCAGTGGTGTCTAAGATATACTTAGAAACTTCGACTTCAACTTCAACATAATACTATCCACATACTATTCAATGTAACGAAAGTAAGCGTGTAGTAAACATGTCATAATAATCATAATCCTTGGTGAATTGTGTTATAAGTACAATGACATTCATTGACCATTTCACTGTGACTCATTCCTGGTTTAACAATTAGGAAACTCGAGACGGTAACCATGATAAGGTACACACTTGATAATGCTTTCTTAAAAGCTAAAAGCGATACGTCGAATGATAAGGCATTTTGTTTTAAATATGTTTGTAAAGTTTCTGGTGATTTTGTTGCTGAAAAATCAGATTTAAATTTTTATGTTATCGATGAAAATAAAGAAGATCTTGATGAAGTATTCAAGACAAAACGTCTCAATTATTCCATACAATTTCGTATTTTATTCAGTCATAAAAATACCTCGCCAAAACGTAAACCCAAATTCTTTGCAAATGATTCCGCTTAAATATAGCACAGCATGTCATAATCGAATTGATGTGCTTACATCATTTTTACACGGATTTAATTGATATATCAGTTGCGCACGCGATGTTAAGTGTATTCGTGTACAATAATGAATTGAGCGGTTCAAGGTTACGTATCAATTGACATGCCCTTATTTAATGAAACAATAAGGATTAACTGGCCAGAACGAATCACACGTTTATTGTTTTGGGGGCTTAGAAATTTCGGGCTGTTGATTGAATTAGGATTTTGTTTCTATCGCCTTCCTGCCATGTATGTCATATCAATATAGTTGATGCCATATTAGAAGACCTAACTTTTCTCTGAAATGATCGATACTTTCGCATTCTTCTTGAGTATCTACTTCTTATCTATCAACCTCTTTAGCGAAATTTTAGCGTCAACTATGGTCCATGATCGTCTTTAAATTAAAAGATTTCTTTCGTTAAAAAAGGACAGGTTATAATAGATTACAAATTACAAATTATTGCCTTCCTTCTATCAATGGTACAGAAAGTCTCCCAACTCTCCACATCTATGGCGCCTCTACAGTTGCGTCTGGATACTTTTACTCGCATTCCTAATACAGCGGCGGCGCGGGCGCAGTTTTCACTCGCCGCGACTGGCATACCAACATGGCTGTGATTTACTACCGGTAGCTGCTAGTTATTTGTAAGGGCGGATATATATCTGATGCTTTTATTGTTTTTAAATTGTAATAGGATTTTGGTAATTTGTATTATTTAATTAATCTCATGATTTGTTTTTATAACTGTCACTTGATTTACGAAAATGATTAAAAATGCTATAGGTAATTAATAAACCCCCACGTTTTGCACAGCATCGTTAGTAATAAGTTCTCCTAAATTATCAGCTATTCTTGTTAAACTACCATTAAACAATAGGCAAGCAGGAAAATTCAGACATGAATCATACACAAAATTAAATAGTACCCAAGTAATTGTAACAGTATCTTAAGCTAAATTGTATATAGCAATAAGGTGTTATCTAAGTGAAGCTATTAAACTAGATGAATCAGAGCCACGTGTACTGGAATATAATCCATCAACAAACGCCCGTACAGCAACAATAGTCAATCATCACAATATATTCAGGTGTGTCATCAGTGATTAATCACTCTATTACATGTATGGTGATACAGAGGACTCTTTGGGCATCAACAATGAACTTTTATTGCCATTTAGATATTCGGTATGCTTCAAACGTTTCGTAGGTGTGACTGGATTACTGAATGCCAATTTCTATTGGCGTATTGTTTCACTTTCGCAAAATTTTGGGTGGCGTTATAAAATGTGGTTACGAAAAAGATAATGTATTTTTTCTTGTTGACCTTTGCAAGGATCAGGTTGTTAATTAACAATGTCATTTTGTTTTAAGTCAAAAGGCTAATATCACATTTCATTTTCTATTAAGTAATGTATTTTTCCTTTACGGCACCCTTAAGCAAATGTGAATATACCTAAATGTATTCCGGATCTATGAAGTTTCAAAATGTCTTTCAATCTCCCTGCCGGAGACAAATCGTTAACGACTTCCTACGATTCCTATCTAGATAAAATCGTACAAAATTCCGACTTTACAGTTCAAGTGGATGTAGCCAAATCTACTGCATACGAGGACGAATTTCTAAGTGTAGACAGTGACAAACGACAGAGACTGGAGATACGACATTTTACGGCAAAGATTATGACCCTTGACACTTGGAAGGAATAGAATATTCTCGCTTCCTACCACGTAACACATTATTCATTCTGAACATACGGAATATCACGCTTATGAGATCTGTCGGAGTTAGCATGTATGAGATATGTGAATCTCTAAAAGACAAATAAAACTTTTAGCTTAAGTAGAATTAATAATCTTCATGATTTACATATTATCCGAGTATTTTGGTGGTACGTTCTATGTTGATTCTGGGATCCCAAAAACTGGTAAAATACTGTCCTCGATTTATCACTCTACCATGAGCTATAGTGGACCTGGCCCGAACCCGGCTCACCCTTCAATAATATTTTCCAACCTCATGTACATTTCGAAACCTTATTTTAAGGAATATCAGCGCAGGAAATATGATCCCAACGCGAACAAGCAAGCAAAATCTAATTTTCTGTGGTCGTAAGTGCCCCATTTTAATTAATAATTTCTTCCCTTCAAATAATTTCAAACGAACAGATGTATGACAAGATGACACTTTAAGATTTCGTGTCTTTGAAATATATTTATTTCCATTATACCATGTATAAAGCGAAGTCTTTGCTTACAGATCTGGAGCATTAACAAGCAACAATTACGATTACGATGTCGATGCTGTTATGTCCATTCTCAAAATTGTTCATTCAGCTAATGCAATTGTGTAAGTCTTTCCAATTGGAGCGATTAATGAATAAAAAAATAATCATATAAACGATGATTGGCAATCTTTGATCGGCTCTGCGATAATCGTGCCTTTTCTTTCACTTCATGACATAGTAACACGTAAAAAGGCCCACTATCTTCTTCTTACGTCTTCAGAGCAATAAGGTCAGTTGCATTGACTATCTGAGTACAAACATCAGAACTCATTTTGTATCAGCATTTCGAGGAACCAGCATAATGTTTTCTTAGATAATCTGATTGTTCATAGTCTTGGGAACATTTGAACCGTAGTTCGTAGCACCATATACACGTTGAACGTTTGGTAGTTGCTGTACAACCTACACAATAGATAATTCAAAAAGGTTACGTGCCTAAAGGTACTCCACGAGGAGGTTCATAAAATTGTAACGCTTTCAGCGCTTCCGTTTTCATTATACAAATTCAGCAAGGTTTTCCTTGTACCAAAAAGCCTATCAAGTCTGATATGAAAGATAAACAAAACGACATGCCTTCTATTTGAACTTGTTATTTCTCCGTGAAATTTGACGGTGATTTTGTTATCAAATTGTTTAGTTTGTTTTAGTCTTAGCTTTATTGTTTAGGAATTTATAAGTTAAAATCTATTTTTGTTATGGAAATTCAATTTTGTTCATGATCAATAGCTCAAGGTTCTATAAATGAGACTTAAATTTTACACTACGGTGGTGTAAGCCTTTTCATAGCATCATATGAGTTATACTTTTATCTATTTTTAGAAAACGTGACATAGTAATACGATCCAGTACCAATGGTTTAAGCACCATGACATCATCTCTAAAAAAGTATAATATCGATCACACCTCATTTGTCAAAGAAACCGCTTATACTGGTCTTTTGAACTTTATAACCGACAAATGGTATGATTCAAGTTTTTCTAAATGAAGCTTTGCTATTTTTTTATCCGGTCTTTATCTATATTTGTTTAGCTGGACTGCTGGACTATCTATTCTTCAATATAAACAAATGTTTTGGAGCACCATATGGCATATACACTTTTCACCAAAAGTAAGAGAACAAATATTTTCTGTGTGTGACACTACGACAGCCAGTTCTCGGAATAAAATAATCATAAGTCGTAATATTTCCGTGGCTAGGACTTATTTTTGAACAATGTTGTATCCTAACCTGTTAGTAACCCATGAAACAAATTGAATTGAACAAAAGTGAACCCCTAACTTAGGACTGTTACCACGCCTGCCGGGGCTGCGGGACGTTCGAAAGAGATACCGCGCCCGCGGAACACAAAGGGCTGAGGAAGGAACATGGATTGGGTTTAGTCAGTAAGAGTCTGACACTTCTTTCCACCCCACCCACGGCGGCAGGGGTCATTTGATGATTTCCCATCCGGAAAAAAAAGTTTGTTACCACCCTTGATCAAAAGGGATACTATAACACTTTCATGTATATCAGCAACCTGTTGTCTGGCAAATCGTTGTTTACCATTCATGCCATCGTGGCTAAGAGCTTGCCATAAAAATAATGTGGCTTTAACAGTCTGTTGATACTTAGCGGTAATTCTGAGCAGTCAAGTGTTTACCTTAATGGTTTACGAGCATTAAGGGAATCTGATTCGATTGGGTGGCTATTAAAGTGGTGTAAAGCATACTCGCCTTTAGTAGAACAGTGGTTTGTTATACTGCTTTTAACTTCGGTATATCTGCAAATAAAGAAAATAATTCGGTTAATATTTTATTATACAATGCGCATGTAGTGGTAACCTGTGGTAGTACCCCCTTTGTGAAATTAGTTATCTACTTTTTTCCTTCCATAGTATTTGCAACAAATTGTAGATAATCATATTTTATCACTGAGAATTTTTTTATTTGATTTAACATTTTCAGTACGTATAGGCCTTTCATTTCATGTAATACTTCCCTGAGCTGCACTATTTGTAACCTGGTACTTTTTCCATGTGAATACTAGTCGGCTTGCTATCAATACCTTCGAGAATAATCTGTAATAACATTTGGATCTCAGTCATATAAATCATAGATTTTACGATTTCAATTACAGAATGTACAGAAGCTTAGATATTACAAAGCAGCATATTATGTAGATTAGTTGACTCAGTTTGTAATAGGGCATTAGATTGTGTGGTCTTAAGATAAAATCTTGAATCTCGAGCTTCCTCTCACTAACATTAGCGAAAGGTAGCTTAGCATTCATGTGAAATATAAATTAATTCTCAATGATGAGTTATACTGCGATTTCGCGGCCTTTAGTGTAAACTTCTTTGTCAATAACCTAATTAGTAACTTAACGAGAATAGTTTGGATGATATTTCAAGACTTTGGATTTATATCTTACTATACTGCTTTACTGCCTTTAATTTCATTGGTCTTTTATTAGTCATCGGCCTTGTGACAATCCTACCGTTTGGTAAAAGTCTCTTCTCATGATAAGACGAGATTTACCCAACGGTGAACGGCAGAGAAGGCATGAACGCATGCATTGAACAACACTTTGCTCAAAGGGCACTGGCGATTTAAAATTTTTAGTCCCGGTCTCCTCAAGACGTATTTCCTCAAGTGGTATCTAAGATACACTGAGAAAGTAAATATGACTTTGAAAAACTCACATTGGTCCTACTTGCAAGATTTCAAACCTTCACACTCGTACACGAGATGTAGGTGCCTTAAGGCCACCACGAAATTGATCTTCAGTTTCCTTAAATAATGACGTTACCAACTTTATTTTATGCTGCTATTCCGAATTAAACATATTTAACACAGGTCCAAACAATATCAACTAAATTGTGTCCATCCTGATTGTACATTGTTTCTGCACAGCGAGACTTGTTTACTACACAATCCGTAGTAAACAAGGCTTCAATATAGCATACATATTGTGACCTAACTGCCGAAATCGATTGAACCAATTTACTCTGAAGAGAGAGCTGTTTTAGCTTTTAGTCCTTCTAGACAAAGTTCCTTTTTGACAACAAATGGAGAGGACATTGTACTATTTTTTATAGGTATGTATCAATATATGGTATGGAATTAACTTGATCAGTTCTCTTTGGGTACTTTACTGACATCAATTTCAAAGCATTTTCTTATTGCGATCGAACAGTGAATCTTCATTAAAATAGTACCTACTCGTACCTTTTTTTTTTCGGATGGGAAATCATCAAATGACCCCTCCCGCCGTGGGTGGGCGGGGGGAGTGTCAGACTCTTACTGACTAAAACCCATCCATGTACCTTCCTCAGCCCTTTGTATTCCGGGGGCGCGGTATCTCTTTCGAACGTCCCGCAGCCCCGGCAGTGTATGGCCCTGGGGGAGGGCCCAGTCAGCGATCCTGACATCTCTTTGAGGCGCGCATGGAACACGAACGCGCCGTCGACGCGGGTCCTGGTCCCTGCCGGACGGCGAGCCACCCATAGCTCACCGTCCGCAGCCCCGCGCCTACGGTGGCGGGGGGTCGTCTCGCGACCTACTCATACCTACACTATGTATTGTGTACGGGTTTATTACGACTAAACTATGTATGTATATTGCGTGAGTAATAGGTACATATACATCTAGCTTATCCAAATAAATTAAAAGACAGACAAAAGCCTTTGTTGTTTATTTAAAAATGCTGTTTTTTTTCTGAGATTCAAACATCGTATAATTTGGCGTATTACGTGTATCGAATGTTAAAAATACAATTCGATTGATATGTCTAGTCTATGTTACCTATCTTGTTAGTAATTCGTTAAACTATTAAACAATTTGCATAACAATGTACAAAAGGATGTTGGCATCCGATGTTATTATAATACCTAATTAGGACTTAATTTTGCATCAAACCCACTGTGCATGTTAAGAAGGTGCGTTCTTTGATAGATTTCCGATCACATATTAATGTGTTTCCTATGGACATTAATATTGACATGGATAGTTTAATGTTTCCTGAGATATTTATTATAATATTAATATAATATAAAAGAAGCACGTGTGTTTATATTTCATACTAGATGACCCGGTGAACTTCGTATTACCTACGTCTATCTCAACTTTTTCTCAGCATTTAAACCATCCCTGGACTAAGATGAACATTTCAAAACCAAAATCAGCTAAATCGGCCCAGATTTTCGAGTTTGGTGAGACTTAGGAACAGCATTTCATTTTTATATATAAGATTGATATATTTAAGATCTAATTTCTAAAACGGTGATTCGAAATGAGGATGAAAAATGTCAGTGTTAACTTTGAACTAAAACTGAACTAATTAATGTCTTTTCAACAAAGACAAAACAATATTAGCCCGTAGTAGTATTAAACAATATTAGTAGCTAACAATATTAGCATATGGTAGCGTACTTGACTTACAATATATTTACAAAACATTTGATATGTCTTTAACTGTCATTCTGTCATCTTTGATCTTCGTAAAACTCTTGTAGTCTGACGGACACTTGCGTTTAATTCTATATGAAGATCACAGCCGTAGCCAGACTGAATTACGAGAAATGATTTTAATTAGGAAATTATCTTTGGGAGTTAAGCACACCGAAGTTGTTCTTGGATAGTTTAAAGTAGAAACCTGTCGTTAGTTACACTTTATAATTCGTTGAAAAATAAAAGAAAACGCCCTTCTTTAACTAATGCGATCTGCATTCTAACAGCTTAATTCAATGAAAGTAATTTTACGAAATCATTATCCACTAAATAGACTTTTATGGAATGTCAAAATGTTTAAGTGATTCTTTGATTCTTTTTCATGTTTTCTCATATCCGAATTACCAAAATATAGGTACGGTCTAAGTTGTGAATACGTGAACTACTCCTAGTATTAAAGCAATATGCGGTCACCAGTGAGCACAAATGACTATTAGCCAAAGATTTAACTATGATATAAGAGTAATTTACGTGCATTACCAACTTACAGTGAGATTTATTTTAATAGCTTGTTGTTGCTGCACGATATGTAGTCTTTATTTATCGTTTGTTGCAGAACAGCCAGGGGCCGTACCATAATGTGTTTTTTGCAGTCACTCTTCAGGTGTGAGAGGGAGACACGGGTACTAATCTCATATAGCACCGTCTCTTTTTCACAACGAAATCATTTTTGCATTGTGCTAAAGCAGGAATAGTTTCGTTGTGAAAAAGAGACAGTGCTATACAACGTTAGCAGTTGTGTCCTGCTCTTACACCTGAATAGTGATTGCAAAAACACGTGGTGGAACGGCCCCTGGTCCGTTTCAGGAGTTGGTTGTTCAAAGTACTTACTACATGTTTCTCATGTCATCCTGTATAAGTCGGCAATTTCCACTACGATTCTTTTGCAGCTTGAGGTGTTGCAGGAGAAGCTATAGATAAAGAATAAGGGGTCTTTCAAGTGTTCTGGATTGTGATGTAGACCTTGATGAGGGTGATGGAGAATAAGGACGAATATCATCGTCTGTATACGCACTGGAATCTGGAGCTCAATTGATCGGGGCGATGCTGGTTTACTAATGGAAGGATATCTTCAGTTGGAACTGGATATACCACCGACTATGGAAATGAGTATGTCTTTACCTTACTATATTATAAATGCCAATGTGAGTTTGTTTGTTACTATTTTACGGGAAAGCAGAAAAAAACGATTAAAATGAAATTTGGTATGAGGTGGATTGAAACTTGCGGTAGGACAGGGTGATCTGCGGAAGAATCTGGATCCCCGTGACCCTGCGCACTCGTGCGAGAAGTGACACCTGGGTTGTTTTAATCTGTCCGAGTCACGCCCCTGCGGTGTCCCCTGGCGGACGATGTCTATGAAGATTTCCCCCCACAAAAAAGGACAGGCTAGGACAAGGGATAGGTTTTATCTAGGTGCGCAAAGCACTTCTCTCAGGAAGTGAGTGAAACTGCTGGAAACAGCTAGGTAATTATAGGAGTGTAAATAAGAGGTACAAATGTTGTTCAATACTTAGTTGTGTATTTAAAAGGGTACGGTCAATCCCGTGGTATAAAATGTATTATTTAATATCCCTACACAAAATAATATGCATGTAAGTTTTGAAGAAGGGCTATTCATACCAAAACAAGAGCAGCATTTAGGAAATAATATTTTCCTCTCAGAATAAGACTGTCAACATCCTGCATAATGTTATTAGTCCATAATCTCGTGTAGTCTGAAAAGCGACGATCTTTGGCGAATGTAACATGGTGAAGCTGGTTTTTCCTTATTGTCTTGTTTTCGTTGTTGTTTTCATAATATGTTGTGTATTATCATGATTAGGAAGGTGATATCTATGTAATTTGAGTGGAGGTAAGGAAGAACGGTACCTATAGGAACATTTTATGTTATATGGTTTGGAAAACCCAACTTCAACGGTAGTATCAAATTAGATGACGAATTATGCCACCCATTACCATTAACTTATTAAATTTGAATAAGTGATAGTCCAAGAATTGAAGAATTGAATGGGTAGCGTGTGATTTCTTTGTATTTCACAATCATGATTAATTTTAGTGTAAGAAATTCAGTAGTTTTTATGACCAAAAATAAATTTACTGACTTATGCCAATATAAAATGGTCATTCCATTAGTTGTTATATTATACTTTTTAACAAAAACTGATGTGAAAAATATAACTTTCAAGGGTATCCCTACAGTGATATTAAAAGAAACAAACATGATATGTCAAAAATCATTTATTACGTTTTTCTTTTTTTTTTTTCAGACTTTACCACCGGTTCGCAAGCCTACCCTCTACTGAGAAGAACCGGCAAGAAACTCAGCGGGGTCCTACGATCAGTTCATTTAATCGAAAGAAGATAAAGAAAAAAAAAACAGTTTTTTAATACTAAAATATTGATATAAAGTTCAATCATAAAGGTGCACGGAATACACCTTTAAGTGCCCTAAAAGTACGGTTAGTCGTTGTAAGCAAGTTTATTTTGGTAATGAATTAGACAATAATTTATAATACAACATTGTCTTAATATTTGTTGAAGAGAAAAGCAAATAGCTTACCATAATGCGTCACAAAAATCATGCACCATGACAATCTTTTTGCTTTGCTAACTCGAGCATCAAATACATTATCTTGTGCGTTTTGCACCAAATATTAACTAACATTTTAGAGTAAACTTTATAATAATAGAGTAATGAGTTGCCACCTAAATTTTAATTACAAACCATTAAATGAAGACACAAAATTGATTAATTCTATGGAAAGATACTTAAACACTTACTTAAATAGACATAGACATGTGCTAATGAGGTAAAAAATACATGTTTTGATTTGGTTATATCCACTCTAGAGCAATACATGTATAAAGAGGGCGTGGGTTGCGACGCCAACCGACCGAGGTCACTGAACCTCGAGGAACATCAACAAAGGACGAGCCTTGAAACCTTTGCAGATTAACTGTTATATCATGCAGTGATTACTGTGGATCTGTGTATAGAATGTGAAGAACTTACAATAACAACGTAAAATTTAACAAACAATATCAATAACTGTAAACTGCATTGGCTGATTATAATGGTAATTAAATTACAGGCTTGAAAAAACCCTACTTTTAGATGCCAATAATAAGTGGTCAAATGAGGAAAAAATTAATCAACAACCAACAAATTAGGAAACTTAACATAATTTTTAATACCTATAAGATTCGGAAAATAAAACTACACAACTTATGAGTCGATCAATGATACGATATGGCCATCACGTCAGACAGACCTCATTCAACTGTTGACACTAATTAATCATAACAGAACGCCGAAATAAACTCAAACTCAAAGACTATAAGCAAAATTAACAACAAAGCAAAGAAATCAATCTGAGTGTGATTGACATAGCACTGAGGAAAAAGACTACTAATTACTATTAGTAATTTGAGGACAGAGGTTCATATTGAAAATAACCAAAATGAAGAGCATAACTGATAAACAGTATTAACTCATAATAAAAACTACGCAGATAACAATAGTAAATGTACCACAACATAGGGATTCTCTAGATCAGATACAGTAAAATGTTACTGATACCAGGGGCCTTACCATGACGTGCCAAAACAAGATCATTTTCGTTATGAAAAAGAGACCGAGCTATACGACGTTAGTAGCTGTGTCACGCTCTCAAACTTAAATAGTGATTGCAAAAACACGTGGTGGTACAGCCCCTGTGTTAGCGAAACCATATTCGAAGCGGGAATGCGTATAAATGCTATTGCAATAAATCTTTCGAACTCGCGAGACTTTAAAACTACCCCACCAAGCTCTGGCGTTGTCACAATTAGTACTGCTGAAATGTATGTATTTAAATCATCCTTGCCTTATAAATGATATGGCATCCTAATATCATTTACAAAGCAGGGCTGAGATCAATACAAGATTAGTCTATAAATCGATGACTGAAGACGTCGACAGCGCCAGGATGAACGTGCACATGACGAATCAACAACTATGAGGTGATGACGAAACTGTGTATGAAATAGCGCCATAGCAACATAGTGGTTGATCATCATGAGCTTGGAAAGGAACAAATGTTCTATATATATTTCAAAGAGAATCAAAGTTATTTCCAAACCCAGAAAATTACACAATATACTTGCGTGAATAAAAAACGAGGAAAAATGAGCTAAACTTTGAGTTGCGACAATTTCATTGGAAGTTTGTAGCTAATGTAAACAATTTGTAAAAATTAAAGTAAGCTCAACTTCAAAGTTGAGCCCACTCTTCTAACATAACACGTGACAACAAGTTATTCATGACATAGGCGTTAAAATGTGGACTGAAGATGAAGAAATAGAGTACACGTTTTTGGTTAGTAAACAATAGTATATCGATGCTGTACTGATTTACGACTGTCCACACACCTAACGTAGACCCAAAAACGACCACATGTTTAAACCAGTAGATTCTTCCAGCAGAAAATTGATTGAAGCAGAAGTAACCAACGCGAAGATGTATCTCGTTGTGATTCTACAGCAACGACCACAAAACGACAGACGAATTCGTTTTGAAGTCATTGTTGCTACCACTACGAGTGTATTAATATGACACACACATTACATTTCAATTTTACATATGAAGACGACGATATAATGTCTATAAAAGATATTGCCAGTCGCACTGTAATTGGAATACAGATCACCAATTTCAATGCCACAGCAGTATTTTTCATAAACTGAAACAACCCTGAAAAGCCTGACATGCCTGAACTAGCTGCCTATGAATCCGATGAACAATCCAGTAAAAAAAAAAGCTTGAAAAAGCATACGCAAACTGCCAAAATGTAAACGTTTCCAAATATTAAATATTGGTTTTTGAAATCGGGTTTGAATCAGATGCTCATAACCAAGTAGTTTAGGAATACCAGGTTATAAAAGTGTACACATTGTTATGAAGAATAGAGTAAGAAAGAAGTGACATCGCCAGAGTTAGGTAGGGCAATACAAGTTAACTGTACTAGGTATATCATATGCTTGAAAAGGAAGATGAGTCAATTGAAGACATGTAAAATGCATTTTCTATTGCAGAGTAATAATACCAGGGAACCAAAGCTATTGAATTGAGTATAGAGATAGAAAAATAAATAAATAGAATAAATAAAAAATAGTAAGGCTTGTAAAACAGGCAAATTCAAAAGAATAAAAAATCTAACGATTCTTAATGTATACGCAGTTCTGTGTACTCCATGTCAGAGGCCGTCAGGCGGATTTGAGAAATCTCTGACACCAGGGCTAGTTAAGTTGTTAAAAATCTGCAGCCTACACGATACGATGAAGAAGTTCTGTGTATTTTATAATGATGGCCACTTCATCAATAAATTCCTAACATGATATACTAATTACTTATTTGAAATAACTGGCTTTACAATATTATTTGAAAAAAATCTACAAAGAAAAAAAAAGAAAATTGTTTAAAAACAATATAGAGTAAAGACCAGAACATTTAATTATGGCATCCGCGAGTCCGTCGACCCTAATGTCCGTCTGTTATGGTGCCGATTCACTAGACTGGAAAATCTATAGGAGGTGAATACCTATTGATTTTTAATTTAAACGTCAACTGAGAGCCGTGCGGATAGGATTTTATTTTGATTGGATAGGCTTTGTGATGTTTTATGAAAATTGTCTGTCGAGTTTAGACTTTGTTTTGTTTTCCACACTTTGGTTATAAATATTATAGTGACTTCGAAACAAGAAAATTACACATTTATAATCAGCCAACTCTTAAAATTTCATAATTTGAAAACTAAACTTTTTTATAAACTTCTGAGAGATTACCACTTTTTATAATGAGAATGGTTTAATATTAAAATATCACACATACCACATAATCTCGAGTTTTTAAATAGAATGGAAATGAAATATAAAAGAAAAGAATAAAAAAGTAACTTTGCCCTTTGTATCCGTGCCCAGCATTTGTAAATTAACAGGAAAATTAGATTTTTCGAACAACCGCAGACAATCATAAAACAACAAAATTTTAATTAAAAATAATAAAACGTTAACGCACGTCCCACGCTTTGATACGTCGCTAGTCTGTTAACGGTTTAATTTAATTGTACTGAAAATTAAGAGATTTTTTTTGTAAATATACTTGTCCCAAATTATTTTTATTAAGAACAATGAAAATTAAATGGACGCAGTATTTTATACTCTTTTTACCTACAAACACCACACTTGCTGCTCAGATTTTTGCCTTTCAGATGTTTGAAATTATTCAGAATGGGCAATTCATACAACTTAGTTCCTTTGTTATCCAGACTAATTCATCGTACCTGTTTGTTTTTCAAAGCAAAAATAACCCTACGAACAAAAGCTGTATACAACATCGCAATTTATTCATAATCTTATAGGATCACGGTGTATCATAAAATGTCCAGCACAATAGCGAACTCGCACGTGCGGTCTGCGAACAGACAGATGCGCAAGCGCACCTGGCGAAGACGCCGCGCATGCGACTCCAGAAATAGTATGGTTTAGCGATCGCGTTGACCGATTTTACTCCAATGGAGAATAAACATTTTTTTAGTTATGTTTACTTAGGGATTGTGTAAAAATAAATATTTGAAAGTTGGCAATTAACCTGTATTGCAAATGTAAATATGTAGGTATAAGGTTTCGTAATCAATACGGATATCGAAGTTTTATTTACCATGTGTTACCCAGCTGGTGAAAGGTTCTAACCGTACTTTATGGCTAATTCTAAAACAGCTGTGTCTATTATAACTACGAAGTTAAAAATTACGCCATTTTGAACTTTGTTAACAATGTCCGGAATCAGTTTTGTAAGAATGTAAAAAATATGTTACACATAATAATGAATATGTAACATTTCACACATAACATCATAATCAATGCATAATTATGATAAAGTAGATTTATAACCATAACAACTCACATTTTTTATAAACTATGCACAATCGTTTTTTGCAATATCACAATCCTAAATCAAGAACAACATAATGTCACTTTCCACAGGAATGTTAAACATATACAATCAGAACTCAATATCAGATAAAGAATAAAATATAAACGCATTATCATATTATGACTAATTTACAAGTATGCTATCATATAAGTAGGTGAAGTAGGTACATATTTTTTTAACTTGACACAAAAATCGATGATAAATACTGTAAACAAATTACTAATCGTTAAAGATTCATCATTTTAAAATGGATATAATATAACACTTTCAACACATTAAATCAACTCTCCTATCAGAGGGAGTTTTCCTAAGAAGCTTTTGTATTTTACACACATTACATTACTTACATTTTTTTTGGTACAGAAATTGTTAAATGTGCATAGCAAATCACTTCATATATTCTTCCAAAATTTATTTTGGAGACCACTGACTAACCATCAACAAAAACTTTGGAATCACGATCATATAAAACAAAAGTGAATTGGCAATCCGTACTTAATAAGCAATAAAATAATAAAATAAGAATATAAGAGAGACCTTTTTGACTTGAATTTAATTCATAATTGCTATTACCCATTGCAATATATAAATGATCGATTAAACCTTTTGACGCTACACGCCTTATTTCCGACGCCTAAAGACGATGTTGACGTCGTAAGCTCTTTTTGTTGTTGGTGTTCAAAAAGTTATCTAACAATATATGACTGAATAGGCCTACCTATCGGTACCACAGTATGGTGTGAACAAAAGATTAAATCTAAGCCATAGACAATGGCGGGCAAAATGCCACTGAGATGATAATTAAGTAAAACGTTGGGTCTTCACGCTTAAGCCCGAGAAGTGAACAAAGATCATTGTGAATAGTGTGAGATATTGAGGGTTCTGTATAAATTGTTCAGTGATGTGGTTAAGATAAGTTAAATGAAATAAAAAATAAATGTTCCTGTTTTAATTTAATGTATAAATATTCAAAGTAACCAGGGAGCTAGTTTGCTCTCTGGGCCGAGCACCAATATTTTTTTTATGCGTTTAATTTTTAAGAGAGCTCTAATTTTTTAATACAATCATTTCCGGGTCAGTGCTGTCAGTGTTCCGAGTTGTTGTGTTATTTAACAAAGAAGAATTAGCAATGATTGCAATAGCGCTACAAGAAGAAGCAGATCACTAAGAAGACTATCCGCCGGTAAAACGTATATTTATTTAACGGCTGTCAATGTACCTAGATAAAAATCGGATAGCACTGCGGAGCGTCCGTGCTCCGGAACACTGACGATCCGGATGCCCCTGACACGGAGATGTGTGAACGAGTTCATACAAGTTGAGTTGAATGTAACTGATTTTTTCCCGGGACCCGTCCCTGACGGAACACGTCAGGGATGGGTACCCGGGAATGTGTGGATAGCGCCTTAGTATGTTCTACACGTATTATAGAAAATCTAGTTGAGTTGTATTACTTAAGGAAAAAATTTTTGTCAAGCAATGTAACCATTCGTGAACTTGTAAATAAATCCCCGTAACAACAAATTAAAGTGACTTACTTTAAACAAATAAAATAGTAAAAACATTAAACTTGAGGATAAGCATGACATTTTCTAAATTGTTTGCAGTGTAAAATGAGTTTACAGACTGAGAAGCGAGAGCTTTATGAGTAGGTACTGAATGGTCTTGTCGGCGTTTTGTTCAATATTAAATGTAGTTTAAGAGAAACGGGTTTCTTTGAATTGTGTTATAAGTTTAACCATTTGTAGCTTATCTACTTAAAAGAAATAAATTTTTATTTTACTAAAATTATAAACGCGAAAATTTGTGAGGATGTACGGATGATTGTTACAAAATTAACAATATTATAGTTTAGTATTTTCTGTGCATCACACAAAAGATTTTATGACAAGCCAATAATAATACTGAACGAATTTAGTAAAATTTGGCACACGTTTACGGCAACCTTCTGATTTAACATTTAAGACATTTCAAAATGCTGCAGTATGTTTGAAAGAGTTACCGCGCCCCCGGAACAAAAAGGGCTGAGGAAGGAACATGAATGGGTTTTAGTCAGTAAGAGTCTGACACTCCCTTCCGCTCCACCCATGACTGGAGGGGTCATTTGATGATTTCCCATCCGAAAAAATAAACACTTATAATAAAAAAAATATATACGTTCCGTACGTGAGTCGAATCAAACCACGGTAAAACTCTTGTTATTTTTTAAAGCACTTGTTAACTTCCATATTTTCGTGCGCAACCCTAAAAAGTAGTTTTAATATAATGAAGGTGTGTGTCATGAGAATATGCGTCATGGGAAAAAGGCGTATCGATCTCAAACGTTATGAAGCTAATGATAATATTTGATTAAAGCTATTGTAGGAACGCACCTGGCGTAAATAGTGTTGTCTTTTATATAGAATTATCAATTTCATCGTGATGGTTGCGAACTTGTGAGACTAAAATATTCAAGTATTTTAGTAGTCCATATTATTAAGCCGTAAATGACATCGCGCCCAGAAGAGATGGCGGGATGAACTGGGCTCTTACCTAAAAGAATGGCCCCAGATTGCACGAGACCGGAATAAATGGAAGAAGGGGAAGGAGGCCTTTCCACTGCAGTGGGACTCAATAGGCTAAAAATAAAATAAATAAATATTATTAAGCCAGAGAAAACTAACCATAAAAGTTTCTTAGTCGGCCTTTTAATTGCCCCCCTACAGGGCAAAAGCCTCTTCCCATACAGAGAGAGCATTGTTTTTTTTTATTTTAATTTGTAATATCCATTTTTTTATTGTATTTTTTTTGTATTTTGTATCAGTAAGTCTAAAAACCTTTTTTTAATCAGTGTTACGTAAAGCCGCTGCTGTTTGACTGTCTATCTGGACTCGCCTTTGTCTAGAACAAAGACGTCGATACTGACATCATAAAAAGTGTAATATTTTATTTTACCTATACAATTCCGACCGACCCTTACGATGATTTTCACGGTTAGTTAGGCAGTGGTATCTAAAATAAATTTAAAAAGTACTTAAAGACGAAATGTCATATTTGTACTTGCCGGGTTTCGAACCCGCGTAGGTACTCGATGTTCAAAAGTTTGTTCCATAACTAGGTCACAACCAAGTATATCACTATAATAAACTAACCCGAACACAAAGGTACACGCCCTATATCCTATATGGCTAAGCCTTGTTACAAGTCAAAATTAACTTTAAATAAGGTGTACTTACAGTCATTTTTGAGATAGGTACTATTAATATTAATGAATTAGATAAAAAAAATATGTATCACCAAAAACTTGAAATTACTTAAAGCTATAATGCTACGAAAAGATTTTTTGGGCAAAAATGCGCAATCTTCATCTAATTTTACTGGGCAACTCATCACTGGATTTCACAAATAGACCGTTTCATCTGCCTAAACATATACATTTATTGAACAAACCTCGTCAACTAAACAAAAGAGGAAATAAATTGACACAACACAATGAAATACAATCAGTTGAATAGATGAACGTATGCAGTACCAGTTGAATTAAAACCTACACACTGAATTTAAATATGGCGACCGTTACGTAACACAAAGGAAAAATGCACACTAAAAAACCCGGAAACTTGATGAGCCGCAATAAACGATGAAAATATTTCCGTAATGATTTCAAAAACGATTTTGGGAATAAGAAATATCTAGACTTCTATAGTGTCTTTTGTCTTGAATTGGAATAAAGCACTGAATATTTAACACTGCACACGTCAGGACTATTCGACAGTAAGTGAGCTAATAGCTTCTGGGGTTTTGGTCCTGGGAAGCTTTGCCTGGGCCGTTCGATGCAGCCCTCGAACGCACCGTGTACCATTGTATCATAGCAAAAATCACTGGACTGGGTTAAATAAAGGCGCGTGTACATACTTCGGAAGGCAGTTATTGGAGGAGGATATGAAGCTTTTTAAGAGTATCCTGAGAATACTAATCATCATAATTATTCATAATAAAGTCATTAGTCCTAATAAGCCTATTTCTAGCTTTCGAACTGTTTTATTACTTTCTATCAAAATTTACTTTAACTTTACAGAAAGGGCCAAAACAGTTCCAAAGCTGAAAATAAAATAGACGAATGACAACGTGACAAGTCTATAAACTTACCCCTTTTCCCGAGAGAGTAGGCAGAAACTACACACTGCCACCTGCTAAAAGCCTTAAAGGGCTAAAGTCAAATAGCGCTCACCACCAATACAGAGACCTTGCATTGAGTCGATGACAGTCAAATTACACTGAAAAAAGCCTAGGGAACTAGATTTACAATATAAAATGAAGGAAGACTATAGCAAAACTGAACTTCCAAAGTTAGTAAAACAAAATACATTAATATTTCCCAACCATACTAAATGCCAAAGGGAAACGCCATTGATCCTTAGAGTATCTTTAGATAAACGTATCGTTATCATAATACGCAAAGTGTAGAGAGAGAATCGAAAAAAAATATTCAACAAGCATTTAGTCTGAATGCGTCAAAGTTTCAGCTTAGCGAAGCGCTTTAATTCAAGTCTTGCAAAAACTTGCAAAAATCATTGCAACTAGTTTTCAGAATCCTAGGGATCCAACGAAGAAAAAGCGTAAAACCTTCGTGAACGTTCGTGAATGTCTTTGTAATCATAAACCGAGATAAATTATTCTGAAGATGTTACACTTATCGATCAAAGATTAGTATTGACGTAATATTATAACGAAAAGAATATTAAATAAGTTATCATAAAACTTCGCAATAGTTTGTAATAAATCACATCGGCATAATGTAAATGAATCTTAATAATTGCACGAGCGAGCTGCAAGTTCCGGTCATCCGGGACCCAGAGTTTCTCCATCAACGTAAAACAAACTTTATCAGTGTGAAAATACGGTTGATTTTCAGTTTGTTATACAAATGGAGTTTCAGCCTTTAGTTCCCTCGAGAGTACGCGTCGCTTCGACACTAGTTGCTTCACATCACCATAGTACAGGGGCGCATTCGAACAAGCAAAATTCCTAGAATTTTCAACTCATCCCCTTCAATGTTAGAGAGAGATGCAACTATTTTATATGTAGGACGAGTTATATTGATTTTTTGTGCTATAGCAACTAAATATAATATGTAGATGCACTATCTATCTATATAACGCACAGCAATGTACGGGAGTTTTTAGGGCGTGTCTGTCAATTATGTAACGGGTAGAGTCAATGGTGTTTAAGAAAAATATCGTATCGACAAAATTAAAATATTACATTTTTATCATGCATAAAACCTATTTTATGCCAGTCGTAAGCTTCATCAATGATATTTCCTATAATCCGGACACCCAAGTGATCAATCTTCAATCAAGAGGGTAGTACTTAAACGCCGTAGCTTAATACTGAAGTATAAGGAGACAGGAGTGGTCCTTGAGACGGCACGCATTGTTAAGATGTTCTTCGATTTAAAGCCCTAATCATCGGTACTTTGGACCTTACTTAATTGTATCAGGTATCAGGGAGAGTGCAGAATCAAGGTGCCAGTTTTATTTTGTATGGTGTATCTGGGGGTGTGGCCATGCCAAAGCCAATTCAAGTAAGATTATTAGGATAATAAATACAACATTAATATCATAGGTAAAATTAAGCAAGTTTTACCGATCCTTAGCAGGTTTAAGTGTTGTGTGTCTGTTTGTTAAATACTTAGAACTGATCGTGATAAAATTTGGCACATTAATATTTAAACACAGGGATAAGATCATTTTTGCTCGAGGATACACAAGTCGTCCCCGTAGGATGCAATCAAAACTACAGCAGATAACAGATAGTGCTAATATTTTGTCCCGCCTCAACAAGAATTTCTCTTGAATTGTAGACGTGCTTTGCAAATCTTACACCCACCAACACCCGACAAAGGCTACCGCAGAGATATATTTGTTGCATTACTGTGTTCAATGCTATACAAATAAACACTACTCGGGACAGTTGTAAAAGCAACGACAATTGCGTTATTTTTTTAGTACAAATACCATTTTTTTTATATCAACCGAGAAAGGTTATCACCAGGCTTAAAAATAAATCTAATTCACGCAAAAATAAAATTCCCATGTCTAAAAAAATCAAGAGTGAACCCACTGAATATTTGAATAGTAATTAACAACCAGGTAAAGCCGTCTTTGACGACGCACTAAATTGAGGCAGCCAGGGCCGTACTCAGGCCTTTGATGTACAGCTGGCCGCAAAATTGGCCGCAACTCATCCCCGCGTGAAACCGTTGTCGCGTCAACGGCTTTATTTTTGTGCACGTCCAAAAATAATGCGAGTTAATTAGGCGCGCACCAAGGAACTTTACTCTGAAGGGTAATGGGAATACTGAGTCGAAATGAATACCTATGTTGGCGTATTTATACGGGAGTTATTACAAACTATATGCTCACATAAAAATCTTTAAACGTCATCATGATTTTCTACTTGTTACAAATATTTTTGGGGCAGTTCATAAAACTTAGCATGAGCAAACCAAGGAAATCCTTACATAAATGATTAAATATTAAAAGAAACTCTGTAATCTGTTCATTACGCTGAGCTGAGTTAAAAGTAGGCATAGAGATAGACTCTGGGAAAGAAAGACCAGATCCTTTAATTAAATTAGAATTCAAGAGCGCGAGTGAAACCATAGGAAGCAGCTAATACCTTTTTCGTTTTCTTCTTATGAAGTATAATAACAATACCACACCCAAACCTATGATCCGCATTATCCACCGTCCGCATGCCCAAATAGTACCAATTCCGTTCCTGTTCAGCTCGCTAAGCTCTAATACACCCGCCTCCGAATACAATATGTGTATGATCGATACCGGAGATTTCCTGATTGCATTTCGTATATGTACCACTGATATGCGGATTTGTAAGAGCTTTGTATTATAAAATATGGACTGAATATGGATGTATTAATATCTGATGCTGTTTAGGCTTTTGTAGATCTTTGACAGTCAGAACCAGTGTTATCAGGGGGTATCAAATTACCCGGTTACTGGGTTGTGGATAGGCAGTCGCTCAATGTAAAACACTGGTACTTAGCTGCATCTAGTTAGAGTGGAAGCCGACGCCTAAATAGGTGGGAAAAGGCAAGGCTGATTTTATCTTTGTGAGTATTAATTAATGTTTTGTTTATCAAACGGAATAATAAAAGATTTTCTCGTAAATCCCTACGAAAATCTATTAAAAATAAATCAGCTCTCTTTAATGTTACGTTATACCACTCCGGACTGAAATAATTTCTCCGCAATAATAAATTATATCAAAAAGACCTCGCATAAAATTTCTCGGTTTTATGGAACGCTGAAGATATATAAAACTTACGTGCTAAGTTTATAGCTTTTTCCACGGCTGATTATGGTGTACATACCTGTAACAGAAAAGATAATATGACATTAATCATACATTATTTAATCATTATTGTTCTTTAGATTCTGTTAAAATATGGTCCAATAATGGATTATTTTAGAAGGATGTTTGCGTATAGAAAGAATAAAATTAACAATAAGCATGGTATTGGCAACTTCTCACAACATTGTGCAGTTTTACTTATAACATGTTTCTGCCAAAAGACTTTTAGAGTACTAGCACTTTGGCAAGATATGAATAATAAAAGGCACAGAACGATTGGAATTTTACCCTACTTTCTGAAATATAGCAGCCTAATACGATTTCAAATTCAGTATAATATAGACAAACAGAGACAAAGAACAATTAAGAAGTTAAAAGTTAGACATTTGCTGTATAATTCATGCCTAATTCACTGAGAGAGAACAGCCTAATTTACTATTCAGACACCTAATTTGATTAAACAAGTTAAAATTATAGCGAGGTGAAGACTCATTTCAGGATAATTTGAAAACAAATAGTAATTTGAAAATAAGAAAACATTGGATAATGAGGAGGCTTTAACAAAAGGAACTCAATAAGAAAAGACGTGGCCAGTTATGGAATATGAGAAAAATTAACACACTGAAGTTGATATCGTCGTATCAGCTGAAACATGGGCAACCAACACTAACATAAATAAAACGTATGAAGGTATTGTAATCTCACCTTATTCACTAGCTTTAATTAAATCGAATATCAAGGAAATTAGTACAGCTAGGCAGTTCTGACGCCAACTAGACAGACAGCCGCATCTTGGTGTTAACTACATTAACCTACTTCACTTGTTGGAAGCACAGAAACTAACAAATAATACAAAACAAAGTTCACAACCGCTTGTGTATGTTTGCGTTAATCCCGGAAACTATTGGGTGAAATTTTGGCAGTTTCCTCTGCTACTTCAGCACTTTTTTTTTTCAAGGTTTTAGTAAATCCGTTGGTAAGGCTTTAAGCCGAAAAGCTGATACAAGCTTTTATGTCAAGGCAGATTTAAATGTGAGCAAGGCTTGTGAAGAACTAAGGTTACTGAATATATTTATTGATCAACATACTAGAGGATTTCAGACTATTCAGAGGTTTAATATTCAATATGTTTGTCATTATTTCATGTACAAAGACCAACTACGTCATACATCTAAGCGCTATAATTGTTAGCTATTAGTATTTAGTCTGTTTGCATACAGTTTAATTTATTAATGACTGAAATTAGGACGCCTGCCGAGCTAGGTCAGCTCGACTATGAAATGAATAGGCTGTGTTCTGGCTTTCGATTAAATTTGCAGGCATAACTAATGAACAATTTATTCCTTTAAACCATAAAAACTTTCCAATATTCGATTCATGCAGTAAAATAACTACTAAAATCTGAAACAATTTAGAATATCAATTAACCAACCAATCCAAACAAAGCTACTATCCCAGAATTTTCTGCCGACCGACATAGCAAACCGATTGTAGCAAACTAAACGATTTTCGCTAGACTAGACAAAAACCATTCAATTTTGCAATTTTACCGCAACAACAGAAGAGTATAAAGGCCTCCAAGTTGCGGTTGTTCAGTGTATCTGGACTGCACAAATTACCTGTCTGCTGCATTTATTGGCAATGTGGCTGTGTCTATCAATTCAACGTGACCTGAATCCTGAATTTCGATATAAGTGCATGTGACACACTAATAATTGAATATACTAACAGCATTGCTCGGTAGTTTTCTTTGAATCTTTGAAATGTAACATGTGATATATCAAAATGTTCTTTTGTTTTATTCAGTTTTGATGTCTTCATATGTTACTTTTTAAAGCAACAGACAGATACTTGTTTATTTAATAGAATGCTTTTAGATTGTGTAACATTCTTTTGATCAAAGCTTGATTTGATAATTTCATGTTAAAAATGTATACAAAAGTTACAACTCTGTCAAGTTTGTTTGATTTTTGTAATGGGTTTTACCAGGTTTACGTTTGCGTGGTTTTAATAATTTAATACATAAAGTGCGAAGTGACATTGTTATACAAGGAATCCAGTTGCCTCTTGCGTCCTCAAGGAAATATCTGGCATATTTTTTTTGCCGATATTGGTATCAGTTTTCGTGTCTTGTTTACATAATCGTGTTTTTTTTTTATGAAAAGTAAAACTGCATCTACTTGGAGAAATAAGTCTAAGCTTATCTCGATATTACAAATATGATACCAACACACTCATAAAATAGTTTGAGATATGTAAAATTGCAATCCATGACTTTTACTGTCTCATTATATTGGGCGAATATTGTGAAAACAGTACGAACATTACTATAGACTGTATGTTTATTCTAAGGGTGATAAACATAAAACGCGGGTTTTATGTGAATCTACATAGCAAGAAGCCATAAATGTGTGTGTAACTTAAGGAATAAGTAAAGCTTATGTAGCGTCACAATTATGTTCCGTAAAGTGTTTCGTATACTTACAGACCTAAGGTGTTGGGTGCAAACTTCGTCTGTTAGTATGTGGAGTTTCATATTTGTAACATCATTTTGATGTAAATCTAGTCTTGATGGAATAAAAAACAGGTTGTTTGCACAGAGAAAATTTTTGTACCTAATATTTTTTTACAGAATGACAAATATTTTTTATAGAAGACAAATTTTTTGAAAAATTATTTGCAACCAAGAAGTTTCACACATCATGCATAGTATTTGGGAATCTCCCTATTGATATCAGCAAAAGAGATTTTTATTCAGGTAGGTACATTTTTGGCGAGAACATAAAATTTCGTCTTTTATTAATACTCTTTAACACGACCGATAGTGATCATGAATTCAGTAAAACATTAAAAATCAAAATCTGAATCTGAATAATGTCAGTAACATCTAGTATCAGACTCTGGAATTACAACCCCGCCCATAGCTACAGTAGTTGCACGTATTTTTCAAAAACAATGAACTCACTCGATGTATAGATTCAGGGTGCATTTAATTGCAAGGGTTGCTTTGCTTGATAGTTTCCGTTATTTACGATAGATGGCGCTGCTACTAAACTAAGGTAAAAGCTGGTAAAATTGTATATCATTTTAGATAGGTATATAGGCTTAAATTTTATGATATTGTTCATAGCATACTTTACTTAAATTGTAGTTAGCTTTTTTTATTGAAGATATTCTTTATTATTCCGGAAGACAACCAAAGTGGAGACTATATGTATTTGATCATACATAACTAAGCTTGAGGGATGTTAAGCCGTTTAGCTAAATGATTCTTGATCCCAGATGTAATGATGGCCTAGGTTACATAAACGGAGCGTGGGAAGATTAAAATTGCTAAAATATCTAATACCCTAATTAATAACGTAACCAAGGGTTTGACAAAAGCTGTTCATATGCTGATGAAGGAACTTTTGAGGCCAAAATCAGTATGCTCTCAAATTGTACATCGGCTGTTTCCGCGTCTATTTGCATAGTCTGTTCTGGCTTTGTGAACATGTAATTAATAATGCAGCGCAGTTTAGGGTTAGAGCCTGAGGGTGTTAATTTGGTACGATAGTCTACGCCGCGTTGAGATAGAACTCTATATTAAATCAGGATTATGTGAAATGAATATGGGGTAGAAATTGTTTGAAAGAGGTAATTTACATAGGTTAAGGTTTGATATCCGGTAATGGGATCCTTTTGGGTTTGTAGTTAACCTCTTAGGGTATCTATTTTGGGCAAGAAATTTCGTTAAATACAGTGAAAGAGAAGACATCAAAAGGTACACTTTAATGATGTCACTTCAATGGTAAACAAGTCAGTAAAATCTTATAATAAAACCGAAAAAAGGGGTTTTATTATATTATGTATAAAGATTCTTAAAAAAATATTAAATTCCTTAAAATTCATGAAACTCGAGAGAGTCACTTAGCACACAAAGCAATGATATTTCCAGCACTTCTGCGTCACCTACGGCTATTTCAAAACCCTTTCCAGTTCAAGCCTCTAAATCAAAATTACCATCGCTCATACCATGAAATAACAAATAAGCAAAACCAGATACAAAATTAAACAGACAGATAAACAACATATACAACAAAAACAAATTTCACAGTACGTTACACATTAAACCCAGTCCGGTTGAAGTGACGACTGGGGGTTGACCTCACGTGTTTTATGCAGATAAAAATAAAGGGATGAAACATGTCCGCGGGTTTTAAAGGGTTTATTATGAATTGTAAGTGATATTTGGACATAATAGTATTAATAACCGGTTTTCAATCCATTTTTGGAAGTTTATTTTTGTCTGAATGTTTTTTCGGCCAATTTGATCTGACAGCTTGCAGTAAACCTAGTCGGTCATGTAAAGGTTGCGTTATTTCAAACATAAGTACTGTACTACTAATAATAAGTGAAGCATTTTTGTCGCCATTATCAATGAGCTTTCATTCAGCGATGCTAATATATCTTTCAGGCTGCACATGACGTGGCCTGAAAAATAGTACAGTACTATTTTAGAGACTCGTTAAACTTCATGTAGTTCCAGATTTATGATACAGATGGCGTTAGAATCTCGTCTTTTGATTCCTCTAGTGACTAGAGGGAGAGACTAGAGTCTAGTCTGTTGATTTACGAACCAACTTTAATTTTGTGTCCGTGCAAAATTGTAGTAGGTGCGGTGGATTGAGTAAAGATGTCTGTAATATTTTAATTTAAAAGATGTCCACGTTGAACAAAATATTGTGCTATTTTCGTACCTATTTATGCTTGCTAAATATTAATCTATCATATGAAATGGAATTTAATTTTTAAAATGTTTAATTAAAGTCACCAAAAAGAGTAAATTAAAGCTTTTTGGGGAGTAAAGACTTTGGGAGCCTATTATGTGAAAGCGATGAAGTAGGTAATAAAATACGTCCGCACGATGAACATATTAAAACATACTCTTATTGAAGTAATTTACTAGTATTTTAAATAAAGTAGGTATGTCTTTATGGTTATTCAATAAACATGATTTCTCGTTACACAATTGTGATGGAAGCCAACTGACTCCAATTTAAGATAAATTTCCATGAAAACACATTGTGTGGCATTGTGCAGAATGAGCTATATTTATGACACATGGCCCGTAACTTCCTTAACAGCAAAACAGAGTGCTCTTTATCGTTTTTACTGCCAAAATTCTTGATATATTGCATGTTTCTTCTCTTGGAACATATTGGATATCAAGATTGTATGTCCATAACTCAAAGTATTATTACAACGATGCGGTTTCTGTTACAGGCTGTATATCAATAATAACTAAACATATTTGGCGTCAAATAGGAAAACTGCATCGCTATTATTATAATTGGCTCCATCTTAGCCTGCTGTTCGTCCCAATTCCAGATTACCATGATACTAGATGTTTCCAGTATACAATTTAAGGAAATTTTGCTTTAAAAGTACTGAATAGCCAGCTTCGCGTAATTCCTTTAGAAAATTCTAGAACGCTGCAGTCCGTACTTTCTTTTAACTATAGCCACTCGTTTCTGAGTGCAGATGAGTTGTATTGCAATCTTCTTGAAGTTTATTTCTTCTTTAATGAGTTTAAGTATTAAATTGCACTGTAGAGCTTGCTCATGTCCTTTTTCTAGTTCCGATGCAGCATTTTGGAAAAAGGTTCTGAAAATTCTTTTAAGTTCTTTTCAGTAAGAAGAACCAGCTAACCGCGGTATTGTAGATACATTAACATACATTATCAGAGGTGGTCATAGTGATCAGAAATATAATAATGATAATGTAGATCAAATAAAACATAAAGCGGATAGATAGAAAGAAGAGATGAGAAAAGAAAAATAAGTTAGTTGATATGAATTATAAACCTTGGAGCAAATCAAGATCACTGTTGACGACATAGCTGTTGCACTGTGTATGACGATCGATAGAATATGTTAATGCTCTGTGTGGTCGTGGGCATAAAATGTACGTTTGTAAAGTGCTTGTAGTTGTAAGGCACCCACGATACTCAAGAAATAATCATCCTACGCTCAAAGTTAGCAAAAACTCGAAAAATAATTGTATGCCTATGTCCTACAGTATACTGAGTAATTCAAAATAAAAAGAACTGTTTGAACAACATCTATTTTACAAATCTTATCATCTACTAAAAAGAACTTGGGTCTCATGACTGTTTCCATTAAAAAGTAGTATCTAAAGTAGGTACCTAATAATGACCGTGGTTCTACACTCGAAAGCAATTAAGGTGGCAATAAAGTCTAGTTTCTAAGGACAGAACTTTTTCTGATAACATTTTGCTTGAAGTTCGACGTTCGTTTTACGCTGTCAGAAGTAGTGTAGTAGTTAATAAGTTCATTATAATTCGTTTCGCTGATATTACTTTTTAAATTGTTATGTATTTACGTAATTTGTGTCGTGGAAACGATTTTATGGCTTTATAATAAAAATAAGTAGCTTTTACTGAATTGGTAGAAACAGGAATTACATTTGGCTTAAAATACGGATACATAATTCGAATGTGGTTTTTCTTTGCAAACAGTGTTCTGAGCAAACGATGTCTGAATACTGAAACGTCTTCAAATGTTGTGTGGCGTATAACTTTCATACAAAGCCTGTTATTTTATCGTGGAGAAGTAGCATTTGAGTACTCAGGCGCTAAAGGATTATTACCTAGTAATTTTCCTGTTGCCATTACCTAGTCGTAATTTGAAAAACTGCGACAGTAACTAATATTTTTTTAATTTCTTCACAACTTACACAACCAGCTGTGTAAACTGTGAAGTTGTAGAATTTACTTTGAAAAGATTTGCTGCAATTCTTCTGCACTTACACTTGAGTTTCAATTGTTTGACCCATTTTCTTGGATATCTTGAAAGGCTATTGTCAAAAGGGCGTTAGAAATCGACTGTTTTAGCTACAAGTTTGCATGACGCGTCGAGCGCCAAGTGTTTTCCTCCAGAATTTCAAAGTACATTAACTGATTACGTCGAATGTTTATTTGATAAGAGAAGATTGATTGCTTTATTTAACCATTCCAGTTTTATTTCGTTTTCGACTTAAAAGGGTATAATTATACGCTGAATATTTTATTCCCTAATCATTTATCCCTTCCCAAGCAGTTTTACAGCCTAAATCATTAAGAGACAAAAACTTGTCGTTCACAATGTCGATTAGTTTGTCGACAGTCGCTGTAGAATTACTTGCTTACTTAGGAATTTGCCTACCGGGCCGGATCCGTCCCATCCCCTGTCCCAGGGTATTTTCTCAAAGACAGACATTGACTGACATGTTTATTTTACGGTATGCAAAAACATTCCACTCTTCCTTTACCACCTATTGTCGCATACAAGCACCATTATGTTTTTTGATAGAAATACAGGATTGTCTCAAACTATACCTACCTTCTTGGTACTCTCCTATATTGGTGGTTAGATGACCAGGTGTTTATAGAGGATACATTTAAACGATTCCTATTACGTGTAGTCTTGAAACAAAAGCGGAAATTGGAACCTTTGCGAATAAAATCTTTCTAAATTGGGAGTTACTTCGGTACCCTTGAAAGATGGCGAAGCAATTATGGGTTAACGTGTGCTGAATATAAAATGTTTCATGCCTAATTGAATCCTATGCTTCAGCGAAATTATTACGTAATCCCCTCTTCTTCCAAAAAGAAAATTAAGCAATCATTTAGGCCGGCAGCAGGTTTGAGAAAGTAATATTAACTTAATCATATTTGCCAAAAGACACTGCAGGACATGGGTCTCCGAAGCATCACCACAACTATGATCCCCGATGGGTCCCGAGATTCCCAAATTCCAGCGAATTGGTATATAATTCGTTGCCAAATTCAGAATATTTTCGTTTTCTTCTCGTATCGTAACAGGCCCTAGTTTTCTACTAACCACCTGACGGCCTCTGACATGGAATTGTAACAACAACCGCTATCAATTTACCAGCCGGGGACCTATGTTCCCGTAATTAACAAAATAATTAATACTAATGGATAAGTATTATCATTGAAGCACAAACTAAGAAAATGTATCTATCTCCCCTAAATCTGGTAATAGACTGTTGAGCAGCGAGCTTTCCCACGGTTTTGTGGTATGCCAGCAAAGATAGCTAGTCAATCGCTAGTGAAAACTTTATGTTTAAAACTATTTATCCAGGCCAGTCCTTTGTACTTTGAAATTAGAACAGGACCACCTTTGGTCCTTTAAGCCATACCCCGCCGACCGAAGAACCTGAAGTTCGTCATCCATCAATTACTTAAGATCTTACCGGTAGTAATAGTAGGCTTTAAACTAAGACAAAAGACGACAAAAACTAGGTCAAATAAAACAATCTTTTGCAAGGCTGAAAACTAAGAAAGATTGCGTAAATGATAAGACCTGAATCCTGAAAGACACTTGAAAAGGAAACAAGACATTTTTATTAACATTTCTAGAAGCAACTTGTTACTTATAGAATGCGAAGATTTTAATTTTGCTAAGTATACAAGCGGCTACTCAGATTTATAGTTTGCTTAACTAAAATATTTCATACCAACAACACACGCCCGATTACGTATAAATAATATTTGGATTCCAAAATATATTTTTAACTAAATAAGGCGTACAATCTCCAATTAGCATGCGTAAGTAACAATGATGTGCCATTATAATAAATTATGAAATATTTTGCTTACAACAGAAATTTTCTTTGTCAAATTTGCCTGTTTAGTCAAATTAGAAACCAAAATTGGATAAGTTGACGAATAAATGCCGATACTGTTGAAGGTGACTTTACTATCCTGTGTCTTCAAATAGGCTACATTCCCATGGGTACTGTGAGGGACGATTAAAGGATTATATCAATAGGAAGGGCTGTTGCCCTAGGGACTGGCAGAATTTCGCAAAGTGAGACAACCCTCATTCTGAGCCGATAGATTTTCACACTATTTCACAATCCTGGTGTTCAAAACTGTGATAAATTCAAAACACAGACTGTAACTTGATTTCGAATTACTGGACGTGACACCTTTGCTAATGATCCAATATCCGTCTAATCTTTAGAACTGGCTCTCGACAATACTATAGGAGGATACTACGAAGCATTTGGTTATGCAAAATAGGTAATAACTTATTTAATCCGCCACGAGAGAATAGTGGCTAGGGGTAAGAGTAAACACTGGCAACTTGCGCGGGAAGATAAGGTGTACCTTCTAGCTTGCTGTACCATACTACTTAAAATATAAATCCGAAAGTGTGTATGTTATGTTTCTCTTTTACGCCAAAACTACTTAACGTATTTGGATGAAATCAGGTACCTACAGATAGTTTATAAACTGCACACTTTTTATCCCGATATCGACGATTTAAAGACAAAATCGCGAGCAGAAACTAGCACTTTTTACTGCAAAATTAAGTAAGTATAATTTATGAAGAGAACAGTGAGAAGCTGTAATTACATTTAACCGCATCTTGTTGAGCTTAAGGCTAGACCTCAGAGAAATTGAAAAGGCTAGACGATAATTTGTAACAAGAATATCAGACAACAGATTTAATTTCAAATGTTTGCATAACCACTATAATGAATTCTGTGGCTGAAAACATAATTGAAAATTCGAAAGTAATCCTCAGTTAATTTTACTGCTTTATACCCTCAAATATTTTTCCTCGTGTAGGTAAGCAAAATATTGCATGGTAAACAGCATAAAATTTAAATTTTTCCAGAGCACAGAATTTCTATAACGATCGTACAGGATGCGTAGCAGGATACGAAACACGGAAACGCACGAGACAAAGGTCGTATGGGATAAAGAGGGGGTGAGGCCACCCCATCCACCTTGCAGACGGTTTCTATAGCTCCCAAGACGACGTTTCCGAGTTACTTGTGACGCAGTTCAAAACATGTTATTGGTTGGAACTCTGAAGTTTGACGATGTTACGTTTGCAAGGATTATTGGCAATCAAATTGACGATTCCTCTAATATTTTACCTATAGCAGCGTTTTATATTGTGCAGTCTGTGGGTATTGTTTGTCAGAGACGACTGTTGTTTTTAAAAAAATATTAACACAAGAATGGCTTTTATCGCCTCGGTATATCGAATATCTTGAATAATCGCTGCCCTTACTCATGAAATATCAAATTGTTTCTTTGGACCACACCAAAATGTTTTGAGATTTATAATTACATAAAGATTCATTGCAATAAACAATATATCAGGAAACGTTCCGTGGGACGACAGGCGTGATAATAAAAGGAAAACCACTCACATTACATCATCGATTGCTATTTAATATATATAATAACTAATTAAGTCTCAAATTCTGAACCATAGTCTTTATAAACAAGTTAGATTCAGATCAACAAATTCCCATTACTGTAAACGTATAGTAATTCTTTATCTATACATTTAAAATGCTTTGTCCGAATGGCACAGTTTAAACCGCTGATCGTAGAGAGCTGAAACTTCGAGGGGGTGTTCCTTGTATGACGTAGGCATCCGATAAGAAAGGATTTTCCAAAATTCTACCACTAAGAGGGTGAAAAAGGGCGGCAAATTTTGTATGCAACTCTGTAATTTAATTTTTTTTAAATTTGAATTCGTATGGACCACGCGGGCAAAGCTGCTGGCGGAGAGCTAGTATAGGATAAATCTTGAGAAAGCAGTAACGTAACGTACGTATATAATTTGTATTGTTATTGGTTTACAGCATAATTTTAATTTACTTTAATTTACAATTCAAACCAAGTTATACATCTCACTTATTATCTACAGGATGCGAAGGAAGTTCGCAACTAAAACTGTTTGCACCTTGTTTTCAAATAGTTTAATCTGTTTGAGAGCAAGTTGTAGTAGATGTTACTAATAATTCTATGCAGGCAATAATTCTGATACTCGTTCTATGAAACAAATAATATAGTTTTGAACATAATAAAGAAATGGGACGACTTGCTAATCAATAATGCGCAGATCATAATAATTATACAAGATGCAACTACGTCTGGTCATTCAAATCTTTAGTTAGTGGGTGTTCAATCTTGACCTCATAATACATACACACCAGACAGATAACTCATTTCACATGTGGGCGGTATCAATAACTCAGCAAAGTGTGTTAATGATGTCGATTACTTAATTTCGTGAAGTGCCAAGTAGGTTTTATCATTTCGTACTTTCAAAATATGTCAAGTACTTTTTGAAAGTAGTATGAATGCGTTAATTTTAATACCATCAACAGTTTGCCCATTTTGGAAGCTACTTGAAGAATGAGCACTTTTGAACGTATCATCGAATAAAGATCATAAATAACACAAAAATACACGAATAATACTATCCAAAAGAAAAGGGCATTTAGTATTGAAAAAATCGAACCTATGATTCAATCAAACACGTCCTTTCGCGACGCCCGCTAAACACATAATGAGCTGCAGAGAAGAGCAGTGCCGCCCGTACCGCTACAACTACGTCACATCCCACGGAACTGCGCGCACGCATGTCTAAGCGTGTCGGCGCGCGCGATATTGACAGCCGATGACAAGACTGATGGACTGGTGTAAAAAATCGTACACGTCTGTTTACATACAAAGGCGATCCGTACGTGGGTTTCTAAGAATCAGTTGAGAACTCTACTACGAAAGAAGTTTGTAAAATATTTGTCAAGGATGTCTGGCTTTCATAATATGAAAAACATAATTTGAAATTCTAAGAAATACATTTGTATCATTTCAGGATCCGTCTGTCTGTCTAAGGCTTATACTTTTATGTTTGACTCCTTTGTATTATACCTACACCTACACGACAGGAATGTATTTTTGACGGGCATACAGGACACTCTAATTATTTTGTTATTTAATATTCATTTTGGATTTGAGAAAACTCTGACACTAGGGCTTGTTAGGTAAGGAAAACCAGCCCACACGATAAGAAGAAGAAGACCTTTAAATATACTGAAGTTAAAACTCTTACTTAATTGTATGGTTAAAGTGGTTAATGTTACGCCGGATACGATAATCAAGTAACGGTGCATTTCCGTACGTCGCGATTTGTTGGAACAATGTTGACGTGGGATCACTGTTACTGTGGGAATACTGTGTAATGGAGCTAATTGATTGGTATGGACTTTTTATTTGTACTAAGAGTTTAGTACTTACATTTTCTCTTAAATACACTCGTTAAAGGGATGGCAAGGTATGCTGGACAGCTATGTGTCCACCCGCCGTACCATCTGCAAGTATTTAAGCTTTATAAATACCATCCTTATTAATACCTACCTACTGCCAAAATGTTAATAAGTAGTTTAAAGTTATATATCATGCATGAGGAATCTATTTCAGCAAAATAATTTCTTTATTAAAATCACATTGTATAAATAGATAACAATGAATGAATTTAACAAACAACATCAATAAGCCACCTACTCCAAACGCCAAAACACTTAAAACGATCTCCTCCGCAATCGTTCACTCTTGCTTTCATTCATTCAATCACTCAACTAGCCGCACCATTACACCTTAAAGGCAACGGCACCATGAGTATTTTTTACAGCTGTCTGTCAAAACAACGTCAGTAATAAGGTCGAGAACCGAACCCCGCCCACGACAGACGCAGCCCACATTACGTCACTACTGGACAGTAAAGATAAGTTAGTAGTTTTTCTACGATAACGTATGGCTTGGGTTTATTGAGATAAGACGAAAATGGGCCACAGTATCGAATGAAACTAAGGTAGATTGAGGACATAGATACTATTTACCATTGCAGAAGATAACGACCAAGGTACGTGAAAACAGTTTAATGAAATGATCCAAGATCATCGTTGAAAACTCCATCAATTTATGCCATTGATGACAACAAAACAAGAGTGAAGTACCTACTTAAAAGTCTAATCTTGGTAAACTAACTATGAGCACTGTGTTAATGGCGGAAAGAAACTTTAAAAACATGAATGCTAAAACCATAAATAATTTGACTAGTACTAAGGTTTCGCAGACAGATGGACGGACATTTCCAAACCATAAATGATAACGGAACCCTAAAAAAGTTAGTAAATAAAGTCAGCATAAATTGTCTACAAAAACATGAGTCAATCTGGCTATTTTTTTCCAGATTGTTCAAACAAAACAGCTTTGAATATCGAACAAAATTAATTGAAAACTGAACTCAATTGTTGCCAGGGTCCGTTTTGAGCGAACTGGCACCCGTCACTTTTCCCTGGAAACAGGTAAACGCGAAATGTTTTATTTTTTATAAATTCGACTATTGTATTTGATAGGAATATTTATGAAGCGTGTTCAGTGAAAAATGTTATAAAAAATGTTTTGATTTAAAAATGGAAAGTATATTATTTATTGTATCCTATAGCCGTAGGTGGAATATGAATTGGAGGTATTTAAAAGAACATCAATATCGTCATAATGATTGAATGTCAGGCCCATCGCATTATTTTACAATTTAGAGAACCAAATTTTCAAAGATATTAATATAAAGAGGCAGAATTGATATGTTTATATTCATATATTTTGAACTAGAAAACGGATTCTAAGAGGTTTTTTACTCATCAAAGCTACAAGTTCTACGACTTAAGACAATGAGTATTTTCCAAACCACCATTATACTGGTAGAGATATAGAACACATCCTTTTGCAAAACAATATATTCGAAGAATCACTGTCGACAGCGTTATATCATCAAGATAAGTGAGTCCAAGGCATTACGAAAATTGATAAAAATATTAATAATTATGAATAATTTAAGATGGTGTACTAGAAGACCAGGCTTAGACAGCACCATGGACATGCTTCGTAGCATAGACTTATTAAGCAAGATATTATTTTAAGAAAACGGAGTATCTGTTAAAAGGCAACAGCAACACAACAACAAGCAACAGCAAATCACTCCATGTAGTTATTTGAAAAATCATAAATTGGTAATCTTTTTTTCATTATAGTTTGCTTGTCTAAAATGTGCGCGTGACAAAGTAACTAAATCCTTAATTCCCACACAATTAAGAGTTTAAGCAATATCATGTCTCTCTTTAAATTAGTAAACCCCAATTAGTGACTATAAGAAAATAAAGAAAGAAGGTTCACTGATAATAGTGAGGTGTTCCTAATGCTTTGGTTTAAATGCACGGTACTCCGAAAGGCATAAAGTATAAATATCATTTGATCGTATTGAGGAAGATTGAGGAAAAGTTTAGCAACTTTTTCATGGCATGCCTCATACTCTTCCTCAATACGATCAAATGATATTTATACTCCCCAATTATTAGACTACGTCAAAATTGATAATGAAATAACTCAACAAATCCATCTGCCTAATTCATACAAAGGAGATCAAACACAAAGGAGTGAGGCAGAATGGAGCTACTGTATATTTTCTTTTGAGTAGCGTCCCGGGGCAATCTTTCAATTGCTTCATGGACGGCGCGCGCGCCGGTACACGCACTATGGTTTCAACGGGGCAATTTGCGTCCCAGATTGTGATTGAGTGATTACTGTGTTTTTGTTTTACTGCTACTGTGTGTCTTTAATTTATTTTTCCTTTTAAACATATGGTTCCTACTAATGTCATAGAATAGTATGAGCTTTTACGGATGTTTTCTAAGATAAGTTACGAGTTGAAAAGCAAGCAAATTATTATGAAACTTCGATTTCATAAGTGTTATCGAAGCAACGCAAGATAGTACTATTGGAAAACCAAAACTTCTTAAAGTAAACCGACTTTAACCGAATAACCGAACTTAATGGTCTGAAATCGCTAACTGGCATTGTTTTAGCATGGTTACTCCTCCCTTTCATGTGTGGGTAACATCCACTCTTCACACATGATATAATACGGATTATACAAAAATATTATTATTTTCATACGAAAAGTTAGACAAAGATACGGTGTCTTTTTTATTATTATTTTATAGACAGACGTACAGGACACATATAAAATTAATGTTATAGTTAACTTGTAACATGATGGTACTTTAATACTTGTTCCTGTTCCTAACCAATGTCTACTTTAAACAGGTAAACGTTTTCAATAACAGTGACAGCGGAAATAAGATGAGACCAAGCTAGATGCGGACTTGCTTGGGTTTCCATTCGATTTCCGCATCCAAAGCAATATTTGTGTGGTCTACAAGATGGTTGTTTGTGTATGTAAATTGTGTGTGCAATAGCACCCATATAGAATCCTAGTGGGTGGCTACGAATATCAAATACCTCAGATACATTGAGCATGTATCGAATATAACGAATATTATTAAAATTCCAAGTATAGAAGTAAAAATAAATTTTAAAAAGTAAATTGCGGAATAGTAAGATTGTGACGTTATAAAAGAGGCGATCTATTTTGTTAATGTGAAACAAGTACATAGCTTTTAAGCTGTATTCTCAAATTTGCGTCAGTGCTCTGCAGAATGCGACTTGAATTTTGCATGAAAGTTTCGTAAACTTACATAATTTCTTAATGCAATGTCCAAGTGACCTTTAAAGAACTCGACCCTGGAAAAGTAAGTTTATTGTAAAGTTCAAATAAATGTAAAAACTTTTATTTATTTGCAACTCAACTATAATGACTGTTAGCCGGTTTCTGATGTGTAAATAATTAACAATTCTGTTTTTATGTTTTTTTAGGGTTAAAATATTATGTAACAGAACATTTTTTTTCTCACTTAACATATAACATTAACCGATAGTAACATTAACGCTAAATATTACATGAAATAGTTTAGATTACTTTCCGATATCGATCAACCCTTACCAAACTACGTGTGCTAAAAGTTGAATACAAGTACCAGAGCCACGGCCTTCATCGATCGATTAGCTTTGTAACGTGTAAGGCCATTTGCAGTAGACATCCAAGGCCTCATTTACACAAACTTGCCTTGCAAATTTCTTTTTCTACTAATCCAAAAAATCCTTTGCGACGATTTTTCTCCATACGTTCTTTGACTCCTGAGTAAAAATAGAAGCATTAATTATGGCATCATTAAGGTCTAAACTCTAAGAACCTTCACTACATATCTTAATGAAGATATGAACGGTAACTTAAGCATCCGGCTTTTCAGTCTATCATTCATAGTCTTTTGAGTCCGTTGAAAGGCGAAGCAACAGGTAAAATGTCTGATTTTGTAGTAAGGAGGTCGCATTACTTGTAAGAACATGTTAAATGCTTAGGTTTATTTATTTTCATAGAGATAGAAACAGTGAATAGAAAAGTGTCTAAGTTGTGCAGCAATCGTCTAATTTGCAGCTTCATACAGATACTACATGCAGACTATGTAAACCATATATGATGTCCTTTTCTTTTTTCTTCCTAAACTTTTCCGTTTTTACTAAACACATTTGTATTACTTCGTTCCTTCTAGCCCTGTTTTGAGCAACAAGCATTTTGAGGTCGGCTTAAAGTCTAACCAGAAGCTGAACATCAGTATTTGACTCACGTACCCGACATAATTATTGAGGATAAAGGCAGATCCCAGGCTCGTGTACGCCTACATAACATAATACCATGACCTGATTTTGCAATATAATAAAAGGGAAAACGATTATTTAAATTAAATTCCTGATGTTCGAAACTTTTACAGTTCCGTTAGCGTAGCGAAAAGAATTGTTGTGATAGAATAAATTCTGCCTAGATTCTTAGAGAGGCATATGTAAATTAACTGATTATAAAAGAAACCTGAAGGTATCATTGTCAAAGGCTTTGACTTATCACAATGATATCATCGTAATTAAGTTAATGAAATTTGCTAGTAGTAAAATATGCATTCTTATTAACGTACATAAATCACAATTTCTAATAAAGAAATTATAAACAAGTCGGCCGAAAAATTGCAATATAGATTCATTGGATACTAAAGAGTTTGGAGTATCGGTCAATTTTCGCTGAGCTTTAGGGCTGGCGGGCAGGTATACAGTTGAATATAGGCACATTACCCAAGAGGGTAGTTCTAAATGTATCATTAAAAAGTATATTACACGTGGACAAGGAAAATCAATATGAGCCGACTCTGTCTCCACTCTATATGGGTCATCGGGCGGCAGTCAGCAGAAAAATATCAGATACAACTTTTGGCACTTATATGGTTAATATTTCATCATATTTTACTTGTTGTGTGTTCGAGTTTTCGAGTGCAACTTGATTATTCTTATTTTATGTATTTTCGGCATCGCCTCAAAAAGGTGCAGGATATCACAAAGACAGAAATCTGATATTTACATTGAATAAATAATTGAAAAAAGGTGTTATTATAAAGATCAGTTTTAATACAGTTCATATTTATTTTTTGGATTCAAAAACTAAGTTGTACATTTGTCAACAACTAGAATTTAGCTTCAACTACAAACTTAAGCAATTGGCTTTAGTGGGAAGTCACAGTATCGAAAGTTTTGAACTAACTACTAGAGACACTTTGCCAATATAAGTTTCAAGTTAGATCAAAAGTGTAACCTTGCGAGTTGCCATCACAGTGCTGCTATTAATTTGTTGACAATTCTAAAATATATTTTTGGGCATCAGTCGTTGATATTTTTGTATAAAAGGAGTATTTATACAGTGAATTATCAGCAAACAATATCAAAAAAGCATACCAGTTGCAAGCAGTAATATTTCGCATCATCGACTTGACGGCGCGGCTTACGATAAAAATGTCAAACAAAACAAAGGTGATAAAAACGTCAGGAAAGACGACAGAAAATAGTTTTTCACACTCCACTGAACATTACTGAAGAAATAAAATGCAAAGAATATTTTTAATACGAAATGAACACGGTACATTTTCTGACCGTACTTTTAAACTTCGTAGCCGCTTCGCCTTGGAAAACTACGTTTTTAATATGCTCTTTTTCACAAGCCCAGGTTTGCTTGACAGGCCTTTACCGCTATTTCAAATAAGTAATTACATTACTTTCCACTTTCGTGTTATGCGAATAACTCTTATGTAATCCAAATTATCATAAGAGAAATAACTTAGTATTCGTTATGACTGAAAATTATGCACATGTAAAGACTAAATTAACGCTATTTGACTTTGGCGTATCAATTACGAATATCATTAGACAGAATAATGCACAATAAGATACATAAAGAAAAAAAATCTAGAAACGTTATACTACATAATGATTTAATCTTATAGAAAGCTTTTTACCAGCACGCTTTGGGTTTAACCAAATCAGCAGTAATTTAAACCCTAAACATAAACGGAAATTCTATAACAAATTAAAAGAATGTACTCCTACAGAGAAAGATTTACAAATATCTACTAGTAAGGTGTCGATCTCCAACATAAAATCATGTAGTTTTCTTCGACGACACCCTTGGGAAATAATAGGTCACCACTCACCCCATTCCGAAGGCCAAAGAAGACAGCAGATGGTAAAAAAAAATCAATATAAGGCAAAATATATTAAAACCGGATACCACTGTAATTGTAATACGATAAGATACGGATGAATGAATTGATTTGATTGGCACTGGAGTTTCATTTAACGACCAGATGTGACAGTGAAAAATTGTGTAGACGCAGCTTCAATGTAATTTCTTCTTTGGTATGTATAAAGGAAAATTTCGGTTTTAAGTTTGGAAAGACACTGATTTGATATCCTCAGGAATGATGATTTAGAACCGTAAAGGAATGTTGGTATCAATTATTATGAATCTCATTGCAGACGAGTGTAAAACTTAGCTAATGGTGTTACAGTGGAATTTTCACAGAGGGATCTTCATAGAAATAGGAGATCGTATTAATACATTTCATATTATTGTAAGCTGTTGCAAAAATACAGCAACTTTATTAAAACGGTTCACCTACATACAGAATGAAGCAGGAAATAACCAATAAACAAGGTAATATTCACTTATTTGCGGTTTTAACGCTGTGTTACATTTTATTGCGGGCGTGTTAATTAGTAGAAGCATCCTTATGGAAAATTTTATGTAATTTCGAAAAAAAAAACTGTCACGAGTATTGCGTAAGTAATGCTTTGGATGAGGCTTTTTAGATTTATTAAATAACGTGATTATTAAGCAAAATAAGAAAAATATTTTCTTATTCAATGAATATTCGTGTAGGTAAATGCATCATGCAGTCTTCACACTGAACCTTTCCATCCAACCTTCTTGCTGATTCATCTGTCTATTTTCGCATCGGACAAAGGTTATTAGATATAGATAAGTTTTTATGGAAATTTCAAACATCATACCAGATAACGCGGGTTTATCTCAACAATATCGAGGCTTATTCTGATCTTGAAACTGTTATCTTTATTGAGGTATTGACTGATATTAAATAGAATGTTATTTGTTATTTAGCTATGCCTAAAATTTATAGGTTGAGACGTATTTCATTTTGTTACAATAGAATGCTTGGTGTGGATCCCAAAATTTAATTAATTTATCGGATAGGAAATGCTTTCAATATTTTGTTTAAATTGAAGGGTCCTGAATAAAATGGCAATATTTTAAAAACAATCACTTTAAACAAGATCTTTATTATTCTTAATTCAAAAACATATAATGTACTGTTATATGAAAGTGGATCCTTCTTGGATTGTCATGTTATTTTAAGATCAATAAACGAAACGATAAGATTTTTTCAGCCTAAAACTTTATTTCTTTTGGATCAAAGTTATTTACAATGTTACACTTGATTTAACTTCTAAAAATCAAAGCGTTGAAGTGTAAGAATATGTTCGTCGAATTATGGATGACTTATTCAAACTATATCATGTCTTTGTAGTAATATCAAACGGCACTTACGTTACATAAGCAATTGATAACGGCCGATGACGCGTTTCTTATCTTATAGGGATAGGGGGGAAAGATGATATTTGGTATGGAGATAGACTATAACCTGGGAAGGGAAAAAGTGAAGTAGTTCCTTCAGGGCGCGGGTGAAACCGCGGGAAACAGCTAGAGTTTAGATATCCTGAATGATAAATTGTCAAAGCGACTTTGTTGTACTGTTGAAGCAAAACAAGGAAAAATGTAACGTCTTCGAGTAAAACTAAGTTATGCTCATTCGCACATTTGTTTCTGTCCCAGAATGTAAAAGGGAATACAAAATATCACCTGCTTACAATTCTGCGCAGGTTGGGAATTGTCGACGGGTGCACCGGTATGCAAGTAGTTCTGTTAGATGTGGATTTTGTAGTACAATTGTAAATTTATTGCATAGTACATGAACCCTATTTCAGAAAAGTGTAACGCCTGCTAAGTCGTGTCAAAAGCCTTACACGAATCCACAAAAAAACATAACGTGTAATTTCAAAAAATATCAGTTTAATATCTGGACGAAATATAAACTAGCTTCAGGGAAGTTTATACGAAAGTGCAAAGAGCACATTAAAATCCCCTTTGAGGTTGAATAAATATTTTCCATGTAAAACGTAAAATAGCACGGATTTGGGTGAACATAAAAATTCTGAGATTTTAAAATCCGGATGCAACTAAGAGCAACCAGAAAAGCTCTCGGAGAAAAGTTAAAAATATTACATCGGTAATTTTTGGAAACATAAAATGACTAGCTGTTTACCACGGCTTCACCCGCGTCCTGAAGGATCCACTTCATCCACCCGGATAAAAACTACCCAATGTTTTTCACCAGGTTTCAGTTTATCGCCACACAACATTTCATCTCAATCGGTACATCAGTTTTGTCGTGAAAGCATAACAGTCAGAAAGAGTTCCTTTCGCATTTATTATGTTTTAAAATTAAGTATGTACATTTGGCACAGCAGCCAGTGGGATTTAACAAACGCAAGGTACTTGAATAAACTTAACATCATTTGAAATAGATTTAAAAAAGATAAAGCAACAAGTGGACAAGAAAATGAAAGTTAAGTCCTTAGAGAAAACTGTTTAAATAGCTTTACTTGCTTTGACACATTCAAGTTAGCTAAATCGAATTCACTTAAGACCTGACAGTAAACACCCGTGCTGGGATTGTTTTGAATACTGATTAAATAAAACCATTATTTAGAGAACATAAAGGAATGTTCGTTTATTTGCATAACACATAGGCGGGTAAAATAGGAATCGAACGATACAAATTGACTCAGAATGTCAATTTAAACTTCAGAAGACAAAACAGCAAAGTTAAATGGAGCAGGTGTTTTCAATAATTTCCGGTATAAAACAAACCAAGTCGCTGCCAAGGAAGTGTTAACAAACGTTCAGTCCACATAAATTGTCCCTCAACACCTCATAACTGGCGCCCAACGTGGGGCCGCGGGGCACACCTAAAGCAATTTTCTATTACGTTCTCTTGTGCGACTGTAAGAGCGAGACAAAAACCCTAAACATCATTACATTAAAGCTCAACCTCCTTTGTTTCGGCTTTAATGCCTATGATTGCGTTTGGGTGTTGAAGCAAAATGAACTTTGTACATAATATAAAAAGATTCGATATCGTCAGTTGTAAGTTGTATTAGAAAAGGGTCTGTGTCTAGCAGGCAGGGGGAGTTGTTGTTGGAGTCATGAAAAACGGGAACGCAACATAGGGAAGGTTGAAGCCGTCGCGACAGTCTGGAGTGTAAAACTAAAGGCTTTTGTTTACTTACCACGAACTCGTAAACAAAATTCACTGAAGAGAGTTGGATAAGAAGTTACAGGCGAAAACAAACTTGTAATATGTAATGGAATGAGTTATAAAATTGAGGTTTCACCTTAGTTTGATGTTTTTAATCTGAGAGCTTAATTTACCGAAATATTAATGGTAATATACGTTGTTAAATATTACAATAATTCGACAAACATTTAATTTAGAATATTGTGCAAAACCTACAGCTAATTAATTCCAGAATTTTGAAAATCGAGAATCTAACCCACCAAAATGACGTGCCCTTAGTCTTATTAAAACCAATAAATATATTGAAAAATCCACTCCCTCAGGCCATAGAGACCCCCAATCCAACATATCTAGCACGTTCACATCTACTGCCCCTGTCTGGCTTTGGGGCAATTTGTCAAGCGCCCGGACCTACCCTTATGTCCCCTCGTATAAAAAGCATTTGAATAATCGAAATGATGACGTAGCCCTCGATATTGGCCGTAGTACAGGTGCAGTAGCTATTCAGAAAATGGAGGTCGGCAGTTTATGGCGACATGGCACGTAAATTTGCATTTTGGGCTAATATACAGAATTAATCAGGAAAGACTTCCCTGCGATTGTTATTTATATTATTGTAATTTTCATTTACACAGTAGAAAATTGGTAACTTTAAAATTGCATTAACTATTTTTTAGGAAGTAAAACGTGTACAATGTACACGTTATTTACACTGTACATATTCACATAGTAACTTATATATTGTCAGAGATGCGATCTCTGAATATGATATTCTGGTTTCATTAAATCCAAATCAATAACACAATGCAAAGACCTAGAATAAAAAGGACCTGTAATATTAAATATCGTCAGCTCCTTTATTAATATATCTGGATCTACCCCTATGTATGAGTCACCAACCACGCGGAGGGTGGCCGATGGAGCTAACACAGGATATTTATAGAATTTATCGTCGTTTTATATCGAACCACTGCACAGACTATTAAAATGTTGAGAATCATCAACAGTTCGTTCTTCAGTTTTATGTTGTACTGTTTTGTTGAACTCCGCTATCAAAATCAGATGATCGTCTTTTACAGCACCGTAATATAACTTTATTTTTCATAATTTTATATTGTTGATAGTTGTTTGAATTTTAGAGGTGTTTTGGCGCCATAGTAGTAACAGCGACAGGTTGTTGATTAAAAATATTATTTACTACGCTCGCTTTGAATGAAGTAAAATCAAATACGTGTGTCTTTCAAAGCAATGTTATCAACTCAAGGGAAACTCATTCATCCATGAAATTAAATAAACAATTTAAAAGTACACATTACAACGAATTATTGCTACCTTTATTTATTTAGTCACTTCGGCACGTGTTTACTGAACCAACAAACAATCAGATAATTAGTATCGTGTGCATAAAACTCCGTTGCAATAAATTATCCCCTCAGGAACATTAATTGTAGCAGTCTGGGGAGGCTTACGTCCAACAGTGGACATTTACGGCCTATTATAGTTACGGTTCATATAAATTCGTTTTAACACCTGTTAAACCACCTATAAAAATATCTTTAGAGATATAATAATATTCTTCAAAACATCACGATTTATTTCCGACGTTCATTCACTGCAAAATGGCCTAAATAATTTTCTTTTACCTTTACCCGCAGTTGTATAGTCCTTGGTCAGTGCTGAGTAATGGTTTTCGATTCCGACCTTTCTGTCTAATGTATCGAAAACTGGCGTGCGAATAAACTGTTAGAGATAATGCGAACGAACGATTATTGCGTCTGAGGTATTGGTCGTGATGCGATATATTTAGGAATTACTGCACTGGTTTATGAATAAAGAATTTAGAATTTGTTGATTTACCTATTAAACGTTCAGAACTACATTTATCAGACTTGTACAGGGTTAAATGTGTGTGTCAGAAACTGTTATAAGCGCTACAAATAACTAGTAATATTACAGTTCTCAAAAATGATTTGCTGTCTAAATTGTAATAGAAAGCTCATTAATGCCCATAAGGTAATAATCTTCGTAGATTACAAAACCACCATCGTTACACCATCGATTAAAAGTCGCACGTGAGCACAACTCTTACCTCAACATTAAACGTTGTATAGTGCTTTGAAAAGTTTTCAAGGCGTGACTAAAAAGCCATTGTTTTGAACGAGACGCCATGTTATATCAGCAACAATGTGCTATATGATGTGTTTCACTGTTTCGCAATGAGAAAACCGCTTAGTTTGCTTCCTTGTTGATAAGTAGCTTTTGTTTACTTTGTTATAGGCAGGTGACAAGCGATGGCGTAAAATGTATTATTGTTAGTCCTCTAGAAGTCTAGTGAGATGAACAAATGTCAGGCATGGGTAGACAAAGCTAATCACGGGCACACATAAGTAGATGAATATTCATGATCCACAGGCGTATTCTCATGTCGAATTCATGAGGTAATAGAAGCCGAAATAAACTTAACTACGGATTCAATAGTTCAAGTAAACTAAATATATAACTAAAGATGAGCATTTAGATTAGTTCTGAACTTCAGTTAAGTGTTAGAGAGTACAAAGGTAAGATAGGTACAAAGTTTATACAATACTTTTTGTTACGAACTACTGCTCAGCATGACTGACTAGCTGCCCTGCTAGGATATTTTGTACGTTATTTTACAAAACACTTTACCAGTTACGAAATAAAATACCTGTCCAAGAGGAGTGTCGTCTGGCGTTAAAAATGGTGCAAAGCTTTCAAACGCTAAGCTGGAGTGGGCCACAACTACTTAAACGCGAGGAAAACACAAATAAATTCCATCTCCAATTCCCAAAGAATTCCGAACATAAAATTTTACACCGGAAAATTTTAGGAACAAATCGTTTATCTGACGTTAAGTAACAAAGCTAAAGTAAGAACGCGAAGGACACGCTCAAATACATTTTGGTTCGAGGCCAAATGCTGGAAACTTTGCCACTACTTCAAAAGTATCAAAGACTATAACATAACGTAAGTTATCACAAAGGCAATCTTAATAGTATCTCGGAAAGGTAACATGCTCGTTACGGGACCACCAAGGGTAACAAAAAAAGTAGCGATTCATTCATTGAAGCCACTGTTTGGACACATTCTCACTGAGTTATATTTGAATAAATTTCACATATAAAATTTGTAACAGTACGTGGTCGCAGATGTAATGTAAACTTTATGTTTGTTGCTTTCTAGCCAGCTAAATGTTTGTGGAAAGGATTTAGAAATGTGAATCGGATTGTGAAATGCATTACTGCTGCGTTATGTTGAGAAAACGCTTCACTTCGATTTGAAAGTAATACAATATAACAAGGCATTTATATAAAAAGAAGAATGAGCAGTTAATTGGTGACCTTGAAGATAAAACGGAAACTGATGACACATCTCATTAGTCAATAATTCAAGTTACGCACGAACGCACTACATGGATTAATACATCTGACCTCAGAATCCCCACTCTGCCCCATAATATGTATAATAAACGTTACATCACACTTATGACCAAATTAAAACACTATTTGTCTTCGTAAACATTCTGTCTGCATGTGTGTTCTACACAAAATCACCGGTTTCTGGTGAAGTACTTGCTCCCCCTTTAACAATTAGTCATTCATAGCAATCTAGTGAGGGGTTTTTATTGCTGGCACTTCCAACTCGGAAGCTAAGTATCGTTGAGGTCCAGTGGACTAGAAAATAACAGTACTCTGAGAATAAAACAGTCTTTAAATGAAGATATTTTTCCGGAAAGAACAAAATTATGTGAGTTCAGGTAATGGCAAATGAAGAATCGGTATTTTAAGGCATAATTAATGAAATGTCAAAGTAATGCTAAAAAGAAAATTATAACACGATACGAAAAGCAAATAAAGCTAATATTACTTACGGTACAGAGGTTATGAAAACCGTGTCTAAAATACTCGATACGGAGGCGTGCCCGCAGGAGGCGAAACAAATTGATGGTAAACAGATATATACGTAATGTTTATTCGTCGAAATGGAATAACCGAATAAGTTACCATACATGAAACAACGAGCCGTAGGCGGTCAATGTTCAACGAGTACATGATTATTATGAAAAGACTAGAGCAACCCAAATTATATCAAAACTGATGATTATTGTAATAAGTGTACGCAAGGCCAAATGAACAGAAAATGGCAACAGCCCTCCAAGCCGTGAGCTTGTTTATCCTGTTCAGATAGTTTATTGTTAAAGTAACATTCAAAATTAATATTAGCTTTGTGTACATTTTGAAATAATTTGAATTTCAAATTGAGCAGGAGATAGCCCTCATAATTGTTGCCAAGTTGGTTATCTTTAATATCAAAAGGTTATTCCAAAACAATGATATAAAAGAATACAGAAACATTTATCTGGAGGGTCCAGAGTTGTTACTCAGTTCCCAAGAGTTTCAGATTTGTGTTAAATTCTTATTAGAATTGTGTACATTTTCAAAGGGAATTTAGGAAGCCTCCTTGGGGTAAACATTAAGAAGATTAGAGGCTAGTTGCTCGGTTTTAATTAAAAGGCATTCTTACTGTAATCAAATAACGCAATTACAATACCTGTTGGAATTTACTTATTAATTAAGTGAAGGTACTTTTTCTGAGACGAAATTCGATACCCTTCCAAAGGCTTGTCTAAAATTGAAGTATAAATAGAATTGAACTTACCGATAGAAGTGGACCAGCATTTCCTGCAACAGACATACAGAGATCAGACAATCGATTCAATACAGCAGATAAAATGAGAGAAGTACATAAAACAAGCACGTACGATGTTAAGTCAATAAAAGCAGATGAATTAAAATTAACAATAAGCCAAACGTCTGATTCGTTTGTTTCGCTCACGGCAAAATGTATAGTAAGCAAAGAGAACGAGTATTGTGGGGGTCGTAGCCTCGTAGCGAACACGAATGTGATCCAAGCAGCGTATGTATTACAAGTTGAATAATCTTTAATGGTACATACAATTTATCTGATATTTAAGAAAAGTGTGGAAAATCAATAATTTTTGTTTAAAAGTTTTTAACCAATAATAATTGCCGACTTTTTTTACCATATTCTAGCTCGAGCATCAATATGATGAACCAGGATTTACCTACAAATGTAACATGTTAATTGTCCAATGTATAGATATCGAAGATCTCGGACCTACACCGAATATGAAGGATGAATATTCACGAATATTGTCAGACACGTCGTTAGCACTTCAAGCTAGGAAACATATGCAACCTGTGCTGTAGATTTGTAGAAGTTTCAGTTTACACCTGCATACATTTTGAAGTCCAATTGAATTCAGGCTCTAGTGGCGTAGTGTTTCTGGTAAAACCGTTGTCTGGAAATAGATGCTCGGCTGCTCTATATAATTTTGATTTCGAATGTAATAAAATATTGAAATTGAACAACACAAGTACAAACCCTAAGGATTGTACTTATTTTATTCGATATTTTTATAAATAAAATAAACAAAAGAGGTGATTGTTGTCTTCGCACACGGATGCAAAATGTATGATGAACGGATATTAATATAGTCTACGAGGAAATAGGGACACAAGCAGAAAGGAAACATGTAGACAAACAACTATTAAAATGGGAAGATTTATAGGACATCATTAACTCCGAATAAGAGAATAGAGTAGTCGACATGATTGTACAGTATCTGTAGTTTAATACGCAGATAATATTATAAAATTAAATAAATCTTATTCGTGTATTTAATATAATGTTCTAGAACAAGTTGAAATTCAATTGACTATACGGGTGCCTCCTACAACATTCGAACATCCACAAAAAACAAGAACACGCAATAATGGATGTAACACGTGGGTCAAACCCTTACTTAAATCCCCTTCAATTTTCAATAACAGACCTTATTGGTGTAAAAATAAGGGTGCTACTGGTAAAGGGGAATGCAACACTAAACTCCCCTTCCACTATAAATTACTGCAAGCAATGCAAGTGCTGGGTGCAGTGGATCGATAGAGCTGCGAAATATTCGGGTTCCCGGTTAGCCAGTAATTGATAACGAATGTTTGAGGATATCGATTGATGTATAAATTTAGATATATACATATATGTAATGTAAATTATATTTAAATGTGTAATATGACTGAAGAGTTATTTATTCCAAATACATTTCAACATGTGATACGAATGTTGGTTTACATTTGGGAACAATGGCCGCGATTCTCTTGACACCATCTAAATTAAATTTAGTCTATAATTATCTCTTTCCATCAACAAATATAAGAAAGGGATAGCAAACTTTTAACACCTGTCAAATTAGAAAAAAATAGTTTTCCATATCCAAATTAAACATCACGACGTAACATCTTGACTAAATTAACAAACCTGTACGAACAAAATGTCATCTGTCATTTAATTTGACAGCACTGAATTACTTGCTATCCTCTTCTTGTATTTCGCAATAGAAAAAGAGCATGATATTTTAAAATTAGTTTAGTCGTGTGTAAGTCAGAATCGACACCAATATCTATTTATAAACATCTTGTGATACTAAAGACAAGCTAGAAGATGGAATTGAAGGCCCAAAACAAAATGCAATAATAATGAGCCTTCATCAACTAAGTACTGTTTTATGTGCTTTCCTGCTTATGTCATTGAACAGAAGACAGGTATATCTAATATAATCCTAACTTGTACATAATTAATATTACTATTAGCCACAGTGTCAAACGTACTTGGAATGGCGACAAGTTGGGCATCGGACATAGCTGGCGCATTATGGATCAATTGAATGCCAACCGTTCATCACGATGACTGACAGGTACAACAGGCGTTGCTGGCTCCGGATAGATGCAAGGTTAATGACATTTGATGCTTAAATAATAATAACAGCCTTATTGACTTGATATAGAATAATGGCTTCTTCTCAATAAAGAAGGCATGATCAACGCTCGGAACGTTTTACTCAATGTAGATTCGAAATTTAGTGTACAAAGAAGAATGATTTTGAAAAAGAGCACATTCGCACATCTCTACATTCTTCTACTTCGAAAACACGTAAGTAACATCTGTCAGAAAAGTTTCATATTGTCAATATTATTTAAATTTTACAAATAGTAATTACAAAGCTGACATAGGTCAGCTTTGTTTATAGCATAGGCTAAAAAACAAGTTAGATTTCCCCGGAAAAGACCACACAAATTGCTCGATAGTGCGAGAACCAGCTACAGGCGCTATATATGACGATGAGATATAATTTTAGGGAACAAAATAATTAAAATCACCAATGAAGTTAACATTTGATCATATTTGGACATAGACACAAAACAAAATTAACAACAACACGCAGTCAGCAAATTATAACGCGCTCTAATTCTCATTTAAATGGAAAACTGAGCGATAAATTACACTGAAGGTTACACGCATTACAAGCTCTTAGCAACAGTGAGAGTAGACATTTGGAATAATTAGAATAATTACATGGCCCACAAGCTGTAACGGATAGGTAGAATCTCTCTGCTTAATACAATATTCGGAAATCCTCAGATAAATCCACTGCGGCAAACTAAAGCATGTTTTCCGTGATCATTTTGATAAAGTTCGTGTGTCATTAGAGTTATTACTTTGCCATATTTCACCGTGCTTTGAGCTGAGTCACTGCGCGGCCGTGTTGGTAGGAGTTCTTTAGTCCATATTTGCTTCTGATTACTTCATAAACTAACATCTACAGGTAACACCATAATTTCGAAGCAAAGTAAGACAAACCACGGAATAAGTTACTTTTTCATAAGTACTGGTATGACACAGTGCGTGTCACGAGGAGGACATGAAAAGAAGTCAATAAAAGGTAATCTAAATTTAGTTGCTGATTGATGGAAGACTAACATTAATAGAAAAATCCTTATGAAAATGGTTGACGAAGTAGAATCCATCAATACAAGTAATTAGGTAATGGATCGATTCCCAAACTACATTACCACTAACAAGCCTATCACAGCCGATAAGTCAATAACCTTACACACTCACAATATCGAATCGAACTAAAACACAACAAACAAAAGGCTGGGCATTCCGCAAAACAATTCCATAACGTAATACAATACAAGTTGGCCTTCCCCTCAATGAACTTCTATCGATTTTCAGCCGAGGGCAACGACCAAAGGCAACTTTTTTGACACTCAACCGTAGGCAGTGCTGACGTTAGTTTCAGTGTTTAAACCAATGAAACAAACATCAATAAATACTGCTGAGTGCCGTTAATGTCCTCATAAAACATCGTTTTCAAAGATATTTAAACACACAACTTTGTTATAAACAATACGCTTTACTTTACAATGCTAGACACAGGATCCAAATTGGTTCTGAGAGTTAATTTGACGGCAATTGTGTTGGTAATCAAGTCTGCTCAAAGCTTGTCATTTCATTGTTTGGTTCTACAAATAAAAAGGCTAAACGGTTGAGGGGAAAGTGGACAGAGAAGTGTCACGGCTAATTTGAGGCTCATGAGGGTCTTTTGTTTAGGTGTGTTTATCCTCCCGTTTTAAATGCGGGATTTTGACGAAATTTCATTTCGAAGACAAAAATATGCTGTCGCAAACACCACTTCGTACACGAGTTTGTATATGCCTGAATTTTAATGAACCAAGTTAGGTAAATAGAAAATACCTGCTAGCTTCATTATTCTTAAATAAGTTTCAGGCTGCGGGAACTTATGCAATAAATCAGACAGGGCTCAATAGCAGTTACGGCTATAGCAAAAATAATTTTAACTTCGCCTTGCCATGATAAAAATTTAATAAAGTCCCGGAAAACTGTTGGAATACTTACTAACAAAACGTAACCCAGATGACACGTAATAAAAATTCTGCCGGCTAAGTCTGAATTTAAGCTGAAATTCACAGCGAAATTTAAAATGTATGCAAATTCAACATCCAATGTGCTAGACAGGACCGAGGACAATTTTAGTCTTTTGATTCACTAAAACCGACCTCTCTGCTTTTAATGTAAAATAAAATTTTCAGAACGCATAATTAACATGAAAAGGTCATGTTAACAGGGATCTTTCAACTATCTTCGAACCAACATTAATTTTATTTTCCAATTCGCTTTTTAAAATATGTTGTCGCAATGCAGTTGAGTATCTGAATATGTTCTAGACTTCGCTTTCTTTGACATTCATGGACAAAGCGCATATAGTTGTCATTTCCACAGCATTTGGCGATCTGTCCATCGGGGTTTGAAATCGTTCAAACAGATGTAATGGACTAGATGGACTTAAGAAACTCATTAAAACCCTACAGTATTGTAAAAGTACCGCACGTAAAAGCAATTCTTCTTAGCAACAGGAAATAAAATTATGTCACTAGAAACGTAATATTCTTTTATTTCCAATGCAGAACATTTAATACCATAAAACATTTCGAAGAGGATATTATTATGTCATAAGGATGGCTTACAAATGAATACGATTTTACTGGCGATGTCATAGTTTGTTGAACCGTCGAATAATCCGGAGACACGTGTAGCAAAACAGCTGACATTTGGGACAGCTCGCCTCCCGGGAACTATTAATTAATATTATACCAGAGGTCTTGTTAGTCGTTTGGGTAATGGAGAGGAACGGTCTCGTGTTGAGTCCGAAAACAATATTTCACTAATGGCAATGTTCAATATGTTAGCTATAATGATGAATAAGAAACCAAATATAGAGAAAAAGACTTTGGTATTTTCTGGATAAATTCTCGAACATACAGTCTGACTACTATACAAACTTCTACTGAATACATTTTAATACATAAACGCTGATATGAAAATAATAAAACATCTAAAAAAGCTGCCACAAAAGAAATCTAAGGAATAGGGTTTTGATAGTACTAGCACTATCGTAACCCCACCGCATAGCTCTTGGGATAAGCTAATTGAAGTGGCAGTAAGTAGACTTCTAAGGAAACTAGAGAAGGGACTGAATAAATATGGTATTATACACACACAATACCACCAATAACAGTGTAAGTTATTCCCTCGTATGTGTGTATAAACGATTTTCAAATTCCAGTGATTCAAAGACCTCTTCAATGTCGTATAAAATCGAACGCCCTTAATGCCTTTAACAGACATGAACTTTGAAACTTTTATAGTCTCTTGAAAGCAACATGTCCGATAAAGGCATTTTCGATACATTTTATTTGATGTCAACGAAGCTTTCCTTTAAAGCATCACGATTCAGTATCAATTCAATCCTTTGGGCGTAGCTTTATAATAACCCAGCCATCATCCGACCCTCATGTATTCTATCAAGTGTCGGTTTGAGCTCAACTTCCGCTTCTAACAACCATTGATTTATTAGAGCCTTTTACTATTTATCAACCGAGACGAATCCCAATCAGTATAATTTTGGATCTTTGTAAGAGACTGTGAAATTGGATTCTTTGACAATTTATTACTGTGAAATATACGACAAAGATTCTTTTAAGTAGATCATCAACATTGGTAGTATGAGTTTGAATGCGTAATGTCGACACAATGAAGAATAATAAAACTCTCCTCAAATGCTTCGATCAGAATATTAATAGCAACCGAAATCTTGTAACCTAAAAAAGCATTGTTTATATATATAACTTGTTTTGTTTGAGAGATTAACAGCAGTTGCTTGCACAGTTATTTGAAGCTATCCAGAAAACGATTTCACCATATACGATGAATGTTAGCAGAGAATTATAGGCAACGATAAAAATTTCGACGCTGGCATTAAAATTAACCGATTTTTACTACCTTGCTTTGAATAACGTCTGTATATGATACCTAAATAATTAGCGTCCAATAATGCAATTTGAAAGTTTAGAATGTTATTTAACCAAAATTATTTACAAAGTAGAAACACGACATGAATAGCCAACAAAATGAAGAGAAAACATTAAAGGGAACCAATGAACGGTCCTTGATGATACGGCTTACGAGTAACATACATAACAACACGAACGTATAACAGTATAACCAATCACAACAAAACCTCAGTCGGAGTGCAGTGGCCGTGTGCGACCGTGACTCATCTATCAAGTGCATGCGCATGCGCCGCGGTGCCACCGAATTAGACCGCGATCGCATACATTATGCGGCTCAGTTTTACACTTTTCGTTTTTTCTGGGAACCGTGTTTATCGTATTTGGTAACAAATTAAAATGGGGAGATAGGATTCGGTGCGTTTTTAGAATAGATAGAAAGAATGTTTATTGTGGGTGTTAACTAAATGTTGTGTAGGTGGTAAAATAGGAAAATTTACTATTGAAACATATTTTGATTAAGATAATATTAAGACATCGTTGTAAAAATGGATAACCTATCGTAAAACTTCGATAGTGCGACGATACATTCTAAATCTAAACAAACTACATATAAGAGTACAATAAGGGCTATGTTATACACAATATTACTCAAAACGCAGTTTCCATTTCTGTCAAAAATTAGAAATGTATTTTAGACAAGTTACCGCTACGCTAAGTATCAGTGGGAGCGAGCCATCTAAATATGGAAGCACCAACGCGAAGATCAGATTTGACCTTTTTGCGAGATAATGACGAAGATGCGAATGGGCATACGTAATTTTCTGATGACTTTATTTAAAGAAAACATATTTCTTAAATGGAAATACTAATAATACACAGAATGAATTAATACGCGGAACAAGTCCTTGATGATTCGTAGTCGCCATTTGGGAGATTATATTATTTACATTACATTTTCTTTAATTTGGGTATTAAGTTTGGCACTTGAGTCGTGTGTGGAACGAAATTGAAACTTAAATACTGAGTAATAAAATAATAAATGTTTAATTTAGGTCATCTAAAATGGTTTTTGCAACACGACGGCGAAAGTAACAGATTTAAGTGTTTGATGAATTTGAAAGGATTTAGGTTAAGGCCAGATTTCAAACAGTTACATTTTTATTTTTATTGGAATAGGAAGTTCCATTGTCAGTCTATAATTTTATCGGAACCACCAAAATTGACCAAGAACATTGAACAATAACTTCATTGTTTTAAGTTACGTTTTCTTAAATTAATTTTCGCGCAAGTGAACTTGGCAGCAGGATTAATTGGTACTTAAAGGCTTTATGCGTGACTGTTATGTTAATTAAGCAATTAACTTAAATAAAACACGAGTAAATTAACTTTAAGTACGAAGTTCTAAATGCGTGGGATAAAATAAAGAAAAGTTACAAAGGTATTGCGGTTTCAAAAAGTAATACGTTTTCTTAAAGAGAATTGACTGCCAGCAAGATGGAAGAACCAAAAGGGTATGGAACCGGTCTTAACGCCTGATTAAACTTCGACACGGGTACACTTAGGATTTCTTGAAGATTTAGAGACATCGTACATTTCCACCAAATCTTTCTAAGCGGGGATTGGGAATTATCACCAAGACAAAGACGCGATTTTGTTTCAAACGATTGCGAAGAAATCCAAGAACAAATACTCAGTGTTCGACACGAAAGTGTAATTTCTTTGAAATAAAATGAGATTTCAAAAGTGGATTTCTTGAAACTTAAGCGCAAGTTACTTTAGCTATAAATAACAAAGATTTTAAAATGCAAATTCTTTTCCTTGGAATGATTTATAGTATTGAACTACGCAGCGAAGGTCAATTTCAAGTGCAATATAATGCACGTTTAGTTGGACATCTCAAGAACAATCTGTGCAGTTGTAATTAATTAAAGCTAAGTAGATTTAAATCATAACGATCATTATGATATCATAGCTGTTAGTACCAACCCAACGCTTTAGAATATTTACGGTCTGCTGCATAAAAATTCAAGCAATTTACACTCTTAATCATTTTACAGTGCACTTGTTATTGATATTTTTCGCGTTATGTGGAGATACAAAAATTTCCAAAATGAGTCTATTTACCATCCATTTTTACGGAAAGCGATTATTTTTTACGAGTCAATTTTTTAGGTATTATGTTACGAGATACAAAAAATAAATAAAACTAATTAGAAGCTACGCATGATTTATTTTATTTCGTTTTCGTCCTTAACATACATGCATAAAATTACGCTTACGATCGATATTTAACCAGTATAGCTACAATTAGTGTTGAAGCACTACTTAACAGTATGCGGCGTAAATATGGTGGTTTAAATATTGATGATATTGTACACAATTTTGGCACGCTGCCAATTATGCTGATATTCGAATAATACGCCCTTCCTTTGGTCTCGTTGCTTTATTTTTGGGTTTTGTTTTGGTTTATCCTTATACGGTTGCTTTCCGTCAATTATTGTTTCTAGTTCTGATTTACCGCATAAAGTTTACGCATGCGTGAATGTCAAATATCAGAAGTCTTATTTTAGAAGTTGATTGATAGCATCTGGATCTTTAACACTTCTCTTACGATAGCTGATAAAGAGGTTTAAATTGCTTCCAACAGGGTGTCTTTCTCCATACTTTATTTGTATACCTCTCTGCATTTACCTATTTAATCAGGCTGAACATTGAGCAAGGTAATGTTTTAATCAATATCGCACATACGAGTAGGTAATAGTGTGCCAAGAATAATGTGCTAAGTTCATAAAGATAACAAATTTATGGCTGATGTTGGTCACATTATGATAACATTTTCATCATAACTACGTACTATAAAATACAAGAATTTAAATAGAAAAATAGACTTGAAATATCTGGAAATATGGTGTATCAAGTACTCTAATATCTATTTTACAGGATAGCTATTGGAACTTATTGGTCATTTGGGATACTACCTACTGGCTCTAGACTAAACATCTTAATTAAACGTAATTAATACGAGTGATTATTTAATTGGAAAAGATCTTGTTTGTGGGTATATAAACAACAAATTTTGCTGCTCACATCTTAGAAACATTGCTGCTAAATTAAAAAGATTTTCAATTTAAAAATCTGAAAGAAGGTGATAAATTTGATATCGAGACAATCGTTTCGGTAGTTGAAATAAGTCAAATTGAAGTGGTCAAATCTAATTCTACTCAACTCTTGGCAATCACTGACATTTTACAGTTTTATAATTCGAGTTTTCGCCAAGAATTGAATTGTGGAGGTCAAATTGGAGAATTGGACTCGCTCAGCATACTAATATTCCAGCAACTGTTCGGTATGGAAACGGTTAATCAAATGTTGACCCGCATACACAATCAAAGTGGTTACGTGGTTAAGATTTAGTAGTAATAGACAACTTTTAAGGGACTTATCCTGGGAATTAAATCCACCATATTACATATACTTCTGTAACAAAGCAGCATTGGTGTTGAAGTTTGAAGGGTATGCGTAAAGGAGTATCCGTGTTACTGGCAAGTGAGATTATCTTTGACATAGGAGTACATTACCTCCATCATCACTACTAACTATTCGTCCACTGTTGGTCATAATTCTCATCTAACGTGAAGACCAGGCGCATATGGTAGTAGGCTTGCCATGAATCTAGAATTTGATATTATCTATAGAAGGCTTTAAAGCTACCTACTGGAAAACCCATGATTAAAAACATGTTTACATTGATACTACTAAAATCAGGCCTTCCATTTGGCTTTGTCGTCATCGAATTAAAGCAGTACAATTTCGTACAAGCGTATCCTCTACCGTCAAAATCACCAAAATTTGCAATAGATTGGTGATTCCTCATGTTCACGTCTCATGAAATCGTGATTAAACAAAATGCAAATGCTTTGTCGGTGTCTGCATCAACCGTTAGGTCCACAGTTCTAGTTTTTGTTCGCATATTTGCATGAAACTCGGCAGCTGATGGAATGGAATACAAACGTAGTCAGCAGCGTTGCACCAACATCCCAGCTCGCTTTTTTAACCGACATCGAAAAAGAAAGATAGTCTAGTTCACTTATCTACTGTATTTTTTTAGCTTGCTGGAAACATTATTTTAGGCTGCCAAGCTTGCTGGAAACTTTATTTTTCGTTGAGGTTCTGGTTCAGTGATATTAGTCCAATCTAGAACTTATAAACTAGTTACTGAATATTTTATAACAAATTGCTTGTTCTAATCAAATAAAGAAATCCTCTCTAATCATAATTAATTGATCGTAATCATTCCGAAAAATCTCGATAAGAAACACAAACATCAAGCAAGTCACAACCACACAATATCAAGATGTCATCTAAAAAGCAGAAACAAGACTTCAAAACAACCGAAACCTTAACAAAACAAACCATAACAAAGAATTTAAATAGCAATCAAATCGCACTTTACCACAGGCCAGTTACATCGGCGCCTTCCAAATCAAATAAAACGCTTGTGTCACGATTTCACAAAATCATTTTTGGCTCGTTAAATTCGTCAGAGAAATAATCTGATTTCAGTCACTTGACGGCTGACCGGTCACCACGGTCGACTTCTTTACTTAATACGCTTAAAATTTCATTAAATACTAATAATGTTTCTTTTTGCGTTTTCTTTGGTGCAATATTTATGTTTGATTGCCTTGTTTGATCTGCTGCTTTAGATCTTGAGAGACCATTTCAAAGGGTGTCTAGAATATGTTATTTATTTTTACTTGTTGTATACTTGCTGGGCAGGGCAGAGAATTAATGTAATTACACGTAAACAGCCCTCTTTCTACCTTTTCTTCTTTAATTACTGATCAACAGGAAAACAGTAGGTTTGCTGTTTTTTAGCAGGAAAATTACAATTATTTTTTTAATATTATAAAGTAAATGTAGAAGAATATTTGATTAATTTTCCAAGATAAATAATTAATGTCATCCCTGTGTGGACAGCACAGTGCCTAATTAATGAACTTGAGCGTTAAAATTTATTACTTGACGTGATGAATAAATTACTTTAGTTGTAAATCAGGGCAGGACAGAAAGTGCGATCGAAGCTAAGGATAAAATATTTTTTTCCGTTTTTTAATCAACTGAAAAAATAAAGAACTTTTATTTTCGATCCGTAAGTTTCATAAGTACATACTTGTATTCAAGATATTAGACCAATTCACAAAAATCCTGCAGATTTTTAACTAAATACAACTAAGCAGCAAATATCCAGTACTCTTTGTACACATTAAGACAATTCAAAAGCAGGATAAAAAATTCTTCAAGAATATCCATACGTAGATCTGCGTCTCACAGTGGTTTCGCACGATGAGAAGGCTCTAAATAATTTTGTAAACAGTCTTGTGCAATGATACATTGATGATAATAGAGAGATAGCTCCGTGTCTGCGTTTAAAATGATTATATCGAATATTGTATATTATAGAGTATAGTAAGCTTGTTTTAAGTTCTAACAGTGTTAGTTTAGACAGTAGGTGTAGATCTCTGAAATAAATGATCAACTAGCCTATCAAAATCTGAAGTAATTTGCAGAAGCAGAGAAAACTTAGAATAGTATCATCATTCAGGTTAGGTTCCGATCAAACCACATGTAATTCACTTCACGCAGACCATCAAACCATCCAGCATGAAAATGCGTTCCATTTCACTCAAAACTCAAAATTCCAGAAAATCTTTAAACCAGCATTCCACTCAGAAACTCATAAACTTTAGAAGAACATTAGTTTCAATGTTGCGAAGTCACCACTAGCTTAGGAGTTCCAAGAATTAGTTTCATGTGTATACTTACTGTCGAAGCTCGCGGGAAAAACTGAGTGTTCATAAACCGGGACCACTTTACGTCTTTCCTTATTCGGGCTTCATTGGTTAGTTAGGGTTGTAGTCCAGGGTTGGGTGGGAATCATTTAAACTTGCCATGACTTCAAATCAGTTCAAGGTACTTTTTATAAATTGCCTTTAAGACACAACGATGCTCCTTTTTCTACTAATATTTCCCAATCTTTATCTGAAAGGGGCGCACTCCGGTTATTTTTGGTAAACATGGTCTGGGCTTTTGTCATAGATGACTGATTCTTAAGACTAAGGTTCAGAGTTCATGCGAAATCTTTTTCTCTGGGCTTGTAGATACAATTGCATAGTGAGGATGACTTACTTCCCTAGGTGTGCTAGATGGACATTTGGATCTACTACAAAATTCCTGCAAACCTAAAGGACGGCCAACCCTGCCGTGCACTGAGTGTTTACTTATAAAATTTACTTGTCCGTTTTGTTCAACAGTTCTGGCGCTTAGTTTTAATGGACATTACATTTTATACTTAGGCTGTTTCTTTGAGTCTGTGTCATTTCCGCAAGGTAGGTTTATTATTTTTTTGTTGTTTTCGCTCTTTATTTGTTAACTCGGGTTAAGGTGAGAAGATAATTATTATAGCTGTGTTGCTTAATCCTTTTACATTAATAACGCTTTGTCTTACTTACCTATGGTTATCTATAGATACGTTTATGAGAGAGAGCCTAACTAATGTATAAAATTTAGATTGTGAATGGTGTTAAAACTTGATAAAATTACAATCATATCTTTGTGGATATGTTTTGCTCATAAAACACGAATGCCATCCCCGTTAATTATATCCAGAAGAACCTATAAATTAAAATAAAACCGACAAAGAAAATGAGAAATCTACGCACAGCATCTCACACACACTAACACATTTATAAAACACGACTAATTACTAAGCGTTACGCATAACAATGTCCATCCAACGTGAAGATTGTTACTATCGGTATATCGTGTCTGAATTGGAAATCCACTGTCAGAGGCATTTAATAATGATGTGCATTAATGCAATTTTGAATAGCGTGGTGATCAGGCCTATAATTAAGATAGACTTTATATTCACACCCGTTAATGTTGACTACGTATTATGAATACGTTATCAGCATTTTCGCACTAATTTCAGCTTCATTCTGTTGTGTTGTTGTGAAAGCAATTATGCTTCTTTTGTCATTTGTATGTGCATTATTTCGTGTTTTGTTCATTAAAACTTTTGGTAAAGTTCACTGCATGATTCTCTGGTACCTCTTTCTCTGGATCAATAATGAGGTGTGATAGCAACATAAGACAGTCCTTGATCTTAATTAAGTGCAGTATTACATCTTAGAAAAATAAGCACAGTACTAAACTTTTGCGACACAGGTTGTAGGTCGTGAGCTGAACTGATAAAGGCAAACAGCGTGAAAAAAACAATGTAAGGTACTGGCCTAAACATGAAGGTATGGACGTCCACCAAACACGCAAAAAATAGGACGTTCTTTACATGACAATAACGTAGCTGTGCTGATAGGGCCCGAAAACGCTAAACAATGAAAAAATAAGGTAGAAAGAATATATGTTTTTTAGAAACCATCCAAATCAAAATTGATCAAGAACTTCTATATTCAGAAATATGATTGCCTATATAAAAAGCCTTAAGACGAGTGCAGTCTTTGAAATTCATATTTCGTTGCACCAAAATACACTGATTAAACGACAACAGAGCTAATCAACACTAAAGAGCCGTTAAACAGGCCAATAATTAAGTGCACGTCCACAAATTGAAAACATCATCAAAGCAGATCCAAATGGTCATCGAAGCGCGAAAAAATCAGGGTATCCTGACAACAGTGGCACGCTACTATTACGTCGTATTATAGCTAACGTCACGATGTTGTATCTAGATTTAGGTTCAGCAGGCGGTTTCTCAGTAAACCCTGATACCTTACGTTTGGTGGCCTTAATTTGTGGTCGGGTTTCGTAAAGCTAAAGTATATTTCTTGCGTGAAAATGCGGCTAGGCGTTTTGGGGTTAAGAACTTTGTTTAGCTTTAAGTCTTTATGTTTAGAAGGAAAATGTGATGAGCTGGTAATAATGCATCAACTCGATTTATCAAAACTACACAATAATGTACGGCTTGACCTCATGCAATATTCGTTTATCAAGTTTTTGATATTACAATCTATGTTGCACAGTAATGGACGTACGGAATAAAATTCATTGTTCTAGTTAATGTTATGCTAAATCCACCATGACATTATTATTTTTAATGGATTTGAACGCGTAGTATCAAAAAGTTCTGATGTAGCATAGAGATACGAAAAGAATTCGAATTTAAAGCGCTGCAGGCGATGATGGTTGCAGTGCAATTGGAATGCGGTTTTCCGAGAGAATTTCGCCTCATGCAATTTCCGTATCTAGATACGATACGGCCGTTTAGCCAAGCGGTTGATCATAGGCGAGTTATCTTCAGCAGTAAGTGTTTACATGAATGTATTTGCAAAGCTGCTTTGCTGCACGAAACACGTGCAGAGGCACGTGTTCAATAAAGAGTAATTCAGAATAACATAGTTACATAATATGGTAACAAATTGCATTAAAGTGAAAAATTACTCTTTCCGAAAACTTATTGTTTTCCACAACTCCAATTACATGGTAATTTACCAATTTGTACGTGAATGGGCTACCCAACTAAACAAACGCTAACAATTGAATGACCCGTGATGCAACAGTCATTATCATTACCGCTGCTGCAGTATTGTTATTGTCAACGACCACCATTATTATGAGATCCCTCATGATTATAACGATGAAAATAAATTAGTGAAATGCAGTGGATCTTGTTAGCTTGGCCGCATCAAACACCTGCCCCAGTTCTGCTTGACCTACGATACCTCCCGCGTGTTTTTCTGCAATAGGAGCATAATCAATGTCTCCCAGAGTTCATGTTACGTTGGGCGATGTGCACCGTTTATTGTCGCACTTGGCCTGTTTCGCAGAAACAGAAAACAGAGGTTACATTATCAAGATTGTGCCGATTCTATTCCATTGTTTTCTTGACGGTGGATTCACACAAGTTTTTGCTGTTTATTTTGATGAGAAAACATTTCGGAAATTACTTTTATGTTTAGATTTTTATCGTAGTAAAAAATAGTTTTGATAAGAATCATTATCTTCAAACTACAACATTAGGACAGATTGTCAACAAAAATTACACAAATTGATGTCATCAATCTTTTAACTTTCAATTTTGCTGTGCAAATTGACCTACATCCTCCAGCAATCTTTTAACAATAAAAACAACTTTGATAAACGCATTACTTTCATTCAACTAGCATTCCCCATTTTTATTCGAGTTCAGTGACTCGTTTGGCGTTTAATTTCCACATGAACGGTTTATTTGTCGTGTCGACCTATGAATATGGTACCTACAGTTAAAATACGAGAGCGACTTGCGCAAAACATGACGCCAAAGATTCGGTAAACAAAGACATGGTTAGTTTGTGTTGGCCAAATAGGCTTTGGTCTGACGATCGGGAATCAGATACATATTCTCTCAGCAAGAGAGGTATAGTGCTCGATATCTTCTTCAATTATTCAGGTTGACTGCACTAGGGAGCATGCTCTACACATAGATTCAGAATAAATAAATCAACACGTTAAATGCACGGATTGGTACCCAATCGCAGTTTGATATTATCGAAATCTTTGCTATCCAATACATAATACAATATCTTAAACAGAATTTACAATCAGCTGACAATGTTCCATTTGGTAGGAACCAGACTTCTGTTAAAGCTCAGACTGTTATCACTCAAGTCCAGTGTATTAACTTAAAATTTTTGGTTATATCACTTTAAGATTTCTTAATGCTTTTCTTTAATTATATCTTTTAGGACCAGTGCTTGTGGGTCAATTTGCAATATATATTATAATAAAGTGAGTTTCCATTTGGGTTCAGACCACTAGCCACAACATACGACTAACTGACCTGACCAAGACTACCAACTTTAGCTGGAATGTAGAGGAACCAACACTCTTCGCATGACAACAAGCGTGAAGTTTACTACTCTTTCAAACCAATACCATAAACATACCTTGTGTTTTAACTAAGTATTCCTTTCAAGTTATCACCTCCAATGAAGCCATCTTGCCTAAATAGAAGAGCCACGTAACAATTTGGACAAACAAACTTTACCAAAATTGTCTCTCCATGTACGGCACGTTACGGCGTGCTGACGGCGGTAAAAGCAGTACCATGACCCGTTCTGAATGACAATGACCGAGATTTCAATCCTTTTCTCCTTTGAGATCATCGTTTCGAAACGGTGCACGTTTGAGTGTGTTAAAGTGCATTTTTGATTTGGGAAAAGGCTGATCAAAATCGAAAGTCGTTTCTTCTTTATTGTATCGCTTTTGATACTGTAGGTTGATTGAATTACATCCAGGATACTGAATAGATAAGTTCCTAAAGTGTGCTTCTGTAGGTCATGTCATTTTTACAATCTTCTTATGTGATTTCACTCGCACGGTTTGAAAAAGAAATAGAATACAATTAGGAACTTCCCTCTTTCCTGCTGGGTTAAAAATAGCTGCCAGTTAGTCACTGCATTTCTTCCGATTGATTGCTTAAGGTCTATTTAGATCGCTAGCCGTTTAGGTTTTTCGCAAACTTAAGTAGTTGGTTTCCTCAACAGTTTCAATAATGCATTAAAACCTGTAACGGCCTTGTAGATCTTAAATAGTGTTGTTTTATTTGTATTTGCAATTCGTCATTGCGTTGTATTTCCAAAACAACGTCCGCTCTGATTCACTTTTAGTCATCAATCTTGTAATAGAAGTCGAATGAACACAAGAATTACTTTTTCCGACTTTTCGATTTGTAGATAACAGCTCGCAATTTCTTCACTCTGCGTATCTTTGTAACGGAGGCAAAAATATCGAAACCATAAACGTTTTACCAAAGCGTTACCATACAGCACAAAATCCCCTTCCACATTTCGACACCTAAACGCCGGCGCCATAAAACTGCCATGTCACCATTCTCGAACCCGTGCGTCAGTTTCCTTGCTCCAAAGTACCTAAGATACCCATGTTTTATAGTGTCATTACGTCACTGCCTTCAGACGCTCCAGATGTGTCGATAGCATTGTTTGGGTGCGTATTTATGACGTGGTCGCCGCATGTGTGATCATGCCCTGAAGAATCGTAAAGATCGCAGGGAAAAACTGAACGGGTTAGGGCGTTGCCCCGCACATGTTACGAATAGTAATCGGAATTGTGATCTTTTGATGTGTTTTACAGTACTTTTTGTTTAGACTTTCTTATAGAACAGATTTCATGTTGAATGAGAAGTTTGAAGTGGGGTGTGATAAATAATAGTTGAATGAGTTTGGATAATCCTTACTTAAATCAGTCTCGATGTTTTGTTTGCCAAGGCGTTGCAACTAAGCATAGCAACAGCTAGATGTATGGTTATTGCCGCTCGATTCGTATCCAAAAACGGATCGTTATTCTTACTAACTGCTTCAACTGCAGTTTTAGAAAAATCTTTAGCATCTTTTTGTGTCGAGTTGTTGTTAATACCGAAATGGTGTCAGTGGGGATAATGAGAGCGATAGTAAAACAATATAAGGTATCACTTCCTTATTAATAAACCTACAGGGAGTGATCGAAGACCAAGCTTCTAAAGTCGAAAGCAAAAGCCATCCATCCATTAACCATCACAGTTGACACTTGCTTCTCTGCATATTTCTCAAGGGACATTGAGCTCGGTTACAAAGCCGGCAATAACTTACCCACTACGGAAAACAAATAGATATCATGTTCTGCGTAATATGGCAGGTTCTGTTTAGTACCTGCCTGTTATAGCGACGATGGTAAGACATTCATAAAACTTCGACAGGACATAAAATGTTGGAAAAGTTTTCGCAGTCTACCGTGTTTCTATGACGCAGAAAATAGAAAATGTCGATATTTGAATTGCTAAATATAAGACACTAGCTTCCCGCCAGCGGCTTCGCCCGCGATATTTTAGCTAATGGATACAAAAACTTGACAAATTATATACTAAAACCTTCCTCATTAATCACTCTATCTATTACAAATATCTTACGGAACCCTATTTTTCCAAAATAAAATTTAGCCTATGTTACTTGTGGATAATGTAGTTTTCGAATGGTGAAAGAATTTTTGTAATCGGTCCAGTAGTTTTTGAGCCTATTCATTACAAACAAACAAACAAAGTTTTCCTCTTTATAATATTAGTGTAGATAACTAATAGCATACGTCTGCGTGTTTTCTCTACGCAAACGCCCTTTACCCCTTCAAGGGTAGAATTTCAAAATATCCTTCCTTATTGCATCATCAGCGTAGTTTTAGTGAAATTCTCTAGGTCCACCAGATGGTCTACATATTGTCTGGTCAGTTAGCTACATACCATTATTTTGGATTATCTTCAGAAGCGTATGAGTGATAAAAAATTGTGGTCTGTTTTAATTATAGTTGACGCTGTAGCGTGAGTCAAATTTTTCATTGAAATTAAGCTTCCTTTACCGTACCTACATCAGTTGCGATTTTGGATACTGGCGTCAAGATCAAAAAGGGCTTAAGTCACGTACATTAGCTGCTGGAGCAATGATGATGTCCAGTGACGACCTTCAGGTAAGAACAGCACATTTTGTAAATTTGATTGATTTAAGATTGATTTGATTTCAAAGCATTTTTTTTCTATGAATCATAAGTACGTATGAAAACAAGTCATACGGCGCTATAGGCATTGTATATTACTTTTCAAATGAGTCATTTTTTACCTAACTGTGTGCATGCACGCTAGATAAGTGATACTGAACTATGACGTATGCAGTAAGGTGTTAATTCTAGTGGGCTATTAATATTGTCAATTTGAGCATGCTGGTTTCATGTGACATGTGTCACTTTATGGTTCGTGGCTAGTGGCTATGATCCAGCGTGAGGTCGTGATGCGATTCTTCTATTGGACTAAACCTTTACGTAGGTACATGATCTTTTCTAGAAAATCACTAATCAGAAATCGCATATTTTATAATAATATGGAATACATCAATTAAATACTGAGTTGGTCTTTAGTAATAAAAGCTACTAGGTATTAAGTTTTAAAAATAATAAACCTCTTTACTAAGTAAGTCATTTTAAGAAATGTAATCAAGTTTGTTAATTTGATCTTGACTTGATTACAATTCTCAAAACAAACAGCCCTCATGATAAGGATTTTTTAAAATCTGAACTTCTGAAGTAACTATTTCCTTATCTATCTATTATTTTAACTGAAAACCATACTTGAATTAAACAACTGCAGGGTAAAGGCAGTTTCATATCTTATCATATCCTACATTTATTACTCTTAGGTAGATAGCAAGCACATAATCTCTGTACTATGACACCATAAGTGCTATAGGTATCCTGACTCCCAGCTAAGTTATTGAAAACTAATCACCACCTTCTCTAATTAATATTCATACAAAAAGCAATATCAAAACAATCGCCAAAACAAAACATTAACATCTAAAATTAATTTATAATCAAATGCTGTTACTTCCCATTCATCATTTTAAGCCCCCACTTACATGTTAAATTACTTGTTTAAATCATGTTCTTGATCTAATTATAACTTGTAAGAGAAACACCCCATAATGAATGGGGGTGTTAGAAAGACATACCACATGTAACTCCGTTGACAGCCCGTAACAAAGTATTACCGTTATGCATTAATACACAAGTTGACTTATTGTTATTATTGACTAGCTTCTGCCCGCGACTTCGTCCGCGTGGAATAGTGGTGCTTCGCTCCTATTGGTTTTAGCGTGATGATATATAGCCTATAGCCTTCCTAAATAAATGGGCTGTCTAACACTGAAAGAATTTTTCAAATCGTACCTGTAGTTCCTGAGATTAGCGCGTTCAAACAAATACTCTTCAGCTTTATTATATTAGTAAAGATTACATTTTTAATTGATTAAATAATTGGGTGATTTTATTCAATAGTAATACCAAATTTAACAAAAATATAATTAAGAAACATTTAAAATTAAATAATGTGCAGATGAAATGGTCAACAAAACAAAAAAATATATGATCACTATATCTTCGTTAAAAATAAGTATAAATACACCTTCTAGCTACAAAACTGATGTCTAAGGTATTTTTATTTTAATATATTTACTCAGTAATTATCATAGAGCCCTTATTAATAAATTATTTCAAATTAAGTTTAAACTGGAGACAGGGCATGAAAAACTTGATGATATTTTTTATACATTACACAACAAGAAGTCTCCAGCCAATTCATGGTCATACAGTACATTGTTATGTAAGGAACCACATTCTAATATCTGTATGATGCATTTATCTCATTTGGAAGCATCAATGATTAGATTTCATTATAAAGTGACTTTTTTAAATGTTTACTTCATGTTATTTAAACTTTCAAACGCAACATTTTAGTATTAAATATATATCTTAATTATTATGATGTAATGCATTTTTTTTTATCTTGATATAATAAATAATCAAAGATACTAAGCTGACAGAGCACTGCTCTTTCCTGTGTTACTTCAACATTAAAAAAAAACTGGAATGTTGGTTAAGTAGTTACATACCTACTTAATTTAATTGATTTGGACAAAAGTTTTGTCTTATTTATACAGTTTTCATAGTAAAAAAAAACACGCTAGAGTCTATACGTAATAATACGGTAGGTAAACATTACAGGATTCTTATTACCTATTACATGTAGCTACTATCAAGAATGTTTGATTTGAACAAGATTATTTTAAATAAAGAATACCAATTCAAGCACTCGGGCTTTCGTCAAATTCTGCATTAATAAAACGCAATACTTAAATTTGTAAACAATCTTGATACATGCAAATGCAAAATAATTATATTCACGTCCAGTAAGCATCTAATTGGCCGTAACTTAAATTAATACAACTACATAAACAAACTACCAAGCTTCCTTTACATTAAGAAACGGAATCGTTTCAAAACTTTGAAAATAAACAGTTTAACTAAAACGTAATTCGTTTAGCAAGCATCAAATGTTAATACAAGCGTGCGACATTGAGTTTTTGTAACAAAAAGGAGCCAAAACGAAGAATAAAAGGGGGTAAATATCGATCATTCACTTACCACAACAAGATAAGCCGGCGAACTTGAAGTAATCGCACCAATCTACAGCTTTACCACACGATTTTACACATAAACGTCCACTAAAAAACACAAATAAACACTACACTCTGTTTTTCAGCTCTCAAATTTATTATTCCGTACGATTTTCAGTCACCAAATCATGTAAAAAACACTTTCACAGCATTTTCACGATGAATACGATTGGACAACTGACACATCCACCTTTCGTAGAAACGCGGCAACAGACTGCCTCTGCCAGACGGATTCGTTTGGGCCATAGACACGAGCTTTGTCTGTTATTGACTCCATTACTTTTACTACTAACCGGCTAAATTGAAAGTGCCATTGCCGCCGCTATGTCCCGTTCGCGTGCCTAACTTTTTGAATAGCCGTATAATATTAGCGCCATCTATCAGCTTAAATAAAAACTGATTAAAAGTAAAATGGTTCTCCTTTTCGTACGTAGCGCCATCTAGTAATCATTAGTAAAACTATCCGCGCTGCCATCTATCGTTCACAATTTAATACGTTAGAAATGGTATCTGTGTCAACCGGTTAATTTTATAGTTAAGTGATGATAGATGGCGTAGTATTAAATTTGTTTGATTCAACAAAAAAAATAATAATAGTGCATTGTATATTTTGTAAATTCGACAAAATATTTTTTTATCCATATAGGTAAACGATTTTTTTAGCATGAATTACTACATTGAGGCTAGTTTAACCAGGATTCAATGATAGACCTAAAGCCAAATCTTGGGACTTCGATACACTTTGCGAATTGATGCTTCTTTTTCTAGGATTGAAATACATATTTATGAAATTCATAGCTAAATAAAACTGGTACTGAAATGGTTGATGCCATCGGTTATTGATTTATTTTAGTCAGCATTAACAAGTTGTAGGTACTAATGCCATAGGTATCAAGATAAACCAAATAAATTCACAATTCGAATTATAAAACGGAGCGTTCCCATAGAAAAAGGGCATGGAGATCACATTTTTTGTATTTCTTTTTTAAAAGCCATAAACTTTCTGGGAAGAGGTGAGTGGAAAAAAAATCTGGGAGTTAGTTCTGAGCTCGAAATGAACGGTTGTGGTACACTTCCGCCCGATGACCGCTGGCGACGAGGGCATTAGGGTGCGAACAGGGAAAACCACCGAGATCAAAAGTTGTTTTTTTTTCTGCTTTTCCCTGCTCATGGGGAAGCTAGACCTTAGTAATCTATGTCTCATTCAGTCTAGTTGTATCAGGCATGCCTCCAGCACTTTCTTTCTTCATACTATATCTTTCTGAAGTCGTCTTGAGAAGTTTATTTTTCTGAGCTCTTTGATCATAATAAATAAATGATAAGTACCTACCAACCTACAGAAAAAAACGGTTTTCGAAATAACTAATTGACGCGTTTTGTAAAGGTTTATGTTAATATTCATTATATTGATTTTTTAATTAATAAAAACGTAGTTGAAGTGTAATAATATCTACCTATTCGTCTTTTATATCTAGCCAGCGATAGATATAAAATTATTTTTAAAGATTTTGTCCATTTAAATATTATAAAAATACATTATTTTTATTGAAGTTATTATGCATACAATTAAGTGATATTTACCGTCACAGCTTTGAGTCTATACAGCCAAATCACGCCATCGTCAAAATTAATGGTAACATGACAACTCCACTGCCTTATATTCCGTAGCGTGAAGAATGTTATTAAGTGGATAAACAGAAAAAAAAACAAAAATATCTCTATCGGCCGCCTTAGACGTGATAATTAGTAGATAGCCAGTTCGGATACATCGTCACGGACAAACACGTTTTTCTAATAGTATTTATAGAAAGCTGTTGGTTTAATACCATTTTTATATAGATGGGTGGCTCTTGAGTACTTTTCTCTTCTTTCTTTCTCAAATTTTCCCAACTAAATAATTGACTACTGTTGGATCTTCCAGTATGAGATGCATATAGCTTATATGCATCTCATCTATATTATGTCCTCAATGACTGACTGATCAACGCACAGCCTAAACCGCTATAGGTAGTGACCTGAGAATTCTTTGTATGACGTACGCATCAAATAAGATAGGATTTTCCGAAATTCTATCCCTAAGGAGGTGAAAAATGGGGGCAAAGTTTATATGAAACTCTGTCATTTTTAATTTGAATTTGTAAAGACCACGCGGGCGAAACCGCTGGCGGTTTAAATAAAAGCTAGTTCTAATAAAAAGTAGCCTTTTGAGTTTTAAAAGCAGCAGATCATTTTTAAACACGTAAGGTGACGCTGAAAAATCCATAGATCTAGACTTTTTATAAGCCGAAGGCGACCAAAGGGCATCAAAACTAATCAAAAGACAACCTCTCTACCCTTAGCAAGGGTTAGGATCGGCGCCGACTACGCACAACGCTTGGTGGATTATAAAGTTATTTCTGTCGCCAAACAAGTTTAAAAAACTACAAAATGAAAAAACTGCTGCATTTTTATAGATTGTAATAAAGTTTCGATATCGATTTGTTCAGAACACCTGTATTGGATAAGTTTGCTAAAATAGCTAAAGTATCGCTGTATCGAAATAGACCTATGAACGCTTAGAAGAACATTCTGGAATTATTATTAATTATTCCTAATTTCGTTTCTGTTTTGACTCGACATAGAATAGAATATCTGTCTGTATAGCTGTCTGTTGCAAACCAAATTAATTATGTAATTGATATGATTAATAATTATGTTTCAAACGATATTAACATGTATGTATGTATGTATATTGTATAGGACAATCTTTGGACATCATGATGGCGCAAGCTGAATAGTCAGCAATGCTTTTCAACTGTATTAAGTTTGTACTACGGGATGAGATATTCTTCGTCCCTTAGATGACCCACTAACCACTGGGCTTAATAAGATCTATGCAAGACTACCAGATATTTCTCATATTTTTGTCTGTAGATGTATTTAAGCTCGTAGCATTTGTGGAAATTGGCTAAAATACAGTATAACGGGATATAATATTGTAACTCTATGTGCCAATTCAAAATGCCTTAGAGCAAACAAGGCTTTCGCCTCGTATTTACTTGTACTACGAACATGTCGTAGCGGTATCGTCATGTTGTAAACTTTTTTTAACGCGCTACGTAAACGTAGCAACACTGTCATGCCTATATCAGTGGAAGGCCTGCTAAATATCAGACGGAAAATTTTGCGGAATAACTAATAAGTCGCGTTTTGCGTACCAAGAACATTTGTTTTTTTGTTATTTGATTGAAGAACAAGAAGTAAAAGTCCCGGTGTAATTCAAGCAAATGAGACTATTTCGCTTTATTGCTGATATCTATACGTCGGACAACCACAGTCAGCTTGGATGTCATAAAAAACAATAGGAAAATCGCTTGGTCTACCAAATTGCAAATCAAAAAGGTTATATCAATCGTCTGTCAGTGTGAACAGCTATATTATGATACTTACCTATTTACCAAAACAATCATTGGTACTTCAGTCTTCAGATTTAACTAGCAAAGCCGGCGGCCGTACAGTGCAACGTACAGACGATAATACAACCGAAGATAACATAATACTAGATAACTAACAGAACACGAAGTTCTACTTATGACTCCAAGTCCGGAAGAATTTTGTGCAAAATGTCATGAGTCAAGCGAGTTTCTTGCATGCAAGTGTAGATACCCATATTTTCTGATTGGTAGACTAATGTTATTATTTTGAAAATAATTTCATAAGTATACATTGAACTATTGATATGACTAAAGCAGCTGGGAATAGAGTAGGTAGAAAGAATGGTGATGACGATGTTGATAAGAGTAGTAGTGACTTAATGGTTAAGGCTGCTGCGATGTATGTCAAATCAGAAGTTCAGACAGGAAAAAATACAGCAATGAAATGAAAAATGACTGATGCCCGACGAATGACCGGTTGTTCCTGGGCGCCTTGACATCACGCCTGTATTGAACGAAACAAAGGAGTACAAATGTGTCTAAATTACCCTTTTGATGTCTTTATGGGAGAGGCCTATGTCGAACAGTGGACTGACACGGACTGATGATGATGATGTAAATGTTGAAGATGATGACCCTTAAAGATTCCTGTGCTATATGGGGTGAGTCCATTGGTATCAATAGACCGATCAAAATCTGGATTTCGAGCTGCTACTTGTGTTGCGAAAACATCATGTCCTTACTAATATTAATGGAAAATCTATTATCCTTATTGACGGGAAAGTGAATATGCTTCTTTGTCACGCTTTCAAGGTAAAACGGCTGAACCCATTTGAATGAAATTTGGTACGGAAATAGATGGGAACCACAAGACGGTTAAAGTCTACTTTTATCCGGGTACGTTAAGTAGTTCCTTCGAGACGCGGGTGAAGCGCGGGAAACAGTTGGTTAGTAATAAATGAGTCGAAAGTACCTGAGATCAAGTGATATCTGATATCAGTGAGATCGATGTTTCCGAATGGACTTCTTCGAGGAATCCCTCAAGGCAAGCTAAAAAAAATCTGATGCTTATTTTCTTAGCTTTGCCTAATCTGTCCTTTCCTATGTCTGCGTTTGAGTATGCGTGTCCCACAGTCCAATATGCGCACATAACGAAGTACAAGAGCACACCGATACGTACACGAACTCATTTAAACTTCATTTGCTTGGTTAACATTGTTTAATATTAAGTAGAGCATTCGCTGTGAATTTATGGACGATATAACAGGATCGAATTTAATTAATTATTTAATTTAAGCCATTGGTCCCGGCTGTCATTTGTAGATCTTTGAAACTCGTTACGGGTCAGAAGACAGAAAGTTAGACAACCAATTTTATTATGGGGTATCATGGTACCCGAAACTGGCTTGTGGAGGTCAGATAGGCAGTCGCTCCATGTAAAACATTGGTACTCAGCTGCATCCGGTTTAGACTGGAAGCCGATCTCAACGTAGTTGGGAAAAGGCTAGGCTGATGATTACAGGATCGAATTTCTAGGCTAAGTGAGTTTCTGCAGGGAAGTTCTTGGTCTGATTAGATATAGTAACCCTTATTATAAATTGTTACGTGTGCCCATATGTATATTAGGTAACGCTCACGACTGCAACAAAAATTTCGCTTGCTAATTACATTTTGCTTATTCTGGGGACTGAACTTGGGAACCTAGTATCAGTCATTATTTTCAAGAAAATACGGGAAATATGAAGTAGTCAAACAATTAGGTAGCATTAAAGGACACATACATAAAAAGGCTAAAAGAATTTCTTGTAACTTTGGCACCAAAAATTTGATGATGATAGCTTTTTCAAAACCCCAACTCCAGATATCTTTATTGATTCATCTCGAAATTTGAAATATCCATTACCAATACTCACGCACCGCAGTCGAAACGCAATCGTAGGTAACAGCGGGCGGATTGACAGACAGAGACAAATATACACCATAAGAACACGCGTAAAAGAGTCAGAAACATATAAAGTCATAAATATCGCGCAGCTGGATTCTTACCCGATGCTTTTTTCTCCAAAAACGAAGTTCTGTGAGTCGTTTACGAGTAAATACAGTCGCGGACACAAGTGTACTTCTTGGAAACAACATTTATTTTTATGAAAGTCATTGGCCAGTGCCAACGGTCCCGGTCCTTAAGACATGGTTTTTTTATGATTGGACAATTCGCGACGAAAAAGAAGAAAGTACTCGTATGATTAATTTATTATAATGAAACGGTACAATATTGTTTTAATTTGGACGCTTCTGTCTTCAGATTTTGTGGCGTTGTTATCGTTGTAGTGTTTTGTGCATCACTAAAATGTTTTTGATGATGCATTGTGATTTTTTTTTCAAATCACTTATACTTTTGCTAATCTTTACAAATCCTATCACTATTTAATAGCAGAATAATTAATGCTGCTCGTTATTTGCTTTTGGCAACAAAATTATGAACATCAAAATTTGGATTCCACCTTATCATCATATCATGATTATCTCTACATGATAGATGATGTGTCTATCCGTGACGCGTTCAACAAGAAAAAAAATACATTATATTAGACTACCCAAGATTTTAGTCACCACCTGTACTTTTAGATCTTACCAATAAATTCAAATAGGCTTTATTTGGAACCCTACGGAGGCATCCGACACCGGAATATCAATATAGTATGTTTTATTAATTATATCTGGGACCTCATCGATTACTCACTGCATTATCGGGTTAAGAAGTTATTTGTCATTTCTGTGGCACTTTCTGTACGTGGCTAGGTCCTAAAAATGTAAGATGGCTTTGAATCGACTTCTCTATTGTACTACCTCGATTGTACATAGATCATCATCTGCCTAGCCTTTTCCCAACTACATATGTTGGGGTCGGTTTCCAGTTTTAACCGGATGCATCTGAGTACCAGTGTTTTACATGGAGCGACTACCTATCTGACTTCCACAACCCAGTTACCGGGTACACGGTACCCTTTGGTAAAACTGGTTGTCAGACTATCTGGCTTCTGACTACCCGTAACGACTGTCAAAGATCTACAAATGACAACCGGGACCAACCACTTAACGTGTTTTCCGAGGCACGGAGGAGTCTCGCTATGACATTGATGGTTGAACCGTGCGGCTGTTACGAGGTCCTTTCGTCGCTTTTACATAGATATCCCTACTAATTATCCTAACTAATGTTGAATTGTAAATGCGAAAGTGAGTTTGTTTGTTAGTTTGTTACGCTTTCACGGTAAAATGGTTGAACCTATGTGAACAAAATTTGGTACGGAGATAGAGCGGACCCAGGAGACGGTTATACTCTGCTTTTTTATCCAGGTGCTTTAAGTAGTTCCCACGGGATGCGGATTAAACTGCGGGAAACAGCTATCAATTAATATTATAAATACGCAAGGAAATCTGTCTGTCTGTAACACTACCACGGCAAAATGGTTGGATCGATTGAGATGAAACTTGGGTTGAAGATAAATTGAAACCTGGGTTGGTATCTTCTTTTACAAAATCAATCCAGTCTTCCTCTAGTCCGACATCCACGTTTATACTCAGAACCTTTTTGGTAATATCTCCTTTTATACAAAACTAGCTTTTGCCCGCGGCTTCGCTCGCGTTAAGAATACAAACTTTCATCCCCTATTTTATCCCCTTGGGGGTAGAATTTATCAAAATCCTTTCGTAGCGGATGCCTACGTCATAACATCTACCTGCATGCCAAATTTCAGCCCGATCCCTCCAGTGGTTTGGGCTGTGCGTTGATAGATCACTATGTCAGTCAGTCACCTTTGAGTTTTATATATATTTAGATATAGATATTCCAGCAAAATTCCAGCGTTGCTAGAAAATATCTTAGCGGTTTATAATTGGATTCCTTTTTTATTTTAACAATAACACTGTGAGGTAATTAATGAAATACTCCGGAAGAAGCTATTCAGTGAAAAGTATTTTTTTGGGCAAAACGCCAAATCCAATATTGGCAAGGCGGGGTATTTTTTTTTCTTTTTTCGTAGTCAATTAATTATACTAACTTCCGTATGTTTAAGAAAATAAGCTTGATTTTTTGCTACACTTTATACTAGCGTAACGTCAACTAAACTTTTCTAATACATATAAACTGACTGTACTTGACATGAACCACAACAACATTACACATGCACAAACAGCTAGATCCGAAATGATTTATTTGTCCCGTGCGGAAATAAAACCCGTGACTCGCAGTTTAGCGAACAATTGGTGAGCCACTGCGCCAGTCGTGCTGACTAATCATGGAATCAGTTTATGAATCGCTGACACCACATATTTTTCTAACTTTCTCTAAAATACATTCGATGGCTGTAGGCCAGCATTCTTGGGCAGTTTATGCCTGATTTGAAAGGAAATAAAATATTAATTGATCGAACTCTTCTTCTCCCTCTTCAAATCATCATCAGCCTTCCCCTTTTTCCGAATGGGACATCATCAAATGACCCTTCCCGCCATGGGTGGGTCGGGAGTTTGTGTCAGACTCTTACTGACGAAAACCCATCCATGTTCCTTCCTCAGCCCTTCCTAACGTGTGCCTAATTAACCGGTAGCCTCTACAAATGGCGATAATTAATACATCCGAAGGATCCAGGATCTTTAATTCCACTCCTCTTTGCTGCCAATCAAGGATAGCTCACTAACAGATAGTTCATGCGATAGAAGAATGCAAATTGAAATAGGTAATTATCTTCTAACCATAGTTTTTTTGCATTAGATCAAGATGAGACCAAAACCGCATTTCTAGCCTTGTCAACAAGTTCTCAACTGGTTCTCAGCAAAAATGACTCATAAAATCTAATAACTAAACATTTATTTAGTGTTTCAGTGTGCAAGCTGATACATTGAGTAATGTGCAACTGATATCTGTAAACTCGTAAACAGTCCCACGCTACTCAACTCTAGTGCGGTATCAGCAGAAATGCAGGTGCGAGGTGTGTTTATGACACAACTTATTTATTGTAAACCGAATTTAAAGTCATTTTTTTATCTCAAGCTTTTGTGAAGATTGAAAATAGTTCTTCTTCTTCGTCGTAACCTCGTGATTGGGGGTCGTGAACACCAATTGGCATTGCGGGTCCGGGTTCTCTGAAAATAGTTACAATTGTTTCAATTAGTATGTGCTATGGAGATGAATCGTCAAGAAATTCTATCTTACTTTTGTTTAGAGAACATTAGAAAGACAGATTTCAACAACTGATAGTAGACCTTCACTGTGTGGGCGCTGCAAGAAGGGGGAGATTGGTTAATATGCTGAGCAAAAATTACGATATAAGAAACATGGAATAAGGACAATATTTAGAAAAAATTGAGACGATTATGTATCGCACGTTTACACACAAAATCTCTCTCGTAAAACATTTTGGTTGTATGTAATGTAATACAGAGAGACCAAGGAAACCCTGGACGAATTTTATGACAAGACAATATTGTTACCGAACTTTGTTTATAATTGAAACGAGTTAACGGTATTAGTTTTCTGCACTTCTTCTTCTTCTTTTTAGAAATAAACTTTAACTTTGCCAAAATTCACACTCTTTCAGTGCGCGTAGTATTCCAAAAAGGGATGCAAGGTTTTGATTCCTCGACAGAAAGAAGTAGAAGTACTTTCTGAGGGCCCTATGTCTTTGATAAGTGATAAGACGATATCATTATCATCATCAAGGATTGGGGGGGAAAATGATTCTGAATGATACTTCAGATTCAAACGGATGCCGGGGCTGCGGGACGCTCGAAAGAGATACCGCGCCCCCGTAATGTAAAGGGCTGAGGAGGGAACATGGATGGATTTTAGTCAGTAAGAGTCTGACACTCCCTTCCGCTCCACCCACGAGTCATTTGTTTTCCCATCCGAAAAATAGATTCAAAAAGGAAAATAAATACAGCTACTTTTTATAAAATTATATTTTTTTAATATACAAGTATGTACAAAACAAAACTCTTTTTACATTATACATTTGTCTGAGTACGTGCTGCTTGCAGAAAGAATTCTTCCATACATTTATAGCACGTGTTTTATTTTTAGAATTTAACGTTATGACAGAGCAATAACAATATATCATATTATAACCGCAAGAGATTCGCTCCGAGTAACGTTCTTGTAAGAGAACAAACTGTGCTGTTTTTTTTTATTTAACATACATACATATAGATATACAATTCCTACATATAGATATCTGAATGGTATGTTGGTTACTATAAGAATTCTGATTACATACATTTTTAGCCTACATAAATAAAGGACTAAAGGAAGGCTGTTAAAAGATGGGTAAATTGTGTAAAAGTCATAGTCATAGGTGTGACATAGCTATGAGCGGCTGACAGAGATGAAAGGAAAATTATCATCATCATCATCATCGTCTTATTCTACTGTCGGGTAAACGCCTCTTCTCATACAGAGGCATGAGCGTTGATCATCACGCTTGCTCAAAGTGGATTGGCGATTTAAAATTTTTTTGGCCCGAGATTCCTCGTGATGTTTTCCTTTACCGTTAGTCAGTGGGGTCTAAGATAATATACTTACTTTATGACGTCAGAAAAGTTACACGGGTACCTGCCAGGTCTCGACACCGCTATAACTAGGAATATCATGCTGAACGTTAAGGACAGGTTGATGATGATGCGTCGTCAACGGGCACCCTGCCTACCTCCCAATTGTCCCGATCTATTGCGATCTTCCTTTTGATAGGAGTAGAAATACTCCTCCATCACCTTCGGGGCCTGCCGCGATATAGTTGTACCTATAAAATAATTAAAATAATATTTTTATTAAAAAAACATAATTATGTAATTTCAATATTTATATAAAAAGTTGTGAAACAAAATTAAATATTGCTTACGATTCCAAATATACTTTTTTTATTAAGAGTTTTTATAATTTCCACAAAATGTGCTACCTAATCAAACCATACCTAATATTGGTTCAGAATCTGTTATTTGTGTTGGTAAAAAATAACGTGGTAACCGGACGATCATCTAAATGTGTGTATTAATATTCTTATCGAAGACTCTTAAAGGTTATTTTTACGAGGCCTGGTAAGATTTGAATTGAATTGAGCTGTATTATGTGTGGCAGTAGGTTCTATTGTCCCACGGCAGAGCAAATACCTCTCTTTCTAATTCTAAGCACTTCTATTTAATCTTACTCTATGCAGTAGTTAGTCCCGCCATCTTAGCCGGCCTACGGGGAAGTCCCGGTTTCAACTGTTCGTTTTAGACAATATACGTATAATATCCACACTCTGACTAAATTAATGCCTCCTATTTAAAATGTAAATGTACCAGTACAGTTCATACCAAAAGAGAACCCATCCAATCAAGAACTCGTTTGTTTTTCAACCGACTTCAAAAAAGGAGGTAATGTATTGAAGCTTCCCAGTTCCTTTACTCTTACAACTTACACGCAGGATGATACTACTTATCAACCAGAACGACGTGTCTTTTTTATTCTCAGCTCAACAGAAATATTCTTCAATAAAAAATAAAACTGACCGTTTAAATAATTCAACATCGGGTCAAACTTCAACGTCATCTTAAAAGGTGGTGGTAACGTTGACTCATATTGTTATTTCATTATAAATGCACAAAATGTCTTAATTAAATGATCGGAACCGGCATAATAACTCAGAAAAAATACACAGCCTCCAACTCCGGTTGTCACCTCTCCCTTTCACACGTACGCAGATTTTTGCGCCATCTCTTTCTGTGCCAGACGAACTTGTAAATTGTTCTTTTTACGTTATGCCCGGAACGAAAGGTCTTATACAAGATGAATTAATACGAATTTAATCTTTATTGCTATTGATATAAAATTGTTTCTTATAATGAATTTATTCTTTTCCTACATTTGGTAGTTCACGACGATGATCAAGTTATCTCGCTCAGACAAAACAAAATACAGCACAAGTCCTTTGAGCTTTCGAGTTTAGTTGCCTTTACCGCGATTGCTTTTTGTATCCCTGTCCCTTTTCTCTGGCCATTTCATTCGTAACCAAACGGGTTTGATTCTGAAATCCTTAAAGATTGCCTTTTTATCTAAAATTGAACTTTGCTTATATGGATTTAAGAGGGGTTTTCTCTTGTGCGTCGATTGCAATGTAAAGTTTAATACGTTCTCGTGAAGATGTTACTGTCACATTCTACGATGCGATATGTGGTGTTTTTATTGTGAGTGCATTAAGACATGCATTGCACTCAGTTTGGTTACCGAGGGCCAGTTCGGGTAACTAATACATGATTCATACGGAACCTATTGGGAGTGACGCGATTTCACGCACGCACTTGACAGAAACATTCTTTTGTAAGTGATAGTATGTGATGTTTAGTACATTTAATGCTTTACTTTTATTGAACTGCTCTAAGTACTTGGGTTCTTTGTCGACAGCAAAACACTAGGTTTTGTTTTGTTCAATTCGAACATTTTGATTAGAATAGAATTTCTTTAGATGATGATGATTGGAGCACATACTGATTAGCTAATCAATTATAACTTTAACCGTATTCATTAATCCCACGTGTCAACAATAAATGTAACGTACAGTTTCCTCTGATTATCATAACTTTCCTCATTACCTAATTTACAGTCTTCTATCTTATTGCTTCAATCATTAACAGTTCATCACGCCATACCGCTATTACTCAAATTGACCCATCAAACCCATCTCTGCTCCAATGATGACAATTTTCAACCAAAACTCATTACCCATTATTCCCACATCACACAAATTCCACGTCACACCTAATTTGACCTTTACATTTTCAACCCCATTAGAGGTATCCTCAAATCATATTTGTGTTCCAACTTGGATAAGTAGTTCAGACTATGTGTGATTAGGAAATACTTTCATAGTTTCTGAGAATCTTTGGATTGGTTGAGTCGTCAGCAACTTGTCATCTCTTGGCAAACATTTGAGCAGTAGTCACCACTGTAAACATACTGCCCTCAAGTATTTGCCCACCACTCGACAAATAGATAATTATTTAGTCTGTTTCCACATTTCGATATTGAATTTCATGATTCTGAAATTCATTTTTCTTGTAAGAAATCAGACGGTGTGACCGCGTTTGTTTTTTGTGAGGGTCGGATTTCAGCTTCTGTTTTTTGTTTTTTATTATAATCGTCTACTTCTATTTTACTTAATTATTGTATAAAAATCGTCATTCACGTATTTTCTTTTTCTTCTTTCATGTTAGCTTTTGAGGGTAGGTATATTAATAAATTCCAACCCTAGAACACAGTTACTGATATTAGATTAATTTATGTGTGACGTTAAGCATATTCGGCATTTTATAGGCATTTCCTACACCTGTTGTTTTATGACTCAAAATTACTTTCAAGTAAATTAAACTTCTTTCTTATTAAAAATCTTTTTTACTTGCTTATTCTTAAATTCTTCTTTATCATATTCTTTTTGGTGTAACAACCAACACTATCCATCACGCGAATTACTTTTGATCTCTAGTTTCATACTCCTCTTGCCATTTTATATCATCATGTTCTCATTATCATCCTAATAATATATTTTCTCTATTATTATATTTTTTTATATTATTAATTTATAATTATTTCTTTCATTCTTCTTCTTTTAAACATGTGTTCTAAATTATTTTGTGCTCAATTAATTCATAACTATAATTTAATTTACATAATATTCTCAATTAGTGTTAATTGACTAGATATTCTATAGCCATGCTGCACTAGGCAAGCTATCTGCTCATGCTGCATCATACTATCGATGCAGTTCTAAGGAGAGCATTCCAACTTCCGCATTGAAAGGTTATAATTACATAATTACGCCTGGACCTCCCACCGACTATATTTACTTACCCGTCAATGTTGACTCAATAAAAACCCTGTATCGTTCATGCAAATCCATGAATTATCATTGTTTATGTTAGTGCATCAGTCAGCATAGCGCTAAGAAAATGCGATTAAGACATTATCTGGTTAGCACTATCCGCGCTTGAGCAGGACAGAGCACAAATACGGGCGCATATAATTTGTACGGAAATAACTTTCGGTGTGAGAGAGACGGCGCGATTGAAATGTCAGGTTCGACGGGCGCATAATGAGAAAATTGTTGTCTCTTTCTCTCTAGACGTTTTACAATCGTTTATTGTCATGTTACTGTCTCGTTTCGACGGGCAAGATTGAGATGAAATCGCCGTCGGCGCGTTTCGTCCATGTCCACCCGCTATTAATATTCTATATCGGCCTGTACCGCAGCCGCGGCGGACGTTACCCGCGTCATTTTTTATTTCGTGATTTACTTTGACAATCGTTTTTATTTTTCTAAATTAAAAACATTGACATTTTGTGCGAGGATTTGTGTGCAAGTGATTGATTTTATTTTAATCTGTTGTGACCAAAAATTGTTTAATTAACTTACGATTGACAAGTGAGCATGTGTTGTGCCCGTATTTATTATTATGCGAATGGATTGCTTTTGCTACCGGCGATATAGTTTGACACATGATGACCTGAACAATTAAGATATCAACTGTAAGTAATAATTTATTTTTTAATTAAAAATATCTATCAAAATTATTGAAGCTTTAGAAGTTTGTCACAAAGTCGTAATTAAGATTTGACCGGTGACATTTAATAAATTCAGTTAATTTTCAAACGTTGCAAGTTGTTAGTTTTGGCGTAAGTTTAGAACATGTGGTCAGAGCAGTATTTTGTACCTGACTCTTTGAGAATGAAGGGGCTGACTTTTTGTATGTTTAAAAACAAAGAAGTGGCCGGGTCGGCGGGGATTCGTCCGGTGTTGCAGTGCAGTCACGTTTTTAGTCTTTCCCGGGAATTGCTGGGATTTTTATTTATCACCCAGCGACCGTCGCCAAGTGGTGCTTGCATTTTTTATTAATATGAGAAATTTTGTATTCTAAGTACAGACATATTCTGAGAATTGCATCGGATGTGTGGATTATCATATTCCTGACACAGTTGAACTAAAAACAACACACATTTGTTATCTACTCACTTTTTTCAGTTTTTTAATATAGTAAAATAAATAACAATAAATAACATTGTTACTGCAAAGCGGGTAGTTGTGGCCATAAAAGCACCAACCATGACGTCTGTATTTCCTGAAGGGGTAGGCAGATGTGACATTACTAGATCCTACACCCATATGAAAATTTGTGGTATAAATCCTATGAAATATGAGGTTGTCATATATGTTATATCATGGGCAAAATTACTGCGAATATCTTAATGGCCAAATCCAAAAATGAACACAAAACCCCTGTACTCGGCAGTCATATTTGCGACCACTGGACCAAAAGACATCATGAAACTAAAATTATTAAAATATTAATATAAAGTTGGGTACTTACTTATAAAATTTAATTGTGAGCATTATTAATCATCAGCCATTACAATTTTATTCGTTCTCATAAACTTTATGTTGTTATTATGAGAATTAAATTAAATTGAGTACCTACCTATATTATGCACCTTCTTACTAGGTAAAATCGTACCGCTGTAAAATAACTAGGTAATTAATTTTCATACTTAAAGTTAATAGGTATGTTATTTTGCAAATTAAGTAAATTAGACTTGCATATAATTTGGTTTCAATAAATAAAAGTTTTCGTACACATTTTCAAATCGAATTTTACCTATCACATTATATGTAGATTATATTTTATTTTACAAAAAAAAAATGAGTTCGTTATCAAGTTCCAAATTTCAAACTCATATGTTGGGCTACATAAGGAGTTTCTAAGTCTAGTAAAAGATATTTAAAAAACTAAAGATGCGTAATGGAAAACTAAAACAAATTATGTAAACAAAATATAATTATTTTGTTTCTTATAAACACAGTGTATTTTGAAATAAAACATATTGGGTATCTACTTAGGAGGAATAAGAAAATTATATAAGTAACAGATCATTTACACAAGGAAAAATTATATGATATTTTTCTCTTACACCCACGAAATAATGATCAAGACGGAGGACACATTAAACAATTTAAAAAACGAATAAGGCTTGGATTTGTTGTTAAAAGAACTAAATGCTGAGATGATGAAGGGCATACTGCTGGCTAAATAATAGGGAATAGGGCAGACAAACGGAGTTGGACTATATTAATAATCATCATAATATTGATATGCCACTTGCGTGCGCAATTGCGTGGTTTTTAAAGATATTGAAGAAATAAATGTGACGCTAGAATGTAGTATAGTGAAGGATTAACAAGCATTAACTGTCGTACATTGTGAAAAAAAAAACCTGGGAATTATTGCCTGAAACGGTTTGTGAAAAATGATTAAGCAAAAGATTGTTAGAAGACGGGTCCACATTACAAGTGAAGAAAGGGATTGCTTAATTGTAAACTAAAGTTTCTTTGTCATCTAAATAATTTTGAAACCGGCGTAATTTAAATCCTTACTGACTCTCATAAATCTCAGATAATAGCGGTACTGTGGGGGTTTTAGTATTAGTACCTATATCAAAATAGTATATCATAGTAGCATGTTCATTGAAATAAGTACCAGTACTTTAAGATTATACTGTTGCCAAAGTAAAAATCAGGAACAGACACATAGAATTCTGCTGCGCAGTGAAACTTAATTTCTCAAAAGTTAATTACAAAATCTCATCAACTAATAAAATTATTCATAGTCAAAACACCTCTATTGTTATCAAATGTGCAATTAACTACAATATGAAACAGTACAGTCAGCCACATTATAATGTAAAACAGTAAGATTTCACCATTAATAACTTCATAATGCTCACATTTCACGAGCACTAGCGGAGGTGCACGAATAGTTCCGATCCGCCCCGAACGGCCCCGACGACCTGCGTCTGATCACGACTACGCGAGATAGAGTAATGATTTGTTTGCTTACAATCGATTCTTAAGATGAGCTATCGATATGAGAAATGTAAGATAGTAAATGATGTAATTGCTACGGAATTATGAGCATATCGAATTAATTTACTACATAGGTTCACAGAAATGCTCTTTGTTCGTTTTGATTCAAGATAACTTGGATATATCAAATATGGTGAAGAAAATTAAGCTTTTTAAAATTTGTGAAGCTTCTGCTGATATAAACGACGAACTAGAAATAAAAACTGTTAATAAAGCGTAGGGTACAAAACCACTACTTTCCTTACATGAATTATTGGATCTTCATCCACTTTGCATCTCATATACCTCCTTAAGGTCCGTATTACAAAAAGGTACTCAATCATAAATGTCTTGAGTATAGATTTGAAACCATTTGATTGGTCTATTATTATTAAGCTTTTGCAGGACCTAAGAAAGTATTTTTTCATTGAGGAGCAAATCCAGACACCTTGCGCACTTCCCTTATAAAATAATTCCCATCATCGCCGACATAAAACGATTCATTAATTGCTATTTTACTTAAAACTATTTTAATACTCCCAATTACATTAAAAATGGCTTCTAACTCTATGAATATTACCATAATAGTTATCCAATAAGCTGAAACATTACGAGCCATTATGAATTCCTTCGTGCGCGTCTGCGCGGCTGTAACAATTATTGGTGTATCTATCGACTCACGCGCATCGGTCGTCGACATGCCTCCATCTCTCTATCGATCTCGGATCTTGTTGATTAAGCTATTACCAAAACTACACGTTTCCTCATCTACAAATGCCCTGCGGCGCCGCTTGCGGTTTTTTTGTTCGTTATAAATCATATCCGTTATACGAATCTTCTATCATTTTGTGTAGTTATTATTTTTTGTAATGGATGGATTTTTCCTTTATGATTGGTGTTTAAGTAAATTGGTATGGTCGTAATGTTGATTGATTTTTACATTATTCATTATGATCAGCACGGATTTCAATGATCGAATTGATGATTACCTGTCATACAGTAAAATCTATTTTCGATAATGATAGATAGAGTAGGGTAGTAGGTACTTGATTTTATTTCAAGAATTATTTTTGGACTTGCAACAAGATGAAAAATGCCGGTTGAATATATAGAAATTAACTGGCTGATAAATAACACCAGACAAAGCGATAGCGTTAGACCTAACAGAAAAGCATAGCTCAAAACTCAAAATATCGGTACCACTAAATAGGATTCAATAACATCTATTCATAATAACGAAGATCAATATTGAAACAAAATCAATAAAGTGCGTGAAGAATGAAATCCAAGCTAAATCGATACAAATAATAAAATCGATGTTTATAAGGAATGTCTTGAACTAATCTGAGAGTCAGAAAGCAAGCGACTAGCGGGTATAGTGGAAAATTTAAATTTCAATAATCATCCTTACTATGCTATTATAAATTTAAAAGTAACTCCGCCTGTCTGTCTGTAACGCTTACATGGTACAACGGCTGATCCAATTTTGTTGAAATTTGTTATGGAGGAAGATTGAAACCTGGGGAAGAATATGGAACCGGGCGCGGATGAGACAGCTTCTAGTATCGTATTATAAAGAGGTCAAGTTTGTATATTATGGGTAATCTCTGGATCCATGAGATAGATTCCAGAAATTCTTTAAATAATCGAATGCTACAATATTCCTGATTTCTACAGGCTATATTTTATGTGCATACGTTGTAGGTGTTACCGCGAAAGGAGCTAGTTCTAACTAAGAATAAAATTAAGATTTTAATTATAAAGATCTAAGATCTAATAAAGTTTTATTAAACTTCTTAAGTAACTTTAAGACCTTTTTAATAACGTCATTAATTATTCTCGAAGATGTTATCTTAGATATATTCTATGGCACCGGCTAGCTATTTACAGACTCAAAGAAATTTTAACTTTTGTTAACGCATATGAAATAGTTTGAAGAAAATATCACTTCTGGAATGATCTTAGGTTGTTTTTCAATGTCTTCATTGTTAGACGCCTTTCAAATAGTTGTCTATTTAATTTCATTAAGAAAATGTTTCTTATATACTAATTGTGTTTTGTCATCTGTATAGTCTTACACTTCTTTTCATAGCTAGCTCAGTATGTCTTCTTCTTTCTTACCATAAGCCGTGTTACTCGCAATATCAAGAGTCCATCCATCGGTTTCTTAAATTTCAATACCAATAAACATTTAATATTCGGTATTTCAAAGTATTATCAAATTCTTACGAACATTGAAAATACATTTTCAGCAGTTCAGCTGTTTTTCGCAGTTTCAGCCTCAGCCTGAGAGTACTACTTCGTGCACGTGGAATAAAAGAATCCTATGTGTTTATCCAGGTTGTAAACTATGTGTACGAAATTGAATACTAACAAACATACATCCTCACAAACTTTTGCATTTATTATACATATTCAAGTAGGATATTGAGCTATTTTCATCTCTCTGTTCTGCGTAAGTTTTATCTTTGGACCATTTTGCTTTCTCCCTCGCTATCTGCATCACCTTATCTTATAGAGATCATCTTGAACTGCCAACGAACGAATTTATTCATCCCAAAGACAATAAAGTTAAATAACTACTAGGACTCCCGGAGTTACCTCTGCCATGTTAAAGTTTTTGTTGCGATTAAACTTATCTCCAACTTTATGCATTTCATATTCCACGCTTTGCTTTTGTTATACAATTTTCTTTATTGGAGTTATCATATTTTTTTGTACAGAGTGGTTCAATGTACAGTTGGTATCATAAAATAGTATTTATTATTGCTATATTTTTTAATATCGTTTAATTTAAAAAAAAATATCTCCATTCAGACTGTTTGTAAGACAGTGCACCCAAAATAGTCTTCCAGAAGGTTCATTTTTACTTTTGAATTTTTTTATAGTAACTAAAGTTCATATAGGTTGTGTAATAGAGTTATTTTTACTTAACAAGCTTGATTTTTCATAACAAAGTACAATAAACCCTAACCGTGCACTACAGGATGAAATAAAATAAAAAATATACCCCTCGTGGTGTAATTTCGCTGATATCGTTAAGTCGTTTAGTTATTTGGCCCGGGCTATCTCGGGAACTGGTTGGGGCAACCCGGGTCAAGCGCGGTCACGGCCTTAGATGAAGACATTCGGGTTTCAATACAGCAGTGGTGTGGAGCAGCTTATTATAACTTGGATAATTTTGAGGAAAAAACAATGGATATTGTGAGAAAATCGTAAACATTCCATATTTTTAAACCGAATAGTTTTTTATTGCTACGTATAACTGATCATTGCTTTCTAAATTATAAGTATCATTAAAATGCTTTAAAATTACTATGGCAAATAACAAATATTTATTCATAAAAAAGTCATTAATTCCATCGCTAATTGACAAAGTTCAATCGTCAAATATGACAACAAAGTATATATAAACATTAAATAATTTTAAACCAACAAACAAACAGTAAACTCCTAATTTTATTATTTAATTAGCGTGTAAGTGAGAGATTTTCTATTTATAAAACATGTCTACTGATTTTATTGATAGCAAATAAATAGAGGTCGGTATTTTATAGATAAAGAAAGTTTTTGAATGGCTGAATGAAAAATTTACTAACAGAATACGTAGATAATGTAATTTAATTAATTATTGTAAGTAAATAGGAAGTTTCGGTAGCGAGCGCCATAGTGTTGTTCAACAGTTTTTTTAATTGTTGAAATAGTATTTACCTCAACTCATTTTAGCGTTAAATATTTACTTTGGCATCACGTTGTTTTGTTAAATTGAGTGTGAATATAAAGTGTTGTTAAAAATCTATGCACCATTATTTCTGAAACAGTTTCATGTTTGTTTATTGAATACAATTATAATCTTGAAAAATAGAATATTACGAATAATGAAATTTGATCTTGTTACCTCTAAATAAATATTATGAATGTAATACTCTACAGATTTTAGCAAAACAGAATAAGAATACTATCATCAAATTGATGATCCGTCGAAGCCATTATTATAAAACCTTTGCAAGGTCTTAAGCTCTGCTCAGGATAATACCATACAATGACTACTCCAAACAGTATCTAATCACAAAAAATGGCGAATAATCACTACATTTGCCGCACATCCCTGTTATTTACAATCAATCGGCTGCGCAAGAGCGTGACACGACCAGAAAATACGGCCACAAAATATTTGTACAGTCAGCGTAGTAATAAACACACAGAAGCGAAACGAATCACCGCGTTCACTAAATAAAAATTTTTCGAACGGACCCACAAAAAATACGAGTAAAATGAGCGTCGAAAGAGCCATCTCTCCTGGGTAGAACTAATTGGCGTTCGTTGGTTTATACCTTAAAAAAGTTATTTGTTAAACTCGTAACACTATTTTGATGTCCGAAGCGGGAACGTGAGGTTGTTTCGGACAAAAAAATGACGGTACTGACCGCTGTAGTCTCTTTAATATACGGATTGAACAAATATTTTTGATGTAGTGGCATGATTGTTATTTTTTTTCACAATATTATCAAATTTAACGAGATAGAAAATAACTTTCTACTATCTAAATATTTTTTTTCTTTTTACTATGTTGAATATTTGGATAAGAATTTTATAACTGTAAAAGAATAATTTACAATTTAAGTAATTTTATAACTGTAAAAGAATAATAGGCCAATTTTGGCTATACCAACAAAAAAGCCATTAAAAGATACATGCGAAATATGACAATAAAAACTTGACAACTGTCTGATGGGGGAACAACGGCGTGTGTCGATCAAGTAATAAAGTTATAACTATTGCATGTTAGATATACTTGATACGGAGCGGTGCAGTTAGACAAAACACCTGTATTCCTCGCCTACCTACCCACTTATAAATATGTAACCCCCATTGTCCTCACAAAAGAGATCTATCCGAGGACTTGCTAACAAGGGACTTTTTCGGAAAAAAAGTCGAGAGATCCGAATGCGCACCAGATTTGTTGCCGAACAATGGGCCTGGAGACGGTCAGGTAGAATAAATTCCCTTTGTTGACTACCATTAGGATTGTAATGTTTGAAGATTTTTCGGAGTAATAAAATTCAGTGAACGCTAAATTTTTTTTCTCAATGTTTATTATGGCCGACTGTACTTTTTTTTAAATCCATCCAATTTCTCAATTTCAAAATCTAAAGGTGAATCATTGAAATTGGATATCGTTACTGCTATAACAACTATTGGGATAAATAAAAAAAGTTTAAACAACCAAAGAACACACATCACATTCACATCTTGATCAAATTCCGAATAATCAGCTATCGAAATTATGAAAAAAAAAGTATCGTCTACTCGCCGGACCGGGAACCGTTAAAATTAATGACATTTCTTTCACTACGGCCGAGAACAGTGTCGGTTACCTTGCTTCTACTACCTGCCTGGTGATGTGTCTATTTAGACATCAAAATACACTTTTTTGTTCCACTATATCTGTGAAACTAGTTCCCGAAACACAAAACATTCATTGTTGAGGTACATTTAATGATTTTCGGCACATTTGAGAGCTCGTAACTTTGGAATTCTGCGAAACCACGTGGTCTATTTAGCAGAAAAAAGTTAAAGGTGCGTTTCCTTCTGTCAAATGAGGTGTTATTTACGATTTTGACGCAAAACGTGATGGTTTCAATGAAAATTATACTTTTGAGGCGTTGTGTAATGCGTTTGGTGATATAAACTGAACTCTTGGGTGACTTGGCGTTGTGTTTACGCATTATTCGTGTTCATAAAGAACTGTTTGTGCTTATGCAATATTAATGCATTTTTCATGCTAAATGTACCTATAACAAACGACCACCAATTTCTATAAAAATTATGATAGATAAAATTACATATATTATAATGACTTATTACAACACTCAAAAAAGAAGCTCCTTACTAATAAGCCCCATCACCCCTCTTTGCTTAACCATCAAGTCGAGACTTAATATTATCTCGAATTTCCAAGCACAGGAAATCATATAACTCACGTATTAAACAATCAAGCAATGCTGTGTGTATAAGTATTATCTTATCAGAACGGACAGACAGACAGGATGCTCGCGTTAGCTTCCATCTGACTGACAGACAAATCCCGGAGCAAACACTTGTTAAGAACGAATAAACTTGATTGCTTAATGTTATGAGGGAATTTGATATGGGTTGACAATTGTTCTCTTAGGGGAGAAAAAATATAAAAGAAGAAAGAAAGAAGGAATTTGATTTAGGAAACGGAGTGAAGATATAAAAGGATTTGTTGAACAACCCTTAACCAGATAAAATAAAAAATGGAAAACGAAGATACAGCAGTGGTCATATTTAAACTAAAGTGAAAGAATCATTGGGAAATTAAATGGATCTACTGTATGCAACAATTTTAGTTTCAACAGGTAGTTTAGCAGAAATATATTTTTTAAAACGTTATTTAAATTCACTTGACCTTTCTATAATAATTGAACTCACCTTATGTCATGTAGTATAACGCTTAGCTTCCTTGATCTTTTATGCCTCATTTCAATCAACTGCTTTAACTTCTTCTTGATAATTAGTATCTTTATCATTATCATTCTCGTTGCTAATGTCTACATTATAATTATCAGAATCCATCTCATTAATTTTAAATTAAAAAATTGTGTTACTAGAGTCTGAACCACGCTCTTAAGTGTCTAATAAAAAACAAGTGCCTAAACTGTCGACATGAAAGCGTAATGTGAACTAGAATAAATTTTATCTAGCGTTAAATTAGTTTATTAGTCACAGTTTAATATTATAATTGTATGCAATGACTATAATTATCATACATTAATCTCATAATCGCAGATTGCTCGTTGATTTTATGATAACATCTTTGTAACGGAGTGACCTACAGGAAGTTATTATTTCTTGTTCTGTTCTAGTGTTCGTAAAATGTGCATTTTATTTTTAAGTCCAGTTTATTGCTCTGTGTTTGGGAATTGATTTAGTGTCTTCATGTTATTGATACCTATAATTTTGGTTATCTGATCCAATCTAAATAGTGCCTAAATCTAAATAGCCTTTGGTTGTAACGTGTGCTTGAAATGAAATTAAAACTGAGAGCTAAATGCTCTTCTGTAATGATACGCCTATTAGTAAACCGACTCTAAGGACCAAAAAATTATCACGTACTTATTGCTTTTAGTTTATCTATAGTCTTAATTTTTGCAGCAGTAACACTTATCAGTTGCATTAATTATTGCAAATAAAAGTTTCTCGAAAATAACTAAAATTATCTATTGATGGATATCTCCCAAATCCTATTCTTACAACACACAAATCCAGTAGGCAACAGCAAACGCATTACCGTCGAGTTGTAGGTGATAATGACAGTTTGCGCCGCCATTTAACATGGCAGTGCGAGCTACTGCGCGAGCGCATCCCTCGCTCCAATATTGTTTCACTATGTTTGGACATTATTATCTTCAGTTGGTTTAGGCGCGTGAGTTTTGGATTACGTTGCTAGTTTTTGAAAACAAGTTCTGTTGAGCAATCAGATAATATTGTTTGTATTTTATTTAGTTAATAATAATAATAATAATAATAAAATTATTTATTTTCTCTTTACAATAGTTACCTTAAATCTAAACAAAGTTACTTACAGTGTTGGATATGAACGTAACATTGCTAGAGACTGGTGCCTGAGGTAGGTTTTGGGAATACCTGTATTACAGGTCACCAGGCCTCCACCCGGTGCTAGCGTTCAGTTCAACATAAGACAGTAAGTTACCTGGGTTTCATTGCGATCAAACTGTTAACAGTGAGTGCTAAAATAATGTAATAAATCTAAGGAAAATAATAAAAAAACAAAAAAACGTACGTGTGAGTGATACTTGAGTGAGTGAAGTGATAGTGTGGACGAGTGTAGGCAGAGTGTGAGTGTGTGAATGAGTGAAGGTGTGTGTATATATTTGTAAAAAGTGCGTGGGGGTTAATCAAAATTTCATTAGTAAAGCAGTAAAGCAGTAGAACAAACTTCGTGGTAGTGAAAGCTTAGTTAGAAATTAAGTAAGGCTGACTCAGAATTACCTATGTAGGGAGAGATAAGAGATTTTCAGTATCCTGATAATTCAGCTTTTTAAGGTAAGAAGTGACTGACATTTTACAGCTTGATCTAGTAAGAGGATATATGTTCAGGGGCAAGTTAAGTTTATTGTAAAGGTATGAGCCAAGGAAACAAAAGAATTTCTGAGCATGAGAGGAGTGGAATCTTTCTGGGAGACAAACCTTATCTTTGCGTCGCTTTTCGGATGTTAAATTTGGGTCGTACTGTAATTGGGAGTGTTTCATTAATACTGTGTGTAATATAAACGCTTGTCTTACTGTCAGAACATCCCACTCCCTATATAACTCATGAGATGGGAAACGGAAGGGGAGACCAGCACCTACTTTAAGAATGGCACGTTGGGCTCTTTCAACTTCTATAAGGTGGGTTTTACTGGCGCCACCCCATGAGGTTATACAGTAGTCAATGATCGATTGACATAAGGCGTAATAAACCATCTTCATTGTTTTTTGATCTGCTGTGTGTCTGAGGTTCCTAAAAATATAAATGAGCTTACGCATTCTGGGAACAAGGATTTCCAGATGAGGTTTGAAGGTAAGTGACTGATCTAGTGTAATACCAAGATATTTGATTTTGTCTGTCCTGAGCAGAGTTGGACATGAGCACGAGGATTGCTCCGCATTGCATTCATGTGCAATAATGTTAAGAGAGGTATCAGGAAGTAGGTTAAGTCTATGAGCAAAGGCTATGTATTTGGTTTTGTTCACGTTTAGGGTTAGTATGTTACTTTGAAGCCATTTGCCAACAATAGAAAAGCCAGTCTGCGCGGTATTGAATACTTGTTCCCAACTGTCATCACTGAAAAAGAGGGCAGTATCATCAGCGTAAGTAAATATTTTGCCCTTGTTAAGGGAAAGTTGGCAAAGGTCATTAATATATGCCAGGAACAAAGTTGGACCGAGAATACTGCCCTGTGGGACACCAAATTCAACAGATAGCTCGTCACTCAACCAGCTATCAATCCTCACTCGTTGTTTTCTACCGGATAGATAGTCTTCAAGTAATTTCAGTGGTAGTCCTCTTATACCAAGCCTCTCTAATTTCTTCACAAGGTGAGGGATAGACACTGTGTCGAATGCTTTGGCCAGATCTAAAAAGATCACTAAACACTTTCTTCTATCATCCAGATTAGTTATGACAGTGTTTACTAACTCATGAACAGCATCGTTTGTAGATCTACCGCCACGGAAACCAAATTGTGAAGATGAGATAAATTTATTAGTCTCTAGGTATTTTATAAGTTGTTGGTTTATTAATCGCTCCAAGATCTTCGATAACGCGGGCAAAATTGAGATAGGCCTGTAGTTATCGACACAGTCTCTATCCCCGGCCTTGTGGATTGGTTTAATAACTGCAGTTTTAAAGGCATTTGGGAAGATCCCAGTCGATAAAGCCAAATTACAGATATGAGTCACTGGAGGGACTAAAATATCTGCGTACCTTTTAATTACTTTACTAGAGATCATGTCAGTTCCAGTAGCACAATTTTCTTTTAGTCCCATGATCAAATTTAAAACATCACGTTCATCAGCAGGTAGCATGACAAATGAATTAATAGGTGGTATCGACATACAGTCATTCACAGGATCTAGATTTAAGGCAGCGATCTGTGTAGCTAACTTCCTACCTACATTTGCAAAGAAGCTGTTAATTCTATTGATGTCAGCTTGGGGGTCACTAGAGGATAGAAGACAGTGTGAATTATCAGTCAAATCACTAGTATAACTAATGTTTTTTATAACCTCCCACAGTTGTTTTCTATTTCCCCTCGATTTTTCAATCTCATTCCTCTCGTATGTTCTTTTTGCTTTCTTAAGAAGAGAACTGCAGAAGTTCCGATATCGTTTGTATGTGAGTTTGAGAGTCTCGTTATTGGGATCCCGTTTTAATTTTTTAAAGAGATTATCTCTGTTCTTCATGCACCGAAGTAATCCTTTGGAGATCCATGGTTTACTGATACGTTTCCTTCTGGGAGTATAAATAAAGCTAGAATTTTCTTTAATGGCAGCTGTTACGCAGGTTAATGTTGTCAAGTGGGGGTTAGTTAAGTTAAATGTTGTTGCTATTTTATTTTATACATTAAAATATTTTTCAAATTTCAATGACAACTGTAATTTAAAGTTAAGTAGATTTTTTTTCTTGTTTTAATTTGTCCTAAACTAAGCCTTAAAAATGTTCCTTATCGTCATCAGCATGATCGTCCAGACTTAACATAGGTATCTTTCCTTATGCTTTTCAATACGTCATAAATTAATTTACCAAGCTCATTACAAATTTCTATCAGCTTCATAAATATCAAATATCCAATCGCTGTCAGCACTGAACGTAAACATAAAACCGTCCCCAAAAGGAGAAACTGCCCGTTGTTAACCAAACAGTTTAATAACCAATAAATTGGCAAACAATAAACACATAGTAATACCTTAATAAAACACCATAACATCTAGGATAACCCGTAAAACGCGCAAAGTACTAATAAGCAGTTAACTCACAGAACCAGTTTCGACAGGAATGCGAGTGGGCGTTCAGTTCGATTCCCTGGCCGGACACTATTGTGACGTAACGCCATAGATTGGTTTGTTTACGGTAAAGTGGACCAGCGATAGATAGTAGTTGTTTATGAGACACGAGACTTCGATGGCGTTTGAATTGTCTATGATATTGTAAGGCTAATGGTGTCTATGAAATTGACTGCAGTTACGTCAAGACGTTGATTATGTTTTCTTGATTTTTTTAAGAACAGTCCAGCAAAATTGTATCGTTTTTATTACACTAAAATTGTAAGATAATCCTAAATACATCTAATGACTTCACTAAAGCCAAACGTCTAACATAGATTTAGGCAACAAAAGCAATGAACCACATTTTGGTCGGAAAATAATCACTCTAACTGGAAGAGAAGACATCAATTTGATGTCTCTCAAGCTGTATAAATACTAATTTAGTCGTATCCAAACACACGAATATCAATTTATTAGCCATCAACGTCTGACAAATTCTTATTACCCAATCTAACGTTGTAGTAGTAAAATAACCAGCTTTATCTACCAAACCCGAATGAAAGACAATCTAGACTCTGAAACTAAATCGAAAGCTATCAGCAATTAAGCCTTCGCAATCAAAAACTAACATAAATATGGTGTCTGTGGGCAGTATTTTACGATTAAATATATAAGCTATAAACACAAAAGCTATAATTAATGCTCCAGCCCTCGGCCCATTGGTAACGAGGCGAGAAACTGGTGAGCCTCGTTTGGTCCAGGTGGACCACATAAAACTATCCAGACCTATTTTTATCTGGTCGTAATTTAGGGCTTTGGTCGTGGTATAAAAGCTTAGTGTATAGTTGAAGGGGTAAATGGTCCTTTGAGACGGGTTTGCGTTTTAGTTTGAGAATTATTGCTTTCTTCTTAATTGCCTTTCTCTTAACAATGTGCTGTTTAATATTCTATAATTTGGTTTATTTGTTTTTATTTCTATAAAGTGACTGAACAATATCAATATGATTCAGTTACTAGACATTTAATCTGTTTTTATAGTAATAAAAATAAACTATTTATTAATTACTATTTTCTTTAACGAAAAATGCATAACAAAAAAACCAAAAACAACACTTGAAATCGTCATGCCAACTATTTGCAGTAATACAGAGCATTTCAACAAATAGTACAGATTAAACATATTTAATCCCAAATAGAGGAATTGTTTGAACAAGTGGTCGCTACTCATCACCGAAGTATGGTGAATACTAACCTATTGTCCCTTAAAACCCCATGAAAGGTAGATGACAGCTTAAATGGATATGATAACAATAGGAAGTGAGGATTTGTGAAAATTATAAGTTTTAATATTTGAATAGAAAGGTACTTAGAAATTGACAAGGGATTCCTTTTATTTTTTTGGTAACCACGCGTCCTTTATTTTTTTGTTTGACGTATCTGTCTTTTCATTACTCTGCGGTGCTTGCGAGTTGTACTTGAAGTCTTATGTTATTTCAGGATGAATATTTGTTTTCAATAAGTTTAGTGTGTAAAGGATTTTGCTTGTTCATATTTTAGTATAATTTATTTGCTGATTCAGCGCTCTAAACTAGGATCTATTAATATGCTTAAACCGTGTTTATTAGTTCTAACTTAGCGTTCAAGTTCTAAGCAGAAACAGAGTATAATAAATCTTTGATTTTAGTTTTAAACCGAATAAATCATTTTAAGACATCATTTGTAGGCATTGAACAACAAAAAGATATTTAAAAAAAATGTGGTAGTTTCTTAAGGAACAAATAGTTTGTTTGAAATACACCCATTGAAAACCGAAGCATAGATTTGTTAGACATCTTTCGTTTTACTTAGTATTTCCAAGTTCCTAGTAATTTCTCAATCCTGTAGGTGTAAAGGTGTACTTGTAAGGCTATCAAAAAGATATCAAAATTATGGCTAGACTATTAAATCTGTCTTCAGAAGAGTTTATGAGATGTTTCTCTTGATTATATTATTGCAATACTGTATTATTTAATTACGAAATGTGAGTCATATCTATTAGAGGAAACCGAGTGACAATAATAACTATGTATATAAAATTAGGATTGCACAAAAATTTCTACTTTACTTATAGTGTTCCCGGAATACTTTTGACAACTGAAAATGATTGGATTTTTTCCCCGGAATCTTTCATTTATTACAACCGTTTTAACTGTGTCAGTAACATAACTTTAGTCCTTTAGTACAATCAATTTCCCAGCAAGATGGATTACAGCGCAAAGTAATTTCAAGCGAATTCTACTACCAGTTTCTATCGAAAAAGGCGTGAATAACAATTCTCTTTGTGATGTCCAACAGCAAAATCGATCAGACACAAACCTATACAGAGTCCTTTCAACTTCCTGTACATAAATAGAAAATACTCAAATAGACATCACTTTTGAACTATGTTACACCTACATATCAATTAGTGTGACTTACACTGGTTATGCACCCACCCTCCCCAGATCTCCCCTCCGTACCTTAGGACCAAGAAATAAAGACCACGGTATATTGGTTTAGGATCAGCTAAATCTAAATAGAGGAGTTTACTTACAATATCTCACTGTAACACTAAAACTGATTCTTGGAACATGTTTTAAGTATATCCAATATTGACCGAGCGAGGCCGGGGGGCGTACAGTAGCTTATTGGTATTTTGGATTCTGGTTCTAGTAAATATTGGTTCTAACCAGTTTTTGACCGTATAAGGTTGATCGTTTTTCCAAGGATTTGGAGGAGATTCTCTCATCTAAATGAATAGCTTAGATAGAAGGATGTTTTTGAAGGAGCGTTTAAATACTGGTAAGGTTTTATAGTTGTTAGTGATGACCCAATAATTTGTAGTAGGTATTCACTTGTAATCGAATAAATGTTTTTTAGGACTCCGATTTACTATAACTTAGCAATTGGTCATGGCTGTTGACCAAGTGACAAGACATTCATCAAGTGCTTCGCTAATAAAAACATGTAGTCAAAATTATTATTTCAAATTTCGAATATAATTTGACTTATTTATTACTTATTTAATCATTTATCAGCGATGTATGATGTTATTACATTAAATGACAGAAAATAAGCAAAACAACTGTTTGAAAACTATGAATTTACACAATGAAAAGTGAGGTGAGAGATAAACAAAATGAAAGCGGGTACTTTAATATTTCATAAATTCACTCCTATTTAAACATGTGTGTATTATATATACATATCTATCTAAGTAAAAGATGATCAGCAGAGATGAGAACGTAAAACAAATGTTGTTTCAAGTTAAACTCCTGCGCACCTATGCAAATAGGGCTCCCACCTAAATTAATGTCAACATAAAAACTGCTCTTAGGTGAGTATAGCATACCATAACACTATGTATTAATCCATTGGACGTTGTTCAAATAACGAGAGAAATAATTTGGATTCCAAGGTAGCAATGTAATGTGAATTTATGATATTCCCATCATCGTAAAGTTTGCTCTACAAAAGCTTCCATGCACGTACAGGTTGACGTAGGGTTGTCACAAAACGTTTTGTGAATTTAGTTTTTTTTTGTATTAGTACTTATAATTAAATTATATCATGTGTGTACCTATTGTTGTAATTTAGATTTCAGGTTTATTAATTAGATATGTTAAAGGAAACCAAAATAATTAGTATCGATAAACTAAGCAAGAAAGCACATCATTAATGAATATGACAAAATTATTGTAAATTCAATCTATATCTAAAAAAAAACCATTAAAAATTACTTGAAGAAAGTTAAGCAAAAAAAAAATTCTACAGAGCATTCAGCCCTGGATGCGCGCGCGCATGCAGCAGGGTCAATATTGACGATGGCAGTAAGCTGCGACGACGCGTCACGCGCATGCGTGTGTCAACATTTGCGTCCCGTCCGCATCGCGATCATGGGCCTATGATACTTCTTTATGGAACGTTATGGGAATAATTCTCTATAGTTTCCAACTGGTTTATAGAAATAGAAAAGTCATGGTTTCTTTTGAACATCTGAACTTATTATACGTGCTTTTTTGTGGATGGGAAATCATCAAATGACCCCTGCAGTCGTAAGCAGGGTGGAACGGAGTATCAGACTCTTACTGACTAAAACCCATCTGTGTTCCTTCCTCAGCCCTTTGTATTCCGATCTCTTTCGAACGTCTCGCAGAGTTATTATACGTGCTAAAGTAACTCCATGTGTCTATTATGCTTTTACAGTAAAACGACGGAACCAATTTTCATGCAATTTGGTGTAGATATATATTGAAAACTATTTTTTATTTGAGTAGGTACTTATATGGGATGCAAGTGAGACCGTAAGAAACACCTATATTCTATAGAATATTTTATACATATATTGTAAGATAGCAAATAGCAATCATAGTGTTGACAAAGCTTAATAAATTATACTTAAAGTCGATAAAGACCGTATCATCGATAGTTTATGTCGAACATACATGAAGTTACTTATAAGTGTACGTAATGTATGAGTAGTATGAATATAGTTGTATGTTTGTGTGTGTTGTACTTGTTATGTCTGTGAGGTTGGTGATAAAGTCGCCGCATGTGTCCGAGCGGCGCGGGCGCAGCATCTTCGTATAGTGCTGTTGTTAAGATATCGATGAATAAGAATCGAGCTGATAAAATGCAAATACAAAATAGAAGGACCATTAAAAAATAGCATTATTTGAAAATAATATTGTAACTTTTTATAATAAATAGTGATATTATTCTAAATATGTGCTCCTATTTAGCAATATCATAATTATGTATTAAATTGTAACAGATTTTTCTGACATAGAAATCTTCAAACTCTCATTAAAATTTACTTCATATAGAAGAACTAGTGCAGTACCGTAACTTATCGATAAACCAGAAAACCCAATCGCTTCGGTCTCACTATAATGGTTTGGGCGTGGAACATTGGCCGCAACAAAACGAACCAACCGACGCGTATATATTGTTATTATTACGTGATGAGTACGTGTAAGGGACATGCGATGCGCGATAGTGCGGACTATGACGTCACTATGCTAGTTCATGGGCGGTACTGGAAGGTTTTTTTTACACAAGAGGGCGGAATATTGTTGAGGGGTGAATACCACAATATCTTGCTACTATTTTTTCATGAATACTATACCTACATGTTTTTAGCAAATTATTTGAAGTCAATGTATATATAAATTGACACACAAACATCCGAATGCAAGTAATTTTTAAGAATGAATAAACAACAAGTCTAAAATATTAATGAGAAATTAATTATAGACACTTATATTCGTCCGTGTATTTGCATAATAGTGATATTAAATTAAACATTTCTAGACGGTCGATTATAGAAAAAAATATTAAGATATTACCTAGAATTAAACATGATGAGTAGTGGACGTATAAAAATATTCATGCGCTAGGGATTTATCTTATTACTGATCAACGATCTTACAAAAGTTGTAGTTTCAAAGATCTGAAACTTTCTCACATGGTAAATTACATTTAAATTCTCGATTTCAAACCAGTAACTAACTACTGGTCTTAGTCATCATTTGAAATGAGTTTCATGATTTAATGCTAAGCTTGTAGCTTTTAGCATAACATTACATTGAAGGCATACGTATTTTATTACTAGTTTATGCATAGTTTAGTCACAGAAATTATCCATAAATCACTGTGTAATTAAAACAGTGAGCTAACTTTCATCGCAGTTCATTACAAAACTTAGGATCCAACATATAAAAATAGGTATTTGACAGAGCCAAAGCTCTAAGGCCTTTCTGTACTTTGACAATAAAAAAAAACCCTAAACAATAGTAACGATTAGGCGATCACAACTTTTTTGCTTAACATAATATAAAATAAAATATATCGATAAATTGTTACTATGTTGGTTTAACAAACAACTTCAATATTAAAATGATAAATCGATTTAGATGGAATTGGCTATCTGGATAGATTGAAAATTGGATAAGGAATAAGGATTTTTTTGCCATGAAGATTTTTTCAAATGATGCCAGTCCATTATAAAATAAATAAATAAATTAAACAAAACATAAATAAATAAAAATAAATAACAAAGTAAATTTCAGAAAACAAAAAACAATTCAAAAGCTCATATCGTGACTAAAACGTCGCATCGTGTTGTAACGCGCGTCGTAATGATAGTGATGTGCCTCTCCCGGTCGTGTATAATTTAGTAAGAATTGAGTTATTAGTAGTCTTGAGATACCAGAAACCAGCACTGGTTTAATGCAGCCGGCTTTTCAACGTCTTAATGTGATTTTGATACGGTCAGATAGAAATTTGAGTACCACGTTAGATTTGAACTCAATTAAGATGTATTTTTTATGTTTTCTGTGACGAAATTAACGGATTCAAGTGTGGTATAACGAGGCTTAAGCGTGGGTAGATATCGGAATTGTTATGTTAAATATGTTTTAATGAAGATTTTTCTTTTATGACTTCGATTTATTGTGTGTTGCGTAAGATTTACTATGATGATGCTTTTTGTTTGATCTAAATAACATCTTAGCTTGGTATTTAGTGAATTGCCCTTTGTTTGAGTTCAAGAACCTCGTAAGAGTGGACTGCACTGGAGCACTACATTGCATGGTGTAATATGGTTTTCTTGATCCTTCCACTTGTGGTTTATTTAGTGTATAGATACTAAAGGATATTCATTGATAATCCAAAGTTCAATAAATATTATATTAAGTACAAGTCACTATGGTTTTGTAATGGTTACAGCATCTTTTATTTTTCAAGCAAGTGAGCATAAAACCTGAACTACGTAGATACACCTTTTAATGTTTCCTTTTTTTAAACTTTGAATACACGTACTTACGAGATGTCGCCTTCAATTGATCGAGTCTGAAAAGTCAAGTCCAGCTTTAAAGTTATCAAAAGATTCACATCAGATGCCTTGAATCACCATAAGCATACCCCAAGACAATCGACTTAATTAAGTGTCACACCCGCTTTTTTAATACAAATCGTCTTATTATTCCCTTTTGGTCCTTCGAGCCGGATTGTGGGCGTAATTTTGTCGCTTTCTTATGGTCCCCATGAATTGATTAGGACATTTTTTGTGGGGCATTGTAGGGTAATCACTGCGTGTCTTTTATCATGGTTAATGATCACAAATTAACATGTTGTGATGATGTGATGGGATGGTGATGACGCGGCTGAATTTTGATATCGAATATAATAGGGTTTTTTTGATGCAGTTGTTTTTTGTAAAAGTGAGCAGAAAAGGGTGATTATTATATGGTAGCTTATTTTTTGTTGTAATAATATGATGCATAGAATCTGAACATCGATTTATGAGTTTAACACAAAGAAGTAAGTAAATTTGAAATTATTGATATACGTTTATATTTAATTCAAAAATTTACCAGTCATCTAAAGTAATATACAGTATACATTACTTGATACTAAAGAAATATGATTTACCTCATACTTTAACACTTATTTAAATGTCTGGTAGTCCTCAAGAGAAGTATGCATTACCATCATTAAAGTCATATCAAGTGAAATGTAACTATATTTATAAGTACTTAGGATACATATTTAAAATAACAATAGCCATCTCTCAAGCCTATGCATTCCTTGTAACGGATGTTGGGTGATTAAGAAATAACTTATTATATATAACCCAGACATGCCCTGTCATGTTCTGTTTGTTAATTTAGAAGCCAACACTAATGACTAAGTGAGTTGCCTTTTCTTTATTGGGAAGTAATTAATTAATATTCTTACTTTTATATCAACCCTCCAATTGAATTGTGAATACATCATTAAAATTCCAATCTTTCTGAGATCTCACTCAAGGTCTTTCCCATCTCTATTTACAAGTGATTTGAAGATGAAGGATTATATTGTGTATCGGTTGTTAACCTTTCAGCGCTTCTCGTAAAAGTCTAGTAGGAAAATTGGTCGCTCGTAAAACTTGGCTATTCCTATCTTTAAACCAGACCTGTTCACACTACATGTGGCCACCAGACGCTTAGACCGATTAACGTATTAGCTATATCCACAGAGTAATATATCTATACCTTTAAATATTCCAAAATAAATCCGAATCAGAAAGCAGGACCGCGAAACGAGTCCTAACGAACTTAAATAATGTTTTTTTATTCTTTTTCTATACTGGCAAGACAGCATGTCGGCGCACGAGTGTTGCCCGGGGCGATTTGGGCATTTTTTTTCTTCCATACGAGTTGCGTTCGCCCAAGCTTGTTCTTGCGGGTAATGGCTTCATTATACCATTCGGAATCTCTGGAAAGAAACTCGAGGGCCGAGAGCGAGAACCTGAAATAACCCGACTAGAATAAGTTGCAAGTGTCGTAAATAGAAATATTATGACAGTTGCGCTTTAGAATTACCCATAAACACAGCTGTGTTGTATAAAAAACATGATATCAGTTCTCTACTTTTCAAAAACAGAAAATGGCATATTAGACTTATGTTTCTTCACATGACATGGTTCATGGAAATAGGGATCTATTGCCACGAATTTCTGAACTCAAAAACACTTTTCCATACACGGAGTCTAACTAAGAACTTCACGTATTTCCAGCTTAATCGATTTTGTTAAAATTAGGCGCACAGCTTAAGTATAACCCGAGGAAGGATATAGAATACTTTTCAAAAGGGTGCATGGCATGACACAAGTAAGTTTCAAAGACTAGTAGAATATAATCATCCCATTTAGCAAATTGATCTCTCAGTTGTGAATCTTCATCCTTTAGCTCAAGGCTTCCTTACTTTTAGGGAAACTTTGCAGGTTTAGTAGCTACATAATGATACACCAATCGGGATCGGTTCGGTAATCGTTTTTGAGTTATTACGCAATTACGTGTTCAGTTTCGTGTATTTTTAAACAGCTCTTGTGTTGCAATTTCGCGGGACGAGATGACTCGGTGATCGTAAGATGATTCTGAATTCCGGTGGCTGCTTAACTGGCAGCATAAAATTTCATTGATATAGGTATTCGGTACTAAATAAGTTGGAATTTAAGGTCTTTATGAAATGGGTCGATTAAATAACAGAGTTGAAGTGTATAATATCTTTAGTACTTCTTCGTAATAATTTATTTTTCGCATTAATTCGTTTATCAAAATTTTATTTCTCTGTATAAAAATATGAAATGAAACCAATAATGTTAGGAAACTGATACCGAATTAATTAATCGATGAAAATGTCCCCACACTGGTTTCCATCGCGGGGGTCCCCAATTGGGCCTTATGTAATGACAGGTTCCGTCGTAAAATCGTTGAAGGATTGCCATCGAATTTCTCATTTTAGTATCGGGCTTGATGGTTGAGTTTTTATTTTTGCGCCTTGTAATTAGGCACGGAGCTCTGGCGTTATAGTTTCGGCGAATCGATAATTTGTTATCACTTAAGTGAAGCTGTGAGATGGGTCGCGGCTTGCGGTAATTGACGTTTGTATTAGATAATTTTATTCATTTAATGTTATTTAACTTAATAATTGTTTAAGTTATTTTTTTTAATTCGGTAGATATTATACAGTAATTATTTTACTACAAAACTATTATTAAATTTATTTACATATTAAATTAAATATTGTGTAATGCTTATTCAGTACTGTGTTTTCACAATTTCATAAAGTCCCATATAAAACTATTAATCACAATCATGATTCAATTTACAACCATTTATTCACGCATAATAATTCTTACAGAACTATTATGCTTCAAGTTAAAGTATAAACAAAATGAAAACAAAAAGGGTTACTCTCGAACCACTAAAGACAGATTTTTATTGCAGATTACAGTGTAACTAACGACTGTTCGCAGTCTTTTATTCTTGGCGAACAAAAACAACATTAATCTGAGCACAACGTGGTGTTTATCTCTATTCAGCCATTGAAAAGGTGCAATAAATATAGTAAGCACACGTCGAGCAATTGAAATGTACACTACTTAATAATCGCCGGCATGCAACGCCAGCACACGACCGCGCTCCGTGTGGCCGGATCGCTGTACCCTACGATTTTATCGATACCCGAGAATTTTTATTTCCCATCACCTTTACCAATACCGATACCACTTTTATTATAATAAAAATAGTATCGATGTTTTTTTAGACTAACTTTCCCATCACTATTCATTTTGACGGCTGTGAGATGTGGTTTTAGAAACCCAATAGGTTGATTAGGCATGATTGTTAGTCTTTCTTTTAATCATGTTGCTATTATAAAATTTCTTGTTAACCCGGCCTTATTATGAAATGTATTCTGAGATAAAAAATACTTAACAATACAGTCAGATAGAGATTGAAATGGATTGTTACTTGGAGTATATATAATATGGTAATTGCCTTTACATCTTAATCCTAACTAATATTATAAATGCGAAAGTGAGTTCGTTTGTTTATTTGTTGTTAAACGACCGAACCGATTTGGATGCAATTTTGTAGGAGACGGTTATAGGCTTTTTGTCCGGGTGGGTTAAGTAGTTTCCCAAGGACGCAAGTCAAACCACGGGAAATAGCTAGTTTACTCGTGGAATAGCCGTTGTATTTTAACATTATTAGAAAAACAATCAAAATTGAAATCCAGCAGTTTCCCTATAAAATAGCTCATCAATAGTAAATGAACATACAGTCTTAAATTCTGAGCACAGCAATTAATTTCGTAAATGTAACCAGAAAAAACATGTTTTAAAACGCGGACAATAGAATCACTGGCAACTAGACCGTTCATTTGTTGTCCTTAGTCATAAAAAGTAACATCCGAGTCCTGAATGTCAATTTGACGTTTAGAATTCCGCGCTAGTGTCACTCTGAATGCAATCGATTCATTCGATTATCGAATAACGTCACGTGTGGTCGTCAGATCGTAATGCATCGATATCTCGCGCGAATAAGTCCGTTGACAACGCCATGGCTAGTTGGTTCCCGCCATATTTACCATGTCCAACGTAAAGATTTATAATATAAAGTGGGTACGTGTATTGAGCGCATATTGCGGTTTTATTAGAGGTGGGACATGATTTAGTGTTTTGTAATTGAAGCCCCAGTAGTGATGTAGGGGATTTTAATTATACGATTAATTATGTTCTTGGGTTGATAATAAGTCTTCCATTATGTATGATAGCGTTTAGAATTTAAATGGCTTATGATTAAGTTATTATTATACGGTAAAATAATTTTAAAGTCTTATAAAGTAAAATGATTTAGGAAAAGGTATCGAAGACATTAAGTGCCCAAACAGCTGCTATGGCTCATTTATGTCCCAAAGAAATAGTCAGATATAGTCAAAAATAGTCAAAAAGTCAAAACAGGTATAAGGAATATTATAACTGTATATAAGCTGTATAAATGTATATAGGCTGGTAACTTAATATTTTTTTTAAGTTTATTTAAACATAAACGATGTCCAACATTTCTAGTATAAAAAGCTTTATAATACCTAATCAAAAATAAAATGCTACACATCATAATTACAGCTCCTATAGAATAACAATCTATTTATCATAATTCACACTTAACAAAACCGCTCCTGCCTACATAAATACAAATTCCTCGTATAATTATACTCACGTCTCTATCTAGCCGGCTTGAGCTAAACTATTTGCATTTTTTATCCCCTAGCCGGTCCCTTGTCGTCTAGGCGCGATGTTACCGCTAGATGAGGCCGGATAACGCGAGTAGTATCGAGTTCCTGCTAAGATCTTAATCGGCAGATGTATTAGCGCGGCCATTGGGCGCTGGTGCAAGTAAGAAACGATAATTCTTATCTTTAAAAATCATGCAGATAACTTGCCTTTAGGATTGAATTTTGACCTACCTATAAAGTTTTGGGAGTAGAATTTCATAGAGATCGTGTCAGATTTCTATACGAAAAACTTACAAAAATAAGTGTGCAAAAAACTTCGTCTTCTTCACCCTATGTCATTTTTTAATGTTTATCAAACCAGAATAAAAATTATCGCACACAAATAAAAAAAATACAAAATATTTTCGTCGCATTTTTTGGCAAAAAAAAATCAGGAACAATTTATTAATTCTTTAATACTTTATTCTAAAATAGTGTTGAGACTATCTATTATAACGCCGACATGTCCCCGCTCTAACTTAACCCTGCCACCGCACACCTCGGTCGCACATACATGCATCCTTAAACACTTATAAAGCATTGTGTTGGCAGTTAATTAACCCTCGCAAGATTTATCGCACTCACTCGCGACCATGTCACAGTGATATAGTACCAAGAATGACCCACACCGGTTTCTCAAAATCGATTTCATATCAGGGTTAATTGATATATAGAATGATTAAAAAAATCGTTTTAATTGAACAGGTTAATCGTATCGTAACTAACGATATCGATTAAAAATGTATCGAGTTTCGATTATCGATTTGATTGATTTGTTCTGTGTGATTGTTGTTTTATTTGATTTTGCTGTTTTAGACAATTATAGTTGTTACAGTTGGGAACGTTATTTCTAAATTATTTTGGTTGTTACTTTCGAAAACATCATGTTTTTGATCGAATTTGAGCATGGTATCCAATATTCAGATTGTCACCATGATTAAATTCACCTAAGCACAGATAAAATTGCACTCTTTATTCTCTCACTCTCATGGTTCAATTTCAGAAACCCGGAGCGGTTATTTTAGGAAGATTATCACCTATCTATTAACTGATCGCGACAAGTGTAGCTTTACTTCGTACATCTATGAGCATGTAGTAAAAAGCTTTTCTTAGAATGCCTTCTAACTCTTATTGCTTAGAAAGCCGTTAAAACTAATTGCCCTTTATATGTAGCTGCCTGGATATATTAATCGACTACGAATCATTCTATTTTTAATAAACACACTTCAATTAAAGGCGATATTATTAAGAGATTCAATTAATGAAAGGCTTGTTAGAATATATCTATTAATTGTTAGACTTTAAACATCTAATGAAACAAATTATCAACTATTTTAACATGTGGATAGAATGTTTAATATAGGTTTCTGAAATGTTATAGGTAGTTTAATAATTAATAATTTAGCAAATTAGATTATTCAAAATAAAATTAATGCATTTGTATCTAGATTCTTAACAAAAATAGTGCAAAAGAAATTAAACCTTATATCTGTAATTTTAAATTATAATTTAACTTTAGCTCGCATTTAACCCTTCCATATTAAAGTGATAGATATCTAAATGGAATAAAAATGACAACAATAATTACAATTCACTTATCAATAACAATTGTTTTGATTGAGACTTTAAAAATAATAAACACATTTTGCAAATGTGCACACTACCGCCATCGACACTCCTTGATATCACCGACAAAAATCAACATTAAACTCTAAAACCTTTCAAAAAGTACAATAATCATTCGTTCCATACAATAATAATCAACTCGAGAAAATTATTAACGAAAAAAAAAGCAAATTGGAACTGTCAAAAAATCACCCCCTCATAAGGCGAGACGACTTTATAAGGCCGGTGGTGCACCACGCCGCGCGCGTTAAGGCGGGCGCACACCGAGCTCGGCGGATAATTAAAGAGGCCAGTGGATGATAAATAACCGAGTGTCCGCGTTTTTACCGCAGATGTCATTATCTCAGCCGACTCTATCAGCCGTCACTCGATTACGCAGATGTGTATGGAGATGATAAAACCACCGGAGTTTCATACATTTTATTTTGTGTTATTTATTTAGAATTTCCTACATCTTTGTGATAATAATAATAAGTACCTATATCAATTTTTTTTCTAATATTAATGTTTTGTGTTATATTTATTTTTTTAGCTATCTTTTGTTAATTTTCAATCTTCAATAGATTTTTTTTAAATAAACGAGTTTTAAGGCCAAAAGTCAAACATTTTTAACAAACTACATAGGTACCGTTTTTTCTTTATATGAAAAATATTTAAGTTTCTTTATTCTTTAGGAATGAGACATTTAAACAGCTCTATAGAGATACCCTTCTACATCCACAGCGTAGCGCATGAATAATCGAAAGGTCCAAGTTGATGAGAGCGCGTGAGAGCTTTTTTGTCTCAACCGGTGCACACCCTACAGGAAAAAAACGCAGGACAAATAATTATTATTGAGCGTAAAAAAATGTCCCTTAATTGTAACCGTTGTACGCTCGTTAATCTTTAACGCGAATGACGTTTGTGGAAACCGTGGTATTTTTTTTAATGTTCAGTCGGAATTTTTGTGTATCTACTTTCATCTTTTATAGTACCTAATCATGTATTTCAATTTATTATTTTCACAGACATAATCTTGAACTATAAAGTTTAAAAGGGCATATAATAAAATACACTCCGTTAATGCACTGCTAAATTATGATATTAATTTCAAAAGCACAATTTCCTCAACACTCTCGATGCAATACGAAAGATAAATATAGTAATCAGGGCCCAGTGTAAAAACAATAAATTACTTACCAAAAACGAAATTAAATAGCACGTACAGACAATCAGAAATGACTCAAATATATTAAAAAAGGCTATTTTTGGTGAAACCACTCAAATACACTTAATCAACATACATGGGAAGTCTACGTTGACTGAGTCAATAAATTTAACATTTTTACCATTGTAGGAAAGAAAATATTTTTTTTTGTTTTTTTTTAATACTTTTTACTTCTGTGCAAATGGAATGAGCGATTATAAATTCATTACTTTTGTTTGCAGATGTTTGTAGCTGGTTGCAATTTCAACTGGTAAGTTTAAAGTTCTTTTTCATATTTTTTGCTTATAACGATGTTTTAATTACTGTATTTTTAGAGCACGTCGTCATTAGTTGAAACAATTAACACCAGTCATTTGAACATGAACTTATGACAACTGTTACAAATTGTAGTTGTCAATTATAGTATCCCTTTTTAGTATTTTTAATTAATATACACGTGTCACGTCTGCTGTCTTTTTATGATCAAATGAACGAATCACTAAAAGTTTTGTGTTGTTTTTATTTTGTAATAATTAATTATAATACAATTTAAATTTTATGGCACCAAAGCAGTAAAATTGATGTATAATTTATTAAGTTTTACTATTTATTTATAGGCAAGATAATTATTAAAAATCATAATAGGATATAAAAATTATAAATTTTATTATAATATTTTTATATTAATGGCGATAGACACTTTAATTTTTTCTAGATCATTTATCATCGTCTCATTATATTTAACACTTTTGATAGTCTCTTAACATGCAATATTAGCAATGAATAACATGGTTATTCCACAAGAATACTAATTTTCTTAATATTTTTATTAACATTTAACAAGGGTGACCTTAAATTTTGTTGATTTTTTTTGTCATTTATTTTGTAAGTCACGCGAAGATATTTACGTTAAGTGTTTAAAAATATAACGACCGATTTTAAAATATATCCATCATGCTTTTAATTTATGACAATGAAACTGTTAGTAACGGAACCACTTATTATGACGCTTTTACAATTAATGGGGTAAACACCTGCTAAGCTGTTATGCTGCGTTACTAAAACGTGATAATCTGTTTTTTATTAATTCTATTTTGTACAAACAAACTGACGTATTAAACACAAAACCTTTTTAAATTATCTGTCATGAAAAAAAATTGTTTCAACCTTTGAATAGGATGTTAATTTTATTTATCAAAATATCTATATATATAAAAATGAAACCCGTTTTCCGTTGTCACGACATCACGCGTGAACCGCTGGACCGATTTGGATGAAATTGGGTACAGAGTTAACATTATTCCGTTTATTCATTTTTAACACATATTTTTTTCATTTTTAAATATTCATTATAAAAAAAATATAAAAAAAACATAACATTATTATTATTATTCTATGTATAATACAAAAAATAATAATAAAAAACACACAGAAGTTATGCATCAAAATATTCGTCCGCATCGCTGTCAGCGGGAATCGTACCCAAAAGGCTACCTTTGAACAATGTCTCTAGACATTTAAAGAATACTTATTTTCCTGTTATTTTTTTAAAGCAATAAATTATGGTAGAAATTATCACATAAACAAGTTCACCCTGTGGACTCCGTTTCAATTATAATCTACTTTGTACACGACGTTATTAATTAAATGCAATAGATGGTTGGGACTTTGTACCTGTGTAGTTTGAAGACACCTGCCTGGATCCCTGTGGGCATAGCGTCATATATTTCCAGTTTTATTTATTCTAAAGCTTCATTATGATACGTCAATAAATTAAAGGGAAAACTTAAAAAAGTGGTGTCTGTCTGTTTGTTATAATATAAATTATAGACGAGAGCACGTTTCGGGTTAAGGACTCTGTTTTTCATTGCCAGATATAAACCAATAAGAAATTTATTTAATCTATACAAAAAAAAAAAACGAAAAAGATAGTAAAAAAATATTATTTGCTCACGATAAATCGTTTATACAAAAAAGAAATGTGTTTGACAATAGCTAGAGTGACAACAATAATTTCAAAATTTATTACTTCATAAATTTTATGCGCAATTTGAATTCAGGTTAAGATCTAAGAAATAAACTGGAACTATTAAAGTTTTACAGATCTTAAACAGCTCTAGGTTTAATGCTTTACTTATAATAGAGAGATCATAATATTCGCGAACACATAAACGTCATGTGACAACTTTAAACATGGTTTTATTGACAATAAATTCGAATTTAGCTTGTGGTAATATGGATTTGATTTCATATCGTAAATATTGCTACGTATATCAGTGTATTTTCATTATTATTTGATTTAAAATAATGGATTGGCTGTAGGTATATTAAAAAAACAGACATACAAAATAGGTATTTGTTCGAAATCTTGTTGGGTAATGTTTAGTTACCTATTAAATTCATTAGAATAAACTGTATGTTTGTAGATGAATCAATACTTACAATGTTATGCTCGAACACTATCAGACGATTAAGCAGAGAACATTTTTCTAACAACATCCAAGTGTATTAAAAAAAAATGCCATTCATAATGTAGCTTAATACTAATACGAAATTAAAACATTAAGTTCTACATATTCCATAACAAAAATAGCGTACCTCAAGCTCTAAGTTATTATAAATCAATGTTTACATTTTCAAACTATAAAAGAAAGTTGAGTCGAACCTGTTTAAGTCCACAAAAAGTATTAAAAGCCGACTTTAATTTGGTAAACATAACGATAAAATATCTTGTGCGTGACTTAAGCGCACTCTTACATTGTAAGTAAGCAGTAGGCGGTGTAAAAATACGCTTTTGGTGCAAACTTTAGAGAAATTCATTACACTCTGTTGGTTTTGCGAAAACAATGAGCGAATAAAGGGTTAAGTGTAGTACTGTTTCAGTTTGTTATTTAGGGTTGAATGTACGCTGACTGTATGGCTACTGCTTTTGTAAGAAAAGCAATAGGTAAACTGATAGATTGGGAAATGCAAAATTGATTATTCGATTTTGAATTGCAATTAACCCATCGTATGCCAGGTAATTAAAGACAATAGAAATCAATTGTGTCTCGCGCGGATCCACGCTTCGGGCATACAAGAGGTTAAGACGAGACAATTGAAATCGGAAGATGATTTATTTCGACATTTTAATTCATTGTTGATGCTGTAAAATTTTATGAATTTCTTGATCTACCAATGGAGTAATTTAAAGCTTTAAGTTCGCCATACAGAATAATTAACTAAATTTTAATCAACTTTCCTGCCTGTTCTTCAAGTTTATTATTATTTTATAGTATTGTCAGTCTAATAGTACACCCTGACATGAGCTGGGAAAAAGTGGCGCAACAAACTCCCCAGCAATACAACTTTGTTTGACTAAAACATAATAAAAAAATCGTATAAAACAAATGAATGCAAGAAAACAGATAATGGACGGCGACATGTTGATCGAACATGTCTCTCTGTTTGTTTACACGTCTGCCCCGGTTGGACTTGTCCAAACATTTGTAATATACATGTCCAGCTATATTTAGATGGAGTTCATTAAATACGATTATTGGAAACTGTGGTTTATGTTACGTCTTCATTATAAGAACTAGCTGTTCTCAGCGGTTCCACCGTAACTTTGAATCTTCTTCTTCTTCTTATCGTGTAGGTTCTACCAACCTAAAAAGCCCTAGTGTCAGAGTTTTCTCAAATCCGCCTGACGGCCTCTGACATGGAATTGTAACAACGACTGCTATCAATACAGCAGCCAGGAATGACGGCTCAACGTGCCTTCTCAAACAAGGCTGATTTATAAATTCCGTATGTTAGTCTGTCTTCTCCCTTACGGTTTCACGAGAAAACGGCTGAACCGAATGAGTTGAAGTTTAGCATGAAAATAGATTGGATCCTGTTGAAGGAGGTAAGATAATTTAATTTGGGTGTGGAAGTATTTCCATTAGGATATGAAAAAAAGAGTGGGAGACAGCTAGTAGATCATAAAGCACCATAATCTGCTATGGCATTGGTAGCGAGCCAGGCCATTGCCATACAGAACGGAAACAGAACATTTAGTTCACGTTCGTAGCTAGTAATGCCAGTTTTTGTAGAAGCCATTTCCTTTTGAGTGTAATCAATATTAGAAGTAGCGCTGTTTTTTGTTTATGCTTTAATGGCCTGAGAAAATATTGTTTTTTGAAAAGATGTTTGCGTTAACATACCTACATACGTAATGGAAGTGTTCCGCAATAAAGTTAGAGATGATTGAGGCAATATTAGATATCCCACTGATATTACACGTGCGAAACTTTGTGAAGATGTATATTTGTTTGTTCCTCTTTCATGCAAAAATTGCTAAATGGTTTTGGATGGAAATTTGGCAGACACATTGTTTGTAACTTACTTTTTTAACCAGGTATCTGGGGCCTTACCATGACGTGCCAAAACAAGATTACTTTCGTTATGAAAAAGAGACGCAGCCAACTTGAATAATGTTTGCAAATACACGCGGTGGTCAAGCCCCATGGACCCGATTCTAAGTCTACATATACATAGGTCCCACGACGGATACCAGCAGTAATAATTCCTTTGCGAAAAAATAATTATACTAGACGTAGCTTTAGCTCTCACTCAAAACAAAAACCTGGTGATGGTATGGCCCTAGGTTTCTAAACCGAATTTTGTTGATGAAATAGTGGCTATCTCACCAGCCACGCAGGATATCATACACAAGTATTTATTTGTGCAAACGAAGGAGCTCTCTTTTTTCCTTTGCTCTCATAGTCCTATGCAGCAGCAATCAGAGAGAAAAGAGAGAACTGACAGCTTTACGTGCTTTTCGAAACACGTTACCGATCACCCATCCATGGATAGTCAATTTAAATTACTTGTATTTCACAATACAAAAATCCGAATATTATTATCGCTTGTAGTAGTGAGTGTACAGTACTAGTGTTATTATAATCCAGTAACAAATGATTCGAGCCACGCTTGCGTACCATAACCACGCATGTGTCGGGTTAAGGCGAAGTTTAGAAGAACCTAAGTATTTATTTTAATTAGTAAATTACCTAAGTAATATGTGCTACTGTTTTTGACTTAATTGGAATACTTAAATCTGTAAAGTAACACAATTATCTATTATCAATTTATGTTGGCTTAAATTAAGTTTCTAGAAAAGTTGATGAGTCGTATGATTTTTGATTCTTTATTTACGATTTGAAATCATTTTACTTTTGAGGTGTCTAAAGAAATCACCACTGGAATAGATGTATTGTATAAAATAAATTAAATATAACATCCTTTTTTTCTAAATAATATAAGTAATTCAAATACATATACGTAACTTATTTATTTATTTATCATACTTCATGTTAAAGTCCATTCGGAACGCCATCCCCTTAATCAGGTAGGACCGAGTTCGGTATGCGCGGGCGCAACCGCTAGAACCATTTCTTGGAAACGAGATAAAAACCACCGGCGACACTCAATTTATTGTGTTTTTTAAGTATTTACATACTTTTTGTATTACTTATACATATGTCTATGTATAGTCATTTGAAAAATAACTTAGGGTCTATATTTTATTAGATTATTGTATTTAAGGTTTGACGTTGGCAACCGTTGGATTTAAATGTTACATTTGTTGCTGTCGGATAATATTGTAAGCCTGGTTAGACCTGTCAGTTTTTTTGTTTTTTTTAGTCTGTGGTAGGGTTGGCACTTGACGGGTTTCATTAAATGAGTTACAAGTAAGTTTAACCTTAGAAAAGGCCTCGTTTGTCTAGTGGTCAAGACTGTGGTGAGGAGAACAAGGATAAGGTGCGCAGTTCAATTCTCGGGTCGGACAACGTGTTTCGCTAAGTAAAGTTATTAGGTACTTAGGTAAATTAAATAAACACATCTAACTATAAAATGTATGTATACTAGAAACTAAAAATATATAAACATACCTAACATAAAATATATTATGCAGAACACGGTTGAAGATCAAACAATGGCACAAATTGTACATAGTATTTTTTTTAACTATAGTTTTATTTAATAAATTATGAAAAGGGAGACAACCCTAGCTTTTGATAAATTGAATGTAAGTACAAGACAGTATGTACAAGAGGATGTATTAGACGGATCATTAATAATAATATAAATATTCTTTGAACATAGGAAAAAATGTCCACCTTTTTATAAGTGAATAGGCACATTCACAACTAATGTATAATTTTTATGATTTTTTTTCACATCATCAAACTAATATCCAATAACTTTACTGACTTTATGGTGCGGTCAAGCTGCACTTGGCGACATCAATCTATGAATCAGCGGCCTTACCATGACGTGCCAAAACAAGATTATTTTCGTTATGAAATAGAGATGGAGCTATACGACGTTATTAGCTGTGTCACGCTCTCAAACTTGAATAGTTATTGCAAAAACACGTGGTGGTACAGCCCCAGGACCACGCTGTCCTGGGTTCAACTCCCGGGTCGGGCCGAAATTGCTTTGTGGATTTTGGAAATTTTCACAAAAAAGTATCCCGGACTTGGTGGTGTTATACACCCGTGTCTGGGAGGGCAAGCTACGCCGTCGTCCCAGTTGCTATTATTGTTGTTATAGTTGCTGGGGAGTATGTTGCGCCACTTCTTCTTCCCAGCAAAAACACATAGGAAGTGGTGAAGGGCGGGCGTTTTGGGGGCTGTCTTTTGTAAATTTGACGTTCAAAAAGTGCTGATTTTCAGCCTAATTTGAATAAATGACTTTTGAATTTTGAGTTTCATGTGAGAGGCCGTCAGGTGGATTTGAGAAAACTCTGACATTAGGATTGTTACGTTAGTAAAACCTGCAGTCCGCACGATAAGAAGATTGTAAATATTCGTGTGAATATCTAAACAAGTCTATAGTTTAGTTTGGTAGGTCTAGAATGGCTACTGATATTAAAATTTCCTACAAAAAAAGAACTAAAAAACCAGTAAAAGTATTCTCCACTCTGAAAATAAATACAAATGTAGCAATAAAAGTTTGAAAAAATGATCACAGTTGAAAACAAATTAAGTCTCAACATTTTCATACTTTGTCATAAAACTCAGTTTGCACATTACAAAATAAAATAAACGACATCAACAAAATTATTATCATGACACACAGTGTCAGTAGGTACTTAGGTAATGGTGCGTGACTCGATCGAGATAGGAACCTGGGACCTCTGACACGGAGGCCGCATGCGACTCAAGACTACTGTTGACTGTTTTTCCTTATCGCTTCGGCCTTATATTTTTATTTTATAAATGTTGTTTAATTGAATTAAATTGCCGCAATATTTCTTGATGTCCAGATGGTCTCAATGAGTACTATAATTTATTAATATAGAATTTAGCACAAAGCTTTTATACAAAAAAGTTTTTCTGGTATCAATATTTCAAGACCAGCTGCTCTAACATGACGTTTAAAGTAAGATTGTTCCATTCTTATTCCAGTGTGAGAAAGAGAGAGCTATAAAGGTTACATTAGAATAAGAATGGAATAATCTTACTTTAAACGTCATGGTACGGTTGCAGACCGTGCATTGCTTTTGTCATATTTGTAAATACTTCCAAAACCCGCCTGGTCTTTTAATGGTCTACTAGTTAGTCACTAACAGCATCATCGGCTTTTATTTAACACTAGCTTCTGCGCGCGACTTCGTCCGCGTGGAATAGTGGTGCTCCGCTCCTATTGGTTTTAGCGTGATGAAATATAGCCTATAGCCTTCAATAAATGGGCTAACTAACACTGAAAGAATTTTCAAATCGGACCAGTAGTTCCTGGGATTAGTAGCGTACGCAAAAAAAGTAACTTTTCTGGTTGATTTCTTATACCTTGTGTCCGAAAAACCCAAATATCTTACGGAACCCTATTTTTTTCCAAAATAAAATTTTGCCTATGTTACTCGTGGATAATGTAGCTTTCGAATGGTGAAAGAATTTTTAAAATCGGTCCAGTAGTTTTTGAGCCTATTCATTACAAACAAACAAACAAAGTTTTCCTCTTTATAATATTAGTGTAGATACATTATCTGTCTTACTTATAAAGACCGATACATAGCAACGAATTAGCAAAAATGTCACTCCTAAATGCTGTTTAGCGTTAATCCGAACTTAGTATCTTAATCCTGGATTACGGCATTAAGTAAGGATTACGTGTGAAATGGTTAAACTTCAGATTACAGGTTTTTCATAAGTGAGACGGTAAATGTATGCACTGCAATTCGGTTATATTTTCGACTAGCTGTTTCCCGCGGTTTCACCCGCATCCCGAGGGAACTACTTAGCGCACCCAGGTAAAAAGTAGCCTATGTTGTTCCTCAGGGTCTATTCTATCTCTGTACTAAATTTCATTTATATCGGTCCAGTAGTTTTGGCGTGAAAGCGTAACAGACAGACAGACAGACAGAGTTACTTTCGCATTTATAATATTTAGTAAGGATTTCGTAAATGAAAAATAATTTCAATAACAAATATTATTATTTTCTTCAACAAAAGAAAGTATTAAAACTCAAAATGTTTCTCTATTGTTATCAGGCCACGCTTCACTCTGCGGTCAAACTGTTCACGCTCAGTTAGAACTAGAAATAAAAGAGTCCAGTCTAACCGCAGACCTAACCTGCGCACGCGCCTCGTAATTTGTATTGTGCGGTTTCTGTTAGGCTTGAGTGTGGAGTAATGGAGATCAAATGTATATCGATTTGTATGAAGCTTTTGATCAAATGGTGTTGGATGTTTTTAACCCTGTATAAAATATCTTAATAAAAATGAATATTTTTACTTTGAAGTTTTAGACAGCTTTTTTTTTTTGGATGGGAAATCATCAAATCACCCCTCCCACCGGCTACTGTCAGACTTTTACAGACTAAAACCCATCCATGTTTCTTCCTCAGCCCTTTGTATTCCGGGTGCGCGGTATCTCTTTCGAACGTCCCGCAGCAAGTTTTAGACAGCTAAGGTTTTCTCGTATATTATTTTTAATAATTCCAAGGGTAGTGGTATTTTTTATATTATTCTATACAGTTGTTGAACTAGGTATAGTAAACTAGCTGCTTTCCCGCGGTTTCACATCTTGAGGAGATTATCTTACGCTGTCAGATAAAAAGTAAATTTTGACCTTCCCCAAGTTTCAATCTAACTCTATACAAAACTTTATCAAAATCCGTTCGGCTGTTTTGCTGTGAAAGCATAACAGACAGACAGGATTACTTTCAGTGGTGTCAAGTACAGTTTACTCTTGTTGGGTGGCCACAGAACCTTTTCTAATTAATCTAATTACACACGCATAATTACAGATCAAACACTAATCTTATTTCCTTCTGTCACCGTTGTGATAATTATAATGTATCTATGACCAATGTCAGGAGTTCAAATCCTGACCCTTTAAACTACTGTGGTAGATCAACTCCTATTACTGGGGTTAATTAGAATATTAGTTGGTAATGTCTGAGGGTTACACATAATTACACATAATTAGACACAGAACAATTTAATAAAGAAAGTTAATTATATTTAAACTTCAAAGAATAAAACTCCTAAAAAGCAAGATAGACTAGTTGCTAAAGAAGTTGTTGAACAAACAAACAATATGATCGCTTTGTGTGCAATTCAATGATTTTATGAAGTTTTTGTGTCATTATTTATAATTTTATACATACTTACTACAGCTACGTTATGATGACAATAAAAGTCAACCAAGTTGTGATATGATAGAATTTCGGAAAATCCTTTCTCATCGGATGCCTATATCATACAAAGAAAATACCCTCCAAGTTGTGTGTATGATCAGCGGTTTAGGTTGTGCTTTGATCCGTCACTCATTCAAGACAAAGCATTGTATATGTATAGATAATTGCACAGTCATTGAAAATCAAACCACAGCCTTATCATTAAAAAAGACTACATATACAACACGATATTTAGCTATCTTAAATCCGCATCGAACGCTACGCATTGCATGTAATTAGGACTTCACTAAGACAATGAATTTTTTTATTTATCACCACTTTACCGCCTGTCGTCTGGGTATGCAAACCGATTTTGGATTCAAAGCATCGATCTTTTTCGGCTCTCGATTCATAAATCGAGTGAGTTCATTGTGGATGCCAAACGTGTATTGTAATGAAATAATTGTAATGTGTGGCCTGTAGTGGGGATAATTTGCGCGACGTGGTTAGTATTTCGGTCAATGAAATTTTTTCGTAGATATTTTTTGTTTAAATTCAAAAAGCTGCTTAAAAATCTAATATGTTTCCTTAAGAAAATATCTTACTCTCTGACAATATCTAAGATGATCATCTTATTTACCATTCCAGCCAAAGATCTATCAAAGAGAATTGCCAAGTGGATAGAGGTTAACGCAAATCTAGCTCCATTCTCTTATAAGTTAGCTCATAAGCTTTTTCTTCAGATTAATAAAAAGCCTTCGATGAGAAGCAGCATACAATTCATTCGTCAAGTTTACCAACTACACATGTGTCATGTTTTAATGAACTAAATATCCTGCCAAGCCAAGACCCTGTTCCACTTAGTAAACCGAATGTCACGGAACAAAAAGGAAAGGACAGTAAATCTTATCCTACAATCTTATCTGTATGTTCAAGGAGTACACTCCAAGTTATTCAGGAGACACCTCTGGACATTGCTTGAATATAATCAGTTTTCCACTGAGTCGTAAATTTTCTCTTTTCAACAACACTTCATTCATTGAATCTGTAATTTATTTGATTACATGAACTGCTACGTCAGTGAGAAAAGATTGTACATGCTTGGCTTATATTTTTATGTTATCTGGATGATTTAATAGGATCGCTTCGAAGCCATCGATATTTCTTCTTTTAGTGATTAGATTAACACATGCCCTTGTTTTTGTATCTCCATTTATTTTCGTTGAATGTTGTAATAAAAACATCAGGATATTTCTGTAAAATAGATCCTATTATCAATCTCTATATCTCTCAACACACACAAACAACAGTCTATAGCCACAAAACGTTGGTGTCCTACTTGGCGAAGACGAAAAAGGCTGATACCACTTTAATTAAACACTAATCTGTGATTATCGTCTGTATTTCTATGTATCACTTTCAATAGATTTTAGTAGTACAGAAACCTTTAAAATATAATTAAGTCGAAGAGTTTGCCTTCCAAGACACCACTCGGTCAGTAACTTATGTTGAATTTGTCATGCTGTCCATTTTAGCTTTATTTCTACTAATTAAGAGTACAGTCACAACACTCGGCATATTTTCTTGTATTGTTAGTCAAATATGTATTTTGAAATATCACATTTGTAACGTTTGTCAATATTGTTGAAGCTACGTAAAGTTTGCTTCGGCAAGTTTGTGTTTCAAGAGTAAGATCATCTTCGACTTTAATGTCGGATTTATTAGCATCTAGTTTGTTTGCTACTTGTTGCAAAATTTTATCGCTATTATTTCGGCTATCTTGATTATTTCATGCTTGATCAGTAGCGTCATAATTAGTATTTTTTTTACTAATATGTATTAGGTTTCTTCTGCTTTACTATCCTAACATTAATTAATGCGAATGTGAGTTTATTTGTTTATAACGTTTGAACTGATTTGGTATGGAGATAGATGGAACCCTGGACATTGTTAAAGGCGGGATAATATCCGGGTACGTTAAGTAAAACCTCGAGATGCGGGCAAAACCGCGCGACACAGCTAGTATTTAATATAATTGGAATTTGTATCCTTGGTAGTTTTGGTGTTAAAAATATCCATCAAAAATACTCTTTTGCTTTTACAATACGTTAATGGATCTCGGCCAAGTCCGAGTGCGTGATTTTTATTGATTCTCCGTCTATATAGCGGCGGTAAAACATTTATATCAGTTATTTATTTGTTTCGCAAATAAACCACTTTCCGTTCGCTTTGTATAATTTGGTCTTCGCTTTGAAGGACAGGATCGTTGCAAATAGATTGATTTTTAATTGCATTAGGAGTTAGGTACGTGAGTTATCAAATAAATTAGTGTTCAAGACTTTTTTATTTGTTCTATTATTAAATTTCTTTTTAGGAAGTAAACTCAAAAAAAATGTTAAGTTAATTAAATAAGTAAGGTCAATAAAAACTAATATAAAATTAATAGAATTAAATATTATACGAAATTTTTTTTAATTCCAGAATCGGCTATCAGAACTAGTTTTCTTAAGTCTTCAAAGACTTTAATCGATATCCTCCCAAAAGTAGAAATATAAGTGATCATAAACAAATAAATTATACAAAGTTCTCACTATTTTATTACTCACAACTATCAAAAGACTATCAAAGCTGTTTATCAGCCATAGATGTCACAAAAATAACGTGTCAAATAAAATCCTGTTACACATGTCGAGCTCATTCCTAAAGTTTGCTTTAAACGGATTAAAATTCGTTCCCCATTTAGAAAAAAAAGAAGTTAAATTTATAGTTCCTAAAAAACGGGCCATAAAGAAAGCAATAAAGCGGCTAGTTCCACCGCCTATAAATCCAGAAAATGACTACCAATCAATGTGTAAAAATAAATTTATAATGTAAATAAATAAGTTTCACCTACAATTTTTATTGTCCGGCTTTATATTCGGAGCTGCTAGTTTTATTCTTCACTTCCTTCACCGTGGCGTGAATACGGTATCCAAACATTACCAAACATGCATTTACAACCGTTCCATACTTAATTTCAACTTTATTGTTTCCTAATTCAACTCTGCATCTATTTTAGGGACCGCACATATTAATTTGGTACGCAGAGGCGTCAAGTCATTAAGTAGTCGACGGCGATGAGCAATAAAAATTAGAAAACATAAATAACGTTTTACTGTGAATGAACATAGTACCGAAATACGCGTCTGAAATAATGTTAGACTATATTTATGTAGTTTGGCTGAGCTTATTGAAATGCTGAGTGCAAATGTACCGAATGTAGTCGCTATAGTGACACGAGCAACGGTTATGTGCCATGCGCCTAAAGTACTTTAGCAAAGCCTACAGAATATGCATACCTTAGGACATCTGCAAAGCAAGGATATAAACTAATAAAAAATATTGCAATAGAGATCATTTTTGCAGCTGGAATAGAACAAATACACCTTCTATTTTACAACACTAATTAGTTTAACGCAATTTTAAATATATACTTTAATACAGATGATGCTGATAATAAGCGGACATAAAATCGTGTTTATGAAGCGAATTAAAATGCCAAGTGGAATAAGGACAAACGTAAAAGCATACCTTGAACTGCATTTATCAGTGCAGTTATAAAAAAATTAAACCATGAATACATAGGTAATGACAGATGACTAGTTGCTAAAATCGTAAACCCTTTTTTACTGTATTTTGTTTTATAATCATCGCAATATTTCAATGATAACGTTAACCGAGTGACAGTTAGGTGACTCACACGTATTCTGTATATCCAAAAGGAATAACTGAGTGTTTATAACATCAACCTTTTTTGTTAGTCTGTCTGTCACGACAGCCATGGTCGATTTAATCGAAGTGCATACTGAATCAAGAAACAATTTTGTATAGTTACAACTAAAGAATACTAATTTCCGTATTTGGCTACACCATTGCAACAAAAAACATATACAGAAAAACTTTCAACTGTTTTATTTCATTTATCAACGATACATTTAATTGTGAGGAGCTCGTGGCTAAGTAACAGCCGCACGTATCGACCGATCTTAGGTTAAGCTGCGCTTGGCGCGGTCGGTCCGTGGATGGGTGACCATCTATGTCATAGCGAGACTTCTCCGTGCCTCGGAAAGCACGTTAAGCTGTTGGTCCCGGTTGTCATTTGTACATCTTTGACAGTCGTTACGGGTAGTCAGAAGCCAGAAAGTCTGACAACCAGTCTTACCAAGGGGTATCGTGTTACCCGGTAAACTGGGTTGTGGAGGTCAGATAGGCAGTCGCTCCATGTAAAACACTGGTACTCAGCTGCATCCGGTTAGACTGGAAGCCGACCCCAACGTAGTTGGGAAAAGGCTAGGCAGATGATGACATTTCATTGTGCTTGTTGCTTTGGCTATTATTTTTTAGCGCTGAAAAGCTTAATTCTAGTGAGTGTAATTTTATTAGGTTTTATAATTTCTGATTTTACTTCCTTATTATCTATAAAATTTATCAATTGTACTATGGACGCATCCTCAGCATTATTTACTATTTACAATCAATATTGTTCTATCTTAATTTATAAATGCAAGCCTATTTAAATCTAACGGATTTTAAGATGCAATTGAATATTCCTTCCCAGATTAATTCCTGCATTACTGTCAGAGTCATAAGCTTTTAAATGAAGAAGTAATCTTTGTATTTAAATGATTTTATTTAAATATTATATTTACAATACAATACAGCGTATATATGAATATAATAAATTATAAACATTTATACGTGTCTATTCACTAGCCGAAGCCGAATGATTGTTATCCACTGATAGATATATTATCTGTCAAGATAGGAAGATGGATAAATTCATCTAATTTACGCTTGAATTTGCTGCATTTCATGATGCTTCATAGCATTGCAATATACTTTACAATTTTGTCTATTTTCATAATCATTTATTTCCCGTTTTTTATGCTAACTGCTGAGGCTTTTGATTCTAATGCAGAAGAGATAAGAAGAATAGTCTTTTTAATCTGTTATATCCATATATGACTATGATTGTAACTTTGGGTTTAAAAGTTACGACTTGGCTCAAATTTAGCAGCTTTAGAAATATGAGTCCCAACGTTCCTTATAGGACGAGTAATAAAATCTTTATCTACATCCCCATTAACTACATTCTGTTGTCTATTTTCTATAGCTTAGCGTATCTGTAAGTACAGAACATTCCCTACAATGCCGGACGTGCACGTACTGAGTGAGTTGACACCGCTCCGAAGGGCCTTATACGATCGGCGTGGCGTTGAAACTCATTATAATTTATGGTTGTCCCTTCGTTGTATACCGCGAATGCTAACTCTACTGATGAAAGGATTTGCCGCAGCTTTGGCGTTCTAGGGACTGCGGATGAGCTTGTTGCTTCGAAAATTTGGGACGCGAACACGAGGACTGATTCTTGGTTTGGTGTAGAGGAAGTCATAAGTAGGTCAACTTGCATATGTATGGGTAAAGAACCCACTTTTTCAAAATGATATTTTGTATATTGGTAGCAAGGATTTTTGTAATTGTCCGTGTGTCCATTTTATGACGTTATCTCCAAAAGTATTGAATGTGGTAGGCTTTATATACGTACATCTTTGACTTTAGTAAGTTGTAAAGAATTTAGCATGGCTTATGATTTTTCTTCTTCACATTTCCTTTACTCCAGAGGATTATTTAGATTAGATAGATTATTAGTATAAAGAAATTAAATAATTCTCACAGTTTTGAAATCCAAATTGAAATAAATTCTCTGTCCATAAAACAACAAAGAGTCTAAAGGCTGCTAAAATCAGATCTACCAACAACAAACAATAAATTCACTCTATGATAACAACTAGAATTGCACTTCCATTTTAATTTACTGTGATCCAGTAGTTAGATGTCATGGGGTTTATTGCCATAATAAATGGTCCGGTATTAACAGTCCACGTATATATCCTTAATAGAAAATATGTGAGTCAGCCATAAAATCTACAAGATGATCTAGAATCTAGGCTATAAAGTTGTGGTACACGAGAAATGAATTAAGATATCTGTTTGTGTTGGTGTTAAATAATTTTGCAACGATTTATGATGAGATACTCGATAGCTTTAATTGCTCTGTGCGGTAAGATTGTGATCGTTATATCATTAATTTTATTTTGTCAAGATATAGGAGCTCGTGGCTAAGTAACAGCCGCACGGGTCTATCGATCAAAGGTTCAGCTGTGCTTTGCGTGGTCGGTCCGTGGATGGGTGACCATCTATGTCATAGTGAAACTCCTCCGTGCCATGGAAAGCACTTTAGTGTAGATCTTTGATAGTTTTTATGGGTAGTCAGAAAGTCTGTCAACCAGTCTACCAAGGGGTATCCTGTTACCCGGTAACTGGGTTGTGGAGGTCAGATAGGGAGTTGGGAAAAGGCTAGGCAAATGATGATTAATATTTGAATGTGTGTGTGAGCTTCGCTAAGCCTTTTTTCATACTCATTTAATCGTTTGTTCTGACATCACAAGCATTTACAATTACGAATTCATCTACCGTAGCGTTAAACCTATCGAACAAAATCACGGTTTCGTCTTAATGATAATGAAACATCAATGCGACAAACGCTTCAGACAGATCGTAAGTCCATCACCATTTTTTACGACGCTACAAATCGCGAGTGTACAGACAGACTAAACGCTCTCTAATAAGACGATTCGCGTTCAAAACACATTCATGCAAGCTGAGGCCATATCAAATGATGAGTGTTCCTATTGTCCCCTGACTTATAGGCAATGTCGTCGCAATGAGTTCGTGAGCGGAGGGCCTAATTGCATCTTATAACAAAGTTTGGAGTGGCTTGGCTCACTTATGTGGCTACGATTATTTGTTGCTGAATATTAATTAATAGTTTTATTAGTTTGTGCTTAGTGAAAATCAAGGTCCTTGGAAGGTTGCGCGTGTATGCGCTTGCATTGTTTTGTATTGTCAACTTATTTATGTACTTCTATAATTACTTAGTGATCTTGTTGATTGTATTCTTTAGTTGCTCTGTTTATATAAGACTAGCTATTTTCTGCGATTTCTACAGCAGCATGAGGGAACTGGTTCGCGCAATGGGATAAAATCCTATCCAGTACTTCCCCAGATTTCAGTCTATATCCATACTAAATTTCGTCTCAATCGATTCAGCCGTTTTAGCGTGAAAGGGCAACGACAGTCTGACAGATAGTTACTTTCACATTTATAATATATGTATTAGTAAACTTATATTTAAGTTCTCATCATCATCTTCGTATACATATGTACTTAGATTAAATATTTCAAAATTTTAGAGTCACTAAAATATGTATATATATTGTTACAAGAAAATCAAAATTTCAACATGCCTGCGTGTCGCAATGTTTTAAATAAATAATCCAATTTTATACCAACTGTTTAAACAAGTACCATCGACAAAAATACCCGCGAACGAATCTCAACATCACGTCAAATACCTGCACACAATGTCTTATTAACATTGAAATATTGCATGTACTGCAATTTATTGCACACGGTGATCATCATGCTAATGCAAAGATACTCTGACGTCATCAGAAGAGTCGTGGCATAAGAAAAATATACCTATTGTAGTCTTAATAAAGATTTTTTGATTCATTGCTGCTGTTACTAGATAAGGCTTAGGCACTATTGTAGCGTTTTAGTATGTCGTTGGCAGTGTACACTGTATGGAAAGTGCATGGGTTACCTTGTTTGGGAAACATAGCCTTAGTTAACTATAGATTATCTAGCTATAATGTAGGTAATAATTTGGAGCATCTTTTTAAGGTTTTTAGGGCCCGTTCAGTAGTAAAAACATACAAATAAATATTTTTTTTTTAATTATAAACAAAGAGCTTCTGGACAGAGAGATAGAGGAGGTCTTGGATGGATGATGTACAGGACTGGACACGCCTCTGCTACCGCCAGTTGAAAGACGAGGCGAGAGACCATGAAAGACTTCTTCAAATTACCTACCACCCAACTCCATTAGAAGATGGCACTTTTTTATGCTGAAAGAATATAAATGCAATTTATTTACATTTCCAATAAAGAAAACTAAAATTAATTTAAAAAATCCCTACGCAAAAATGCCTTACATTATTTTGGAAAAGACTGATACTCTTACACTGCTGGGCCGATATTAACCAAACATAGCTAAGAACTACCGCAAGGAAACTAGCTTTCAAATGAAAAACGCCGCATCGAAATCGGTCCATCCGTTTGAGAGCTACGATGCCACAGACTCTTTTTGCGTCGGGGGTTAAAAACCAACCCAGTATGGAGTTATTTCAACTACCTACCTTACGTAGGTACGTAAAAACCTTATAACTAACAAGGTCAAAAATCTAATTCTTTATTCAATTAGGTTTTACAGTATTTTGAGTGAAGCTTTTAACGTTGATTGACAGGTTAAGGCAGATTAAAAATTCGTTATCAGTTATTGGAATTATTTGTACTTACATACATTTTTCTCTCAGCCGGTCTCTTCTCGAATAATACTATAAAGTTGTTTCCAAAAGAATAAAATGTTGTGTATAAAAGTCTCTTTATAAAAACAGCAATAATATTGATTATTGTGAGGTTACATGAAAAATCCCTTCTTCATATTTGTCGTTTTTTCATGTATTCTAGAAATACAAGGAAACGGAAACAGTACTGACATAACTTAAAAAAAATACTTCATTAAGTTTGAACAGCAATGACAGGAGTGTGCTTTTTTATTTCTTTTAATTAAACGATATCACGCATTATTACGATTCAGTACAAGATACCATCAAACTGTACACTAATTACAACAGCAACTGTATAATTAAATCGACTTAATTTTACTTAAACACGAACAAAAACTAAAGTGAATCATCAAATTAATCGTAATTAACCATTGTCAACAATTCATATTAATGCCTTTTAAAAGTACGTATCTATCCATTTTTGTTCAACAACTTTTGCTATCACACCATCCGTAACTAATAGGGCTGCCCTATTCCTAGTTCTCGTATTTATCGATATCGATAAACTGGTTATTTAGCTCTGATTTCTATACCATTAATTTCATGCTTTATATTATGCTATTTAGATTCTTAATAGGTGGTTGCGATATAATGACAGCTAATTAAGAGTTTAACATAGCATAAACATAAACTTCTGAGTAATCTCAATAAGTAATCTAGAACCTACAAGATCAAATAGTTGTAACTTGACCTCTGTTATCTAAAAGTTAACTATGCGAAATAAAACGTAAACTATAATAGTGTTAGAAGTCAGTAGATACCAGATAAGGCCTTATTCCGTATTGAAAACAAATATACGTTAATTTGTCGAAAATATTCTCTTGATTAGGGGTCTAGAATGATAACAATGCAGCTAAAAACACCATCGATCCAGCCCGGTTGCGTTTCTGAGAAGGGCTCGGAACAATTCCGCCGCTAAAAACAATTAAATCGTAATTAAGGGCCGTATTAAGAGACGCGGCATGCGTCCGCGCATTGCCGCACTCATTTTAGGAAGAGGGATGTTAAAGTATCGATAACATGATATATCGATGCTATTGCTATATTTTTAAATAATGAAAATATTTATGTTAATATAATACTGTTGTATTATTCTCAAAACCTTATTAATTGTGTTTTAATGTAAATAAAAACTCAAACAAACTCATTTCTTAGAAATAAAGGCGTGAAGCGTTGAGTACAACATTATGTAAATGTCGTCACAGAAATACTAATAAAATATCGGTTATTATTAATATTGTTTGGACTCGGAACTCGGAATCATGACAATACAAGGATTGCTTGTAATAATTGCGTAGGCGACACGTTCAAAACTTTCTCTTGCCAATTTTAATATATCGCGAAAGTTATGATTGATATAAAACTTTGAAATCACTTGACACTTTACAAAGCGCAAAATAAGAATAAAATCCACCATTAATCCGACGCATTCGGAATTCAAAATTCACGATTCGATTTTTGAATGGCCGATAAAAGTCGACACTCGAAACGCCCGCCAATTTTGCATGCATAAACATCGTAAATCTCATTGAATGAAAATGAGTATCGATATATCGATATCGGGTTTTACGATCGATTCATTACTCGAGTATAAGTCGTGGCCTTATTGAGGACAATGCTCGAGTCACGTCCCTAACAATCACATCTTCATTAATTACGGAAGGAATTTTTCTGATGGTAACCTATGGGATAGCGCTCGAGTAATAAACTGAAGCGATTTAAATTTATTTTTTACTATTAAAAACATTAAAATAAAATAAAGGAAATAAATTATTATAAAAAAATATTTTCATTTGTACAGACGGTGATTCTAGATAAGTTTTCATTCTTGTTAGGTTAATAAACTAAGTATTTTACTAAGTAAGGTTAATCCTTATACCTTTTCACGGCCAGTTTATATCAGCTTTGGTAATATATTGACTATTATTTATTATAATTTAGCAATTATTGTTAGTTGCAGCAGTTTTTGAGTTATGAAAATATTTCTCCAAAAATTTTGCTAACTAATTATACCTTTTATTACCCGCTACAATAAGCACCACACTCAATTTCCCCGTAAGTGATAATGACGACCCGTAAGTCGTACGACTCACAATTTGTCGCACGAGTTTTTGTCACCGCGACTTGTCGAGATTCAGTCGCAATTAAGACCGTTTCCCATGTCTATGTAATTTTTAGGGTAATTAAAGTTATATAAGGTAAACACAAGGGTAATGAAGACTTCTTTACTATATAATTATTGTATTAAAAGCAGGTTGTACCAGTTTTTTTTTGGTGATGATAAGATGACATATTTGGGCAAAACAACATTTCTCAACAAGAATGATGATACCGTAAAAGGAAAAAAGATAATTAAAAGTATCACTAATTTGTGCCATTAAAGTATGATAAGGTGTGATTAGTATTATATCTGAAAAAAGTTCATTATTAAAGCTCGAAGCGCAGTGACACTCTTAGCACAAAGATTTAGATAAAAAAAAAACTATCTTCCTTACGTTATTCACACACATTTTTTTATGATAAATATTTCTACCCAGTATGGTTCCAAATACAAAGTATTTTTCGTGATAAACACAGACATAAATAGGACCACTATTTCAATACATCAACGATCACGATGATGTCAAACGAGACATCAATTGCAAAAACAATGTAGGTCGAGACAACGATGCATGAAATATTGTCGAGATAGATCTGAAGACAACCGGACTTGTGTCAGATGCATCTACAATTTATATCTCAAGATACCGTTGATAGGTGATTATAATCTGTATGAAGGTACAGGTAACTTTGTTGAAAGGAGAACAGCAAGAAATTAGTTGAACTCCAAACATGATGACGATGAATTTGAGGGGGATTTTCTATGATAAGAGTTTATTGAAGCAAACGACAGTAACGTAACTAACAATGTAATAGATACCAGTATGCTTAAAAAAATACTTTCTAAAGAACGTGAAAGAGTTCTAGTAAGAGCTGTGGATAATAAGACTAAGATAGTTAAGGTTAAATGTTCGTGAATGCAATAGAAGTCACGACTGTACTATAACTATTGACTTATGGTCTGAAAATATTAGTGCAATAGTTGTTTGTAGTCGTAAGAGCGAAAATACATGTACAATATTTTACCTTAAGTAAAAGATTTGATCCACGCTCACAACTGTTTATTAAAATACACATACACACGTTTTCCTCAGCTAAAGAAGCTTCAGATCAGTTAAAATAGAAACAAGTAGTATATATATATATTATATTGCGATAAAAAATTAAGAGTAACCCATTAGGGCTTTCCCATATTAAAAAAATGTTCTAATATTTTATCAACCTCAATTTCGCGATCTGCTTGTAGCGTCTGTAGCACAGTCGTTTGGATTTAAGTAGTTTAGATAAAAGAAAAATGTTTCTTAAACAAAATTAAAGTTTCCACATAACCAGAGGTAAACTTAATGAAAAGGAGCGTAATGTTTTCTATGATAGGAATTAATGTATGTTTACGTGTCAATCGTGCTATTTGCCATGCAAATTATAAACGTTGTTAACATGAAACTATGTAAGGACAGTAATGAGCCAGGTTTGTCAAAGCACAACAGTTACTGGTAGCATAACTATACAGCAAGTGACCAAGCCTTCATTGAGTAACGTGTTTCCTTCATTTTACTTTGAAGCTTAAGCAGCAAGTCTAGATGACTAATTTGCGGCTGTCTTTCTTAACTCATTAAGTAGAATAGAATATTATACACGCCAAATAGATTTATGGTTAAATAAAAGTGCCAAAGTTAATGACTAAAGCACAATTATGAAAATGCGTTTTATGCATACTCCAAACAGATGAATAGACAGACGCTAAGCTTAACGTAGGAGCAATAAATACCCGAGCTAGTTAATGAGTGCCAAACTAACGCCAACAATAATACAATATTGCTATAAAATAGTCTAAACACGTACATTAGTTACAAACAACTTAATACAAACCGGGTAATTCGTCTCGCTCGCTCGTAAAATGAAGACATAATAGAGGCAATTGAACTAACAACATACAGACACGCAATCTTAACACGATCCCATTTACACTTTTTGTTTAACCGTACAAAACATTCTAATTTAGCAATTCCAATGCGGCTACCGAATTTAAAGACGGAAATGTAATTAACAGTAATTATCTCTTTGTTTCAGAAGCAGGAATTGGTTGTATGGGTGAACAGTTGGACAGAACACGACAATTCACAATCAACGATGCGAAAAATTATAATTTATAAGTGCAAAATGACGTTGGTGATGAAGACAGACGGGATCAGGTTAGAACTTACCTGACAGAAGATTTCATAAACGGTGATAAAAATAAACTAGTGGTTGTGATTGAACTTGGAAAGAGTGATGAAGTGTTGACTGTTAATGGTGAAGGACTATGATGTCACAGTGATAGGACTGTAAATAATGCCTGATCGGGAGTCGGTGGGAGGTCCTGGGAGTGCAGGCAGTGGTTTCCTACCACTACAGTTCCCCTCGGCGTTTGCTGCATTCCATGCTTCGACCCCACCCGGCACTCCAACTACAGCCATGCATCACGCCACACACTATCATCATCATGCCCAGTAAGTAACATTACTGTTTCAAATCATCCTTTTTTATGCTCCACTGAACACTGAAAACATAAAAAAGTCATCATCGATAGCTATCAACATTTTAATGCAAAAGTCTTAAAGCAATAGAAATATCTTATTAATGTTATTTAAGTAAATGTTATTTAATAAAAACACATAATTTAATACTAAGTCTACTAAATTAATCGCAGTAATAAAGATATTATTGATGATGATTCGTTTATGAAGATAGATATCGCCATGTTTTATTAATGTGACTTGGTGTTTATTCTTACAGCTTACAACTGGAGCATTAGTCAATTCATATTTATTACCTTTGCAAATATTTAGTATTGAACACCGTCATTTGCACAGCACACTTAGTTCTATCCACGTTTTAGTACCTCGCTTATCATAATCTAGCCTCTGAACGGCGGAGCGCTTTGGTATCAGACGAATTCATCTACATATGTAATTTTATTATGATTCGCTTGCGAGGCAAGTGTCCTTTAATATTACGATCGCTTCACGTTACCCGCCCGCTCCTAAACGTCAACCACGTTTATTGACCAACTCCATAAAATAGAGTGGTTCATTAAACATTTTACATGCTGCAAAACCATTTTTATTACATAATTGCGTGTGTTACCTTTTTAACTTAACTGTAATTCAAAGTATCGACTTTGTTGTATTCATTTTCAATTAAAACTGTAACTGCATTATCAGTAATAAAATTCATATTTGCTTCTTATGCACCTTTATGCATATGCCGTTCGGCTCCATTAGTAATATTGCCTTTATTCCCACTTCACTAACTTTTTTACGTCTTGCGAGGGAATTTATATCAGGAGCAGGTAGAAACTTTTAGATTAGATTAGAGCCGGCGTATTAACTGTGGTTTACGGCCTGCCGACCATAAACCCCTTCCAGGTGAGACAACGTGTTACTTAATGATAATTTATTGCGAAACATCGGACACTGTGAGCCGGTCAGATTTGATGACAACATTAATCTTCAGTAACTGGGCGATATAAAACTGCTGTCGTAAACACCAAAAAAGGTCGGATCGGCACCTGAGCTGATGCGCCGACGAGTGATGAACAGGAAGTCGTCAAAGGAATTGAGACATTTACAATGTTAGGACGGACTTTAATAAAAGCAGGACGGTGCGTTTCAACAAATGAGTTACTTGCTGTGCTCAAAGGGTGCGTGATGTATGGCGGCGGCCGAGCCGAGCCGGCCGACTGAAATGATTAATGCCTTAGTACCCAGCCTCAAGGTACGCCTCGACTTTACCCTCACAGTGCGCCACGAAAATTTAAAATGTTAATTTATTAAGCAGTTGGAATTCACCTGATGTATGTGATTGCACTAGGCCTTTACCTCAGTGGCAATATTTTATACTCTCCAGTTGCGAGTTTGAGTATCAATAAGAGTTGATAGTTTGAAATCGACGCCAACGCTTGTGCATAGAAAGGATGATCCTTAAATCTTCACATGAGAAAACACTTTGCGATAAAGCAGGTATCAATATTTAAAGGCTCGATGCTCGTGCAATAAACTCGTTATTTCCTACGTCTTATTTATATCGGTTGTGCAACTCGTTATGGTGAATGTAAAATCGGGTATGAAATTGGTTGTATAAAGACGTCCGCTTTCTCGGAAGTCCAGTAATCCTTTATCCACGGTCCGCGGCGAAGGATTTCGTCGCCGGATGGGTGTACCCATTAACGACCGTTTCTCGGTGCCTCATTTAACCCGTTGCTGCGATAATTGCCACCACGTGTTTATTTCCAAGCGTTCTAATTATAGCACGCACAATGGGTTGGACACGATCGGTTATTTTGGCTCCGTTCGCTCCGTCAAAGTCAATTTTGTCCAGCCACAAAAGAGGTGTTGCGAGTCGCCTGTCGTTTGATTCATTAACTGGAACCCTTTGAACTGATGTATAGGTATCGCGCCACTTCGCCTATTAATTCTGTTTCAACCTTTTTAGCTCCGGCTTGGTGCGCGCTGCGTGTCGTATTAGTTTGTCGTTTTGCATCATTGGCGTTGTTGCCACCATTCCCACCTGCTGTTCTTTTTGTTGTTACATTTATCTTGTGGCCATTCACTGCTTCGGAGTTCGTATCTAATTATATATTGGGGACATAATTTATCGCTGAGTTATCTAATCTTTATCTACTATGTCTTATACGATTTCGTTTGTACATATATTTATTACTACGAGAAGAATAGCTTCTCCTGTGAATAGCGAGATTCCGTTAGCGTCCACTTACGTCGAAATTGTGTTGGTAACTTGGGTCGCACATGTGTCGCCACAAAAGCTCACAGCCACAATAAAAGCGCCATTCAGCCGCCCGCATCCCACTCCGTCCTCATTGTGAACGTCCTGGCTTCACAAATCATCAAAGAAAAAACCATTATTATTGACGTAGAGACAAAGGTGTTATCGAGTCGTGATTGGGCGTCGTGTGTGGTGCACTATTGTTTCAGCGTGTAACACAAAATTCTCCGCCAATTAGATGCAATAACTCTACTCATTTATATCAACACTTATAAAAAGTGTAAGTTTTATCGTGACATACGATATTTATTTAAACGTTACGAGATTTCGTGTCATCGATAGCTTTTTTCGGAGATGTAAACATAGACATTGGTATTCGGAATCAATCTGATATGTTTTGGGGTCTGTTATGTCACCAACTGTTTTGATCTTTGTCTCGTTTATGGCGTGTGACAGGGATAGGGATATGCTTAAGATGGGCTTAGATTGTATTGTCACAGTTAATGTAAGATTTATTTTTCTTACTCATGTAATATGTGCTTAAACTAAGAAGACATTATGAGGCAATTTATAATAAATGTCATGCATATTAAAAACAAAATAACATTTCTTGTTATTGAAGAAAAATACGTTATAATTATACAGACTACACACACTCATTTTTACTCAAGTACCGTCAAAGATGCTACAGCACATGATGCTATAGATTCAAAATAAAATTATGTGCAAATACCGCCTTGTAAACTTGAAATTGAGAGCTAGATCAATAGCCATCCACTCTCTTTCTCACAAGACAAACAACGATTGTTTTAAAATGTACAACCTGTCCAAAGTAAATATGAACTGTTCACATTGAATGATTTATTCGTGTTAAACTACCGAAGTTACAAAAGTTGAATAAGCATTTAAGAAGAGAAACTGATTATTGATTTTTCTAAAAAAAGTGTTAATGAAAAAGAGATTTATCGTGACATCTTAGTAACGAAGTTTTGACATAAAGGACTTGGACTCTTTGTTATTACCAGTCTTGTGAATAAGTGGAGTCGGTTTCAACGATCGTTTTAAATATTTGTGGTCTTTAAACTCGGTACGTTACTGCTGCCAGTCTCTTTAAATTATCTTGACTGGTGTTATGACACCATTGGCATCTATACGTATCTATTGTTATGGAGTTGGCAGATCTTAACAACGATCTTACAGATGAATGAATTTCTCCATATGACTCATCTCTACTAAGATGCTGGAAGCTATTTCGGATATCGATCTAACGGAAGCGAAAAAAATAGCACCTACAATTCCAAATAACTTGCTAAAAGCCTTACGTCTGACAACACTTGTCTATTGTGGACGAGAACCTTTTTTTTGTCCAAAAAGGTTTGAAGTCGAGTCCCCAAATTGACCAGAAATGTTCTACGATCGGTCAATCTCTATAAAGTAGTTCCGGTCATAAATTGTCCCTCCACATCCCGTTTGACTGTCGTTATTGTCCTGACCACGCCCCGGGTATAAATAGTCTGGCTGCGGAATAATCCTGGGAATAGGACTGTTCCGGAAGGTTTAATAGCTTCTGAACCCAGATGTAATTACTACTCTTTATTTAATATACTGAGTTTATTTGCGAAAATATTTAACATTCCCAGACTCTTTCCGGGGTTAAAAGAATGTGTACATTAAACTGTCTAACTAGAAGATGATTTGGATCATTTGCTCCATTAGGTCAGACATCTTTGAATTATTGTTGTATAATCTCAAAATTCTGTTGCGATTTTCATTATTCTTGAATTTCTCTGATTTTTTTTTTCTGAATATCATTATTTAAACTTTTATATTATGGTATTACTAAGATCAAAGGTCTACGAACGACTATAGTTTTATTTGTTCATCCATTCAGTAATCCTATACAACGTTTGCTTTATTCAAATGCCAAACGAATTCGGGTTAATCACTTATAACTCATCACCAGGCGCAGTCATGTGACCTCCCACTTTGGTCTAAAAATACCCTCTGCTAATAACTATACACTTATTGTAGGCAAATTTTGTCTGTCACACTTCATAATACGTGCCACTGTATGAATATTACATTACCTTTTAATAAACTATGCGTTATCCTGTTTAAAAATGGTTAAATAATTAATTATGTAAGCAAGTTCCGTGGGTGGGGACTGAGAGGATGAGTTGTGGACTGTCGCTATACATTCATTAATATCAAAACATATTACGGTTACATTACTCTGTGCAATGACGTTGAAAAATAACACCACCAAAAAATACAAAATTCGAAGTTTATAAGAAATCATTTCAAGCTTAGCGAAATTGGGCGTCGATGGAAACTTATTTTTTAAATCCCCAATAATCGCCATCTGGACCATAAAAACGTTAATAACGAAGGAGAAGAAAAAGAGTGGGGTCATGCAACGTCGCGTGTGTACAGTAGCCGAACACAATCGTGCGCGGACGCAGCTCTGCTCATTAAAATCTTAAGGTGCGCGCTCAGACGTGTGTTGGGACAGATATGGAAATGTAAAGGGTACTGGGTGGGTAAGGGTAAACTAGCGATGGCTTTCATTTTGATGATGGGTAAATTGGAGGCTTATCAATTTTATGATCGCCTGATGATGGGTGTATATTTGATAGTATAGATAGAAAAAATCATGTAAAGAAAAAAGTGTATGTAGTTTAAAAGGTAGAAACTCATGTTTTCGCGTTCATATTTTTTGGTAGATTTTAAGGTCTTGAGTATTGATGTTGAACTTATAGAATCTATACTAGTATTACAATAAACAAGTACAATTTGTCTGTTTGTATGGAAAGATAATCTGTGGAAACTGCTGAATCGACTCCCAAAAACATTTCACCAGCAGATGCTGCATACTTCCAGAGTGCTATAAGTTTCTTTTTAAGTGGAAGAAACACGTGCAATGCTAGTATAAAATATTTGCAGGAAAGAAGAGAAATTTTAAAAACATTTCCATAAGCATAGTCCAAACAAAAACACACCATAAATCACACGACCAATAACTATAGTATGTACACATGAACCAATAAACGTTCATTTTGCGTTTAATGCGTTGTTTTGTTATTTCATTACGTTGCGATTTTTAATGCGTCACGGCGACTGAGTGGACACAATCGCGCGTAAATCGGTCGCGCGGTTTATTGTCGCGCGTCAATTACCGCCATAATGGCTCCGTGGTGGACCTTAAGAAGGGTGTGAGGGGGTCTTTAAATAGTTTGATACCAATTTGGGGGGCAGTCAAGGTGGCCTCACAATAAGACTATCCTTACTTGTATTATGAATGCGATTGTAAGTTTGTTTGTTTGTTACGCTTTTCACGGTAAAACAGTTGAACTGATTTAGATGAAATACGGTATGGATATAGATGGAGAAGTTTATAGGGTACTTTTTATACAGGTTCATGAAGGGCATCATTCATTAAAATCTCTAAAACCAGCTTTTTACTTACAGGATCCATTCATGTTTTTTTCAAAAAAATAAACCTATGTCTAGCTTATGTCACCATACTGCCTACTAACTTGCTGTATTAAAATAATCATTTCGATCCGTTAGTCCCTAGTCCTGCTGCGTAGGAGAAGGATAATAATCCAAACCGCTCCTTCCTATATAATTAATTGGTATTAATAAAATTAAAGGAGTTTAATCCCAACATTTTTAATAAGCCATAGGCTAAGACCTTCACTAAGCCGGCTGTCAGCACGACCACATTTAAAGCTCTAAATTTTATTGTCCCTTCTCAAGATTAAAGAGCTCGACATTTGCTGATAGATTTTAAATTATGTTTCCTTCCGTATGCAATCAACAATCAATTAGTTCTGAAGGCATAGAAAGAAATACTTTAAAGACGAGATTTCTTAGTCTATACGGGCTGCTCAATGCTGCTGATCAATGCTCATGCCTTCTCTGTATGAGAAGAGGCCTGTGCCCAGCAGTGGGACAATATATAGGCTGATGATGATGACGGGCTGACAGAATGAACGACAGACGTGCTCTAGGACATAATTACATGGGTTTGTAAAATTAGCCAAAAAAATCTTCACTTCCCATAGAAAAGTCGTCAGCAAAATTTGTTAGTTTTGGTGGTAGTAATCATGTCGTAGAGCACGTTCCTCGTTCATCCTGTCACTATTTTAAAACTATATGTTAGCCTGCGGTTTCATTCTCATCCCGAGGAAATTCTTTCAATGACTGATAGAAACTCGCCTATGTTCATTCCAAATTCCATCTTAATTGATACAGACATTTTATCGTGAAAGCGCAAAGCGTAAAGCACAGACAATGTCAGACAGAGTTTCTTTCAGTTTTCATAGTATTGCTAACTGCTTCCCGCGGTTTCACCCGCGTCCTCAGGGAACTACTGCACGAACCCGAATAAAAAGTATCTTCTATATTAATCCATGTTGTAAGCTATGTCTGTACTAAATTTCATCAAAATCCGTTACATAGTTTTTGCCTGAAAGAGTAAAACTTCCATACATCCATTCTCAGAAACTTTCGCATTTGTAATAAATATTAGGATTTAGGACTTTCCCCTTTTTATGTACATACGTCTTACAAAATAAACAAAGTGATAAATATCTTTTTTATGTTAGAGAAATATTCTAAATGCGTAATACAAATGCGTAGTGAAATACAATACTATATCAAAGCGAGTTCGTTCGGAAACGTGGCACCTGCGATTGTGTTTACTGAAATAACAATGCACTATGAACGGTTGTGGGCCAAGGCATGAGCTTTAGCGAGGGCGGGTTTGAAGACTAGGCTATTAAATATTATCATCATGGCTGTAAAGTACTATCCGTTTTATTTTTTTCTAATTAACACTGTTTTAATTTCGCAAAAAGATATGTTTTTCTATTAATCTTATTTAAATGTTATAGTTTTTCTATTAACCTTAGTTTTATTTTTAAATTTTATAAATGTCATCCACACACACAGTGTTTGGGTTCTTTTATACAGTTGGATGTAATGGCTTTAAAATTTCTATATCGCTCTGTTTTGTGCTTTGTCTTTAACCAAATGGTTAACAAAAACATTAACTTTCGGAAGGGTCCAATGGGTAAGTAAAGAATTTTGTAAGTTAATAAAAAACTTTTTCGATTTGAGGACACACCCAAAATAAATGTTAAAGAGATTTTTTGAACATCTAGTTCAAATGAGAATCATTCCGAACATTTTATATATAATATAGCAAACGATTTTTTTTTGTATATAGGTTGAACAATTGATATACATATATGTAATAAAATTCAAACTTTTAAGTAGCTGTACAGTTTGGTTTTGTCCATACATAGAACTACAAAATGTTTTTATTTAAATGCATTTGGAAGCTACAAATGTCAAAAAGGTTAATAAAAATAAAATTCCTTGATTATGATGGCACTTTGCTTCGACGACAGTCATGTCTATATTTTCTATCGCGAAAATAAAAACAAAATACCTACCAACAGTTATTATTATTTTGGGTAACATCATAAAAATGTTATGCCTTACTTTTGGGTCATAATTTTTGGGCGCCAGCGAGATGTATTTTTTATTGGTTAGTATAATTAAATTATTTATTCATACGATTATTTATATTTGATTATGCTTAGGTATTACATTATTCATCTTTTTGAGTACTTAATAAACCCTTAGTTTTTTTAATGACATTGACTTCATCCTGGAAGAAGTAACTAAATTACCAGTCAACGGTACAAAGACCCAAATTTTATCAGGTAGGCAGTGTGTATGCTATCCAGGAGTTCCACTCTCTAAAAAGACCTCTATGCAATAGAAAGCGCCTTTGCTTGCAAAAAATTTTTTCTACAAATATCTGATAACTATGTGTATGTAAATATCAGTAAAATGTGTATATGCAAAAAAAGAGATGTTTTATGTTTGTCAGACACTTTATCACAACAAAACAGTGGAACTGATTTTGATCAGTGTATAAATATGTCCCGGAGAAAAACTTAGCAATTATACTCGTTTTATTTTTATCCGGGTGCAAGGTATCACAGTACTGACCAATAAATATTATTATTTCAAAAATAATAATTCGTTTCTTTAGTCGCTGTTCTTGTGTCTTAGACCATACACTACAACATATTTCCGACACCGTCCGTTTGTTTGTGAATTGGGAGTGAATTTCGATAAAACATTATCGTAAAATTCGGTTTTACAATTTCATTACGACATCTCAAGTGGTGTGCATTGGCAGCAAATAATAAACTTTATAATATAAAACTGCCAAATGACTCTGGACTTAATTTATTGTAAATTGGCTAATGGCTAATATAGGCTTATTTGTGATCTATTTTAGTTATAGAATGAAGTTAAATTGATTTTTGTGGTGTTAAAGTTGTAGTTATTCTTCTTCTTCTTCCCAGCAAATACACATAGGAAGTGGTGAAGGGCGGGCGTTTTGGGGGCTGTCTTTTGTAAATTTGACGTTCAAAAAGTGCTGATTTTCAGCCTAACTTGAATAAATGACTTTTGAATTGAATTTGAATTTGAATCGAGCAATCCAAATAGAGACATAGTTGAAACTAGTATTTAGTTATGGTAGGAAATACCTAAAAACTTTTAAGAGTAATCCTCACACAACTGCTGACAACAATAACTTAAACATTAACAAGCGTGAAGATAATTACAATGTCATTCATGAAAACTTCACAACCCAAAACCCACTCAAAAAATATCACCAAAAAAAACATTTAGATACACACGATACAGACACACAAACTTAGCGTCTGACTTCATCTCTTAATATAGCCAGTACTTTAGAAAACGTTACAAGGGAAAATACATTGAATATTCAATGTAATAAGCTCGCAGACGTAATAAAGTGTGACAAGAATCAATTCTAGTTCATTCTGTGGGTTTATACACCCTGTAGTTGTTCCTCCAAAGGTCAAGACCCTTAGGCGTGTCAGATGCTCGTAAAGTCGGTATCTTAATAAAAGTGAACCCTAGTGCAACAACCGACCACTTTTACGAGTGGTTCCCGGTTTTATAACATGTATATGTGATGGTAGGTACGTGAATGTAAGTAAATAATTATGTGTAAGGCAGTCAGTTTACGATTGTTTTTTTCTCTTAAGGATTATTATTATAATTATTTTTGTTTGTAAGAATGATATAAGTTGCAAATTAGAATTTAAAAAGATACCTAAGCCTACGTATCTAAATATTTTATCTAAGCTTAAAATATTGCTCTTAATAATCTTAAAAACCAAGATACAAATCATATCCATCATTGTCTTGGAAAACATACTTTTTCTCTGATTTCCTTAGCTACAATTCGACAAACTAACAAAATGCTCTTAAATCATCCAAATAACTCAAAAACCAATAAAACCTCGAATCGATCACACAATAAATGATCTACAGTTATGCATGAAGAATTTGCATTACTCCAAGTAGCCGTCGCTATCTAGAAAGTAGGAGCACTACTTGAAATCTAAATTTACCGTACAGAGAGTCCCCTTGTCGACTGAGGTCAATGGAGGCATTGACAGCACAAGGGCAAAGACTGAGAGAGAGTGCTCCTGATCGATATTACAATTGATGCAGTTCAATTGGTACACTAAGTTTTAGTAGTTTTGAAAATGCAATGAACGAAGAAATCGAAAATAAAGAAGAAATCAAACATGAGTTCAATGAATCAACAATTGAAGAAGAGGTTAAACGTGATCACGTAATAGGAACACTTACTCAAATTATTATTGCCAAAAGTTGTCAAAAGATACTTAAGTTCACTAATTCTTTTGTAAACCCAAGAGCTAATAAAAATGGAACTTATCATAGAAAAATAGATAAATAATAAACAAATACACATAAGTTCAAAAAAGTATATAAAAACCACATTGGTATAAGTTTTTAAAATTAACTACAAACAAATGCAATCGAAAGACGTTATCAAATTCATTATCGACAAAAAATACGGAACTGAAAAAGTCAAATGTATTGTTACAAATATCCAAGTTAACAAGATGGCGTTTCCTACTTATCAGCGAGGTTAAGGTATGATACCCTGTATGTATTGATTACTAAATAAACAATTAAACAGAGGCATATACTGTTCTCGTGTAATTGCATTGATAAATTTTAAAGAGACGAATTATTTAAATCTCATTTACTCTGTAGCCGAAGTTGATGTAGAAAATGATATGAATGAAACTGTATTTAATTAGACAGCAGATTAAATACTTTGGATTACTAATGTATCCAAAAGTCAATCTGATAAATGTAAAATTACAAGGCGATGGTGAAAAAAACACAGTTATGTGACTGATAAAGCTATGAACATAACAAAAACGCAAGAACAACTTGTTATCTTTTATGGTATTGATCAGGCTCCTATGAATCATCAAGCGTAAGTTGAAGGAATGCTCAAGAAAGATAAATTTGAAAGTCTTAACTTGATTAGAACACTGTCTAGCATTTTCTTTGATCTTTCCTACGGCTAATTAGAGATTTAACGAAGTACGATTGCCAATTTTTCAAAGGATCCAGAACCATTTAGGAAAAACATAAATCTGAAACATTCATAACCTGATTATAATGTTTCACATTTTGTTTATTGATTTCCTGTTTTCAATTAGTTGGTATCTCATACCGCGGTTATCTTCTGGTTTCCTTGCCAAGTGTGCTAATTATGACAATATCCTAGAATCATTAGTCAGAGAAGGCGCATATTTGCGCTGAATATTTACAGAGCAATTTGTATGAAATAAATATCACTATGTTGTTTGATCTAAAACTTGTATGCAAATGAGAACCATTTGGTTTGTCATTTGTTGAAGCAATGGCTTTAGAAATATCGCTTTTAGCTCATAGGCGCTTTAAATTTAAAATATTTATTTCTCTACGTGTTATTGCATTTAATTTTTTAAAGTTGTACATTGTTCTAAAGATCCCATAGAGTACCTATATTATGTAGAAAATTAAAAATATTACTTCTATTAACTTATTTTCCTCTTTCCGGACTTTAGACCAAATATTTACCATCAGGTAGGAAGTACCGAATATTTTTAAAGTCCAATATCTAAACAGTGTACCAGAAGTGACTGGGAGACTTCCCGTGGTACTAAAGGACATTATAACGTTAGGGTTACCAAATACCGGATAGGCGTAATTTGAATCTCCAAATCAAATTGAACGGACAGAAAAAAAAAATTGATAATTCAATCAAAGTCATAATCGTTGCAACAACAACTAAAATTCCTAACAAAATATTAATCAGTGAAATAAACGACCAACAAATACTAAATTTTGAGATTGATGAAATAATTGATAAAGAACTTCCAATGAATGAAGAACCGATAGTTACGGTTGATGAAAAATAATTAGAACTGACTACAGCAATCTTTGGTCAGTAAGACCACGTAGGGTTGCCACTAATAACGTAAGCAGGTCCCGAGAGCTACCCTAGTTCATAAATCACGTGTACATAGTCCGATGACCCGACCGGCGGAAGCGTACACCGCGCGGCGGCGCTGGCGCAAGGCAATAAAATAATGATGATTTATTTGTAAACACGCACGATGTGTGCGCGTCAACGCGCGATCGTAATATTGTGCATACGTAGAGGGTGTTTTGGATTCTCGTTGGCTTTAGTTTTAGTGATTGATGATTTTTGGATATAAATATTGATTTATCGTATATTGGACGTTGAATATGTTCGGTTTTAACAAGCTTCAAGTGTTTTGCTTAATTAATTGTAGAAAGTAATTTCTTGCACATAAACTTACTCCATTTTGTCAGGAATTAATTTTTTTGCTGATGTCATAATTATTACCAGTACTAAAGTCAACTTTAAAAAAAAGACATTAAACTCATACAAAATAATGCCACTATTTAAACAACGTAAATTGAACAGCGTTGAGCCAATACTTCCTGCCCCTGTACCGTGCGCCCGCGCACCGAGCAATTGTTTACAATAGTTGATCTTGTTTATTTTCGCTGCATATGGATTAAAAAGCTTCCAAAAGTCCATTCCGGTCGTTTATCACCTTTTTTATTTACATATTGTTCACTAATAACGTTACTTTTTGTATACCTAAGAAATATTATGTTTTAGAACACATTTTGGAGAAGTTTTTTTGGAAAAAAAAACAATAACGAAAATAAAAAGAGTAAGCCATAAAGATATTTTTTGACAAGAAAACATGGGACAACACTCCTAAAAGTGAGAGATCAGATTGATGTGTACGATTCAATAAATCACGTGCCATTTAAACATGACCCCGACAAAATATACTTGACACTTAATTTACAATCTCAAACATAATAAAAACAAGCAGAAAACAATAAAGAATGAGATTGTAAAACTGTATTAAAAAATACAGTCGTAAATTAATTCAGACCAGAATTTCGACACATGCCCGAAACGGGGCTGTAAAACTATTATTTTTAGTGTTGCCCGACCCGACATAATTTTTATTGACATTTCAATTTGTTGACCCGTTTATATCATAAAATATGGTAATAATATTGTGCAACGTGCACCCTATTATAAAGTCCATAAAACCACCTAATTTGGAAAAAAATACTGTCTTGTTTAAAAATTCTGAAGGGTGGTAACGATGACCATTTTAGGTACTTCTGAATTTAAAATGTGTATCAGATTTTAAAAAAAGTTTAACCGAACTGTAAGAATCTGGTTAAGTGGTACGTATTATTTTATTTAATATTCCGATAAAATGAATATTACCGAAATCTGCGTCTTATCATTATCAAAAACCAGTACATATTAGTAACCTATGATTCATCCATCGTTACACCAACACTGCTGCCTATGAGAATCACGATTTAAAGTAGACTGGCTCGTTTTATTGTGAATATCTAATAGGCTGATAAAAAATATACCAACTACTAGGACCACGGCATAGGAAAAAAGGTTCTAGGCTAATAAAGATTCTGAACATGTGTCGAGTTCTAAGAATGGCGCTAAGTTCCACCACCTGGTATGATAAGCATGAACTGTGGAAGTATCGAGGACATATTCAGTAGAAAAATATAGAATAATCTAGAAATAGAAAGATTTAAAAGTAAACTTTCCAATAATTCAGGTGATGATGATTTTAAATCATAAAACATAATAGAGAATATTGATGCAAATATTGCTGCTTCTGAGGTAAATTGCAGTTGTGGTGCCTTTAGAAATCATATGGCAAACAGTTTTTGAGATCCAGCGATAACATGACAAGAAAAAGCTTGAAGCACCTCTTTTACAACGTCATTAAGCCTTCTCAAGTGTACACAACTCACAAGTCAATTGTCATAACCTTACGTTTCCATGTCACGTAAAATTTTTACTGTCCTGTCAGTTTTGTCATCACCAATTTCAGCATCATCACCATTACATACTCCAATAGGTGACGGAGTAACGACTATGATAAGAGTAGTAAAAACTTTTATGAAGCCAAATTAAGATGTCGTCGTTCTAGACGTTACTTCACTAGTAATGATTGTCTTTATGATTTGGTTGGATAATGGTTTACGTTGATATGAAGTTGTTTTAGGGTCAAAGGTTTATTGTTTCTGGGGCTCTTGTATGTTTATTACCATCAATAATTGGGTAGTTAGATAGAAGACCTTAAACGAAATGTAGTCATTCAAGAATATGTTTTTGGTTTGGAGATTTTGCTTCTTTATAACTTATTTCGTTTATTATTTAATTGTGGTTGCAGTTTTTAAAACGAGCACTAACATGATCACTTTTATCGTAGTATTTATATGGACGTGGTACAGTTGTATTGTTTTTCTCATTTGATACACATTTCGGCTATAAAAATATATTTGAGAAAAGAGTATTTGATTTATTATATTTTTTAGTGCAACAACTGCTTTACCACTTTTCAAATCAATTCCTGTTGTCCTTTTTAAGATAATTATTAAGATAATATTCTTCTAATACCTTCATAATTCAGTCAGCTTTTTCATCAAGTTGAGAGAAACTAGTTTCTGAAATGCTTTTATCGTCCAAAACTGAAGGAAATTTTTTTATCCATCAATTGCCTATCCCTACTCCTAAATTGACTATTAATTTTGGGCAATTCTCTATGAAAATATTTAACTAACTTAATAACATAATATTTCCCTAACATTGTTGTCATCTGTTATCAAAACAACGTCTCGGTGGAAATATTCGTTGATAATTTACAACGTTATAAATTCAATTGACATCTGAACTTTGAACGCTTTCAAATATATGGGGCGAGATAACTTAGAATCATATTAGGAAATGGTTCGTCGATATTATTGTTCATTACGCAATTTAAACATTAATATAACACGTCGTAACCTTATTTTATCGATAATAAATGTCTGATGTTTTACTAAACATTGCTTGTACTGTACACGATTTACTTGATCTATATATTGCGTTGAATTCTTGTATTTGATTGGCCAGTTTATAGTTACGGCAGCGGGAATAAATATCTCTGTGTAATTGTCATCAATATTTGCAGCTTCTTTAATCTCAGGTTTAATTTTAAGTCTTAATTTTTTATGCCAACTATTTGTATCCTTGGCATGCATTGTAAATGATTCTACATAATTTTTTTTTTTTGTTGAATTTGTATTTCTATTCTTTTCTCGCTAGTTTAGATTTACCGTGTTAAAGAACGTAATATCATCGTTAAAAGCTATCTACAAGAATGTTGCTAAGCTTAAATTATTTTTAATTTATATAAGTAATTAAAATAGAGGTACAGTTGTTATAAGTACATGTTTCCTTCTTGTTTTAAACAGCTATTTCATAATTTGTAACACAAAGTAGCTTCTCATGACTCTAAGATCCAATATAAGGAAGCTACTCAGTGCTATTCTTAGTCTAAGACCACATGCCTAAGCTCTAAGTGAATCTATTCATAGCCTAGACTGAATGGGTTGATCTCCGTGATGAACAAACCACAATAAATGTAATATCCAATTAGACACATATCAATTATGGCAACACTTCTTGTGAAGGCCGTTGCCACTAATTGACTCTGTTTAGGGTCACCAATTTGTACGATGACACATTGTAATTAATGGTTAATTAGTTGTGTAAATATTTATTTTAGGTACTGATTGTGGTTCAAAATCTTAGTAGCCTAGAATCTGACGGTAATTAACCTTTTAACTCATGGGATTTTCAGTAAAAGTAAGTTATTTAGCTATAGAGAGACATTGAGTAATTCGGCATCATGATTTAAATAACAATTTAGAATTAGATTAAGGAGGGCAAACTCTTTGATATTGCTATGTCTTGACAAGATGCTAAGCTCGGGAATAATTTGTAAGTAAATTTAGTAAGCGAAGCTGTAAAAGGTTTAGTTAATGGTCATTGGTCATGATAAAAAACAAAGTAATATCTATCAGAATTAAACCAAATAATATGTACTTTCAAACGACAATTCCGACATGAATATTACCATATCCTGTGAATTATTGTCGTATGGTAACCCTGAGCGTGTTACAATTCTGCGCGTGCGTGGCGGCCATGTTTGATTTCAAAGACCGGGAACGCACCGTGAGACATCGTATCGTACCGTATTGTGGTGGATTTAAAATGCAACTCGTGTCCTTTGATTGATGAAGATATCATTGATATGATATCTAGGCTTCACGAGTGACGATGTACTTACGTCTGGCGCTCCCTGGGAAGTTGGGAAGTCAGAAGGTGTACGGGCCGCAGCCTTGCTTGGCATTATTATTATTTTAATATTTTTTTAATTAATTAAAACAAAAAATAAGGTTCTTTATCACAATATCTGAGAGACCACACGAATAAATAAAAATTTGATTGTATGGCATTATCTGTTGTTATTTGAAGTTTGAAGTTTAAAAAAAAAAACAATATTTTGCATTTAATTTCGATTGCCAGTGATATTTCACATTTGCTTTTAATTTGTAGATTATTTTAAACATACTATCACCGACAACTTTTATCGTTTGCCTATTCCATATTACAAAGGATACCTAAACTAGTGTTAATATTGTAAGATGTCTAGAATTTTATGGATAAGCTCGGCAATGCCGAGGATCTAACTCAATTGTGATGCCCTTGTCCAGATGTGAGCTGGCAAGTATGTTCGCTCACGATAATACCTCAATAGACAGCTATAGACATATTCTAAAGCCTATCATTACATTAAAAGTACTTAAATTTTACGATTACCGTGAATTTCAAGAGATTGACACTTATTTGTTATTAAAGTACCTTGATCGATATAAAAGTTTGATGGGCATAGTTACGGTAGTATACTGGAAAGCCTATGTTTGTCTTAAATCCTAGGAAAACTGGTCATCAATCCGCCAGGACTTTAGGAAACTAATTGTGTTGTAGACATCAGAAAATTAAGGTGTAGTGGTTAACTTCAAGCGTCCCTTTGTTCTTTTCCAATTGCTTTTCTTGATTAGGTACTGAGAATCGTCGAACTTTGTACATAAAAGAAAAAATACATATTTTGGCGAATAGAACTGTCGGAATATTAAAAAGGGGTTGAGTAGGCTCATGAAGTATAGTCTAGCTTTTGACATGTCAAATTCGGTTCTTCTTTCCTATCTGCATAATTTATAGAACAGCTCAAACAGTAATTAACAATATTAGCCAGTCATCCATGTGGTAGGAGGGCTGACTGCCCAGGGTCGCTCGATATAACTACATTTTGATATCACCCGTCATGGACAATCTTTTAATGGACTCCTACATAAAAACAAAGAAATAAAATAAAAACTGGGCAAGTGCGAGTCGGACCCGCACATGAAGGGTTCCGTACCATGGTACAGAATTTACAAAACTATGTATGATGCGGAACCCTCCATAAGCGAGTCCGACTCGCACTTGACCGGTTTTAGTATTTGTTTTTATAGCGGCAACAGAAATACATCATATATGTGAAAATTTCAACTGTCTAGCTATGCTCCATGAGATACAGCCCTGACAGTCAGACAGACGGACGAACAGACAGTGAAGTCTTACTAATAGAGTCCCATTCAGAAGCCTAAAAACCAAACTATCTATAAAAACAAAATACATTGTTACAACTTATCAATAACAGATAAGTATGAATAAATACAAAAAACATTTGTAGCAAGAAAGTTTAACACAAAGAGAATCTTCATTTCTATCGGTTGTTAACAATGCAAGAACAATTGGCGGGGAAATAACAATGTTCTAAACAATTGTACGACTGTGACGACACAATATGGCCGCTCTGTCTATTAAGAGGTAGGCAGTACAGGTCGTAACAAGTGTGCCACATTGTTACCTATACGATTGTCTGTAGGGTCGCCAGGATTTTCAAAGAACAATATTACGAATACGAAAAAAAATAAAATGTCAGAAATATTCTTTTTGACATGTTTTTTAGCAATACTAAATTAAATAAAAGTGTAGCATCATTTAAAATAACATAAGATTTTATTTAATTATATTTGTGATAAAAAAATGATATTTCGTTAATTTTTTTTTGGGGTTTTCAAAATTAATTTTTTCATATTAAATTCGTATTCCACATATTTGTTACTCAAAAACATATCCGTTATCATAGTTTCCAATCATAAAAAAAAACTTAAAATACTCGGAAAAACCTTCAAAATACATTGCAAAAAATACTAGTACACAATTAAATATGTCCCGATATACAGCGTGTTGCAACATGGTCCCTCCTGCATTATTCAGGGGACGCGATTGACATGTCACCGTGAGCGCTGTAGAGATCAAGCGATTGAAGCGCTTGCGCAGACTACGTATTGACTACAGAAACTCATTTTGCTTTGCAGTTACGGGAAAAATGTTTTTATGGTGTTATTAGTACTTTTGCAAGTTTTTTTTCTATTTAGTTTGTTCTTGAGGCTTTGTAGAATGAACATTTTTTTATTTAGATTATATTTCACAACATAAATATAGATCTATTATTATCTATAATTTTAATTGCATACGGTACGAATTTCATAAAATCATGACTGTCATGAAGAAGTAGGTCTTCAATGCCTTTTTATTTTAGATCGGTATAACACATATGTATATAGGTAAGACATTTTTATCGTAAAATAAGCTGATACGTTGAAACCCCACCTAAGTTTATCGCTTCTTTTTATTTGATAAATATCTTCATTCAACGCATTTTAAATAGCCAAAATTAACAAAAAGAACCCAGGTGGCGGGACTAGTGTGACAATAAAATACGGCTTAAACAAAACTCCTACCGCGGGCCCCTGTGGTGACCACTTTAAACCTTCTTGGAAGGATAGTCCTTCACACCATACAGAAGTGACTCATTTAAGGTTTTACTTGTTTAAAATTAATACAAAAGGTGTCTATGGTGTTATTTAGCGGTGAATTATTAGAATAATGTGGTATTCAGGTAGTTTTTTTGATAGCTTTGCAAAACGAAATAAAAAAAAAGACAGAAAATCTATTAGAAAGTTATCTTACTTTTTAAGAATAAAAAAATAAGCTAGGTTATTCCGAACTTTCGTGTACCTTATAGTACGTGAGTTATTTTAAATCAAACAAAATACTGTACAACGACTATAACTTCTGTGTGATTATTTCGCAGTTTCGTTCCCAAACGATGACCGCCTTTATTCCTTGAGCTTAAAGAAATATTAAAAGTCAACAAAATCTCAATTTATTTGCGGCAAATAAATCAACCTGTACATAAAACGGTTGTTCAAAACTTCGTCGGTTTAATTCTAAAAGCACCGAAAGAAGCTTAAGGTCTTTTATTTAACCCAGTTCTTATTCTGGACCTTAATAAATCTGTCAATTGGACACTTTGGTATTTGTGAATTAAAATTTTCGAATTATTTGCTCATGAAATTCTTGATACAGTGATATATTCTTTGACGAAAGGTGGTATAAAGCGACGGCTCGTTATTCTTGTATAAAAGTTTTATGTTTCTTGAAAAAATGTTTTTGTTTTACTGAGATATGAGTTAGATGTTCTGATGATAAGTTAGTTATGAATATTCCCGTTATCTATCTATCTATATCTTCTATACTTATAATAAATCTGTAGAGAGGTCAATTCTGTACATGAAATATATTACCAAAATAACTATCTGAGGGTGATTAGGGATCGATACTGATGCCAAAAATGCAATCAGTAAAATTTTTGTCTGTCTGTCTGTCTGTCCGTCTGTCTGTCTGTCTGTCTGTATAAACTCTATAGAAACAAAAACTACTCGACGGATTTTAACGAAACTTAGTACAATTATTTGTCATACTCCTGAGATGGTTATAGTATACTTTTCATCACGCTACAATCAAGAGGAGCAGAGCAGTGAAGGGAAATGTTGTCATTTTGTTTAAACGCGCTAATCTCAGGAACCGCTGGTCCGATTTAAATAATTCTTTCGGTGTTAGATAGTCCATTTATCGAGGAAGGCTATAGGCTATATATCATCACGCTAAGACCAATAGGAGCGGAGCACCACTATTCCACGCGGACGAAGTCGCTGGCAGAAGCTAGTATTTTTATATAATCACAAGAGGAAAAAAATAAAAATAAATGCCAAAAATTCAGACATGGCCATGGTCCATGTAATTTTTTAAAAACCTTCGTGTCTGTCTTCGCAAAGTTTGACTGTTAAAACAATCAGGAAATCTTGACAAGCATCCATTAATTTGAAATTCACAAAACAAGTTAACTCCTCGCTGAAAGCCAATTTTCCCTGTAATGCAACTCATCTCTAGCGCACCCAAGCGTGAAGATAAAGCCACGCACAGACAGCGGTATGTTACCTTCGATGATTATTATTAATGACATTTTTACGACAATGTGTCATTGACATTATACACTTTTTTGCTGTATTGATGGATGAAGTAATACTATAACTCTATATTGATGTATTAAGAAATAATCTGTTGATCAAAACAGACTGTAACCTATACCAAAATACATACATTCAATTATACGGTATCCTGTGATGTTTAATAATCATTGTAATTTCAGTCAAACTAAATTCCATCAGAAGCACTTTGCAGAAGATTGAAATGATAAGTGGATAAAGTTATATTCAATTTTACATGGTATTTTGAAAAAATGCAGCAACAGATAAAGTGTTTATTAAGACTGATTGTTTTGACGCTTGAAAAAATTACATCTTATCGGGTCTGCTGTAAAAACATTTCAGCTATAATCAATATCAATCAGGGTTGGAACTGTTTTTAAAAAGGTGATAGCAGATTGAATATCGTTGAGTGGTTGCTAACTCAGTGTTCAACGCTTCACCATATATTCCACGATATATGTACAAATATTTTCCTTAATGAACTTCATACCACATGCCTGTGGAAATACCATAAAACACATGTACTACAAATAACGGGCACATTTTACCATAGATACGCGAGGGTTGTGTAGCAGGCAGTAAACACTAATTGGCCATTCGGCGAAAAAACTAAATAAACCGTAAAAACTACATCGCCGTAGGAAACGAGTGTAATTGCCAACTGGTTTTCATGAAACATTCATGTGGTCATGATTGAGTCGCTCACATTGAGGGGGCAATTACACTTTTAAAATGCTCAACTGACAGACTTCAGTTCTACTGATTATTTGAAAATAAGCAAAAAATACGTTAAATACGTACAGCCGTCGATTATTAAGGTAAGTTATTCATTTTGTCATTAAAAGTTACTGTCGACGCCTATTAAGATTTTTTAACAGAAATATCTGCGGTATTCGAATAGTTTTGCAGCAACAATGGATAATTATTGCTCTAAAAAGTTGTAATATTTCCATTTGCTAATAAATGTAATTAACAGTATATTTTTTTTTAATTTCCTCTACAATTTTGCTCCCGTGCTACGATTCTAATAATTATTTTCTACGCAGAGAAAATTGAGTAAAAAAAAATGTAAATAATACGTCAAATCAAAAAGCTCGTCTGCGCGAAATCTGTAAAACTTGTTTCACATCCAGCAACAGTTTCAAAACTTTCTTCCTATTCAGAGGACAATCTGTGCATATCTCCGTCTTTGTCACACGTACACATGGGAACAGACAGATCGCGTGGGCGAAAAGGACAGAGTACATGAAGACGTCACGCGGGGCGAAGGCGCGCGAGTGTTCTTGCACTTGTTTTATTTATTTTGTTAGCCGCCAGGTTTTTTTTCTTCGTTTTCTCTTGCTACGTCTTTGTTCGGGTTCGGTCGGGGCGCGCAATCGTCCGTGGCCGGTAAGTTGGATAATTTCTTTATCCTACTCAGCCCACCCGACAATTTTCTGGGGCCGCATTATTATGAGGTTGATTTGTTTAATAATTTTATTACTGGGCGCATTGCGCATGCGCGCGAGCTATTGTGTTCTTATTTTTGTTTAGCTTTGCGCTTTTAGTGGTCGCTTTACTTTTGTTTTTCGCTGTAAACGTGGGAATGGATTGTTTTCTCATTGTTTATCTGATTTATCCATTGTTTTGCTGTTTATAGCAAATGTCTATTTTATTAAGCGGTCGACAATTTTACGTTAAATGTTTTACTTGTATAAATTATTGCGGACATATTTAAGTTATTGATATTGGTTGTTCAGAACTAAATTACAGTTTATTACATATTTTTATGGTACGGCTTTTGGTTTTTAGATATAAATTAGAAACCAATACCGTGCGACCCTCAATCGGCTTATACGACTTGAAAAATTAGCCCTTACGACTCGCTACAGTATCCAGCTGTTTGTAAATCGTTTTTTGCTCAAAAACGTCCAGACATATTACGTCACGGATGCCGGTGGATTGCGAGCGCTCGTCCTCTTTTTATTGCCTACGGAACCCCACTGTCAGGCCTTGGGTTCGCACCGAGATGTCCCCGACGATACTCCGAATACTTGAATAGGGATCGTGAAAAAAGTTTCAAATGTGTCATTGTGTTCAACCTTTTTGGTGAAGCATTCAAATATTGTCATTGGCAAACGAGATTTTGTAATTAAAAGACATCTTGAGACGAAAAAAAAAAACACTTTTCATATGTACTTTGCCTTATTAGGGAATGCCATTTTATATGAAAAACATGTTACAAGTCTGTTTGAGACAGGCATTTGAATCAGGTTAAGATTTTAATGGCACGGAGATATGAGAAAATTTCATATAAAAATTACAAGAGGGAATTATGGTTGCCATCCAAGTACTTTGATGAAAAACAAGCATGTCATCAATTTTACAAAAGAAAAGGAAGGAATTTGGCACGGCCTATTACTTTTATCACTCACCTCAATAAATAAATCCTTAGGAAATAAATAAAATGCTTATCTTGATGTTCACGAAGATATATTTTTAAGTAACTTTAATCACTAAAGATTGTCTTCTTTTTTTCAGGTTGGCAGCGGCTGCGGCGGCTGCTGCTGGAGCCACCAGCGAGCTCAGCTACCTGGCTGCTCTACATCCAGCATACCGACCAGTACCTTACGACCATCCCCTGTATGGAGCTAATACGTTAAGAGGTAAGTCATCATGAGAATATTCCAGGACTGGACAATGCAAGTAAAGATCAACTTTACCTACCATGTGAAAGGCAGATTTGAGATAACTCTGACATTAGTGATAAGCTTGTAAACCTGCAGCCTATATGACAAAAAGAATAAGATGAAGATCTAAACGAATCTACACTTTCTGTATTAATAATATAAAGAGATAAAGTTTATTACTATGCACGTAATGGGTGATATTTGGAATTTCTGGATGGATTCCAGAAATTCTTTCACAGATAGAAAGCTACACATCCGTCTATAGACAAGCTATGTGGCTTTGATGCCATAGGCTGAAGGAAGTATACCCTTCAACTTAAAGATTATGCCATTCATTAGTCATTATATATTATTAGATACAAAATTGTATGGTAATTGTAAACATTTATTTAAAAAAAGCAGCGAGAATTATTATATTAATTATCAGTCTATCAACAGAATGAGTTTCTTCAAATTGATCTTTGACTTTAAAATGAATTTGCAGCTTTTTTACATAAATAATGTGGTCGAAGAAACTTATTGATACTAATTTCCTGAATCGTGATATCTACCTCAATGCCACGCAATATCTGGTATTTTTAATATCAGGTAATCAATAAATTACCTATTTCTACACCGTCATCGAAATAAATGTGATGTCTTTTCTAGATTTCAAATAGTCTGATTAGCTTAAAGTTTCTTTAAAAGATGAATTCAAAGAGATGAGGATTGATTTGAATTTCAGAGAAATCAAAGGTCGTGACTGATCAATAGTCGGAATTTTTATTCAAATCGATTTTCCAGCTTACTAATCGGTATAATTAAAACTTCGTTCTTAGTTTCTTTGATGAGAAAACTTTTAACTGGACATTTGCCAAAAAGTATGAGTTTGCAAATTGACTACAACTTTTTTTTTATAAAAGTATTTAAAGTGGTGTTAAAATACTTGCAATACTATGAAAAGAAATGTGTATTTTATTGAATTCGTACAATTTTCTTAATCTTTTTCTGGACTAAAATGCGCTGTAACCTTCAGCTCTTAACCGTAGCAATAAAAATACCCGCACCGGCACCGAACCTATAAACCGCCATAAGCAGGACAATGAAAAACAATCCGATAAGTCGCAATTAAACCTGAGACATGATATCAACTACAGTGCACAGAATAGGGCTGCTACTGCTTGGGTCAGTATTTATTTTTTGTAGTTTTTTTCATAGTAAAAAAAACAAAAAGCTAAATAATCATAAAATAATCAATTTATTCTATATTTCTTCACATACATATTATTTCTAAAGGCTTAACGGCATAAAAGCTTAAAAACCTATGGTGATCCTGTGAAGTTGTTAGTGGTAGCAATAATTGAATGAAACAAAATGCAACTAATTAAAAAAAAACAAAAGTTTATTCATGGGTAAATAAAATTTAGAAATAGTAAACAAACGTATTTATTGTTAGGTTTATAGAAATATATATCATCTATTCTGAAGTTTTTTTTTACCAAGCACAAAAAATCTTTATTTTCACCGCCACTTTGCCGTGACAACCCTGCGACGTGTGAACGAGGTAACGCTACACCGCACTCGTAATGATAAATTTGCAACACTAGTATGTTATTGCAAATTATATGCATGCCCAGACATTGGCATTGCTGTTTGTTTCAGATGCATCGGATGCAAAGACCTGCAACGTTTTTGTTATGAATTTAGACGTTTTTTTATGTTTTTATGATGATGATAATGATGTTTTGCAAGGTACAAATACTCTTTATTGTACACCAATTACAAATACAGATCAAAGAGAAATATAATAATTATGTAGGTACAATGGGCGGCCTTATCGCTAAATAGCGATCTCTTCCAGATACCTTTATCTATAATAATTTTCTTTACGTAAAATCAAAATTGGTCCTGTGAGTCGGAAACTTTCGGAAGGAACCTATTCTGTTTAAAGTGCTCATCTTCATCATCAAACTTAGATTAATAATAACAATTTTGACCTGTCGGCTCATACCTGCTATGCATAATTACTTCCCTTGAAGAATATTCAGTTCTAAAACCAATATCTAAAGCTGCACAAACTTTAAAGTTCATTGGATTAAATTTCTCCACTTTCGAATCTCAATAAGCATGGTCTACCATTGCATATCTCACATTGACCAATGCGCAACGCCACGGCACAACACTATCGCCACAATTTATCTCCTCCCAGAGGTGTTAATTAGACTTTGAACTCACGACTGTTACCATTCGAATGCAGAGAAAAATATACAAAAACAACTTTTATTTAGAAACTTTTAAAGTTCAAAATTGAATGGCCGAGCTTAGATGACAGATACGTAAAAGTGGCTATTAAAGGACAGACCGTGGTAAGTCACGGGTTAAAATTGGCATGCATTTGAGTAACGAAGGGTTGGTTTTCCGACCTCGCAATTAAGACGTTTTAGATTACGTGAGTGACTATATACGGAGCATTAGACGGTGAAGATTGTCTGATACGTGGTTTTGAAAAAGATATTTAATAAAATAAGAGATAAAAAATCAGAAAAATCATCACACAATAATAATGTAGCTTTGTGTTCTCCTGCAATTAAGGTGAATATGATATAGGACCCCTAAAATATGGTTTTAATTATTTTATAGATAAATATCATATAAAAATACACTTTAGAACAACAAATTAATTAATTAAAAAAATCGGTGATTAACGTCAATGTACGCAACACAAAAAAAGTTCTCTCTAATCAACCCAAAAAATGAAACGTACCTCAAATTGGTACAATAAAATAATGTCATTAAAATTACACACCATTTTCAACCACTCGATTAGAATAACATAATTATTGGTGATTCAATGTCACGGGTAGTTTCCCTCCATTCAAGTATTATGGGCGTACAGAATCGATGTAAACGCCCTTTGATAGGATTTGAAAAAACAAATAGGCCTAATGGACTAGTCTATTATTCCCCTTTATATGCCTTTTCTAATGCTTAACTCTAGACCGTAGCAGATGAGTTAAAGGTGAATATCAAAGTTTTGAGGGCCAAGTTATAAGTGAAAGATGTTTATAAGAATAGATCATGGCATGGCAAATGTATTAATTAGCCAGTTAATTAGGTCGTAGCTGGACTTCTGCCCAGGGTATCCTTGACCTACGTTTAAGAATCGTCTCTAGTATAACCTATTTTAAGCCACATGCTATCTTTAGTAGACTTCACAAAATTCTAACTCGTCGAGCATATTTGCGTACTTAACGTGTATGTGATGGAAAAATATGATAATATTTTCAAACATTTTTGATACATTATTAAACAAAAAAATATATGTTCTAATTATACAAAAACTGAGTAAAATGAAGTGTCAAAAATTCTTCCTCAACACTGTCAAGGAATTAACAACGCTTACTCCCAAGAGGGTTTTCAATTTAGTTGTAATTTTAGGTCCATAATCCATAGTAGGCATACACGCCGATGAAGCACTGATTTTAGGAATCTTTCCACCTTTCTAAGTTCACCTGTATACGCCTCTCGTTTCCCTCTTGGGTCAGCTCACAGCACGTCATACCCGCCAGTTTGCCCTCAGCCCTACACCGCACATTATCGATTCGACGTGGACATATTTAGATTCCTCCTACGTGCGTTTTATTTTGAAGCTTTCCTCAATATGCTTTATATTGTTGCGCTCGTTTATTGCATGAGGTCAGTGGAACAGGCTGTACTCCATACAGCTTTATTTATATCAGTATAATGTATTTTTTCATAAGTCATCGTCCAAAAATGGCGGTGTTAAATGCAACCAGATGATGACTTAAAACTAATAGATAAAGTCTTCGAAAGAAAGAAGAAAATAAAATTAAGAACTATCAATTAAATAGTCGAGACAATTATAATGAGTTGCTTGTTACTAAGAATGTAATGGCAGCTGATTAAAATTCCCGATTTCAATAACTTAATCTTCAAATTATGTATTATATCAGCAGTTCATTAGGATCAGAATTCCTCTTGGTATTATTAAAATATACACTTCGAAGTCGTCAGAACGGTCTGTCACCAAGCGGTCTCTAAGGCCCCGTGATTACAACACGTCTGAAATTTAACCCGTTGCTACGGCGTCATGTCAGACCCAAACCGAAACTGTTTATGATAAAAAAAAATCGCGAGCGGTGTCTGTTTTCTTAAGCAGCTTGGATCGGCTTACACGAAGTAAACGCATCTTTAGATAACGCTCAATTAACGGCCATTTTTTATTATAACTTTTTTTTGGACGGTGTTATTCGCAAGGTCGTAATCGTTATAATATTAATTTATGAAAAGTGGTTTCAGTGTAGCGAGCAAATTATTGTAATAAAATTAATTAAATACACCGACGCAAGTAAGCTATTATAATAAAATATAATTATGATATAATATTTATAGTCCTGTAGATAAAAAGTAATACCTAAAAGGTACTTATCAAGTGGGATGATTGTGTAGATGGCTGACAGGTTTACTTTTTTTTAAATCATACTGGTAAAATGAACATTTAGATATTCCCACCCCCTATTGAGTTAATCTTTATTTAATAGTACAAAATAGAAATACATACATACAAAAATGGCACACGATTGATGATAATTATAAATATTATTCGAATAAATAACGTATCGATACCGCAAACTATCAGTGAAGCCTTAAATAGGTTGTTATTTATTTAATTTTACCCCAGGCGGTCTGCAAACTCGCCTGGAACGTCAATCCGTATCCACATAGTTGGTACCAATGATCGAACTAATAAATGCAAGAATCTCTCGATCCTTAATTTTATGCGAGAATCGAATAGCTTTCTGCTAATGACTTTATTGTTAACAGCATTTTTTTATTCGAAAGCATTTTTAAGTATTTGAGGAATTGTCTGAATGACCTATTTTTATGGTTGTACTAATTAATGTTTATAGGTAAACTTGTTGAACTGGTCCGCACATGTTTGCAATCTTTTTTAATTAAGGTTTTGTTTTGAATTTTTATGCAATAAATGACATCTGCTTATAAAGAAAAGAATATTCGTACTCAGCAATGAATACTAATTATTATCGAATGTGATCATCATCTACGTAGCATTTTCCACCTGTATTGGCATTAGCTTCCAGTATAATAGCAAACAGCTGGTACACAAGTATTTTTAATTGTTTTAGAACCTCATAGTTTTAAGTAAAAGTTAAACTAACCGATAATAAAAAAAAGTAATAAAAATCATAAAAAAACCTATCGCGTCTCGTCACACATAACACCATCCCAACAGGTTAACTGGAATTGCGGCGTCTCAAACGGCTCAGGTTTCGTCTACTGCACCGGACGGACCCAGTTCCACAGACCCATTGGACATATGACCTTCACTGCACGTCTAGTACCGTTGTTGTAGGTAGCTGACAAAATGGCGACACTTCAGCCACAACAAAGTAGGACTCTGGCTAAAATTTCAAGGAATCAAGATAGGAATTTTATTTAATCGCCAATCCACCTTAAGCAAGCTTGGTGATCAATACATGCCTTCTCGGTAACAGAAGAGGCTTTTGTCGAGATGTGAGACAGTAAATAGGCCGATGATGAAGAGGATTTTTTCAAATATAACAGCGTTTTTTGATGATTTTTCTTTAGACGAGATGTGCTTTCTACATGAAATATGAAAGAAATAAAAAATGGTCCTTTTGCCCTATGATTGGTCCTTAGGAACTAACTGAATAAACTGGCCATGTCATGAAAATATTAATGAGAATATTTCCAATATGTGACTGTCTTATTTTGCATAATGACAAAATGAAAACCTTAAGTTATTGCCAGCCGTGACTATGAATAATTGTCAAAGATTATTATATCTCTACTCTACAAGCAATTATTTGTAAGAACAGGCTTAGTTGAGGAATCTTTAATAAAATGCAAAGTTACATTATCTTCACCCATTAAAAATCTTAGTGGAACCTAAAGCATTAATTATGCAAAAAATTAGATTAAAGAGGATACAAATGATATGATTTTAAAATTAGTCGAAATTACAGAATCTAATTGTCACTAAATGTGTCTCGATGCAATGATAAGACATAATTTATACATAATAAGGCGGAGATGTAATCAGTCGTTGTTTATTAATATACGAAAGTGTTTATGCAAATATGTCTGACCTCACAGTGCCCGCATACTGTCGCAGAATAATCAGTTGCGAAATAAGCTATTAATGTCTAGGTAAATTATATTATTAATAACAACATCATCAATCATAGCAACACAAAAACCACTAAAAAGACCTAGGTGCACTCGATTGGGTTTATTAAAACAAAATACCAACGTACCGTCATCAGTGGACTGCAAAATTTCGCAACCGAAGTGACAAGTCGAAACTTAATAACTTACTCAGAAATGCACCAGCAAATTGGGAGCCGAGTCGTCCGACCGGCTCCGTAACCCTACACCGCCTTACCGAACTCTCCGACACATATAAATTGTATTTTTATTCAAATCGAGCCTACGTGCCGCGATAAAGCCCCCTTAAAACAAATAACCGCTCATTCAGCCGAATAAACCACACGAAAATCAACTTTAAGACAAACAAACAAAATTCAGGATGGACCAACAGCCTTCAACTATCAAGATACAGGCGACAAAAAGCTTTACAGTTGCAGTAACAGAGTTGTAGTTTCTGAAATAAGTAGTTTTGCTACACTACTTTTAGTTGAATACAATGATGGTGTATGAAACTACGCGCCTTGTGTAAACAAGCTAAAATATATCCTGATAGTAAATACACAAGAATCAGAGTCGAACAATGTATGAGCATCAGATAAGTCGACGAATGATGATGTAAACGAAGACCGTGTTCCCGAGACATATATAGAGAACAATTTAAAGGTTCATTGGGACACTTTTTCACTCAATTTGTAGCCTTTTCATTCTTGTTGTACAGATAATGTTGACCAGCTTGGTATTTATGAAATATTTGAAATCGCAACGGAAAAGATTTGGTGTTATTGTGCAGTAATAAAATCTGTATAGGGATCACTCAAGGGTAACAAGACAGACGAGCGATTGGCTTCTCGTGTTTGCCTTTTTAATAAAGTTGTTCGCACCGATACCCTTCATTATTCAGCAGTTTTTTCTGTCCAAAATGTTAATCACCACATTTACTTGTGCCGTGTTTTTGTCGTGAGGAATTTTATGAAACATTTTAATAAAGTTGCTAATGGTACAGCTGCCAATCACCATCAGGTTGATATTACACTCAGAGAACCTTATATAAGAAACATAAATGTAAAAAATAATGACAATAATAAAACGAACGCGTATCTTATTCCTGGAAGTTTGATTCGTAAAAATTTCGATATCGTAAAAACATATCCTGATTATAGATGCGCAATAAAGGCTACTATAGTAAATGTCACAATTATTATCGAAAAAAATATTATAACTATAAGTGTACCAGTTAAAATCGATACATGTGTATGTCTTCATCGTTCGATAATCATAAATTAAGGTCCAACTCTGGTTTAACTGAGCGTAAAAACTGTGAGCGAGAGATTGAGAGTTCATGTTACTCCGAAAATGAAAAACGAAAAAGAATTCAAAGCTTCGATTGTGTAAAGGAGACAGAACTATAGTCGATGTCAAAGAAATAAGGAATCACGAAGTAGATAATTGTAGATACAGCAAGGATGTCTCAGTGAGGAAGTCATTTAAAGCAGATTAAAAACAACATATCGTTTGCGATGAACTTGGAGAGGCTTTAATCAATCTAGAGGAAGATTGATTGCTTTTTTTATTCATCAATAAATTTTTGCGGCAGATTCCAATTTACAAAATGTCATGAACTGAGTTGACACGTTCAATCTTGTTTTATTTAATTGCCTTTGTCAAACACAGTGTCCCGAACTTTAATCTTTGTCAACGAGAAGGCGATGGGTGAACCGGAACGGGTTTTAGAGTGGGATGGGACGACTGCGCCCGCGCATGACAAGTGACCGGATTAATGCATTTTAAACGAAGAAGGCTTAATTTTGATCTCGGATCCCTTAATTGAATGGGTTTTAGTTTTTTTAATGACAAAGAATTTTAGAAGTCACTTTCGTATTACTTATTTATGATTCAAGTCTGCTGAAGTATTCTAAAGGGTGCTTTTTATCGGCTTTGACAAATATCGGACAAGACCTAAGCTTTTAAGGTTCGACGAAGGAACAAAGTGCTCCAGAAATTTAATCTTTGACAAATACTTTTATTCCTACAGAACCATGAACTGGTCCAAGTAAAAATTAACCTTCTAGACACAAGTTTAATGTTTCATCGATGCTTATCTTTCATACTAAAGGAGTAAACAACAATGTTTCCACTACACTAAAGACGTTCGAGAATCTGCATATTTAAATCGACAGATAAATAAGAATTTATTTCGATTCCATTAGGAGTTTATAGTTTTCGATGCTTGCATACAAAATACATATTTAAAATTCTGAGTACCTAGTTAAACAGAATTATTAAAGATGCACTTTAAACCAACGAGAAAATTCAAAATCACAAAGCGACGACGTAATTGATACAGATGAGACGTTGAGTACCAGAAATATAAATTACAATCCATAATCTATTTATCACTTGGGTAGTAGGGTTCCTTTAAAGTTGTGGCAAACCTCTAACAGATATGAAGATTCAAATGAGGTTGAGTTATTTCCAAAAACAACTGTCGAATTTCAAGATAATTTACTACCTAGTTATTATTTTGGATCCTAGTAATTACAGACTTGCAAAAACGCCACTACATAATTAAGTGACGGTAGTTGATTAGTACCTTCCGTACAAGCTTCAAATAAAAAGGTTGCTTAATAACATAATTATATAACATACTATAACTGAAAAGATTTTTTACAATTTTATTTATAGCAATAGAAGAACACTTTTAGTTCATCATCGTATTTTGTCCGTTGCATTTTCAAGCTGCATGCATTACCTTCTCAATCATAATAAACTTTAAAGTCTAAATAACACTTTTAGTACACACTAACAGAAAATTTCTACATCAACCTCTATCCCAAAAATTCCTTTATCATGACTTTCAAAAACCAAATCGACGGAACCCCGGCTCCCAAGAACCTCAATCTTGTCCACATTTTTATCCGTACCCAAGGGACCGCCTGCTTGTACCATGTTCTCAGCTTAATGATTGACGAGCTCACTTCCACACCGATATCCTTTCCCGCTGAGTGTAGAACTATCGCCAACATTTTAATAAATAACTCTTGGACTCCACTAATAGCGATAATTCGTTCGCTACAAGCTTTCAATATAAATGGGTCGATTTATGAACACGCATTGTCAGTTGTTTTAACTTTATAAGAATGAATTAATGCGTCGATATTAATTTTATTAAACGCGTTGACCTCTCTGTTATTAATTTTATGGTCATAAGTCTTTATTACGTGTTTTTAAACAGGCGAAATTTTGAGGTGTTGTTCGGTAATTTCTTTATTAAGTTGAGGTGAAATAATCGCGGTAGGTCTCTGTTTAAAATTATTTTATTTATACTTGAAGTGCCTTTTCTGGATCATTATTAAAACGATATCTACTGTCGTATACGATCTTACGATTATTTTGTAACCAAAGAATTCAAATTTCTCGTTCCATCTTGTTCGTCGCCTTCCTTCTCGTTCTAACGGCATATTTTCTCTCTCCCAAATCACCATTATTAGACAAAGCATCAGTTCCATCTATCAATTTCATCAGAACTATTCCGAGGAGCCGAAGGTGTATCGATCGACAGTCCTCTATAATTTTTTCCGATTGGGAACCAGTTCAATCGATGATCGATGAAAAAAAGCCGTGGGTCGGTTTCGATTGATCCAGTCTCTATCGAGATTGAGACATCTCGGAACGAGTTCCGCCCGCCTGCGCAGGCGCCGCCCTAAGTGATAAGAGATTATCGGGTCATCGTAAATTACTTAATTTCACGGCGGCTGGCGCTGGCCTTATCTTTTCCGAAATTTGGAAGCTTTTTAATCTTTTATTGGCAACGTATGTGGTAGAGTATTTTTTTCATAAAGTGGTCAGGCTGTATGGAGTCTTAAGTGACCAGCTGTTTATGTAAAGTACATTATGTTAATATATTTAATAGTTAATAGAATTATGAATAATTTTTGTTTATCATAAATATTTTTATAATTAGGAGTAAAAGTTTAATATATTTTATAACGCTCTAATTTCTAATTTAGTTAGTAAATAAATCCATAATCAGGAGTTGTTTAAGTAGGACATTAGTATTAGTTAATCCTAGACTTCATTTTTGTTCTGACAGCTATCTTCCCGGCTTTCTCTTTTCACTTAGACCACCCACCCCACCCACGCCAACCATTATTATTGTTACCAAAATACTCAGCGGACTTTTTAATCACGTCTCGATAAGAGTAATTGCTCGGCGCTTTAGTCTAATGCCTTATGTCCAAGTAATTGGCGAGGCTGATTGCTAAAATGTTTTCATTCAGATTTATCGGTGGTGATGATAAATAATTGACTAGTTTGGTTATTGAGTTAGAAATGCACTGTTTAATTTTTGATACATAATTTTTGGTTCTTTGATTTTTTTAAGGATGTATTAATGTTTTCTCTCCTCTATTTAGGCTTAGAGCCAGTCATAAACCTGTCTGATATTTTCGTGTTGCATATATGGCAGTCTTTTAAATCCAGGGGCCGTACCACCGCGTTTTTGCAATCCCTATTCAGATGTGAGAGTGAGATAAAGCTATTAAAGTCGTATAGCATTGTCCCTGTTTCACAACGAAAATATTCCTGCTTTAGCATGTCATGGTAAGGCCCCAAGTGATACCTGATCAGGATTTCTGCACCGTAATCAGTTTTGAGCATATATTTATCTTAAAATTTTCATTTATCGATATTATAAAATTAATAAATATAATTTGAATTAAAGTTTACCTAGTGTCTTTATCATCATGTTTAGTATTATTTAATAAAGCGTTAAGAACAAATCATAAATTTTAATTTAATTTATAATTAACAGCGTCGTGATGCTGTCATTTGCTTATTTTAATAATTTATTAATGAGAACAACAATCTGAGTGAATCAGACATAGGTCAACAAACTCTTAAGATAGATATGATTTAGTATTATTCGTACATAATTACTTTAACAAAATCTCTAATGTCAAGTCAAACGACCCAACTATACGAATTCTAAATATAACTTGTAAATTATTATTTCCTATTGGCATAACTGTGAGGTTAAATATGTAACCATACGGCATAGAATGTAACTGTCTCAAATCATACAAGGATGTTCTGCAGATTAAATCATGCTGAATTATCAAAACTAGCCTTGCCTAAAAGTATTTTTTATTATCTGTCTGCACTTATTTCTGAAAAACGTTAACTTTGCCAAAACAAATTATCTACCGTGCGCGTAGTATTCTTAAGACGGGATCCAAACTTTTCGGTTCACGTTTAATAATATTATAAATACTAAATGCATAGCTTAAAAACGCCGCGAGAAACACAGACCTTTAAATAAATGGTTACAAACAGTCGGACAGTAATATTAAAAATTAAACATCGCGTCTATCTAACTAATCCCGAGGCCGTAATCAATAATTTGAATTTAATAAACTACAATCAAAAATAATCAAACCACAATACGTGTCAAACTATTGATTAATTAACTAATAAACCTGTCCTACGTTAATATTAATAGTCGAAATCTTCCAATGCCGTGTCACCACGCCAGTGTAATGTGTAGGAAACATAAATCACACCGCACAGTGTTTCAAAATCCATTCGGTTCAGTTCCAAGAAAGTTCATTAACAAGTTAACACGTATTTTTTGTCCACAAACGCGAATTTTTCACCATGTGGTGACAGTGTTTGTGAAATGTGAGATTGTATTGGCACACATCTGCTTTCAAGTTTGAAAACTAAATATCTTTTGTTTACAAAATTATTGCTCGCTGATTTGGAAATCCTTACTAATATATTACATATTATTAATGTAAATGTGAGTTTATTTGTTTGTTTGTTACGCTTTCATGGTAAAACGACTGGACCAATTTAGGTGACATTTGGTATGAGGATAGATTATAACCTAGATAGGAGAGGACATCGTTTTTACCCAGTTACGTAAAGTAGTTCAATCCTTACTTCCTTACTAATATTATAAATGCGAAAGTAACTCTGTCTGTCTGTCTGTCTGTCTGTCTGTTACGCTTTCACGCCAAAACTACTGGACCGATATAAATGAAATTTGGTACAGAGATAGAATAGACCTTGAGGAACAACATAGGCTACTTTTTACCCGGGTGCGCTAAGTAGTTCCCTCGGGATGCGGGTGAAACCGCGGGAAACAGCTAGTCAGGAATAAATATCTGTGTAATCAGAGTTTCAAACTTACATTTGTCATAGCTTTGTGCTAGTGAATTACGAATATCAATTTTAAATACTGATACTAACGAAAATGAAAAACATTTATACACGCACTTAGCTTTCACATTAAAAGGATAAAAGGACCAAAATATATACGAACCAGAGTTCAAATGCTGAACGCATATCCTTTTCTCTCATTAAGAAACAGCGAATAAATCGTACGGTGACATTTTGTATTCTTATTTATGAACCGAAGTCAGTACCCAAAATGTGATTTATTTATACAACTGAATAAAAACGGGGTATAGTTATAGCATTTATTTAAACAAATTTTATTTACGGCTCAATTCTAAATTTCAGCTTATTCAATTTAAGTAAAAATTGCTTAATTTTGCGGTTATTGATTTATTGGTCCTTAAGATAGTTGTATTAAGTTGTTTATTTTAAATCAAACATGTTAATTTATAACGTGTGAAAAGATTTATCTATTTTTCCTCAGTACTTTTTATATAATGCAAATTAGATTTATGCATAAAATTCATATTAATAAACATGAGACGCGAGTTAATCTCAACTGATTATATTGTCAAAGATAATTATGACAGCTACATAGTTGTCTCTTTAAATTATCAAGAAGGAAACTGAAAAAAAAATCTTTCACGTAGTTAACGTTCACAATTGGAATCTAAAAATATAACAATTACACCATTCTATTCCTGTGAAACAGTAATTAAAGTGTAAGACCCTTAGAAGTAATTAAGTGAAACACAACCGGAAGTGCACGCATATGTGCACAGCTTGACGGTTTTAAGTTTCTTATTCTCCATCTCTTTCTAACAAGTACAAACAACTATCATAGTTTGACCCCTCGTCTTAAACATTTTGACAAGAAACGAGTGTCTACATGTGTTGGTTAGCTACCACTATAATTTTGTGTCAATATTGTGACGCCCAATTATGGTTTTGAACTTAATTAGTGACGTTGTTAAGTTGAAGTTCAATTATCGGAATGTTTTGTAAAAAAAATGTGTTCTGTTGAGCTCATTCCTTCTCGAGAGACATGATGATTATGGATGAAGGTGTGTAAAACATACTTAAAATTTGAAATTCGTACCGAAGGACCAAATTTTTATAAAGAAAAATCCACTTTTTAGTAGTTAGTCTAATTTGATAAAAACAAGTTACTAAGAACAAAAACAGAGAAAGAATAACTGAAGAATTTAATTTAAACTTGCCAGATTAAAAAATAAAACAATATCCTACCTTAACTAACAACACATAACTAATTTAAAATTGACTTAAACCCAGTAGTGCTTCAAATCACAGTTCTAAACCACTTCCAAGAAAAATATATTATAAAAATAAGAAAATAAACGAGAAACGTTTATGAATAAATCATCAGCGATCATCTCGTGAAACACAATCAAAAAGGACCATTAGAAAGAGATAGAAATGTTTATGTTAAACAAGAGTGAGGGAGACAGGTGTTACTAGTCCTTCAAAGCTGTAATTATGCTGTTAAGAATATAATTTCATGTTGTTAAAGCGATGTATGCGTCACATTACAGAGTTTTATTTTATTTTCAGATTATTAAGACGTTTTCGTAGTCGTTTGCACTGTGTTTAAAACTTGCATTGAGGGGGTAAGTTTGTGTTGATGACGTTTAACCGATATTAGTCTTCTGTTACTATCAAATTAATAAACCGAGGAATCAAAATTCTCGCTCGGAAAAAAATACATCATTTTACCTTTCTACATTGTAAGAGGATCTCATTTAGACACTTCGTCTGAAAATCCTATGGAAACTCTTTTCATAAGATCGATGGGATAGGACATAAATATATAGATAAAAATATATTCCAATTACGAAATATAAAAAAAAAATAAGAATTACAAGAGTTAGCCTATGTAGTGTAATTTACGTGGCCATTATTATAAGACCTCATTATCCATAGCTTAAAGATAAACACGCATCGCTGCATCATCTCAACGCGCTTATCAAATATATGCCTCTAATCATATAGATTCGACTATTCTTTTTACATCCACTTAATGCATTCATTTTTTTCCAGATCTTTCAATCAACTTTAACTCCATCAAAAATTAAATGACGGGTGTATCTTTATCGTGTATTTTTTTTAATTCCGTGAACTGGCATCAATCGTTGCACCGACTACCTGAGATCACACTCTTGCACCACCTTTGATCACAGCATAAAAACATCGTTAGTAAACACCGTTTGTTTTTTGCAGTGTCCTAACTAATGATCGTACTAATCGTTTTATGACATTGATGATTTAATGAGAGCAGTTTTTTCTCTGTGAATTTTAACAAAGTGTAGGCGTTACTGACGTTGTCTAGGAGACAAGGAAATTGGGTGTCAAATGAATTTGTTGGATGTGTTTTGTTTGAAGATTTTTTGTTGCTGTAATTAATATGTTGAGAGATATTTTTTAAAGTGTGTTCAGTAATTGAATACGTGTATGTTTAAGTAAGATTCCCATGATTTCTAATCACGCCATCACTCAAATCCGAATCAATACCTATAATTAAACACAAAAATATTATTTCCTTTATATTTTATTGACCTGTGAATATTCAAAATGGTGAGGCCGTAAAAAATACCTACGCCGCCATTACAAATTCACGTCGTAACGCCTTCATCTCGCCGCACATTCGAATAACAACCAAACTCATAATTTACAGCGAGTCTCATTAGTATACGCTGTTACAAAGTCACTACGCGCACGGCCAAAGACGCCGCCCAACAAAGCCATTGACATTCATATATTAACGCTAAACGTGACCACGAAACCACTAGATATCGAACATCGAAATACTAATTTTACGCCCAATCGACTCGGATAAAAATTAATACATCAATATCAAATGGACTCGGATCGACCTATCGGTTTTGATACAAAAAAGAGTTCGCTTGGACGCAGCGATCATTCGATATTCGTCTGTACGAAAAAAAACTTAAAGACAGTTTTCGAATGAGGTTTTTGCGCGCGGTTGCCACAATGTCGTTAGGGTGACCATAGCCGGGTAATGGAATTCGTGGCTGAGTCGATTGGCCTCAAATTCGATCGATGATATTTTTTTTTCTTTCGTTTTAAAGGACACGAATGTCGTTTTCCGCCGGTTCTCATGACGATGAAGACATAAAAATTTGGGAAGTCGAAGCGGCGCGTCAAAAGGAGACCACATACGTTATATTCGTGGGATTTGGGTATTATTTTCTTGTTGGGTCGTTCGTATGTCCGCAAAATTGTTGGCCGCTGACGCCTTTTGCATCAACCTATTATTTTTGGGTAAATCGCCCGCCTTGGAGCCGGCAAAGCGTGATCAACAAATCAAATCGTTTGTGCTTTTTTTTCATTTGGAACCCGCCGCGTGTTTGTTTTCGTACGTCCGAGATGTGATTATTATGGAAATTTGTTACTTAAGTGCCGCCTCCTCGACGAAGGATAGATTTTAATAAGGATGACTAATATTTTTATGAGTGCAGCACTTAATCGTTTTATGCCATGCTTAATTTTAACAAGCTGTCTTACAACAATGATATCACCCTATTTAAAAATATATATTGAAAGCATCATTATATTTTAATTTATGTAATGTTTAATTGTATACAAAAATTACCTATTTTTTATCGTATTCAACTACAGTAATGCGGTTCGTAAAATCCCTCGGAACATATCTCAGTATGGTGCAGAATTCCTTCACAAAAAGTAGTTTATCACCACCGTTTTACATTGAATGCTTGTCTATGCAAATAAAGCTACAGCTCCATGTCCAGAAACCTTCCACATTATGTAGGGTGCCCAATTAGCGGCGACATATTAGGACATTCCCAATTTAGTCAGTATGAAATCTGTTCCCGCGAAATAGCTCGTAAAAGACATCCGGTACTACATTAATCACATACGGTGCTAAGCGGCCACTTTATATTCAAAATGGTCTCTACACGGTGACAACTCAATCTTGCCTTATTACGGACAAGGTGACTAAGGCCAGGCTAATTTGTGGCCTTTAAAACGGACTATGAAGACGTTTATATTTTATGTTTATTGAAATTAAATAGCTTTGGTTTCCAACGTTTAGATTGAATATTTTTAAATTTTGGTCTTTTGAGACGGATTTGGTTTAATAGATTAGTGTCATTTTATTTTAAAATGGTTATTAATATCTGAAATGTCTTAATCTACTAAATATGTCTTTATACATCCCACACATTAAATATGAAAGTTTTTATGTTTGTTAATCAATTATACCTTAACGGCTAAACTGATTTGGACGACATTTTAACATACTTAGAGTTAGACCAGGATTTATTTTATTCCTATAAGTATGTGTGGATTTTTTTTTAAATTCATATTTTTTTTGTTCTAGGTTTAGAGTACTTAAGTGCAGCTAGGAGTTTACACCCGGAGCTGCATGCGGGCAGCACGCTCGCTAGCCAGGACTTCCAGCTTAGTTTAGAAGGTAAACTTTCTTTATTCTACAAGCTAATTAATATGTGCTAACATAATATTAGATATAAATGCGAAAGAGTTTGTTTAATTGGTAAACATTCACCGTAAAACGTTTGAACGGTTTTGGATGAAATTTGGTATATAAGAACCCTGGAGCCTCCTGGATCCAGGTGCGTGAAGTAATTCCTTTAGGACACAGACGAAACCGCGGGAAACAGGTGGTTTATTATAAAACCTCCTTTTATAATGACTACTAAAGAGTGAATACTGGTACTCAGCTGCATCCGGTTAAAGACTGGAAGCCGACCCCAACATAGTTGGGAAAAGGCTAGGCAGATGACTAAAGAGTGATTCTACACTCTCAGCTCATGGTTACAACAGTATGCAGGCGTCACAAGAATTTACATTACGTTATTTAAGACTATACAAAGTATAATATTTTCTGTGCTCCTCTTGAGTTTCACGGACATTCCTTTAATATCAAAACTTTTTGGTATTGACAGAATTCTTATACGTATCTTCCTTATTATTGTTTGCTCGATTGGATATGCGAAATTTATTGAGTACACACCTATTAAGGTCGGCTTTGAATAACGATGGTTGCCTATCAATGTATGAAAGCAATGAAGTATCGATGCTAGCCATACTTTTTGATCTATCGATATATTATGTCGTACCTGCTATCTGCATCCCGACGAAACTAAGTACCTACTTCGTGCACCCGGATAAAAAGTATGTTATGTGATAATCTTGGTTATAAACTATGTATGACGTATCATAGTTTATCCAAATCCATTTCACACTCACACACTATCGCATATATTCTGAATAACATGTACTGCAATTTAAATGATTAATATCGTTGAATGCCACCGTCCGCATGTTCTGATGACTATATTTGCTCAAATTAATTCTACTGATATTAATTTACTATCGTCTAAAATTAAAATATACAAACTCGACGCTATACTAATTCTAATATTATACTTACACTTCTTAATAGTCCGGAAGTAATTTAGTCCTTAATAACAGTGCAACGCTTATAATTTAGTCTATCAATCATTTCTTTCAACTTTAACAAATTTAAGCTTACGAGCCAATTTCCTTTCGTTATTATTTAATTCGTATTAGTTAATTGACTGGTAAAAAGCATTCGCTAAACACTACCTAGCTACTAAACAGCAATCAGGTTCTTTGCGTACATAATTTAGAAAAACAGATATCCCTGTCAGTTAAACACGGTCCTCCGTTGTTGAAATGTAAATACTCCTTCGTTCTCTTGCTCCCTAGTACTCCACGTACTTATTTGGTCTTTGGATCTTTACCATAAAAATCTAAAAACATATTTTTTCCATTTTTAGGATCAAGAATAGCCTCACCGACCAGGTTAAGGCTATCAGGAGGTGCTATAGGGGCATCGGCTAACCGAAAAAGAGCGGTGTCCTGGAGTCCTTATTCTGCTGAGTCCCTGGACCTGGCAGCTGTGATCAGGGCGTCTCCTGCCAGCTTGGCTGTTAGAGCACCTTCGGCAGCTTCCACGGGCAGTTATGGACACCTTAGTGCCGGTGAGTTTGAAGATCATTGGCACTGTCTTGGTACTTATTTTCTTTTGTAGTTATGTCTTGTGTTAGTTATTTAAGTTTATTTGTGTTACTTATTTCATTTATGTTGCGACAATCCTCAATTTGCTTCTTAGTATTAAATCATTTGTTTAATGCAAAAGATCTGAGGCTGGTGTGGAAAGTTTATGGCGAGGCCTTTGCCCAGCAGTGGGACAATTGGATTGGAAAGGATTAGAAGTGCATGTTTTCCTGCACTCCTTGAAGAGATCTTGTATTCTTAGTATTCGATCATATATTGCTTTATAATATCACGGAAGTTAGTTATAATAAGTTAAACAAATTTGCGACATTGAGGATTGGTTATTTTTGTACGCTTGCCTTGCTCCGAATGCCTATTTTTATTTATTCTTTATCTTAAATCATGATTTATTCAACTCCACATAATACAATTTCGTATTTTTTTTAATTTCCAGGAGCAATATCCCCCGCACTTTCTCTGTCGCACGCGTCTCTTGCGCAGCAGTTGTTGGCGCGAGGGGGCGTGGTGGGGGGCAGTGGGGTGCTGGCGGGTGGGGTCTTGATGGACCCTGCCCACCAGCAGGCAGCGGCTGCCGCGGCGCACCATGCCGCGCATGCGCATCTTGTAGCGGGGATACATAGGTAAGAGAAGATATCTGATAAGTACAGTCTGTAGACCGAAACGACCGGCCAGGTATCGAATAGGTCTAGCGAAACGAGCGATATCTGAGCGTTAGATTATTACATAAAATAGCGTACATCAAATAGCTTTAGATACTACATAGTAACTTCTCGCGGTTTCACCCGCATCTTCAGTAAAGTCTTCACGCACCCGTCAAACTATATTCTTCCCCAGAGTACAAGCTATATCAATACCAAATTTCATCTAGAACTGTTCAGCTTTTTTACCATCAGCGGAATACTGACAGGCAGACATAGGTACAGATTTACCTTCAAATTTTGTAATATCAGAATCAGCTCATATTTTAATATATCTTCAGCCTGCAGCTTTCTTACAGAAATCGTCAATTTATTCAGGACGAAAAGTATCCTATTTCATCTCGTTTAATCTACATCTAAAAAGTCATCAATCCGTTGCTCTTACTGCGTCATACAAGGACAAACTAACAAAAACACTTTCGGATTTATTATTAGTAGATACTTGGGCGCCAGTAGCGATTACTCGCATCGGCGAACACTTTGACCTTTACCGTCATCAGAATTTGAGTTGCTGGTATTTCTAGATGATTCTTATCTTTGTGTGGTTAGACCATTTTCTGAAGCTTTGGAGAGTTCAAAAATGTTTTTGCTATGCCAAGAATTCTCGGATATATGACTAAGCTAGAATTACAGCGTGATGTCAATGTATTGGAATTTATAGGACCTCGATTTGGTTGATTAATGATTAAAGGGTACCGACACTGGCATAGTTCATGCACCTAGTTGTTATCTTAGAACATTACTAAACACAGCTAGTTTTAACTTTGTTGTTATTACGATTATGGTAATTAATTGTTTCAAATAAGTACTAGAAATTCGAAACAATAGAACCGTTTAATTAAATGCACAAACACTACATGTGCTACTGTCTTCGTCATCATAGTGATTTGTATTACCTTATTCAAAGTGTCAAACTCATATTTGTATTAATTTCTTCGCGATTTCGATCAATAAGTAGGTACTATCGCGGACGGAAGCGCTCTCTACCACCGCCCCTTTGACCTTGAATAGACGAATGAAAGACAAGATCGGCCGGCGGCCGGTCGAGCACTCTGCAAAGATATTGAAGAAATACTACAAACCTGATAAAACTAAGACCATGTTTATCCTCAGATCTCACATATCATCTCCGACACAACTCCTGATGGGTGCTCCTGTGGATGTTAGACCTGGTCTGACATTGGATGGCACACCACCTCAGCATCTGCAGCAATCGCCGCAGCAACCCGAAGTCACCAGTGTTATGGAGGCTGACAGGTAAGGATGGAAGGACCAAAACTTATGAACCACGAACACTGTTTGCATTATTATCTTAGCATCGTCTCGTAAATAATAGTCTAAAAACATACCACTCCTTTTTGTGGGCAGTCATGTAATTAGGCAATTTGTATGATCTTTTCTTAGTGATAAATATTACTTACTAACTGCCTCTATATAAACCTGAGCTTGTTACAAAAATTACCTTTGAGGTTTTTTGAAGATTGGTTTAAATTGTGATGTTGCAGTTTAGATTAGAATTAACGTCAACTTATTATTTAGCAGGAATACTAAATCGATTTAGTTAGGATTGGAAAACGAAGCTAATAAATTTAATTGCGAACTTTTAATCTACAGCGCATCAGGGATGACGCAACGGAAGTCGCCACAGATCCTGATGGGCCACCGGGACAACCATCACAGCAACAAGCCCTTATCAGCAGCAGCAGAGAGCACGGTCCACGATGGGCTCGACTCTAAGGACGAACCTGGGGACTTTATTGAAACTAATTGTCATTGGGTATGTATTTATTTTGTTTAAATACAAAATCTTTCTCATACACGAGATTTTATTTAAGAAATTTTTACTAATTAAAATGGTACAAGCACAAATATTTCTTTGCTAAAAATATTTTTATTATTTCCTGCAGGTGGATTGCAAGCTCGAGTTTCCAACTCAAGACGACTTAGTGAAGCACATCAACACGGACCACATACATGCCAGTAAAAAGGCTTTCGTATGCCGATGGGTAGGATGCTCTAGAGATGAAAAGCCTTTTAAAGCTCAGTACATGTTAGTTGTACATATGAGAAGACATACGGGAGAGAAACCCCATAAGTGTACGGTGAGTAGCGTATTTTGTTATTTTAACTAGTAAGAGAACGAAAAATCTTCTTGTCTGTAAAGATTACACTTGTAGGTGAATTAATTACTCTGTAAGACTTTCAGGATATGAACATTATTTTTCTTAGTTTGATATTGCCTGTCTAGATTAGGGGAGACTTTTTGGTCCTATAAGCCGCTTGGTATCAAAGGACCAGTAGTGGCCAGGAATTTTATACTATTTCTTTTTATATCCCTAGTTATTTTCCCAATATTACTGTTATGTATTTTTAATTGTTATCTTTCCCCACAGTTCGAAGGTTGCTGCAAAGCTTACTCCCGGCTAGAAAATTTGAAGACCCATCTTAGAAGTCACACGGGTGAGAAACCTTACACCTGCGAGTACCCTGGATGTGCGAAGGCCTTCTCGAATGCTAGTGACCGAGCCAAACATCAAAACAGGACGCATAGCAATGAGGTAAGTTCATTTTTTGTACTTCTTAGAAATACTTTGATAGTCTTTAGAAAGAGTTTGAGGTCCCAGGATAGAAATCCAAAATCTAGTATGGAAATTATTTATGATAAAAAGTTTAAAGCGGAAAAAGATGATCAAGATTTTGAACCTAATGATTAAAACCTCTTTTCAGAAACCGTACGTTTGCAAAGCGCCAGGTTGCACCAAAAGATATACAGACCCTTCATCATTAAGGAAGCATGTGAAGACAGTGCACGGAGCTGAGTTTTACGCCAGTAAGAAACATAAAGGTGAATATTATTTTATATTCATTTCTTAAATTATAAGAATCGAATGAAACCATGTATTATTTCCCTTCTAAAAGAGGGAAGGGCTAAATCTTAGTAGGAGAAACGTAGGCTGACTGTTTCTACCATGTTTATTCTTAATCTAATCGTTTTGCTGTTATACCTCACACCATATTTTCAATCTCCAGGTTGCAGCCGTGGTGACGACTCAGCAGAATCAGGTGGTGGCGGGGCCGGTTCTTCGCCCCGGTCAGAAGAGGGGGGAGTACCCGTTGGAATACGAGGACACACGTCATCAGCTTCTGTCAAAAGCGAGAGCCCAGCATCGCCTATTCCGCATGGACTGCATACTCCTGCCCATCAGGTATTTGGAAAATCTCATCAGCTTCTGGATAAGGATTCTACAAGTTAATTTCAAACAACTATCTGAAAAGTAGTAGGTCCTTTTTCAATTTATCCTGACACTTCGCATTTGTTTTGCCTATCGTAAATCCTAGATCTAATTAATTCCTGAAAAGGATTTGATTATTATTAAATAGTTATCTTGTTTCTTCCATCAGCTATCAGCGCAGTGTGGAGGCGAACTGGACTTTGGAGGATCTGGTCTTGGAGGATTTGGTGATGAGAATGGAGCACCTTACTTCAGATTAGATGGAGAGGTAAGTTTATATGCTTAGACATTATGGTCGTAATGGTCATAGTAGTACCACTGCGAGAGTTAGTTTGACATCCAACAAAGAGATTGCTGTCTTTGTTTAAAGAACGTAAAGGTGTCTCGAATACCTTAAAATATCGCATTTTTTTTAGTAGTCTAACATGACTTATATGCCGATAACGAAGCATACCGCCAAGGAAGCTTGTATTTAAGCATCATTACTTCGGTAGTCTCTTTTTGATTTTGAAATAATCCCCTCTTTTTCTTATTCAGGTTGAACAAGAAGTAGTAGGAGAAGTAGGACAGCTACCTCTAATGCTCCGAGCCATGGTTGCCATTGGAGAACCGCGTGCGCACCATCATGCTCCAAGGTTTGGTAACAAGATGGCCGTTGCAAGGCTCATGCCACCTCCTCACCCGGATATCGGACCTGGTTAGTACTTTAGAACTAATTGTTTTAGATAAATTAACCATTTTTGTTCCTAGTGATTACTTATCTTAACACAACAGGTTTATAAAATCTAATCTATGTCTCCGTAATCTTTATTACCAGGTGGTGTCCCGGGAAGAACCGAGCTTGGCAGCACCAGTGTAGCAGTTGAGCTGAAGACAGGAGTTCCTAACACTAGGCGAGATTCGGGGATTTCTTCCGGCAGCAGTCTCTATAGTGCAAGGTAAGCATTTTAACTTCATCTATTAACCAAAAAATAGTTTTACCAATTTAGTTGCAGTTTTTAATTCTAGATCACTTAAGCATCAATTTGCTTTTGGTTTGGTCCTAGCTATTTGGTTTTTTATCCTTGGTCCTTTGTTCCTGGATTCGATATCCAAGTCAGAAATATAGATTTTAAACTTTTCTCTTGTAGTTGGCTGACTCTTATTGATTACATCGAGCTTAACATATATAGTCTTAGTCTAAATAACTAGTCTTCATCTTTGGAGTATTTAGGCTTGATGTAAAAAAGCATTTATTCTTTTGTCCAACAGATCATCCGACATATCCCGCAAGAGTAGTCAAGCATCAGTAGTATCGGGTGCAGTAGCGACCACCACGGGCGTCGCCGGGACACAGCGAATAGTGTCGCAACACACTACAGTGTACGACCAGCTCTCGCCTGATAGCAGTAGAAGGTAAAAAAAAAATATATGGAGAATGATATTTGAAGCCTCAAACTGTAACATTGAATAGCTCCTACCTTAGCCAAAATATTAGCCAATAACTTAAATGGCTCTGAGCCTTTTTCTAATTAAAGCTTGTGTGTTTCAGATCTAGTCAAGTATCGTGTGTGGGTTATGCGCCAGCGCCGTCATCAGCGCTCGCCGCCGTGCAAGCCGTCAGAACATCTCAAGGCAATCAGGTAATAATTTGGACTCAGTAAGCTCTTCTTTAGTTTGTCTGCTCTGTGAATCCAACAAAACTTCATCAATTTTAGTTGTAGTACTAAAATTGATGATGTTACCTTAAGCTGACTTATGTAAAAATAGGTTTGCTTGTTTGTTTTATCTTGAAATATAATTTGGTGATTGATTAATTTATCATCCATTAGTCAGTGTTAGAATGCTAAGACCATATTTTTATTCCAGGCTGTACTCCTCCGAGGAGTGACCTGTTCAGAAGTCAGGGCTGAAGAGCTGGCGCTGGAGCTTGACCCTAATGTGCAAGTGAAAGAAGAAGCTAGGAGGCTTTCAGAGCAGTCCAATTTGAGTGATCAGGCACAATACCAGCAGTATCCTTGTGGAACTGATGATGTGGTAAGTTAATAATCAATATTCTTTCAGTAGCTTTTACTTATATCAAGGTGACATTAATGCCGAAGGCACTTCAATGAGTTTTCTCTCAGCAGAATATTAGGAATAGGGAATTGATACTGAATGCCGTAATAAAGTCGAAGGTCCCAATGGTGTCATGGTCCATGTCCAACTCCGGCTATTAAATAAAGAACCAAATTTTAATTTCCCTTCTCTTTTTCAAGGGTGACGCTCCATTCCCGTTCAAGACAGAAGATGACCAGGACACGGTGACGTACAAGGAGTCTCGCTCCAACTCCACCAACACTGTGGTCATCACTACCGCGCAGGTCCACCACCCCAACCAGGAGGTCAATCTGGAACAGGTACGAAATCATTAAAACTTTACTATAACGTGAAGAATAATCCAAAAATCAATAAAATCAATCTCTTCTTTTTTTCCAATAAAAATTATCTCCTATTAGAATATTTTGGTAATAATTTATACTTTTATAAATTGCAGGTTGCTGAAGGAGAGATGGTGGAGAACAAGCTGGTTATACCAGATGAAATGATGCAATATCTTAACCAATCAATATTGGCAACGGAATCGGTAAAACCAGCTAAAACTGACTCCACCAACCAAACTGAGCCGGAAACCCCTAAAGACAAGGATACTTCAACCAAAGACAATACGACTAGTGACGTCCAAAACACGAACAATTCCAGTGACAAAATCAGTGACGTAGCGACCAGTGACGATTCTCTACTTAAAAACTTAGGTGCCATAGGAAGTGATCTCAACATAAGTGATATTCCAGTCGATTTAAGATCTTTAGACGTTAGTATGTCGGGCAACAGCGGCTCTTTACTCAACTCAAAGTCGCCAGACGATAAGACTACTCCGTTACAGGAGCAAGTCATACCAGAAGTTGTTACAGAGAAATGTGAGAAGGAGTATACAAAACCACCGTCAAGCAACGTATCGACAAATCCTTTACAGTCGTTGCAGACAATGACGGCCAATCAAACCGAACAGACGAACAGAATGCGACCAAACCCATTACCTCAGAAACAGAACACAATGAGTCCTAAAACTGTAGTCATGAGTCAAAACGTTTTAAGTCCACAGAATTTACCACATAGTATGCTGAGTCCACAGAGTCTTCCTCACAGTGCTATGAGTCCTCAGAGTGTGATGAGTCCTCATAACGTACCTCACAACGTGATGAGTCCTCCCAGTGTATACAACGTCATGAGCCCGCAAAGTGTGATGAGCGTCATGTCTCCTCAACACAATGCGATGAGCCCGCAAAGCATGCAAAGCTTAATGAGTCCACAAATGCCTAATCAGATGATGATGAGTCCAAGACACAACAACATTGGAAGTCCCATGTCGCAAAACATGGCTAGTCCTATGGTAAATATGGCAAGCCCAATGGGTCAAAATATTGCTAGTCCACACAGCCATGGCATGCCAAGCCCGATGCACCCAGGACTACAAAGTCCAATGGGACAAGGTATGACTAGTCCTATGGTACAAAACATGTCGAACATGTCAATGAATGCGCAGGTTCAGAACCAAAATCAAATGATGAACATGAGTATGAACCAAGGTCCTCAAATGGGAGTAAATCCAAATTACATTAACAATAGAAATTGTAACGCTAAAGTACCGAATAGGAATAACATGAACCAATATCATAATCAGAATTATAACCAAGCTCCGCCATACCCGGTTCAGAACCAAAATGTGATGAGAAGTCAAAACATGCAGCAGTACCAAATGATGCAGCAATATAACCAGAACCAGATGCCTATGCATCAGATGGGAAATCAGAATATGGTTTATAACAATCAGATGAACTATCAACCCGTGAGTTATCCAAACCAAAGCAACCAGATGCATCCACTACAAATGTCAAGATCGTCAATGATGAGTGTGGATAATAGCGGGAATATGAGTCGAGGGACGATGAATAACTATTGCGAACAGCAGAATCAATGTCCTCCGATACAGAATCCTCAATATAGCCAAAATATGCAGTACCCTCAACCACCGCCATATAATTCGGTTGTCAACGCTGCCAATGTGATGGGCCCACCTCCTCCTAAGAACAACCATCAGTATAACCAAACGATGCTGAATAACAACCAGTATTACAATCACCAGAGGCCGTACAACCAGTGGGACTACCCGGGAAACCAGTTCAATAAGCACAACATGCAGAAGTCTGTACAGAATTCCATCAACATGTCCACTGGGAGTCAAAAACCGATGAACGGAGCGAGGGCACCCATAAACCAGCAACAGATGAAAAGCGAACAACAAACTGACTGCAGTATGAATAGTTTGCGAAGTCAAAATAATCCTACAAGTGAAGTCCAAGTGTGGGACATCTCGCAATCCCAAATAGAAGCAACGAATGGAAGAAAGAAGAATCCTAATGCTAATAATACCATGAGACAAGAGACGTATCAAAGAACGTTGGAGTATGTGGAGAGCTGTGAAAACTGGAAGAGTTCAGAGATGGTGTCGAGTAGCACCCATCCACTGCAGGGTGGCGACAACATGGTTGTGAACGACCTGCAAACCTCGCTGTCTTCGTTTTATGAAGAGAACCAATACCTCCAGATGATACAATAGTCCAATTTTTTGATATTATTTTAAATTTTAAGCCCAGGGAACATCATACCTATAGGAGATTGAGTTTTAGTCAATACAGAGTCGTTTTACGAAACATGAACACTTTTTTAATTAAGTTTTTTTTTGTAATAATGGCAGTTATTGTATATCTAAAGTAAGTAGTTCTAAGATCTGTTAATGGTGCACAAGAAACTAAAGGTTGTAAATGAACTTTTCTCATACCGAGACTGATTAATTTTATTATAAATTTTAAGGGCTGATTCGTTTTTGGCAAGTTGTTTACAATAAAATAATTAGACAGTGATTTGTTTTTAGCTTTATTATAGACTTAATAACCACAGGACGCGAAATAAGGCTGGTCTTTGTCTAAATAAAAGGATTTGTGTTCCTTGTCTTTCTTTGGTGTTTTTGTCTTCATTCATCCAGCATACTTTTGAAATGTAAAATTAACAGAGCTTTTTAGAAAATAAAACCTAACGCATAGATCTATCGATAGCCATAAAAATACAGCTACTACAATATTAAAATTAGTAAGTAAAAACAACGGTCCGACTACATGCCTCAAAAGTATTTGGTTTGCTATAAAAATTACACGAAATTCGTGGTTAATTAGTCTATAATGTAAAGGAATAAAGTCAATTATAAATTCAATTAGTTAAAAAACAGCCGCTTTTTTGGAAGTCGGTTAAAAGACAATGTTTGTTCTAAAAGTCTTAGATGATTGAATTTTTAGGAATAAAGACGATGAAGCAGATATTTTGATATTAAAAAGTACAGTAGATCTAAAATACTTTTGTTTAAAAGACAACGTTTTATGCAAGATTGTACATAATCTGTTAGGTAAAGTCTTCCAAATAGATTTTAGTATGCTAAGTTAAAATTATAATGCATTTACATATAACTGTTTATGTATATGTTAATTATAAGTGCCTTTGAAATGTACATAAGTTACATTGTACATACTTTAACAAGGAAAAGAGTGCCTTATGAGGATTAATTTAAGTTTATTGTTAAATATTAATCTGTAAAATTCATACAATTTGAGATCTGTAGTTTGCATGGCTTGGTGTATGACTATAGTTTTAGTTTGTAATTTTATTACTTTTAAGGTACATTCTGGCTTTAAGAGTAACTGTTTATAGTGTTCATAATACAATTAATTTCCATTAAATATTTTTCATAGATCTAAGCAGAAAAAGACATTAAAATACGATTATTTCTGTGCGTTATTTTCCACGTCGTATTTTTTGCAACGAATGACAATGTCATACCCAAGCCATTAAGATCTCCGAACAATGAGTGATCTATGAGATTATAAAATAAAATTAATTAAAATATAATTTTTGTACAAAATAAATCGCCTTTCCTAGAATTTTTACATAGTTGTTGAATTTTGAATGTAAGTAACAATTAAAATTTAATTTAGTTTTTATTTCTAATTTACTTAAAGCAATATGGATCATTGTTTTGATAACATTGAATCTCTTACTTTATAATATGAGATTACTAGATAATAAGTACTTGTTAATGTTAATTTAACGCACAATATGTAGTAGGATGGCGAACTGTGTATGTCTAATAAATTATTTGTTTTTAATGTTTGTTCATAAACAAACTGTACATCTGTGACGATATTTTAATGAAACTATTAAATAAAATTTTCTTATTATGAAAGTAAATAGTATTTTTTTTTTGTGATTTATTTTTCCGAATATCTAATAATTAATCATAATATATTAGGTTTGTATTGAGAGAAAGACTTTTCAAGTATGACTCGCAGTATTGGCCATTAGTCAGTCTATAATGGTATTCATACTATGATATATAGACTTAAAAGCTGGGTGGTAGTTGCTAGGCAAAGTAGGTAATGCGGGATTGAAGATCTCAATATAACATTCACGGATTGAGTGTTTTTTTTATTCAAGAAAAATGTCACAAAATTGATAATAATGCCGAAGTGATAACTGGAACTACGAGACATATAAGTTATCAACAGAAATAATTGATCTAAATCTTTAGTAAGAGGTATAAACCAATATAACATATTAAACATGAGAAACAAAGATAAAAATACTGTTTTCAATTTAAATCATCATCATCTGCCTAGCCTTTTCCCAACTATGTTGGGGTCGGCCTCCAGTCTAAACCGGATGCAGCTGAATACCAGTGTTTTACATGGAGCGACTGTCTTTCTGACCTCCACAACCCAGTAACCGAATAACACGGTACCCCTTGGCAAGACTGGTTGTCAGACTTTCTGGCTTCTGACTACCCGTAACGAATGTCGAAGATCTACAAATGACAACCGAGACCAACAGCTTAACGTGCTTTCCGAGGCACGGAGGAGTCTTGCTATGACAAAGATGGTCACCCATCCACGGACCGACCGCGCCAAACGCAGCTTAACCTTTGATCGGTCGACGGTGCGGCTGCTATATTTATGTAAGAAACGAGTAGGTATATTCCTTTCAAAAATCACTTACGATGCAAATACTTTTTCGAACCAAAAAAAAATTTTTAAGCGCCGCTGTTTGAATAACGTTTGAGAATTCATTGCTGAATTATTCGAATTTGTACGCGACCCAAGCAAGGATGATCATCAAGATAATTCCAAAAATCTAGTGAAATGTACTAAGCCAATACATTAACATAAACCCATTTTATTGATACGTCTGCTGGCAACGGTATTCCAAAATAAAATTGTTCTATTTTAATTCCCGGCCGGTGACGTAACTCAGCGGAATGTAAACTAGTACGGGGTTATTTTTGCTATTCTATTCTAGACTTTCAGAATGACGGTCGTGTTCGCCAATGTCTATTGTTTTTGTATTATGTTTAAGGATTCTTTTTGCTTAGCCTTTTATCTTATCGTCTTGTAATGAAAACTGCAAGCAATGTAATTTCATCGGTATAGCGGTTTTACCCACGTCAAGAGAGAACTATTTGACGCACTCGGATATAGAATACTAGCTGTTTCCCGCGGTTTCACCCGCATCCCGAGGGAACTACTTAGCGCACCCGGGTAAAAAGTAGCCTATGTTGTTCCTCAGGGTCTATTCTATCTCTGTACCAAATTTCATTTATATCGGTCCAGTAGTTTTGGCGTGAAAGCGTAACAGACAGACAGACAGAGTTACTTTCGCATTTATAATATTAGTAAGGATTCTATGTACTGCCCTAGGGTTAAAGCTATGTCCATACCAAATTTCATCAAAATCGGTTCAGCAGTTGTACCGTGAAAGCGCACAACAAATTACTCTTTCATTTACATTGCAGGTACTGTAATTTTCGTTGCACTATATTGAGCTCGGCACTCATAGTATATGTGGTTGAATATCAATATTTTACATGAAACAACTGTTATTTAGTCTTCACCTATGTAACAACAGTATCTGATATTCGCGATACTAAAGGTAGCCTTCTCGTGTAGACGGCACGTTCGTGTCTCAGAGAGATGTCAGCATAATTGACGGGGTCCACCTCCAAGGAGCAAGAGGAGAGAGGAGCAAGCCTGCCGTGGGCTGCGGGATGTTCGAAGGAGTTACTGCAGCCCCGGAACACAGGGCGAAGGAAGGAACATGGATGGGTTATAAGTCAGTAAGAGTCTGACACTCCCTCCCACTCCGCCCACAGCGGGAGGTGTCATTTGATGATTTTCTATCCCTAAAAAAAGGTAGACTTAGGCCCAAGCCGACAAGGTAACAGTCCGATGAATTGAAAACAGCTGTCTACTATACATTCAAACCTCTTTCTTACGATGGACAACATATCATTTGGGTTTTTTATTTCTAAAACGGTCGATTACCAATCCGGGGTTGGCCAAGAAGTGGATAACATTAAAATTCCCGTATCGGGGTTAAAACACGTTTTTATTTAACGGGCCGATTAGGTACCTAATCATCTTTCGGTGAACTTGGCCCTTAAGAATCATAATCGTAGAACGTAGGTTTAGACGGCATTATTTTTTCCGTATACCGTACCTACACGGAAGTTTATAAAATAAAGTAGGTGGCAGTAGAAAAATATTAAATAATTCGATCAAAAAATGTCACTACACTATTTGATAAAATTTCGTGTACGGTATACGCGAAAAATAGTTGAGTCTGAACTGTGGTGGGTAGAAAGAAGGCGAACGATCTATTATGTCAAAAAGTCAAGTTAAAATCGAATGATGTAATGCTTATATTCGATTCCGATTAATAAAAAAGACAGTTGATAATAAATCATTATCATTTGTGAAGTGTGAGTGGATCTCGTATCCAGTGTGTGCTGACAAGTATGGATGAACCAAGTTTCCAACTTTCAAGAAAAATGGCAGCATTCTGCAATTTCTGCGGCCTAAAGAATAAAAGGTAAGTTAGTGTATATTAATCAAATTCTTACGTACTGAAAACATTTTCTTCATGAATGAAGAAAAACGCCTAAATTACTTTTTTTAAACAATATAATGTAATACCTATTTCCTACGGTTTTATCCGTATTATTAGGGAACTACAATCATGTATCCACGATTCTATGCCCTTTCAAGTTTCAGTCTATCTTCATGCCAAGTTTCACCCAAAGAGGTTCAGCACTTTTCTCGTGAAAGTGAAACAGACAGAAAGACAGAGTTACTTTCGCATTTGTAATATTAGTAAGGATTATGAAACTTTATTAAGCAGTTTACCACACAGAACTACCCATGCAATCATAATCGTGTCTCTGACGTGTTTGTTTAATAAAAACCCGTGTATTTACAAAAACACCCTCCCACACATCCCCTCTATTTATTGTGACGTACTGTGAACCGAAATATTGACGTCATAACATTATGTAAAGGAAAAGCGACGAGAGAATGAAAAACAAATGCGGTAATGGTACATAATTGCAATTGTCGACTAGATGATGTTCTGTGTTCCAAAAACATATTAACTACGATCATAAAGGCCGAAAAAGATTATAGAAACGCGACACGACACCACGTTTCGACACCCGATGTGCACCATGAACATTACCGTCACGTCGCGTCGGATGGTTCCTAATGTGATTCTGATCATAGAAAATAGTAGATTCGATTTGACTCAACACGCGTCGCGTTGCGTCGGGTCGCGTCGCGTTTCAATAATCTGTTTTGGCCTTAATGCTTACATGGAAACTTTTTGCAAAAATACAACCGACTTTAATAACACTCCAAATTGAAAAATTACTAATATATACCATTTTTAAGTTTCTTTTTAGTGAATCGATTTGTAATTTATCTTAATTACAATATCCTAATGTCTAGTGCTCAACGCCTTTAATAAGGGTGTACTCTCCTTTAGAGGCGTGATGTTATGTTATGGAATGGTAAAAACAATACATAGGCATGCGATTGCGGTCCCTTGCTGTGGATAATAGAAGAATTCCATTGTCAACCTTCATCAGATCTAAAATATGCATTCAAATAACGAAAACCCCATTCAAATAGGATCAGCAGTTTCTGAGAAAATCGCAGACATACAAACATATCTAACATTACGCGCGAATACTGAACCTCCTCTTTTGGAATCGATTAAAAATCTAGGTTCGATTAGAGGAAGGGCATATCATGCATGCATGAATGCATGCACGCACTTGTTCGTCACCCTACCACAATATCCTACTACTAAGCAAAGGGCCTATACCTGTTACGATTTACAATTAACAATTTTGGCCCGATGCGTCATTAGCACATGCTTGGCATACGATTCAATGATCGCATTATGATGTCATCGGCAGGTATAAAAGTATATACTGAAATCCACCTGATGCTATGCCATATATAGAGGAGCTCGTGGCTAAGTAACAGCCGCAAGGGTCGACCGATCAAAGGTTAAGCTGCGTTGACTTTATGTCCGCGCCTCGGAAAGCACGTTAAGCTGTTAGTCCTGGTTGTCATTTGTAGATCTTTGACAGTCGTTACGGGTAGTCAGAAGCCAGAAAGTCTGACAACCAGTCTTACCAAGAGGTATTACCCGGTAACTGGATTGTGGAGGTCAGGCTAGAGATAGGCAGTCGCTCCATGTTAAATACTGGTAGCTGCATCCGATTAAGACTGGAAGCCGACTCCAACATAGTTGGGAAAAGGCTAGCCAGGTGATGCTATGCCTTATATAAAATGCGCTAAAGAAATTCTAGCTATGAATTTGAAGTCACTCACTGCTGCATGGATCGTTAGATAAGGGTTTAGCCACGCTGGTCGCTGGTTGAAATGAAGGAAAACGTCTGAAAAATTGTGGTCTGTGAATGTCTGAAAATACTCCACAGAAAATGCTGATGTTTTTTACTATGCTGAGTTATTCTTACTAATATTATAAATGCGAAAGTAACTCTGTCTGTCTGTCTGTTACGCTTTCACGCCAAAACTACTGGACCGATATAAATGAAATTTGGTACAGAGATAGAATAGTCCCTGAGGAACAACATAGGCTACTTTTTACCCGGGTGCGCTAAGTAGTTCCCTCGGGATGCGGGTGAAACCGCGGGAAACAGCGCGGGAATACTGGTAGAATATGGCCCCCACTGTTGATGAGCTTTTAAATATTCCAAAAACCCAGTATTTTATTATATACTAGGTGCATTTAGGAATACACAGTTCTATTTACTAGCCTGCTAGCTGTAATAAATTATATCTAAACGGGGTGTTCTAGTTGTCTATGAAGCTGTTTAAAATTGGCAAAGATATATATTTTCCAGTATTTAGAGTAACTAGTTATGTTCTTGTTTTTCTGGGAGCCTTCTTATTAGCCAACTAGTTTTTTCCCGCAGTTTCACCTGCGTCCCGACGAGACTACTTAACGCACTTAGATAAAAAATAGCCTATTACAGTCTCCTGGATCCCTTCTATGTCCGTACCAAATTACATACAAATCGGTTTAGCCGTTTTGCCGTGAAAGCGTAACAAACAAACTCACAGAATTTCTCTAAAACACATATAATTAATGCTCATTTACGACTGCAGATGCAAAAGTGAGTATGTTTGATCTAGATGTTTGGTATGGAGATAGGATGAGGAAGAATAAAGGATATTTCTTTTGCGTGCTTCAAATAGTTACCTCAGGATGTATGTGACCAGTTAGTACATAGGCAGCCATGTAATACTAGTCAATAGATGTAATCCTAGCATTTGTAAAAGATTTTATGAAAATATTACCTTGCTTTAAAAGCTTTTTCGCTTATAAAGTTCCATTACATTATTCGAAGAAGATTCTAAATATCCTCACAAAAATCATCAACAGACACTTTTATAAATATTGAGACAATCAACCAGATCAAAACGGAAACATGATGACGCGAACCACGAAAACATTTTCAACAATCTTTTTTCATTACGAAAATGTTTACTCACATTTTAACAATTTAAAAGTAACTATGTCTGTATGTCTTTCACTTTTATAGTAAAACGAATGAACCTATTTAGATGAAATTTGGTGTAAACATAGATTTAAACCTACGGAAGGACTTACGATAGTTTTTATCCGGGTAAATGAATTAGTTCTCTCAGAATGAGTGCCACCGCGCGAAACAACTTGTACTCAATCATTCTATTTAAATTTTACGCATTACGTTAAAAGCGACGCGGATGTCTTAAGAGCGATAAATACAATAATTAAATGTTAGAATAGTCTCCTCTCTTGGCACTCAGTATTAAACTAAACGAAATTATAGTACACACATTGCTGAATTACAAAATGGCGATTACGTAAAAACTGAAATTCATAAAGTATTGCGCAATGGGATTGGATGAGAGACAAAAATATAAGCTGGAAAGAAAAACAAATACAATTTGGGATTTGAGATTCAGCGTACATAATATCTACGAAAAGTCGTGGTATCGCGAATATTGAGGAACCCACCTTACAAGCATGTATTTAGGTTCGAAATTAGCAATTATTGTGACTTTTTCAGAGTCTAATGTAACTTTAAAGATAATATTGGACGCCACTGACTAACGGTGATTGAAAAAAATATCTGTAATCGCCAATTCGCCAGTAAGCTTGGTGATTTTTGGTGAGACTGAGGTCATAATATAAAATGATTAAATGACTTATTGGTCATGCTTAGCTCAATCTGAACATTGGATCATTTTAACGTAATACAGACATTGTTATGTTATAGAAGAGAAATAAAAACCTATTTTTGTTTATTATGTTCGATTTAAAATTCATGCTAAATTGATAAATTATGATATTAACATTGCACTTCCTGTTCGTGCGCAGGAGTTGACGGCGCGCGTGATTTCTCTAATTTATGGTTATCATGTTAGAAACAGATGTACTAACTGAAAATATCTTCGGTCTCGTACGTAACGATGAAAGAATTGCCCGTTTTACACCATTATAACATGTCATTCTGTGGTGTATATTGATATGAAATGAACTGTGTTTCGCTAGTTCAGCCAGTGTTTTCTTGCTTCTGTAAACTAATTAGATCGAGCCTAGATTTTCATGTATAATTTTTCTTTTTTCGGGAAATCAACGCATGCTATTTCGCAGTATTGTATCCAAACTTAAAGATCACAAGTTGCAGATGATGTCGCACGCAGGAAGAAATTAACAATACAGTACAGGGTATGATTCGGCTATAGGACACTAAAGCAAAAGCGCTTTAAAATGCATCCACGTAAATTAAGTTAATGTAGAACATTATTGTGTTACTTCAATTTAAGATACAATTTTACTTAGAAAGTATATATACTTATGATTTAACCTTTAGATAAATGTAATTACTATTTCTCTAACAACCTATTCATCTAATATTAGATAGTCATATTTATTTTTATATAACGATTTAGAATAAGATATCCCATAGCTATTAAACATATTTATTAGATTCAAAACTATAAACATGCTCTCTCATAACTCTTCATATTAATAGCCACTTCCAGGAGAGGAAAATCGTCAAAGAAAACATCATCACAGCTGCATTTATAACTTTATTCTGTTTCTACAAAAAACTTGCACTTGATTTGTATAAATCTGACTTACCACGTGATCAACCCACTAACACAGCAAGGGGTACAAGGATCCCAACCACCACAGCGGCCAGGGAGGCTATCTTGTACTTGTGCTTCCGAGCGTTCACATTCATGTACGCTTCGAACCTGTAGAATCCATTCACGTCGTAATTCAACCTCTGGTACTCCCTCAACTGATTAATAAACCCCGGGTTGGGGTTGATGAACCTTCTTCTCTGCCTCACGTACACGAACGCCTGCTCGAAAGTCAACTTATACTTTTCCATGATATACGCGATGACCAGGGTGGCGGACCGGGACACTCCGAAATGGCAATGGACAAGCACGTTTCCTTTTTGGAGCCCTTCGTCGATGAAGGCGTTGGCCATCGGGAAGTAGGGCAGGAGATGGGTTTGAGGAGTGTCGTAGGCCCTAATGAAGAGCGTGCTAATATTGGTATCAGCAAAAGTGGATTTCGGAAGGCGATGTGCCTCAATTGTGAGCACATGGGTGATATTAAGGCGTCTAAGTACATTTTTGTCCGCTGCTGCCCTTGCATTGCTGAGGTAGAGACCAGGGATTATCTGACTGTAACAGGCTTGAGTGCAGAGGTCGATTTTGTGGTATATCGCTCTCCTGGACCAATTCTTGAGACCGGTGAAGGCGACGATAGGGTTCGGAATGCTGAGGAAAGCGACTATGAAGGCGCTTCTCAACATTACCAAAAGCAGTCCTCTGACACTTATCATAGTAGTGTTTCTCCTTAGTTTCACATGGTTTGATGTATTTTTTTTGGGTTTTTTCAAATTATTTTATAAAAGTCTGTCCACCGAATTTAGATGTGACATTTATGAAGAGTGATTTGACAGGGGATTTGGTTTTTTTCTGTCAGACATAGCCAGCCATAGTATTACTTTAATCCTCTTTGCTGTAAATAATCTTTACAGTTTAATAAACTAAACTTGAAAGTAATATTTACTTATTCTAAAACTTTTATTTGCAATGTTAAAGAATTTAACGGTCTATTTAGGAAACACAAATTGTTAGATTTCATAAAAACAAAAAGAGTAACAAATTAAAGTATCACAGGCAAGTCTAGACTTTTTGAGCAAAGTTTCAATAAATTTTCAGTTTAACAAGCTATCAATATTCTCCTGGAATAATTTCATTGCCTTCTGCCCAACTGAAAAGTTATGAGACAACAGCTGTTATTGGTATACTTTTGATGTGCTTAATTATTTGAAAGCTCAACACTATCAACCTTCTTCTTTACGATCCTCCAAAAAATATGACTCACTTAATTTCTACCTGGATTAAAGATTGGGCCTATCTCTAACCCCCATCACATACCAAAATCCACATCATACATCAAAATCCTGGCAAGAACTGAATCCGAAAAGAACCTACAATATAAGTCTCAATAAAACTTCGTTCAGCCACAAAATTCCTTTGAGTCAACAGTTGTATTTAGCTTCAATACCTACGTATACCTGGCGTTCTCATTCTAGTAATAATAACGAGCAAATGTGACCTACTTTGTATGTGGGGCGAGAGCGCGACATTGGTTAAATCATCGATACAGTGTGAGACGATGTTTCTTGTTGTAACGGACCTACCATCACGCTCTTTGTAACTACTGAGGGTAGCTAAAGAGAGACTAATTTTGCCCGGTCAATGGCAACAATCACGCTCCCAATCCTAGTCCTAACTAATATGTAATATGCGAAAGTGAGTTTGTTTGTTACGATTGCAAGGCATAACGGCTAAATTATTTTATTAATTATAGGGTTATAATTATAGGTTACTTTTTATCCGGGTGCATTATGTATTCGAGTGAAACCGTTGGAAATAGCTAGTTTATTATATAGACTTGACACAGCTGGCAAAATTTCTAGTAATGGAAGATTTTGATTTTAAATAAGTTAAAATCCTATGTGAGATAGAATTCTGTGTATGTATAACACTAGTAATCAGCTGAAGCCGTACCCAACATGGTTGGGAATAGGCTAGGCAGATGAGGATACGTGAAATAATCCATACTAATGCGAAAGTGTATCTGTTACCTTTTCGCGCTTAAACCACTGAACCGAGTTAGATGAAATTTAGCATGGGGATAGCTTGAAGTCTGGGGAAGGTCATATGAAATTTTATACGGGTGAGTTAACTATATCCATCGGGACGCGGACGAAACCGCGGGAAACAGCTAGTAATCTAATCTAAATCTAAATATATATAAAACTCAAAGGTGACTGACTGACTGACTGACATAGTGCACATCAACGCAAAGCCCAAACCACTGGAGGGATCGGACTGAAATTTGGCATGCAGGTAGATGTTATGACGTAGGCATTCGCTAGGAAAGGATTTTGATAAATTCTACCCCTAAGGTCACCCCCTTAGGGGTAGAATTTATCAAAATCCTATTAAAAAGGATAGGGAAGGGGAAAAGATTTTGTATGACACTCGGACATTTTTTAACTTACGCGGGCGAAGCCGCTGGCGGGAAGCTAGTAATAATATAAATAAGTAGGTAGCCATTTTAACTAGTACATAAAAGATAATAGCAACAATAATGATAACACCGGTTAAAATATTTGGAGCTATACCAAGAATATAATTGACACGCTGTTTCTTTCAAATTAGCCATTAGTATTGATATATATCGTTAGCTAATTTGTATCTTGCAGACTCTGATTAAACTGTAATATGTTCGAAAGGGTTACCGCACCCCCGGAAAAGTAAAAGGGAAAAGTAAAAAATATAAAAGGGCTAAGGAAGGAACATGGATGGGTTTTAGTCAGTAAGAGTCTGACACTACGGCGGGAGGGGTCATTTGATGATTTCCCATCCGAAAAAAAACCGGCCAAGTGCGTGTCGGGCCACGCGCATTAGGGTTCCGTAGTAGGAGTTAGTTAGTCGACTGTAGCTCTGTAACCGGTTAAGCCTACTTAGCCGTGATAGTTTTCCTTATAATTTCATTACATGTACTACGTTTGTGATTTTTTTCACATTTCTAGGTACAGCCATTCAAAAGTTAGAGGGGGGGGTAACTCGTATCGAACAAAAAATTTCACTTAAAATCTAGATATTTCGCAAATGGCTCGCTTAACTGAAAAATGGTCTTCACACACCCATAATATTTTTGAAAGACCTATCTAACGATACCCCACACGAAGGGGTACGCGAGAAAAAAAAAATCATCCCTACTTTACATGCTTGGGAGCTACCCTAAAAAAAAATATTTTTCAAAATTTTATTTTACCACTTTCTCGGCGTGATCAATATACATATTCATACAAAATTTCAGCTTTCTAATAACAAAAACCACGGAGCTATGCCGCGGACAGACAGACAGACAGACGGACAGAGCGAAACTATAAGGGTTCCTTGTTGGACTACGGAACCCTAAAAAACTGGTTGATTCTCTTGAGTTTCGCTACTACGCTTATCAATAGAACGAGAGGTAAAGCTACACTTGACTCCAACATTATTTGAATGGGTGATCATAGTTATCGAGAACAATATAATAATATGCCTTAATCAGCACGCTCCTAAACTGCTAGATCGATGCCGGACCGATTATAGTGATTCTTTTGGTGTGTTTGAGAGGGTCTCTGGATTGCTTAGAAAGTGTCTAAGGATTCAGAAAGTTTACATCACAATATTTTTTTTGATCTCCTCCTAAACTACTAGATTATGATTTTTTGTGTTTTTGAGTGAGTCCCTTGGTGGCTTAGTTTCGCCATTGGAACCCGGTAGGGTCAATTTAAGTTCATTTCTTTTAACTGACTTCAAAAAAGGAGGTTCTGTATTCGACCCGTATGTATGTTTGTATGTCCGCGATTATCTCAAAAACTACTAGGTAATCCGATTTGGATGGGGTTTTCGATTACACAGAACCTGCTTTTTTGAAGTCGGTCAAAAATAACTAATACATCGTTGTAGAAGTCGGTGGCGAAAATACACAAAACAATACCTAATTGGAGACACCGACTTTTAGGATGATGTAATAGTTATTTTTCAATTTTTAGTGTTTCTGAAGTCTGTCTTATTTTTTTTAACATTAATATTTTTTATTTTTTTTGTTTGGTCTTAATGATGTTTTTGACAATGTGCTTGACAATGAATGTATGACTAATTCTTTGAGCATCAGAGTCTGGCAATGGGCCGGAAAAAGTTCAGGTGAAGTAGATATATTTACCTCTATTTATAGATATAAAGTGTCCAACGATATTAAATTCTCGCGCTAAACTGAGAAAGAAAAAATCTAGCGAGTTTACAGATGTTGTTGATTGGGGTAAATAGGTTAGTGGCCGAAGTAGTTCTGGGAGAAAAATTGATGGAGAAATGTAAAAACCGAGTTTTACTTATTTCGACCAGTAAAAATTCTATACTACTCGCCTAATACTGGGGGGTTAGATCTGATCTGATCTAAGGTTCTAACAGGGCCTTTGTAAAACATTGTGAAATTCAAGAGTTTAATTTATTGTTTTTTTTAGAAAAGCTGGTACTGACAAGGCTGCTTGAACAACTATTTAATAAAAAGAAAGAAAATTTTTAAAAGCTGAAGCGGATATATTACTCTGTCCTTCTCACGTAGGCCAATGTGTCTAATAATAATGATTTCCAAGTTATATTAGGAAATATGATATTAGTGAAATATGATGAATAAATGGGCAGGCGAAATGAGAATAATATACATGTGTTTGTAAGCGCAATAACTTCGTAACGTTGCACGTATTAGACCATTTTTTTGTTGTATTTTAATTGTCAAGACAAAATTTATAGATAGGAGAATTTATGAAAATTGAACGGTAAAAATCCTTGAGAAATCGGGTTCAAATTTACAACTATCGAGTCAGCAATTAGATGACGATTGATCATTTACATCATCATCATAATTTGCTTATCTCGCGACAATTAATTGGCGTAACAGACAACGCTTAACAAACATACATAAAAACATCCAATCGCACTGAGTACCTCCTTCTTTTTTTAAGTCGATGAAAAATAGAGGTTAAGCTTTAAAATATTCGACTGAATTGATGATAATATAAAAACAAGCGACAAATTATTAGTTATTTAACTTTCTATAATGTTTTAGACAACTTATTATTATTATTTATCTTTCTTATAATCTTTGAGCAACATCTAGAATTCAGTTAAACTCGCCAAAATTCGTTAGTGATAATCTAAAATACCAACGATAACCAAAATAACTGTTTCCCTAGCAGATATTGGCTACAACACGTATTTTTATTCAGCTACATTTCGCACGTTATAAATCAACATATTTTTTATGCTAACTCTAGCTATTTCGCCCGCATTCTGAGCGAACTACCTTGCGTAAACGGATAAAAAGTATCCTATGTATTAATACAGGTTACAAATTATGGGTGAACCAAATTTTAACCTAATCCGTTCAGTAGTTTTGTTTGAAAGTGTAACAAAGATACGTACATCCCTCCACACTTCCACAACTATTATAAATCTGAAGAGTTTGATTGCTTGTTTGTTTGTTTGAACGCGTTAATCTCAGAAACTATAAATTTATAATAGTACTAGCTTCTGCCAGCGACTTCGTCCGCGTGGAATAATGGTGCTCCGCTCCTATTGGTCTTAGCATGATGATATATAGCCTATATCCTTCCTCGATAATTGTACTATCTAACACTGAAAAAATTTTTCAAATCGGACCAGTGGTTCCTGAGATTAGCGCGTTTAAACAAAATGACAACATTTCCCTTCACTGCTCTGCTCCTATTGATTGTAGCGTGATGAAAAGTAAACTATAACCAGCTCAGGAGTATGAATAATAATTGTACCAAGTTTCGTTAAAATCCGTCTAGTAGTTTTTGTTTCTATAACGTTTATACAGACAGACAGGCAAAAATTTTACTGATTGCAGTTTTGGCATCAGTGTCGATCCCTAATCACCCCCTGATAGTTATTTTGGAAATATATTTCATGTACAGAATTGACCTCTCTACAGATTTATTATAAGTATAGAAGAAGATATATGTTAATTATACATATGCATATATTAAGGATTCCCATACGATATTTTATTTTTACTTCAAATTACAAACATTTTCTAAACATATTTTTTTCTCTAAAACTATTGATGCTAAAAAAACAACACCTATACGCATTTATCTCTATGAGAGGTTTGGATAATGTAGAATGTTTTGAAGCTTTTTGAGCACAAATAATAAGATATTATTTAAATTTCTTCATACTGAAGAAGAAGCATAGAATCTTCCACATTTTGTCGGAAATTTCAACAAATTTAACGATGTCTGTCGATGTTATTGCTGAATTATTGCGCAACTCTCAACAAACACGTGTACCGTCTAATTCTGCGTGTCGAACTAACGGAGCGTTGACATTATATATCGTGGCTTATATAAATTTTAGCAGAAAATTCATACAATTTTGTATAATTTTCACGTAACACAAACTTCTAGCAAGTTTGTGTTACGGGCTTATTATAGTGGTTAGTGTTACTCATATCTACCTATAAAAGCGTTAAGTCATAAAATACAGTCGATCATTCAAAGTTAAGCGGCTCTCATCGGGGTTATTCCGCAGATGGGTGACCATTACGTAAGTCAATCGATGAAGGTTCCTTGCTGCGATTGATCTTGGATATAAGTAAAAGTCTTTACAAGTCTCCCTCTAAAGTCTGTTAAGTTTTGTTAAAGGGTATCATGTTAACCACTTATTGGGTGACGTCAGATAGGCATCAGTCGCTCTATGTAGAATATTAGATTCCAATTATTCGGGAAAAGGCATATATGACTCAAGTAGTAAGTATGTTAACAAATACTTAAATCACAATAGAATTTTACAAAAATAAATTAAAAAACACCAAAATTTGCTCTCCGTAGTAGTTAACCATATTATTTTTAGTTTCGTGCCATAAAAAGACTTACATTCACCACAAATCCGCTTTATCATCGTCCTCAGCCTATTTAATATTCGCCCACTGTTGGACATAGGCCCCTAACGTATACTTTTTGGTTTGTTCAGATACAGTCCACTCCCGACCCTAGCTCGACGAGCCAGCCCGCGAGCTGAGCTGAGCTAATAGCTTTAAAATTCCAGATTATAATAATCATATATATTCTGATCCAGCCTGTCCCTTGCTGTCCTCCCCCAGCGACGCCCTAAGCCGAGGCCCGTACCACACTAGGGCGTGCCCTTAGCGTGTAGTCGCTTAGTTTTGTAAGTTAAGGCCTGGCTGGAGGCCCGAAATTCACTTAAGGTACTTTACAGGCAAGCCCGGTTAAGCAGTCGACAACCTTCTAGGCTGACCTGCGAGACGCCATACAAAAAAAAAAACAGATACAGTCCACGGTAGAGAGCTTACCCAGAAGAAGCCTGTTCACTCTAACTTGAATGCGTTCGGAAACACAGACGCATGTTGAGAGTTCTACTCCTTATGCGAGCATTATATGCCATATTACCCGGTCCAGCAAAGCAGGTTTGTACGCAGAAATTCCAAACCTGAAAGGCTTCAAATCTGCTTTACTGTAGAAAGAAGAAGAACGTACTCCTAGTCTAGCTCCTTCGCAAGGTCCTCTACTCAAAATACACCATGATAAATAGCCACATTGATGACCAATGTACACTTGTGCTAATTATTTAGCGAAGGTTACTATCACATAAGCTGGCGAGAGATCTGCCAAAGGTTAGCTCCAGTGTCGTGTATCATACGATGAGTGTAATTGCATTGTATTATATACCTGTCTATGTATTCTCGTTCGCGTTTTGATTTATATGTTAACAGCGTCCGCCCGCGTAGTCACCTGCGCGGGAGTTGGAAAATAATTCTAACGAATATTATAAAAAATACGAAAGCAATTGTGTTCGTCTGGATGTTATTTTTTACGCTTAAACCGCTGAATTGTTGTAAATAAAATTTGTTATGGAAATAAATTTAAATCTGGGGTAGAACACAGAGCAGTTTTTATCCGAGTACGTGAAGTAGTTCCTTTAAGAACCAGATGAAGCCGCGTTCAAAAACTAGTCTGTTACGTCCCAACTATTACGCCTGTTTTCCCCAAATGCTTAGGCAGAGGTATTCTGTTCATAACGTTTAAGTCCTATGTAGTGGGCAGCTAACCTATTACTATCGACCGACCACATATAAAGACTGCGGGCTGTACCACTTTGCTCAACCGGGGAGTCAAACCCAGGCCCTCATGTCCAGCATTGGCGCTTGCAGATTATCGGACTTATAAGTCATTCACGATGGAAAATTTTGAAGTATTTTTTTTTCTCTTAGAGCTTTTGTATTCCTAGGTAGTTAATCTCTTTTAACAAAATATCTAACTCTTGCCTATCAAAACAAAGCTCTCATAAATTATTCAGCAAACAACTAAATCAAGGTTTTTGCAGTAAATTGCAAGTAACAGGTGAGTGGTTGTAAATCATTGGATGTTTTGTGAAGGACTCTGACGTGTACCTCAGTGGTACAGAGATTGAAATCTGTTTGAATTTTTTAAACTTGGCTGTGTGTCTGTGGCAGGTGTGTTTGTTGCTAATTATTCATATTTTTAATTAGAAATTATTTTTTATGCTATAGTAGAATATCTTTGAGAATGCTGTGGAACTCACAGCTACAATATATGTATGTACGTTGTATCGTATCATCCTTTGCAACTTTTTCACGACGTTTTCCATTGGCATATATATTTCTTTTGGAGTACATCATAAAGACTATTATAGTTAATTCTATTCTATTCTTTCAAGATGAATTACATTGGAAGTAGTGGTTTTGAGGGTAGTTCTTTTATCATATTGACGTTCAGAAGGTGTTGTTTTTTTATTACGGAGGATGGAACAAAGAGGTCTGTGATCCAATATTTAAGTTGAGACGAAGTCTAACTTTATATTTTCTTTAATATTAGATCTTGATAGTCTCTACGTTATTCAGTTTGGTCATCATTACGATTGTAATACCTTCATTAATGGCAATAAAAGTTGAGTCTACCATTTTGTCCAGAAGAAAGAGTAACTCACGAACACACCTGATATCAATCCAGGCCAAATCATTTAGGTTAATAGCATCCAATGCATTCGCATCTTTATACCTTCGCCGTATCGAAACGCACTATTTATAAGTTCTCCGAGATTTATACTAAAGCCTAGGTGTTATAAGTGTTGTGTACACAATGCTGGGTATTTTGGGAACGTCGGCGCGCGAGGCGGGCCCGTTCTCACCAGTTCAGTGGTGGCAGGCGCCGGTCGTGTGCGCTCCGACTCGGCTCGCGAACGATCATATACAGTGAGCAGTGATATAGTGACAACAACTGTGTAAGTGATGAGTGATGTTACTAATTAATGCTTCGGATGTCGCTCAGTGCTTCCGTGTCGCAGCACCAGGATGAAGTGAAGTTCATAACTCGGCTAACAACGCAGGCCTGTGCTAACACACTAACGCATGCGGGGTGTCCGTAGGGGTGCGAGTGGGCGGGTGTGGGCAGGGAAATTTGATAAGGCGAGCTGTTGGTGGAGCGGCTCGCCACTTTTGTATGCAGCGGGCAGGCGCGCGCGTCGCGCTACTATTTTTGACCGGCGTCGGGCGAGATATTTCGGCTACTCCGAGCCGAGCGCCCGCGCATACGCACGCCTCCCCACCGCCGACAATTTCTCGCAAATTATGTGAAACTACACGCTTTCCAGGACCAGAAAACAGCTTTGCATGCAGCTTTAAACACGTCCACTTAAGCTAAGTTATATTTGAACAGGTGACAAATGGTAATCTAAAAATAACAATTATAAATACGCATGTGACAGAATAGTTACGTATTTGCGAAAAGATTAATGATGGACACGAGATATCATCCCACGTCGATTCGGTAGGGTAATAAAAACGATTAACATTGACCAAGTTTATTTTTATCGTATTTCTATGTGGAAAATGTTTTGATACGGGTAAAATCGTGCGAAATGGTACACAGAAAAATATGAGTATTGCACCACAATTGTGAAATAAATAAAATAATGCCGAGGTCACCGATCCTAAGGTCACGTTGCTAATTGTCACCGTCACACTTGACATGTTTTCAGATGCTGTGACATTAGTTCCAGACTCTGACAGATCTGACCTCGATTCCAAATGGATCAGTTTAAAGATATTCTTTTAAGATGGAACATTTTTCAGCTAATCACTCTGCACTCTACACGAAACGATACTACATGTAATATTTTAAAAAAAACTGAAAAACTTACACACTACGCTACGACTTACTGCTACGAAATTTCGTAGCGAGCTCGTAGAGGAGCTACGCTTCGTAGAATAATTTTAGAAAAGCAGTTTTTATACAATAACAATTTTAATGTGCTATGATGTTTTAGACCCTGTTATTCATATAGTCTGAAAACCCATATGAAAATCTATATTATAATATCTAGAGATTTTTTAATTACTCTTATTTCGTGACGCGCTTAGTTCATGTCCTTGTACTATATACAATACAACTTTCTCGAAAAAAAGAAAGTTTATCGGTGTTTCTATAAACTTTAAATTAACAAAACTATGAATGTTGTTATAGATGAATTGATGCTGGTAGTCATTTAAACTTGTATGGATGAATTAAACAAACACTTTATCATTTCTTTTATATATACTAAATATACATCTTTCTAAATGTCCCGGTTTGACTCCTTCTAAATATGACGATAATAAAAAAAAAATTGACAGTACTTTAGTACCTATCTTAATTATACTAGATCGATCGATCGATAGATCGATCATTAGTATGAAAAATCCAATTTATACAACACACGTTAAAACTGTGTATAAAATACGCAATATAGTAAATTTCAACACACAAATAGCAAAAATCTGTCGATTTTACGTTATGTTTTTTTTAAGAAATTTTAACATACTTTTTCACTGAAATCTAATATGGTATTTTCTTACGAAATTTTAACAACATATTTTTACACTAAACTCTAAAATCATATTTCTATTACGAAATTTTACACATCATATTTTTTGATGCAATCGGCTGTACGTCTATTTAAAGGCTAAAATACTTTATTTTGGGTACACAGCACAAACAAAACATAGTGGTGAAGGACTGACAGATTGACAGAAAGACAGACAGCGTTGTACGGAACCTTTGAGCCTGAATGTAGGCCGACATATTGTCGTCTTGTCACGTCGTCTGTTTATTATATATATGTGTATATACATTATGAACTAGCATTTATGCGTTGAATACGGAAGATCGTATTTAGTATGACTGTAAATTTGTTTATCTGTATGTTCTATCTTGTGATAGTGATATCAAAAACAATATCGCAGATCATGTAAGTTAGAAAGATCTGTTTGCTCGCTTATATCTGGCTGATGATTCTTAGAACTGAAACTGTCCGTGAATTATCATTTAATCATTATTGACCTTTGAATTTATTATAGAATATGATGGAATTTCAAAAAATCTTTTGCAAATTTAAGATTATACCAATACAATAATCATTATATCAACAAGCCAGTTTTCTTCAAAAGAGTAGCTAGACCTAGAATTGCTTTAATAGCAACCCAAAGAGGTTTCACATAGAGACGAGCCTATTCTTGCACAAATTATGACACTGATCTTATACTGTTAATTTTAAATATGGAAAAATCTAACAATTCTTTACTTGATCTGATCGGTCCCAAGATCCTATGGACCTCATACTTGGCATTCGGTAACCACTACATCAAATAAGGAATATCATTATGATTATAAATTTCAAGTCAAAAACTAATATTTTATTTCAGTCAGTCCTTTTTTGGGTCTTATAAAAATCCATGTAGTTGTACAGTTAGCACAGAAGTAAGTCCTATGTAGAATATAATAATTAATATTAAATTACTAGCACCATGCATTACAATCCCACCGTTTTTTTCGTCTAGAACTTTTGTGGAAATACAAAAAAAGAACCCACTAAAGTTTCATCTCAATCAGTTGAATGATTAGGGAACCCAGAACAAACATACACACATTAATATTTATTTATGTAGTTTTAAGAAATATTAAGTATTTCACTCCCATCCTGAGGGATCTTCTACTACTACTACTATAAAAACTATCCTTTGTCCTTTCTCAGATTTAAATCTATCTCCATACCAAAATTCATATTATACGTTGTTCCAGCCGTTTTACCTTAAGATCGTAACAGATAGACCGATTTACTTTCAAATCCATACACTGTATACTATAACTTCAACTAATACTATTCATAGTTTGTATATCTGCCTGTCTGTCTGTTACCTCTTCACTCTTCAACAGTTGAACTGATTTAGATATAAAATTAGGTATGGACATAGTTGGGACCCTGGGGAATGACATAGGGTTGTTTTTAACTGGGTGCGTTAAGTATACCCCTCAAAGTGCGAGCGAAACTGCTGGAAAAACATTCTAATATTAAAAAAGATTTCAGTAACTCCTAAAACTAATCAATTTAGTACAGAATGAGTCATATCAAACAAAATGGTCCACTAAGAGGTACGTATCTGTGTGCAGGCGATGGGCCAGCAAGCTGTCAATACTTGCGCTGTAGCCATCATTAACTAACACGTTATCGAATGTGAGACTTTAGACGGCTGCCGATTCGCAGTTTAATAAACATCTAGGGTATGTAGATACATTTGATGTTGATACGAAGATTAAAGGGCTCGCTCGATTTTCAACCATGAGGTATTCAGGTTAATAAAACTCCTTGTCTTATGCAAAGGACCGTACGAAGAAGGGATGTTACTATAGGTCGCTTCTAGCTCCGTCTCTCCTGGCCTTACTGCTTTATCTTCACTTAAATATTATACCTTTCCTCAGCATTAAATGATAAATGTTCTATATTTTGGAAATGAGTTTGAATCCACATTTTTTATAAGTTATTTTTTGAATTGTATGAAGCCGGTGTTGTCTACCCAAAATAGTGATATATACCAAAACAAACTCGATGGTCAAATTCTCTTTTGTAGTCCAGATCATGAATATATAGGCTCGTGTCTTAAGTGATTCTTTGGTGAAATACCTTTACAGATTAGTGTGGGTCTGTCCAATCAACACAAGTGTCGTTCATTATTAAGTTCAAAAAAACTGGCCATTTGAATTGAATGAAATAAAATTATGATAAGTAAGCTTGTTTGGGTAAGCAATCTGGGTGTATCATAGGCACACTTCTGTTTATTCCTTCAAGGAAAAATAAGCGTGATTTTTATAATGATTACATAAAGCATTTTTATTACATTACGAGTAACATAATCAATGTCAATAAGAACGTCCCAAATATCTCAGCCGACCTATTGCCCTTGCAATTGACGTCACTGAATGAAAACAACTTTAAAAATACGAAATATTTAATAGTACTGAAACGCATTAATGATGTAAATGACATACATGTTTTTGCAATCACTATTCATGTTTGAGAGCGTGACACAGCTACTAACGTCGTATAGCTCCGTCTCCTTTTCACAACGAAAATAATCTTGTATTGGCACGTCATGGTAAGGCCCCTGTAATATAAGTGAAATTGTGTACGTATAGATAAAAATGAAAACTTGCCTAATACATGTCTTCCTTTTTCTGACGACAGAATTGGAAAGTGTATAAAAGAACAAGCTTTCCGCCAGCGTGGGCAATACGAATTAAAAAAAAATACAGAGTTTCATACAAACTTTGCCCTCCCGTTTCACCCTCTTAGGTGTAGAATTTCGGAAAATCCTTTCTTATCGAATGCCTACGTCATACAATGAACACACCCTCCAAGTTCCATGTCTCTACGATCTCTGCTTTGATCTTTCATTCAGGACAAACCATTTTACATGTAAAGATGAAATCTTCTTCAGTTTAACATAATTATTAGTGATGGCTTATTGACTGTCTCACTACTGGGCGAAGATTCTTCTCACAAAGAGAAGGAACGAGTATTGATTACCATACTTGCTCAAGATGTCCAGCCCCATATGGCCAGGTGTTCTCAGATGTTTTCCTTTAGTGTTAGTCAGTGACTTCTTAGATAAACTTATTTTATCGTGATGTCATAAACTTCACATAAATATAGTATTTTGTTTAGCTAGTATAGTAGCCTTGTCGGACACTATATTTTGAACAGTTTGGGGTTGAAACACTCGGCTCATGAGGTCTGAGCGATCACCTTCTTTTCAAAGAAATAGCCAAGCTCCTTGTCGACACTTCTTGTAACCCATAGCTAGGTTATCTTTAATTTTGATCAAATTTTATTTTAATCATTGCCATCCAACGTGCCAATGCTGCCAATCTCTTGGGTACACTCCCGGTTGACGGCGATGGGGATGAATTTTTTGACACTATCTTCTTATATATAAAAAATGCTGTTCGTTTGTCTCGCTAAAACTCGAGAACGGGTGGGCCAATGCAACTGATTTTGGTTTTGAAATGTTTGTCGTAGTCTAGTAAAAATATACTTTCCTGAAAACTATCTCTTTGTCCATCAACGGGAAAACTTAACAATCAAATGCAATAACGTCATAGGAAAAGTATTTGCAGCATCCATGTAGATCTCAATTAAGATCACGTCAGGTATAAAGTGCAATATACTCCTCACGTCAAGTGGATCATCGACCTGCCCCACTGGCACGTGGCGCCACCTGTTGGAACCAGTTCCGCCGCGAATTAGATGTGCTAAATGCCGATGACCGCCACCTCTTTCATTTACTAATTGCCTGGTACAATTTGGGACATGGTCTTTGAATAAATCCTGACTCCAGACTTATTTTTACTAATATTGTATTCGACAGTGGGTTTGTTTGTTAAGCTTTCACGGTAAAACGGTTGTACGAATTTGGATGGTTTTTGCCCCTGGAGATAGCTAAAAGCTACTTTTTATCTGGGTGCGTTGAGAAGTTTAGTTGAGACGCGGGTGAAGTCGCGAAAAACAGCAAGCTTACGTATTCACATACCTACTAATAATCTTATAATTAGATTTTATACTGTTTAGTTAATTTAGTACAGTTTTAATACTGTAAGGTTATATTCTTCTAAATATTTGATATCGTGGTAAAACTAGCCAGGTCAATGTTGAGGTTCAATTAATTATAAATTATTTGCTTTGTGCAAATGATTAGAATGTTCAATTTGAAAATGACATAACTTGGCACCTATTTAGATCTCAAGTCTTTTGTCGGTGAAGTCTTTAATCACACCTTATTTATCATAATACAAGATGATCCAGGTGAATTTCGTATCTCCTACATCTACCTTACCTACTAACTTTTTCTCACAGTTTAAAGCTTCCCTGGACTATGACAAACATTTCAAAATGAAAATCAGCTAAATCGGCCCTGGTCTCGAGTTTTAGCGAGACTAACGAACACAATTAATTTTTATATATATAGATAGATAGATTGAACATTTTCACTTTTATGTTTTTGGTGGGATATAATTTTCCATTTGTATTGAAACATTTTTTTTTTTCATTTTGTTTTCTGAATTTCAAATGATTGCTAACATGTTTTATTGGCAACTGCCCGTTATATTTAAAAAAAATGTGCCAAATAAAAAGTTAAAACTTTATGAACCACTCAAAGAGAAATCCTCGAGTATTTACTTAGCATTCTCAATTCAAAATTCGTTAAATAGTCTACTAAATCTGAGTCCCACTCACCACTCTACCTACTGGGGTATAATGTCACAAGACGTGAATATAAATCGAGTGACTAACCTCTCATTCGGTTCACGATGCAGCATCTGGTTGCTTGCCAACCTGATACCAACCATCAGATAATAAGAAGTGAACTTTTACTGTGTAATAAGCTACATTTGCCAACTGTCTAATGATACGGCTAATTAATACAAAGGTAGGTTTTTATGGCCTCACGTGCAACCTAGTGGCCTCGTGTACGAGTGTGCGGGTTCGAAACCTGGCAAGTACCAATGTGACTTCTATAAAGTCATATGTACTTTCTAAGTGTGTCTTAGATGTCACTGACTACCGGTGAAGGAAAACATCGTGAGGAAACTCGGACTTAAAAAAGTCTGAAATCCCCAATTCGCCTTGAGCAAGCGTGGTGATCAATGCTCATCTTGCTCATGCCTTCTCTGTACAAGAAGAGGCATATGCCCAGCAGTGGGACAATATATAGGCCGATGATGATGTGCAGCTGTGTAGGTATCTGAACTTTTTTTAGTGCTCGCACAACAAAAAATATTTTTGCAAGACCCTTTAAAAATCTAAATGAAAATAGCTATCTTATCATGCCCTACTTATTCAAGTGAGTTGTGTTAAATATAGCGTAATATAATTATCCACTTTAATATTGCAGATAGACCTAAGAAAAGTTAAGTAAAAAGAGAACTTCGTTCTAGCCACATACTGGACAGTATTATCCATAATTAAAATCTGTATGAATTTTAGCATAGAACAAACTGACGTTTTAATTAAAATATTCCCAAGAACAAAAATATGTCAGGGTTGAATCGAACTGCGATCATTTTAGTCTTTCCACAAAAAATACATAACATAAATATTCGTATAATAAATCTACACGAAGGATAGTTTAAGAATGAGGATGTTTATTTTCAAAGCTATTTACGAACAAAATATTAGTAGCGGAACCGAAGTCAATATTACTCGAAGGAGATGAAGCGATATTTTTGCTCGTAATGTCTTCAAGCGAGGCAATAACTAAACCAAATGATGTTAACGGGCTCTTAAAACATCACTAAAGTCAATTTCATGGTTCTGTTTTGATAAAAGACCACCCTGAAAATGTTATTCTTCACTAACTTTCCGCGTATTCACCCGCGTTCTGAAGAAACTATTTCAAGTACCCGAATAAAAATTGGCCTTTAGCCGTCTCCAGGATCTCATTCCTTAACAAATTTCATCCAAATAGGTTTAGCCGTTTTACCGTGAAAGCGTGACAAACAAATAAATTCATTTTGCATTTATGTATAATTGTTACAAGGACCTACTTCCGCTGGCAACACTTATTAATAATGGCTTATATGTTTTATTTATTTATTAGTTGATAAGTGATTTAATAAGTCGATTTATTATTTACATACTTATATTTAGTTAATATTACACCAATTTGTATATTTAGTAACAATAAGATATATTTTGTATTATATTCCATTTGATATGACAACACTGGTGACAAGTTTATAAAAACGGGTGTAACTGTTAGGTCGGTCTCTTTTCGTATTCTGGCGCTTACAATAAACGTTGATTTTGTACGACTGCGTAAGTTTCTTCACCACCAATCTCCTGCAGTCTCGCTGCTCAAATTGCTACGTGCCGCTCTTCACTGCCAGCTGCCCGTCATCTTATTGTGTATCCTGCAGCGACTTACATCTCAGAAGTGGGATGGAGAACAAATCGCTTGGACCCTACCTTCAAGGCCTGGGAAAAAGAAGAAGAAGCATAAGTTATACAACAACTGATGAAGATGAGCCCGAAAATGGTGATGATTTTTTTTCACGGCGTGAAGAAACGTGCCAGCTGAAGAAGCGAAGAATAAACCATTTGGAGGCTGAAATCATACCGAAATTTGACCCAGGTAAGAAAACTACAAACGTGAAGGGCTGGCTCAACAAAATCGACCAGCTTGGTGACATGTATAGCTGGGATGAGAGAGACCGCATATTCGTCATGCAAATTCGTCTACGTGGTGCCGCTCGCGAGTGGTATGACGACTTGGAAGACTATGCGGTCACATGGACACAGTGGAAAGAAAATCTGTCACATGCTTTCCCACGTTCAACGGATTACGTCGATCGGTTGGAAGAAATGCTTTCCCGCTCAAAGGAAAACGGAGAAACCATGACCAAGTATTTCCACGACAAAATGTCACTTCTCAAGAAATGCGGGTTGAAAGGTGATGCTGCTGCTTCTTGTTTAATCCGCGGTCTACCTATCGAATTGAGAGCAAATGCAAAGGCTTATCACTGTGAATCACCGGAAGAGTTATACTATGGCTTCTTATCATCTCTTGAGAACTACAAAAAGATCGAGGTCAAAAGTACGGAACAAAAATCTACCTGGCAACGGGGATCAAGTATGCCGAAGACTTGCTTTAACTGCCGGAAGACCGGCCATGAAGCGCGGGATTGCCGTCTTACACGCTGCCAAATCTGCCAACGCTTGGGTCACGCTTCCGCTGCCTGCTGGTATGCTGCCGGCACTTCGGGTGATGCGGGTTCCCGACTCCCTTCGCAGGCTCAACGCAGCGTTACACAGGTACGTCAATTAACATTTGCCACTTTTGATATAATAACTGACTTGTATAAAAAACATGTTACAATTAACGGAACAGCAGTACTGGCTTATATCGACACAGGAAGCAAAGTTAATATTATTGCGTTAAAAACTGTTGAAAACTTAAAACTAAATGTTTTACACTCAAACACATTGATGAGAGGCTTTGGGGGTTCGCAAATCGTTTCACTAGGCAAAGTACAATTTAACTTATGTATAGATGACCTATATATTAACGGTGATGCAGAAATTACCGACACAGATTTAAAAGATTTAAACCTGATCATAGGCCAACCAATTTTAAGTCTTCCTAATGTGACGCTAATTGCAAATTCCAAAATGGTTAAGTTGATAGCAATCAACGAACAAGATTTACAGTCTACCCACAATTTATCCAATATTCAATTATCTGCAAACGACTTTATAGAAAAGGTTCCATTATTTTTGTCTTATGATTTAGAATTACAGCCAGGTAGTACTTGTCAAATTTATGTGTATATTACGATTGAGATAAACAAAAACAGTTTACTTGTCACTCGACCCATTATCTTTGATTACGGTCATGAGTTTTACTTTATACCACAATCTATTCTGAATCATGGAAACTATTGTTTACAAATAACCAATTTGGGTGAGTCTTGTATATACTGGAGAGCAGGAAGGTTACTTACGAGAGCCGATTTGTTCGATCAAGCTGACGTTTTCATAGCTTCAAGCAGTCAATATTCTAACATTGATGTAGGACCGATAAGGGGCAAAACAGTTAATATTTCAGATGTTAAAGTGGGGGATATTGGGGAAAATTATTGCAATAGGTTACTTAAATTACTGAACAAGTATAGCGAATCTTTTGCCGAATGTAGTAACGAACTCGGTTGTACCAACTTGCTAGAAATGCGCATTACCACGACTACTGATGTACCGGTATATTGCAAACCCTATAGATTGTCTTATAAAGAGACTGAAATTGTGGACCAAAAGGTAGACGAACTTGTGTCAGCAGGCATAGTAAGGGAGTCCGATTCTGAATACGCTAGTCCTGTCATATTAGTTAAAAAAAAGGGGGGTGGTTATCGTTTATGCATAGACTATCGCGCACTTAATAACAGAACAGTTAAGGATCGATATCCGCTTCCACATATTGATGATCAGATCAATAAGCTTTCGGGTAAAGTGTATTATACAGCTCTAGACCTGGCCCAAAGTTATTACCAGATCAAATTATCTGAAGACTCTATACCTAAAACAGCTTTCGTTACACCTACCGGACATTACGAATTTCTTAAAATGCCGTTTGGTCTAGCCAACGCCCCTGCGGTATTTTCACGTCTAATACGAAAGGCTTTAGGGCCCCTAAACAACCAGTTGGCTATGTATATTGATGATGTAACAATCCCTTCGGTTACTATAGAGGAAGGTTTTGACTTACTTGAGAAAGTTTTTCAACTTCTCCAACAAGCCAATTTAAAACTCAATTTACAAAAGTGTTCTTTCCTACAAACTAGTGTAAATTATTTAGGACATGAAATTACTGCCGGCTCTGTGCGTCCAGGGCTGGCCAAAATTGAAAGCGTTTCCCAATTTAGGCGTCCTCGTAATGTGCACGAAGTGAGGCAATTCATAGGTCTTGCATCTTACTTTCGCAAATTCGTTCGTAGTTTCGCAGAGATAGCACGTCCTCTTACTCAGCTAACCAAAAAAAGTGTAGAATGGACTTGGGGCTTAGAACAAGAACAAGCTTTCAAAAGCTTAAAAACTGCATTAACTATGAGGCCAGTACTCGCCATTTATAACCCCCGTGCAAGAACTGAGCTGCATACCGATGCCAGTAGGTTAGGTTTAGGAGGTATCATACTACAGTACCAAGAGGATAGTTCTTTAAAACCGATCGCGTACTTTAGTAGAGTTACTAGTAAAGAAGAACAATGTTATCATAGCTATGAACTAGAAACATTGGCTGTAGTAGAATCGTTAAAAAGGTTTCGAATATATCTCGTCGGTATCCCAGTTAAGGTTATTACCGATTGCGCAGCTTTACGTAGCACCCTTATAAAAAAAGACCTTATACCCCGAATCGCCCGCTGGTGGCTAACTATCCAAGACTTTGATCTTGAAATCGAATATCGTAGTGGGGATCGCATGCGTCACGTTGACGCTCTAAGTCGCAACCCAATAGAAACTGCAACGGTACTTAGCATAGATAGTGATGATTGGCGAATAACCCTACAAATTCAGGATGATCATATTCAAAGTGTTATAAAACAGTTAAATGAAAATACACAAAATCCAGACATTGTTAATAATTACAAAGTAGTAGATAGTTGCTTATTCCGCAAAACGATACACGGTGATAGATTTGTAATACCCAAACTGTCAAAATGGAGTTTACTGCAAAAATACCACGACCAAATTGGTCACCCAGGATTTGATAAGTGTGAAAAAGCAATCAAATCTCAATTTTGGTTTTCGGGAATGACGAAGTTTGTTAGAAAATATATAAATGCGTGTTTGCAATGTGCTTATGCTAAAGGTAATTACGGCAAACTAGAAGGAGAGTTACATCCTATACCAAAACCAAAAGTTCCTATGCATACTATCCACGCTGATCATTTGGGACCGTTTCTCAAGACCCGTAGTGGAAATATTTACATACTTGTTGTTATAGACTCTTTTACAAAGTTTGTTTTTGCTAGACCTGTTCGTAACGTTAGCTCCGTAGAAACTATAAAAAACTTAAAAGAAATATTGTCTGTTTTTGGAAACCCGTCTAGGATAATAACTGATCGTGGCGTGGCATTCACAAGTAGATATTTTAAAGAGTTCGTAATCGAAAAGCAAATAAAACATGTTCTAAATGCAATTGCGTCCCCGCGTTCAAACGGTCAAGTTGAGAGAATAAATAGGAGTATTATTAACGGACTTAATACTACGACAGAAAGTGAATGTACTTGGGATGAAAAATTAGCTGACGTTGTTTGGGGCATTAACAATACCCCTCATAGCGTAACTGGATATACACCATTTAGCCTAATGTTTGCTCACACAAATACACTATTGCCTGCTTACCCCACGACTAGTACGGACGACCACCCAAATTCAATTAGGCATCTAGAAGAACGTAGAAATCAGGCTAAAATACGTGTTGATAGACAAATGACAGTTATGAAAAATCGCTATGACAAAAAGCACAAAAGATGTAGAAAATACAAAGTAGGTAATTTAGTACTATGGAAAGGTGGCTTATCTCGTGATCAAACGGCAGGAGTCACTAAAAAGCTAAGTAGTTACTACACAGGGCCATATAAAGTATCAAAAGCTGACCATTCCATTGACCGCTACACCATTAATAGCATAAAGGGTATAAAAGGTTATAAAAAATTCAGTGCTGTTGTTCCCGGTGATGCCCTGCGTCCGTATAAGCCATCTGTTTCCGATAGCTCTACCGAATCTGAATTTACAATATCTAGCAATCAAGTTAGATCTGTGTGAATCTGAATTACAATATTTAGCAATCTAAGTTATATCTGTGTGAGTCTAAATTACAATATCTAGCAATCAAAGTTAGATCTGTGTGAATCTGAATTACAATATCTAGCAATCAAGTTAGATCTGTGTGAATCTGAATTACAATATCTAGCAATCAAGTTAGATCTGTGTGAATCTGAATTACAATATTTAGCAATCTAAGTTATATCTGTGTGAGTCTGAATTACAATATCTACCAATCAAAGTTAGATCTGTGTGAGTCTGAATTACAATATCTACCAATCAAAGTTAGATCTGTGTGAGTCTGAATTACAATATCTACCAATCAAAGTTAGATCTGTGTGAGTCTGATGTACAAAAAAAAACAAATAATAAAAGTAGGTAGTACCCACAGAGGTACTTGTGCTTACCTAGGCCCATATTTTTTTTTATACTTTATAAAGAACTGTTACTGTTTTGTTTTCTCTTTTTCTAGGTGCAGAAGAATCCTAATCACCAACTACAAGATCGCCGTGGGGCACGTTCGATGCAGGATGGCCGAATGTTACAAGGACCTACTTCCGCTGGCAACACTTATTAATAATGGCTTATATGTTTTATTTATTTATTAGTTGATAAGTGATTTAATAAGTCGATTTATTATTTACATACTTATATTTAGTTAATATTACACCAATTTGTATATTTAGTAACAATAAGATATATTTTGTATTATATTCCATTTGATATGACAACACTGGTGACAAGTTTATAAAAACGGGTGTAACTGTTAGGTCGGTCTCTTTTCGTATTCTGGCGCTTACAATAAACGTTGATTTTGTACGACTGCGTAAGTTTCTTCACCACCAATCTCCTGCAGTCTCGCTGCTCAAATTGCTACGTGCCGCTCTTCACTGCCAGCTGCCCGTCATCTTATTGTGTATCCTGCAGCGACTTACATAATATCATAAGTCGGTTATTTTCATTATTAACTATAGACGTTACACATTTGCTTGATACATTTTGTATTTCACTACATATTATTATCAAAGTGATGCGAGTACTAATACGAATTTATTTAATTTGATGACTTAAACTAAGTCGTAACCTATTTTGTTCTGATTATGCCACAGAAATTAACAAAATGGCGTAAGGATGGCGCATTTATGTCAATTTCATGCTCTAAACATCATCATTCACCATTTTATTTATCTACAGTGAGAAAATTAGATCAAAATAGGTTATGATTTTGTTTATATTTTTCGTAAAATCAATTCCTACAGACTAAAACTGTGTCGTCTCAATCATTATAACGTTCTCCTCTCACCTGTCTTGGGTCGGTTCTGATCCTCTGAGCCAATACATTCCTGTCCATTGTTTGTACCGCTGTAGACATTAATTGCTCTTGTCACTTACAGATAATAATTTGTTCAGCCCAATCGTTTACTAGCATCAGGTAATTAATGTCTGTTTGTTGGCTTCGTATAGCGTATTGATTGACTAACACTCCTGTGTTACCTGTGATTGGTTCACTTTGCCAATTGTTATCTTAGGTCATTGTTGAAGTTTGGATTCAATTGCAATTGTCTCTTCATCATCTGCCTAGCCTACTCCCATGTATGTTGGAGTAGTTCCAGTCAAACCGGACGCAATTGAGTACCAGTGTTTCACGAGGAGTGACTTCATACCTGAAAGTACCTAAAAGTCTGATAACCAATCTTACCCAGGGGTATCATGTTACCCCTTGGGTTTTGGAGATAAGAGCATATCTAATCATGTTACCCCTTGGTAACATGATACTCCTTGGTAAGATTGGTTGTCAGACTTTCTGGTTTTTGACTACCCGTAACGACTGTCAAAGATCTAGAAATGATAGCCTGAACCAACGGCTTAACATGCTTTGTGAGGCATGGTAGAATTTCGGTATAACATGGATCCAAGGACCATTATTCGCAATTTTCTATTCTTACCATAAACAAGTGACTTTTGTTAGCGTTTCAGGTGTTGTGTATAAAAAATGTTGGTTGTTAATATTTGGGCCTACTCTTTCACACAAATGAAATGAAACTCTTTGTTTTATTTTTGTATAGTTTGTTTTTGTCGTTTCAAATTTCCATGGTTATTCTTTGAATATCATATTTGTGCCTAGTCCTTCTTCTAGTCTGGAATAACCATTCTTCGTTCAAGGCCAAAAGTTGGCTGGTTTGCAACAGATACATTTTAAGACAAGAGTACTTAATCTTGTATTTGTAATATAATATTATTCTCTTCTTTGACGAAGACGATTCCGAATCCTACGTTAGACACAAAAATACATTTTATATTGATCGAGCGAGCTGGAACTAGAATTGTTTTCGGCGAAATGATGTTGCAACAAAACAATGTTTCGTCGAAGAGATTGTCGATATTTGTATATTGATAGTTTGAGCCAATGATGCATTTGTTTGGTGATGTCATTTCTTTAGAATTGATGCAGAGCAAAGTTTCAAATAACAAAACACTAAAAACAAATAAAGACAAAATTTGAAAAATTGTTTTCTGCAAATAGTCTGAAAATGACAGCAGTGATAGGCTAAGAGCAGTAAAAGCATGGAAATTGTTTATGAAGGACGGACGAAACATGGACATGCCATGAAGAAGTAGGAGAAGAGATGCTAAAGAAAACTAATTTAAAGCAATCGTAGATAGATGTAAGTTGAAATTTCTTAAAAGAGGTACTGTAGTGAAGTATGAAAGTAAAGTCACGTTGTGTTAACATCAAATTATATCAGTACCAGCAAGATAATGACTGATGTACAATTATTATAATTTCGAAGATCTAAATAATGACTTCAAATCAAAAGTGCCTGGACAACCTTGTCTCAGATGACATAACCCAAATCCTTGAAATTGAGTTCTCAGTAATAATTCTGAATATGTTTGTGTTTATGCATCAGAATGGTTGATGTCTAAATATCTGACACACTTCCAAGCAGCCTGCAACTCGTAAAACAGTTCGTTTAAACATTTTATCAGACAGGCCGAATAAATGTCGTATAATGTAATATGAAATACATTTTATTGTGGCTCTCCATTGATTTTATATCATCGTTTGCTTTAGGTTCGTACAGTTTTAGTGTTTGTCCTATTAAATTTAATTGGTCGAGGTCGTGTTATTATTATTCTAACTGGATTTTCATGTTTTGATTTGTTATATGAAATTGTGCGAATTATGATAATTCAACAATTTACTTAATGACTTTTTCATCCAATTCTATGTAGTTTTTATTTTTAATCGGCTTCTTCATCCTTAGAATCTTAACCAATATATTAAAAAAGCGAAAGTGAGTTTTTTTGTTTGTTAAGCTCCCCGGAGAAACGGCTGAGCGGATTAGGATGAATTTTGGTATGGAGTTAGATGGGACCTTGGAGACGGTTATGGGTTTTTAGTAGTAGGGTAGTAATATTTTTTTTTTTTTGAAATGTCTGCATGTGGTTCTCAGAAATTTTGTATATAAACCGTTGAATACAATGCGACCGTCATAATCAACCTATGTACAATCTCCATCGTGATTTCTGGCAATGGATTGGAAACTGAATAGCAAACTTATAGTGGATTCGAATCTCAAAGCTCATTGACCTATAGTCTAACTACGTTACTATTCGATAAAACATTTACAATGTTTTAGACACGTATTGTTGAACGTACCTTTTTAGGTTAGAAACATTATCAATTATACTTAAAATATTTTTTTTATTTATCTATTTATTATCCACCTACTGCTACCACCACAAGATACGTAACTTAACCGAAGTCTATTTTAACCGGGAAAAAGAAGTTTAATGTAATACGATTACGATACAACGAGTGGTTATAATCGTTTTTGACTTGAAATTGAATGATTAATGATTTAAACTAGAGAGTAACATAATATGTACATGTGACGTAAAATATAAATGGTTTTGCTTCAAGTTTTAAGATTTCTGGAAACGCTATTATTTCAGTAAGACACGAGGGGTGAAGAGCACAGCATTCTTCATCTCTTTTTGATTTTCTTTTTGGTACTAAACGAATTGTCTTATGAGATAAATAACAGAGCCTACTCAAGATATGAATAGCTTCTTTATCTTTTCTACTAACTTCATTTATTATGTGTTCCATTTATCTTTTTCTTTATTTAGTTAACCAACTCATATGTCTATCTTATTAATATAGTTCAGGGCCTTGACTTTAAACATTATCGCTTAAATTTCTTTATTTTAAGATTTTCCATGAAATATTATGGAGGAACAGTTTGCGGGGTACCTTCATTGAAAAGGGAGGACTCTCGGGCCAGGCCGGTGATATTGCCTGGGCTACTGTCCGATGGTTGATGTCGGGAAGTAAAAGTCTAGTCTCGAGAACTCTGCTTGCGCGATTTAGAAATCTTGCCCCTCTCCTCATCATTCCCATATGGGAATGAACAGACAGGTGTCGCTACAATTTTATTTTATTGATTATCCCACTATTTTCCTCTTTAATTTTGTTACAGTGGCATCAAAAACAAATTTCACGACCTATCAAACCACCAGAACCACAGGAAATAAAGCTTTTCCACGGATTTTGCGCATGCTTTGTATAACGTTTTATGTTTCCGTTAAATGCTGTTCTAATGTACTGTAATGTTTCCTGAATTTAGTTGAACATGAACAGTGTCCGAACAAAAAATTAATGGCTTTTAAAGAAATCGAAATAGTCTTGATGATAGTTTCTAGCCGGAATAATAAAAAGAAGTTTGGAAATCTGTGGTTTGTTCCACAAAACATGTTTCTTTTTAAAAAGACTTTTTTTAACCAATGCATTTTAATAGAGTTTTCTCCATCAAAGCAAAATTATGAAACATCAGTTTCTATAGAAAAAAAAATAACTTTACACTTTCATATCACGAAGAAAAATTGAACAGAACTCACGTGAACGTTAATCTAACCAGAAAATTCTCAGCAAAACTGCGTCTTGTAAAAGCAGTCCTAACCTTCGGCGAGTGAGACAAAAATATCGCGCGGGTGAACCGACCGAACTATTCATAGACGAATTCATAGCAACAGAAGGCCTTAGCATAAATATTTTTCACACAAGATTATCACCTGTCCTTTTCGCACTCAAGCGGAAATATATCCACTGTCTCCCTCTCGATGGCCGCCAGCCAACACCCCGTCAAAGTAGTTACGAAATATGAAATCTAATTATGAAAAATGTTATAAATATATATTGCAGTCGCCAAATTGACTATTTGCTTGGGGTCATTGTTAGATGAAAATGAAATGGTTGGTGATTCAATTGCAAAATCTGAAACGTATGTGGATGTAGGTGGATTTGTGGCTATTCCTAGACTAGCGAATGAATGGGAAACTGTACCAGATGTGTGTATTGTCGTGCAACTTGGAAATTTATCGGACTCGAGTATGATGTTGTATTTTTTACATTATAGGGCTCAGCTCCTTAATTCTATCAAATCATTAACCTATCTTGGCTATGAATCTCTTCTCCGTGTCATAGATTTTGTGAAATTTTATTATTTGTATGTTCCTTGCATTTCATATAATCTCTGATCTTTACTTCTTAACTGTCTTCCAATAGTCTCCATATCTGTAAATAAAATAAACAATAATTATTTTATAAACTGCTCCAATTGTTTAACGGAAACGATATGCTAAATATTCTAAACTTTATTATTCTGAATAATTGACAATCATATCAAGATTGTTTTTGTTAGCACTTCATCTGTGGCGGCCATTCCAATCTTTCCATTATTTTTTTTTATTATAGAAAAAAGAGATTACAATGTTATTTTTATGTTGTTATTTTAATGTAATTTTTTATTATGTAATTAATTGTGAAAGAAAAGAGCTGAGATGAGCTTTTATCTTATTTAGATATACAATTTGATAGCATATAATTATATGTATGTGTATACCATTGTTATTCAAATACAAATTCCGATCTCCTTAAATTTGTTTGCCACGAAATTTGTAAACAACATAAATTATTAACATTGTACAAGCAATGATTTTCTACATCAAAACATTTGAATTTATTTTCTCGTCATGCATTATTTTTATTTTTTCTTAAGCTTGGACAGATGGGACTTCGTCAAGATGACTAGGATCGTCCTTATCTCCGAGTCGTTTGGATGTGACCTGATCTGAGTCACATTGCATTGTTAACAAGATGTCTTGGCAAAAAACGATATGATATTGCGTATTAGCTGTTTGTCCTTTTAGTATATTTGCTTGCTTGCTTGCAAGTATTCGCGTTCCTAATAGGTCTTAAATATTTAATAATAAATTGCTTATTCATCATAACAGCATTGTAGTACATGGTATTTTACTAAGGGTTGACAGATTAAGTGTAGGTACTAAAACTACAAATAAAATGGTGGTGAGGTACTGCATTCCCAGCTTGTTCATAGAATAACCTGTATAAGGGAGTGCAGTGCCAGTCCCTATAGGATATTATAATTAAATTAAATTAATTAAAGTAATATTTATCGTTTACTTTACAGAAATGCATTAATCTATTAAAACTACTTCGTCACACAAAAAAAAATAAGAAACTAGTACAATACTGTCACCAAAAAAAAAACATTTAACAAAGCCACAATGTCTGCAATAATTTCAAAGTTTCAAAAGCAAATTCATAGAATCCTATTTTCATCGTTGCGTTGTACACGATTACGTGAATTCTAAGAGGTTTCCAATTTTATCAATAACAGATGTTAGTCGTAACGTTCAGCCATCGATTTTGGGCAGTAATCGTGGTTACTCATAATGAAATAAAGTAATAAGCAATTACTTCCTGCGCGAAGCTATTATAGGGCATCCTGTATCTAAACAGAAACTATTGAATCATATAGACCAGAAACTCGATAAAGAGTAAGAAAAAAACCCGAAATTCTGAAAATGATTTAACCTTAGAGTACCGATATACAAGAACCTGACGAGTGACGATATGTCAATTACATGTATAGACCCGTGAAACATGACCTGTCATGTATGATAACAACCTACTTACTGACCAATCTCTATATGCTATACCACAGGATACTACAATAAAAGAGGAAGAAAACACAAATAATGCAGAAGTTGAAATGTGGAGATCATGAAAACATTGCTATTCAGTCATAATTATCTAGTTAGTCTGAAAATCATAGCAAATATAGTGAATAAAATATTAGCGTATGATAAATCAACTAGATTCTAGATGAAAAAGAAATATATTAGAACCTGTAAATGTTTTGCTTCGATTAGATGCATCGCTTACAAGCTTTAATGAAACTCATATATCGATTTACACTATTAAATAAATCGTACGATTCATCAATCGTCTCGACCATAACTGTTTCTTCGTGACCAATTTGTCTATTCGACATAACAACAAAAACAAAGGCTATGTCAGTTGTAAAACGATCAACATCACCAGTGTCTTACCGTGGCATTGCTAAATAACTCACAATGTCACAGTTTATTTTAAAATTCTAAACATTTGGCACAAGTGCAACGTATAAGCCGTTGGAGAAATTAGCGTCAACCTCGGCGCATGGGCAAACGTTTTAATTTGAGACAACATTCGAATTATTCTGTGCTTTAATTAATTGAACGGTTTCTCTTTGAATCTCATTCAGAGGTGTTATTTTTTTATTTCAAATGGAGCGTTTAAATTTTTGGTAATTTAGGTTTTAGGTCAAATTTTCATTTTTAATCCTTATTTAATAATGGTCATGATCTGATGTTGTGTTATTATCTTTATGTTGGATCAGTTAAAGTACTATCAATTGTATCAAAAAGCAAATACATTGAATTGGCCTTTTAACAAAAAAGTTTTTTATAACTTGTCGTCACTTTCATACATTAAATTATAAAAATCAAGATTTTACATTACAATCTTATTGAACTTGTCCATCAATAAACGCATCGCTCAATTTAATCAGCACGACTAATCGTATCTCGTGACTATGTAGGTACATTCCACTCCCCAAAAAAACCATACCTAAGTAGTCGAACAATTTCATTCAGGTCGTGGGATGTGTGAAAATTGTTGCCCTTCAAATCGCCTGTATCACGTAGGTGTAACGCATTGTACATACATTATTGTCTATTTCTGACACCCACTGTTGCTGTTCTAATAATATCGTATTGATGTGTCTGCTATGGTACTCTTTTAGATTTGATGGCAGGTATTCGTGTCGAAATGTTTCGGTTAAAATATTGGGAAGATTTATGGCTTTAGTGTGAGGTATACTGTGTTGCATTTATGTTTTCTAGCTTTGCTTTAGCTTTTTGGGGTACTGTAAGTTCATTTTTGTGAATTTAATCAAAATTGTATTTTCAATACTATTTAGAATTAGTAATGCTTTCCAATTTCTCTTCAGTAAACATTTTTATGTGACAATATTTCATTTAAAGTTTTTTTGTTTGTGAACGTTAAACATTTTACGTTGTCACCTTTGAGAAAATAAATTAACCTATAGGTCTATCAATTCTAACCAATGATTTTATTTTGTGTTTCAATTATCGCAAGATTTGGTCTATAGCTAACATAACTAGTTGTATACAGTTGGCTCCTCTGAAATTTACCTGGTATAGTTGAACAAATAGCTATTGATGTTAGAAACATTCGTATAACAGTCCGCCTACATACGTACATGTCGCTAATTATACTCGTCACCCACTATTTAGCTAATTGGATGACAGCCTGTATCATTAGTAATAGTACACAAAATATCTTTACAATCACTATTATTCTGGGAATTGTTTTTCTTTAAAAAAATATTTATTTTTGGCCTGACATATTAGCCTTCTAAATCATTACGTACAGAATTCTTTAGAACTTTTCAAATAATAGTATTAATGTTGTAGTAACTAAGACATAAGATTAATAAAGGTTACTAATATAGAGATATACATTACATAGTATGTTTGACAAATTAAATTATGAGTAATCAACTCCCATGACAAATGGTTGGCCTGTATTTATGTTTTACATCTGTTCCAATCCATAATCGAAACATAATATTAATTAAGGGAGTATCTCAAGCTAGCCAAGTCTAAAAACATCAATGATAAAAATTAAGTCGAGTACATTTAAAATTACGGTGAAATTCTTTATTTATTCACTAGCTTCTTCCCGCAATTCGTGCGTGGTCTTATATATCGGGATAAAAGGTCAATCCGTCTAGTAGTTTTTGTGTGAAAGAGCTACATACATACATAAATCCTCACAAAATTTAGCATATACATATACTATAAAGTAGGATAAGGTATATGTTCAACAGCGGACCAATATTTAACAGGCTAATGATAATGTGTGAGTACTATAAATAAGTATGCATGAGAGCTTTGCAAATAGAGTACAAATAAAAAAAAACAGTTATTGATGAATACCATAAAAGGGATTCCTAAAGTCTACCAATACTATTTATCTACGAACTCAAACTTTACTCAAACCGTACGGTAGCTTCCAAACACGTAAAGTGGTTAATGAATTTTTTTTTTCTCGCGTATCCCTTCGTGTGCGGTATCGTTAGACAGGCCTGCCCCCCCCCCCTCCCGGTTTTTAATTAATATACCTGATCATAGTGTCACAGTTAAAAAAATATATCAACGTAACCATCTACTCATCTAATTCAACTCAAGTGTGTGAGTCATCGATACGCTTGCTAACGTCGGCATCACGCTGCGGCCTGCGCGAGCGCACCTTGTTTGCCAAATCACGCGAACTGAGTAGCTAATTGATCATTTGTTTATGTATCACTATTTGTACAAACATTTGGATTAACACAGTATCAGTGTATTGCATAAACGTTACTGGATCTAAGATTTCTAGTCTATTTTTTATTCCAATGTAATCTAGAAAAAATAATATGAAGTTTCTCGTCGGTTTTTCTCTATTATGATCTCCATAGGGTTACTTCAAACCGTGCAATTATGTCTTCGTCTTTTCGAAATTGTGACGTATATCTACACATCAATTATGTAATATCTCATAATTATATTATTACTAGATAACCCGGGTGAACTTCGTATTATCCACATCTATCTTAATCTTGACTACGACAAACATTTCAAAGCCAAAATCAATTATGTAAATCGGCCCAGCTATTCTCAAGTTTTAGCGAGACTAACGAACATCCATTCATTTTTATAGATTAGATCGAAGATGATTTTTTTAATCTTTACATGTATAATTCTGTAATGTGTTTGTCACATACATTTTTGTGTGTATATTTGAGTGTCCCTGGACGGTTTGAAAATACAATTGGACCTCGTAGATATCGTCGTCTCGTTGCTTAACACGTCTTTCTCCGCTAGTATTAATATAACGAATAGGGCAGAATAGTGTTAAATAAAGAGAGTAAAATTAAATTTAATAGACCACATTATGTCGTATTAAGAAAGGAATGAAAACGCATCCGGTTTCGTAATCCCATACCCTAAATTCAATACATACCTACACATAATATATATTGGCTGATCTTTGCTTCTTAGCATACCAACTTAGACACACGCCCACCAATAAGATACCGTCATACTTCAAATGTATCCCAACTACCAAACAGGATGTTTTGTCCCGTTCTAAAATATCTTAAAAGTGGGCAGAAAAATATTTGCTTGCTTATTCCCAGACTATGTTTGAAATATATTTCCTGTGATCTTAACATCTCATTCAAGCTTTGTAGTGGTAATAATAGAGCAATTAATGATACAATAAATGTTTCTTTACTTTGATCTTTGAGAACACCATTGTTTTCATAAATGATGAGAAATTTTGGCTTTGCGCAAATACATGTTCTTGAAATTAGTTCTTGATCTATGTCAGTTGTAAAATTATCTTTGGAGGTTTTAAAAGAAGCTTGATCTTTGCTTCCTGGATCGTTATGATGATTTCTAAATCAAAATTTCTTTGGTTTCTTATTTCATGATACGCATTAAAATTTGATCATTAATCATTTATTTATTTATTCAGCAATACTATACATCTTAATAATAACTTAAATTGTCTTAACTTAAATAAACTTTAAGAGGAATGCTTTTCTCTGATAATAAACGTTCAGATGCTCTTAAACTAAGTGTGGATTACCAAACCGACTAGCTAATAAAAACTAATTTTCATACAGTTGTATGAAAATTATTAACCACTGAGCCAGCTAACTTAATCATAATCAAATAAGAGTAAGAAAATAAAGTAATAGAAATTATTTAGAAAAAAGATCATAATAAAAAAAGTCAAATAAAGACAAAAAATATGTAACCCATATAGACCTAAATGCCTTATGTCCAATATGTAAATATTGCCTTTATACTGTCGCAAATATAGTAAAAGTCAATGAACCCATCATTTTGGCTTCAAAACCTAATGAAACCAAGACATTGTAATCTTGATATGAATAGATTTTATAGGTGTTCATACAATTCAATAACGTAATAAAATAAAACTTATTCTATTCTTTCCCTTGAAGTTGTTCATACTGACATCGAGGAGTTGATAATAGTACAAAACTCTACATTTATCACTCATCTGGCAAATGACGTAGAAAGAGCAGTTATTGCTAAAATTACACAACTTATAATTATTGAACCAATTATTAATATTTTAATTCCAGCAATATTGAGAGTTTATGATACTTCACGATGAAATGAAGTCATAATACAGACACATTACCTATACTTTTTTTCTCAAAAAAGCCAACTTGCCTGCTAGGGCCCTAGAATGCAAAGGGCAATTGAAGTAGCACGAATTAATTTAAGTCAGTAAGAGTCTAATACTTCATTTGTCATTCTCTCTCGTTCTTCATTTGATAATTTCCCATCCTCAAAAAGCGGATTAGGTGGAGGTGCACCTGTATAGGCCCACATTTTATTTGTTTCAAACGAAGACAAATCCAGGTTCCAGGTTGATAAAGATAAATTCTTACTACACAGTAACGCTAACATCTTAATCATAATTAAAAGTAAACGTGAAGAGAGCTCAGTAATGAATTCACAGTCCATCATTGTCTTGAAACACATTTAGTTCATCAATCACGTGGTTGAAAACATTACATGTTGACACTATTCACCTGTTGATTTATAGGTCACCTGACTTCTCCAGTTGCCAAGGGGAGAGCGAATGTTGAAGAAAAATTTACGACGCAAACTGATTTATGAACGATAATAAAACTGGAGCCACTTGTTTGTCAGATTCAGGGACTGCGAAACAAGCATATATTATTCTATTATTTTATATGGATGATGATTAATACAATTTTTTCAGTTTTTCGTTATGGAATAAATATAAAATTTATCTTTTTGAATAAATATTTAGTTTAATTATTTATATATTTTTTTTCAAATTTGTAAATTACACTGTTACACATAACCGAAGTACATGAAGTTAGCAAACAATCAATTACTGGAACAAGTGTTGGTTTATATGCAGTGAAAATTAAACGAAACTACTAGTTTTAAATAAAACTAATATGATAATACGTGAGCAATCCTGTTACAATTAAATACATCTACCATCACTATAATTTAATGAAACATAAAACTCTAGACTGACTAAACTGAAGTACATACTAGACTAAGAAGACCATATAACTAAAGTTAAAGCCCTAAATTTCACAAAAATAATTAGAAGATATCCCTACTATTTGAAACTATTACGCCTACACCTACAAAATACATTAGCACTGGCCCAAACCCTATCCCAATATTTGCAACAATACTATGCCATTAGATCAGCTTCTATCTTCAGCGGAAAACACCTCTGCACCAGTGACGTCACGTATGACGAGTCCGTTATCCAACCCATGGCGGTGCCTGCATCCGCCCACGCGAATTCCGCCCGCCCGCCTCGGCCAGCCGCCAAAATTTTCATAGTTTAGTTACGATTTCGAAAACGACCCGACGCGTCCCGCCGCCGGCGACAAAACCGCCCGATTTCTCTGACGAATCCAGTTTCTTTTAACCTTCGTCAAGTTCTCGAACGTCTTGTTTAGCGAATTTTGTACTTTTATGTGAATGTGTTTTGACTTGAGTGTTTCGTGACACTTTTGGATTATTGGCTGTTGCTATTATATTTGGTATGTAACTTTTACTATGTTTTATTCAACTGTCAAATCGTACTGTTCATATGATACTGATTTATCAACTATTAATCTGGGCTTTGATGTTGAACTTAATAGCAGTGGGCCAAATATGCGCCCTTGCGGCACTCCATCACCAATCAAAATATCTATAGAATTTAATGCAGCCATAAAATGCTTAACGACAAGTGTATTTCGAGCACTCTAAGCACTTGAACATGGGAATGCATCATAAAATGTTGGAATAAAATTTCGAACGAGTATTAGGTAATCAGAGGAAGTTACAGTTGCAAATTATAAAATTTCTTCGGAGAACGTTCGCCGCGAGTCGGGCTTCAGAGGCCTTCAGCGGTTACAGAAATAGACCGAGACACTCTTTCGTTTCGTTCACACTCGTGAATATTTGAACACTGGACACCCACTCGGTTACACTTCACCTTGCCAGTGTTGATGGCGCTGACCGCTCTGCGCGTGAGTCACTCCGTGAATCGGACTGCTCTGAAGTGGCCAACATTGCTTCAGTTACTGATGATACTTGATGTATGGTTTACAGGCCTGATAATATTAATGATCGTGACAGATGTCTCTTCGAATGACCTAAAGAGAGAAGTAATGATTCTACCATTTAGAAGGTCTGGTTTGAATAAATTATAGTAGTTGTCGCTCAGTGGCTGAAATATTTCAGTTGAATATTACACATATTTTAGTTTTCTGCACTCTTTTTCCACATAAACTTTTACTTTGTCAAATCTCACAATCCTGCACAGTATGAGCAGCATCTAAATAATCATTCCATCCTATCCTATGTATTAATTCAGGCTATAAACAATCTGTGTGCACATTTCCATCAAAATGTGTGCAGCCATTTTTACGTGATACTTTGACAGATATACAAACTTTCACATTTTTGTTTGTTAGTAGATTAGATGTAGATATTCTCATATCTGTCTTAGTAAGTCAGACTAAAAGCTGCTAAATTTAAATTAAGAATTATTTTAAAAGAATAGGTTGCTGAACTGTTTTTCTTACGAACCAATACTGATTGAGCTGAATGTGATATGCTGAAAAGATCATTAATTTATTTCTAGCCAATGATTGACGTGTTGGAAAACAAACTAGATAAATACGAGCTTTTTACTTTGCTTTTCAGTCGTGGGATGAATAAAAATAAGCTCTAAAATTGTATGAGGTATTGCAATGCTGTAGGTTAAAAACAAAGTCTTTTACCAAAGAATTATTCTATCATTGAGATTGAACTGAAGAAAGAACTCTTTAATGGCGAAAAGTAAAAGATATAAACAAATCCAACTTTTTTGAAGCAGCTATTATAAATATTAACAACGAATCATTCTTGGACTGGTATGATTTGACAGTCGATATCAATTTTGTTTCTATTGGTATCGTGTCTGTTAATTTTGTCTAAAATCGCCATATAAAACTCTGTAAATAACAGCTGTTACTTAGATATTATTACAATTGATTTATATGAAAAAGATGTATGGATTGTGAAAGATGATATGAATGAGATAGGATAGAATAATACTACGTCAGTTAAGAGAGAAGAATGGAAAAAAAATGATTTGAACCAACCCCAAATAAATTTAGATACAGGATAGAACGAAAAAAAAAACCTTTGATAATTATGTTTCATAAACGAATTAAATTATACGGTTATACCACACATAAAAGCTTAGGAAACATATGGTAAATTACCAACCATTATATAGGTATGATATTTTATAGACATGGCTCAGTTTGATATGGAAATGGTCATGAATCTTATCATTTCATAATTATTTTCGCCTACTACATATTATAATGTTATAGTCCTAAAGTGTCTGCCCAAGAATACGGAGACCCAACAATTGAGAAGTGGTGCCCTCCAATGCTGTTCAAGCGTGTTTTGCTGTTCCGAGACCACGGGGAGAACATTTGTGCCGAAATTGATCCTGGATAATTGATTCAGTTGGTGTAATTGGTCTAAGCCGTTCCAATTTGAACTAAAATAAATAAATAAATAAATAAATAATTTCTCCACATTAACTGACCCATAAAATGAAAATCTCTCAATTTAGGTGAAATTAAAAAGTATCGACATTATGACCATGATCTTGGATTATTTTATGCCGTAACTTTATATTACTAATATTTTTTACTAGCTGTTCCGCGGTTTCACCCGTATTCTAAAGGAACTACTTAATGCAGCTAGAGCTGCATTTATAGATAAATATTATCCTATTTTTCAGTCTATCACCAGCATAACAGACAGCCAGACTTAAAGACAGACGAACAAAGTTACTTTTACATTTATAATATTACTATTGATAAAAATATACTAATAAGAAACTTTGTTTTTATTATTACGCAGTTATAGCTGGTTTTAATCTTTAACCAACCTTCTAATAAAAACCAAAACTTTATAAGTAACAATTAAAGGTTATAGATAGTATTTTTGTAACTACCAGTTAACACTTCCTAATTTATGAATAAGCTAGACTAGACATTGTAAAAAATCAGAGCTAGTGGATGCTATGAGATCTTTTTCAGTTCTGAAAAGGGAAGCTGCATTAATTCCACCAGTTGATAATTAGATATGTAAATATAGCCTCTATAGACTTGTAACAGCTTTTGTTTTCCTTTGTTGGAATATCCCAACTAATACTTGTCTTGTAAAACCAGTTTGTCTATCACTACTTGTATTTTACTATTTTCTTCGTTTACATGATCATCAAATCTGATCGCTGTTTCATTGGTTCCAGGTTGAAGCCTATCATCAGAGCGGCAGTGTTGGTCCAGCCGCGAGCGTAATGTCCCCAAGCTAACAATGGGGGTGACCGACGATTTAGCCCCTAGCTTCACACAGAAGCCCCAGCTCAGGCAGGAGGACGATGGCAACAAACTCGTCTTCGAATGCCAGCTGGTCGCATCGCCCAAGCCGGAGATATGCTGGTTTAGGAGCGATGAACTGCTCAAAGAAGATAATAGGACCAAGTTCAAGTAAGTAGTAGTTTTATCATTACGCTAGCTTGTCAGCGGAAAAGATAAAAAGTAGTCGCATCTATCTCCGTATCTTTGATTTAAGTTGGTCTAGCCATTATATCGTGAAAGCGTACACGTAAACAAAACTCACTTTCTCATGTAAATTTATTATAAATTAAGTTAGGACTGACTGGCCAGAGTTCACCAAATGAACATTTCAACATCCTTAGAGGCAATTTCAATGAATCATAGTCTAGGACTACTTTCAAGTAAAATTTACCCAACTTTGAAATAATCTTTTAGATCAGTCTAGAAATGGTATCGTTCTTGAAGAACACGAGTTCAATGTTAATATTTAACATTCATTTCTTTTTCTTCATTTTAACGCTGGAAAAGATACTTTGAGATGACTAAGAAGAAATTAAACTATTCCAAAACTAAATATTGTTTGGATTATACGTATTTAGAAAGCATTTAATTATTTGCAATGAAACAACATTGCAAGTAAATATTTACATAGAAGTTTAGCTATTGATATAATTATTATCCACGTGCATAATAATATTTGCATCTAGTTGAATTAGTTTACTTTAAACATAATGCAAGCTGCAATAATTAATTTACACAATACATTCAACCAAATTGTAATATGGCAAGCATATGTGATGCAGAAACTTGTAGCTAAATAAAAGCTGCACGGGTCGTTCGATCAAAGGTTAACTTACGCTTAGCGTGGTCGGCCTGTAGATGGGCGACCATCTATGTCATATCGAGACTCCTCCGTGCCTAGAAAAGCATATAATATTACACGTTACGTACGTTGGTCCCGGCTGTCATTTGTAGATCTTTGACAGTCGTTACAGGTAGTCAGAAGCCAAAAAGATTGATAACCAAGTATACCACGGGGTATCGGTAATTAGGTTATGGAGGTCAGATAGGCAGTTGCTCCATGTAAAACACTGGTACTCAACTGCTTCCAGTTAGACTGGAAGCTGACTCCAACATAGATAGGAAAAGGCTAGCCAGATAATCGTTGATCTGTCTACGTGACATCTATCAGATACTTCTCTATTTAAAAGTACTATGTTCTTAGTCATTTGTATAATATTGTAATCCCCGTCATCATTACATTGAATCATTTGTCCGTGAAAAGTTTGTGTATATATACCTCAATCTATTTTAGTTGGCAGTATGATTTTGTTTGTTTATTTTATCCCACCTTATACGTAATAATATACATATAGGTAGAAGTGTATCAGACCACTCTGGAAAGACTTTATACGGAGCTTATACACATCTAGAGAATGTATGAGTTTTGTTCTTCGTTCATAGATGTCCCTACTCGTATTTCATTCGGTAACTAAGTGAGTACTATAAAAGTAATATAAGTACCTAGGACATACCAATAGCCATGAATTAAAGTGTCCTTCTAATTTATAAAATGTGGATAATTTTTGAACTGTCTGTTTTAATGGGGACAACGAAAAGTAATCGCGAGATTATGATTACCTCTTGAAAAACTTCACATATTTTTTTTATGATATCTGTTATCTATAAATTATATTGTTTTAGCATTAAATGATAAAAGGTGGATAAGCAATATTTGAGAAGAAAATATTTAAAAAATATAATGCTGATTTAAAAATAAAAAAAACGCAAGTTCTTCACATTTAACAGTCGAAAACCATTGTCAAAGTCCAAATGTCCATAAGCAAAGTGCAACATGTCCAAAATCTAGTGGGTCAACGTTCGATCTCTTTAGCTTTACGATTTGTTTGTCCCAAGCATCCCTTTGATGTGATGGCGACGATCGCAAGCCGACACACTTGGCACTCATCAGGCATGCGGGCTATTAATATTTTGATGAGGAATCGCAATTTCTTGAAGATGATGCGAATTGGTAAATCATTGTATTGGTATTTTGTCTTGTGACTATTTAGGTTAGTGAAGAGTATTATATTACTGTAAGGAAACCTGGTCTTATAAAATCTGAAATTACAATCATCCTTGAGCAAGCGTGGTTATCAATGCTCTTGCCTTCTCTGTGTAGGAGGCCTGAGCCCAGCAGTGGGAGAATATAAAAGCTGATGATATATTACAGTTCAAAGTTGTCATAATACTAGGCTTTGTAGCAATAAATACGTAAGACAATTTCGAAAATTTTGAAAGGTAATTTAAAAAAGTAAGAAGCTTTTTGAAGTTTAAAATGAATAATGTAACTAAAGAATTTTAAATATCAATTAATCTTATCAAAATCACTTTAATATCAAAATATAAGAAGATAATATTTAATACCTCGGAACTCCTGGATGTAATGTTAGCAGAAACATTAAACTTCTGAATCGAGACCGCAAAATGTTGAACGTTGAAAAATATAAACCTCGCTTCTGCAAAATTTGAAACGAGGTTTATAAACAAGTTTTTACTAATGGCTTTGGATTTATACGTGAAACATGACAAGAGTCAATTAGGATTATACGCAGAGCAATGTTATGCCGCGTAAATATTCATAATTAGGTACGTGGTTTATGAATTGTTACTACCCACCTTGTTCTAGTTGATATGTCAGGTTTATTGCAAGCTTTGAGAAAATCGTTTTTAAAGAAATTGTAGCATCGTCCGGTAGTTTCATGAACCTTAATTTAAACTAAGGACATATTTAGTCAGATTTTTAATTAAATAAAAACACACAGTACAGTTTAAAAGTAAAAAATATATTTTTTTAAATACTCTCTCTTTATAGTATTATTTATTATAAGTACTTATTACCCGACTGCAAGGAAAGGATTATGTTTTTTTGAATAATTATTTAATTTATTAGAACCTTAACTATATAGTTATATAATTACATAAGCTTGTATGTATTTATAAACAAAAATTACAACTTTGTAAATTAGTATATTTGCAAATTATGAATCGAAATATTTCGGTGACATTTTCAATGTTTTAAGTACCTCAATATCAATTTAAAAAGATCTAACTATTGTCTCTATTTTAATTCAGAAATGCAGACAGATATGGCTTTCCAATCGTCTTTCTCAAGCCGGGCCTCCCTTGGGATTTCAGAATACTGAATCATAAACATAAATCTAGATTTCAATCGAGTATTTGTGTCGAAAGCCAACGATCATTTTGTTCTATGTTATAAATAGAAATATAATATACACTTACAGATAACTATCTACGAGTTCGTAAATAGGATCAATCTTAATTTATTGACGGATAGCAAAATAAAATCCCAAAAAAAACGAATATCAAAAATTTAATTTGGAATTTCCTGGAATCGTTTGAGATAATTCCAGAAAAGAAGCGTAGATATAAAATCTGATCGAACTTTTGTTTGAAAGCATGTCAGTACTCAGTTATCTTAGACACGAAACACTGACAACGCAACGACATTGATAAGTCTTGCTTTTGAAAAAATAAATAAGTATTCTTTATTTCTTAACAGCTGGTATAATAGTAATACGTTTCGTTTGAGAGGAATATTTTAGTATTTGTTTTAGTATTTATAAATGTAATTATTTGCTAATAAAAGCACAGACAAAAAAATAAAAATAAATATGATCTCAAAATTGCGTTTGCTCTCTAAAATCCTACTGCTACATAATTTATAAACGCGAAAGTTTTTAAGAATGTATGGATGTATGTTTTTTACTCTTTCACGTAAAAACTACTGAACAGATTTGTATGAAATTTGGTACACGCATAGTTTATAACCTGGATGAACATATAGGATACTTTTTACCCGGGTGCGCGAAGTAGTTCCCTCGGGATGCGGGTGAAACCGCGGGAAACAGCTAGTTTTCACATAAAGTAATATTTTTAACGCATACCTACTCAAAATGTAGCCAAGGCTATTCATTAAAATTTTCCAAAACTAAGAAAAACGTTTCAACATAACTTGGTACCTAGATGACCTCAAAACGTCGTCACACTTCAAAGTTGACCGCATAAACAGACTCCATCATAATGCCATTTTTTACGACTTTGAAAATATTATCTTTCCTCTTAATCGGTTAATGGTATGAGTTTTGAGAGCTTTCCAAGTTTACGACGATGGTTTTTGAAACGTTAAGGATACGATGTTATTCGATGAAACAGAACAACAGCTTTATTGCAAAAAGTTCAAAATAGTCCTGACCCGGTTATGCTACAATGTACCAACTGCATTTTGCAGATTTATTTCATACAAGTGCTTAATATATGGCTTGGTTACATAATTTTTTAAAGTGAAATGTGAAAAATTAATAACAACATGAAATTTATTACAAGCTCACCAACTTTTGAGTAAATATTTCATTTTTTGATCATTGGAGGGTAGGTCAATAGTAAATATTTTTTTTATCATTTGAGGGTTATTACATTTTAGCATAAAAGGGTCTTCTATACATACAAAATGCTTTGTCCTGAATGACTGACCGATCAACGCACAACCTAAACCGCTGATAAGCCTGAACCGTGTCGTAGAGACCTGAAACTTGGAGAGTGTGTTCTTTGTATGACGTAGGCATCCGATAAGAAAGGATTGACCGTAATTCTATCCCTAAGGGGTAAAAAAGGGGGGCAAACATTGTATGAAACTCTATATATTTTTTAATTCGTCTAGTGCACGCGGGCGAAGCCGCTGGCGGAACTAGTATTTTATAAAATAAGTGAAAAATTATATACATACTACGATCTGATTTTGTTGATTTCGTGGTATAAATAACTTGTTACGGGCTGGCAGTGGCTAAAGTTTGCCATGGCAATTAAACTTTATTGGACGTAGTAAACCTAAAGACAATATCATCATGAAGGTTATTGTATGTTATTCTTAAATGTTGTAGTGAATTGGTAATCTTCATTTGCCTGACATGTAGATTTGGATGAAAAATGTACAGATAGATCTAGAATCAATATTTATAAAATGGTAATTTTAATAATGGCAATTTTGGACTTTCACTATTGCGTACACTTTTTTTAAGTCGTAGAGCATAAAAAACTTTATGATACTCAATCTTTGTAATCCTCCTCCTCCTCCTCCTTTGGTGATGATTTTACGCTTATCTAATAAACATAATATTATGTATTGTCAACAAGGTAAAGAAAGTAATTTTGATATTTCATACATATTTATCAAAATTATCCTGACCTTATTTAAAAAAATAGGGTTAGTGGAGTGTTGTCTTATCTTTCCATACGTCTTTATCAACGGTCATCTCCATACTCATATTCACACCTTTTAGCCATGATAATTGAATATTAAAAAATGTTTTATGAGCAACAGAACATTTCTCGCACTGCAATAAATTCGATTCCGTAGTAGGTAAAGGAAACATTGCAATAAGTTACGCCTGTTTACAAATACCTCTGGCGACCTACTTCTGTAATCCAGTCCAGTCTTGGAGCCATACGTCTCGAGCTATTTTAACGCAGGCTTAAGCTCGCTACTTTATTGTTAGGTTATGCTAAACTGTGTTGCATAATAATTTCTCTTGGAATTATGAAAAGTTGGTATTTTGTTGGCATAGGAAACATTGTCTTAGTAGCCACAGCCTAGTTTTAGAAATAGATACTAGATATTTTTTGAAAGTGTCCAGAAGAACCTACTTCACGTATCTGGATACATAGTAGGCTATAACTATATCCAGGGTCTTATCTATCTCCATGCCAACGTTTCGTCTAAATCGGTTGTTCTGTTTTACCGTGAAAGCGTCAAAAACAGGGTCTATAATGTGTTATGCCTCTGGGAGGCTTGGTCCGAATTTTAGGCTTCTAAATATTACGACCGTCAAAGATCATAAGCAAATTGTTACTAAAATGTTAATATTTGATTGAAACTAAAATATGACATGTTTGTAAGATAAGAGCATCGGCCTTCTAATTATTACCTAGTCTATACATTATAATATAAAATGCTTTGTCCCGAATGACTGACGCACAGTCTAAACCGCTGATCCTAGCAGTGTGTTCTTTGTACTACGTATGCATCCAATAAGAAAGGACTTTCCGAAATTCTACCCCTAAGGAGGTGAAAAGGGAAGCCAAAGTTTGAATGAAACTTTGTCATTTTTAGTTTAAATGCTTATAGACAACGCGGGATAAGCCACTGGTGGAAAGCTAGACTTTCTTAAAGCAATAAATGCGAAGTGAGTTTGTTTTGCTTGTTACACTTTCACGGTAAAACGGCTAAACTGATTTGGATGGGATCTTGGAGACGGTTATAGGCTAGCTACTTTTTATCTGGGTTCGTGCAGATTCCCTTAAGTCTCGGGTGAAACCAACCTGATGCATTTGAACTGTTTTTTATTAATTAAATTTCATTGTTCCAGGATCCAGAGCATCGCCAACAACAAGTTCCTGGTGGTGCTTGAGTTAGATGACGTGATCGAGACCGATGCGGGGCTGTACAAAGTTAAGGCTAAAAATAAGATGGGCGAGGTGGCCGCTTCCATCAACCTTAACTTCAGCCGTGAGTTCTTTATTATTATGATTTACTATACAAAACTTACGGCCAGATTCTCCTTTAAATAAGCGCCTTATCTGCCATTTAATTTCATACATTATAATGTTTCCAATACTATTTAATCTGGTAGATCATTGATATCTACATTTCAAGAAACCTCATTCAAAGTTTTACTACTTCCGAAAAAGAGCCTGTTTATCTTATCTGCTAGATAATGTTATACAAAATTATTGGAAGGATTATTAATGATAGGGGAAGAAGTAGGTAGCTTTTAGTGTCTGCTACTTCCATAGGAAATAAACTTAAGTTTATATCTGTGAGACTACCTAGAGTCTCTCGTTGATAATTTGATGACAAATCAAGTTTAAAATTGGCCATCAAGTCACTCATCAACACTGTTATTAATATGCAATGAATTTTGCAATATTATACGATTTCCTGTCTTTGTTTGTCGTTCTTTACATCGTTTATTTTCTTAGAATATTGTCATAAAGACGTGTTACAAATAAACTTAAGTTTTATTAGAATGTAATCACACACAACAATTCGGTGGTATGATTGACTGAGTTCATATTGAAATAAATTATTGAATTCGATTGAATAACCTCACCGAAATCTCAATCAACGCGTCAAAACATTTTGAAGCAAACAAGACAACATTATATCAAATATGATGAAAAATTTGTCGCTGTATAACTCCGTAACTGAACACTGGGCCAATAAAAATACCTTCACAAATAACAGTATTAGTCATAGTCAGAAATAAATGTCTAAGAAAAAAATACTGTTGAACAGTAACCCACGCTCCCGGGTGTTGAGCCAAACCTGCGCTTGCGCATCACGTTGGCAACACGAATGTCAGACAGCAGAACTGTGGTGACGACAATTGACTGACGAAAGTTTGGGCATTGTAAACATGTAGACGGATTTACGATGCTCTTACTTGTATTACAGAATATGACGACAGATTTTCGCAGAAAGTAAAATCGTTGATGAATGTAGATTCGATTTTGGTTTGCAAAAAGACTCAAACTATACAAAAAATCATTCGATTTCTTGCCCTGAATAAATATTTAAAAGCTAGACACTATATTACGAAGATGAAAGAGGAATAGATGCACGATGATGTATAGAGTTATTTTATCCATCTCATGAAACTTAATAATGTCAGTAAAAAAATATACATAAAAAATTCAGAATAAAAGTAGGTAGTGGGTGGAGTAGGTCAACTTACAAGCGTAGACATGTTTTGGTACACAAAAATTGATTTATTAATGGAAATAATAAATAACAATTTTTAAATAACATTCCTGAAAGCATTCGAACTAAAACTACAAATCGACGCACAAAACAAAAATAATAATCTGCAACGAAATTCAATCTCCCTCAATATTGAATCTCTCATTCTCTAACAATGTCGTTTATGTTGAATAAATAAACATAATTGAAACTATAAGTCTGAATCTAGAACCAGCTCATGCACAAGTATTTCTGGAATTATCAAGTCACTAAGAAATTACTTCATTGTTTATGTCTGGTAGATGTTTTGCGAATCGTAAACATTAGCCCAAAATATCTGATGAAATCGAAACTTCTACCAATGCGCACTCTAATTTTACGATTAACGTAATTTATTGCTTGCAACCAAATGTTTGGATAGGATCATTTGCAAAATTAAACTGTTCAAAGTAATAGCACTTTGTTCGTTATATATTATGTATGCAAGCTGCCCAAGACCCGAATGATAGGCGCTTTTTAAGGGACGTTCAGGATGGCGATAGGCAGATATGATGAAACAGGATTTTGGAGTTTATTTTAATGAGTTATGTTCTATTTTTCAGCCGCTGACGAAGAAAAACAGAAGTGAGTAGATTTTGTCAGTTTGTTTTCATATTATTTGTAGGAGCAACGAAAGTTTAATACGCATTTTAATTAAAGCTCCCAATAAGTCAAATAAATCCATTTTCAATTTAGATAAAAATCCAATGGTATAAGAGTCCGACGAATGCATAGCCTGCTCCTTTTTTTGAGGTATAAGTTTATTACAACTACCATTGTTAGGTTTTGTCAATAAAATGAATGTACAGGATTTTACTAACTTACTTTTAAACACGTTCACAGACAAGTGGACGGTAAAGCGCCCACATTCGCGCGCAAGCCGGCCATCCGGCAAGAAGACGATGGCAAACGGCTAATATTCGAATGCCGTATAGAAGCCGAACCTCTGCCCCAGGTCTCCTGGTTCCACAGTGGAGTGGAAGTCAAACCTGGATCCAGGCATAAGGTCAGTTGCACTAAAACCTTTCATTTAGAAATATAACATCACAAGGTATTGCCCGCGGTCTTATTCGCGAGTTGAGAAAAGTAATTTACGTATCCGGATAGAAACTTATAACCGTCTCCAGGATCCTATCTATCACCATACCAAAATTCATTTACATCAGTTCAGTGGTTTTATAGTGAAAGCGTAACAATCAAACTCACATTCGCATTTATAATAATTATGAATTAAGATTAGAATGCCTGTTTTATTACGCATAAGTGAACCTATGTTAAGCCTATTATTGGTATTTGGTCTAAAAAAAGAGGCGGTATTAGTGTCATTCACTGGATATTATATTCAGACTTCGGAATGTTAATGAAAAATTCCATATAGACAATCCCAAAAAAACTCTGCCTGATTTGAAAATTAAAGTCCTTATATTGTGCTCGCGACCACTAAACCAATGAGGTTTTTTGCTCTAGAAGAAAAAGATTGAAATGTTGCTAATTAAAATGTCGAAGTCCCATCAAATATTTTGAAAGCTCTTCTAAACATGAAGCCACAGTTGTTTTGAACTGTCCTTGTTTGCTGTGAAGACGGACAAAAAAAAACAAGAAATTGGCATTTGGCACAAAATGAATTGTCCATCATCGTACATGTCCGTCATAATTCTGAATAGATCATTATATTTGTATTTTGGTTAAACAAACAGAAATGTATTTTAGTAATGATACGTATCATCATATTTTGAAATGCGTTTAACATTTTACATAATAGTTCAGTGATGATCTGCGAAAGACTGTAAGCAGAAGTTAGATGCGTCAAGCTGAATTCCCGACGATAAAGGAACAATTATAGGAAGCCTATGTCCAACAGTAGATTTCTATTATAAAGGCTGTTAACACAGCTATTGATGATGATGAAAATAGTTCAAAAAAGAAACATACAAAAAATGCAAATGGACTTATGATACTTGGAAGAGGACCCAAAAGTGACTTTACTAGTGTAATAAATAAATTATAAACTCATAATACCAATAGAGATGAATTAGACGAGACACAGAATACTGCAGATGACATTGCAAAGAAAGTAAAAATAACAGTGACTATTAAAGATGGCCTAGTTTTAATAGTACTCAGAAATGGCCTTGACCCCGTTTTAGTTGGCTGGTGACGATACCAGGTGTTGACTGGCTGACTGTCTCGCTCGATGACCTTTCATCCTAAACGCATTTATTAATAACATCTCTTTCACAAGTTTATGCAATCAACATTCGGGGTATTTGAAAAAAATATTCACTTATAATACCACAAGAGTTTCAAAATTATCGGGTATTTCCCGATAGGTTCGTTGCAAACAAATGAAAACTTGACGACTTTATTTGTTTGCAGGGAACCTTGAGGGAAATGCCAGATAATTTTGAAGCTCTTGTGGTATTCGGGGGATTATTTTTCCGACCCAAATATCGACCAATAGAATTGCACCATTCGACGTCACGTGGTACAACCATAAAAATAATCAAAAAATTATCAGTATAATACCATGTAGGTTGTACCACGTGACGTCGAATGGTGCAATTCTATTGGTCGATATTTGGGTCGGAAAAATAATCACTTTTACTTAATAAAAAAATGACATCATTTCATCACTTTTCATACCATTGAAAAAATCACTTGTGATTATTTTTTTACTTTACCCTTGAATGAATAGGATTGCATGTTTTTTTTGTTCTAGTCTACAAAAAAAAATATTTTCGGTTTAGCATCACATAATTTAGGCCATTCTAAGGCTTTTATTTTTATCCCACAGCTTACAGTGAGCAAGGAGGCAAAATCCTACTATGCATCACTTGAGATCAACAACGTCACTGTGGAAGACGCTGGCAAGTACAGGGTTACGGCTAAGAACGAACTCGGCGAAAGCAATGCCACAATCAGCTTGAACTTCGATAGTAAGTGCCTTCAAATTTCTTTCAATCAATGTTAGAATATAAGTTAAATAAATTCGCGGCAAAAAATTGGCTTCAAATTTTTTATTCTACAAAAAACGAATCTTTTAATTGGCGGACAAATATTCAAAACGAAATTGCAGCGATGTATCCTTGAAATTACGCTTCATATTGTTTAACCAAAGCTATTTTATTGTGTGTATCTAATCCTTTACATGTATTAGTTGTTATTTGTCTGAGTATAAACGTAGATATTGCAGCAATGCTTGTATAATCATCAACTAATTCCTTCAGAATGTCAGTTACTCTACATAATACACTAGTTAATTTCGTTGCTATTGGTTATTATGTATTACAGATTAAGATGTTTTCTTAATTATCTAATTCAATCTATTTCAATCTATATACTCTGTTAATGCACACGTACACTATGAAATATACTACACACTCATTAACCACAAATGTATTGTTATAACACACTCTACACCATACACTCTTGCACTGATAATACAGTTGATATTATTAATTATTTTACTTCTTATTAAATCTTTCTCTTTATCACAATCATATTTCTTATGTCATTACTTTTGCAACTATGCTTTAACTAATACTAATACACCCTCGCAATATTTTGTAGTTAGTAATAATGTTGCAGACTCTTCGCTTTAGCAAATGCACAATTAACAAAATAACTCAAGCAACTGTCATGCGTACTGTTTGTCAGAATGAGACTAGAATGGAAAATATTATACACGTATAATCCAAATTTTATTTATGTATTCTATTCGATTATATCATTTATCTATTTTCTTATACATCCCTCGATTAACTCTGAATGAGCCTGCGTTGCGTATCTTAATACACTAGAAAAGAAAACATCTTAAATCTGATAACACGCGTGTAAAGGCAGCTGCAAATCTTCGTCAAATAAAAATTGGTAAACAATCTAATAATGTGTGCATTGATGAAATAGGCGACGAAGCGCCCGTGCCTGAGGACTATATCAAACCGACATTTACGGAGAGACCGGTCATCAGGCAATCGGATGATGGTACCAAAATCTCATTCGAATGTCGATGTGTTGGCAAACCGAAACCAACCGTCACATGGTAAGATGCTACACAACACATATTTAATGTGATTCAAAACTTTAAAACAGTTTTAACGCTAGCACTCAATAATTCAGGTACCATGGAAAAAAGATGATAAAAGAAAGTAGTAGATATAAAATAACGTTAGAAGAGGACCAAACATTATATCACATGGCGCGACTTGAAATATTAGGCGTTGAGAATTCGGACAGAGGAGAATACAGGGCTGTAGCGAAAAATAAACATGGTGAAGGCGTAGCAAAAATAAACTTAAACTTCGAAGGCGGAGATAAACCGAAGTAAGGAAATACACACAAAATTAATACATATATTGTATGCGTAAACGTTAGGGCTACTATTTAAACATTTTGTCTTTTAAACAGAATACCCGACGGTAAAGCACCGAGATTCCCTAAAAAGCCAACCATTAGACAGGAAGGCGAAGTTCTTATTATGGAATGTATATTAGAAGCATACCCAGTTCCAGACATCACGTGGTTCCACGGAGATAAAGAAATTAGGGATGGTGCTAAAATGAAGATGTCCAGGAAAGCCACCGGAAAAGATACATTTAATTTGACGTTAGAAATTTTAGGCCCCACGCGGGAAGATGGGGGCAATTATAGGTGTAACGCCTTCAACTTGTTTGGCGAGAGCAATGCCAATATTGCTCTCAATTTCCAAGGTAAAACAGGATAATAATGTGGCATCATTTTTTCTTTTATTATGTACGCATACAGTAGCAATAGCATGTAAAGCTTTAAGCTTTAGAGCAGCATGAAATTGTGACCGGTGCTCTGTGTTATAATAAAATATTCACATTTCTCAGGTGGGGATGATGAAAATGGTTTCGCACCATCGTTCGTGGAGAAACCCCGAATCATTCCCAACGAGGACGGCACACTCATCACTATGCGTTGTGTCTGCAAAGCAAAGCCGGCGGCCGAAGTCACGTGGTACAGAGGCACGACCGTCATCAAGGCTAGTAGTAAAATCGAAATCAGATCATCCGAAATGGGTGAAGACGTTTATGAGTTATTGTTGCTTTTGACAAACCCGACGGCAGCGGATGGTGGCTCTTACCGCTGTCACGTCAAAAATGAATTTGGCGAAAGCAACGCTAATCTCAACTTGAATATTGAGGCTGAACCAGAACCAGAAGGTGAAGGCCCAACATTTGTTGAAAAGCCAACGATTCAGTCAAAGGATAATGGCAAATTAGTTATAATGGGATGCAAGGTCAAAGCTAGCCCGAGACCGACGATCGTGTGGTACCACGAGGGTAAAGAAATCAGGGACTCGTCGAAAATTAAGACCAGGGTCGAGGTGAATGAAGACGTATACACAATCATATTGGAACTTATCGATCCTGGTATTGAAGACTCCGGATTGTATAAATGCAACATTAAAAATGAACTTGGAGAGCTCAATGCGAATCTTACGCTCAATATTGAAAGTAAGCTTTATTTTCCTAACACTTTCACATTATATTTAGATAAAAGAAAAAATCTAACAAATATTTTGTCTCCACAGTCATTCCAGTTATCAAAGAGAAACCAAAGATCATTAAGATAGTTAAGAAGAAGACTGTTATTGTTGAATGTAAAGTATTAAGTAAATTTGCACCTGCATGCACATGGTTCAAGGAGAGTACCGCCGTCAAGGAGGGCGCTAGGCATACTGTGCTTATTGAGCCCAGTAGAGAAGTAAGTTATGCAAATAGAGAATTAAAACATACCGTAATCTTTTATGACTTGATGAAGAGTTGTAAAGATTTAAAATCATATTTTGTAGTTGAACCTATCGTGTAAAATGACTTTATTACTAATTTTGATTATCCTACTCCAGGGCGAATTCACAGTCAAATTGGAAATCTCAAATGTATCTCAAGTAGACAAAGGCTCGTACAAGCTGGTCGCCAAGAACGAAAAGGGTGAGGCGACATCACAGCTGGTCGAGATCACGGACATACCCGAGGAGAAGGGTGACAAGCCACAGATCATCAAACATCTTAGAAGCTTGGTAAGTTTTAATAGTTAATTTAAATCATATAAGGCTTTCAAAATTAAGAGTTTTAAATGATCCTAAAAATACTCGGTTTCTCATCTATCTATCCATACTTTCAAATATTTACAGGCCCGCAAAGAAAACGAGGAAGCCGAGTTTGTAGCAGTTCTGAAGACCTCAGACCAGTCGTGCAGATGCACATGGTACAAGAACTCAACGGTCATCAGGGAATCCTCAGAAATTAACACTTCATTTGATGGCACCAATGCAAGACTCATCATCAGAAAAGTGTCATCTAAATACGTCGCCAACTACAGGGTGGTGATCAAGAACGAATTCGGCGAAGATGAATCAAGTGCTGACTTGACTATCGTCGAAGAAAAGGTAAGGGGAGAATTATGTCTTACAAAACTACGTTTTGATTGTAAAGGTTCGTCTGTTAATAATGGCCTGGTATAGTTTAAAAACATGAATCTATAATCTTAAGGTCTACTACCATCTTAAGGACTTGGGGTTTTCTTCAATATGCCTCAATAATTATGCATGTTATTTATATTATTGGAAAATAATTTCAGAAAAAGAAGAAGGAAGAGGAAGAAGAAGAGACCACCGTTATCGAGGAGTCTGAGGAGGAAATGTCGATAGTGGAGGAGAAGTCCATTATCGAAGAAAACCATGTCGAAGAGAAAAAGAAGGTAAGAGCAATTAGAACATCAATATTTTTAACAATCATGATAATGATCCACGTTTTCTCAGTATTTTTATCGCAATCTATTAGGCATCTACAAAAACAATTAAATAAAAATTTGCAATATGTATGCTACTTCTTCAAAAATGTACCTACATAAATGTTCAATATTTCAATTTCTATAAGGAGGAAGAAAAGAAATCTATCAGAAAAATGTCAAAGAAAGAAGAGGTTAAAGTTGAAGAAAACAAAGAAGTCACAATTGAGGCCAAGAAAACTGAATCTAAAGTAGAAGCCAAAAAGGTCGAATCTAAGATACAGGAAACCAAAAAGGCCGAAATTGAAGCCGAAGAAACCAAAAAGATATTTGAGAAGAGACTTTCGAAATCTGAAGAAGAGAAGAAAGCTCTTTTGGAAAAACTCGAGAAAAAGAAACCTGAACCTGAACCGGAAAAGAAAATTGAAGGCATTCCAAAACTTAGGTCTGTCAAGCCTAAGGAAGAACCTGTTGAAGAAAAGAAAGAAGACATTAAAAAGAAAATAGAAGAAAAGAAAAAGGTGGTCAAGAAGAAGGTTGTTGCTAAAAAAGACGAGGTAAGTGGGGTGATTTTTATTTATTGAGCTATGTAAAAAGCTTAAACGATTAGAAAAAAATGTATATAACAATTTTCAAAAATAGAAACAAAAGGTAAAGTTAGAAAAAGTACTAGTGAAATACGTTGTGACTAAATTACAGATTCATTCCTCCCAACCATAAGGAAGTAGTAGATAAATAAATAGCATTTAAAACCCCTCTGTTGGAAGTTGTTTTAATAAATAAATTTATCATACAACTGGCATGCCCTTGCCTGTTTTCATGAAAGACAATAATATAGAAATACCTACTCAGTATAATTATTAATTCTATAATGCCAATGTTAAGATCAAACTAAAACGAAGATATTATTCCACAAAGCTTATTCAAACTTCCATTTGGTTGGGCTTAGTCAACATTCTAGTCAAAATTGTGAAATACGAATAACTAGCGTTATTCTCATTAATATAGATATTTAGATTGTGATAACTCATTTTCTCTGTCGTGTGTGTTGTGATAACTAGATGTGCTAAACTTTATTTGAATATAGGAGGTTATCGAGTTCGTCGATGATTACGAGAGACCTGTATTGGAGAAATATGAAAAGATTACTCCGACGCCGCTTGATAAAAAACCTAAAGAGGATCACACACCAAAGGTAAACACATTACACTATACACTCACACATATTTACCTTTTTAAATCCTTAGAAGTAAATTAATCGATATTTATAATTAATTAAAAAATAATATGAGTAAATAAATTTAGGCTAAACGCGCATCTATAGCTGATAGCGTTAAAAGTGAACAAGACAGTGAGGAAGAACCCTCAGTGGCAACACCTGCACCGGAGAAAAAGCCCAAAGTTGAACCTAAAAAGGTATATTCTTATTTATATATAAATCATTTAAAAATACAAGTAACATTACTATTTATTGTCTAACTTAAAATTTAATATAAAATAACATATGAAAGGGTCTAATTTAAATATTGCGGCTGTAACCTAGGTTGAAGAAGAAAAGACTGAACCAAGGAGGCCTAGTATCAAAAAGGGAATACCTAAACCAGAGGAGCCCGTTGATGAGTTATCTAAAGTTAAACTCGGAAAAGCTCCAATTAAGCCGGAGGAAACTAAACTTGAGGAACCTCAGGTTGCTAAAAGCAAAAAACCGGTTAAGAAGGTAACATCACACTACGTAAATTTTAAATAATAATTCTTATATGTAGATAATCCTTATAAAACATAAAAATAACACAATATTTTTCTAAAGCCTGGTGAACCAGACGAATTCGTTGATGATTATGAAAGGCCTGAACTCGAGAAATACGACAAATTCACACCAACTCCCTTCGAAAGGACCAAAAAGCAAAACGGGGTTGATGAGGTATAACTATTATATATTTATTAAATAACACTATTTTATTTTATATTTCATTTATTCACACACACAATTTACTGTTTAAAAATAGCTAAGGGTAGTTTCTAAATAATATGTTTTATAGGCCGATCACGCATTTGTTGATGATTATGAAAAACCAGAACTTGAGAAATACGAGAAGTATACACCTACACCCAAGGACAAACGTCCTAGCGATACTCAGGTAAAACATAATGTATTTGATATTGCTTCTACTGAGTCAAAGGGTAATATTAGATAATTTACAAATGAAATATATTTTTAATAGGATGACGTAGACATGATGAAGGGTAAAATTAAACCAAAAGAAAAGGAACCAGAACCTGAAGTGCCTACACTCCGCAAACGGCCTGTCCCTAAGGACAAGGTAAAGAGATTATATTTATAACAATTTCATTTTAAAGAACCGTTTGCGAGGTATGGCTTTAAAATAATCACACATTTTTATATAGGAGGAGGAAAAACAACCAGAGGAGAAGCCTAAGGCTAAACCTAAGAAAAAGGATGAGCCTGAAGCCAAAAAGCGTCCTTCTCTTAAAGAGAAAGAGGTACACACTTAATAACACAATCACTACACACTTAACAGTTTGGTAGTTCAAAATAACGAGTTTGAAAGTCGCGAACATTCTATAACATAACAACACACTAAGTTTCAAACAATGCAAGATTCTTATAAAAAACACACTGCAATAATCCTCTATCGCGGCAATGATATATTTTCAGCAGTTCTTAAATTTAAGTAACAGTAAGTAGCTTTGGTCGCATGCATGGCAAAAACTGTAAAGCTTCGCTTCTCTATGTTTTAATCGTTATGTTTTCATTTAAAATTTACAGCGCTCCTGCGTGAAAGAGTCAATGGTAAATTATTGTATTTTGCCGAATGTATGTATGTCAGGTCAATTGAGAAATCTACTCAAAATTACAAACACTACTGAAAACAAAAAAAAATATTCTTATTCTATTCTTTACTCTCTGTATTTCACTAATGTATTAATATTTTCATGTACACAACACTTATACATAATCAAACATTTAAAGGTTGCTGTTGAGGAGTTTGTCGACGATTACGAGAGGCCTGTACTCGAGAAATATGAGAAAATCACGCCCACACCTATTGAGAAAAAGAAAAAGGTACACTTACACACGCTTAGTTACGCTTACATACATTTGCTATTGCAAAAAACATTCTCTTACTCATAAAATAAAAATGTTTAGGAAGAGAAAAAGCCTGAGGAGGAAGTACCCTCAGCTACGGCAACCGCTAGACGACGATCCGTTAAAGACAAAGATAAACCAGAGGTAGGAATTATACACATAAGTACATTTTTGTAGCATTACAAAGATTTGGTTATTAACTAAAATATCGAACATTTCTTCAGCCTATGGACGTTGACGAAAGCTTCAGCTTGTCCAAACCAAAGGCTCCGGCTAAACCTGGTAAGGAGCCCGAAGACGTTTCACTCACACACAAAACACCTGCTGATATTAAACCTACGGTTTGTACACTTTTATTATATCACATTCGTTACTTTAAAACTTATATCAGTAAAAAATCAATGCGAAATAATTTAAATGATATTTAGGAGGACGAAGCTGAAGCCAAACTCAATGTTAAGAAACCAGAAATCATTGAGGATAAGACAATTAAGAGACCTTCACCTAAAGGCCAGGAAAAGAAGGTATGGTTTTATGAATTTTATAAGCAAAACGAAAAAGTAAAATATATCTTGATACGCGGCGAAACATAGTATACCTTATGTAACTCAAATAAATTATATATTTGCTTTTTGTGCAAAAGTAGTGGAACCAAAATTCTAACACCAAAACATTTTTGATTTCAAATATTTCACAGACCGGATTGAGGCCAATCAACACTAATATTCCACCATTATCTGCTGATAATGGTGCTCCTACAGTTTTAAAACGAATATTAATTCTAGATAAGGTACCCGAGATGATTACAATGTAAAAATTTATCGAAAAGCACGATTGAATGAAATACACGAATTTAGAGTGTAATTGAATGCACACAACACGATTCCGCAGAACACCTTTTATTTTTCTATTAATATCTAGAGAAACATTTTAGGTTTATTTTAAATGAGCTGATTTTATCACTACCAAACCACTCCAAATTATTATTTGGTACAACTAGAGATAGTTTCCTATTATATTAGATTTTTGGGAAGCGATAGGATCGGCATCATAGAACACAATTTTATTTTTCACTAACTTGACGATGTGGTGTATAATACAAATGTGTTTGGGGGCTAGGGAGAGGACACAGAAGAGGCTGTCAGCTTAACCAAGCCTCGCACTAAGACAAGCACAACTGCTCCTGAAGAGGCACAACTTACACAAAAGACACCTGCTAAGAACAAGTTAACGGTATAGTCACTTTTAGTACTCTTTTTAATTATCTCAGTATTTTCACAAGAAATGCTATTTAAGTTCCAATTTAATTTTTATAATTAATTTTTATAATTAATTTTATTACGAGTTTGTTCAATATTTAAAGGTTGATTTTTTTTGAAGCTAAATAGTTTTTTTTACCTATGTATCTAATTGGCAAAATCCGTCCAAATTTTAAAATGCAATAATATAAATATCCATAGGAGGGTACAGAGGCAGCACAGTTGAAAGTCAAAAAGCCCGCTGTCGTTAAAAAGGATAAGGAAGACGAGGATCAGGTAGAGAGGAAAACGCTTAAGTGCTGTTGTGTAGATAGGCTACTGAAACTGTTGTTGTAGCCATTGTTGTAGTTCTAGACCTACATGCTGAGATAGTTAAAAAAGCAAACACTAATGTTTTGTAGTTAGTCTAATACAATGGATACTCTCTTGGTCTATCCACGTGACACACCATCTATTGGACGATGAATGTGGTGTTACATTGAGATTTTCATCTAACATTACTACTATTATTTTTCTTAAACAAAAATAATTAAGCTAAGTAAATATGTACTTAAGCGCCAAAAAGTGAGATCGATGAAGAGGAAGTCCACTGTAGCATGCAAGTATTTTCACGGTTTTCTACAAAGCATAAACACACTAATGCAATAGTACAGCACCAAAAACTGCGCTTGTAATGTAGAATATCCATTAAAACTTGATTAATTCTTTAGGACCCAATCATAGTAAAAGGTGGTAGATTTGAAAAACCTCAGCTCAAGAAAACTGTTAAGAAGACAACAGAACAGCCTAAAAAAGCTGTATTTGGGAACAGAGAGATTGACGAAGATGGGGTAAAAACTGTTTCAAACGATATCCTTAGTGTCGTCCACTTTCTATATCTTTCTCTGTCTATCTGCAATCTGTTACACTTCTTGTTTTGTCCAGTTTCAAGCACAGAACCTCTTGTTACATCCACAACTAATCACCACTCCACAGACTTGTTGGCACATACCTCACTACACCCTATTTTATTATTTACTCTGAAGATTTCTATGGGTCCTGCGTCGTTTGATACAGGTTTGGTTGCAAGTCGCATGCTGCTTGTATTATGCTTTTAATGTAGTTTCCTTTCACAGGTTTATTATCTATACGTTTGCTGCTTCCAAGTTGTCTTCGAATGAGGCAATTATTATTGGTTTTGCCTTCTTCGGGATACGTCACTATTTGACACTCTTACTTTATCACGCAGCAAACGTATGAACTGTTTCTTCGTTATCTGTTTTAATATTTTTTGTTAATTGTTCAGAAGTGTAAATAAAGAAAAAACTTTCGGTTTAACGGAGCTAACTGAAATAAAATTGATAATAATAATATCTACAAATCTCTGCAAAAAACTAATACAATATTTAAAACAATTACAGATTGAACTCGACTTTGTCGATGATTATGAAAGGCCAGTACTTGAGAAGTACGAGAAGATCACGCCAACTCCCACTGTTCGGGAGAAGAAAGAAAAGGAAGCAACTAAGGTAAGAACATATTATAAAGTCAACAAATTCAAAATAACAGTAAAGATAAACAAAATCCTCATAAAAAACAAAACGGAGAGATAATTATGTATTTAAATAAAACAGGTGACGATGATCGCCCAACAAGCCCAGCATCTTGAAGTAAAGGTATAAATTAAAATGTGAGCGTGTCCCTGTCCATTGTCGATTAATAAATTGTATTACCACATTCATACACAAATACAAAAATAAATCAAATTTGAAAAGTCACGAATTGGCTATGATCTGTAATGAGATAATTATGTCTAGAACAGTAATACCAAGAGATTCCTTTGACATTGAAAATAAAAGTAACAACTTTATCGTCACCAATTGAAAATATAATTTTCACGAATGAGTAAAAAACACTAAAACACTGACATGGTGGTAAAGCTAATAAATTTTTTAATGTATAAATCCTTTTGTTACATATTTATGGAACAAATATCTGTAACAAACCGATTAAATGTGACACTGATTTTGAGTTCAGATTTTTCGACCCTCATTTGTAATTGTAAATATTGTTGTCGTATCCTATGTCTCCATGTGTCCCTGTTAAATCATCATCTGTTCTGTATATACTAAAGTGTCGTTTGCTAAAAAAAAAACCAAAGTTATTTCTGTGCTAATAGAAAATGTTGTTTTGTTTCCTTTAGACCGAAAGCCGAAGGACATCGTTCCAAAGCGAGGTTTGTATAACCTGAAATTAGATGCTTTAGGCTACTGCGTTAGCTTCAAATAGTCGAATATAGCAATGTTATCTAATTAGATTATTGCTTTCTGTGCTGTAGCTGAATAAATCTTTAAATACCTACGATTCTAAAATATTTTCTATTCTGCAGGTTAAAGAAGAAATGAAATCAGAGAGCCGCAGAAGCTCTATCATGGAAAACAAAGCCGTTAAGGTAAGAACAAATTCAAAATTTATATCAAAACAAAATCGTACAAACTCTTAATAATGTTAACTATCATAACTAAAATGTTTTGTAAAAATAAATTGATATTTTCATTTTACTCAATAGCTTACAAAAGAAACTGCTGAAAGCAGAAAGTCTTCAATATCCGCTTCAGTGGCTGAACAACAAGAAGTTACCGCTTTGAAAAAGACTGCTCAAAAGGTTAGTACTTATAATTATAATCAAAGTAATTGATATGAATAGTAACAAGATCACCAAATTGTTTAGTCATAAAAAAACACATCAAATATGTTTTTATAGAAGTAACCGAAGTAAAGGTAATTGGTGATCTTCTTAAAATTCACATTATAACCGTAGTTAAGCAAAACCCTAGCAGTCGTGCAATTCCCAATGTAAAGTTTTTTTTTGAGTTTGAAATTCAAGTAGACACCATAGACCCCGAGTGTCATAGAATTCTAAATTTTGAGGCTGAAACTCCAATGCTTTTAGAAGAAGAAAACCAAGGCATTAGCATTGAGCAGAATCCCAAAGCTTTAGTAGTTAGATGAGCAGAATGGAGTTGATTTTAGATTACCTACATCATGTTGGCCTTTCCAATAAAATTAGAATTGACCTTAATTTTGTACATAATTCAACAACTTATCCGTTGAATCAAAACAATGATCATGGCATTTGTAGAATGGATTGGCTACGTAAAATTTACCCAGTGAACATGTATATTGTAATGGCAACCCAAATTCACGCTTATTCATATTCCTCATTAACTTTAATTATTTTAGAGTACAATAAAGGCGGCAGAAGCAACTGAAATGGATCAGGTTAAACTCAAGGTAAGTTTCATGTCGTAAACCATGCATGTCCATAGGAAAAATACAAATTGCGAAACTATGGAGAATATAAATGTCACTGACTTTTCTTTTGTATATACAATTCTATTCTCAAACTTCAAACAATCAACAGACGATTGTTTGATTTATTTGTGTGTCAGTAAATAACTATGTGGAATATAACATTTATTGTAAAAAATATGTTGTAACTATTTATACGAATGGACGCAGATATACAAGTGCAAGATACTGAACGGTTTATTTTTATAAATAGGATGAGAAAGGGAACGTAGAAGATACGGTAACGACAGATAAGCCTTCAGATAAAACATATCCGTGGCGACCTACGAAAACAGACACACAGGTATATACATACACACTCACACACACATACACACTTTCATATAATTATCAAAATTACTGACTTAATTGCGTGTATTAGGAACCTACTGAAAAAGTTGAACCGAAACGTAAGGAAAGCTTAAAGAAGCCTACCGATACTACAGTTCCACAACGTCGTGAAAACGATACTGAGGTATAATTTTAATTATCACAATAACTATCATTTATGAATCCATGTCTCTAAGACAATAAATACTAATGACGAGAACGTTGTTCAGGAAACTGAAGATATTGAGGAAGTTGAGGAAAAAACTGAGACAAAACGTAAAGCTTCAATTGATAAGCCTAAACCTCAACCTAGACGTCGACCCAGCAAACCTGAAGAGGTAGACTTAATTTTCATTATAATTTTGAATCGAACACAAATTATTATTTATTTTAACTTTACAACATTATGTAAACAAGTATTGTAATTCTAATGTATGGGTAGGACAGGTTTTTAGACATCTTATTACATATATCAATTACACTATTGTACGTGGATAACAGGTTAAAGAAACTAAAAAGAAAACTGAAACTGTTGAAAAAACTGAAATCAAAAGAACAACGTCTATTGATAAAACTACGGAACCTATTTATCCTTGGCGAAAACTAAGTGCTGATGAGGTATATAGCTAGGTTCATATTAATTTGAATTAGTAATAAGCTCAAATAAACTTCATATTTACCGTAAACTTTTTTAACCAGGATAAAGAAAATATTGAAACTGAAATAATCGACACTAAAACAAAGAGAAAAGTCTCAATCGATCGGCCAACTGAACCGACATACCCGTGGCGTCGGCCGAGCGAAGTAGATGAGGTATCAAGTCTTACTTACAAAGACGAATATGTTTTAACAGTTCATATTATTAATTAAACTAAGCTTAATCATAACATTTCTGAACAGGACCAAGTAGAAATACAAAAAGCTGAAGTTAAGAGAAAGGCTTCTATTGATAGACCTACTGAACCTACCTATCCTTGGCGTCGTCCAAGCCAGGTTGACGAGGTAGTCAAACTTATTTTTATTTTTATTCTTAGTTTTACCGTAGTAAATTCTTCTACTGATATTAATTAATATTCCAAACAGGACGAGAAAAATGGAATGGAAATAGACGATGAGCCATTTGTTCCTAAACGGAGGGTATCTGTTGATAGACCAACGGAACCTACCTATCCTTGGCGTAAACCTAGTATTGCGGAAGAGGTAGATGAATTTGATAATTCTAATATCGGTATAACTTTCTTAGACAATAATATCATTACAAATGTATCTAAATGTGTTAAACAGGATACTGTTGCACCAAGTAAAGAGGAAACCAATAAACCGTCAGTAGAACAACCTACAGAACCTTCCTATCCTTGGCGCAAACTAATAATATTTTCTACATTCACATGAGAAAATTAAAATCATTTTATTACGATGTATTTTACAATGAATCGTTTGTCTAACAGGATATAAAAGATGTCAAAGAACCTGAAAAGCCTAAAGATAATTTACTGACTGAAAAACCAAAGGAACCTGAGTATCCTTGGCGTAGACCGAGTAAAACTGAGGTAGAGTTAATTTTCAATATTTCTTTGATGATATTAGATTAGCTTAGCGTATGAACTATACTGATGATTATAAAATTTTACTAGGAGCCCGCGAGTAATAAACCTGAGCCAAAACAAGAGACTCCAAAGTCTAAGGTATCATATACAGTAATATTTGTAATTTATTTCACACCAGAACATCGAATATAACTATTTCTCACTTCAAATTATTAGGAACCTGATGACACACAGAAAACACAAACAGATAAACAATTGAAACCGACTCAAACACCCTTCTTCATGAGGAAGAAGGCTAGCTTAGAGGTAGGTATTCACTACATTACATTAACACAAACAGACACTTCACAGACACAAAAGGTGGTGGTATTCTATAAATAATAATAGTTCATGGAAAGTAATAATTTATTAAAAAATACTTTCTAGGAACCGGTTTCCTTCCTAAAGAAACGTACGAATTCCATTGTGGAATCTTCAAAGGAAAACATAACAGAAACCAAGGTATATAAATTATTTAATTTTGTTATATGAATAAATGACAGATGAAAATGATACTTAAACACTTATCTAATATAATTCTTAGGAGGCTGATTCGCTTAAAAAGAAATCTAGCGAACCTCATATTGAAGCAGAAAAGGATAAACCAAAGGTAGTTTATATATTATTCAATGTAAAATATACACTTAATATTAGTCTCATATATATAAGTCGTATCTTTCATGCGTCAATCTTAACGCAGGACAAAGATACTACTAAAATGTGTCTTTCTAAACTATTTAGTCAAAGTAGTTATTATTTTAATCGTTCTAAAATACATTTACCTACTTTAAATGAATCTATTTTGTTAGGATGAGGAAAATAAGATAGAACCACCACTAGACCAACCCACAGTTACACAAACACTATATCCATGGAGAAAACAACACTTAGAGGTAACACACAGAACACATATATTCACACAAACTCACACTCACAACAATAGACACTGCACCACACTCACACAGTAAATCTATTAAAAATAAATTGCCATACTCACGTTCGGTAGTCCGTAAAATATGAAATGTATCATCAGGTACCAACACTCGCGGTTCCAGAACCCGAAAAGAAGGCCGAACCGCCAGTAGTTCCCTTCTCTTGGCAGGTCATTCCTGAAATACCACAGGTAGTCATTATAATACTAGTAAATCAAGTAATCAAAATACAAGTGTAGGCAGTAACGAAATATTTTAATGATCAGGCCGAACAAACACCAGAATTAGAAGACAAATACAAACCAACATTACTTGAAACACCAGAAGAGACTGCTCCTTGGCGAAGAGCTAAGTCCCCTCAGGTAGACACACACAACTCATCAACATACATTCATCGCTTAAACACACACGCACACACATTCATAAAAGAGCACCTGGATTTTGCATTCTCTGATTGGCCATATGAGTTCGAAAATGGATGACGGATTTTAGTAACAATCAATATTTTCAACAGAATGAAGAATTGATTTTAATGTTTGTTACAAAATACGTTATTGAAATGCTTGCAAAATTCGTACACATCGTACGGTCGCCAATAATAAAATTTACTGTATAGGCTGAAACGACTAAAGGCAAAGATGAAAGTAAACCAGCCACATTAGAATTACCACAGCCCGCTTATAGCAGCAGACCTCAAACGCCTGACGAGGTACACATGAGCACCCACAGTGTAACTGCACAGGATATTTGCACAATGCACAATGATATTTCTTTCAGGAGTTTGGTAGAGCACCGACACTTATGCACAGCACCTAGACTTCGTAAATTGCACTTCTGTCTTCTAGAATCTTTTATTTTTAGACGTAGATGCACTGTATAGTAGTTCCCTTATAGTCGATAGCTCTATTTCTATCTACATTAGATAATTAGCGGTTTGTTTGTAAATATGTAAATATGCACCTACTGGACAAGTATTTAGGATAACTTTTTGTGAAGCAATGTTTGCGTGTATTAATAACCCACCTATTTTAACCTTGACTGTATGTATTAAGTAGTTGTCTCACATTTCCTGCTTCTGCTTTTGCTTTTTAATCTCTCCACAATTTTAATTTTAAAATGTGTAATTTTGAAGCTTTTCAGTATACGGTAAGTATGGTGTAAGTATATTCGTATTTTTTTAATTCAGAAACATAAATATCCTTTTGATCATTTTGCATTTTAATATCGAACACACTTATTACTTAAAATAGTAAACTCCGTTACTAGATTTGTGATAGGTAAAATTATATCTTCGACACCAACAAAGACCTTTTATACATCGATGTTAAACAACCGTTCAACTTACAGAAAGTGGCAGTTAAAGAAGAAAAAGTGGAAGAAGAAGCAAAGAAGGCCAAGGTCACCTCAGTCAAGAAGAAGGCTGAAGATCTGCCAGAAATTGCTGACTACGAGAGGCCTGAACTTGAGAAATTCGAAAAGATGGAATTCACTCCATCGACTAAAGACAAACCAGAAAAGGTACATATGATTTTCGTATTATTTTTATATTATTTCTTACAAAATAACCCAATTCTTTGTATGGTAATAACTGAACAATGTTATTACAAACAGCCAATACCAAAAGTACCTGAAATCAACGCGCCTGAAGAGAAACCAGTAGCGCCTAAGATCGAAGTTATACGTGAGAAATCACCGAAGCCAGAAATGCTCAGGAAACCTTCCCTTGTACCTGGTGCTCCGGTTGGAAGACGTGGTTCCCTAATTCCTCCTCCAGAGGAAATGGGAAGACGTCCTTCCCTTATCATCAGCGACGAGGTATGTAAATCAACTTTATTTTGTAGATGTAAGACTTTTCTAGATTTATTTCGTAATGTATTTTGTTCTTGGATACCAATTGTCTCCATTTCAGTGAAGGTATGATTTGTTTTTTAGACTTATATGTACAATTGTGGCGTCTTAGTCCTAGACATGTTACAACATACCAATAAAGCGCTGGCATCAGAATCACTCTTTGAATAGCAAGCTTAACGGCTGAAAGCACTGCATTTGATTCATCGAAACAGCATTTGCACTTTTTAAATAATAATGGTATTCTGGTTCTTTGATTAGTTCTATTAATGATCAAAAATACTCAAAGAACACATTTTAAGATTGTGACATTAAGTTATTGATTTATTATCTAAATAAACCAGATTGCCAACTTTTATAAGCGTCCTAAAGATTTTTTTCACATTTTTGCTGCATTTGTTGTCAACATCTGCAATTTTGGAGCATGATTATTTTTAACTAATCGCGTGAAATTATCTGCAATCAACGAGTGATTTACACAGATGTTGGCGTCTTATCACAAAGTAATTTTAGCCCCTAGTAGTATAGACCCTATTCTCTCAAGCCGAACCCGATAACACGAATGCATAGACCCTTCAAAAAGACATATTCATAATCGTCTCAGAAAGATGATGCTTTGTATTACCACGAACGCTTTAGCAGACGATATTAGAGAATGAGTTGGTTTACAGTGGAGTTGAGCTTAGACCCTTAATTCCTTGCTTTTAGATTAAACAGAGTTTAGCAATGTCACAGCAGATACTTTTGAAAACACTGATATTGACTCGTGTATGTAGCGATATTAAGACCGTGCAAAACGTAATCCACAGGAGCATAGAAAACTAAGACCCGGTGAGGTGATCGAAGATAAGAAGGTAAAAGATCAAACGCCAAGAATCCTAAATGAATGTTACTACTGCCGTGTCAAATTCTTAACTATTTCTGTATACGGTATTATATTAATGCATTTGCATCGCGGTTTAAAACACTGTTTCACACGTAACACTGGATAATCACATGAACCTTTGAGAACATTTACTTATGAAATATCACATAAATTGGTAAATGTAATTATCCAGTTTATATCTGTCTAAGAAACGTTTTGTCGTCGAGAGCACAGAGCTAAATTGCACAAATTTGTGAAGTACGCACACACAGATAAACTGCACAGCTTGTCAGCACGTAACGCACACGAAATAATGGTCAGAAATTGGTCGTGGCGAGACGAAATCTTTTACAGGAATGGTGTGCCTGAGGAGGCTTTTCTTACACATGACGATAATGAAACGGACACTAACATGAACGATTAACATGAAGGTGGCGCAATTTGTAACGTAATAACTCTGCACATGCTGGCTAGGACATTGCACCAAATAATGAACTAAAGTTAGGTTAGGCAGGTAGCCCAGGTTCGGCAGCGGAGATTTAGGTAGAATAAATTTTACATATGGGATTATCAATGTTTTTTAAACAACAGGTCACGAAATTACGTCCCGGCGAAGTATTAGACGAGAAAAAGGTGAGATCGATTGGATCTGGTCAGTTTTAGGTGGACGCTGCTCGCTTTTGCAAAGCATTTTTTGTCTTTAATTTTTTTTCTTCTATTGTTGCACACATGACTACACGGACGACTTTTACAATTAAGATTATTTAGATTTAAGTATTATTTACAGGGAAGATATTGTGATAATTAGTTTTTTACCACATAATAGTTTTTACGATGATATCAATTCATGTCCCTATCCCCACAAATATTCGCTCGACACGACATAAACAGTCGGAGCGATCCATTGGTTTTTGAAAAAGACAAACAAAAAAATCAAATACACTATCTTCCATTCATTCTTTTCATTACATTATATTCCCTTTTCAAAAAGCTGCGTCTTCAGTAGATACTTTAGACCCCTATAGTCGCAATCTTTACAATGTCCGAACTCTTTTTACATATCTTTTTCTTTTTAGATGTTCTTTATAGAATTAGATCTAGTGACCGCTTTGCCGACCAGCGGGTTTACGATGTGACAGTCCATCGCTGGGTTTGACCTTTTATGTTTTTGAGGGAAACAAACTAATTAATTAAATAGGTAAAAAATGCTATTTGAAGTTTTAACGGGCGATGGATGTTTGAATATTTTTTTGAAGTATCCATCTGCATTATCATCCAAAAATAAATGTATTGATTATTGCGAATTTACAGTTTTTATTTTATCAAAAGGTTGTTTCTCCTCATTAACCAAGCTTTTTAGTTTTACTTTTAGTATGGCTTTAATTAGTTTCAATTTTTTTAGTTTTCCACTAATCATTTTCTAAATGCACTATACATTTTTCTACCACTACTTTTATGAGCTACAAATGTATTAAAACAATACTTTACTGACTCGCATAACATTAACGAATGTACGCGGTACTTGTAAATGCTTCGGAATATTTTTTCTCAAATTAGTGGGAAAAACTAATTATATTAAGAAATAATTTATTATTTTATTAATTATTCACTATCAAATTTACACTATACATTAACATTTTCACATATGACACTACTACATCTCACACACATACAAAAACACATTTATTAACTTTTAAGCACTCAATATCTATTTGTACAGAATTTTATATATTACAGAGCACAATTTTAACAGAGAATGTTTTACTAAAACTTATACTTTTTTTCCAAAAAAGAAACGCGCCAGGCCGGGTGAACTCTCCGAAGAGGTATATAATGTGTGGAAAACTATCTGTTTAGATTATATACATGTTATAGAAAAGAATAGAATCGTGGCTAACATAGACCTTTCCAAAGTGATTAATTTTTACAGTGAATAATTTCATCAGTCGTAAATAAAACTCTATGCAAAAATGTGGCATAGAAAGATTATTATCATTACCTTTATGTTATATTTTGATTCGGATATCGTTTATATGTTTTGTAATTAAAATAGAACCAGTGCTACTAATACCTTGTCATTCTAACAATAAATTTAACATTTAATGAATAATAGAAAACATTTAAGACGACATTTTAAATGTATGCACGAATCCTATTAAAATCCAACTTTAAACCAAAAACGCATAATTTATCGAACTCGATAAATAAATGGTTGTAATAAAATATCGATCATCGTAATTAACTCCATTTATTTATCGGTATCGATAAAACTGTGTTTATAACTTCTAATATTGTGATAACAATAACAATGCGTTTGCGCACGCAAAAGTAAATAACACTTAAATTTATTAAATTTAATGTAATAATAGATGCCAACATTAATAGCGTGAAGCAATGTTATTTATTGCGTTATTTTGACAATGCATGAAGGTATTCAAATTTAGTATTCAGCACCCAATAACAGTTAAAATATGAATCACAAACACTATATTAAAGTAATATCTATGATCGCCTTGATCAAGTACGTAACAAGTATCCAAAATCAGCATATATTACTTCAATAAATTGTATCATAGATGTTACTTGCAATCATTATAAAGATGCCACAAAATGTCTTAAAATGTACAAATTACTTACATCGCAAAACACAGTGTCTAATTATACTAAGTAATAATTATCACAAATCATGCGTATGGAATATTATTATAGCAAACGGAAGCTAAACAAAGATTCTATAATTACAAATGAATTTAGTTTGGAGCCAACATTTTCTGTATCTATGACGCAAATAAGGCAATAATTATGTCAACTCGATGAGTCATAAAAGAGATAGCTAAAGTATTAGCTCCTAAAGAAAGAGTATTATTCTAGATTGTTCAAGAAGACCTATACCAACTATAAGCATTTTTGAGACGATAATGAATAACGAACAAATCTTGTTGACAGTGATCTATTTTGAGAAGCGACAACAAAACAGAGTGGTGTTAATAATGTTAGTCAAGCCTACACTAATGAAAGAGTAAATGAGGCTTTAAAAGAAAGAGAAACACTAGTAATAAATAAAGAAAACGCACCTGTTACAGTTGATAACGTAAAGGCAGATGGCGTGCGTGCGTTTAATGAAGCAAGTGAGCACGATACGTCGTGCGCCAGGAGCGCGCTTGTCGCTGTTATGATTGATCGATATTTGTATTAATATGACTACAGTAATCAGGCCAAGAGCTCACTGTTCTTGAAACGTTCTCACCCTTAACTGCCTCAAGTTGCCAGCACGCCTGAGTTATGTCCGTCGCATATTGTTAAAAAGATATACGTCTCGATGTATTGATCGGTTGGACTATTGTTGACACCTAAAATAGAATGAAAAAGATTGATTGCCTTAATTGAACCGTAAATTATAATGGTGGCAATGTAATGACAATAAGCATTATTGAAAACAAATTAAAAATAAGCTGTCAAGCTAGTGAGACAAATAGAAAATCTAGACACTACAATATTGCGGATTAAGTACCATAAATATGAAACTTGCAGCCCTTACTTAAGTAAGGGTTGAATATATAACCCAAGATGGTATGGTTTTAAACAAAAATACTTTCTAAATTAAGACAAGAATGGCGTAGGTAGGCAAATAGATAAGAAAACAATCGTTATGACATGAAACATAATTAAGACGGATATAAATAAAAACAAGGACAGTCCTCAAATAGAAATAAAACGGATCTTTGATTGACATAATGGTCGAATAGGAAATACCTAAAATGCGCGTGGGCAGCCCACGGGCGGCGCAAAGGTGGGCAGAACTACTGCATCAGAAAAAATTGGCAAGATGATACCGATATGTTTGGCAGTTAGTTCCTTAAATTAATCTCGACATAGACAAGTGTAACTACCTCAGCTGATATTTCCAATCATGAAGCTGTTTCTTCATCATTCAAATTCGTATAAGTAGGTACACTTTTAAATGTTATAATAGGGCTTACCTATGACGAAATAAACCCCATAAACATCCCGTATAAAAAAATGCAACAAAAATCACTCGAGAGGACAAAGAACGCGGAAAAACAGAAAAAAGCAACAAGTAACAAACAAGCGTTTTTAAAATTTGTCGGCTCGACAGCAATGCAGGCGCTCTCGACACGGACTGTCGTGCCAACTATGGCAATCATGTGAATAGAATGCATTAATACCAGGGTGCCAATCAATCTTTCGATCTTCTTGCGCAACCCCTCAATCTAGTATTATTTATTAATCTAGACAAACACGCGCACACACTTTGTCTCCTCAAGACAACTGCTCTTTGGCTATGACACCCAACTGATTGTTTTAATATTGACCGACGTCATACAATACAGACTATACCTATAATAGTCAAGGCAGAAGTTCGAGTCATCCGCAGTAGGTCATCAGAAACCCATTGACCTTAATTGCAGGTGTCAATTAAAAAAAGATGACGATCATTAATCATTGAACCGAAACCGAGAGCTTCCTGGGTTGAAAGCCAAACATCAGTGCGAACACGGTACATCTCCAGCGTCGACAACTTTACGCATATATTAGCAGCAACGTTCAAGAACATGCTGCGCGGATGGCTCACCTTAATCTGATAATTAATTGTATTGGTCTGCTGATTTGTGCTGTGCACAAATAGCCGCCCACCGCCCCCGCGCCCCACCATTGCCAGGCGACCATGTCCGCACGACCCCTTCTTCAGTCTTTTGACGTTCGCGCCCATTTTTACATGGAACGACATACGAACTGCCCCAAATCGAAATTACACTAAACGACTCCAAAATAAAAACAACAAAATCTAGAAAAATTGAGGTGTGACACTTAGCGAGTAATAATAATTTTATAGCATTTAATTGTAAGCTTTTTTGGATCAATATGGATGATCCGCATGAAAGGAGAGTACTTTTAGAACTTTTGATTCTTTTAAAAATAGTTTTAAGCATAAAAGAAAATGTGTAGACTAAGATAACATGAGACTGTGATAAAGTGCGATGCAGTTATAAACTTTTAATTTTTATACTAATAAACGAGAGATACGATTGTTTTGTGGCATCAAAGTGATTATATGTGATTAACAATGGCAGCGGTTGCTAAAAAACCGGCTAATGCCTTACCTAAACCTAAACCTGCGGGTGACCCGGTAAGTATTAATCTGCTTCTGTTCTATGTATTAGATGTCCCCATTGAATCAGAGGTCATAAAACTGATATTATCTATTATAATCATCATTGATTTGAGCCTGGAAATCCTTTTAGGTTTCTTAAAAAAATACTTTGACATTGACACAGTTGCATAAACTTTATATATCCACCAAGAATTATTTTAACACAATTCTGAATTATGAAGCACGTAATGTGGTCATAAATCAGTTATTACGATACACCTGTTAATTATTTCATTTAAATCAAATGCATTCCAAGATATTCATAATTTAACGCCTACTTGCGTCAATTTTAGCTAAAGCAAATACTATGTTGCGTAAGCAATATATATTTCTAAATAGCATTGATCATAGGATAATGTAACTTTTGGAGGAATATTGGAAATAATAATATAAAAGACTACATTTTAGTTTGATGCTGCTATTGCAGGATCTTTGCCATACTTTTCTATCAATCGTTCTTTGAATCAATCATTTGATTTTTATTTTCTAACTTAATTGTGACTTATGTGAGTTTTGTCACTGAAGAATTAGCAAACCATATTGCTAATTCTAATGTCAATAAATTTTTGTTGTAAAAGAAATACTGATAATTTTTAAGAAAACTGTTAGCAAAATCATAATTTTGAACGTAATACGTTACAGTTCTTGTCCAAGAAAGCGTAAAGATATGTAAGAGTACACTTGCGCCACATACATCAGGAAGTCCAGAGCATTGTCAGGTCATTTGGCTAACGCTCATAATGCAATACAACTGTCATAACATTCTAATGTATCATCCATTTTACTATACAGTTACCAACCAAGTAATTTTTCAATCTATATCGAGGTAGAACATCATTTTGGTAATGTTTTGATGACCTTTGATGAAGACACTTTTGTACGTCACATGTTTTATCATTAGAATTTTCGTGAATACGAGGTCTTACATTATTCTTTGTATTAATTGGTTGGTCAATATAAATCTTATATCTATCGTTAAAGCAAGTGACGTAAATAAATCTTTAAACTCTTTCAATGTTACTACACACATGATGACTTAACTTATCAATGTTTATAATGCTCCCATTATGTATTTTTTTAATTTTTAACTTCTTCAATTCTTCGTTAGTACGTTAAGCAAATGGACCATTGCTATAAGAGTAGTAGAATTGAATTCAATAACTTATAATTTTATAATAGAAGTATTTACTAAAAAGCCAAGGTCTTTTTGCTTGATTATTTATGTGTCGATTTTAAAGTGATTAACCCACTCATATTTTTTACGAGACAAAAGTCACTCACATGTTTATGATGATGTAGCGACGAAAATCCGGCGATGCGAGAAGGCCGTCGGTGCAGGATCTTGAAGACCTCATCAACAAACCGTCCATACCTCTGAAACCTCTTGGCGATCAGGGTCCACCGGCCATCGTTTATGTGGAAGAAAGTTACTCTGCTGTTGAAGGTCAGATTATAAATAATCTTACTTCTTAAACTATCGTTTGAATTTTCATTATCAATTTTGTTTATTCTTACATTATAAATTTCTTCATTTTTGCCCTATAATTAGATCAAACTGGCTATCTCACGGTGAAAGTGGAAGGTAATCCCGCACCGACATTCAAATTCTACAAGGGTGTTGGTGAGATTATTGAAGGAGGCCGTTTCAAGTTCATCACTGATGGTGAAACTGGTCTCATTACTCTCTGCATGAGGAAGGTCAAGCCCAACGATGAAGGCAAATACAAGATTGTGGTTAGCAACATCCATGGCGAGGATTCAGCTGAAATGCAACTTTACGTATCTGGTAAGTTCGTATGCAAAACAACTAACGATTACTATGAAGAATTTGTATTATTTGAATTTGTAGTATTTGAGAATTGTAAGTCATCCAAGATATCAAAACTATTATCAAAATTGTTTACACAGACGCCAGCGGCATGGACTTCCGTGCCATGCTCAAGAAGAGGAAGTACGCCAAATGGAAAGAAAATAATGGGGACCCCGACTGGGGAGAACTCAAAGAGACCGAAAAGCCAATTCCACCCCTTAAGAAAGTGGAAAAGGTAAGGTGTATTATTATTAAAAAATCTCAACAACCCATATTGATATATCTCGCATTCCAATCAGCAATGATTTCAATAGAGAAGATGGTGATATAAACGCTATATAAAATGAATATAATAAATCTGAATTTAAAAATAAACCACACAAGACAACGTAGATCGGAATTAGATCTTTAGACCATTCTAAATATAGATATATCAAAGATATTTATCAACACTTGTATCAAGATTAAAATAACCACTGTGTTTTCTACATTGTCTTGCAGTTGATTTAAATCTATTTATAAATGACTAGACAGCTCCATCGGGCTAATAATACATAGAAATATGAAGTTCAAGGAACTGCCAAATATTGTGAATATAACAAATTATAGATATTGTATATTCTGCGCTATAAAATGTATGCTTTCATAAAGTAGAATTTCGAGTAGCATGCAACTTGATAATGAAAATATAAGTTTTAGTCAGCTTCCAATAGAACTTTAACCTAATTTGTTAAATTTTGGAATATCTTGATGCCATTGATCTTTTGTTAGCTAGATATTGGCTTTATTATCCTTCGTATAATTATGTTTAAGGTAAACATTGGAATGTCCGGTATGCATATTGCATACCGAGAGTATAAGCCAAATCAATCTATCATCAGTTGCATCAAGAACTTCTACAGGTGCTTATTTATATAAAATGTTGTATAACTCTGTTTTGAGTTATTTAAAAATGTTAACTGAGCAGATTTGTTTAGTATGTTAACTGTCCTAATACTTTTATATAATCTATAATCACTATGCATCATGCCATTTGATTCTTAGGGCTTAGAAACTGGATATTTCGAAGATGACGGCTTCATTGTGGTCGTTTCGGAAGGTGTCGAGATGGGTAGATTCCCAGCTGAAAGGAGGCAATCCTTAAACTGGTCCTGGGTCAAGGTCATCTGTATTTTAAAATATAGCATCATCGTTCATTCCATCTTACATTTCCAGTTTATCTTATTGTATTACAAAATACTAACAGAAAGTTAATTTATCAATTGACTCCCGAGAGGGAAATCTTCATGAAGTGATTAATTATATTTTGGAATTTCATCATTTAAACACTCAATTGAAGAGCATAAAAATACCCAACGAACGGTATAGCTCTACTGATTAATATTTTAGCTTTCATATCATTGATCTGAATCGAAGTCTGTAACAAAATAAATAAATCTATTCCGAGCATGCACTTAAAAAGTTTCTAATACTATTAAATTTTCTTCAAAAAAAAAAACATTCGCCTTGTCAAAATTATGTCAATGTTACTGTAATGAATTGTTTACATAATGAGCGCTAGTTGATTTTGTCTATTAATAAAAATAAGAAATGGCTGGATGGTACTTCAACAAGATATTTCCCTGGTTCAGTGTTCGCACCGGATCAGATTATGTAAGCAAAGCAGAATTTTAACTTATATTAAACATTTAACTAAACAATTATCTATAACAAGCAGGTCTCGCTCCTATCCATGATCCATATCGCTTCCTAATTATGTAGCTTGACGTAAACTTTTAATTAATTATAGATTCTACTGCTCTGTTGTAACATAACTATTAAAATTCTAGGGTATCTATGACATAAGGAGACGAATGTCTCTGCCTGAATTAATACCTGATTGGCCCGAATTGATGGAGGCTGTCAAAATAAAGGTTCGATAAAAAGGAAAAATAAACAAATGCTAAAATCAAAAGGGATTTTCTGATCATTTGAAATCTTCCACAATGTAGATTCATGATGAAAACATTTACACTACTTCCTATTATTATATAGACAAATATGCACCTATTAGTGTTTCAAATGATCAGAAATTAACTTCTAAATAATGAATGAGATTAAAACCACGAATGATAAAATAACTAAACTAAAATTTAAACCTCAGAAATTATTGACTTTAACAACCAAAATACTCATAATAGAGATCTAGATACAATTAATGGCAGAACAGATTAGAAGTTCATACTTTTTCTTGCTGAACTATACGTTGAAGTCGGTAGTTACAGAGCGTTATAAATAAACAAATGCATTAAAATGAATTTTAAATTAACAAAGGGTTTTTGTATCACCACTTCATGTTTCTATAACTTGAACATGACTTTCAGGCAATGTAAGTGGAATGAATTTGATGACTATTGTTACTTTTGGATTGGTGTCCACTATGTTAAATTGCAGGTCAATATTGACGTCGGATTGAAGAGCTTCTGTCACGTCATTATTATCAAAATAATTATATTCCTCATTATTTACTTCATTAATTTCAGCTGATGCATCCGGTGTTACGCAGATGTTGGAATTTTTCTTATGAATTATGTTGATTATGATCATTGAGACATATGGCTATGTTGTAATCAGCATTTATACCTTTGAATGCTTTTATGTTACATTTGATATAGTAGGTCAAAAAATTACTTAATTTTTTGTGTCCTTGTAAATAAATTATGTAGATCCTTTTCCTAAACGCGAAGTAGCAAAGTAATAATCACTAAGATTGAATGGATATTTTGTAGAGATCCCATAATAGAAGACCGTCACTGGCTGAACTGATCCCGGATTGGCCGGTGCTACACTCGTTCAAAAGAGACGAGGTTTGACAGCAACGTCAATAGACACAATGCATCTTGAAGTGTAATATCACAAAATGCAAATTATTTGTCGCACAGCAATGTGTCCCACGTATATCTGTATGGTCGTATAATCTGGTTGAATTATTACAGAAAATCTTGCATTAATGTCTGCTATAATATATTTTAAAACAAAATTAAAACTTAATGGATAAATCACTGCTTTCAATAAATTAATTACTTTATTACTTAAAATGGCAACCAGATTCTCAGTCTTCTTACTCGAATTTAGTGAATGGTGTAAATAGAAACTCTTGCTTCTTATCAAACCCTTCTACAATGTATCAATAACAAACACTACCTGTTTTAATAAATATTTCGACATTAATAATAAACTTAGCAGATATTCGTGCAGGAATGTTTCAATGATTTTTTCAGATTATTTGATCAACAGCGTCGTGGTCACCGACTAGTCAGTCCAGCACATCTTTGGTACTCTATTCTTCTATTCTCTTCTTAAGCAATTCTTCTGTGCACATCTTCGTCGATATTTTTACTAGCAGCACAGCGCACCGGTTCAATATTCTATGCACAGTGACTTCAATGTTCTAGTATAAAATGAAATCCTTTCAAAAATGATGAATACTATTCGATTTTGTAAAAAAAAATTCTTCTTCCATAAAAATTCATCATTTTTGTTCGGTCAAATGTATATTAATTAAGATAAACTTTTAAATTAAATCACGCCCACTTTTGCACATACATTAAAAAAGGAAAACTATAGAAATTCCAATTTCTGTACAATAGCATGGAGTTCACATGATTGTGTGGGTGGCGGTGATGAAAGAATGGCTGACGATTCTAACGCCTCGGATACTACATAAGAGTTCAATTGTTTTCGTTGATTTTTTGCACTTGAGTTACTGTTCGCTCGAGACGTTGACAGCGGAGGAGCGAGGCAGGTTTCTTGATGGTCGGCACTCAATGCTTTTGTATGAAGAGCACATTTTTGTGTTATGCACTTTCTCGTCTTATTTTAGAACAGGTATATTTATGTCCAACGGACGTTGTTTTCAGAAACAAGAGTCGTTCTTGAAGCCCCTCGTAGATCAATTCGCGAAAGAAGGCAAGGATAAGAAGGTTACATTCGAAGCTAACTTTTCTAAACCAAATGCGAAGCCGAAATGGTTCTTCCGCAAAGATGTAAGTAAATTATTTAAATTATAACCAAATTACAATCAATTACTGTGTGTCAATTACCTACTTGATTTGTTAACATATATTCGTACATTTACAGGAGCTTTTCCCCGGGTCTAAGTATAAGATGATAAATGAACAAGATTCCTACAAACTGATCATCATGGGCCCCAAGGTTGAAGACACGGGTAAAATTACAATTGAGATCGGCGGCATCACTTGTACTGCCTTCTTGCAAGTTGATGAACCAGACCCTACCTACACGTTCACCAAGCCACTGAAGAAGAACACCAGTGGTTACACGAAGCACGAATGCGTCTTGGAATGTGCTGTCTCCAACAGCCTCGCCATTGTCTCCTGGTGGAAGGGCGAGGAGAAACTGGACGATGGTGAAATATTCCAGATCTCCAAGGACTTATCTGGTGTCTGCAGGCTAGTTATCAAAAACTGTAAGTTTGAAGATGCTGGCAAATACATGTGTAGAATTGAGAAGCAACCTGACAAGACTGAGACTGATGTTAAAATTGTGGGTAAGTTGTCTACTGCTAACCTTTCAGCTGGAACTTTCACTGAATTTTTATGTAAGAAGTATTTCCATAAAATAAGGAATAAAATGATCATTGTCATCCTTTTTAATTTCAGAATACCCATACAAGTTCACAAAGGTACTTAAATCTCAACAAGCTATTGAGAAAGATACCATCACGCTTCTTTGTGAGCTGGATGATGCTTCTGGAGATGTCAAATGGTAAGTAGCTTACCTTTGGAAAGTCTTCCGCTTTTTCCCGAAGAGCTTTGCCAGCAGTTCTTTTTTATCTGATACAAAAAGAAAGTCTACATTCTACTCGTTTTGGTTTTCAATCATCATCTTTTAAATTTCCTACTAATACTTCAACAGGTTCAAGAACAATGAACCTCTGAAAGTTGACAAGCGCATCTCGATCGTGAAGGAGGGTCGTAAACGCAAGGTTGTCATCAAGGACGCTAAAGTCACTGACGCTGGCAACTTCAAGTGTGTTAGTAACGCCGATGAAACAACTTGCGAATTGATTGTCAATTGTAAGTTTCTTATCAATATGATCGACAACCAAATTTAGATAAAATTTATTATTCTTCTTCCCTTGTACACGTTTTCACTCTGCTCCACTACAAACTTTCAGTACGATGGTGTTTGGAATAAACAAAATGATCTGAAAGGCGTCCATAGCCCATTTATTATTACAATAGAGTATTATTGTGACATCCCAACCAATGAATGCCTAATACAAGATATGGGCTTGTTTCTAATAGTCTATTGTTTAGGCTAACTAGACCTAAAACTTACCTAAGCAAATCAGTTTTTAGGCATTCCGAAAATAGTTCTAGATCTACACAGTCGTTGATTCTATGATCATGATGTAAGCAATCATGAATATTGGATTTTTTAATAACCTACCTAAAATGGTGTTCTGTCTTGCAGACTCGAATCGCTTCAACAAGAAGTTGAAGGATACAGAAGCAATTGAGAGGGACAAGGTTGTTCTAGAAGTAGAATTGCAGGATCAGACTGCTGAAGCTGTTTGGTCTTTCAATGGACAACCTATTGTACCTAATGAAAGGTGAGCAGTTTTTTTATGTGTAATTTTAAATTGATTCCAGGTTTGTGAAAATAACTTTTTTTTTCTTTGGTACTAATTACATTGTCATTTTTTGGTAAAGTTATTTCTTAACAATAACATCTTAAACTGAAAACATACTGAATTTAACATTAAATTTTATCAGGATTGAAATCAAGAACCTGGGCGGTGGTAAACACCAACTTATCTTCAACAAATTGGAGATGGAAGATGACGGCGAGATTCTTTGCGAGTCTGGCAAGTTGACCTCATCTTGTAAACTGACCGTCAAGAAAGGCGAGTCGAAACCAACTATATCATGTCCGGATGAGTTCAACGGACCGCACGACCGACCATTCGTCATTGAGGTGCCTTACAAAAGTAAGTTATAAAGGATCATTTTGTTGGGAATTTTTATTTAGAAATTGCAGTACATATTAGATGTTTTATAATCGACATCTTCCATTTTGCAGTTGATGGCACCCGTCAAACACCAATCGAAGCTAAACTATGGAAGGACGGAAAAGCCCTGCCCGCTAAAGAAGTTGAGGCAGTGGTTGAGCAAGAAAAGGTTCTGTTTAAGATCAAGAAGCCAAGCAGAGAAGCCTCTGGAAAATACACGATCAAGCTATCCAACGCCCAGGGAGAGGACTCTAAGGATGTCACTATTATCATGCAGAGCGTCCCATCTGCACCTCAAGAGGTCCAAGTTACGGAGGTGTTCCAGACGTCATGTATTGTTGCCTGGAAGACACCGCAAGACGATGGTGGCACACCCATCGTCAAATACGTTATTGAGAGACAGGTAACGCGTTTTAAACTATTATTTTATTGCTGTGTGTATAGTAATATTTAATGTGGTGCTAAATTAACCAATTATTCTTCCAGGATATGTCTCTGAAAGCAGGGTGGGACAACGTCGCTGAAGTGCCGATCGGTCAGCCGCTGAAATACAAGGTCGAAGATCTTATTCCGAAAAAGACTTACAAGTTCAGGATTCGTGCTGTTAACAAGATCGGTTCCAGTGAACCTGGTCTCTTTGCCAAGCCTGTGCTGGCTAAGGACCCATGGGGTAAGATACGATTGCTTAACTTTTTGACTTTAAACAAATCAGTTCTCGAATCATGCATTGCGTATTCATAACTTGAGTGTTAATATGATTTTCGTTGGTTAGATGAACCTTCGAAGCCCAAGAATGTGGAGCTTACCGACTGGAACAAGGACCATGCAGACCTCAAATGGCAGAAGCCTGACAACGATGGCGGTGCACCAATTACTGGTTACGTCATCGAGTACAAGGTAAAACATTTGTTCATAACAACGAAGCCTAATGCAAAACTAGTCATTGCTACAGCTAGGTATACTTTTCTCAATTTCTCATATTTCAATACCATTTTACAGGAGAAGTTCGGCAAGGACTGGGTTACCGGCAAGGAAGTCCCTGGAGACTGCCTGGCAGCCACTCAGGACGGCCTCAAGGAAGGCTGTACCTACGAATTCAGGGTCCGCGCCATCAACAAAGCTGGACCTGGTGAACCTAGCGATGCTACTAAGCCTATTGTCGCTAAATGCAGATTTGGTAAGTGGACTAGGTATTTTAAAGCAGCTCGTGATTCACATTTGGTACTGCCCCGAATAACCTTACTTCGTAAAATAGTAGTAGGAGGATTTATCGTATCACTTAATTGAAAGTTAAAATCACACTCTTTTCAACTCCCCAAATCACACGACTACATCAATAAAGATATCACTAACAAATTACTTAATAAATTTCAGTCAAGCCTTACATCGTTGGTGAGGGTCTCCAGAGCATGATCATCAAGAAGGGCCAGGTTATCACCTTCGACATTAAGTACGGCGGTGAGCCAGAACCCACAGTCAAATGGATGAGGGGTGAAGAGGTAAATATAGTTTATATTTTATCGATTTCAATGTTACAAAATTGGATGAAATATTACAAATTGTTGTTAAGCGATTGTCTACAAAACAACACCTTTAAACTAAAACGGTTCTACCCAAAACCATGTTTTGTAATAAAGGAATAAAGTTTTTGACATGCAATTTTTATACCTACTATTGAAGAATCATCGGAAACCATCGAAGATGTTGTAAGCTATAATTCTTGAAATATAGCGAAAGTTTTTACATTACCAAATATTAAAATCCCATTTCATCAATTTTCAATTGGAAAACACAATGTTAATTAAAATTTTATTTTTTTCTCCCAAAAAAGAAACGTGGCAAGCCGTACACGGAGAAGGTTAGATGGTTGGATCTAGATGTTGTATCGCATTTATATGTTCTAAACACAAAAGCTCATACACTATACTCTATTATTTTATTCTACAAATTGTGCTAACACAACTATACAATATACTTGCAACAAATTGTATGTGTGGTGTTAAGTCGAACGAAGAATAAAACTTTTACTACAATCATCTTACTTCAAAGTTTTTCTTTCGACTTAAGGCCACAGCCAAAGCAACACTTTACATTGTTCTTGGACAACAAACACACAATGTAATTGGCTTTGCAAAATTATGCTTTCAATGTTGTAATTAAAAGTTACTATGTATTAACTGAAAATTACTTTGATTGGTTCAAAAGCACCAAACTTATATAGATGCACCTGTATAAGTTTAATGAAAAAACCAACAAGACAGACAGATTTTTTCATAATTTTCTCACAAACACCTTTTCTATTTTTTACTGTGGTAACACTCGGCAGTACTACGATTTCATCGAATACTGTCAACACATAACATTCTAACACTGACTGGTCGCACTCGCGCACGTAACACAACTGTGTTTTTTAGATATATTTTATTGGATTGCGTCTGATATCACCCATATCACCAATGTCACCATATTTATTAATTTCTACATCACCATTCACCATCGTTTACATTTTGCATTTGAGAAACAAATCAGAATCACTACGAGGACAACATTTTACTGTGACAGAAAGACACTCTCTGTTCAAACACTACTAACCCGAACAGAGGTTCTACTTCTGGTAAAGTATGTCTTCAAACGGACTCTGAAACGAAGAGCACCAAATATTTTGAGGCGTTTGTACTCGTACTATGTAGACTACGGAACTACTATGAGAATGATAGGTAAGCCTTTCTCTACTTACAAGGGCAGGCTCTTCGTTTTAAAAGATTCATCTTCAGCTCCCAAAGACCTATCACGGCTGAGAAGTGGACAAAAGTACTCGGAAATCCTTCAAAAAAATGCAGTTACGGTGCAGCTGACAGTGGCTCGAATAGACTAGAGGACTCACCAGAGAAGTATGGCAATATAAAAATCTTAGGGATATACTTACCTACAATATTTTCATATACTACTTTGACAACAATATCACTCCAAAAATCATAACATTTCCACGAGTATGCAGGGTATGTTTCACCACAACACTAACACCATCAAAATGCACAATGTTCAGACGCGATCCCTTCATGACATGATGCTCATGCCGCTTTGCCATCACAGGAGATCACGGACGATGGTGATCGCATCACCATTGATAAGTACGAGAGGAACACCGTGCTGACGGTCAGGAGGACCGCCAGGGCTGACAGTGGAAAGTACAAGCTTGTGCTGACCAACTCTTCGGGCACCTGCGAAAGTATTGGCGATGTGGTTGTCTTGGGTAAGCTGTTGTTGAATTATATTAACGTCTGCCTAGTTGCCTACGTCAAATAATGCTTCCGTTAATTTAATCGATTGTTGATTAGCACCTGGATCATTAACTTAATCTGGCATACCTACAATACCCGGAGGTATACCAAGGAACTATTAGAGTCCTCCGAATATAATGATTGGCCATAAATTTCTGAGGACATACTGTTTGCAACCGTTCTACAATTGGAGAAAAAAAGTTAACACTAAAAAAAAATGAATTTCAGACAAACCAAACCGCCCGAATGGTCCGATCGAAGTCGTGGACATCCGCGCCGAGAAGGCCACTGTCAAATGGCAGAAACCAGACGACTGGCAGGGATCCGACATCACCGGGTACACTCTCGAGAAAATGGATATGGTAAGGATAACGACTATTAGATTCTGATTACGCCGCAGGTTGATGAGAAAATTAACCTATAGAAAGTGACTGTGAATAATAAAAAAAATACACATTTTTCTCTTCAGGATACTGGAAACTGGGTGCCGTGTGGTGAAACCGGCCCAGACCCAACGCAGTTCACCGTCAAGGGTCTTACCCCGAACCACAAGTACAAGTTCAGGGTACGCGCCGTCAACAAGGAGGGCGAGTCCGAGCCGTTGGAGACTGACGGCTTCATTGTCGCCAAGAATCCTTACGGTGCGTTTTGATTACATGAACAGTTCTTCCTGTTCTTCATTTATTACATTCATAATTATTCAATTTACTACCTATCCTCAAAATTATTCAAGGCAAAATGGAACGTAACACTAAATAAACGTCACATTCCTCCCGCCTTTTTTCAATTTTGACATTTGTTTGTTTTTATTTAGAAACAAAGTCCAGAGTTTTATAATTTCGGGACGTATTTTTACATAAAAAACAAAATGTTCCGTATTAAAATTAAAAATGCTTATAAAATCCAAATTCAATCCGAATTATATTATTCAGTATTTTTCCAACTTTATTTATGAACTGTTCTCGTTTGAATCTTTATAAGACTTCTAGGATGTTAGTTTTTGACTTTCTATGGCTTTGTAGACCCACCGAAGGCGCCTGGAAAGCCCACAATCGTGGACTACGACAACATGTCGGTAACCTTGAACTGGGAGCCACCTTCAGACAACGGTGGCAGACCGATCCTCGGATACGTCGTGGAGATGAAGGACAAGTTCTCTCCCGACTGGATTGAGGTAATAAAACTCTTATGAACAAGTTATTGTAACTTTTGTTAGTCAGTCAGTCTGTAAGACTAGCTAGTTTCAAGCTCAGCTAAAAATATTGTGTAAAATAAAAACTTACATCTAAGTGTAATGTAGGTATGAAGGAATAATTTTATTTAAATTAAGTAGGTACTTGCATTATTATTGCAGTAAAGAATAGGAAACAAGATCTTAACACAATAATATTATGACTTGTTTTCCTTTCATGAAACATTCTATCATTTAACAAAACTTTCAACTTATGCAATATAAAGCATAGTTGAAGAACTTCAATTTCCCAAATAAAACAGACAAATTTTTAATTACCTACAGAACTTTTAAGGGAAACAGTAGTTCAATGAGTGTTGCAATATATTCTAAAATTTATCCGCAGGTTGTAAAAACAAATGACACTAAAACCGAGTACAAGGTGGAGGGTCTTAAGGAGAAGATGGTGTACCAGTTCCGTGTGAAGGCTCACAATAAGGCTGGTGTTGGTGAAGCATCGCAGCCCACCGACAACCATCTCTGCAAGCATAAGAACCGTGAGTGTTACTTATATTATTTATTTTATACCAATTTCTGATATCATGTCTATGTATCTGAATGTATTTGAAGTTTTAATTGTGACTTTATAAAGACAAAATTTTGTGTAATAGATTTGTATAATATTGTTTATTAGTTTACTGTTTGGAATATGATGCATATCGACACTTGAGGAGTAGGTTGATGCCAAACATTTATTTATTTAATGGAGATATCAATATACTTTTGAAACGGCCACTGTCTCATGAGTGTAAGGAACTTTATTTGTTTACGGGAACATGTCTCAGAGAAAGAAAGGAGAGGAGCAGAGGTAATATGAATGTACTAAAACCTCTAAAAATATAGATTTAAAAAATAGTTACTGTATAATAAGTTATATATTATTATATATACAAACTTTTCTTGCATTCAACAGTGAAGCCACGCATCGAGCGAAGCACCTTCAAATCAGTCATCATCAAGGCAGGCCGCACTCACAAGTGGTCTGTAGATGTTACCGGTGAACCATCACCAGAGATGACTTGGTAAGTATCACTAATATTATATTATGTCAAAATAACTCTGTCTGTCTGTTATGCTTTTCCTATAAAGCGGCTGAACCAATTTATATGAAAGCTATAAAGATAGACTGAAACAGGGGGAACAACAATGAGATATTTTTATTAAGTTATTTTTTGTGAAGTAATTACACAGCTTATTCTTACTAATATTATAAATGCGAAAGTAATTCTGTCTGTCTGTATGTCGCGCTTTCACGCCAAAACTAATGAACTGATTTAAATGAAATTTTGTACACAAATAGTCTAGAGCCTGATAAAGGACATAGTCTACTTTTTACCCGGGTGCGCGAGGTAGTTCCCTCGGAATGCGGGTGAAACCGCGGGAAACTGCTATAGAATTATATCTAACAACCAGTCTTACCAAGGCGTATTGTGTTACTTAGGGTGAGATAGGCAGTCATTCCAAATAAAACATTGGTACTCAATTGTATCCTGAAGTAGTTGGGAAAGGCTAGGCAGAAAATGTTTTTTTTTTTTTTTAAACTTTGCCCCACTCTAGGAATTTCTCTTGTATGGGTGCGTTTACAAACATACATTACACATGCACAAACACCCAGACCCGTAAAACAATTTAGTTGTAGTGTTGTAATTGTAGTTGTGTTGTAATTTAAATTGTTAATTGGAAATGACTCACCATATCTCTCTTTCCTACTTCCAGGTCTTGGCGCGATGACATCAAGCTGGTGAACACGGAACGCATCAAGATTGAGAACAAGGAGTACCACACCGACTTCACGATCGTCAACGCTGTGCGTCGCGACACTGGCAAATACAAGCTCCGAGCTGAGAACTGCAATGGTTTTGATGAGGAAACCGTTGAGTTGACTGTGCTGAGCAAGCCTAGCGCGCCTAAGGGTGAGTTTATTGGTCTAGTAGCTAGCATCGTTGATGGGGCCCTCCCTCAGTGCCATAGCCTGCCGGGGCTGCGGGACGTTCAAAAGAGATTCCGGAATACAAAGGGCTGAGAAAGGAACATGGATGGGTTTTAGTCAGTAAGAGTCTGACACTCCCTTCCGCCCCATCCACGGCGGGAGGGGTCATTTGATGATTTCCCAACCCAAAAAAAATAACCATTTTTTCAAAAGGGTAGGCTTAAACAAATTGTGTCAACCGTGACTACTTAATATAACATCATGTATCAGAACCTTTTTATTGAAAGCTTCGTTGGTCTGTCGGTCGCAAACGCGACTGAAATCTATTTTCTGTCACAAAGCAGCTCAGAGACAGGTAGTTGGAGGTGCTATATTCCCGTGCCTAAGAGGGTCGGACGTTAAGCCATCGTCCCCTGAGCTGCCACCTTGATAGCAGCCGTAACAATGTCAGTGGTCGTCAGGCGAATTGGAGAAAATTCTGATATTAGAGCTCGTTTGGTTTACAAACCTGCAGTCTACATAATAAGAAGACAAGCTACCTTAAGCACACCCACATTTCGCCTTTAAAACATTGACTTATACAATAAAATCTCTCCAGGCCCACTGGAAGTGACAGACATACACGCAGAAGGCTGCAAGGTCAAATGGGAGAAGCCGGAAGACGATGGCGGTTCTCCAGTTAAGGAGTACGAGCTCGAGAAGATGGATGTCGCCACCGGCAAATGGGTCAGGGTTGGCAGGTCAGTACATATTCTATTATTGGGTATAAAGAACCAGTTTTTGGTTATAGAATTACTTAGCTGATCATGGATGCAATTTATCGACTTTTAGACCAGTGCTGAAGCCTTTAAAAACGGTAAAAAGTGAAAAAAATATATAGTAGGATGAAATGAAACTGGAGAATATAATAAAAATGGAAGGAAAAATAAATTACGGGCGATTTGATTTTTTTTTGTTTCAAAAATTATCGACACTGAATCTGTCAAAAATTAAAATAAGGACGTCGGAACCTCATTTTAACCTATAAATATTCACTTCAGAGTTGCCGGAGACAAGAAGCCTCTAGAGATGGAGGTTACCGGCTTGGAGCCTGGCCACCAGTACAAGTTCAGGGTGACAGCTGTCAACGATGAGGGAGACTCCGAGCCATTGGAGGCTGAGCGTGCTATCCTCGCTAAGAATCCCTTCGGTAAGATTTCTACCATAAATACGAAATACAAATAATTCTGGACATTGGTCATTTCGATGTAACGATTCCACCAGAAAATAATTAGATCGTTAAGATTTTAAGAACCATTTTAAGATCATTATATTTAACCATAGAATCGAAATACAGTTCCTAACAAAATCGTTCATTTCATAACATTGAATTAGATAGGTAGCACTTCTCCTATAGACTTTTTCTAACCTCAACCACCCTCTTCCAGACGTGTCAGACAAACCTGGCAATGTGGAAGTGGCAGACCACGACAACCAGAGCGCAGAAATCAAGTGGGACCCGCCCAAGTCAGACGGCGGCGCCCCAGTGCTCAAGTACATCATACAGAAGAAGCCCAAGGGCGGCGACTGGGAGAATGCTGCTGAGGTAAATATGGGGCAGGAGATGTAGCACTTACATGAGTCTAAACAAGGTGGTATTTAGATTGTACAGTTGTCAAAGTGATCAGAATTGTCTTCTGGGTATCCATGTCAGTATGAGACCAGGTGGCAATTAAGGAAAAGTTGCTCAGAAACATTGCTATATTGGGGTAGTCATAGTAACTTTTCTGCACTAGTTTATCGTTTGAGAGACTCCAGATATGCGGAGCTAACTTCGACTACATACCACCATACTCTCACTACTCAAAATTAAATCTCCCTTCTTCAAGAATCGACATTTTAGGGTCTTATCTAACCTAAATTCTTTAATCTATAGGTACCTGGAACCCAGACCTCAGCTAAGGTCGACGGTCTGCCAGAAGGCAGCGAGTACCAGTTCCGCGTGGTGGCCGTCAACAAGGCTGGACCGTCCGAGCCATCGGACCCAACCAAGATGACCACTATCAGACACAAGGCCTGTAAGTATAGTGTCAAATACATATCACATGGCCTGTTAATGAAAATTAGTCTTTATTTTCTTCAACAAAGGGTTCCAAATGGATAGGTACGGAAAGTTATATGGTTCTTTACTGATATGCGTTATATTCGAATTTCCATATCTTTATCATCAATGACGACGTCAAAATGTACAGATTCTTGTAATTTGACAAACATGATGTTGAATTTAAATTTATTTCAAATCTCTTTACAAGTGCATTCATTTTTTGGCATCTGAAGTTCTGTGTTTGTTTGGGAGCATACCGTTTGTGGTCTTATTGAGATTGAGATTCATTTGAAACAAAAATTTGAATATTTTGCGTTACGCGAACTTACCTTCTGATACTTTGATGATGTACGTAATAATTATTGGCAGTTGCTTGACATATTTTTCATTCAAATCATTCTCAAAAAAGGTTTTATTAAAATTTATCCTCTATTGTTAAGTCAGAGTACTCAGTATTTGTCATGTTCCACAGTGAAGCCACGCATCGACCGCACCAACTTGAAGGCGCTGGCAGTACGCGCCGGCAAGCCTATCTTCTTCGACGTCAACGTCAAGGGTGAGCCCGCGCCCAAGGTGCAGTGGTTCTGCAAGTGGAAGAACGAGGAGAAGGAGGTGCGTATACCATGCAAACCTTCATGGTTGATTTTTATTTAGACCACAAATTGTAACTTTTGAAGGATCCCTTTTATTTAATGACCTATAAAATAAACTAGTTAATTAAAAGAGACGAAAAATTTTAAATTTAAGCTATTTGCCCGTTCCAAAGCGTAGATTCCTATGGATAAGAACGAGCAAGAAACTCCACGCTTTTTTTACGTGTTTTAGTTTACAATATTTATAGTAACCTACTTTGCTCATAAATCTTCTAATAGATCATATACCTTACTCCGTCTTTATCCAATTTTCCATAAAACTAAACCGACCCTCAAACCCACCAGGTGACAGAAAACGTCATCAACGTAGACTACAACACGAAACTAGACGTCAAGGAGTCGGTCCGCGCCATGACAGGCACATACCGTATCCTAGCAACCAACGAGCATGGTACTGACGAAGCTGAGGTGGAGATCACCGTACTCTCCGCTCCTGGTAAACCAGGTGGACCGCTGAAGGTCGCCGATGTCACCAAGAACGGATGCAAGCTGTCCTGGAAGAAGCCTGAAGATGATGGTGGTAAGTTGAAAGGAATTTACTGTTTATTTATTTAGTAAACCAGTTGAATTAATTTGCACCCTGTGTCTAGTAGAAAAGGAATAATAAAGACGCTAAGGATCAATTTATACTAGCGCAGAGTCGAAGCGCATCGAAGCGTCAAATTCTTTACAACTAAAGCGAAGCCGCACGAATGTGCGCGTATTCGCCAGAATATGCGTCGTGATCAACACCGACGCAGGCCAATTTCCGACTGATGGCGCGTAGGTTCGCTAGTTGGCGCATGTATACGCGTGAATGCGCGCGCACCAATCAGCGTTGTTCACGCGCAGACGCGCGAATTCCGAAGAATCCGCGTGGTTTTTTTAAATCTCAGAAGTAATGTGTGCGTTACGCTGTGGAGTTAAGGTTGAATTTGTTATGTTCTGGTTTGGATAGACGCTTCGATGCGCTTCGACTCTGCGCTAGTATAAATTGACCCTAAGAAGGTATAAGGGTTCTTTCCTCTTAAGTTTTCTTAGTAGTAGCAGTCTTTCTTTCTTTCCTTCTAAAGTTTATCACGCTCTTTGGGCAGGGTATTTAAATTGCAATACTAGCGACTATGATCAGTAAGCATCCAGGGCATTCCCAACCTAAAAGCCTTCTTTAGAACAAAAGGCATTAAAAAAATCTTACTCGTAATACTTGGTAGTCAGTTTGGAAAAATAGATTTGATTTAATAACCTTGATATACTGTTATCATAAAATTATTCTCTCGTCGCACTTTCTTCAGAAAAATGGCCGGAAAAATTTGAAATATTAATGTTATAATTTCTTCCCAGGCAAGCCAGTAACTGGCTACGTAGTGGAGAAGCTGAACAAAGCCACCGGCCGCTGGGTGCCAGTCGGCAAGACCGATGACACGGAGATGGAGATCAAGGGTCTGCAGGAGGGAGAGGAGTACGAGTTCAGGGTCAAGGCAGTCAACGACGAGGGAGAATCTGAACCTCTGAAGACTGACCACTCTATCATTGCTAAGAATCCTTACGGTGAGTTTATTTATGATCTGTAGTGTTATTGTATGAAAGATGATGTTTTAAAAAAAATCTATTTAATGTCCTTCTACGAAATAAGTCTGAAAAAGTGTATTGCTTCATATTATTTTCATATAGAAAACAACATTACAAATCTTGTTGGTCATAGATGGATTCTGGATTTTCATTGCTCAATAGTTGAATATTGGTTTCAGAGGATTAAAAAACTAGGATAAGAATATTCAAGAAATATAGTCATGTTTTATTAAAATATTGTAAATCACTCTTCAGACATCCCCGGCAAGCCATCAGTCCCCACCATCGAGGACTGGGACGTGGACCGCGTGGACCTCAAGTGGGAGGCTCCCAAGAACAACGGTGGAGCGCCCATCACCGGCTACATCATCGAGAAGAAGGAGAAGTACGGATCTTGGACCGAAGCGCTTGTTACCACGGTAAGATAACCTTAACTTTAATCTGGGGAATAATATATTTTCCTTTTTGCTGTGAAACATCTATAGGCGCGAGGTAAAGACCAACTTTTGTGCCGTGACCGTAAATGGCATGACGCTCGCTTATGCCGTCACTGTCTCTCTCCGCACCGTGTGTTTATGTGTATTGCGTGTATCTTTCGATTTAGTTACTTTATCAAAAGATCTTTAAGCAATTTTTAATTCGATACGCCAAATGTTATTTTTTCGCTTTTGGTGCGAATTGTGATGCGTTTATGAGAAAGCCACTGTATATTCATCCGATAGTACAATATTTTCCACATCATTTATTAAATTTTAATTTGTCTGACAGACGCCAGAATGCAAGGCTCGCGTGCCGGACCTGAAGGAAGGCAACGTGTACCAGTTCCGAGTGAAGGCCGTCAACAAGGCCGGACCCGGCGAACCGGGAGATGCCACACAACCGCACACGGCTAAGGCCCGGTTCTGTAAGTATTATTTCCGACATTTATTTAACGCCTTGTATTAGGGTATATACATCCACTACTGAAATAATAAGACTTCCCAAAGCATCATCACAACGAATGGTTAGGCTATCTGAAAACCACCACAATGCGTTTATTCCTATCCCTCCTCGCTCCTTTGATCTCCCCTCTTAGCCCCCCTATCTCCCCTCTCTCACTCTCTCTTATATCGTAAAGAGGTAAATCTATGTATACAAAATAACTGATGTCTAGAACATGACTGACTCCCAGCTTTTGACAAATATTAAGTATTTTCAATCACGGAAGTTATTTTAATGCAAATATTTAATAACCTAACAAAATGATGTGTTCCTATTACAGTGAAACCGCACATCAACCGCGACAAGATGCACGCGATCCGCGTCCGCGCCGGCACCACTATCAAGTTGGACGTCGACATCAAGGGTGAACCTCCACCATCCAAGACCTGGACCTTCGGCAAGAAGGTAAGGAACACACCTATAGCGCCATTACTCTAGAATATAGCTTTTAAAATGAAAATTGACACTTTTACATACAATATTAATTGTTTTCGATAAATACTTTGAAGAGCTATTCCGATGTGTTAAATGGGTATTTTGTGATGTTTTTTTTTAATAATGTAATTATCATATCTGTTATTTAATGAAAAAGTTTCACATTGCACCTGTCTTTTTTAAACTTTTGAAACATATTAGTACATCATCTTAACTTAAGTCACCTAAAAAGCCTTCTCCCTTGCTCCAGGTCCTGGAGACAGGCCCAGGACTTAAGATCGAGAACGAAGACTACAACACCAAGATGCAGATCTTCGAATCGACCTGGCAGAACACCGGCGTTTATACGCTCAAGGCTGAGAACGAGTCCGGAGTTGACGAGGCCACCGTTGAAATTACGGTTTTGGGTACGTATTGATAATACATTGTGCCTGATATTTATCTTCATATGTGACTGATATGAATATTTGGGTGATTTTAATGAAAGACATTACCTGGGAGACGCAAAATATTTCTTAAGGTTTTTTCTTCTGCTACGAACTGTGGTTAAAATAAACGAACGCGGTTTTTTTATTGGGTGCGTTGAATTAAAATCAAACTCTAAAGAGTCTTTTCCACAGTGCCTTGTTTTTAATATTCGTGCTAAAAATATTTTAACGGTTTAGGTTTATCTCGTAGATAAACATACTCTACTATATAAATTGCTTAAAAAAAAACCTCTGTGCCCTAGACAAACCTGGCAAGCCGGAGGGTCCTCTGGAAGTGTCAGATGTCCACGCCGACCACGTGAAGCTGAAGTGGAACAAGCCCAAGCACACCGGAGGGCTGCCCCTCAGCGCCTACGTGGTGGAGAAGATGGACACCCTCACTGGGAAGTGGGTGCCTGCTGGTACCGTGGACCCTGATACCACTGAGGCTACTGTTACTGGTCAGTATACAGGGACTATCAATATGTTACTGAAATACCCTGAAAAAATCTTTGGAGTGTAAATCTTGGTGGTAAATTTTTGTTCAAGTAATTCCATAAATTACTAATACATTCTGGACTTGATCATTAAAGAAAATTATGATTTGATAATGGTTTTAGAAAATTTTATTCTTTAGAGTTAGTATACCAGTAAATTTCTGATCGGATGGTAAAACTAATATCGATGAAAAATAATTTAACGAAGCATCTTGCGGTCACAAAATAATATAATTTAGGTCTAAATTCTCTTATTCATTCTGTGCAAACACTTCGAAGAGTTCCAAATAATACGCCATCAACAATTTTCACATTTAACGTTCTCTACAGGCCTAGAAGCGGGTCACACGTACCAGTTCCGCGTGAAGGCTCTAAACGAGGAAGGAGAGTCAGAACCCTTGGATACCGACCATGGCATCCTGGCGAAGAACCCCTACGACGTGCCAGCACCTCCCGGCCTGCCCGACATCGTGGACTGGGATGAGAAGTCTGCTAAGCTCAAGTGGGAGCCCCCCATTAGGGATAATGGAGCACCCATCACAGGATACATCATTGAAGTCATGGACAGAGATAGAGGAGAGTTTGTCAAGGTATGTTGATGTACTGCTTATTTTTTGTATAAGTTGCGTTCGTCTTTTGTAATTTTGTCTATAGAAAGTACCAAATCATTTCATATTACCGGTTTTAAATGCTTAAAGACTATTTAAGGTCCTAAAGAGATTTTACTCCATGTATTTTTCCTTCAATAGTACGGAACATCACCATTAGCTGAACTTTTTGCGAACCATTTTGTATAATTTTGATTTTCTTTCTAGGCTGCTGAGATCCAAGGCAACATCTGCCAGGGTACAGTACCCAAGCTGGAGGAAGGTAATCAATACCAGTTCCGCATCCGCGCTCTTAACAAGGCCGGACAGTCTGAACCCTCGGAGAACACCAACTGGCATACAGCTAAGCCTAGATTCTGTGAGTATTTTACTTTTAAACATTCTTCCGAGTGAATTGGTTATATCCTCAATATATATGTAGATATATATTATAGCCAAATATTAAAAGAATAATAAATAATATTTTTTGCTGTTGTTCACTTTGAAAATAATCTCATGACCAATCTTTCCCCCAACAGTGAAACCAAGAATCGACCGCACAAACCTGAACCCGGTCACAGTCAAAGCTGGTCTCCCAGTCTCCCTAGACGTCAAGGTCTTCGGAGAACCACCAGCCAAGGTCACCTGGTACTTCAAGGGTGAGGAGTTGCAGAACAGGGAGAACCTGGAGATCATCAATGTGGACTATAACACAAAGTTCCTGATGACTAAGAGCAAGAGGGCACAGACTGGCAAATATGTGATCAAGGCGAAGAATGAGGTCGGAGAGGATGAAGCTGAAGTTGAGATTACTATTCTTGGTGAGTTATATTTATTTACTTTAATCTACCCCACTGTTGGACAAAGATATGTTAGGAATAACGCTCTTCTTGTTGTATTTATGGAATCCCTGTCCAGAAATTGGTAAAAATAGTAAAGAGTAATGGAACTGTTGTCTTTTTATGTGCATTTAATCTCATGAGTATTTAGCATTAAATAAGTATTAAGCTGAACTAAAGTGTTGTTAGTTTTGACAAAAAAAAACTTAATCCAAAAAACTGTTTCAAAAATAAAAGCGTCAGAGTCTTGAAGTGCAAACCAACCAGAAATATTAAAGAAATTATTGTTGGATCCGAAATTCATATGTCCTTAATGCTGAATTCATACGCCGCTATCAACTTGCATGCCAATTTATTTCTTTTCTTCTATTTTCAGGCAAGCCTTCCATACCTCAAGGACCTCTGGAAGTGGCTGACGTCACAAAGAACGGCTGCACGCTTACCTGGAAGAAACCAGAAGACGACGGCGGCGCGCCCATCGAGTACTACGAGATTGAGAAACTTGACCCGCTTACTGGTAAGTACACTTACATTAACTTTAAACTTGAAAATAAGGCATTAATTCATTTTAACTTTATGTATGGGATCATTAAGAAAAGAGGTCTCACCGCTGGTAGCATAGTATCGTGTTGACTCAAATAGTCAACGAGTAATTTATGACTTTAAAAAGCTAGTTTTGTCACTTGGTTATGAACAAGTGTGTAATCAAAGCAATTCAGAGTGTCAATTTGATTGTCTGAATAAAGGAAGAGTCAGTGAGAACTGACTGACACTCTTCTTGCGTAAAAAAATGTGCGTAGATTTCTCTAAAGCAGCGGGAACAGTCGACTTTTAAAATTATGTTTCTTTCTGTCTTTCTGTTTTCTGAATTTAATGCAACAATCGCTGTGTACCACTATATTCTTATGTGGCACAACGGATGTTAATGTGTTAATCTACATATTTTATTTTCTCACTTCCAGGAACATGGATCCCATGTGGTACTGCTAAGGACTGCAAGGCGAATGTCACCGGCCTGTCGGAGGGCAAGCCGTACAAGTTCCGCGTCAAGGCCGTCAACAAGGAGGGAGAGTCTGAGGAGTTGGAGACTGAGAAGCCTATCATTGCTAAGAATCCCTTCGGTGAGTTACCTTTGTGAAATGAAATAATGTGTTCTATAAAATGTTAATCGCATATAAATAATTATTCCCTAAAGATTTCTGATGCACGCTTACGTTATAAATATATTTGGGTTTTATATACTTTCATGACAGCATTAAATTAAATTTGTCGACGGTTGTATATCATTTCGAGAGATGATATAGTAAAAAACTACTGTTTTTTTATTGCCCCGTTGGTGCAGTAGTCGATGACGCTACTGCTAAATATGAAGTCTTAGGTTTGATTCCCGGCTCGGCTGTTCTAATTGCCTCATTTTGTAACAATGCCAAAGTAGTGTACTTTATATGAACAATATTTGACCTTATGATACAATCGTCAGACGAGCCCGGCAAGCCCGGCAGGCCGGAGCCCCGCAACTGGGACAAGGACTTCGTGGAGCTCGAGTGGACCGCGCCCAAGAGCGACGGCGGAGCGCCCATCACCGGCTACATCGTGCAGAAGAGGGAGAAGGGCGGCAGGTAAGTTCTTAAATGATTTTGTTACTTTTATACCCATGTTCTGAAACGACATTCTATTTTAAAAGGTGCTAAAATTGTATGCTACCACTGCCACTTTAACCAAGAAATATAACAATTTGGATTATCTTACCTATTCCCAGTTTCTGAGGTACTTTTTTCGGTATCAATACATTTTTTGGCGGAAGTGAATAGAATAGACATGTAATAGTAAAAATTGAAGAATAAGTTAAAACTTATTTTTCAATGCGTAATTATGATATAAAGGATATTAGCTACAGGAAATATTTTTGGGGTCTAAGTATACTAAAGTTAATTTCGAAAATAGATGGCAGTAAAGTTGTTTCATACCGTCCAATGTATGCCAGTCTTCGATACATCCTACATTCCAAGCACCGATACACACCATTGTTCCTAACATAAACCTTTGTTCACCAGGTCCTGGTCGGACTGCCTCAAGACCTCAGGCGACAGGCCGACAGGCCGCGTGACGGACGTGGAGGAGGGGCACGAGTACGAGTTCCGCGTCATTGCCGTCAACAAGGCTGGCCCGGGAGAACCTTCCGACCCAAGCAAGAGTGTCATCGCTAAGCCACGATTCTGTAAGTATATTGTACTATATGAAGTTCATTTAGGGGGTTATGTCTTTTTTTAAATGCCTTGGGGTCATATTCCAGTCTAAATTAATGCAACTGAAAACATTTTGCCTTTTTGACCTCTCTCTGGGTATCGTGTCGAAGCTGTCTTCTGTTTACAACATACAGTTACTCTTTGATAACACTGGTTATCAGACTTTGTGGCTTCTGAATACCCCTAACGACTGTCAAAGATGTGCACTATAAATGACAGCCTGGGACCTACAGCTTAAGTACTTTCCGAAGTATAGAAAGTAGATGGTAGACAGGCCAGGTGATCGTTCAACAGCTGCGAAAATAGCAACAGCTGATTGATAAGTCAATCGTTAACGACCATCATAATAAGAACTGTATTTTCCCACAGTGGCACCAAAGATCGACCGCAAGGACCTTCAAAAGAAGAAGATCAAGGTCGGCTCCCCCCTCAAGATGGAAGCCGATGTCAAGGGTGAACCTGAACCCAAAATCACCTGGACCTTCAAGGGCGAAGTCCTCAAGGCCCAGGAGAGGCTGAAGATTGAGAACAAGGACTACCACACTTCCTTCGCCATGGAGAAGATGACCAGGGCTGATGCTGGGAAGTATGTGGTGACAGCGAAGAACGACTCTGGTACTGATACCGTTGAAATTGATGTCGAGGTCGTCAGCAGGCCTTCGAAGCCGAAAGGACCTCTCAAGGTTAGTACGGCCATCGTATTTTTCATCTAAAGTAGCTACTAATTTACATTTGTTATATTTTGTCCTTTATACAGTTGTTCAATCTCGCTGTTTGTTTGGTTATCAATTTTGTCCAAAACACATTTATGTTCATGTATACAGTTTATTGCTGATAATCTGATTATCAGCTCCAAACCCTGACTCTGGCTGATTCAACTTACACGAGTTATTGTATTGGTTGGATCACGAATTTGTTGTCACTTCATGGACAAAAATGAATTATCTCATGGTTCTGATCAATACCAGTTACTCCGCCTATCTATTTGATTGGCAATCTATCCAGCCCTAGTGTGACCATCAACTATCTCCTATCTCCTTCTATCTCCCAGGTATCAGACGTCAAAGCAGACGGCTGCAAGCTCAAGTGGGAGCCCCCAGAAGACGACGGAGGTGAACCCATCGAGAACTACGTGGTTGAACGTATGGACACCGAGTCTGGAAGATGGGTGCCCGTCTGCACCACTAAGACCCCTGAGGCTGACGTCACAGGGTTGAATGAAGGCAAGGATTACCTGTTCAGGGTGAAGGCTGTCAACCCTGAGGGCGAGAGTGAAGCCCTGACAACTGACACCGCTACTACTGCTAAGAATCCTTATGGTAAGTTTCTTTGAAGATTTTAATATGTAAGTTTGTACGTCATTAAATATTGGGGTAAGTATTGTACCCCAAAAATTTTCATTTTGTATAAAAATTCAAACTACAGCTCTCAAATTTTCGCGATTGAAGCTTTATAAAATGTTACCACAAAATCGGTTGCATATTTTTTCTTTCATGCTTCTATTATACGTTATCTCAGTTTATCACATAAAAACTTCAACAAGGCAGCTATTGAGTTGTTCTTGCTATGTAAAAACTACCGTGATAATACAGAAAATACTGTTTTTTCACAATAACCCTAATGTTCCAGCCGAGCCCGATGCACCTGGCAAGCCAGAGTTCAAGGACTGGAGCAAGGACCACGTGGACCTCAAGTGGGAGGCTCCCAAGAACGACGGCGGAGCGCCCATCACCAGCTACATCGTGGAGAAGAAAGACCGCGACACCGGCAAGTGGGTGAAGGCTGCTGAGGTACGTAGCTAACTTGAGAAATTCTTGTTTCTGGCACAAAACCAAACTAAGCCAATAGGAGAGTTAGTTCTATAAATAACTAGACAAAATGATTACTTCGGTCTTTGTTTAGTACAGGTTTTTTATGGCGAAATATCATGGCAAATTTTGACATGTTTTAAGCATAATTAAGCAGTTTTTCCGACCAAAATCAGTTCTTAAGTGAGTGAGATATATTTAAGACCTGTACTGATCTACTCTATGTCATCTTCCCAAATTCTAAATACTTTGAATCGTCAGAATACTAACGATCAATTTAATCCATCAGGTGCCTGGAAACAAGACTGAGGCCCGTGTACCGGACCTGATTGAAGGCAAGACATACCAGTTCAGGGTGAAGGCTGTCAACAAGGCCGGACCCGGCAAGGCATCTGCGCCTTCCGAGAACTTATTGGCTAAGGACAGATTTGGTAAGTAGACATTTTTAATTTGACATATGAATTAATGTGTAATTATCTATTCTGCTTAAGTACCGTAACGCATGTAATATTGGAGGCACTTATGAATCAAGCTATAAAGACCAAAAATCTGGTCTTTTTGCCTTTTCATAATGTTCTATAAACATCGTACAGAAGAAATATGTCTATAAAAAATAATAAATATTTTGCCAATATTAAAGATAAAATCACACTACCCACTTTATAATCATTTAATAAGTTTTTTTTTTAATATAGAAGCGTTACATGAATGTTAAAATTATTTATTGATATTCACAGCTCCCCCGAAGATCGACCGCACGAACATGCGCGACATCACGCTGAAGGCGGGACAGAACATCAGGCTCGACGTCAAGGTCAGCGGTGAACCGCCACCAACTAAGACATGGTGAGTGTATACTATTATTATTACCTTATCATTGCTTGAAGTGCCCAGTTGGGTCAAACGCAAGCCTAATAACCAGTGATCCAGATTTTGGAGCATGCACTCTTTGAAAATTTAAAATTTTAGGTTTTAATCAGTAGAAGCATAGACCAAAATATCTTTGAATTTTTCAAGCATAGTTACGTGATAGTCAATCTATTCAATGACCAAAATTTAAACTTATAGCTAAAATACTTTTACCCTTTACCTGTTGTCTTCTTTGTCGTATTATTCCCAAAAAAAATTATTAAAACCTGAACCCGAATAAAACTCGTTCATATTTCCTCGTACCCCAGGTTCCACAACAAGGAACGTCTTTCGACCCGCGACGACCTTACGGTGGACGTAGAAGACTACAGGACCAAGCTGTCCATGGTGATCGCGTCACGCAAACACAGCGGCACCTATGTGCTGAAGGCTGAGAACAGCAGTGGCAAGGATGAAGCCACCATCCAGATCAATGTCCTGGATGTACCTGCCAAACCTGAAGGACCGTTGAAGGTAGGTTCTTCTATAATTTAAATTGAATACTGAACTTTTTTTCTAATAGGACTAGCCGGCTACACTGATCCCAACCACAGCTGTTAGCCAGAATCAACGGTTGCGACCAGCAGATAAACGTCAGAGGCAATGAAGCTTAACGAGTCTCATTTATTTTATTATTATTTATTTCCCATATTTATTTGATTTACACGGCTTAAGAAACCAATTACATAAACCAAAGCATTATATAATAAGTAACCTAATAACTATAATTAAATAATATTAGTCTCACAAAAACGCAGGCACTTGACCATTAATTTGGTGAAATTATCCACCAATAGATCGCAGTCTGGGTTGGCTCCCACGAGTTTATTTAGCGTAATAGTATAGTAATGATATTAGCTGTCTTGGAACCCGCAATGAAATTGACCAAAAGATAATAGCGGAGGAGTAGGAAAGAACCATTGTTTTCACTTCCCTCCATATCAAGCACTAGCTTCTGCCAGCGACTTCGTCCGCGTGGAATAGTGGTGCTCCGCTCCTATTGGTTTTAGCGTGATGATATTATAGCCTATAGCCTTCCTCAATAAATGGGCTATCTAACACTGAAAGAATTTTTCAAATCGTACCAGTAGTTCCTGAGTCCCAACTCTTCAGCTTTATTATATTAGTATAGAAAAGACATAAAAGTTAGGCCATAAGCACAAAGGTACGTTTACAACAGGGTACGCCCTAGTTGCTTAGGACCACGTAATCAAATTAACATTTAATGGCTCCTAGTGCGAATCTTGTGACTACTAACCCGGTGAATTCTATGAGAAATATCACGGCCTTTAATAACCTATATATATTTCCTCCTCAGATCTCAGACGTCCACAAAGAAGGCTGCACACTGAAGTGGAACCCACCACTAGACGATGGCGGAGCACCCATCGACCACTACTTGGTTGAGAAGTTAGACACGGAGACCGGCCGCTGGATGCCGGCTCTCAAGACCAAGGACCCGAAGGCTGAGATCGAGAACCTGGTCCCAGGTCACGAGTACAAGTTCAGAGTGTCTGCTGTCAATAATGAAGGTGTTTCTGAACCTTTGGAGGCGGACCACTCGATCATTGCGAAGAATCCGTTCGGTGAGTATCTACGTCACAAAATTTGTCCGTTTGTCTGTAGGTCACTTCAGTGTATTGAAAATAATATGTTCAAAAATGTATTCGCGGTTTTTATTAGCCTTTGTTTTATAGCGAGATTTCATAAAGCAAGATAATCTATACTGAAGTTTTTTATATGATGAAATTTGACTTACTTGAAGGCCGAGGCTGCCTGTTTTGTATTTTAAACCTTATTTTTGTCAGAATAAAGTTTGAAATACAAAGTTAGCTTTACATTTCAACAACAGACTTAAACGCGACGTCATTGTCTATAAGAGCAATAGCAAATTTAATACACAATTCTAACGCTCAATTCCCTTCACCAGACGAGCCCGGCAAGCCCGGTACCCCCGAGGTGGTGGACTGGGACAAGGACCACGTGGACCTCAAGTGGGAGAAGCCCCTCAAAGATGGCGGCGCGCCCATCACTGGCTACATCATTGAGAAGAGGGAGGTCGGCTCGCCCAAGTGGGTGAAGGCTTGCGAGGTGAGTTTTAAGAATGTATTTATTCTGGAAGGAAACAGTCTTTATTTGTTAGCTTACTTAGTAGTAAACCTCTTCCAAGTCAGGATTGGCGTGACTCAGTCACTTGCTGCTAACCTTGCGTGTTGCAGGTTTATTTGTTGTACGCAACAATATAATATCCTTATATCCTTACTAATCCTTACTAATATTATAAATGCGAAAGTAACTCTGTCTGTCTGTCTGTCTGTCTGTTACGCTTTCACGCCAAAACTACTGGACCGATATAAATGAAATTTGGTACAGAGATAGAATAGACCCTGAGGAACAACATAGGCTACTATGTTACTACTTTTTACCCGGGTGCGCTAAGTAGTTCCCTCGGGATGCGGGTGAAACCGTGGGAAACAGCTAGTATTATAAATGCGAAAGTAACTCTGTCTGTCTGTATGTTACGCTTTCACGCCAAAACTATTGGACCGATATAAATGAAATTTGGTACAGAGATAGAATAGACCCTGAGGAACAACATAGGCTACTTTTTACCCGGGTGCGCTAAGTAGTTCCCTCGGGATGCGGGTGAAACCGCGGGAAAAAGCTAGTGTATGATATAAATGTTTCGGGTGTAAATGATTTGGTATTAGGGATTAAAATGACCTATGGGCTCAGGAACAGAAGCCTAGCGTTTGTTTTTGAGAGAAAGAGTATATATAATAATCGTGGCGCAACGCATAGTAAGGACCAGTATTTTGCGTAATGCGTGTCATGCCGCAAACAAAAGCCAGTACGAGATATGTGATGCAACTTTAAATAACGCATATCACTATAAACTCAAGTGTTCTCCCAAACTCACACTATTTATATTCGTCTTTCAGGTCGGCCCCAACGACAACGAGAAGGCGACTGTACCGAACCTAGACGAGGGTACGGAGTATGAGTTCCGTGTGAAGGCTGTCAACGAGGCCGGACCCGGAGAGCCTTCGGACGCCAGCAAGTCTGTCGTCTGCAAGCCTAGGAGACGTAAGTGTATTATTTACTAGTGTTTGTTATTTAATATAGTAATCCACCTTAATGGGTTCAAGGTTTCCCCATTTCAGGTCTTTGAATGTTTGGTTCTAGGACATTATAAATCGTAACTATGTGGTCCCCCACATAGTTACGATTGACCAGGTTTCATAGCGAGAGAAATATAGAGCTATTTAGAGTGATGGGCGCTTCTGATATTAACATTATGAAAAATTAGCCAAAACACTAGCTTTTAGCAATTTCTTACAAACCAAAAAAAGAATACACATAACACGGTTTTGGGAAGAAACCTCTATATATTTTTTTAAATGTCCATTCTCATTTGCAGTGGCTCCTAAGATCGACCGTCGCAACCTGCGCATCATCAAGGTTCGCGAGGGAGAACCGATCTCTCTGGACGTCAAGGTGTCCGGAGAACCCGCGCCTGACGTCACTTGGACGCTCAACGGCAAGTCCGTTAGCAGCGGCAATGGATTGAAATGTGAGTATATACATTCTTATATGTAGATATTGATAGTAGTACAACCCTGTTATAAACTCTTCCAGGGAAGTGCTACAAAATCAGTATCAGTAAACCTAGTTCTGACGCACAGAAGTGTGCTATGTTTCTGTTTAATGGGTATGTCTTGAGTGCTGGTGTGATTCCAAGCACATGAAATACATAGCTTTGTTCATAGGATGTCATCTGCAATGCCTTTGCTACTTTCCATATAGTTCATAGGCACCGGTGAACATTTTTAAGGTGTTGTGAGTTTGTCATCGGAAGCCCATTTATAAACATCAACCATTGTATAGTCCCATTCAAACTTAATGGCAACTCAGTACATGTGCGTACTGAATCAGTTTATAAGGCATTATATAAAAATAATTGAAATGAAAATCGTGCCTAACTATCATCAATTTCGCGCACTTGCTAGCAAGGTAACTTTGAGCCATTCAGTTTGAACGGGGCTATAACAAAGACAATTTAGACTCACATCTTATCATCAATGACAACAAGAGAATCCCCTGTCTACTCTTAAAATATACCAAATAGTAACATTATTTATAATTTACACATTTCCATCTGATTCCCAGTGGTGAACGTGCCGTACTTGAGCAAGTACCAGCACTCGAGCCCGCGCCGCAAGGACTCGGGCACGTACAAGATACAGGCCGTCAACAAGTACGGACAGGACACCGCTGAACTGGAGATTATTGTTACGTGTAAGTATACTGGTTTTTAATCTGTGGCTACGAAAAATAATCGTAAGAATAATCTTCTTTTTGTGACTTATTTGTTTTGTCATCAGGCAAATTTGAAGTATAAACATTTTTGTAATTTTCCAAAGTTAGTTTAAAAGTTACTATTCGTTTCAATCTGTTAGACAGAAAAATTCAATTTTAACCGTATACTTAGTTCATCAAATTATATATCGTTCATAATAACACCTTTTGTTTTGTAAGCCTTTTTTAACTATCGAACTGTGGTCTCACTTCTGTCAAACTTCATTTTTAACCGACTTCAAAAAGGAGTTCTCTATTCGATTGGTATTTTATTAACTTTACAGATGTGATAGCTCAAAAAGGTTTATTAAACGAAAGCTTTATTATTAGATAGTAAAGTTTAAACATGCCAAGTCTTTTAAACCTTCTATAGAAATAGGTCTCATCTTAATGCTGTTTTAAAATATGTTAAATCCCAATAAAATATCCAAATAATATACAATATTGATTATCTGTTGTATGTCATAATGATTTACCATATATAATTTCCCTACAGCCAAACCCGACAAGCCCGAGGGTCCACTAGAAGTGTCAGACATCCACAAGGACGGCTGCACGCTCAAATGGAAGCGGCCCAAGGACGACGGCGGCGAGCCCATCGAGGCCTACCTCGTGGAGAAGTACGACACCGAGACCGGCACCTGGCTGCCGGTCGGCAAGACTCACGGCAACGTGCCTGAAATGGAGGTGAGGACTCTTGGATGATGGGTTTCCATGTGGTAGGAGTTTAGAGACTGTTTCCAAAGAGGTGTTTAAAGCGGTCCTATCGTCATTACCATCATCATCGGCCTAATTTCTATGCCAATGTTGGGTAAAGGCCTCTTCTCATACAGAGAAGGCATGAGCATTAATCACTACGCTTGCTCAAGGCCAATTGGCGATTTCAGACTTTTAAAATCCTGGTTTCCTCACGATGTTTTCCTTCACCGTTAGTCAGTGGTCTCTCAGATATACTTGGAAAGTCAATAATAGATGATTATAATGTATTGTCAATAAAAAATTTTACTAATTTTTCAGGTCGACGGCTTGATCCCTGGCCACGAGTACAAGTTCCGTGTGAAGGCGCTGAACAAGGAGGGCGAGTCCGAGCCGCTGGAGACATTCGGCTCTATCATCGCCAAGGATCCGTTCAGTGAGTTCACATTACTATTCGTTATAGTTTTCCTTGTGTAGCCATTTTGCTTTCATTTAACAAAATGGTGACTCAACTTAAAAATTACCACATAAGTTAAAATAAAAACCCACTGCTAATTAAATTAGTCTACGAACCTTGAATCAACCTGTAATGTATCAAGTTTCAGAAAATAAAATCACCGTTAAAATCTTAGTACGGCTTTCAAATAGGCTGTTTTATTTAATTTCTCAAAAAAGTAAAGTTTTAAATCTAGCAGTTTTCGGTCACTTTTAAGAGTTCACGGACGATTATAATTGTGTTACTAATCAGGCAGTAAGAAACCATTTCGTAACAATATATCTTAATAGAATTTTCGGCATTCAATTCGATTATTCTTTCTCCTACAGCGATCCCCGACGCCCCTGGTGCACCAGTCCCAGACGACTGGTCGGCCAGCCACGTGGACCTGAAGTGGGAGCCGCCGCTGTCAGACGGCGGCTCGCCCATCATCGGCTACATCATCGAGAAGAAGGACAAGTACAGCCCGCTCTGGGAGAAGGCCGTCGAGACACACACGCCCACTCCCTCTGGCACTGTCAATGGGTATGTTAGACTAATGAATATGAAGAACTATCTGCATCTTGTGAACTCTCGTATCTTTGGCTTCGACCCAGTGCGTTATATCCGTCCGTATTTTTTTTTTCATTTTGCTCGGCTCCAATGTTTAATAGCTGATTAACTGATCTTTACCTAACTTCCTCAAGAATTTGGCTTAAATACAAAAGAATGAAATGATATCTTAGTGCAGAGGTAAAAGATTCGGATTCTGAAGTATGAATGAGCTGATTCGAAATCTGACAGGTTTATGATCATACCTCATTTTTATGTGAAGAGGATTTTGCCCAATACATAGACCAATGACAATGACCATCAGTCAATAGTATTCCTCTATTAGACATATCTCCCCTAACATTTGTCCAAAGGGTCTTCCCAAGTAGCCTCGGGTATTCGTTATTGGCACCGACAAAAAATCTAACTAATAATCTCTCCATCAGCTTGATCGAAGGCAACGAGTACCAGTTCCGCGTGATCGCCATCAACAAGGCCGGGCAGAGCAAGCCCTCGGAAGCCAGCAAGAACTTCGTGGCCAAGCCGCGCTTCCTGGCGCCTAAGATCGACCGGCGCCACCTGAGAGACGTCACCATCTCTGCAGGCTCTACCTTGAAGCTGGAAGCTGCTATCACCGGAGAACCGGCGCCAGCTGTTGAATGGAGGTAAGCAGGAGTTAAAATTTTCTTCAGATTAATTTTATTTTTTAGAAAGTATTTAGTTATCAAAATCTAAATACAAACAAACATACAGGTCAAAACCTTTTTTCTTCACTGTAGTCGGGTAAAAATAAACGTTGAGTATAGTTGCCGGCAAATAACTTGGCCAGATTTTAACATATGTAGTTGAAACAAGTTTGCGCATGTGCACCCAGTGCAATCCAAAAGTAACACTTTCAGTGCTTGTCATTACACTATCGTCTATTTTATTAATTTACTTTCAAACATTTATATGTAGTAAATAGTCAGAGAAAAGAGAAAAACTAGTTACAATTTTGGCCAAGTTACGTGCCGCCTACTATACAAAGATTTTGATTGATATTATAGCAATTGTGCAGTACAATGGCAAAATGTGATATGGAGTTATATGGTTACATTGCCATATTATAATCAACCTTCAATATTTTCACTTCTGCCTCTGCAAGGTATTCTTCACCATTTATGCACCCACCTAAAAAGGCTGATTGAATTAATCAGGTGATGCTTGAAAATTTTGCATTTACAACAAAAAAGTCTAAGTTAAACAGACTGACTACAATTGGAACTTCATTCAACTGAATTCATGCTAAAATTCCCAACAGATACCAGAACATGCCTCTCCGCCCATCGAAGGCAGTGATGATCGACAGTCCAGAATACTTCACGAAGCTGGTCATCCGTCCCGTCCGCCGGGATGACTCCGGAGAGTACACTGTCACCGCTGTCAACTCCAGCGGCAAGGACCAGGTCACCATCAACGTGGTGGTCACCGACAAGCCGCTTAAACCTGAAGGACCATTACAGGTGAGAAAATACAGTCATCATACTAATGTACCAAAGGGATAAAATTTGTAAGTTTGTATGTAGGTAGGGGTAACAGAAGTACTGAAAAAAAGCCTAGCTTTTTCCCAACTGTGTTGGGATCGGCTTCCAGTCGAACCGGTGTACCAATGTTTTACTCAGAGAGACTGTTTACCTGACCTTTATAACCCAGTTACCGGGTAATACGGTAACCCTTGGTGAGACTCATTCTCCAGCTTTTGACTAATCGTAACGACTGTCAAAGATCTACAAATGACAGCCGAGACCAAAGGCTTAACGTGCTTTATGAGGCTCGGAGAAGTCTTTGTATGATATATAAAATGGCCATCCATTCAAGCTATACCATAAACCTTGAGTGATTGACTCGTGTGGCTGTTACTTAACCACGAGCTCCTCACTAGACTATGTTTTTCTCCTCTCTATTTAAATAACTGTAACTGTCTTGCTAGTAAAGTCCATATTTTAGAAGTAGACCTGTTGTACCTATGATGTACTTAATAATCTTTCTTTCTTCCAGATTTCGGACGTCCACAAAGAGGGCGCTACCCTCAAGTGGAAGAGGCCGAAGGACGACGGCGGTGCTCCCATCGAGTACTACCAGGTCGACAAGCTGGACACTGAGACTGGATGCTGGGTACCGTGTGCCCGCTCTGATGAGCCTAGTAAGTACCACTATGAGATAAAGTTACTATATAATAAGTACCAGATTCTAATTCTACTCAATTTCTGATTCTACTCAGCATGATGCATGATGCAATGGGTTTGATTCCCAAACTAGATCATTCTGCCTAGCCTTTACCCAACTATGTTGGGGTCGTCTTCCAGACTAACTGGAGGCAGCTGAGTATCAGTGTTTTACAGGGAGAAATTGCCAATCTGACCTCCACAATCCAGTTTCCGGGTGACACGATACATTGGTAACACTGGTTGACAGACTTAGACTTTTAATAATTGCCAATATAGATATCAATCTAAAGTACCTAAAATTGATTGATTTAGATTGAAATAACGATCTTATTACCTTAACACTTATCATATTTACCTCCACAGAATGCGATGTGACCGGGCTTACCCCTGGCAAGGAGTACAAGTTCCGCGTGTCCGCCGTGAACTCGGAGGGCGAGTCGGAACCTCTCATCTCTGAGGAGTCTATCGTCGCCAAGAATCCATTCGACGAACCTGGTGAGTTGGGATTTTAATCTTCATTTAGATGAACTTATGGAAAAATTAAAAAATAAAGTATTAATATTCCAATATAAATCTAACTAAAATATGGCGTCAAAAACTTCTTCCTCATCACCGTCAACTGGAAGTGTACCTAAGAGGCTGACAGCATTGCCACGTTGGATGACAATGCTTAGCCTTTGGCCAAAGTAAAAGCCAGCCTTTGATGAACTTATCGTTTTATTTATCGAGGTATTCTGTATTCACCTAAGATTGTAAGCTCAACTCCTGCTTAATTATCGATAATCAAATCAAATTAATAGTCAGTCCTTCATCTTACTGGCAGACTTTAAGTTTAGTGACGCTGATAATTTTTAGCCGTCTGAATGTTAAAGCTACTTAAACGGCGTGTAATGTAGGTTGTAGCTTAATAAGGCAAAATATTTTATACATCATCGCGAGGCATTTGTACTTAAATAATTACCTCCACCACTTCAACTATTGATGTATTATTTATTGACCCAATTCTTCTTCTACAACATTTTTTTTTCTCATCCCCAGGCGCACCAGGCACTCCATCAGTCACAGACTGGGACAAGGACCACGTGGACCTCAAGTGGACCCCGCCGCGGGAAGACGGCGGCGCTCCCATCGAGGGCTACATCGTGGAGAAGAAGGACAAGTTCGGAAACTGGGAGAAGGCGCTCGAGGTGCCAGCGGATAAGACCACGTGCACTGTGCCTGACCTCATTGAGGGACAGACTTACGAATTCAGGTTGGTATCTATATCTATACTTACTTATAATATTATAAAGAGGATTGATTTGTTTGTTTGTAGGGTTTTAACTAAAAACTACTGGACCCATTTTGAAAATTCTTTCACCGTTAGAAAGCTACATCTTTACGAAGTGTCATAGGCAATATTTATTTCCAGAAATAATTAAGGATCCTTACTAAAACTCGAATAATGTAACCCAAGGTGTAAAAAAAATGACCACGCGGGCGAAGCCGCGGGCGGAAAACTAATAGCTATAATAAATTCGGATTGAAAAATATGTTATTGTTATGCAAGAGATATCACTGGGGCAATTTACCACGTTATAGCTATCTAGAAGTCTGTTCAAGAGAGAGACGAAGCTTTACAAAACGAATGGCACCGTCCCTTTTTCGCACTTGATTCGGATGACTATAACACTACTTCCGATCATTTTATGACACCAAAAGGGTGGTTTCTGTCTCCGAAATAAAGTAATAATTAAATACATGAGGCAGGACCTATTTCTGATTCAAGTATAGTTTCAGTTGTCCAAGAAAACTACATAATGCCTGTTTTGACTACTTACCGAATACTTCGTAGTTTTAAATCCTAGGTAGACGATCAATGTTCAAAAAGGCACTCCATCATCAAACCTATATTGACTCCACAGAGTACGCGCTGTAAACAAGGCTGGCCCTGGTGAGCCTAGCGACAGCACTCACCCCATCGTGGCCAAACCCAGGAACCTGGCGCCCAAGATCGACAGGACCAACCTCATGGATATCAAGATCAAGGTCGGACAGAAGTTCGGGTTCGATGTCAAGGTCAGTATCAGATGATTTGATGAGTAATCCTTATCGCTTGAAAAGATGATGAGTTTCAACCGTTTGGCTTGGTATCTTGAGAGCTTTCTATAAAGATCGATGATATGACGTCATAGTCCTGATTAATGCGCAAAAGCATTTCTTCTCATACTGTTATCATGTGTGTTTAATCTGACAAACACAAACCGTCTTACTTATAAAGTCCAAATAATGTTTAATCTGCTGTTTAGTAACGGATTAGCAAAAATCTCACTCATAAATGCTGTTAAGCGTTAATTCGAACTAGAGTTAGTAGCTTAATCCTGGATTATGAAGTTAAGTAAGGTTTAAGTGAGAAATGGTCAAACTTCAGATTACAGGTTTTTTATAAGTAAGACGGAAAGAGAATTAAGAGAATTAAGCCAGCTTAGGCATTAACGATATTATAAAGATTTCACATAAATTTACTACTTTCTGAAATTAATTGAAAATCTCTGTTTATGCTTACTCGGATAAAAATCACAACGGTAAGACTGCTAAACCAAACAAAAACTCCCACAAAAACCCTTAAATTTTAACCTAATCATTAATTACAGGTGTCCGGTGAACCGATGCCAGAAACCAAATGGTTCTTGGCCAAGAAGGAGGTCAAGTCTGGCGGTGACGTCAAGGTACAGCACTCTGACTACAACACGAAGATCAACTGCAAGTCTGCGAGACGCGGCGACAGCGGCCGCTATACTATCACTGCTGAGAACGCTAATGGAAAAGATGTGGCTGAGGTTGAAGTCATCGTGCTGGATGTGCCCAGCCCACCTGGAGGACCACTCAAGGTTAGTTCTTACATATATCATCATCATCATCATCAGCCTATATATTGTCCCACTGCGGGGCACAGGCCTCTTCTCATACAGAGAAAGCATGAGCATTGATCGCCACGCTTGCTCAAGGCGGATTGGCGATTTTAGTCCAGGTTTCTTCACGATGTTTTCCTTCACCGTTAGTCAGTGACGTCTAAGATACACTTAAAAAGTACATTATGACTTTAGGAAAGTCACATTGGTTTTTGCCAGGTTTCGAACCTGTAAACTCGTTCACGAGAGGCAAACGCCTTTAGGCCACCACGGCACCGCGTGTATCTCAGAAATTAGGTAGTATAGATTTGCCTTTATTATAATAATATCATGTTTAATGCCCATGAAGATACCGCACAAATTCCACACATGTCCTTGAAAATCATGTACTTTCATGTTGATAACTATAAAATATTAGGGCTGGCTCTCCTTCATCTAAATAAAAAAAACATTGAATTGATATGACAATAATGGTTAGCTTATATATTTTGTTTTTAATGAGTTAAAACAAGAAGATTGAAGTTTACCTAACCAAAACGTTTATGGAAATCTATAGAAAACAAGTCCACATTTTCTATGAAATATCTAAAAGCTTTACAGGAAATTGAAACCTATCAACTCTTCCACAGGTCTCAGATGTCCACGCGAACGGTGCCAAGTTATCCTGGAACCCACCGTCAGACGACGGTGGCCAGCCCATCGAGAAGTACGTGGTGGAGCGCATGGACGAGGCCACTGGCCGCTGGGTCACGGCTGGAGAGACCGACGGGCCGAAGACCAGCCTCGCGGTAGACGGCCTCACCCCTGGACACAAGTACAAGTTCAGAGTGCGCGCTGTTAACAGGTATGTGTCTGCAATTTGTTTTAATTTAATAATAAATAGTTAACCGTTCAATTTTTGTGTAAATCTATTAAGTTCTAAAATCTCGTCCAGACTTTACAAATCTATAAATAGTAAATTTGCAAAGATAACCTCCCAAAGTCGTTAAAGCTTTTTAGTCGTCAGTTGCAAATAAATATTAATCAATTCAAAGAATATAAATCATTTTATTTTCTTCTTACAGACAAGGCAAATCCGAGCCTCTTACCACACCACACGCGACCGAAGCCAAGAATCCGTTCGACGTGGCAGGCAAGCCTGGCACGCCCAAGATCAAGGACTTCGACAGAGACTTCGTCGAACTCGAATGGACCAGGCCACAGACCGACGGCGGAGCGCCTATCACAGGCTACGTCATCGAGAAGAAGGACCGCTTCGCACCCGACTGGGAGGAATGTGCCCAGATCGAGGGTGACGTCACAACTGGTAAGGTCCCCGACCTTATCGAAGGAAACACGTACGAGTTCCGCGTCCGCGCCGTCAATAAAGCCGGCAAAGGCGAACCTAGCGATGGAACCGCACCACACCTTGCAAGACCCAAGAATCTGCCACCCAAGATTGACAGGAACTTCATGTTCGACATCAAGGTTAAGGTCGGAAAGAACTTCGACCTCGATGTACCTGTCGCTGGTGAACCTACTCCTACCAAGGAATGGTTCAATGGTGATAACCTTATCATGAACTCTGACAGGGTCAAGATTGTCAGTGACACACACAGCACTAAGATCCGCGTTATTGACGCTAAGAGGGCTGACACTGGAACCTACACTCTCAAGGCCAGGAACATCAATGGTACAGACTCGGCTACAGTTAAAATCACTGTAATGGATGTGCCCACACCGCCTGAAGGTCCGCTTCGCGCTGATGACATCACCAAGTCTGGCTGCACTCTCCGCTGGAGGCCGCCCAAGGACGACGGTGGTGCTGAAATTTCGCACTACGTTGTCGAAAAGATGGACCAAGAGAACATGCGCTGGATCCCAGCCGGTGAGGTCCAATCCTGCAGCATCAGGATCGACCACCTCATCGAAGGTCACGATTACAACTTCCGTGTCCGCGCTGTTAACAAACACGGTGAATCACAGCCCCTCGTTGGACACGAACCTATTACTGCCAAGGATCCCTACGGAACCCCAGACAAACCTGGAACTCCAGTCGTCAAGGACTGGGACAAGGACCACATGGACCTGGAATGGGTCCCGCCGAAGAAGGATGGCGGATCACCTATTACTGGCTACATCATCGAGGCTAAGAAGAAGTACGGACCTTGGGAAGTCGCCGCTACTGTACCAGGAAACCAGACAACAGCTACTGTACCCAACCTTCAAGAAGGCGAGGAGTACGAGTTCAGGGTTATTGCTGTCAACAAGGCTGGAAATGGAGAACCCAGTGACGCCTCTACACCACAAGTGGCTAAGGCCAGGTTCTGCGCGCCGCACTTCGACAAGATGCTCTTGGCAGACAAAACTGTCAAGGCTGGCCAGAGGATCCAGTACGAGATCCCGATAGAAGCCTCGCCTAAACCAACTGTCGAATGGCACATCAACGGCAAGCTGGTCCATTCTACAGACAGGATCGACGTCCAGATATTACACAACAGGGTCATTCTAGACATTCCATTCTCCGTCCGCGCTGATGGAGGCGTTTACAAGCTGACCTTGAAGAACGACCTTGGAGTTTGCTCAGCTGCAGCTCAAGTTACCGTCCTCGACAGACCTTCGAGGCCCGAGAAGCCTTTGGTCGTTTCAGATGTCACTAAAGAATCATGCTCGCTCACATGGAAGGTACCTTCGGATGATGGTGGATCACCGATCCTCCACTACGTCATCGAGAAGATGGATCTGTCTCGTGGTACCTGGTCTGATGCTGGTATGAGCACTTTCCTATCGCACCAAGTCACCAGGTTAATCCACATGAAGGAATACCTGTTTAGAGTCAGCGCTGTAAACGCTATCGGTCAATCTGAACCTTTGGAGTTAGACCGCGCTATTGTTGCTAAGAATGAGTTTGATGAGCCTACCGCTCCAGGCAAACCTAAAGCAACTGACTGGAGCAAGAGTCACGTCGACCTTGAATGGGAGAAGCCTAAATCTGATGGTGGATCACCTATCACTGGCTACATCATTCAGAAGAAGGAGAAGGGCAGCCCCTACTGGGTAAATGCTGTCCATGTTCCTCCTAGCAAGACCAAGGCAACTGTGCCCGACCTTACTGAAGGCCAGGACTATGAATTCCGTGTTATTGCTGTCAACCAGGCTGGCCAATCAGAGCCCAGCGAGCCATCTGACGTCATCACAGCTAAAGACAGATTCGTGGCTCCTAAGATCCTTACACCGCTCAAGGAGATCCGCATCAAGGCTGGACTCATCTTCCACATGGACGTCGACTTTATTGGAGAACCTACTCCTGAAGTCACATGGACTTGTGATGGCAAACCAGTGGTTGCCAACGAGAGGACAACTGTCACTATTGTTGGTCACCATACCATTGTTCATACAGTGAACTGCAAGCGTTCAGACGCTGGCAAATACACCTTGAAACTGAAGAACGATTCTGGCACTGATGAAGGCAGCTTCGAAGTGATAGTACTTGATGTACCCGGAGCACCTCAGCCGCCGTTCGTATACGAAGAGATTACCGCGCAATCCGTCACGTTGTCATGGAAACCACCTAAAGACAATGGCGGCAGTGAGCTTACTGCTTACGTTATTGAGAAGCGTGATCTCACACACGGTGGTGGATGGGTACCCGCTGTTACTTACATCAACCCGAAATTCAACCACGCGACTGTACCACGTTTGTCTGAAGGCACGAAGTACGAGTTCAGAGTATTCGCTGAGAACCTTCAAGGACGCTCTGAACCTCTTGTCACAGACAAGCCAATCATTGCCAAGAACCAGTACACAGTGCCCGGCAAACCTGGCAAGCCAGAACTGGTATCCGCAGACAAAGACCACATCAATATTAGATGGTCTTCGCCCATCTCCAACGGAGGATCCAACATCCTCGGCTACGATGTCGAGAGGAGAGACAAGGCTACTGGCCGCTGGATCAAAATGAACAAGGAACCTGTCAGGTTGAACGAGTACAATGACGACAGGGTTCAGGAAGGTCACCAGTACGAATACAGAGTATCTGCAGTTAACGCTGCTGGACCTGGCCAACCTTCCGACGAATCAAACGTCTTCATCGCCAAGCCTATGAAGGAGAGCCCGAAACTGAGGTTAGACCACCTCATCGGCAGGAAGATCAAGGTCCGCGCGGGCGAACCTATCAATATCAACATTCCAATCAGCGGTGCGCCCACACCGACCATCTCCTGGACCAAGGGATCCGTTCCCCTCTTACACTCACACAGAGTTACTGCTGAGACGAAGCCAGATGAAACCAAACTTAGCATTGAGAAATCCGTTCGCGATGATGCTGGTAAATACACAATCACAGCAACCAACGCACATGGCAAAGACTCTGCTGATATTGAAGTTATCGTTGTTGACAAACCAGGAGTACCTAAAGGACCTCTCCTATGCCAGCCTGTTACTCATGACGCTATCAGCCTATCATGGCAACCACCTACAGATGATGGTGGCAGTGAAATCACCGGCTACGTTGTCGAAGTTGCCGAATTCGGAGTCAACGACTGGCGCACAGTCGCTGGTTTCTGTCCCAAGTGCTCGTTCACTGTGAAGAACTTGACAGAAGGCAAGAAATACGTGTTCAGAGTACGCGCTGAGAACCTATACGGCGTCTCCGACCCGTTGGAGAGCAAGCCGATCCTTGCTAAATCGCCATTCGACCCACCAGATGCGCCGGAAACACCAAAGATCACTGGATACAGCTCCAACAGCTGTTCCCTGGAATGGGAACCACCGAAGGACTGTGGTGGCAAGCCCGTTACTGGATACTACGTCGAAAAGAGAGAACGTGGAGGTGACTGGGTCAGGATCAACAACTACCCAACACCTAACACATGCTACACAGTCTCAGACTTACGCGAGGGTAACCGCTATGAGTTCCGTGTCATCGCCGTCAACGAAGCCGGACCCGGCAAGCCAAGCAAGCCGACCGAACCGATCACGGCGCAGACACAACGTCTTAAACCAAGCCCGCCAGAAGCGCCCAAGCCTGACAGAGTCACTAAAGACTCCGTCACGCTATCATGGAGACCACCGAAGAGCGATGGTGGAGCCAAGATCAAGGGCTACATCGTCCAACAGAAGGGCAAGGGAGACAAAGATTGGAAGGACGTCAACGATGTACCTATTCCGAACCTTGTACACACTGTGCCTAACCTTAAGGAAGGAGCTGAATACCAGTTCAGGGTTATCGCTGTCAACGAGGTTGGCCGATCGGACCCGAGCAAGCCAACCAGCGATATCACCATCGCTGAACAGCCCAACAAACCATGCATGGACCTTGGAGGAGTCAGGGACATTACTGTGCGTGCTGGAGAAGACTTCTCCATTCACGTACCATACACTGGCTTCCCGCAACCGACCGCCCAATGGTTTGCCGACGACAACCTGCTTGATGTTGACGGTGACTCCAGAATATTCCAGAAGATCACACCAGAATCCGCGTCTCTTGTCGTGAAGAACGCGAAGAGGTCAGACGGTGGACAATACCGTCTGCAACTGCGCAACCCGTCTGGTTACGACACGGCTACCATCAACGTGCGTGTCCTTGACAGGCCTGGAAAACCAGAGAACCTGCGGGCTGACGAGTTCGAGGGTGAAGCCCTTACATTATACTGGAACCCACCAAAGGACAACGGTGGTGGCGAGATCACCAACTACGTCGTTGAAAAACGCGAAGGCAGAACCGCCAACTGGACCAAGGTGTCTGGCTACGTCACTACTCCGTTCTTACGCGTAAAGAACTTGACTGTTGGAAGGGACTACGAATTCAGGGTCATGGCTGAGAACCAATACGGTCAATCTGACCCAGCTCAGACCACTGAGCCGATCAAGGCTAGACATCCATTCGACCCGCCTGGAGCGCCCGGAGTGCCACGCTCTGTGGAGACAACAGAGTCTTCCATCACCATCACCTGGACCAAGCCCCGTCACGACGGAGGATCGCCTATCACTGGCTACATCGTCGAGAAGCGTCTTATTACTGAAGACAAGTGGACGAAGGCATCTCACGCACACATTCCTGACACTACCTACAAGGTTTCTGGACTGATTGAAAACCATGAGTACGAGTTCCGTGTATCTGCAGTCAATGCTGCCGGTCAGGGACCTTATTCGGCCAGCTCTGATGCCATCAGGGCTTGCGCGCCTCCTAACTCGCCGAAGATCACCAGTGACCTCAGCCTTAGGGATATCACTGTTATTGCTGGAGAGGAAATCAAGATTACAGTTCCGTTTACTGGCAATCCAAGGCCAAAGGTGAGTTTCTTCAAATATTTACTTTGTAAAACTATTCTTATCTTCGTTTTAATCATTTTAATAATTGCTCAATGCTCACAAACAGTTGAATACATGATAATATTAAAAAATACATATATAGGCTACATACTCCTCAATAACTTTATTTAACTAAACCAATACTCTTCCTTATCCAGGTATCATGGATTATCAACAACGAAGAAGTATTCCCTGACGCTCGCATCCGTTTCGTGACGTCAGACGTCGACACAGTCTTCCACAACACTCCGGCTAAGAGGTCCGACACAGGATCCTACACCATTCAGCTGGTCAACAGCGAAGGATCTGACAGTGCTACATGCAGGGTAAGAATACTATTCAACTGTACTAATAGCAACTACCAAATAAGTCAACATATACTTATTGGTTGACGACGCCATTCTTTACTCTACTAAAACCACGGAGATATTAGTCTATAAAATATTAGTTTGTTAATAACGCCCAAAAGTATCAAAAATATTTTATAGGTTTAATAATAACCGATATCCTTATTTTTTCATACTGGAAATGTTTACCTTTAATATTAAATGGACAGTTGCACTGATTTACATTTTAAATTGGGCTCTCTAATCACAATTAGTGGCAAGAAGGGTATTTAGTAAAGGTATAATTATTATGATCCTTCTTTCTCTCCAGGTGCTTGTAGTAGACAGGCCGACACCGCCACAAGGACCCCTGGACGTGTACGACATCACTCCAGACACTTGCACACTATCCTGGAAGCCTCCGCTAGACGACGGCGGCTCGCCCATCACCAACTACGTGGTGGAAAAGATGGACAACAGTGGAGTACGTATTGAGATATCTTGGTTTAAATATGATAGTTGTAAGTAGAAATTAGTGGAATATAATTAACGATGGAATAATAGAAACTTTTGTAAACTGTCGAAAGTAACTTGCCTTTTAGATTTTGTAAGTTAGATCAAAAAAGCTTAGATCATTTTTCTAAAAAGTAAGTTCACTAAAACTCTTTCGGGTAGTGGCTGAGCAATTGGTTACTGCGCTTCGTGTCGCGGGTTCAATTCCCCAACAGGACAACTAAAATTGTTCCGGGTCCGGAGTTTTTGTGCATGTGTAATGTATGTTTGTAAACGCACCCACGATACAGGAGTAATTCCTAGGGGTGGGTCAAAGTTTATTAAAAAAAGAAACTATTTTATTGCACAAACAATGCGTAGTTATTACTCAACACATTAACGCCTTTTGCTAATATCCAAGATTTTCTAACATTTTTCTATTATTTCGCAGGTATGGTCAAAGATCTCATCGTTCGTGCGCAACTGTCACTACAACGTCATGGGTCTGGAACCGAACCGCAAGTACTGGTTCCGCGTTCGCGCTGAAAACCAGTACGGAGTATCAGAGCCCTTGGCTATGGAGGATCCTATTACTGCCAAGGTATGTAAGATTTTTATTACAGAGAACTTGATAGTCTAGTTTTTTGGAAACATTTAAAAAAACTATCTGGAACAGGAAATGAATTCTTAGGTAGCAATTAGATAAATAGTGATAACAATTACACACTAAAACTCATAGGGGGGTAAAACACAAATAGGTATTTAGTTCAGTTTCTTATAGAGTTAGTAAAAATACACTATGAAGTTATATTTGAATCATTAAAAAGGTTAAGGAATTTGCTAAGGAGAGAATCTTTTTCCTGCCGGGGCTGCGGGATTATCGAAGAGTTACCTCGGCCCCGGAACAAAAAGGGCGAAAAAATTAACATGGATGGGTTTTAGTCAGTAATAGCCTGACACTCCTTCTCATTCCGCCCACAGCGGGAGGAATCATTTAATGATTTCCCAATTCTAAAAAAGGAAATCTCTTTAGGGACCTTACCTAGTCTGACACGATACGTGTCAAATGAATAACAACCTTAGTCATTATAAAGTAAAGGCTTATCAAACATCCAGACAACACAGTAACACCTTAATTTTTTCCCACCAGTTCCCATTCACGATCCCCGACCCACCGGGCGTGCCTCGCGTCACGGACTGGGACGGCTCGGCCGCGACCGTCATCTGGGACCGGCCTCGGTCAGACGGCGGCGCCAGGATACAGGGCTACAAGCTCGAGTACAGAGACGTGCAGGACGGCGTCTGGAACAGCGCCGACTATCTCGTCAAGGACTGCAATTATCAAGTGAGTGGTTTAGAGAAGGAGAAGGGGATTATAATTAAGCTTTTTGAATGATTAATTGGTGTTAAGTTTCTGGTAACTAATAGACTCCTTTCAGTATCATTGATACTCAAGACTATCGTTAGACTTCAAGAAATTTTGTTTTTTTGTGTCGACTTAGTTTTTTACCAACCAAATAATCATCTCTGTGTGATGGCAGAAAGTTGTAGTCCAATTTTGTTATTAGCATATAAATGTAAGCTTATAAGGTTTTGTTCTATTGAAAAAACATTTTAGGATTCTTCGTAAATGTTTTTTAAACCTTTAAACTAGATTTTGTCGAAAACTTCAGGCTACTAAATTGTGCCGGGAATTCCATGTCGACTACCTATCGATACTACTTACATGATTTTTATCGATAAATCTACAATTTAAAAAACCAACCTCAAATTGCTTGCTTCATCCCACCCCTAGGCATACAACCTGGAACCAGGCCACGAGTACGAGTTCCGCGTGCGCGCGAAAAACGCGGCGGGCTGGAGCAAGTACTCGTCGAGCTCGCAGCCGTACAAGGTGCGGGGGAAGGCGCACCCCCCCGCGCCGCCCCGCGCGCCCCGCGTGCTGCGCGTGGGCAGGAACTACGTCGACCTGTCCTGGGACCCGCCTGCACACGATGGAGGTTAGTCCATACACAGGGATACTTATTGATCGTAATCAAAACGGCTTTGAAGTAGGGTGACGAAAAGCTTCATGTATGGAGATAAATAGATTTATACAATCAATAAATTGTTCTAATAAATCTATTTAGTATTTGTAGAAAGAGTCAATTTTTGCTTTTTCAAAATATCGCTATATGCACGACTTTCACAGCTCTTTGCGAGGGCACCATTTGCAAACTAGTGTGGCTAGTCAAATTTAAATTATTCTACAGATATGCTCTTATAAAAGCGAAAGAATACTGATAAACACATTGTCATAGTTATTTATTTTTTAACACGCTTTTTTATGTATTATGTATTGCTCAAATTTAGATCGTTTTTCTCCTAGTATAGTTCTTTTTCTTTTCTTCAGTATAATCAAAAAGTTTAAGTTTAAAAAAATGCGAGTCCAAACATTGTTATTCGTATTAATCATTATTTGTATCCTTTTTCGCGACAGTAAAACTAATTACTCGTTAATATAACCCAGGTGCTCGCGTGACTGGCTACATAATCGAGCGTCGCGACGTCGGCAGCTCCGTCTGGATCAAGTGCAACGACTACAACGTGCAGGACACCACCTTCACCGCCATGAACCTCAACGAGAAGGCCGACTACGAGTTCCGTATCGTCGCTGTCAACTCTGCCGGTAAGTGTTGCCCAATACTGAATGGAAGATCTCAACCTATTAGACATACACTTCGCCCCCGCCAGCGTCCTCTCCATATCTCAAGCCAATACGGTAACTCTTAAAACCAGCCCGCTATATTTAGCTCTTACCCACATCAACAATATTCTGCTATATGACCAACGGTTAGATGCATTTGCAAGCACTGAACTAAGTCTTCTGCGCACTGCCACTATATACCTGGAGTCTATTTCCACACCCAGTACAATATCTGTTAGCTGAAAATTAAATTAGTTCCTATTTGACAGTAAGTTAGTTCTAAATCTATACATTTAATTGCATTATTAGTAATATACTCAACATTAACTGTGTACCCAATATAACGGTTAAACACTATTCTTCATAAGTATATTTTTTAGTAGGTCGAAATAAAAAAGCCTGGAGGATTTATTTCATCTAAATATCATCTATTTATCCTTACAGGCAAATCAGAACCTTCAAGCTGCACCACCCCCGTCCGTACTGGCGAGGAGTTGGGAGGCACGAAGCCCGAATGGATGAAGCAGTTGCCTGCCACATCCTGCGCCCCACTGGGCAAGCCATTCACCCTGGAGTGTGTGGCCACCGGCAACCCTGTACCCACTGGCAGATGGCTCAAGAACGGCAGAGAAGTCGTACTAGGCACCAGGTAATGACTGAATACTTTTATTAGTTATGAGTACGGAGTACAATAGTCCGGATAGTTTTAAATTCTTTGAAGTTTCTTGCCGGTTCTTCTCTATATGATTACTTGAAACGTCCACCAATATATACTTTTAAGCTTTTGAATAATTGTTTTCATATATTAGTCAAATCTTACTGTAGTCTGGATCTAGTTAAGTTAATTATTCAATACCAATTAATGAAACCTATAACTATTTTTACAGATTCATAGCAGAGTCCCGCGAGGGTACTCTCCGCCTGAACATCATGGCGGCTACGGACGCAGACGAGGGTGACTACACGTGCGAGGCAGTCAACAACATTGGCTTCATTTACTGCACTGGACATCTTAAGATCGGAAGTAAGTGATATTTGCTAGATTTTAGCATTACATTATTCGAAATGTTATATTGAAATTGACAAAGTTTGTTGACTATATCATTAAAGTTCTCTTTCAATTTGAAAAGAAAATAAATGCGGTAACAGTAACTTCTTCCATTTTTTTAAGTCGATAAAAAGGACTTTTTAAAACATGCTATGATTGCTTTAATTTTTTCAAACATTAGCAAATAATTGTAAAAAGAAAATAAAAAAATACAGTTAGCGTCACATCTATAATACATTTTTACGACAGTATTCAGCAACAAAAATCTTCCTTCACTTTCAAATGATTGCCTCTAAGGCAAACTCTTAAGGAAATATCAAAAAAAAATCACACATTAATTAATCCCCCTCCCCCAGACCCACCACGCATAGTCCGCATGCCGGGCGACCTGCACCTGCCTGAGCACGACAACACGAAGATCAAGATCCTGTACACCGGCGACCAGCCCGCCGACGTGGTACTCACCCGCGACGGACACAAGCTCAAGGAGTCGCCGCACTTCAAGTTCACAGTCTTCGATGACTACATTCTCATCTTCATTAAGGACATCTCTAAGGATGATATGGGTAAGTTTATGGGTTAAAACTTGATTATATACTTTTTTTTTTACATCTGGGTCTGGGATTCAGACTAATAAAAACATAGTTAGAAGAAAGAAAGAAGACTTACCTAGTCTTTTTTGCTTCTTCTTATTATATGAGTAAAAAAAGATCAAAATTACAAAGTTCCACAACACCTTGACAAATACCATTTTTTTTGCTTAGCTAATTAACATAGACCATTAGATAAAGTTAATGGCATATTCCGTTGTAATATTCATGTTCTCGGTATGTATACGAAAGGAGTTCACTATGGTACCAAAAGCCATAGAACTACGTCACATTTACCAATGAAGACAGAGTCCCAAATAAAACAGTTTTTTTTTGTAATTAAAATACACAAATCTTTGATAAACATCGATTTTTTTATATAACATTATTCTTCTTCGCAGGCATTTACAAGCTCTCAATAACAAACAAATCAGGCGAAACATCAGACACGTTCACTGTGACCGTCACCGGCCTCCCAGGACCTCCTCAAGGACCTCTGGAGACCACCGACATCTCCCGTCACTCCTGCACTCTCGCCTGGAAACCTCCGACTTACGACGGAGGGCTGCCCGTCACCCATTACGTTATCGAGCGTAACGACATCTCTGGCACCGCCTGGATAACTATCGCGTCTTCTGTGAGGGATACCAAGTTCACTGTCCAAGGGTTGACAGAAGGACAGGAGTATAACTTCAGGATACATGCTGCCAATGATAATGGTGTTGGACCTGCGCTTGAAGGCGCTAATCCGATTAAGGTGGGTTTTTTTCTATTAGTCTTAAATTTACCCAAGTATGAACTAGATAGAGATTTATACCACTGGTAATAATCGACCAACTACCATAGTCATAGTCTACCTTTGTCTGTTTGGTTACATTTTGTTTAAGGTCGGCACAGTAAATCTCTTTCTTAAATATATTAGCAGTCAACATGGTAGTAGACACTTTCGGACAACATATAGCTATATGGATAAATGTGAAAGAATTTGTTTTAAAAGTCAACATACTGTAGTATTCTTCTCTGTCTATCTGTCGAAACTTGATCTATTATTATCATATCTGCCTGTATCCCAATTTATTTGGGGTCTGCCCAGGATGCCCAATTTATTTGGGGTCTGCCTCCCTTCTTCCATACGTTCCATACTCTAACGAAGCTTGCTCTAGAAGTGGCTAAATTTTTTGTCTCATTCTACAGGCTAAGGCACCATACGACCCACCATCAGCTCCTGGCATTCCCAAGATCCTGGAGATCGGAGGAGACTTCGTTCACCTGGAATGGGACAAACCAGAGAGCGACGGTGGATCTAGGATACAAGGTAACATGATCATTCTAACTTGACGTAGGCCCAATGGGAGTTCTTAAAAACTACATGTTGTCGATATTCGGTTCACAATCTTTGGAGTAGCATCACAGTATTACGATATGATAGTACTGGAGAGTAGTATGTAATACTGTATTTACTGTGGTAGTAAAGTCTTCTTTTTTCGTATCATCATAAACGTCTTACAGTAAATCATGTCCTAGTAAAATATTAGCCAGGTCACAGGTGCATATAGGAAGAACATCAAAGCCTACTGCACATAATACAGGTATTTTACACCTATTAATTATTTTCTTCCACCAGGCTACTGGATCGACAAGCGCGAGGTCGGTACAACGACCTGGCAGCGCGTGAACCCGACGCTCTGCCTGCCCAACCAGTGGAACTGCTCCAACCTGATCGAGGGTCGCCAGTACGAGTTCCGCGTGACTGCGCAGAATGAGGCTGGAGTCTCACCGCCTAGCACTGCCAGTCAACAGGTCAAGGTCGTCGATCCTAAAGGTCAGTGTTATTAGTAATTACTGTCTTTTTTTATGCCTCAAAGATTCGTGAAAAATGTTCTCCGTCGTCTTATTGAGGTGTCTATACAGTAAGGATGTTTCTGAAGTCGCAGGCGAAATAATAAATGAAATGAAGCAATTACAGAACCGCCTGGCTTGTATCCATAATTTATTAATTCTTGTTATTTTTTGTGGGTTCTCAGTATTTTTTGTTTTATAACTATTTTTCCATAAGCAAAAAATACACCAATAGTCTTTTACCAAATGTTAGAAGACGTTATATTTTTTTTTACTGAAATAAACGATTTAATCGTACTGTCCCACAGCCGCCACACCACCGGAGATCGTTAAGCCGCTGAAGAACGCGAACTGCATCCAGTACCACAACGCCAAGTTCACGTGCACCATCACTGGGTTACCCAAGCCTACCATCACGTGGTACAAGGGTGAGTACTGCTTATATTGAAACCTAGGCTTAACATGACATTCAGTTTAATGGTCATCACCGGTTTTTAATACAAGCGTGCTTGTTTCCAAAAAACCCAAAAAAATACTAGCTTTGTCGTTAAAGAAAACCTACTAAACAAAAAAAACAAAATTCAAATCATTTATTTCAATAAGACCAGTTACAGGCAATTTTGAATTGTCAAAGAATGATGAGTCTGTCCGTTAGTCATAATGGAATGGTTGAAGCTATTTGCTCGTTCCAAAGCGTAGATTCCTATGGAGAAGAATGGACAAGAAACTCCATGGTTACTGTTTTAGACATGTTTACAATAGCACGTTTACAATTAATCTAGAATTTATGAGAATTTTCTCTTAAGGGGTAGTAATAATTTATTATAGCTTCGAATTAGCATTTAATATCAAACCATCAGGCATTTGATGAAAATACTCTTTAGAAAATAACTACCAATGTATTTTTTTTATTCCTAACGTGTAACCTACAGGCGCTCGCGAGATAACGAACGGTCCCCGCCACCGCATCTGGAGCGAGGGCGACAACCACTTCCTGACCGTCATGGACGTGTTCGGTGAAGACGCGGACGAGTACGTCTGCCGCGCTGTCAACCGAGCTGGCGTCAAGAGCACGAGGGCTGAACTGCTTATCATGAGTGAGTATTCAATTGTACTTGTTTCTTACTCCCAGTTTTTGGAGAATACAGGAAAAGTAAGGTTCTGTTCATGGATTTTTTCGGCAAAGGATGTCGTTCAAAAATTTATACCAATTACACATTTTGACAACGAATTTTTTTCTTAACTTCAGTTGACAAAGAACTTCTGTATATTGAAGTGACAGTTTTTACGACACGTATTAAATAGAATAAATTATCGGTTGAAAATGATTTTTATGGTCCAACTAAAGTATTTCGTATGAGATAGATAGGTATATTTTTGCAAATACATGCTGGTTGCAGAAGATATTTTTTTTGTGTGTTTTCTCAAACAAAATATTCCTTGTATCGGCATTATTTGGTCTAATACCTATCGTAGTAATCATTTTCTCTTTGTATATAAATTCTAAATCTTTTAACTCTCTTCTCACCAGCCGCACCTAAACTGAACGTGCCTCCTCGGTTCCGCGTGACTGCGTACTTCGACAAGGGCGAGAACGTGGTCATCAAGATTCCGTTCACTGGTCACCCGGTGCCCAAGATCACCTGGGTCAGAGAGGGAGAGACCATCGAGTCTGGACACCACTACCATGTCGAGAGGAAAGGTAGGAGATTCTGTAATTTATCTATAAATTGTTTAGGAAGGGTGAAAGCCTAAATATAAGACTGCCGCTAGGTATCGATAAATAAAAAGTTTTTGTTTGAGTTGCAAAATTTAGCATAGAAAGGAAGTACTGTTAAAACAATTAAATGGAGCATTTTCTATCCACTCAATTTTAGCACAACAAATATGTGAGTGCTCTACGAAAATAAACAGCCAACAATATACGAGCGAGATCGCATAATTAAATACAAGACTCGCTTTTTGGTATTCTGTAGAGCTGCAACAGAAAATAAAACCGAGTCGGTAGCAAGGCGTATTGATAAATTATTTCTTTGTAGAAAGCGAAGTCTCTTTCTATTTCTTCAAATCAATATAAGCACAAAAAACTTTACTTAAACAATCATTTTTTTTTTCAGAACGTCACGCTATCCTAACGATCCGCGACGCCAGCAAGCTTGACTCCGGCCCGTACAGGATCACCGCTGAGAACGAGCTCGGACAAGACTCTGCAACTATCAACATTGAAATCAGCGGTAAGCAAATAATGACATTAAACCAAGCCTTGCCTTACCTAGCCTTTTCCCAGCTACCTATAGGTATTGTATTTTACATGTCAACTACTCCAAAACCCAGTTACTGGGTAACACTATACTTCCTATAATTCAACTCATTTTTGAACTAAAATAAATAGTTGAACGGAGTATAGTAAGACTATTAATTGTCATAATTTCTAGTTTCTGGTTGGCTCTAAAAGCCTACAAAAAGACTCACTGTCATAAAGTAAAGCCAATAGAAAAATGTAAATGAGTTCCTGTAATCATAATTGAAACTTGCAGACCGTCCGGACCCACCCCGCTTCCCAGCGGTGGATAACATCGGCGTGGACTCGCTGGCTCTCAGCTGGAAGGCGCCGGTATGGGACGGCGGCTCCGACATCACCAACTACCTGGTGGAGAAGAGGGAACACCCCATGTCCAGCTGGATCAGGGTTGGAAACACCAGGTATGTGCATTCTGAAGCAAACCAGTCTCTTCTAACATCTCTCTTCTCTCTCTCTCTCTCTCTCTCTCTCTCTATTGTCTACGACCCAGTCTAGAAGACTGATGATGATGGGGATGTAGCATGGTTTTTCGCAAGGTCGATGGAGGAGATACAAGATTTTATAATTCTTTGTCCATGTAATTTTTTTTGTATCCAAGAAACACGAGAAATTATGTTGAGGCTATGTTTATTGGAGATGATCTTGAATTGTCTTGTTACCTTTTTTCATCGACAAACACCAAAAAAATACAAAACTTACTTTTTAATAATTTATCAAGGTACAACACTAAAAACTTACCTAACCTAACACCCCTTACTCACACAGGTTCACAACAATGGCGATCTCAGGCCTAGTCCCCGGCAAGCAGTACGAGTTCCGCGTGTACGCTGAGAACATCTACGGCAGGTCGGAGCCTAGCGAGCCCACTACGCTGGTGCAGACCAAGGCCATCATCAAGAAGGAGTTCCAGAAGAAGGAATACCCTGGTGAGAACCACTTCATTTACTTGTTTAACACAAAACTTTAGCTCATCGTATTTGTAAGATATATCACAGTATTACGATATCTCCCTACAGTAGCACAACGAATGTACTTAGGCGGGGGACTCGCGGGGAGGCTGGCGGTATCAACCGCGTCCCGCAAACACGCTTACTTTGCGGGACGGAGCGCGAGGGGTAGACGCGATCGTGTTTTGTTGAAAATTGTTTGGCTTCATTGTTATTTTATTTCCCATCTTGTAACAACCTTAGCGTATCTACTTACGCCGGCGGTGGCATCGCGCGTCATCAAAGGCGTTGCGCTACTGTATGGAGATATCGTAATGCTGAGGATATATTATTTCATCAATATTGACAAAAACGAATATTCACCATCAACATATCAGTCGAGAAACGTCCACCCCTGGATATAGGCCTGCTCTAAGTATGGCGGCCATGGGTCTTGTGCTGTCCGCGACTGAACCTTATACTCTATCAAAGAACCATAGCTAACTATTACTGCGCTCTACGACCTTCGAAAGGCGTAGTACGCCTGGCAGTAAAATTATGACATGATTGGTTTACCTCAGTCCCAAAATACTTGCACAAAAAAGCTCGGCTGTTGTATGCCATTAAAAACCTTTGTGGCTCAATTCTTCCTAAAGTGGTCTAGTTCATGCTATCATCTCCTTGGTCTTTTGCGAAGTCAAGGTCTTTTGCGAATTTTTCATGGAGCCATCATCTGCTAGTTTTCTTCTTCATTATCATCATTCGTCATACCATCAACTATTTTGCTTAACACAAAAATCTTTATATTCCAGTTGACGAGACCGGCAAACGTATTCGCACGAACGCAGACCACGGCCCTATTAAGGACTACGATAGCTACGTGTTTGATATCTACAGCAAATACGTGCCGCAACCAGTCGACATCAACACTTGCTCCGTATACGACAAATACGATATACTCGAGGAGATTGGTAAGTGAGCTATATGAGCGTTGAAATTCTGTAGAATAGACCAGCATGATATGTAGAATAAGATTTAGTCGCTTTACTGAAGATAATAACAATCTTATTCATAAAAAAAGCCATTCGCTTATTAAACTTATTTTAGCTTTTTTTGACATTATCTGTCAAGTCAAAATTAAGTTTGACAGAAAGGGATAAAAAAGTTCGATGACTAAAAGAGGCTTATAAGACGAATGGCGTTAACGTGAATAAGAGGGTTAAAGTAGATATCTTGAATGGTAGTTTAAGATAGAATGATGGATGAAAATTTCGCATGTGTAGCAAAATTATTAGTAGTTTAAAAGATTGATATTACGATTCAAGTATAAGTGATGATAACTCTGATTTGTATTACCTAGATTTCCAGTTATATGTTATCTCATTAAATATATAGTCATCATGAGTTTAACATTAATTACAGACGTGTTAATGATAGTCAAGCTCAAACTTTGCAATTCTACAATTTCTACCTATATTTTATAAAAGTATTTTGCATGAGTTTGCCCGATATAAAACCTACTTGTTCATATATTGAGTACTTTATAACTGAACTAGCTGTTTCCCGCGGTTTCACCCGCATCCCGAGGGAACTACTTAGCGCACCCGGGTAAAAAGTAGCCTATGTTGTTCCTCAGGGTCTATTCTATCTCTGTACCAAATTTCATTTATATCGGTCCAGTAGTTTTGGCGTGAAAGCGTAACAGACAGACAGACAGAAAGACAGACAGACAGACAGAAAGACAGAAAGACAGACAGACAGAGTTACTTTCGCATTTATAATATTAGTAAGGATTTCTTAAAATATGACATACACTTTAATATTTCCAACTACATTTACACTTATATCTTTTATACTTGCACACGATTACACAATAATTTACTTTGCATCAGATCTATAATGATAATTTATTTTCATTATTTACAACACTGATTTTGCGTAATATATAAAAAAAAGATCTTTAAATTCGAAGTTCAAATTATAAAAAAAAACTCGGAAAAAATAGAGCATGAAATTAAAAAAAGAGAATAAAAAACTAAACACACTCACGAAGTTGCTTGTGAAATTGAAATCACACCGGATTTTATAGAGTTTTATAACATTAACATAGAAATACTAACTATGCCTTAGAAAAACAACCCTATTCTCTGATAACTAGAGTTGATATTCTATCATTTAACCTTAATAGTCAGTGCAAAGTGGTAATTATTTATCACCAGAGTAAAGTTATCTTGTGTAGTCGTCAGTGGCGATGGCACACTAACAAGTATCCTATTACTTTTCCCTTTTTAAACATGGATACTAATATCCGTACTATGAAAACCTTCTAGCCTACGTCACTGGTAATATTTTATTTAATTAAATTTTAATCCCCAGTCCATAGTATTGATATCCCTGAATACAAGGTGGTGATGATTCGCAGGTGACTTCGTGAGCGCCCCGTCTCGAAGGTCGCGCGCCAGAGGTCTGTGTGTGAATGGATCGATGTAGTGCATCTCTTTCTCTGCATCTCTCTGTCTCACACGCATACTTATTTTATTATAAAACAAAATAGATATTATCTTAATTTTTTCCTTAGGAAAAAGTCGCATGAAAATTTAGTAGGGTGATTGGAAAATGACGAAAAACATCTAGAAATTATTTCGATGATATTTTAGGCTGTAATATTTCCAGTAACCCTAATTTTCAATACCTATAATATTTAATTGATAAGTTTTTATTTATTACAGTTTATCTTTTTCTTTTATCTTTCGTAGATCGGATGCACGGTTTTCGCTTCATAAGATATTTTATTTTACTATAAAATTACACAGAACAAATTATTTTTATGCGTTATTACACCAAGTAGAAATTGGCGTATAATATTGGCACAGATTGGTAGATATTTTAGAAATTACAATAATTATCGTACGTCTAATATTTTTTGATATCTCGTTTCATTAATAATAAAAAAATGTTCCGTATTAATGTAATTCGTTGATTTTAAAAACAATCAGTTATATTTATAATATTATACGTACGTGAATAACAAAATTTGAAATTAAAACCCAAACGAGCCTTGTTAAGTTTTAAACATATAAAATCAAAACTACATTGGTTTATAATATTTTTTAAAATTTTACTATTGCTATATTACCTGTTGTAAGCACTGTACGACATTCTGGAGGTCACCTTAAAAAAATATACACATAACATGACTTTTACTTGGTAAGTAAAGCCTACCAAGACAATAAGACAACTTCGTCGAAAACGGCTATCACCTCAAATAGACATCAAATAATTTGAAGATGACGATATTTTCAGATTAACTCAAAAAATAATATACAAGTCGCTCGAATTATTTGGCTATGGAGTCACAAATTATCCTGGTCGGCTACAACTAACATCAATAGATTCATATTCCAATCCGACAGAGGCATGAGGTGGCACATACATGTTGTAGGTACAGGCGCGTTCGGTGTTGTCCACCGCTGCCGCGAGAGGGCCACCGGAAACTACTTCGCAGCCAAGTTCATCCCCGTCGCCGGAGCCATGGAGAAGGAGCTCATTAAGAAGGAGATTGACATCATGAACCAACTGCATCACCGTAAGCTGATCAACCTGCACGATGCCTTCGAAGATGATGATGAGATGGTCCTCATTTTCGAGTTGTAAGTATTTAATTTTAATGTTTGTTTCTCTTCTATGTTTCTGTAAGTCAAATGGCGATGGAACTTAGAATACGCAACACGTGAATTTTCGGGTCAAGAAATCATATTTAAAACTTTTAACTAATATTATATAGCGGAAAAGATTTGTATTTTTGTATGTAACGAAAACTTAAAAACTACTGGACCGATTTCAAAAATACTTTGCCGTTAGAAAGCTACATTATCACTGAGTAACATAAGCTATATTTATTATGAATTCGTATAGCCCACGCGGGCGAAGCCGCTGGCAGAAAGCTAGTCTGTCATAAATTAGTATCACAACCATGGCCGCAACTATTAGTATGAACTTTGCCACCAGTTAAGCTTTAACACTTATATGTATATTCAGTATATCTAACGACATATTTTCTCGTAGCTTATCGGGAGGCGAGTTATTCGAGCGCATCACCGAGCCTGGCTACAACATGTCCGAAGCCGAGGCAGCTCACTACATGCGACAGATATGCGAGGGAGTCAGGCATATGCATGAGCAGAACATCATCCATCTCGACCTCAAGCCGGAGAACGTCATGTGCCAGACAAGGACAGGCACTGATGTTAAGGTATGGAACTTTCTGGAAATTAAGGATAGTTGTAGATGGCCTTGTTCTCTCAGAGACGAAGCTTCAATATTTCTTGTGTCTGTTACACTGGCAGCAATACTCAGAATCTCATACCATTCAAACTGGAATACAACAATGCTTTATTGAGCCAGAAATTGGTATGGTGGTTGGGTTTTTTTATAAAATAGACCCAAGACCAGATTGGGGTCTAGTCCGAGAAAATACGACTACCTTAAAGTTTAATACTGCTCAAACTCCTTCTATTATGTAGTTACTATGAGGCCATGAAATTATGATTGATGATTAGACAATATAGTTTCTTGGATGGTCTTGGTTCTAATCTAATACCTATTCACGTTCAACCATGTTTTGTAATGAGGTAGAAAAGATTATTGATCTTAGTGGTGTTTCTGATGAATTAAAGCCAATAATAATGCGACCCTGACTTTTCCAAAAGCCCATTAAACCAACGCAGAATCAGCCATTAGTATCTAAATTATTTTTATGTTCATAGAATATTTCCATTATATAATGTAAATATCTTTTCCCCTTAGATCATCGACTTCGGCTTAGCCACAAAGTTGGACCCCAACGAAGTGGTGAAGATATCGACCGGCACAGCCGAGTTCGCGGCGCCTGAGATAGTGGAGCGCGAGCCCGTCGGCTTCTACACGGACATGTGGGCCGTAGGCGTACTGTCCTATGTGCTGTGAGTATCTAGAACACTATATTTATAAATAAATATCTTTGGACAATTTCACACAGCGCCATCTAGCCCCAAAGTAAGCAACTAATATGCTTGTGTTATGGGTGCTAGCTTAACGGATATACTACTTATATACTTTTTAAATACATACATATAGTAACACCCAGACCCGTCACAGAAATTAAAATTCATCATTTCAATTTCTGCCCGGCCGGTAATCGAACCATGGACCTCTTGTGTGGTATTCCGGCATGGTATGTTGGCCGGGCAGAATAAATAACCCCAATTTAACCTTCCCCTATTCATTATACGGTTAAACACCTTTTACTTGATAATTATATTGATTTGTAAGTGACGCCAAAATTGCCAAGTTTCTTCACGTTGTTTTTAATGATTTTGGCAGAATTCTGGCTCTGCTTTAGAACAATAAAAACAAATATTTTGATATAGTTAAAACTCATGTCAAAATAACTGTCAAAAAGCTTTACCTTGCGGTGGGGCAAAGACTCTTCTTGCATAGTTTGATATTTATAATAGGTTAAATATTATACTATTATACTAGATGAAGGCAATAGCGAAACCAGTGCTGAATCTGTAATCTGGATTCACAAAACTAAAAAAAATACTCTTCTTTTAGGCTTCGTCGTACTCCGGTAATATTTTATTGCGAGACATACATTTTAAGATAACAAAAAATACAGTAACTTATTGCACTGTATACGTACAAAACTATTATTAAATAAAAATGTTTCTGGATATGTCGAAACTGAAGTTACCTTTGTACCCACCAGCCTATCCGGTCTGTCGCCGTTCGCTGGCAACAACGATATTGAAACGTTGAAGAACGTGAAGGCGTGCGACTGGGAGTTCGACGAAGAGGCCTTCCAGCACGTGTCTGATGACGCCAAGGACTTCATCAGGAGGCTGCTGGTTAAGAACAAGGAGTGAGTACACGCTTATGGCATTTTTATTGAGAATTGATGTTTCATTTACCATATGTAGAGATATAGATACTGAAGAAAAGCTAATATTTGGTGTCTTTATTCAAATTTCAAGAGTCATTTACTTAAACTTAGCTTTTCGAACCCCAAATGTACAAAAGATAGCTCCCAAAACGACCACTTCCTGTGTGTTTTTGCTAGGAAGAAGAAGTGGCGTAACAAACTCCCCAGCAAAGAGTATATATTAGAGACACGAGAAGCTAAAAGAATCATATTTGTTTGAATTTTGACAATCTGTCAGAATGTGTGGATTTTTGTAGAATTTGGTACAAATATTGTTAATAAAGTTATACTGTTTATCCTAGTACATAAAAGACAAAGGCGTGCAGGAGCCAATATGTAACGATACAATGTTGTGTATACAGGAAGCGTATGACGGCACACGAGTGCCTGATGCACAAGTGGCTGGCGGGCGACGCGGCGGCGGCCCGCACGGCACACATCGACGCGCGGCGCTACGAGGCCCTGCGCGACCGCCTGCGCCGACAGTACGAGGTACGTGCAGCCTCCTACGACTACCAGGCTCTAGCAAGCCCGGTTAAGCAGTCGACAACCTTCTAGGTTGACCTGCGAGATGCCATACACAAAAAAAGACTAGCAGGCTCGATTCAGGGGGCCTATGAGGCCACCCAAATGAAATTTCGCAAAGACAAGAATAGATGATTACTTTTTTTTTGGATGTACATCTGTACATAGAGGGATATATTTATACATAATAGTTGCTGGTACCTTACCGCCCTAAAAACCATAAGGAAACGTACAAAACTTCAATAGAAACTTCGTTTAAATTCAGTTAGAGTACGCCCCTACTCATCTAGTCTTGATGTCATACATACATGTCACAAAATGCCAAAGTCAAACTTTATAAAAACAAAATGAATTTTCCTTGTAAGTTAAGTAATTGGTAACATGAGCAACCAGATTTTTAACAAGTTGAATTATGGTGATTCCATTAAAATTCAAGCATATTTAAAATTTTATATTTATATAAAGCGTAAAAGTATAGAGCATAGAAGTAATAAAGTTACCGTAGGCATATCATTAAAGGTCGATGTAAAAAAACTTCACGTTTACGAAACCCTTCAATTATATTTTCAACCATCCATAGCCAAATTAACTTATCCCACTTGCTAATACAGCACTCTCTGTTGATTTTCTTCGAAATTAAAACTTACTAATCATTATACTTTGTTGACAGAACTGGTCATCGTTCAAGCTGCCGATCGGCAGGCTGAGCGAGTACAGCTCGCTGCGCAAGCTGCTCATCGAGAAGTGGAAGATCTACGACGGACAGTTCGGTAAGCATCGTTTCCACTGTTGGGCAAAGGCCTCTTCTCATACAGAGAAGGCATGAGCATTGACCACCATGCTTGCTCAAGGCGGGTTGGCGATTTTAGACTTTTTAGTCCAACCTATCGCCTTCTACGGCTGAACTTAGGCCTCCTCCAAAGAGCGTCAACCATCCCGGTCTTGGGTCATACATCATCTGCCTAGCCTTTTCCCAACTATGTTGGGGTCGGCTTCCAGTCTAAACGGGATGCAGCTGAGTACCAGTGTAGCTGCAACTCACTTACCGGGTAACAAGGTACCCCTTGGTACCCGTAACGACTATCAAAGATGCACAAATGAAAACCGGGACCAACAGTTTAACGTGCTATCCGAGGCACGGAGGAGTCTCGCTATGACATAGATGGTCACCCATCCACGGACCGACCGCGCCAAGCGCAGCTTAACCTTTGATCAGTCGAACCGTGCGGCTGTTACCTTAGCCTCCTCACTCTTGAGTCTTGGGTCATACAATTATTTAAAAAAAAATGTGATTATCAAAAGATTTTTCATTACAATATATTTACTCTTTTTTTTTCTTTACTCAGACCGTCGTCAAGCCGCGCCTCGCTTCGTCATCAAGCCCCAGTCGGCGTTCTGCTACGAGGGCCAGTCGGTGAAGCTGTACTGCCGCATCATCGCCTGCGCCACCCCCACCGTCACCTGGTCCAGGAACAACCACGAGCTCCGACAGTCTGTCAAGTTTATGAAGAGGTATGGAATAGAGAATAAAAATTCAGACGTCACTAACCTTTTTCGTCATCGATTTTAATGGCAAAATATTTTCGGCGAGAATGTCAGATACAAATGTAATTTTATCGATTAAAATTTCGATTTTTAAATTTTTAGCATCGTCAATTGATAATATGGTCTCCATATGTGAAAAACACGCGTAAATAATCATAAAATGTTTTTTGGTAATCGTCATTTTTATCAGTTACAAGTTTACACGTTGGCTTCGTTATTCGTAGTGGCGATTTTAGATATCTATACTGCCGGATAATGATAACTATGCAAGACCAAATGATTAACATGGACTTCGAAGATCTTGGTGATCTCGATCACAAATTAAATAGACTAGATGAGCTCTTCCGGAAATTGGAACAACAAGAAAATAGTCGATAAATATAGTACCAAGGACCTGAGTAATTTATTGGTTTCGTCTGTACAGGTACGCGGGCGACGACTACTACTTCATAATCAACCGCGCAAAACTCGAAGACCGCGGCGAGTACATCATCAGGGCTGAGAACCACTACGGCTTCAGGGAAGAGGTTGTCTTCCTGAACGTACAACGTGAGTATTATATTACCCTGTTTTGTCCACAGGTGGGCAAACAACGCCTGTTTTTTAACCCCCGACGCAAAAAGAGGGGTGTTATAAGTTTGACGTCAATGTCTGTCTGTGGCATCGTAGCTCTCAAATGGACGGACCGATTTCGTTGCGGTTTTTTTTTCATTTGAAAGCCAGTTTCCTTACGGTAGTTCTTAGCTATGATCGGTCCAGCAGTGTAAGAGTATCAGCTCTTTTCCAAAATGATGTAAGGCATTTTCTATATAGTTCTATCTAAGAAGCCTCGTTGTGCAGTCTTTAGTTCGATTCCCGTGTCGGTAAAGTGTTATCCGGATATACCATGAAGTTTTTTTTCAATGCTGGCGTGGAGTCTAATTTGAGACTGGTTAACTGCAAGTCATTCCTGTTACCTTTATATTAAGTTGGCGTGAAACGGGTGTTCTATAGTTATACCCTTTGTGGAAAACTGGTTTGATCCTATTCATTGTATTTTATCACGTGAATATGGGCAATTTATCATAGAAGTATGTATTGCGTTTGAATAAATTTAAGATATCTTTTTATTCCAAGATATTTTTAGTAGAGTGGTAATTACAAATACTTGTCCAAATGTAGATTCCAAAACGTTTTTAGATGAAAATATACGTTAACACGCAGTGAATAATAATAGTACCTATAGTTTTCACATAATGACCTAGAATTTTGTCTACCATATTTCTTTACAGTTTTTTCTTTACCTTTCGTTTCGCAAAACATCAAAAATATTTTGACAAACCCTTACAATTTAATTAGGTACCACAATGGAATCAAGTCTTCATTATATCAAAATAACCTCCAGGTATCAACGATAAATACCTGTTCCAATATCATCGAGTATTTTTGGCCGAACATCACTTACAAACGCGTAACACTTGCGACCAATTAAACCGTCATACCGTTGAGATTAACAATTTAATTGTTTGTCAGACAATAGTGTCACAGAGTACGTTCTGTTCTATAATTACTGCAGCACCTTTAGCCTGTTGGCTACGACTAAATTAACCATTGGCTCCCTAACTCCCGTCGAGTAACGATTGATTCAAAATATTAGATCGGCTGGCCAGATAAATTTGAAATACAGCGCTTAGGATTTTGTGTGTTTAAAGTGCTTTTTATTGGCGTGTAAGTTGGATAATAATGTTTGTTTTAAACGCGATTTTAGTGAAAATTATCATAGTTTTTTTTTTTATACATCTTGTAGGTTTTTCTCTGGAAAACGTTTTCAAGTGTAATTCTTAAATTAAAAATGACATAAAATATACAGTTATTTATCTACTTAATTTAACCAACTAATTTAACTTACGTCTTCTTTGCTGCTGTGACAAACATCTTAAAATGTATTTATTAAGCAAAAAAGTTTTTTTTAAAACATTACCACTAGTTAGGTACCAACGTTTTCAATATTATGTGCACATTTTTTTTTACTACACAACTTTGTGTCGTAATAAAAATATCACCTCACCTTTTACCCAATTACTATTTTGATCAATTCTAACTTTACTTATTCCCCCCAGCGGTGCCGAAGGTCCAGCGCCAGCACCTACCGGAGGCCCCGCGGCGGCGCGAGGCGCTGCCCTACACGTTCTGGCAGGAGTCCTCGGAGACGGCGCCCGCCTTCACCTTCCAGCTGCGGCCGCGCGTCATGCAGGCGCGCGACACCTGCAAGCTGCTGTGCTGCCTCAGCGGCAAGCCCACGCCCACTGTCAAGTGGTCAGTACCATATACCACCTAATTATTGTGTCCTCCAAAATTCTCAATCTATACATATAAAATGCTTACCACCTAATTGTCTCCTCCAAAATTCTCGATATAAAACGCTTTGTCCTAAATGATTGACGGATCACAGCACAGCCTAAACCGCTGATCGTAGAGACCTGAAACTTGAAGAGTGTGCTCTTTTTGTACTATATTAATATTAAAATTATATTAGTCTATATTAAAATTTACGTTACATGTTGATTATGCAATGTGCGCATATGCATTGCAAGTCGTTCACAGACTTCAACTCGAAATATTTTATATGGCATCTTACAAACTTACAACCCAATCGTTCCTGCTCAACTATCCCGAAAAAACCCGAAAACAATTACCAATTCTATATCATCATATAAATCCACAGGTACAAGGACAAGAGAGAGTTATCGAAATACGATTACGCGATGACTCACTCGGACGGCGTAGTGACGCTGGAGATTATCGACTGCCGGCCCGAGGACAGCGGCAAATATACCTGCATCGCCACCAATGTACACGGCACGGATGAGACCTCTTGTGTCGTCATTGTTGAAGGTATTTACGACCTTATTTCGTTGACTATAAGACTCTTATTCTGTTGTTAAACAACAACCTTATTTCTTAAGAGATAAAGGTTATTTTTCTGTTGTTTAGCCTTGAATTTTATTCTATGTTTAAGGCTTTAGAATAGTTGTCATCTACACCGAAGACGATAAAGAAGAAATAAAGAAAGTTAGGCTATAATGAAATTTTATACTCCTTATAAAATGTTATCGATGTTATGTAATTAATATTTATAACTTGTCTAAACAGTAATGTGTTTTGTTTGAGGAGTGAACTCCCGCAATGCTTTAAAAAAACTATAGTACAATCAGAATTAAGCCACTGCTTCTAGGCACAAATGCTGTCTAAAAAAAATACAAGGTAGCATAAAATACAATTGTAAAAAATACGTATCAAATCTTTACAATTCTCAAAGCCGAACAGCTATTCTATTCCATTCTGAAATATCTAAACAATTCGTTATCTTCAGGCGAGGTGACGTCACCGGAACAAGCTCAGATGATACACAACTTCCTGCACTCAGGAGACCGTCGCTACATTGAGAAGCCTCTCAAACCAGCGCCGCCACCAATCATTACCAAGACTAAGGTGAGATTACGAACAAACTATACACTGTATAAATAATGTATAATATTGTATAAATACTGTATAAGAGAACCAAAATGTTTGTGGCGTCAAATAATAAACAATGGTTCGCTTACCGTATTCTCTAGAGAAGACACCTCGCATCTAGAAGAATAAAAATAAATTTGACACTAAATCTAATTTGATAATCAAATGAACACCATTATAAAAAAAACAACATTTCTTATTTCATGTCTGTTCTCGGCAATTATACCTATACCAAGAGTGACCTACCTAATTAGGTAACACTAGCCATCAAAGTTGCTAATTATTTTACATAAATATTGTAAATAAAAAAGAGATTTAGTCTAGTCTCAATTTAAACAATATTCTTCTACTTAGTAAAACTCACACAAAAAACACGAAACCCGTAAAATCGTCATCATCTAGCTCTAATAATCTTCAATGCTTATACTAATACATTTTTTATATTAATATTTTAGCGTCGAAGACCCCAAAATATAAAAAGTGAACAAGAAGTAGAGGAGGTAAACATTGAAACAAAAATCCATAAACAAAACATCTCAAATCTCACAACACTGTATTATGAAGTGTTAAAACCATAATTGTTCCGTTGTCAAAAGAGGATGGTGCTATTGATCGTAGATAGCTTCATCTCTCTCTCGCATAGGACGATCATGATAATAGAAACTTCATAATACCGTCATGGCATTGTCAAAGAATCGATCTAGAAATGCATTTGTGTTCGATAGGAATATTTAATTGTCCACATAAAAAATACGAGCATGATATGTTTAGAATTTACGCATTATTGACGACACACAAAATCCACCGTCTCAACGATTCTATGTTGGTTTTCCGTTGTCGAATTATTTTCAGCATGAATGTTACAACATGATGACATATTCACATCTTTATGACCGCCATATTGGATTTGTGAATCTATCTCATCTTTGACATTAGCATCTTTAAAAACCATTAAAATTGTGACTTAGAGATGAGAAGTTCTAGACCTTTTTTAAACCATAAAGGCCAGAAACTCACAAGAAAAGATTACTTCTGTAAAATTCGGCCAAGGTTGGCTAAGACGGGTTAATAAATGACGGCATACCTTCTGTCAATTTTAATTAAAGGTGTGCAAATTAATGAAACTAGATATTACCGAAGCTACTAGAAACTGTTCTGACAACTAACCTATGGAGTCCTACCCCTATCAGATGCTGGTTAAGAAGAATAAATGGGAAATTAAGTACATAATTGGTGTTGGTCAAGATGGCTGGTACAGTCGACAAGAGATGTAGCGGTTAAGACGCCAGAGTATTGCCAAAATGGATCCCCCCTCGGCGTTAAACAAAAAGGAAAAGGGTTGCATTGCATAGCATGTAATCTCACACACAGAAATGACACCATTTTATGTCTACCACCCACCTCATAAAGTTCGAAATCTCCTAACAGACTATAATATACTAAAATATATATTTCTATACCACAGGTGACTATCGACCCGCCAGCGAAATCTGCGATTAGACCAAAGTACTCTCCACAGAGCTCCGTAGAAGCTAGCAAGAAGAAATATGGAGGACTCTCACGACTGGACTCGGACACCTCGTCTAGATCCAGGAGTGCTACTAAGGAGCTTATATGTAAGTACAAGAAATTCGAACATTCTAGATATATTTAAGGCCTGTTTAGCAATTTCTGGAGTACCCAAAAATGTATAAACATTTTATGCTACCGTGAATTCGGCGTCGAAAAAGAAAAAAGAAAGGGAGTGCGCTGCATAACAATAATTGTTTGACTTGTTGGTGAATTAGGTTTTTTTGCTTATTTAAAGTTGAAAATAATATTCTACTGCGTCTTTAAGTAAATGACTTAAAAAGCTATTTATCAAGTTAACTATTTTTTTGTGAAGTGTCCTTACTTACTCATGTCTTATTTCTATTAAACCTATTTTAGTTATAAAACTGTTTGGCCTTTTTCTGTCATGCCAAAATTAAGTTTGAAAGAAAGGGACAGAACAGTTCGATAGCTAAAAGAGGCTTATTCCCTTATTTGGTTAGTATCTAAATGACATACTTGAAGCATCACTAACTTAAGGGTGTATAAATAAGGACTGCCGGACGTTCGAAAGAGATACCGCGCCTCCGTAAGAAAAAGGGCAGAGGAAGGAACATGGACGGGTTTCAGTCAGTAAGAGTCTGACACTAAGGACGGGAGGGGTCATTTGAAGATCCCAAAAAAAAGGGTCTATTATTGCGGGACAGGTGGAAGCATCAAGAAAAACCCATCTTTAGGCATTATTTAAAATTGTTAATACTTAATTTTTGTACTATAGTGCCGGCATCAGACTCTACGATGTGCGGGCCATCATTCGCGCGGTCGCTGCCGGACGCGCTGGTCGCTAAGGACGGCGCGCCGCTGCTGCTGTCGGCTGCCGTGCGCGGCGACCCCGACCCGAGAGTGCAGTGGTACAAGGACGGCAAGCCTCTGCACTCCTCTGAGGTATGACTGTGGAAATATGGCCCTTATTTTAGTGTACATTAAGGTTCAAATTGTCAGCAAGGTCGAGTGATCTGGGAAAGGCTGCAGGCAGAAGTTGAGGAGGGGGAGGGACAATGGACCAATATCTTAATGATGTGTATTTGTATATGACGTATCATAGCACATATCCTTATATGAATTTTTAGGCATAATTAAAATTATATCAAAATTTAATCAAAGATATTTAGAAAAATCAAAGAAATTTATTTTGTATCATTAAAAGCATTCAAATTGACATTTTTTGAGAAAGAGACTGATACCTCAAGAGGTTTTCCTAATAAATTTTAACTCTGACTGTAGATAACATAATCTTTCTGACCACCACTTCTTGACACTACAAAGATGCCTGTAAGTATATTATAGCAATAAGTATTTAATGTAACTGTATAATATTGTCCAGGTGGTAGACCTCAAGTACAAAAACGGCGTGGCATCGCTGGCCATCAATGAGGTGTTCCCCGAAGACGAGGGCGTGTACTCCCTGAAGGCCATCAACAGCCAGGGCGAGACTGAGACCAAGTGCAAAGTCACTGTCAAACGTACGTATAGACATTTATTTATATCAAAACTACTTATACTCCATTTATAATAAGATTAGACATTTAAACGCACCCTATTTACCGTTTGTTCAAACCATTTAAAGCTCTATTACCAAGGTGATATGACAAAAAGAGATGCAGAATATTATTTGTTATTGTAAACATTATTTTGCTTTCAACAACATCCTTATTGGTATGGAATAGAACTCAAAATCGGTTGAATAACAACCGATTCCCGGCCAGGCAGAAATTGAAATGATGAATTTTAATTTATGTGACAGGTCTGGGTGTTACTATGTATAATATGTTTGTATTTAAAAAAAGTATATAAGTAGTATATCCGTTAAGCTAGCACCCATAACACAAGCTTATTAGTTCCTTACTTTGGGGCTAGATGGCGCTGTGTGAAACTGTCCAAAGATATTTATTTATTTATTATCTTGCAGCAATGGAAAGCAGCGTGACTGCTGCCGCCGTGAAGTTGGGCGACAAGCCTCCTAGAATAGTTGACCACGCGCAGTCACAGACTGTCACTGACGGAGACGCCGTCACGCTGTCATGCAGGTAAGCTGAATTATTTTACTGCTTAAATCCGTGGTTAGACTTTAACAGCATTGTCCTTATTGCAAAAAATATACTGTTTTGACTTGAAAACAAAACATGAGAAAAAAATGTTCTTTACCTGTATGGAAGCTACCCTAAAAAAAAAACATAATTTTATTTTACCACTTTTTCGGCGTGATCAATATACATATCCATACCAAATTTTAGCTTTCTAGCACTAAGAACGTCTGAGCTATGCCGCGGACAGACAGACAGACGGATGGCTTGTCGTCTACGGAACCCTAAAAAAATTGGCTGTACAAAAACTCATTTTATACTGAAAATCACGTTTTAAACTTATTACTTCTTTGTCAATTACTAAGCTCATAAACAAGTTTTTTTTTCTATAAAAGTAACTAAAGTTGAAGATAAAATTTTGCGAAGTATATTTTAAAAAGTACGCCTACTTAGTGTTTATTTCAAAGTGAACGTTACGTGTATCATTTATTGATTCAAAAGGTATTTCCTAATATGCAAATCTTGTTCTTTTTTTATATAACCATCCTCATAACGTAGGTATTTCATACGCTTTATATCAAAACCTTTACCTATTCAAAATGGACTCTTCCCAACAGAATCACAAACGCCGAACGTTTCGACGTGATCTGGCTGCACAATAACAAGGAGATCAAACCTTCCAAGGACTTCCAGTACTCCAGCGAGGCCAACATCCACAAACTACACATCGCCGAGATATTCCCTGAGGATGCTGGTATGTACCACCACAGAAGAATTCATAACTATAGAAAAATAATAAAAAGCTTATAGTCAGATAAAATTTACCTGAAGAATAAATATTATGATAGTTTGAAATATTTTTTTACAAGTTCTGTTAAACTGACTTATTTAATCATCAAATAAAAATTATCTGACCATTAAAAAGGCCCTTAAACGATCAATGTTCAGTTTCGATCTCATAAATATAACAAATCGTATTTTACTTAGGTAACAGGAAAAGTCAGATGTAAAGCAATAGAAAGTTGGGAAACCTGGAAAGTTTTCACCATCTTTCAAACAAAAAAATAATAATTCCATATTGGTCTAGGGTTCTTTGAATAATCGGGGAAAATACATCATAAAAATAAGAACCTCCTCCTTTTTTGAAGGAGTTAAAAACTTAATAATTTAAATATTAATTCAAATTTGAATAAGAGCCATCTATGACGAGTATTAGATAACTACTTCGAAAGATTCGGAATAAAAAAGTACTGTTTGGTTCACGCTCTCACTAGTGCGCTACATAGTTCTTAAACTTAAAGGTAGAGGGCGTTGTGTGACTACTTAGAATGGTGGATGTGCTAAAGATGGCGCTGTTTTGCTTAATAAAATTATCAGATTTTTTTTCTTATCAATAAAATTAGAACTAAAAATATTCTCGTGAACAGCTGTCTTTTTAATAATTGTAAAACCAATTTTCATGTGATACACGCTATTTGGTACAATGTTTCATTTGAGTGTTTTATCATTTTATTTTAATAATATGTAACTGTTTTGCTTGTATTAGCCTTGTATTTTGCCTACTGCTGTTGTAAGTCGAGTTATTACCAAAAGTACCCATTAAACTTATTTCCCGGATAATTACATTTTGGGCCCATTTTTCAATAGTCCAATAACTTTTTTTTTTCTTTTCTTTTTTTACTTTTCACTGAACATTAAATATCATAGTTTGGCATATTTTCTTTACAAAATTTGTTTCATTTTCTATACCTATTACCTTTTTCTTGTCCAGGCGTATACACATGCGAGGCATTCAACGACGCCGGCGAGTCGTTCTCATCCTGCAGCCTCGTGGTCCGCGTGCCGGGCGAGGCCGCCACCGTGCCGCAGTACACCGCCTTCCCTGCCTCCGCCACCGTCTGCAACGCCGAGCCCGCCGTCTTCCACACTGAGCTGGACAAGGTATACTTCGATATCAACTTCATCAACATCATGATCAATTTCATCAACTTCAACTTTGTTAAAATCGTTATCATCATCAACTTTTTTTCTATGTATTGATTTGATACTCCTAAGTATTCAATAAAATCACTTAACTTATTTAAAGTATCAATAAACGTATTCATCATCATCATCAGCCTATATATTGTCCCACTGCTGGGCACAGGCGTCTTCTCATACAAAGAAGGCACGAGCATTGATCACCACGCTTGCTCAAGGCGAATTGGCGATTTCCGACTTTTTAAGTCCTGGTTTCCTTACGATGTTTTCCTTCACCGTTAACCGCAATAAACGTATTAGATAAGAAGGAAAAGAGAAAGAAAGAGGAAAGTACTACTTAGATATAAACCTAGATATCAAGGAAGTACCCAGCAATCTTCCGAAGGTCAGCTTCTTGTTGGATGCAGCTGAGGTTTTACATTCAAAAATACAAAATGTAAAGTTATTTTACACTGGTTTAGCGATTTAATAAAATTGTGAGTTCATAGCAATATACCTATAAATAGAAAAAATCTATGTGTGAAAAAATGTGAACTCAACTCGCCCTTAAAAAATATCATCACATACTACACTGTAAGCAATCGTAGAGAATGTGCTTATAAGCTACAGTAGGTCAATACGTGCTGACATTGTTATTGTTCAAGTGAGTTCAGCATCTTTCTCGGAACTAATGACATCAGATTGTGCGACGACTCCTAATTTATAATCATCATTACCCTTAATAAGCATTTTGTATATTTGAACGTTTTCTGCGAATATATTAATCACTGTTCCATTACAATATAGGTTTAACTGCCTTCTGCCCGTGATTTCGTCTGCGTGGACTTCAGAATCTTGTCCAGACACCAAGATAACCGTTTGAATGCTTTATTTTATCCAAATCCATACAGCCGTTGTTAATAAAAATATCTAAACATGAACAAATCAGTAGTATAGTAGGTATTAAGATATCATGTGACGTCACTAATTACTCATTTATTCCACAGCCACCACTCCAGCTTCAGTGGCTGAAGGACGGCAAGCCGATCGACGAGACCTCCGCTAGATATAAGTTCATGATGGAGGGTACCTCCAGGTACAGGCTGGAGATTGTCAAGTGCAGCCCGGACGACGCCGGACAGTACCAGGCCCGCGCCGTCGGCTCCAAGGGTGACGCCCTTGCAGCGTTCTACCTTAACGTCGTCGACCACTAAACTATGGACTGACTGTGGAATCCACAAGGGACCTAATACAGGCCCCTGTGGTACACCCACCCAATATCTACACTATCAAACTGGATGCTAAACGATATATTGAGTATGAGTAACGATTTTTTATACAATTCGGAGTCTAAGTGTGTAAAGCAGTTTTTTTTATAATTATAATAAATTATTTATTAATTAAACATTTACGTTAAGTGTTACACCCTGTCGAATGCCTATGAGAAGACGCCTGGACGATCGAATCCTCGTACGCTCTCTAGTCACTGTTAACTTATAAATGTTATTTATTTATTTGTCAACTATTATCCGTTGTTATTTTTTTGTTTATTTATCGTCCTGACCTAACAGATATGCAGCTTATTTAAAAAAGCTTGAGTTTAATAAATGTTGGCATAGATTGTAAGCTAGGGTCGCGGGCCATGCCGCTGCCACCTCGGCGTGACCTTCGCCTCTCGCTCACCAAAATCTCTATAATTATTTTTATATAAATTTAACTGTATTATTTAATTGTACATAATTTAATTTATATCATGTGACCGCGTAATTTATGAATAAATATGTATACTTAAAAATAAATGTTGTATTTTATTTCGAGCGTCATTAAAATTTAACTGTCGAAATCTTTCGACCAAAATGAATGTGTAAAGTCAACTTTGCACTCTACAATGTCAAGAGTAAAAGCAAGTACAATAATCATGAAAATAGTTGCGAAACTACCAAATAACACTTCAATAATCCCGATTATCTTAGCCACAACACCAACAATGTTTAAAATAGCATAGCCTCATCCATTTTTTCCATACATACATCAAAAACAGTAATTCCAATCCCCAGCACCGTCAAACGTGACGTAGCACAAAGTCGACGTATATTCAAAACAAAATGTATTAAAATATGAAATACTCGAGAACGAGTTATAAAAGTGTACGTTTTTATTTTTGTTGGAATCAGATCGGGGGAGTGACGCGGCAATAAGTTTTATGTGAATCCTTTATTGTGTTCATCTGTTATTGTTTCTATATTCTTGGGTTTGGATGATTGGTTTAGTATTTTTATAAATACAAAGAATAATTTTAGTACTGAGAATTAAACTAGTTCGAAATCTAGCAAGTAACAGACGATATCAAAGTCCTGATCTGTCTTGAACCGGTTTCACCCGCCTCCTTAGGGAACAACTTAACTTACCCGGATAAAAAGTACCCTATAGCCGTCTCCAGGATCCCATCTACCTGCGTACCAAATTTCATGCAAATCGATGCAGCCGTTTTAACGTGAAAGCGTAGCAAACAAACACATTCAAAGTCAAAGTCAAAAGCTTGTTATTTTATGTAGACCAATTACAGGTTCTTATAAAACGTCAAAACTAGAAACTAGGTGCACGGTTCCAAAAAGTGGGTCCTATGGAGAAGAACCGGCAAGGAACTCCATGGATACTCTTTTAAAATTAATTGTTCTTGTTACAAGTAGTCGTTATCGTTTCGCATTTATTACCCGACTGCAAGGAGAGGGTTATGTTTTTCGAGCCTATCTTTGTTTGTTTGTTTTTATTCGTTAGGATTAGGATGCTTGACATAATAACACAATATTTTAAAAGTAGATATTACAAGAACTAATCAGGTTAACTACTAGGTACGTGCTAAAGCAAAAACTACCACTATAGGTACTACTACTATAGATAGTAATTTCTAGTACTAGGTATATGGGAATTCGCTGATAGGCGTTTTAAATTAACCAGTAATAAAAGAATACAATCTCATTGGCGTAAGTAGTATGTATGTTACCAAGTGTACCTAACTCTTTGTTCTATTAAATACAATATATAGGAAAACCTACAACATAATATAACAACTGACTATAGAATGAAGAGACCTGTTATAAGATTTTAATTATTACAATTTCAAGCCATTCATCATAGAAAACAACTTCATTTGCGCAGTAATTTAAAACAGTCTCAATATTTAAAATGAAGCAATAAACATTTTACTATTAAAAACGATAAAATTAAGTACACAACGAAAAGCATTCAAACCTTACCTGCATTACATAAAAACGTTTAACACAGCAATCATAAATTGGTAACTATTTATCACTTGAATCTCAAAGCTTAACTAGATGCGTGCCACATCACTTCACTAAAAACTTTAATATTCTAGCGCCAGTAAAAATTAATAGTCGATAAAACGGTAGCATAAACTACAGGATGCCACCATTAACCCGTGATCAACACCATTAGAAAACGTGAATAATAAAAAAAGAACAAAAAAAAACATGGCGGACGAAAAGGAACAACGAATATCATATCTCTCTACCATATTTCAATATTTATCACGGGATCGTTCGTTTTCGAACAAAATTCGAAATGGGTATGCTTTTGTGAGCTTTTTGCTTCAGAATGTTATTATAAATGACTGTTGGAGCGCTTTTTGAAATCTGTACGTTTCTGAATATCTTACGTGCTTGATCGCTGTGGATTGTTTCATATCTATATTCTATATATAGTATAGGTCTTCTATATATAGGTAGTCCTTTGGTCACTGCATCATGCGTGAACGACTAGACCGATTGGTATGAAATTTGGTACCGAGATAGAGGGAAACCTGGAGAACGTTTTAGGCTACTTTTTATCTGGGTGCATTAAGCAGTTCCCCCAGGACGTAGCCTAAAACCTTCTCCAGGGTCTCTTCTATCTCCGTACCAAATTTCATCCAAATCGCTCCAGCCGTTCACGCGTGATGCCGTGACAACGGAAAACGGGTTTCATTTTTATATATATAGATTAAGATTACATATAAAAATACCCTCTGAATCACTCTGTCTATTACCTAATGTAAACCTTGCGTAGTTTAAAAGATCTAAGCGTCCAGACGGCGGTAAGTGACTTTGTTCTTTAGTATGTAGATATAGAGACTAGTCTATAAAGTATATCGTAATTAACTCCAAGTTTTTCATAGCCTATAATAATTATAGCAGAATAAGCCTAATTACAAAACTTTGTATCATTCACAAAAGTAACTTTACACAAATATTATTTATGATCTCAGTACACAGGTAATTAATATAATGACCACGACATATTTTATTACTTACTTCGTCCGGTAATCGAACCCGGTGCAACGCAACAAAAAGTCCCTGCGAGCCGGCGTGGTATCCTCTTTGTGAGTTTTAACTCATTTTTGTAAGTTCAAATCATTTCTTGGTTTTAGGGTTCCTTGGACTTAATTGCAGAATAAATATTATTTATTATTTTGATTTATAACTTTTATCATAGCCGTAATGATGTAATAAAATAAAAATGACTTTAAAATATAACATTCCACCCTAATTTAAATAATTGTAATTTCAGACAATCAATAAAAAAAATTACCATGTAACACACTAAATTTCAAATTTAAACTTAAACATAATCTACACTGATTTTAGTGAGAGCTTTTTATTCCCAATGGGGAACTATATCCATCTTAAATACATAGTTTAATTTTAACTTATCGCACCAATCCAAGATGACACTCTATTTAATTTATCACACACAAAACATTACATACGCAAACCAATAACATCGTAAATTAATTCCCAATCCTTGCCATACATTGCTCCGTGTGCCGCAGTAGCTACCAACTCATCCTAGCGAACGATCAGAGTGATCAGTAGTCGCTACTAAAACAGTAACAAAATAGTGCGACACTAATAGCCCGTAATGGTTATAAAAATCAATTAGGTACGGAACCAAGGCGGCGGGCGCGGCGCGCGCTCGCCCGCGGTTTTCCATATCTTATTTGATTCTCGGACTGAGCATAAAAAATATGTGGAGACGTGTGGTTTTTATATATTTTTTGAGTTTCATTTGTTTTGTTGATATTTTCTTTTTTAACCGACTTCAAAAAGGAGGAGGAGGTTTACAATTTGATTGGTATTTTTCTTGTAGAGAAATACTAGCTGCGCCCGGCATGCGTTGCAATGCCAGTTTTTTTTTTTGGGTGGACCACCCTTATTACTTAAGGGTATGAAAAATAGTTTACGTCCTATACTTAGACGTACTGAATATGGGGCTTTTGGTTAGTAAACTTGCAGACCACACCTTAAGAAGAAAATTAAGTTATATGTAGTTTATAATTTTCGTTATCCTTACCGAATTGTTTTTTAATTATAAGCTTTGATTTAATTTATGTATGAATGTTTTCAAATCATGCAAGTTGAATTAGAACCACTACGTTCCTTTGACGTTGGAGTGTGCCATGCCGGTTTGGTTTTTATAACAATGCTGTTTGATGCCATACTTGTTTCTACACTCAGGATTGTTTCCAGACAAGGGAACTCTTCAACTGGCACCAGCATAGAAAAGGGATAAATTTTATGTCATGATAAAAGCAGAGAGATTTTCCCGAGTTTTATAATATGCTTGTTCTAATTTTGAAATTTTAAAAGTTGTGTTTTTTGTACTATTTTCTCAAGTAATGAATGTTTTTCCAAGTCTTTATTTTAAACTTTCGGCTACTGACAATTATTCACCAATGCACCTAAAATAATTAGGTAGCAAAGTTGTATCAAAAAAATAACAATAGGTACTTTTAAAATCTTTAGTAACCATTCGACTCCACCGTTGTCAGTGTGGTTGCACTTACAATAGTTTATTACGTCGTCGGCGCGTCGTTTATTTGCGCGATCGGCTCGTACTGATTTAAAACGCATGTGTCTTCGGTTCGATTCCCCGGCCGTGATCGTACAACTGTGCGAGGCGACCGTTGTGCGAGTGTTGTTTCGAAATTGTTGATTGTTTTTTTCTTCTTTTATATTTCTTTTGCTGATTTTGTTTGCTATGAGAGATTGAATTCATAGTAGGTATTGTACGATATACGAACAGACAGATTTATCACAAGTTTTAGAAATAATCATAGAAAATCAGTCATGGTCTAGGTCTAGTTGTTAAAGCATCTTTAAGGCATCTTGTGTTTGATTGTGCGGGCTTCGCGCCCGCCTGGTAAGTACAATTGTGACTTAGGACGTAGGAATCTATGCTTTTATCTATTGGTATAATATTAATTAATTAATACAAAATAATTAAAAGCTTATCACTGATGCTATCACTATGTGGCCTGACCTCTACTTGATCTTAATTCAAAATCTATTGCTTGATTATTCCAAAAGTATTACAAAGAATTATAAAGAACAACAAAACGATTTTTCGAGACTGACGGATCATCGCATAGCCCAAACCGCTGATCGTAGAGACCTGAAACTTGGAGGGTGTGTTCTTTGTATGACATAGGCATCTGTTAAGTTCTAATAAAGGATTTTCCGAAATACTTTCCCTAAGAGGGTGAAAAGGGGGGGCAAAGTTTGTATGAAAATCTGTATTTTTTAATATGAATTCGTATACCCCACGCGGGCGAAGCCGCGGGCGGAAGATAGTAAACAATAAAATATTATCTAATAATGAAAAAACATATTTTTAGTAGTTTTTCTTTTTTAGTCCACAAAGAACACTTATGTCTATCATTGCCCTGACTAACTTGTACATTCTTAATATTCTAGCCTTGTGTCTACTTCTTGGGTTCATTCAAGCAACCGCTAGCAAGGCAACCGATTGCTAACGTTACACAATGCAGCCACAATCGAATTCGTTTCAAGATTCTTATTCACTGCTAGCCATCTACCACTTACCACTTTATCTCATACCATTCAAATGAACCTTATCTGCAACGCAATAAGTTTCAATATTCAACGCGAAAATTCAACAAAAAAAATTGTACTCATTGCAACAATTTAACTCGAACAACTTTAATTTTGCAGCTCATTTTGCGCAGTACTCAAAGAAATTAAAGGGGATATTAGTTTACGAACTACATTTAGTAAGTTTGTTTTATAGCAACATCAGTAGATAAAAGTTATTGATATATTTGGAATTTAAATTGCTGTAAATCATTTCTGGAAATCTAGAATTAGACTTTTGTGTCTGTTTTTAGTCTAGATCTAAAAATAATTGCCGAACAAACTATTTGTAACTAGTATCAAAACCGGATTTTATTGAAGTTAAGCATTAGTTTTTGTAGACGCAGGTTCAAATCCGGGACGGGGTTATTTGTTATCAGAACAGCTCATTGTGCTACCACAATGGCCAAATTGGTGTAGCGTATCAGAAATAGACTTCAGCTCTACGAGTCGCGGGTTCGATTCTCGCACAATATCTAATACTTTTATATATATTCTGCAACTATATTTTTATTAGTCTGAAGTGAGAGTACATATAAAATAAACAAATAAACAATGGGTTAACAAAACAAAAAGTTCTAGAACTAACAAAATGTCTTCTAAAAATCTAGATTTTGCTCACGGCGGCACTCGTTTTTGTATTCACATGAAACTTATCCTAAAGACTTATAATCTTTAATAGGTAGGTACTATGCAGCTGTCGACGTAGTGTCTAAAATGCTAAAAATATTGTCGCAAATGAGGACAACTCCTTATATATTAGTCGATAATATTCTTTGATTAGAAAAACCGACTACACACATTATAACGTAATATTTAACGTAAATAACGTACTATGTACTGAAAAAGATGAAAATTTATCAATTAAAAAATACCCAATTCTTACAAGTGTCATGTCTTACGTATTTTTAATTGTGTTGTGACTACGAGTACTAGTCTCCGGGCTGCTTTGGTATTTTCCAAAATCCTCAAAGCGATTACGGCCCAACCCGAAACCCCGAATATAGCTCAATAGACCAACGAGCCAGTCAAATATTATTCTGTAAAACACTACAATATCTTAACAGACATCTGACATGCACAAACAACCACACAAAGCAACTTTGACGGGTCATACAAGTATTTGTCCCGTACGGGAATGGAATCACCTTTATATTATGTAGTGTAGAAGGCATGTTATTTATTTTTTGAACCGTTTAATATTTTTATATATATAGGTAGGTATATAAATTAAAATGCCTCCTGAAAACTTACTTAATCATAAAACACAATATCATATTTATGCGCAATCACAATCAGATACTAAACACAGCAAATCGATTTAATTATCTATCGAAACACGCAAGTTAAACGCAAAAACAATACAATTTTAATTATAATACCAATCGTAAAATGTCGACCGTTTAATCGTTGTTGTGCGGACTTGTGCGCCTAGCCTTAGGTGTTATCCGAATCCTATATCATTTCGCGCACGCCCGCCGGATAAAAAACGATTCGAGTCCAACTCCGGCGCAAATTAACCGAAACGAACGAGCCGTGATCGCAATGAATCGTTATGAGTTGGTGCCAGTCGCACCAACTCGCATAGCTTGCTATGTCACATGTCCTAATGATTCGCTCTTAATCGCGGCTTGTCGCTATCAGTCGTTACAAGGGGAAATGCGACTTATCGCAAGGTTTTGCGACAAGTCGTTGGTTCGCTACCATGTCGCATCAAGTTGCTGCAAATCGGAGCAAATTGCATTTCTTTAAACGAAGTATCACCACGGCTATTATCATAAATCGTTAATAACCGATCTCGGGGCGAGCGAACTAATTAATAACAGTGAACATTTTAAGTTTGTCCGTTTGTCTGTAATTTTACATAACAACGAAACATTATTATTTTTTAAAACCCATTTAACAGTAGTTAAAATAAAACACTAGTTTCACGGTTTCTAGATAGGAATTATTTATATATTACTAACTAACTACATTTTATTAATTCATATTAAATAAGAAAAGTCATTCGCATGACTTAATTAACGGATAAGATTAACTGGTAAATTTTCAGCCATAACCCTTACATTTTATCCCACAGATAAGTTATCACTGAACATCCAGAATAAGCTAGATTTCTTTCACTAAAAGCTAAAAATATTTTAGTATAGAAACTGAATAAGATTACCTATATAGGATGACGAAAATCCAATAGTCTTACTTTAAGTGGCAACACACAAGTAAATACAAGTGTGCAAAGAGAGGCCTTTTTCTAGGGCTGGGAGGACATTGGCTAAACAAAATACCATTGAGTTCTAACTTCCGTGATTATAGGTAAGCTCGAGTGTCTTAAGGCCCTGTATCTAGATTTATTATTATGTTAAAAATTATATAAAAACGAGTTTGTGATTTTTGTTATAATAATAATCACGAATACAATGTGATATAAAATGTTTCCCCTCACTCTTAAACTAAAACCAACAACAATAATTATAATTGAAACCTATAATTATTTTTAATCTTAACTAGAAATCGTATAATAACAAAACCATTATAAATTAAGGACAACCAACGCCAGGGCGCGACGCTAACTTACAATAAGCCACCGATACCTCGGGGGTCTTTCTTCAAAATTTTTATAATCCACGGCCAATGACCTCTCGCCCTATTGTCTCTACCATAAAGAGGGCGTTTCAAAAAAGGTACGGAATTAAAAAAAAGACCAATATTCCGTCATTGTGAGGCTGTCATTGATCATTTTTCAAAAAACCCACAATTTCTTGTCCCAAATTGAGTTTGGTTTGAAAAGGGTACAAAATGAGGAGTTGTGTTGTTTTTACTTTTTTTTGAGAAAGTGTAAAGATATGGTTACGTGGGACTCTTAAGGGAGATAAGGTTCTTAAGGTTTTTGGTTGTATAGAGTTTTTGAGGAACTTCTAATTCATGTGTGATCACTAATTTTGTGTAAAAGATTGCGGGACTTTACTTCAATTATGTACATTTTGTAAGCTCGTACTTATTTATGAATGCATGGGCGTATTTATTTCCGTAACAAGTTCTAGAAATTGTCTGCTTTTTATTACACATGCTATGTCACATTGAGATAAGTATTTATTTTATACATTTTTCAGCTTCCGCCAGCGGGTTTGCCCGCGGGTCCTTTTCATAATTCCTTTCTTATGGGATGCATACGTCATACAAAGAACACAGTCTAAGTTTCAGATCTCTACGATCAGCGGTTTAGGCTGTGCGTTGATCCGTCAGTCATTCAAGGCAAATTTATGTGTAAAGATTAAGTATGTTGAACTTGTATTTCCCAGTGCCTACATCGGCTAGAGACCAACATAGTTTTAAATAGTTTAGCCAATTGAAATAATTTCAAATAATAACGTGTGGACTGTGGGTTATTCCGATAAAATAGCGGGTAAATATTCACCAGTTTAGGACTATCTTTTTAGTAATTGAAGATGACATTCACGACACGTCTAACGCACATTGTTGACCAATAACTTGACTTTGGTCTAGACCAGCTTTTCCCATTTGCCGGGTCGCGACCGGGCCACCGGGTCCTAAAATACCGGGTCGCAGCGCCTGCCTATCTGACCTTCGTAGACCAGTTACCGGGTACCGATACCCCTTGGTAAGACTATTGTCTTCATTCATTCACATTCAGATATTCTGACTACTGCAAGTTCAGAAATTAGAACATCGAATGTTAATCTAGCTTTTTACTAAATGGATTAGTCAGAAAGTTTCTACTGTGAAACTGAAAATCAAAAATAGTGGTTATGTTTTGGTCAGGCTACTACTGAGAAATTTCTGATGGAATAACCCAATCACCACAATTAGTTGACCCGAGAATTGAACCAGGACTTTATTACCAAAGAAGCAATATCGTGTATAATGTTATTATAATACTGTCTATATACATCTTTTAGTTTATATTTTCTTAGCTATTTCCATAGGTAACTCCTTTACACACCCAGATAAAAGCTATATCATATGTCCTTCCTCAGGTTTTCAAAATTTCATTGAAATCGCTTCAGCAGTTTTCCCGTGAAAGCCGAACAGACAGACTGACAGAGTTACTTACACATTTATAACGAGGAAAATATTTTAGACAAAAATCTAGCCTTCCAAAGTCAGCCACATCGAATCTCCTCATAGTTAATTAAATGTATGCGTTATTAGCGTCCAGAATTAGAACTAAGACGAAAGCGATCTAAAAATAAGCGGGACAATGACAAAGGCGCAGGCGCAGCAGACGGACGAACAACAATGTTCTCTTAGTTATAAGTAAAATGTATGTTCGTCGGTGCGATCGCGCTGCCTTCACCCATACATATGAATTTTATGAACCGTGGACACAGAAACTGATGACATGACTTTTAGTCTAAGAATTTTAAAATTAAACAAAATTACCTATTTTTTTTTGTTTTGCACCTAGAGAGTGCATTGTATGAGAAAGAAGATTGACAAAAAAATATTATAATGATTAATATTTATTTCCAAAAAAAAACTTAGTCACAATCAAAATCAATGCCACTTTTCGTTTTAATTTTATAACTCAAGAACGGGCTCACATATCCAAACTAAATGTTTAGGCTTTGTTCGGACTATTTAGTAGATGGTTTATGTGAAGTTTGCACAAAATCGGTCGAGCGGTTCATCTTTAATTTGCATTCATATAGCCCACGCGGGCGAAGCGGCTGGCGGAAAGCTAGTTCAAAATAAAAACACGTAGCTTAACAGCCAAATATGATGAATAATGAATAGGCCAATAATGACGACTTCTGTATACGACACAAAAAAAACATTCAGATATTAGACATACAAAAAAAAAACTGTAATTAAAACGGTAAAGGTAGTCTTAAAAAGATTATTTACTTAGGTCGTGGCAGGAATGTTTATTTCTGTTCATAGACAACACAGATACTTGTAGTGTTTCAGAATAATTAATTGACGTAAGTATATTATGAATCTATCATCTGTGAGCGTGTGTTGTTTATTTCAAGAATGACAGACGGCGTTACCTTTGAATTTCAAGATTAATTTAATGATAACAGGAATGTATATTATTATAATTACGAGTTACGTCGCGCTGTATCGGTGGAAACTACTTAACGCGCCTGTTTTATCCAAATCAGTTTAGCCGTTCGACCGTGAAAACGTAACAGGCAAACAAACTCACTTTCGCATTTATAATATTAGGATTTACCATCATGGTCGTATTTGGGAAACATAACAAAACTCAACATAGTTGGGAAAAGGCTAGGCAGATGATGATGACCACCTAGGTCGTATATGGATTCCACCGTGCCTCGGAAAGCACGTCCAGACTGTCATTTACAGATCTTTGAGAGTCGTTATAGGTAGACAGAAGACTGTCTGACAACCGGTCTTACTAAGGGGTATCGTGTTACCCGGTGAACTGGTTGTGGAAGTCAGATAGGCAGTAGCTCCATGTAAAACACTGGTACTTAGCTGCATCCAGCTAGACTGGAAGCCGACCCCAACATAGGCTCACGACGATGATGATGATAATTATATTATTATTTAATTTCTAACGGACTTCAAAAAGGAGGAGGATCCGGCGAAATTCTTAAGAACCAATAAATCGTTCTAGAAGTCGGTGTCTTAAATTAGGTAGTGCGTTGTGTATTTTCGCCACCGACTTCTAGAACGATGTATTTATTGGTCCTCAAGGATTTCGCCAGATAAAAGTTATTTTTCAATTTGTAGTCTTTTTGAAGTGGTTTTATTTTTTTTGTGGGAAAAGTTCGGCACGCTATCCCTAAGTAACTTGGTTTAGACGATTTATAGAGGGGGTAAGGATTAGTCTTGATCCCATTTTCTCCAGGGATTTCATAAAAGACACCTAAGGTATTCAGACAGTACGTAGCAGATTTCTGTGTATTATTGAGTTGAAAAATACATTGACCTGGTGCACCTAATAAGAATGGCGATTATGACATACATACTCCTGCAATTAGAAGATGACTACGTCCGGTAGTAGTTTTTGCCAGAAATGACAATGATGATGAAAGATAGGACAGAAATAGGTGATAATCTCATTTTATGGAAAGCCCAGAAAGTAACTACGTCTGCTGTTCACATCTACATCTTCAGCCTATATATTGTCCAGCTGCTGGGCACAGGCCTCTTCTCATACAGAGAAGGCATGAGCATTGATCACCACGCTTGCTCAAGGCGGATTGGCGATTTCAGACTTATTAAATCCAGGTTTCCTCACGATGATTTCCTTCACCATTAGTCAGTGACGTCTAAGATATACTTAGGAAATACATATGACTTGAGAAAAGGCACATTGATACTTGCCAGGTTTCGAACCACACACTCTTACACGAGAGACAGGTGCCTGGCCACCACGACAGTCTGCTGTTCGCAGAAGAAGAACTGGAGGGTTAGACAAGTGGTAAAAACGCTAGTAGAATAGAAAACAAAATGTGTGGGAATGACAGATAGCTAGTCGTAAACGAATGTCATCCCCATACAGTTTGTTTTCTATTCTACAAGCGTTTTTGCCACTGATAGATGAGATAAATAATTTAAATTTCTATCAAATATTTGTAATGCACACATACTATTAGATACAACAATGCAAAAGTTTCGCGCGGCCCTACTCGTGGGATGCGCCCGCGCCGCGCGGCGGCGGGCCCGCGGCGACGTGCATCGATTTATGCCGATACTCGATAATTAAAAACAATCCGCCATATTCGTTTTTGTCTCTCGTTTTATTCCCGTTTTCGAGCATCCCTCATTTGATTGTGTTGTTTTTTTTTTACTTTTTTATATAAGTTTGCCTCCTTAAACGGCCTGTGTTTTTGTATTAAGCTGACTATCTACTCGTTCGTCTCGGTTCGTATTGCATTGAGACGTTTTAATTTATATTTTTATCGTCGGCCGTGTGGTGTGGGACCCGCGCTGCGTTTGCGCACGTTACTTTATAATATTGCATTAGTAATTAATTTGTAGTTTGCTACGCGATTTGGTGCGTTTGTAAAATACTTTACTGGGACTGGGAATGGCTGATAAGTTTAGGCCAGGATAAATTGCTACAGTATGTTGCATGTTCATGGAAAACACAGAGTACGATGAATTTATTTATAACTTTTATCAGCACACACAAAAACTACTAGACCGATTTTGATCCAACTTTTGTGTTCACAAAAGGTTTCATTAACCTCGGTTTATCCCGCTAGTAGCAGCTAGTTTCCCAGTTAAAGAGTAACCATGAATCTTAAAAGTAATACAAGTATAACTTGTCAATCTACACAAGTTGTGAGATCCAGGTATTGTAACAAAGTCTGCCTACTGCAATATTTATGGTCCCGGACTGGCCGTAGACCATAATAACATGTATCTTTGCAATCTCTAGATTTGAGACGTAAAGCTAGTTAATTTCAAAAGATGCTATCTTTTCGAGTTAGTCTGCTTGTACTATATTAATGCTATTTTGCTAGAATTTATAAATAGGCTCATCTTTTTTGCATAGTTGGGCGTAGCAGCGATTGCTGGTTGGGGGTTCGATTCGGGCAATGTCCTGGTAATTATTAACTGTCTCATCCTTGGCCTATTAAGTGTCTAAAATCCGCGTCTTATAAGGCATGAGTATTGATTACTAATATTACTCAAGGCGTATTGACTATTTCAGACTTTTTAAGTCGAGGTTTCCTCTATTTTTTTTAACATCGCTAGTCAGTGGTGTCCAAGGTACACTTAGACAGTAGAAATCCATAATGATATGCTTTGGAAGAAGTCACATTGGTACTTGCCGGATCTGAACTAGAATATTCGTACCTACTTAAGGTAGCGCCTTAACCTCTAGGCGACTACGACATTAATATAGGTAAAATAATTATCCAATGAAGTTGAAATTGGTCTTATCTCCGATGTTTCCTTGCATCTATTTCCTAGGTACTTTGTACCTTATTAAGAGTATGACGTACTCTAAAAACTATATTATCGTGCTGTGAATTATCTATTTTTGATGGTAAAAATTATAGTTTTCTATTTCAGATGGGAAATCGTCAAATAACTCCTGCCGCCGTTAGTGTGAAACTCTCCTCTAAAACCTATCCATGTTCCTTCCTCGGCCCTTTGCGATCCGGGGGCAAAGTTACTCTTTCGAAGATCCCGCAGCGGTCAAAATTGCTTATACCTAAGTAATGGACTACCATGGGGATACAAATTTAGTCCTTCTATGTCTGTTATGAGGCTGTTATACCCTGTAGTGGCGTATAAAAAAACTAACACACGACATTCAGGATTGAAAAAAATCGACATTAGTTATTAGCGTAAATGTACAATTGTCAGTAGATATTATTTACGACACTAACATAAATAGATAGGTACCTAATGTCAAATGTCAACCTATAGAGATGAGAAAGTAATGGCCTCATTTAAACTGTACCAGATAACGAACTATTATAGTGCGAAGTTTATTTGAACCCCAAAAATCAATATTGACCCCCAACAAAAGGAAATTTTGCACTTTTTTAAATTTCAACACAAAAACACGAACTATAAAAACCCGTCCAGGTGCGGCGAAAGGGTTAAAGAATATCCCCGTTCCTTTCTGTCTACATACAAATGTTCGCTGTCTCGCTCTCTAACCCTTTGATGGAGGGTGCATTTTTTTGGGTCAAATCTGGTATTTTCTCATTGATTATATATTTTTTTTCGATATAATGAGATATTGTGTTTCGGGGTCTTTGTTAAAGTTTAAAAATTCGGAGCGTGGTCTGATTTAAAATCATTTTGATTTTTTATAGTTTATGGGGCAAGCTGCGGTTTTATTACTTACTGGGATATTTTACAGCTGTTAAAATTAATTTAGAAAAGTGAGAATAGAAAGTACATGGGGGTTTAGAACCTTTTATTGTTTATTGATTAAAAAAAGATTCATATTAAAATATTAAACTAAACTTATAGGTTCTACTGTTGAATGAAAATTGCAGAAAAATATCTGGGGCTGTACCACCGCATGTATCACTATTCAGGTTTGAGAGCGTGACACAGCTATTAACGTCGTATAGCTCAGTCTCTTTTTAACAATCAAAATAATCTTGTTTTGGCACGTCATGGTAAGGCCCCAGAGCGGCATTACAAAGGCATTGCGGATCTAAATACTTATTCTTTTGTTTATCTTTTTCGTACAAATCTCATTAAAAAATAAAAATATCAAAAATGCGATAGTCGGTGAGAATGTATGTATGTATGTTTTTAACTCTTTCACGGAAAAACTACCGAATGGATTTGAATAAAATTTGGTACACACGTAGATTATAACCTGGGTTACCACGTAGAATACTTTTTATCCTTGTGCACGACGTAATTTCTTAAAGATAAGGGTGTAACTGCGGGAAGCTAGTAAAATATCAAAAAAAGTGTCAAATTCTAAAGTTTGCAAACAAAACAGTAAGCACGATTTCGCAATTAAGTTACTCTTTCAACTAAAGATAAGTTATTTAAGAAACAAATTACATACGTACGATGAGACCTTACTTAGAAAAAAATGTCACTCGTCAGACTAAACAACTCTAACGTGTGAATTATGTATCTAGGTAACTAGGTAGGTATTACTCATTCCTAGGGCATCACTATTTCATCATCAGTCATTGGTCTACTGCAATCGTTAAGCTGAGTTTAGACTGTGACATTATACCTACTTGCACCAAACTTTTTATCGTAATTATAATGTAATTATTAACAAATATCAGTAATTAGCATACCTACTTTGATTTTATTAAGATATTAATACCTGGATATAATAATTAAGTAAACATATATATCTTAAATATTTAGACGAAAAACATAAAATAATAGCAAAATTATTCAATTTTTTCCTTCATTTTGACAGATCTTGAATGACAGTTCTTCCGTTTCACGTATATTTAACCACATATTGTTTTGGTGCAGCCGACTGCTAGTGTCTGCGAGTGCACAGGAGTATCTCTTATTTTAACACGATAATAAAGTGTCAAGAAATAGGCAGCATTTAAAAATGTGTTGAAGAATAAATGTCAGTCATTTGTGTCGCAATTCCTATCGAACCAATCTAAACTGAGCTTACAGTACAATGACACAAACCATTCCACTAAAACGTTAATACAAAATTAATAAAAACCACCTACAAATAAAAATTAACAATTCAAATATAATTTCGGCAAGTAACGGAACGTACGCCATGACATTTCGAAAAACCACCGATTGTTCTTCGACTAGGCTGAGTAACGCGACGCCCACGTCCAAATCTTAACAAACGGCGCGAGAAAAAATAATTAAATAGAATTGTAATTGTGTAATATGCTCGCCCCGCCATCTGTACATCTGTTATTGTCAACACACCTGAGAACGACGCGGGTATCCTTATCCTTGTCCTGCTTGAACAAAGCCTTTAAGTCAGAAAGGGACAGAACCAATGAATCGGTTCAGACGAGATGTGGAAGTGACAAAAAACTCATGCTTCCTGTGTCTTTCGTATCATTTGAAAAAGGAATAACGCTGGCGTAGTATATGAAAGGAGGACAGAAGGTGTATTTTTTTAGGTTTGTTGAAATATAAATATTAAAGCATATTTATTAAATGTTGAATTAAAATTTGACAAGTATTCCTTCGTTAAATACGACAAGTTATGGGCATTGCGGTTGTGAACTGAAGTTTATTATTCTTTACCTAGCAGCTCAAAGAGTAAACATAGCAATTGGCATCTTTTTTCCAATACATAGATCAAAACAAATAGGTACGTTTATTCTAAGGCATTCAAAAAATTGAAGTGATTTTTATAGACTGAAATGCCTGGTCTACAGAAGAAGTCTACTACACTGTAAACCATTTTCTATCTGTTTTTCCGCCAGTGTTTGTGTACATAGTAAATTGTAATAGTTATTAAAGTTTTGGGGTTACCTATTTTAAAGTAACTCGAGATGATATAGCAAAATTAAAAAAAAAAACTTATTGGAAAAATAAATACATTTATCTGAATATCTTACATATACTTCAGTCACGGTGTATGAAGTTTTGACGTATTCCATACAATGTGGACTTTTTAACAATTCGAAAATAGAACGTTTTTAAACTTAACCCTTCCATATTTGACAAAAAAGAACTTTTTTATATTTAGAACGCGACGCGCACCGAACAGGGATTTAGTTCTTTTGAATTTAGAAACTGTTCGAATATGGAAGACAGTCAAAATATGGATTAGAATAACGGACTTCGAAACTATGGAAAAAGGGTTGCCGTATTTGGATGTTTTTATAATTTGTTAAGAGTCAGTCTCGGCGGGCTTTTTAGAATTTGTGAAGACACAGTTCAAACTCTTTATTTAATACTTTGTCTAGTTTTATATTGAGGCAGATATCTGTTCTTTAACATACCTCCGAACTTGTACTTTGAAGTTGTCTCAAGTACTCCAAACGCACTTTGAATCTTGGAGCACGGAACACATTTTAAAACTTATAAATATGAACGAAAATACACTTTAAAATAAACTCCATTTTAAAATTACAAGTTAAAAATATACAGTTAAGATTTTTAACTTCCGGACCTTTTTATTATGTAGCGAAATGAGAAAAACGCAAAAAAGGAACTTCTCACAAAAGTTATCATTAAAACTGTTATCTTAGATCGTAAAAAATATCAGATGTCGTCACACAACCCTTCTAGTGAAAAGAAATGCGACGAAAAAGGGGTAATTTTTACCCAAAAAAAGTTTATACAGTGTGTAATATTTTGACAAAACTGCGGAGTCACGTTACAGCCGGGTGCGGGGTAAAAAAAAGTGATAAAAGGGTAAAAAGACAGATTTCTTGTGAAACAAGATTGTTACAGTGACAATGTATGGTAGGTATTGTGGTTTTTTTTCGTTAAATTTAAATTTTTCTGCCGACTTTTTGAAGAATTGACGGTTCGTTATGAGAAAAATTAATAACAAAAAAAAAAACGAAAAGCCACAGACTTTTTGGAGTAATTTTAGTGGATCATATCGGAGATTTTTTTTGGCAATTGTTTTCTGAAAAATAATTTTGTCCGGAACAACGTTTAGTGTTTTTTTTTTGTTGTTGAGATTTATGGGTAAAACGTAGATGTAAACCTCTCTATATAGCTTTTTTGCTGTGAAAGGGAGTTTAACAGAGGCCACATCGGAATAATCACTTGGTCTTTACGCGGTATTAATAAATTCATACTGACAGGAAAACTTTTTTATTTTTATGCCATAGTAAAAAAATTGAATTCATCAATAATTAAGAAGACCTATCTCGACACTGGCTACATTGGCTCTCATTAGAAGATGCTGATTGCCACAATCAAAAAAGAAGAAGAAGAGGACCTATTTATTTAAACACAGTTGTCATAAGTAGGTATATGGCTGGTTTTACCAACAACTAAAATGAAAAGTCAATAAATATGAAGGTTTGTGCTAGATGATTTCTACCCAGAAGTTTTGAAACGGTCCCTTTAAAATCGCTGAACATTTAACAAATAAATTCACTCCACAAAAATACACGACACATTTCTGACAAAGCTATGTGACCTTCACCAATAAAAATGGCGTCGTGTTGTCAAAAATAAAAGTACAAAATGAAAAAAAAAATACTTACAAAAAAAAAACAAAAATGCTGAATCTCAAAATATTTCTAATTAAAGCTTCGTTGTGGATGAATAAAAATGCTTGGTCGCCGAGTCGTTATTAATTTTAACAAAATTTAAACAAAACTGACATATCTCAGTTCGGTAACTATGCGGGATGTTTTGCGCGCCCAAATTTTTGCTGTACATTTTTTAAGCGCACGGTGTGAATGAGACGGAGGGTGTTTGTTCTTTTAATAGAGCGGGATGGGGATAGGAGTGGCGAAAGTGAATGCTTTAAGTCATTTTTGTTATGTAGATGATGTGGTGGTCTATAAGTTTCTTAACTTTGCATACAATCAAGTTTTGAGGGTCGTGTGGCTGTGCACTGATTTCTTTATTGCATTTTTCAAAGGCATGTAATTTTAAGCTACGAATATTGAAATTAAATATCTTAGGAACTTATCCTAACTTTTTGTTCTTTTGTTACGTTTTTAGGGTAAAACAGGTGCACCGATTTGGAAGAAATTTGACATGGAGATAGACTGGACCTGGAGATAAAAATTATGGGCTACTTTAAAGTAGTTGATGCAATGAGGTACATAATGCACCCGCATAAAAATAATTCTTGTTCAAAGAAGTTACTTTTTAAGGAAGGCATTACAGAACGTAACTAAAACTCAGAAAACTAAATACATAGCCATGCGATCGCGGGTACTTTGCTGTTAGTAATTGAAGAGTTCCATTGCCCATCTCCGAAGATTTATCATTAGATTCGAATATACTATAATTATATACTAAAACCTTCCTTGAAAAATATGCATTTAAATAGCGAAAACCCCATCTAAATCTTTGAGCGTCATTCTGTTTTACAAACATTCGACCAGTAATCTAGATTGATGGTCAAGCATTGAGGTTCGACTTAAAAATATTTATTTGTACGCCTCTGGGAAAAATATAAAGTACCTACACTGATTCCGAAAAAAAGCTTTTGTTCAGCTTTCGCGCTTCTGAGCACTAGATCAACGATTTAATAAATTAAATCCAGTATTTAAAAAAAAGCTTTAATTACAAGTAGCAAGTGTGATTCATAATAACGACAAAAAAAAAACAAAAATGCATCACACACATGTCTGAACAGTTTGAAAAACGCACATTTCACATCGGCCCGGTCGGCGGCCGGACGCGGCGTATTTCCGAAAATGCTCCGTTTTTGTGGCACGGAGTGTAATTTTCGGAAAATTTGTGCGCGCCCGCCGCCCGCTTAGCCGAAACCGTAATTATGCCTATTTCGATCGACGACTTTTTCGACCGACTCCGCAACTCCGCAATCAGTAATCGAAATTATTTTCGTTCTTGCAAAATGTAAGTAGCGATTTCGAGTCTCATTTTCTGCGAATGCACGTGTTTTTCGAATTTCGATTGTCAGATTGAAATTGTTTTAAATAGATGTAATTCAAATTTTATTATTGAAGGTGTAACATTAATTGTGACATGTCTTTTAAAAAAAAACTTACTATATTTTACTGTACCAATTGATTTTAAGAAAAATGTAAACAAAAATAAAACGGCATTAAATGATGTATGGTGATATTTAGAGCATTTCAATTTCATATTGACAGAAATGTGCCATCCTTACGCCACTTTGTTAATTTCTGTGGCAGAATACAAAATTAAAATTAATTGGTTCAGACAATTACTGGGACACACAATGAATGGGACAAATAGTTAAGATATTCCTTTGCATCGCTTTCAAATTGGAATGGACACTATGATAATTCGATACCATTCTGTCAAAAGGACATAGTTGTAGAAGATCTGTTTCTCTGAATCTTAATGAAGATTTTTCTTATTTAAACCTTTTCTGAAAGCATCAGATCTTTAGGTAGGTAACTCCTGAAAACACAAAAGGGCAGAAGCCCTTTGTGTTTTCAGAAAATGATTCTTCATTTTCTCTTAATTATACGATTATTCTATTTAGTTAACAAGCGTGGGAGATGTAGTGCTGTATGCATTTGTCTACACAGATGGCGATAAAAGATTCAATAGCTTAAAATGATGTCGCGTGGGGTCATGAGTGGTTTCTCTTCAAAAGGGACGATAAAACTGCGTAAAATGTAAAAGCGCTCATTTAAAAATAGTATAATGACATTTTGACATCTGTCAATTGAGTACTCTAAAATGAATCTTAAAAAAGTTAATTTTAAAACAATAATTGTTTCATGACAAACTTTATTGATATCTAAGTTATTTTATTAAAAAATAAATGTAAGTCAGCATTCCAGTATTTTAAAACCGTAATAATGTAATAAAAAAAGAAATTATTAAAATAAAATATGAAGAAAAGAATCTTATTGAAACCCTAAAACGCGAGCGGGTACGATGTGACCCACCTGCTATATTCGCGTTCCACAATGCGCAAGGGCCCGACCCCTCGCCCCTGCTCATCCAACGCGCGAAAATAACCAGAAACTGACATTACAAAAAAACGGAAAGATGGCAAAGGTGTCTCAATTTTTGACAAAAAAGTTCACCAAGGTTAAGACCCATGGGAAAGAGTTAGATACGGTCTTTAATCTCCCTTTTTTAATAGAAAGACGATATCTTCCGCGTTTTTTTTTATTTCTAACTGTTTAGGTAGGGTTCCGCTATTGTGAGTTTTTAAAAAATCGCGAAGTTCAACCCCTTTGCAACAGATGATCGCAAGATGCGTGAGATAGTTTTTTTTTTTTACAATTTTCGTACTTTGATTTATAACTGTTTGCAGTAATTTGAGAGTTTTATAGATATTGTGCTGTTGTGGGAGTTTTTTCGTGTTGGTTTTATAACGGTTTTAAGAGAAATTGTGTAATGTCATTAGGTTTTTTACTTGCTGGATTTTCGGTTCAAATATATTGCTTTTGTAAAAACTTGTAAGATGTTTCAATGGCATTGATTAATGTTACAAACTAAGCATCGTGTTAAAATAATCAAAGATCTAATCAGTTTAATTAGTTTTATCTGTTTAGTCATGGTTATTTATGATTAACCTTTACGTTAATTCCGTTAATATTGAAATATCATACCCCAACCTTAAACTCACTCTAATCTAGATATCACGATTCACAAACTAACCAAAAAACTAAATATTCTTAAAATCAATCGTCCAAAAAACGAACATTTAACTTTTTTTTATAACCTCTTTAGTGATTGCGTTTTTGCTTCACCAATCAGAAGCCATTGTCCGCAAATCACAATCGTGGCCAAGATGCCCCTTTTTGACCAGTGTGAACAAAAAAAAAATAGCAAAAAAGGTCGCCGGGGTCATAAGTCACACGTTTTGAGCCTCTTAAGGTCATTGTTTGGCCCTATTTTACCAAAAAGAGGTCAGTTATAGAATTCGATATGCTTGCGAATTTTTACGGGTTGAATAGTGAAATCCGGGAATTTGTTTCTTTTTGTAAGTAATATGAGACGTGTGTGACCTCGGGTCAATCGGACCCGTAAACAGTTCAATTATATTGTATTAATTTTTAAGGGTTAGTGAATAAATCAATTTTGTATACAATGGTTTCTTAACTTTTAAGAAATTAGTCTTAATTCAGAACTGCTTTGTTGAGAAATTAAAGTATTATGGAATTGGTCATTGTAGTTACTGTGTTATTTTGTTAGCGGAGTTTATTAACCATGGTTACTTGCTATGTGGGATATCTCAGTTAAGTGTGTGGCAGTTGAACCGGTTTCTTACCGTGTTAAGTAACTGCTGTATCAATGCTAGCTATGTTTAAATGACTTTAAGTAGTCTGTTCTTAATTGATTAAACACATACTTTTCTGTTGCAAATGTTTTGTAAAAAAGGAAATATTTAAATTTCATACTTTATGGTTTGCTATTAAATATTGACATTTACAAGGTAATTATGTTTAAAAAGTACAATGGTGGTCAAATTCTCGTAGTTTACATACGACAACCAGACAATTAAACGCACTATAAAAATAACGTGAATATGGTTCCGTGTACTAAATAGGGCTTGAAATAATTGTGATATAAGTCATCTGTGTTCTGACTTTAATTATGTATTAATATTTTGTGTTCTAGTGCATTTTATGAAAGCTAGCTATTTTATAATTAATGAACTGAGAGTTAGGCAAAGGCTAAGCATTGCCATCCAACTGGCAATGCTACCAGCCTCTTACCCTTCCAGTTGACGGTGATGAGGAATAATTTTTGCCGCCATATTGTAGTTAGAGTTTTATTATAACACTAGCTATTGCCCGCGGTTTCACCCTCGTCCCGGGAAACCACTTAACGCACCCGGATAATGAAGAATAGTAAAACCTTCTGCAGGATCTCTTCTATCTCCGTACTAAATTTCATCCAAATCGGTTCAGCTACTGTCGAGATTTGCGCTTGGCAACACATTTACACACAATTTTATATTATAGATTTATGGTTTATTTTTTCCTATTGTGAATATAGTATATAAACTGAAAGTAAAGTGAATATTTTTTTCAGGAGTTATTTTTTTAACTAAATTGTGTACCTAACAAAAACAAGTATAAGATTAGGTATTATGATATTTAAAATACGTAGAATTAGATGTTTATTGTTATGCTTTTATGTTGTATAGTTAATATCATTAACAATTAACAATGAAATCAATGGGATCTGCATTAATTAGGGTAATCTATTAAAACTAATTCAAGCTTAACATATTTTTTGCAATAACTCACTTTTTTACTAACACAATTAATAATTTCGATAAATTATTCTCAGGTTAAAATGTAATATCAAACAATTACTTTTAAACCTTATGCGCATAAATTAAAAACTTTTAACCCGAAGACATTTTTGAACTCGATGGTAAATCTTACAAAAAATCTAAGTTAATGCAGATTAACCTTAGATGTTCATTATATTCGCGACCTTTTACCCCTCGCTCTAAATTTCCCACGTTTCACCCCGATTCACCCCAATTTTAGGGTTATCTCTTCACGCGGAGTGAGCATCAAAGTAGATCACTTTAGAATTGCTATCATTATTTTATTTTTTTTCATTTTGCAGATTTTTTTTCTTTTTTGTTAAAAATTGTAAAAAAGTGACCCCGTTTCCTGATGAGGTCTCGACACTGTGAACTAGGGTTAACCCCGTGTATTTGTGAAATTCGATCCGGTTACTTTTTTTTTTGTTAGTTTTAGTTTTTTTTTTATTATTGATGGTAGTATTTAAGCAGGTAAACTTACAGTTTCTTGTGAGAAGATGACGGGACTATTTCTTTTTTTGGGTAAAAATAATAAAATAAAGTTTTAATAAATAAAAGATTTATATCTAAGAATTCTTTTTTGCTAAATTTTGACTTAAGAAATTTCGAATTCGAAGGTTGTATATTATTAATAGTTACCTCTAATAATTCACTTAGTATTTAGCGACATAGTTTAGCTTAGTAACACTAGTTTAGTTTAGGATAAGCACAAAAACCCACGAAGAAAAATCATCATGCACTTTTCTTGTGCTTAGAAAGTAATATTATGTTATGTATACAAAAGAAGAGAAATTGTGTGCTGTCAGAAATTACTTTTTCTTTATAACTGAGTCTTTATAAAGCAAATCTTTATTATGAGTATCAAATGTTTTCACATTAATTAATCAAATTCCATGGATTCGCTAATAATTCAAATATTGATGTATCTTATATTTAACTACTTAATAGCCCAATAGCCAAACGATGATCACACTCTACCATTAATAAAAATATCTCATAAATTACGAGATGAAAACAACAGAGTATTTTACTCAACTATTTCTTAATTCAACTTATAAATAATTACGGTGACTATGTAAGGCGCCTCAAAAAGGACGTAAAAATACTTGATAATTTCAAAAAATTAAACAGGTACAGTTCTCGTTAACTGCTACGTCGAATTAATATTAAAATAGACGTCATTAAAGTAAATAATAACAAACAAAACAACATTCTATCATTAATAAATACAATATCGAAGCAAAAACGGGTCGCCGACGGTGTTTCACAGTAAAAAACTACCATACAAGACTTGCATCTGCAAGACTAAAAATAATTTTCAACGTTTAATACAAAAATCGTAATAATTAACTTCGTTACACACCAATAAATTACAATACGAGAAAGAAATGCAACACGATACGCACACATGCGTATGGCCTCGTGTGTACGCACACACGCGTGCGCCGTAGGGCGGGGTGGTCGCGAATCGGACGAGCGGAATTTATCATTTGTTTCAATTTTAGATAACGATTTTTTGAGATCGATATAGTGGTTTTTTTGGTGTTTTATTTAATGAGTATCTCCTTCAATCCGTTTTTTGTTCGATGACATTGTGATGGTAGGTACAGCGAGTTTTGTTTGGTACCTAAATTAATTGTTACCAGGCATGATTTAATTTTACATAATACAATACAAATGTATATAAAATGATAGCACGATAAATGCAAGTCTTTTTTATTAATGCACTATTTAGATTATTCGGTAAAGTTTATCACCTACATTATAACATTTTCTTCATAATTTTGACTACTCTACGTACGATCTCTATAATAATGACATAAGTACCTACCCTCTATGGATAGATTCCATAAAATATTTATAAATAAGCATATTATCAAACTCAAAGAGGAGTGTTTGATTTGGCAAAATTAAAGTTTATATGGAGACACAGTGCAGAAGGCTACAATTCATATCTAATATCAAACTAAGTTTTATGAAATACTGTTGAATCAGACTATAGGGCGACCTCCAGTTGACTGTAATTAATTAAATCACAAAGCATCGACGTTGAAACCACCACAAGTCACATCCCTAGCGCGCCGCCATCACAAATACATTGGTATGATTTATTGTCAACACGGACTACAAGTTGTGTGCGGAGTATCACTGACATTCACACACAGGCCGCGCCGACTGGACCAGGGCTGGCACTCCATCCACATGGAAACTATATCTTCTATACTTATAATAAATCTGTGGAGAGGTCAATTCCAAAATAACTATCAGGGGGTGATTAGGGATCGATACTGATGCCGAAAATGCAATCAGTAAAATTTTTGTCTGTCTGTCTGTCTGTATAAACGTTATAGAAACAAAAACTACTCGACGGATTTTAACGAAACTTGTTACAATTATTTTTCATACTCCTGAGCTGGTTATAGTATACTTTTCATCACGCTACAATCAATAGGAGCAGAGTAGTGAAGGGAAATGTTGGGAAAACGGGAGAAGTTACTCCATTTTGTTTAAACGCGCTAATCTCAGGAACCGCTGGTCCGATGTGAAAAATTCTTTCAGTGTTAGATAGTCCATTTATCGAGGAAAGCTATAGGCTATATATCATCACGCTAAGACCAATAGGAGCGGAGCACCACTATTCCACGCGGACGAAGGCGCTGGTAGAAGCTAGTGAGAAATAAGTGAATGTAGAATATTGTCATAAAACTATCAAAACACCGCCGTGGTGGCCTTGTGGTTAGGTTAGGCTCCTGCATCTCATATCGGACGTATAATTTGTCACTTTTTAAGGCCCAAGTTCACCGACATAATAACGGTCCGATTAACTTAAAACAGCTGTTTACCATAAATTCAAACTTCTAACTTTCGATGGGTAACGTATTATTTAAGATTTTCGTTCCTGAAACGGTCGATTACCAAACCAGGGTTGAACTAGAAGTGGGTAACACGAAAATTCCTGTTTCCTGGTAAAAAAAACCTTTTCGTTTAATGGGCCGATTACGAAACCATTAGTCGGTGAACTTGGCCCTTAGTGTATCTTTGTCATCACTGACTAACGATGAAAGAAAACATCGTGAGGAAACCTGGCCTAAAAAATCTGAAATCGCCAATCCGCCTTGAGCAAGCGTGGTGATCATTGCTCGTGCCTTCTCTGTATGAGAAGAGGCCTGTGCCCAGCAGTGGGACAATTAATAGGCCAATTATGACTCAAACTTTAGTCAAGTTCTTAGGTGTTCTAAACTCGGTCACTCAGGCGCCACATCCAGCGCCAGGCTCCCAATAATGCTCATATTTGTATTCTCAAACTATCTTTAACTTGTTAATCGTGCTTTAATTAACTTAAACCACACTTAGCATAGGTATTTCGAGATACGAGTATACATTTTAAATGGACAATTACTAATCCGGTAAAGAATTAACCGCTATTTTAAGTAATTCTTAAAATGTTACTTATTTTAAGAAAACTTTGGAATGTTGGTTAAGAAATCATAAATACGTTTAGATGTATGTATGTTTGTTATTCTTTCACGCGAAAACTACTGAATGGATTTAGATAAAATTTCGTATGCACATAGTTTATAACAGGGATTTAAACATAGGATACTTTTTATCCTTGATACGGTGGAAACTGCGCGATTCAGCCAGTCAAATATATAAAACAAATTCCACTGAAAATTCTAAAAGTACTGTATAAAAATTAGTGAAGTTTTAATATTTTAAGAAAAGAATGTGCTCATAGTCTAAGCATAAATACTAGTAAATAATCAAGATAATAATAAAGTTATATTTTTAAATGTTTTTTTATATTTTTTTTATAATGAATATTTAAAAATGAAAAAAATATGTGTTAAAAATGAATAAACGGAATAACTAAGTTATAAATCAATTAAGATTGAAGACATATTTGATTAAAGATGATTGTCTCAAATGGCTTTTGTATGTTAGTTCGGCCCCACGTTCCTATTCCAAAAGGACCGGGACTCTGTAGTCCCATGCATGGTAGAGATACAGAAAAGCCATATTTTATAAATAAGTCTTTCCTATGCAAAGATAAGGTTTTAATCTGCCTGAGCTTTTAAAACCCACCGGTGAACTGATCGGCTACACTTGACAGCCCTAAATCCAACCCAGTACGTGATGCGTCGAAAAATGTGCCATTTATGTGTATACCGGAGTTATTACTTGTTCATCAACCTTTTAATTTCGACAATCGCTCGAACAATTAAATGTTTTTAACGTTCGCCAAACAGAATGTTTTATTAGTACAGCTTTTTGCGAAGTCGGTTCATTCTGTAGAAGAATGTTTCGGTATTAGTTTTCATTTTGATTGGTTTGGAGACAAGCTGGGGGTTTTGCTTTGTATGTTGTCTTTTTGTGGGAAAGGATTCATTAAGATTGCCTTATTTTAAATGTTGATGGCCTACCGCACATCTCTTGCAGGAAGTCTAAACTTTTGTGGATGCAACCATTTAAGTATAGTTTTTTTTTAATAACGCGTTTGGGGTGAACTACTTAACACACCCTGATAAAAAGTCTAGCCTTCAGGGTCCCATCTATCTTCCTACCAAATTTAATTCAAATCGGTTTAGCCGTTTTATCGTGAAAGCATAACAAATAAACAAACTCACTTTCGCATTTTACGTAAGGAAGTTCATTATCTGCCTAGCTTTTTCCTAACTATGTTGAGTTGGGCTTCCAGTCTAAACCGGATGCAGCTGAATACCAGTGTTTTTTTTATTATTCTCTGTAAGGAAGTTCAGGATTCTTTATTTTAGTTCAAATTGGCTTATATTTAGACTTACGATTGTAAACACCAAGTTTTATTATTAGGTATCTATGAAAAGAGATACAAAAGCATGTTTGTATAGGTAGGTATATGTAATCACTTGGCAATTTCCCGTGGTTTCACCCGCATTCTAAAGTTACTACTACGCGCACCCAGATAAAAACTATCCCTTTATATTCTACAGCTATCAGTTTATCTTCATACGAAATAGCATCAAAATCGGTTTAGCCGTTTTCCTATTAAAAGGGTAACATACCTAGATAAAGTAAGAGCCACTATTTTAAGTAATATATTTTTTGAATATTTTAGAGTGTTGGTTGTAAAATCATGCTACCTACTAATATTATAAATGCTAAAGTAACTTGATTGGTTTGTCTGTCTGTTAAGCTTTCGTAGTACAACAGGTAAATCCATTTAGATATAATTTAGTATACATAGACTGAACCCTTTGTAAGAACGAAAAAACACGACTTTTTTTCAGGTGCTTCAAGATGCGAGGTCAGCCGTAACCCGGTAACTGGATTGTGGGGGTTAGACAGGCAGTCGCTCCACGTAAAATACTGTTACTCAACTTTTCGCCAATTACACAGGAAGCCGACCCCAACATGGGAGGGAAACACATACCTATAGATAGGGTTCACTTGCCTACAAACTGACGATAGATTACTACATAAGGAATTCTTTTAAAAGATATCATCGCCGCTCACTTACTATGTAACCTAGCCATAAAATTAATTTTGTCCCTTCAAATGCCATTAGGGTCCAGTAACTTAAATAAAAAATATGATTACTAATTAGGTTGAGGTGAGAACTTTAATAAAATAAAAACATTTAATTAAAAATACGCAAGCGTTTAATATAGATAGTTTTATTTAATTATGCGCTGATAATTGTTTTTTCACGGGTCTAAGACCTTTTGTACTTTAATGGTAAGACTATTGGTCGTTTGTTCAAATATGTACCAGAGTAAAAACTATTTCAGGTATATACATTTATTTTCTTGAAAGACACCGACAGAAGCATGTTCAGTCTAATTTAAGACATCATTAAAATAATATATAATTACTTCTTATCCAACAAATGGAGTATGTGAGTGTCATTTTGTTACGCTGTCACGTAAAAATGACTGAATGAATTAGGATGAAATTTGGTACACACATAGCTTACAATGCCTGTGCTTGAAGTATTTTTTTCAGGATGGGCGTGAAACCGCGAAAAATAGCTAGTATTACATGAAAACGAAATCTTGTAACATTGAAAAATAAGGATTTAAAAACTTAGACATGGTTTCAGAATCACGCCTAATAAATAGGTCCTAGGCGGGCGATATGGCACACGTTAGGGGAGGCCTATGTACAGCAGTGGACTAGTGTTAGATAGGCTGATGATGATGATGATGAAATAGGTCCTAAACGGAACTGTCGTTAAGCGAATGCTAAGGTAGGTATACCTCTGCTTATCCCCTCGGTGACATAGCCGTGATGTTATGTGGACTCTTATCTTGTAATTGTAATACAATATCAAACGCACAGTTGACATTGCAAATTGTTCAGATAAGCCTACGCATTTCGGTATCTAGAAGATAAAATAAGTAGTGAGGTATAGCACCAGATAGAATAAGGATAATATAGCAGTAATACGATATAAGTACTCAAGCAAGAGGAGCTCTAAGTAACAGCCGCACGGTTCGACCGATCAAAAGTTAAGCTGTGCTTGGCGCGGTCGGTCCGTAGATGGGTGACCATCCTTGTCATAGCGAGACTACTCCGTGCCTCGGAAAGCATGTTAAGCTGTTGGTCCGAGTGTCATTTGTAGATCTTTGACAGTCCTTATGGGTCAGAAGCCAGAAAGTCTTACAACCAGTTCTACCAAAGGGTATCGTGTTACCCAGTACCTGGGTTGTGGAGGTCAGATAGGCAGTCGCTCCATGTAAAACACCGGTAATCAGCTGCATCCGGTTTAGACTGGAAGCCGACTCCAATATAGTTGTGAAAAGGCTGGGCAGATGATGATGACGATATAAGTAGGTACTCAACGTTGCAATCACCCACGGAAGGAATTATTATGGGGAAAATTGAAGTTCAGTTATTTTAAGTATTTAGGTATTTGAAATTAAAATAAATCTATATCTATACTTATAATAAATCTGTAGAGAGGTCAATTCTGTGCATGAAATATATTTCCAAAATAACTATCAGGGGGTGATTAGGGATCGATACTGATGCCAAAAATGCAATCAGTAAAATTTTTGTCTGTCTGTCTGTCTGTCTGTCTGTATAAACTCTATAGAAACAAAAACTATTCGACGGATTTTAACGAAACTTGGTACAATTATTTGTCATACTCATGAGATGGTTATAGTATACTTTTCATCACGCTACAATCAATAGGAGCAGAGCAGTGAAGGGAAATGTTGTCATTTTGTTTAAACGCGCTAATCTCAGGAACCGCTGGTCCGATTTAAATAATTCTTTCAGTGTTAGATAGTCCATTTATCGAGGTAGGCTAAAGGCTATATATCATCACGCTAAGACCAATAGGAGCGGAGCACCACTATTCCACGCGGACGAAGTCGCTGGCAGAAGCTAGTAAATAATATTTGTATAATATTTTTCTTCTTATAATGTGGGCATTTTTGGCTACCCCGGTTACTGTCTTTATAGCTGGCAGTTGTTGTAACAATTCCATGTCAGAGCCCGTCAGGCGGATTTCAGAAAACTCTGACACTTGGGCTTGTTAGGTTGTTACGTTTATTATATTAAAAAGGTGAAAAGGGATTATTATTAAAAAAAATACGAGACCAAAAAAAAACTAGATTAAATTAATTTTCAATCTTTCGTGTCTGAGAGGGAGATCGCGCCATCGAGAATTCTTATAAACAATAATAATTGACCTTCAAAATAAAAGAAAAACACTACTCTGAAAAAGAAAAAACGCAAACAAAGCGACTGAAAATAATACTCGTATAATGTATGTGTAAATAAAATTATGTAGTCATCCAAAACTCTTTAACAATAAATCAACTGAACCACCGCCCACAATTTTTAGGGTTCCGTAGTCCGACAAGGAACCCTTATAGTTTCGCTCTGTCCGTCTGTCTGTCTGTCTGTCTGTCTGTCTGTCTGTCTGTCTGTCTGTCCGCGGCATAGCTCCGTGGTTTTTGTTATTAGAAAGCTGAAATTTGGTATAAATATGTATATTGATCACGCCGAGAGAGTAGTAAAATAAAATTTTGAAAAATATTTTTTTTTAGGGTAGCTCCCAAACATGTAAAGTAGGGATGAATATTTTTTTTCTCGCGTACCCCTTCGTGTGGGGTATCGTTAGATAGGTCTTTCAAAAATATTATGGATGTGTGAAGACCATTTTTCAGTTAAGCGAGCCATTTGCGAAATATCTAGATTTTAAGTGAATTTTTTTGTTCGATACGAGTTACCCCCCCCTCTAACTTTTGAATGGCTGTACCTAGAAATTTGAAAAAAATCACAGACGTAGTACATGTAATGAAATTACAAGGAAAACTATCACGGCTAAGTAGGCTTAATCGGTTACAGAGCTATAGTCGACTAACTAACTCCTACTACGGAACCCTACTGCGCGTGGCCCGACACGCACTTGGCCGGTTTTATTCTAAACACAAAACAAGAACATATTAATACAATTCGTCGCTGAAAAATCTAAAAATCTTCACCGGTCATGCGTTTATCAAGCGGCATCCAATCACAATAGAATCGGGTGCGCACGCGCTGACGGACACACACCGCGCGCCAAAATAACCGGTGACATTTTCACGCGTTGGGAATCGAACTATATACTGTGTGATATGCGACGCAATTACGTACTGTGGTTAATGTGCTTTTGTTTTGTTGATTAGATTTTAGTGTTGTGGTCCAGTGACGGTTTTTTTTTTAAATTAATTGTGACTTCCGGGTACCATGACTTATTTGTTATCAGGAACTTATATCCTAACATATTTTTTTTCCTGATAGAATAAATAAACGGTATGTCTTTACAATGAAAAATTTAAATGTAGAAATCAATTATTTTGTTAGCAGCGAGTAAGCTCTACTTTCGAAAATAATGTAAGATAAGATAAGATAAGATTCATTTATTTATAAACATGAGTAAACATACAGAAGCATGCAAGATCTTATAACATTAGGGTAGGTGACAGTCATGTTTGGCCTTTTAGGCGTATAAATTTAGTAATTTTACAATAGTAATGTCAGGTACAAACAGTCAATTTTACTAGAAATGTGTGAGTAGTCATAATATGTCAGCTAAAGAATATACAGTCAATAAAAATATAGATGAGTGGGTAGTTACAATTTGTCAGTTAGAAAATCCTTACTGTCGTAGTAACACTTATCCGCTAATAGTAAAATTAAATTTTGAAATTGATCGTTGTAGAAAATAATAAAAAAATATTTACGACAATTTATACCAACCACAAGGTACGTCAAGGCATTTTGTATCAAAAACTTATTAGTAATTTATATTTTTTTTTCGCAATATTTTTTTTAAATTGATCATTGTAAATATATATATATTTTTTTATTAGTTTAGTCAACTGCATAGGATTTCAAACAGCAATAAAGAGGAGATGGATAGCTAAGATGGATCGCAGCCAAAGTTGTAATGCGGTCAGAAAAGAAGAAAAAATCAATCGAGCAAGCTTCAGTGATGAGCACGTTACACACGCTCCAACACGTAGGAGTGATGGGTTAGCTAAGGAACCTACCGTTAAGTCGAGGAAAATTGTCACTGATGATGATGATGACAAAGATGGTCACCCATCTACGGACCGACCGCGCTAAGCGCAGTTTAACCTTCGATCGGTTGAACTGTGCGGCTGTTACTTAGCCACGAGCTCCAGAGATATTCGCAAAAGTATAAATTAAATGATAAAAAGTTTGGTGCATCCGGCCGTAAAAAATTATCAGGTGCAAAAAAGAAGTTAAGATAGGTCAGTTTCTAGACAGAATCTAAGCTGTAGACTAGACAGTCTACATCTATGTTTGTATATAAGTCTGTTTGTCACAACAATGCTGTGACGCTGAGATGTTCTGCATTAATGAGTCATTGCAATTGAAATCATATTGACTTCCTAATAAGGTACTAAGTTGATTTACCTGTAACTTGGATTTTGACACGTTTTGAAATAATAATTAAAGACTAACATCTTATTCATAATATCGCCATCTGTCATAGGAGCCTCTTAGCTATTGAACTGTTTGGTCTCTTTCTGTCAAACTTTATTTTGACTTGACAGATAAGGGCGAAATAGTTTGATAACTAAAATAGGTTTATTTTAGCGATTGTCTTTAATGAATAAGATTGTTAAAAATTATCCCCAGACTAAATCGTACTGGATGGCTAGGCCCCATTCTTTGGGCTATAGTCCTTACAGATTCTTACTATGGATTCTTCTAAGTATAAACAATTTAACCCTTAAAAGCAATCAGCGTTTAGATAAAAAAAATATAATTCGAAATTTTTGGTAACTTTTATCTTTTAATAAATGATAAATGATGATGATGATAAATGATATTTATTTTTGCAAGTATGTTATAAAATAACACTTTTACACGTCAAACATATTTTTGTTTATAGCTAGGTGAGGCCGGTGTTTCCTATCTGACTACCTTGAGAAGAAACACCGAAACAAACTCAAGGGTCACAGTCTCTTTTAACGTCCAGACATTTAATAACCATTGCAATATGGGAAAACAATGCAATGTGGACTCATGTCTGAAATGACCTTTTAAAGAAGGAGCCATACAAATTTGAGTGGACCTGTCCAATCAATGACACGCAAGTGTTGGTCTTCGTTTAACTCAACAGCAACTTAGGAGCTTAACAATCCAACGAACGATACCATCAGAGAGGACATTTTTTATCAATAAAATATGAAACGTATCGATAGCACTAAATCATATAGCTAATTATTTCTGTCTTTTTAAATAATTTGTCGTTGTAAGGTTAAACTTCGCCGTCACTATTTTTTTTGAGTTAATTACATATTCGTAATCAAATTCTTTTCCTGATTCCAAATATGTATATGTAGGTAATATAACTCAATATAAAAAAAAAAAATTACGGCCTTTTTCTTATGACAGCAGAATAGAGGTGTAGAGTCTAAAATCTACCTTCAATATAATTCAAAAAAATAAAAATAAAATAAAACCTTTAATGAATTGTAACTAAAACAGTGTGTATAGGTAGTTGTAAGCAATTATATTGTCATTAAAAGAACTTATGTCCTCTTATAATGGACAAAAAAATAAACAAAAAAATTTTAAGCTGTACATAGTACATGCTACCAACTTAGATTTTAAAGGTCTAATGTTACGAAACTAGTAGCTTTGTACTATCCATTGCTGTACCAACTCCCAAGTTACGACCACTACAGAACAGATGTTATCTGAGCAAAAACAAAAAACGCAATGCAAGACAATACCGCGGTTGCGCTGAGCGACACGGCAATATGTCGAAGGTCAGCGCGCGTATTTCAAACATGCTCCAGTTTTAAAAGACTTTAACAAAAAATCATCCGCATTGTCGAGCTTACAGTTAACCCTAAACTAAAGACCCTTTCTTAGTTTTTTGGCAGAAAAAAACGCCGAGCGGAGACGGCGGGCACGGCGCGACTTATTCGTGGCCGGGCGGCTGTAGCGCGCGGTCGCACCTCTATCACGTCACGCACGTTTCCAGGAGCGCGGGAAAACTCGCGCCAACAACCCGCACTAAGGTTTCCATCTTTAAAAATAATCCACCGAAACGCATTCGAAGAATCGATTATTTTCGATAACACAGTAACGCGGCCGTGTTTATTATTATGATTCGTACAAATTAAACCGTGTATTGTTTTAAATATTTCGACATTGTCGGAATTCTATTGTGTGACTCTTAATTGTTTAATGTTTTGCTTAATCTAGGGCTTTGTCGAGATGAATCCGTTTGGGTTTACATTTTTGTCGTGATATAAACAATTGATAATTTCGCGGAGGAGTCGAGCGTGGTTTTTATGAATGTTTTTGCGTATCGGTCGGTGGTGGGGGAAGGGTGGGGCCTCCGTTGACTCGTCCCTCTCCTAGCCAGTATTTTGATTTAGTTTCCGAGTCTTACGCAGATGTGGCAATTTTTTCAGTCGCGTGAGTAATTCGCGCGCGGCTGTTACATTTTACGTGTTTCGGACGATTATTTTTATTTAGTTTCGACTTGTCGCGAACTTGGTATTGTAACTTTTTTATTTCAGGTGACTGTAAATAAAAGTTAGTACAAAAGACATAGATTTGTTATATAAACTGTGTTGTCAAACTGTGGTCAGTTTGTGTGTGACACTATGGATTTATGGTGATAAACAATAGTGACATTGTGCATGACCACCGCTGTTTTGTCGAGTTCATTTCAAGTTTGGATGTCTTAATTTAAGGTAAGATTGTTATTTGTTTCACTAAAAATAATAACACGGTTTTTTTTATTAAAATGTGCAACAAAATAATAAAGTGTAATAAGAACGTCTTCATTTGAGGGTTAATTTTTGTTTTCATGAACGGATAAACTTTTTAAAATGTTGATTGCCTTTGCAAAACTTTTTTTGATTTTTTTTTTGTTATTATTATTTTGTTGTGCATTTAATACCTATGTAATAATTAGCGAAGTATTTTAATAACCTAATTATGCTTTGGCATTCACAGTTATAATAAGCATTGCAGTTTATTTATATAAAAAATAACATCAGTGAACTCGTTTAAGTTTTTTTATATACAAAAACTGTAATATTTATTTCATATAAACCTTTTTTAATAATAACATGTGAATCAGCTTGCAATCCGTCTAACATAACATATAACCATATTATTAAAACTAACATAAATTAATCTTTAACGTTCATTCTACCAATATCTTAAACTAACTAACAATCAATTAATTATCTACAACAAAAATCACAACACAACAATAATCTCTCAAAATCTTATAAGATTCCATACAAACTAATTTTAATTCTAACACAAAGTTCATACAATCTGCTCACCCCCTTTTTCTCAGCATGAACATATAAGATATGTATCTCAAGATGCTGGAACGTGCATTTTTTCCCTTATCTCAGCAATCGAGATCAGATACTAAGAACATCTAGTAACATAGGTCATAGGTCGCGTGGTTAGAAGATCAACCTTAGACCGACTCTGAAGCGGGTACGATTCGCGTTTGACGTTGAACATACTTACTTATATATATATACTAACTAATATTATAAATGCGAAAGTAACTCTGTCTGTCTGTCTGTTACGCTTTCACGCCAAAACTACTGGACCGATGTAAATGAAATTTGGTGCAGAGATAGAATAGACCCTGAGGAACAACATAGGCTACTTTTTACCCGGATGCGCTAAGTAGTTCCCTCGGGATGCGGGTGAAACCGCGGGAAACAGCTAGTATATATGTATATATATATATAATATTATAAATACGAAAGTAATCCTGTCGGTCTGTTACGCTTTCATGGTAAATAAGAATGGAGGCAGTTTGAAACCTATAAACGACATAAGATAGTTTTTATACCTATATCTAGGTGCGTGGAGTAATTCCTTTAAGATGCAGGCGAAACCGCGGGAACTGTCTAGTATACATACATATACACTGAGTAATTGAATTCACTGTTTCCCCGAAAGGAAAATTTCTAAAGAATTTGCTCATCAAAATTAAAATATTAATAAATTATAATTAGCAACCCCGGACAACTCCTTAAATGTCATGTTTCATTATTATCATTATCAGCCTATATATTGTCCCACTGGGTACAGGCCTCTTTTCATACATATACAATAGTAATTAAATATTAGTTTTTAAATGAGTCTTAAAGATTACTAGTGATATGTTGGGTTTTTAATGAGTGCAACTGAGCTTAACCTTTTGAGGTAAACTGGCGTGATGTTATGGTAATATTTTAAAGGGGGTTTGAACTTGCAATTTCGGTTATTAAATTGCAAATAATCAATTTATTTATAAGTTACTTGCATTATAAAACTCTTATGCTAAGTTTACGTTGTGTCAGAAATTGTGACACAAATATCAGAATATATTTTTATGCTGTACATTTCAATAGTTTTTGGCGATTCGGCTGTCGTGACACAATAAATGTCATAAAGTTAACACACAGACACTCACTGTATACACTGAGTGTACGACGTATGGTGTCGTAATGAAAACCTAACTTAAAAGTTATACGCTGATTTCTTAAATAGTTAAAATTAATTATATTTGGGACAATAATTTTCTATAACTAGCTTTACTTTCGCATTTTCACCCACATTTCCGTAATGAATGTACTATTTACTCTTCAAACACTGGTATAATAAATTTAGTTTTATCTCAGTGAAATAATTTTTAGAATCTAATTATGAGTAGGCAGAGGGAATCTAGTTCGTAATTTAGATCTGGATATTGGCCCTATACTCTCTCACAAAGTTTAAAATAAAAAAAATCTTTATATTGTAAGGAGATAACAAAAGTAACAACATATAGTAATTATGTATATTCACGCCATATTATAAGTAGAAGACAAGCAGTAACACCGCGGATTTTACCGCGACAAACTTCACAGAACTTTTATACTTATTTCAAAACCGCAGCCCATAAATAAAGTTTGTTTAAGTAGTTAACTGTAATAATACAACTATATTCACCCATTTAACTACAAAATAGATATTAATTGACAATATTTTACCTAATTATTGTAGAAATAAGGCTTGAATCATACGAATTGAAATAAAAATATGATGACGTTTTCAATGTTTCGACATAGCTTTAGTTAACTTAATTCCATTAAACTTAGGTATTGATTTATTATTGACATAGAACTTAAGTTTATTGTAACATTATTTGAACAGTGTTGTGTAATAATCTAGTAATTAACGGGGTTTCTTAAACGTATGTATATTAATAAACAAATAAATAATATAATAAATCAACACTATATTCTTATTAGTAGATATTTAATTTGATATTAGGTATCCAATTTATATGTCTTATAATATTTTATATACTAAACTGACCTCATATAGTTTTGTAACTTAATTAACAAAAGTTTAATTTTAAGTAATTAATTTCGAGTGTAAAATGTTACTTAACTTGAATAGATATTTTAAACTTTTTTATTGCGATTGCTTTAAACTTTAAAGTATATGCATTAGAATTAGAAATGTAAAGTTCATACTATCAATAAATCAAAATAATTATATTTATATTCTTGTAGATCAAATTAATTATTTCTATTCATTAATTACATGAAGCATATAAATCATACTTAACAGATAGGAACTTATTCGTTATAATTAAACCATTGATGTTGTACGACTTAGCACTTGACACGACATGACAGTTGAAATAACCGAAAATAATTATTATACATCTTAGTCAATATTGTTATATTAATTAAATATATTTTTTAAATAATAGATATGATAAAAACTATTTAAAATATATCTGTCTAGTTCTTTGATTCTCTACTTCATCTATTTGTAGTAAGTGTGACTCTTTCTTTTATTCTTTTAATTACTATTATTCAATGAGTATTTAAGCGTTTAATCAATCTTATAATAGAGAATAAAATATCTTATAAGTCATAAAAAACAGCCAAAATATAAAAGTTCACAAAAGCGACGGGCGCGACATTTTTATAAAATTAAATTAAGTTAATACGCAAAACCACTATTATATTATTCTATGCAAAAAATAATAATTCCTAAACTTACTAAATCACTTAAGAAATAATCCTAATCACTTATCAAAAGTCAAGTATAAAGATTTATTATTTATTTGCCTGTAATGTTATATAAATTATGTAAGTTCTTATATAACTTAAACGCTAATAAACCCGTCCAATAATATTATGTTAATAATCATTTGTCTAGAAACCACAAATTTTAATATAAATCCTAAAATAACAAGTACCTAACGTTGATTTTCTGGAGATCCGTGTGACCGACAAAAAACGCTAAACCAATTTTATTTTGAATAAAAAAATTGTTAGAATTCGCAGGATTCAAAAAGTTGTACCTACTACTATCGAATATTGTTTAAAAAACCTAATCACTATATAACAATAGTTTTGAAAAACTACAAAAAAATAATTAAATAGAAAAATAACAAAATATATTTACGTCATTGATAACTATATTTTTATTATAGGCTAGGCTATTGGAAAAATTAGGCACAGAATATCTAGACAATAGGAATTCAATTCAATAGTCTATACAGAAAAGTTTTAAAGATTATTTTGGCAAGGCACTATGATTGTATTTGGCAAGCACTTAATATGTTGAAAGAAACATTGTAGCCGACAACAGTATTAGACTTACGCGATGAAAAATATCTGCATCGACTTGTCTTGTAACATTTTAACTTTAAGAATTTCATTGATATAACTTTTATTAACGTTAATCCATTGTTTAATATTCCACAGATGTAGGCCTTTTTCAAATCCTAACATTACAAATTTTGTAATCTATTTCTCCTAACATTTGTTTGTTAGATCAATTAATTAAAAAATATTATTATCGTTTAAAAAATAAAGTACATATTGACAAATTAGAAAACTAGTAAATTAACTAAAAACAACTTAAATGACGACATTAAAACTCTAAACAGATTCAAATTAGATTCTACGGAACCGTATTACCATAAATAAGGTAACGCCTTATTAGTTTTTATTAAAATTCCGCTGTTTTTGCGATAATTCTCAGAAACGCGCCGTTTTAGAACGAGGAAAATCCCAAAAATGTATTCGATGTGTTTGTTTGTTTTTCTAATAAATTCTTATATGTGTATTCCTAGTATTATTATAAAAAAAACTGTAAATTAATTAGACGCATGTTGTTAAATGACTAGGCGTGCGTGTTTTTCTACTAAAGTATATAAAACGATATCATTATCATCATCATCAGCTTGTACATTGTCCCACTGCTGGGCACAGGCCTCTTATCTTACAGACAAGGCATGAGCATTGATCACCACGCTTGCTCAAGGCGGATTGGCGATTTCAGACTTTTTAATTCTAGGTTTCGTTACGATTTTTTCCTTCATCGTTAGTCAGTTACGTCTAAGATATACTTAGAAGTACATACGACTTTATAAACCATATTAGAAAAACCATAACCAACTATTAATAACATTTAAAGGTTTGTGTCTAAACGAGCATTAAATATAAATAGCGTTTTTCTTTTATTAATTGGCATTTTCACAATTTCAAATTCCTTAAAAAAATGTAACAGTCCATATAGAAATTGTTGGTGTTTTCCATTTTGTCAGCAATTAAATATACTCACAGAATATGCTGATGCAATATGTCACAAGTCGCTTATGTTAGTCATAATTATTTCAACCCTATATGTCTATATGAATTTATTATCTATTACCCGCGTGATATATGGTTGACAAATCATAAATTATCAATTTAATTATTATTTTATGCAACACATCGCCAAACATCAGTTGCATTGCAAATAATGCAAGCCTCCAAAAGTGTGCTATGAGAAAAAATCGTCCTCAAAACAACGGATAAGGTCGTTCGTTCCGTTCATTCGGTCAGTCATTCATTCACTCATCGGTCAGGATTTCGACCGGAAGTGGCCCTTATCAGGCGGCGGAGGTGACGTCACTAGCCACGAGCACAATCAATGTGAGCCGAACGTGATTGTTATATAAATAAAAGATATTTTTTTTCTTTAACTTCTGAGTAAAACAATGCGAAACGGGAACTGTTTGAGTTTACGCAAGATAAACAACTTGTAAATGTAAGAGGAAGTTATAATTATGTTAATGTAAGTCAACAAACAATTTAACATCTAACATTATGAATTTCAGTTGCAACTAAAAATAATTAAGTATGCCGCGTCCGACGAAATGGTTAATTAATTAATATTTTTAGTGGGCAACACTCGTAAAGTTCGTATAAAACATCAATGGGCGGCCATAGACACGGCGATAACGTTCGAACTTCGAATACTATCACGCCGCTTACTGGAAACATGTACGTGTGTCATATATTACCCCCCATTGTAATTCCGAGTGGCTTTCCAATAAAAAATACATTTCCTAATTTACTCGAGTCGACGTAAGTATTGTGTACGAACAATGGATCTGACTCACGTCACGTGATTCATTCAAATATCGAACGCTTAAACGACATCGATAAAAGTGCTCGATTTTCAAAAAGTTCCGAATGTATTCAACTGCGGTCGATTTTGAATTTCGAAATAATAATTATGGTTTATTGAGCGAATGGCGCGGTTTTCAATTATAGAGTTCATTTTTTAAGAAAAAGGTTATATATAAGTACCTATTTATAATTAAGTTTTAACAGATTTGTATTTTATTACCATCGCGAAATATTTATAAAGTACTTTAAAAACTGCCAACTAACAGTACCAGTGTGTTAAAATTTATTTGGACAAAAACTTTTCTCCCGAAAAGTTACTTCAGGTCTAATAAGTTTTTCTACGTCTAACAAGGAAACGAGAGAATACAAATATCAATATTAACTGTTTAAACAACTGGTTATAAGTTTGTAATGTTGATTTTTAATTAGTCTTACAGCTACTACAATTAACACCAGCTGTAATGACATTTGTCTATCTGGACAAAGATTAAAAGTTTCAAAGTACTGTTTGTGAAATGAAATGCTTATTTCCTGTAAAGTACACATTCAGCTGAAAAAGCTTTTCTTCTTGCAAAAAATAAATTTTAATTCATTTGTTCTATTTCTTGCTCTTTAAATCACATTGGGATTTCTATAAAATTTATATACTTATCTGATATAAAACCAAAAAAGAGTAAAATATATTTCGAAAATAGAAATGTCGAAAAATTATTCAGCATCTAAGTGTATTTTTTTTAAGTTCACTATCAAATTGTGAGGTAGTTAAATTTTTTTTTTTCTTCTAGCTTTCGTTAAGTTTAAAGTGTATTGGCTAAATACTATATTAAAATAATCGCTTATTAAAATACTTGCGACTTACCATATCAGGTAAAAAATAATTGTTTCAACTACAATTAGTTCAAGTGAGCTAATAAAAAGATAGTATTTTTCTAGCCTATTGTTTTAACCCCTCCTGTTAAATTAAACTTGTTACTAAACTTTTTTCTAACAATGAAGTACTTATCTCATATCAATAATTAAACATGATGGATTTTAATTACTTAATATTATGTTATTATGTATGTGTAAACAAAATATCACAATTTTATTAAAATGAATGACAAACAAATAGAAAATACTGTAAGTTACATTACACTTTAAGTTTAAAATAAAATAGATTACTTTATTGATAAAAAAGAACTTACAATTTGAGTTTAGTCCAAATTTTTAGTTTTTTTGTGTATGGCATCTCGTAGGTCAACCTAGAAGGTTGTCGACTGCTTAACCGGGCTTGACCAAATTTTTAGTCTATATTTTTTAATAGGCGGGTGCCTTGGCTTCGAATGGGTGCGACCAAATTTTCAAATCTACCGGTGGGTTTTCCAGAAACTTTTCTCGATTAAAATTCACTCTTACTATTTTACAAACACGATAAAAATACCTGCCAAATTTATAGATAGAAAATAGCTAGGTAATGAAACTACAAACATACTAATATTTATATAACAGCCTTATAAATCTAAAGTACTTAAGTTTTCCGTCCTTAAGCAGTGTACCGACTGTCTGTCTGTCTGTCAAGTCAACTAACAACCATTTAAGGGGTATATTAACCAGTTATGGGCGCAAATAGCCAATTTATTTATTGATCGATTCTAATTCGATACTAAAATGGAAATAAATATATGTGTTTATACGTTTTTCTGGATTTCTTTCTAGGTTTGAGTTTCGATGGGGCTGTTAAATTTGAATTGAATGACTTGTTTGAAAATTAGTTGGTTCCATGGTGCCATGTTTAACAAACTTACAAGCCTGTTGACAGAATAAGACTAATTATTTTTAAATTGATGTGATAATATCGTTGTTTTATGTTTTTGTTGTATAGACTTGGGTTGGTGTTAAGTTAGCATTTAAAAATTTTAGGGAACCCGGTTTTATTTTGACGATATGTCGTACAAAAATTACACTTACTTGCCCGAATATAATGTCAGTATAAGTCGTCAAGTTTTCGGCAATATTTTACGAATGCCGATATTTATGTAACCGCCAATAAAAATGCAAATGAATGCAGTCTATAAATAAATAAACGACACATAAACCTACATTAATTCGCGTTATCAACATCGTTACAGATAAAATTAATTAATTCATTTCCAACTTTATTGTAAGCACGTGTCGTTAAAAATCAACACCAATAATGTAATGAGACAAATATTATTATTATACTTTGTATCGAAATAATTAGATTTTGTCGTCGCATAATTATCATAATAAACGGACACATTGCAAAATCGTGCATTCTCCACAACCCTTTCTTACAGTATCGCCTTTCCGCTCTTCATATATGCAATACCCGTAAACCAATTAGCGAACCATTTTCACCCTTCATCCTTTCAGATAAGATCCACATTTCCCTAAGCAAATATTTTCAAGAACACAGCTGCGCTTTCATACTACAAGCAGACAAGGACTTTATTTGTAAGCACATAAGCTTCCTTTTGTCTTGTGAAAAAGTAATCAATGAGGCACTCGCGATGAAATGCGAAATGGATTATTTTTTCAAAAATGGAATTAAGAAGAGACAATAACGTTCATTGTTTTTAAAGATGGCGGACGGGACGGGCTCAAATATGAGATTATTACTTGTGTGTTTCGCTTATGATAATTTTATAGCCCACAAAGGCACAAAAGCGAGTTTATTTTAATGCGAAATTATTATTGTAGTTGTGTATTACGAAAACGGAAATCCATCTTGTTATTCCGGTTGCTAACAAAAAAGCTATGCTATGAAGTGAGTGTTTGAAAACAGGAAACGCGGTGTTGAGCTTCTTTCTCCGTTCTAAACTTAAATTAAAACACGTTTTTATAAAAATAACATTATTTTTCGCTAACTGGCTCTATGAACTAGTAGGATATTTTTTTTATATGATCTTGAAATTTTATAACCATTTTAAATATTTAATTTTTATTGCTTGATATAGTTTTTTTTAACATATAGCTTTACCTCATACACCTACCAATTTAGTTACAAGCCAATTCGTTTTAATGTTTGTAAAAATAATTAACTTCTATAACTCAATTTGGCAACATTCTAACAGGTGGCCATTTTCTTGATTATTTTTATCAAGATACTGGTCTAGTGAAATACCGATGCTATTAAAAAATAGTTAAATTGTACTCCTGCCCAAAGTTCCAAATTCAAATAAATCCTCAAAAACAAAACAACTAGTGATGTCAACATAAAATCGACTAAGTACTGGCATCTGGCAGCTGCGATATAGATTAGTGACGTGTCTCATGCTTCCAGAAAGCTGAATAGTGTAGCGAGTAATTTAAATAGAGCGGTCCCTCAATTGGGGTTAATTCTCGTGTTTAAGGAATATGTGAACGTTTAATTATGAGGACGTGAGGACGGCACCAAGCGATATGGCGCAACATATTTTGAATGATTCAATGATCGATTTAGGGTCTACACTATTTATATTGGAACAATTTTTATTAGTCAAAAAATATTTATGGTTTCATATTCCAATGATGTAAGAATCTATCAGAATTGGAACAGGTTTTTATTTAGATATACGTGTTAGTACTTTCCATGTTTTAGATGCAAATAGTATTTGTACTTCTTGGTTTGAATGAAAAGGCTGCGTATTTGAATATGTAACAAGACCCAAAGCTCGAATGTTAAGAGAAACCACACCCAAGAAACACAATAAAATCAATTCGCTCTCCACCAAATAGTTTCGGGCCGTTAAAAACTTTCAAATCAATCCGGAAACTTCAAATTCTAATAACATAAAGAGCACGTTTGCTATCTACTTACATCACAAGAGTCGTTTCGACTTTTTACCGAATCGTGATCCAACTTTTTGTGGAGAACACATATTCAGATGTGTAATGACCAATCTCCGGGCGTCGAACAAAAAAAACGTAAGAGATCATTCGAGGCATTAATGCATCAGTTACTAAACCGTCAGACGCATGCTCATGCGCATCCTTAACGCATTCATAATAAGAACAACAAGTTCCATTTTCAAACGGACGAATTACAAACACGGGGAGCGTTCGAATGTAGCTTTCGGTTCATATTCAAATTCGTGTTTTGAAAATAGAACGGGAATGATTCTTTATGATCCGCCCGTGAGTAGGGATGATTGATTTTTTAGTTTCAAAAGAATCGACTGTGCTTTAGTTTTAAGCCCGGCGAGTAACTAAGAATTATTATGACTCGGTTCTGGCTTTACAAACATTGTAACTTATTTTGAATACATTGATTAGGTACTTTCTAAAGCAGATAATCGATTAGACTTCTTAAATAATCGACTATTCGTTAAGTTTATTGGCTTGGTTGTATCGATTTGTCTCGTGTTGTTGATTTGATGATTATAAGTTTATTACATACTCTTAGTAGCGTGTAGGAAGTGTATAAGTAAACAAGTGCTTTAGGCAGCCATAAAAAATAATATCAGATGCCAATACTTATTCGCGTTGGTTACGTAATTTGATGATTGATCGATATTTTTAGTTGTGTACATGATTTCCGTTTTATTTTAATAATAACGTGTTATTAGTCTTCAACAGTTTCGCAAGTAAAAAATCAGTCTGTTGACTATTAGTCTGCAGAATTCCCATCACTATTATATTCTTAAAATCTGACTCAGTATGACGAGTCCCGTCATCTGATACGAACAGGAAATTAGACAAATACCACGAAAACATTCACAATTCGGACAAAAAGTCCGACACGCAGAGACAACCTAATTGTCCGCCATCACTACCAATTAATGGTAATAAAAAAAAATCTGCTCCACAAGCACGGGGGCGGTCTTGACACGCAATAAATTCTTTATACATTTTTAATTAAGTTCAAAACATTGTAGATACTAGTCCACATAGCTCGGGGTCAACAGACTTAGGAAACATAACTACCATTCTAACTTGACCCCTCTTCAAAAACTTTATCTTTGAAAGAGCGGGCACGGCTGTAATGGACTAGCCCGGTCCTCACGCAGCGTGGTCACCCATCAATCAATGGGATCATATCGCCGCCGAAACCAGCCAGCTACGTCTAACATTATGATTTTATAAGTTTGAGTAATATTTTATTTAAATTTTCGGTTGATTGAATGTTTCGGTTCGGAACGCTGCGGTTTTACGAGTTTAGAAATAGAAAAGACTCGACTAAATAGCTAATGATTAATATTATTAAAATGTAGGTACTTCATATATTTGCAATTCTAATACACGTACGGAATACAGTAATAAGAAGTAGAACTCAGTAAGTACGATAAAAAAAAATAACGAAAAAATATGATTTGTGTAAGACATGTTCCAGCGACCGCGCCATCCATCTCGTTCGATATTTGAATACGTTCTTCGAATTTGGAACACCGGCCAGTAATATGAACTTAGTTCGTTTCGTTTTTCAATTGCTTCACTTTATATTTTGAATGTGGAACGTCGGTAGATAAAAATGTCGTTGCAAAGTTAATACGGAACACGCGTGAATTTAACTATTTTAGCGTCTAGACATTTTTAGTGGACAATAAATTGTCTAGCCAGTTGTATTGTCATGGTATCTTATATGAAAGGTGTGATAGAGAAATCGCGATTCTGTAATTCTGTGCGCGTTCCGTGTTACGTAAGTTGCGGTATTGTGTATGCTGCTAGATGTGCGCACGCGCCAACTTCACGTACTGGCAATAAGGCACGCGGGGTGGCCGACGCATTCTTTTACGAACTACCAGTTCATAGATGAAAAACGTACCATTTGACTCTATGATGATATTTCATATGTTTTCAGCTGTTACAGCAATTGACAAAATGAAGTTTTACAAATATAATATTTTTGTGTTCATGATGAATAGAACTTAAAAAAAGTTTTACAAAAAAAAAACTATTTGTGAAACTTTTTTTAAGTTTCTTTTCTTCAATTTCAGTGCACATTTTTTCCACTAAGCTGTAAATTATGAAAAAAGTCGACTACACAGGACACCAAATATAAATTTTAAAGACAGCATCCAACCGCTTTCTTTAGACAAATTAGACACAATCTCCATACATAAGTTGATACTTAGAGGTCACATCTTAAGACAATGCTCAATGAACGAGGAGGGGGGAGGTGCTAGACCTCAGCGGGGGGGAGAGAGGTGTAATTATTCGCCGCTAGCTCGCGACCACGCCCGCCATTGTGGCTTAAACATGGGCTTCAAGACTTAGACTTCGAAGTCGTTGACGTGCCTTATGGGACTCTTATGGTGTCGAGGAATATGTTTACAAGGTGTAAACTAAGTTTTGTAAATAAAACTTGAAGCTTTTTTAAAGAGCTGTGTATTACGTTGGGTTTGTTTTTCAGGATTGATTTTTAATGGATTATTTTAAGTCTTTTTCCTATAAGGATATAGCGTAGATACTTATCATATTGGATAGAAAAATATGCTTCTTAATGTAATTAATGAAACAAGCGGCTAAATAAATAACTTCAGAAATGATTTAAGCAATAAACAGACGTACAAGATTATTAAAACAAACCAGACAAATTACATTATGCCCAAACGAAACACTTAAAAACTCCATAAATAAACTAAAAACATTAAAGAAGAGGATTATCCTACAATCACGCGGAACCCTAAAATATGAACCATCCATCCGTCTGCCTGAAACACATCAATATAACTTATCTGGCTGGAAACCACTCAAAACATCTATTTTTAAGCTAAATTCGAACCGAGGGCAAATGTAAAAATTGTTCATATCTCGTTATATGATTGATTTTATTACTCCTGCGCAGTATCGGTGTTTTAAAACGTTATGTTCGGTGGGTACTTGTTCGTAACCGTTTTTTGTTTCTCGGAATTCGGCGTTTGAATTTTTGAAATATATGCTGGCCGATTGTCATCGCGGAATGTTTTTGAATTTGGAACTTTGAGCTGTGTTAGGGATGGGATGTTGGTTTTTAAGTGAACTACGCGAAACTCCAAAAATAATGTAATTGTAGTTAATAGATAGAGTCACTACAATAAGAAGTTATTGTAAGTTTTAATCATTATTTGTTTAGTTATTATTTAGATTATTGCAAAAGATAACTTAGAGACATAGTTCATGTACTATTTAAATTTTATAATAACACGCTATAGATAACAATTCTAATAGCATTTACGTTATAAAATTCTTTGAATGTTACCGTTAATTAGAACAACAACCTAAAGCCTACTTCTAATATTAGAACACAGTGCACCCTACAAGGCCAATAATACTAAAACAACACAATAAACCAATATTATCGATATAATCGTAAAGATTCCCGTGAACTGACAACGTTTACTCATAAAAGCTGAAACAAATAAACAATTCGCTTGGAATTAGTCATCGTATTGGAAGGCGGTCTGTTTCGTCTCAATATTGTACGCGCATCTGCCTCACTTATTATATGTTCCGCTCAGAAACGTATCATAAGCTTTTTATAAAATATTCTCATATTCCTGCCCACCGAAAACAACAATAACGGCTTTCAAATTCAAATATCACCGAAAATTTAATCATAGAATTCAAATTAGAACTTGAAATTGCAATTCTAAATTCAAACCTACATTCTACAATGATTCTAAAAAGAATAAACGCTTGCAAGAATGCAAACTACATTTAAAATTCAAAAAGTGAACTGAGATTCCTTTTTTTGTGACATGAAGCTAATTTATGCCAGTAACTTGTTCGTATAGATCACGAATCAGCTCAGAAGCTTTTTAATCTTTCTGACACCAAAACTAATTAAATTACTTCGGAGGCTAGGCGCGCAGTGTGCGACCCACAGGTGATAAAGTCAATAATTCATTTAAAATCGGAAAAGTAATTAATAATTTATAAAAAAAGCTCCGACGCATGGTAGAATTGATTTTCAATAAAATGAATATTCGTGTTCGGGCGCGACACCCGCTCCACACTCAATCACCATCCGCCGGCCGCTTATGAATCTGGAATTTGACCGTTTTTAGCCCCATTCCACGGTACCAAATTAAAAATGTAAGAATTCTCGCTTGCAAAAGGAATTTATATTTTATTTCATTTCATTAAATCCGCCATCTTTTGTTTCCATGGCCCGTTCCGATCGGAATTCATATTTTTCTGTGTTTTGTTTCGGTTTGCGAGCGGCGTATTGTTTTATTGTTATGTCCGTTCTAAATGTTTCGTTTCTCGTTCCGAACCGAGTATTAATTATTTTCTTATTTTTGATGAATGCGTCCGACGAATTTTTGAAACGACTTTTAGCGGCGATTAAGAGTCCACGATAATATTTCGGTCTTTAGCGAAGCAATCACGATTTTCATTAAAATTCAGCAACGCTTTAAAACCATTGATCTCCGGGTGAAATCGCGGTTGCCAGTCAAGATTAGTCCGCGGCCGACCGAATACTTACTATGCTTAAACTATTAAACGCTACGTCGAATCCGAACAGACAGAGATACGTATCGTTTACCGAAAATAATACCGGCCCGTAATCTGACATTCTCATACTCGAGTCCGGAGCGTTACGCAAGTGACTTTCCGCCTTCCGACAACAAGAGGGATTATTCGTTACTCATCAATCTTAAATAGACACGGACACTCCATTGTTCCCGTGACATTTAGACGAATTTATAAATAACGCCGCTGAATAAATTCTATCACTGTCGCTCATATATAAATTTAATTAATACGCGCGCCGTGCATAATTCGGAGGATTTTAAAAATCCGAACGTAACGCGACACAGCCGTGTCCGCACACGCGCCCGATTGATACAATTATAATTTATTCCAAATTCAAACGACACCCGCGTTTGAATGTGGAATAGAACGCATTCCTAATTGTTGGCATACGCTCTAGCGCTATTGGCCGATACGTTTTCGTATTTCGAACGTCTCTTTGTATTCGAATTTAGAAAAGCGGATTATTTTGCTTTCTTTCTTGACGTTTCGTTATTGTGTGCAAATGTAATTGTTGTTGCGTCTGGTTATTGGTGTAAGCATAAGCGTCGATGGATAGTTTCGTCTCGCGCGTTCGTCCATAAAGATTGAGTTGAGTGTGACTTGCGGGTGACATACGGAGCCTATAAACTGTTCATTACCTTTGCTGTTAATATTTTGATACATACATTTATTTTCCCGTGCTAAATAGTAAATAAGGACGTCATTTGTTTTGTAAAGACTATTTTAGGAAAGGGATGACTAAATGAAAAATGTCACGCATGCTCTATTGACGCATCGCAAAGTAACACAAGAAATGCAAGTAAACAGAAATTGCATTCCGTGTAATGTATTGTATCGTTGCCAATGTTACATACTGCCAAAATTTGCATCGTCTCTTTGGATTTATAGCCTATATTATGTTTGATGTGAATGTGACAATTATTTTGTTTGTGTTTAATGGTTCTGATGGCAGCAGTCAGGTTATAATGGGCGTCGTTAGTTTCAGTTGAAATGCTGTTATAATCTAAGGTGTCACGTCGAGCCGTGAAACAGACGAATGTCCATTAAAATTATCTGCGTGAAAATAAACATACAGTTCTCAGTAACACTGTAATGAGCATTCTTCGTAATCAGATCAAAGCTTTTATTGTGTTTAAGTTGTACTCATTGTTATGGAAACAGATGTCTCAATGTTTCAATAAGGTCTTTACATTTTAACTCTGAAAGAGTTGAAAATAAAGAATGCTTTTGACCTGTCGAATTTTAAATTTGGAATCTTACCTAACCTAACAATATGTCTGTTTTTCGAAATTCAAATAGCCCGTCCGCGATTTTCACCTAACACTGGTTGCAATGAACAGTGGGATAATAATGTTCTAGAATTAAATCGTATCTAAACTGTAGTGCGCAGCTCGAAATAGGGCGCGTTTGCAGCAATTATTTTAGCTCTGTCTTTCTGAAAATTGGCAGCCGTGTGAGATCTTTTGCGAACGGTATTCGGTTGGGAAACCGTTGTAGCCGCGTCCAGCTAAACGAGGCCCGCGATGCGCCCCCCACACACTCACTTTTGTTAGAAAATCACTCAAAGGGGATATGTCAGCAGAAACTGGGCGGGTTTTATAAATAAAGTGCCCTGATATGCGAATAATAGGTAAGTCTGTCCGTCAGAGTGCGTTCGACGTGCCTACTGTACTCGCCGCTATTGTATTTTGGTCTAAGTTGCATTGGCTACGCTTTGTTCGCCGGATTAACTAATCATTAGTTATTAATTTAATGTATATCACTCGCAATAAATTTCACAAGTTTACAGCTTTTGTCTAGTCGCTCGCTACGACAGAAACTTGGAGTGGACTCCGTAATCACAAAACGACGATTTCGAGTTAAAGTAAAAAGTTTATTAAAACCCGTTTTTATTCAATACAACAATAGAACATTTAAAATTCAAAAAAGTCGAGCATGCCCATAAATGTGCGCTATTAATTTCTGCTACAATTTAATACCATAGAGAGAAATCGAACAGAAAAAAGTCCAACCAACGCCGTCGCGCGCTGAAAATTTACATTTGTAATCAGAGCCATTAACGTCGACAATAAAATGCATTGACATGCGTTAGAAAGTGATGGAGCTATCGCGTGGGAGCGAGTCAGACGCTCCTCGCCGAGTAGCGCCAGACACAATAGCGGCGCGTGCACCGAGCGAGGGAGACCCGTATATTGAGACAGAATGAGATAGCAACAGATTCGTCAGTGCTGCTCCGATTCAATAATAGGTGCGTTCGGATTTTATGCGTTTGCGAAAAATGCACTCAGATTTATCGTTTCGCTTTCCGCGTAGTCTATTAACGTGTACAGTGGTCGAGTTCATTTTTATTGTTTTTGATGTATTTTATAATGTACACGGCCATCATTATTGCCTTTAACCTAACATCTCCTAGGTAAATGTCAACTAAAGACATTGAAAACCTATCTAAGACTAACAATAAAAAGACGTAGGTAACTGTTTTTTTCTTGAAAAACATAATTTAGCAAAATGTAGATGGACAGCATTCCACTATTGCAATAAATATGATGTGCGTTTAAAAAAACAATACAATAACTCCTAAGTCCGCGGTGCGCATACAAAGTGCGCGTGTAACAGAGTGCGGGACAGGTGCGCGGGCGCATTCTCGCGCGTTGTGCGAAAACGAGAAACGCCGATTAAAATGAAATACGCGACGTACGCAGGTTAATTAATATTATGCACTATTTTAGTTCCGACGAAATATTGTTGTAATTTATGCGTCTGGATTTGTGGCGGATTAGGGGATGAAATTGATTTACGAGTGTGGAGATTTGAAGCATTTTGAAGTTCTCAAACTTTAATTTCTTATGTGGAGTATCTACAATCTGTGGTCATTGTAATTATTTTTGACATAAGCGGGTGCCTGAAACTTTCCTGAAATGTACAGAAAATATTTATAAAAGTAATGTAGTAACTGTAATATTAACCTTTCTATTTGTACAGTTAAAGATCTTTTTTTAAAACAAACATCTCTTATTAAAAATGGGAATTAATTACTATCGATTCGACCTCAGTATCGATAATTCGGAAACCACAATTAGTTGAAATAAATGCTATAATATTGACACAAACATCATTAGCAGTACGTAACAGAGAATGGTTACATTTGGAATAACAAAACGTATCTCCGCAAATAGCCGACCGTCTGCCCGGCTTCGATTGCAGAACACAATCTACTTCGCTTGATAGTTACGAACTACTAAGACGTACTAAATAAACAATATTTTATTTTAAAAAAAAAACAACTTATTTAAAAAAAGAACACTAATGTGTTTTGTAACGGTTTAAGCATGAATATCGATCGATAAATCGAACACATTAAGTACAAATTTTAAATTGAAAATAGAACTAGTGCATTTCTACAATACGGATTTAAAAGTTCGAAATTTAAATACCAGATTTCTAATTCTGAATATAATTGCTCTAAAATAAAATAAATTACATATCGATTAAAATTAATTGTCAATGTAATTAATAGTAAAATCGAATTTAGAACTGCAATCGTTTTATATTCGACCGTTATTTCACGCTATTAAAAATAAAACAGTTAAGTTTTCCCAAAATAAAACTAAACGAATACATGTTGTCGTTAACAAAATAATTTACTCATTACTTTAACCACACACTGTTAAGGCTATGTCTTCAGCTTTTTATCACAATGTAAAATCAACTTTAAATTGAAGACAAAAGGTCGACTTTCCCTAAACACAACATCAGTAACAATTCAGCAAATCACGAGTTGTAGAGACGTAACAAAGTGGAAATTGTAGTGTTTATTGTTGAAGCGATAATAAAGAGAGTTTACAACTGTTTTATTAACACTTATCTCGTAAACTATGAGGATTGTCTTCAAGTTACTGAGTTATATTTACTTTAGTATCTGTCATTTTCTTTGTTGTTAAGTAAGAAATGATCAATGGGTCGGTACAATGTTTCATGTTTCAATATTGATTGATAGTGACTTTGTTGATTATTTCACTAAAAAAGTTATTTTTGATTAAATCGGGTTTAAAAACTAAATCCTCATTACATTTAATGACTAAGCCTTATTAAAAATAAATGACTTCGAACCCTCAAAACATGGAATTCCGTTTTCAAAAATTAATATTCATCTTTCCTCCAACTCGCCCATATATGGAATACACAAAAATCAAACACCAACATCTGTGCCGCATTTTTTTCTGAATCTTAACAAAGACACCTAATGTATTATGAAACCGAAACCCAACGTGTGTTCGACTGCACTTCCTTTAACAAACCTCAAACTTCGCTCCATGTTTTATATCCAATGCTTGCTTAGTATTTTAATTTTACAACATCCATGCTCCAAGCCCGTCGATGTATCACAAACAAACCGATGTAGTAATATGTAGCGGGTTTCCTTCCACAAGGACATTCACCCTACTTTTTTTACGAATCCGATCTCCTTCTTTTTTCAAATCGTTTTTATTCGATTTTAATTGTGTAAGGGTTTCCTTTTTTAAATAATGTTGACAAGTCAAAGGATTAATTGTTTTTGTAAATCGAATCGTAGATCATTTTTTTTGTTTAATTTTTAAACTCAATCATGCTTACTAATTGCTTGATTGTATTCTAGTAAGATTAGATTTAAATGTGACTTTTGCTTTATTTCATTTCTACTATCAAGTTTATCTTCTCGGAAAATGGAAAACTCGAAACTATTTTTCATATCAACGATTATTAACGGTATGTAACGTGTAACAATAGATTTTACTACACAATTCACTACGCAGCCATAAAAATGAGTTAAAAAAGAATGTCTAAAACCCTTTCAATAAAAATTGTCCGCTATTCAATCAGAAATATTAATTCTAACGCCCGCCCGCATAATGTAAGCTGAACAACTAAAAATATCCTTACCCCTTTATATCAAAAAACATTACCCTCGCCCTAAGCTAAAATTGTTCGAGAAATATTAAAATAGTCAAAAGAGTTAAATTTAAAATGGAGGGTAAGCAAAAAACCTCGTAATCTCTAAACTAACACAGCTGACGATCTCACAATAACTTGTTTTCGGTTGAATTTCGAGATGATGCTTTAAATCGACTAATGGAAGTAAAAAAATTCCATTTTTGAATGTTTTTTGTTGATTTATTGGTTTAGTAAGAAATGGATTCGCTGTGCGTTTGATAAATTAAATGCTTTTAACGGAGTGCACGTATTTCGGATGCCTTTTTGAATTTTTAATCCTTTCCAGCTAGTTTGCCGGTTTTACTGCTATAACCGCGAAAAAGTGGTTTCGCCTCCTGTCAATACCCAAACAAAGTTGTCTACAAAGCTACACGTGTGTTTCGAAGTATTTCGATAAGTTTTTGACATAATTTTCTGGAGTTTTCGTAGTTTTTATATATTCTTCGGAAAAGTTTTGTTAACCACATACATAAGCGAATTGTTACTACAGTAAAATTATAAACAAGCATGTACGTAAATTATCTAAACTTAGCGTTTCGTGACGCTACTAAAATATTGAGGTATTAGGTATTTAATTGTATTTAAAAAAATAACAAAAGTTCTAATCCAACCCTTGGACAGTGGACAAAAAATACATTTAACATAATATTATTCTACATTCAAATGAATTTTTGACAAATGACATTAAAGTTTAAAAAATCCTCGCATTGTTGTTGAACTCCACAACAGTGGCAAAGGGAGCGCATGACGAAAGCAATTTTAAAATGGAAGGGTTTCACTTTTCGTTCCAATTTTAAAAAATGAACCCGCGACGAGTGATTTGACGATTCGGACGGGATTGTAAAACGTATTTTATGATGCGAGAGGGAACTAGCCATTTTATAACTTAACTTATTTTTTCTGTTTTACATTTTTGTGGATGGACTAATCTCCTCATGTTTGAACAGTCGACTCAGCTATATATCAGTTACTCGTTAAAGCTATCTCATAAATTCGAAATTTATGACATAACTCTTAATAAACCGTGATAATAAATTCGAAAACCAAACATGTGATTCTAAAATTAAACTGAAAAGAAATGAGTTTGAAAACGTTCCCATCCACTTGAGGCATGTTACATTTAAGTAATTTCACTTGTGTACATAAACCCTCTCCGAGCTCGCTCCCACTACACACGCACACATCGACACAGACGCAGATGTTGATTCCATAAAATAATATTTCATGTAAAGCACTAACCGCCCGACCGAGGGCGGAAGGATTGCGTTCTATTTTTAAAATTTTTATATTTCGAAGCAATTCAAACTTGGTACAGGCCGTTTGGTATTCGATTCCTTGAATGAATTCAATCAGAACACCGCGCTCTCATTTCTAGCCCAGTCTTATAAGATCTAGTAAAGTAAAAGTAATTATTAATAACGTTATACTTACTAAATGTCGAGTCAGTATTGACCTCTAAAATTGTTTGAGCATTTCGCTCGTGACCATTCGTCAATTAAATCGGACGGGGACTCGTTATTAAAGGCGTATAAAAAAGAAATAAATCTTGAGGCGAGTTTTAAAAAGCTCCGTTTCGAAGTAAAGAATGTTGTGTACAATCTCGGTTCGGACAAAAAAGTGACAACAAATAAAAAACGTCCCGCAACACGGCCGACCAACAGATTATCAGCGCTAAAAGGGTTGCTCCCGCGCTCTCCTCCTTTTGTTCCTTCCAAATTCAAACTTGGGATCCGTACAAGGAGCGTTCGAATGCGAATTCTATTTTTGAATATTCTACCGAGAATTTTTAATTAATGCCGCTCGGCCGCGCTCGTATTTTTAAAATTCGTATTCTGTTTTAAATCGAGTTCGATATTCAATTTTTGCGTTCGATTTCTGCGTTTTTTATTTATGTTGTGCGATAATGACGTTTCGCTTTAAGTGCTTTATTTCGATTGGCGATTTTATTCCGATGTATCTCCTTGAAGGTCGGTAGTTTTAGTGATTAATGGTCCAGATATGTGGAGTGCTTTTTAAACGAAATATTGAATTTAATGATGTTTTGTGGAACTGCGATCTGTTTTTGTTTCGACACGCGTAGGCGTATTTCTATAGGCGGCCTCAATGACACAGTCATGTTACCACATCGTAGATAGTTGCATTATCGATCATCCGTGCACACCGTATTTATAATCCTCGTATAAATTAAAAGCATTTTTGGCGATTCAACGATAAAATTTTATGTCGGATGCTTAAATGACGAGCAATTCATGTTTATTACATAATTTATATACCCTTATAAGAATCCTTGGATCCAATAAGCCACAGAGTACAAAAATGCTTCGATGATGGGAACAAATAAACAGTATGAAAATATTCTCGTTGATGGTGTTATTTTAGTCTGTGCGCGTGCACTTTAAATGAGTAACCAATAAGTCGCATTAAGGGGTCACTTGACGCATAGCATCACACGCGGCCAGCATACGCAAGTCGTTGACCCCAATACGCAAATGGGGACTTCTTATTATGATATTATAATCAATATAATATCGAATGCCGGAGTCGAGACGTGTGGATAATAGCCATGACAACCTTTTGTATGTATGAGATGTACCTAAAGAGGAAACTAGCGTGTTCTAGGAATATTATATCGTAGTACTACAGAGATTACTAATCGTTCGTCCTATTTGTGTTAAGAAGACCACACAAATAGATGTTACTAAATAGACAACGTTTATTCAAATAATACTAAACACCACAATGGCATTGCCTTCGAATTCTGTTCATCCCAAAAGGTAAAACCAGTATGAATATTTTTATTTTTTGTGTTTTCTATAGGTACACGTGCGTAGTCACATTCGAAATATATTCTTTTAATAACATGTTACCGTCTAGTAATCATTCGTTCACATAATGGTGTTCACTTAATATTCCATTTTCGAAAATATTTGAATCGTCATGCTCGTTCCATTCCATTGTGTCGGCGTTCGGCTATCTGATTTTAAATTTGGAAGGCGATCGATCTCTTATTGGTTGAACGTTTGAATTCGGAACTTAATTGTGGTTCGTGTTAATTAAATTAATTGAAATCGATTCGCGCTTTGCGAATGGACGTTGAGAGACAAGTTGGAAGCCCAAGTGTCTACTGAGAAATACTAGAGTAAGTTCAATACAATACAGAGAGTAAATTTAGTTCTAATTACCAGGAAACTGTAGATAGTTTAGGGTAGCTTCGATCAGACCCATAGTCTATTATGCAACAAATACCTAAGTACCTACAACAATAAAAACTTATCCTTCCATCAATTATTCTTGAAACATTCCAACAAGTATCGCAGATAGCGGATGGTTTCCAAGAAGACATTCTATTTCTCATACGAGTTAAACTTAACAGCAACATTTAACATTTCCCAATAAAATCGCGAATAATCCTCCATTATTTCCTTAGCAAACAGTATTCTCATCTCATTCCGTATCGAACTAATGTTTTCATTTTTGTTTCCAGGTACTTTGCCGAACACCATGTTTAGAAATTGGCGGGAGATACCATCGAGGCAAATACGACGTTTTGTCACGAACCTCACTCGGAACAGTGAGTCGAAAACTCGAAACTAGATACTCTTGAAGGACTTATAAAACAATTACACATTATTTAAAAAAGGAATTGGATTTAAGGCCTCGTTGCGATGATGATGTAATTTTAAATTTAAATTTAGAATGACATGAAAATCTCAAGTGCTGTCACACTGACATTTGAATTCCAATTTTGAATTTCAAACAATAATGACGATGAATTGTATTTTCGGTTAAGTTTGGTTCTTTACTTAGTAAGTTCTTAAATTTTCAAAAGAATTAAGTATATCGAAGTCCAATATATCAAGCAGAGCCACTGATTCGATAGTATCTTAAAATTCTTCATTGGTCGCTGCAACGTCAAAGTAAATTTAGTAGCTTTAAAAAGTCAGAGCTATTCTAATTGAAAGACCGAAATTTTAATACAACTAAATGTTTTTACGAATATTCACAAGGCGTCTCCTGTTTTATTATTAACAAAACTATTTTAACAAAAAGGATAACACCAACCTCACACAAAAATATGTTCATATTAGAATTTTTACCCCTTCATCAAATGTAATTTTATTAAAGTCCCCCTCTCCGTGAAGGATGAGTTTATTTTAAAAATGGAAAGCTAAGCGCTCACAAAAATAATTGATGTGACCGGACCCCCCTTATAATCTCATTGCCCGTTCATATATGATCAGCAGACAAAGCCGAAAAGTGTATGCAGTAGTTGTACCTATGGTTTTGCCTACCCTGGGGCTGTTAAATCAGCCAAATGGAACCTAAAGCACTAAGAGTATTAACAAAGAGTGTTACCTAGACACCCTCGGCTATTTGGCTTATGCTAATATTGTCAATCGATGTAATGAAGTTAATCAGGTAAAGCTCGGATTGAGGACCGATATTTTCACCTATAACGTGCGATTAAAATTACTGCAAGTAAACATATATAGCGATCTAAGGCTTGATAATGACATTACCAAATTTTAAATCCGATTAAAAAAACACTGGCCATCCACTCGCTAAATGATCAATCGTCCAAAAGGATTTCAACTTCGATAAAAGGCGCTAATACGCTCTTCCATTTTCAAAATCTGATTTTCTGGAGCGTTGAACTTTTTTTTTCACAACGGTTTTATGGAGCATCGACACTTTAATTAGAACGTAGCTCAATAATTATAATCGAATGTGTATAATTACATTCGAGTATCGAATCGAAACCGGGCGTATTGATATTAAAAATGATGTTTTTGTCTGTCGAACGTTGAAACAAAGCGGCGGTAATTCGTATGAAGTGACTTGCGTTTAGCCATCTCTTTGTCTGTCCATCTGCATTCACAAAACGAAGTATTTAATTTTTTTCTGTACTCACTTTCCGAAGATAATTGTCGTTAATAATCATCGGTCGAGATTAGATATCGATTGTACAACAATGTGTTGTGAGAATTTTAATTTGAAAATATTAAATTTCGTTGTAAGAGAATAAACTGGCAGACTAATGACCGCCGTATATGTCGTTGGGTGAAAAATTAAAAAAGTACAACTGAATATCGTGACAGTTCGGCAAGTCGAAACATTATTTTATCAGGAGTGCAACTTACGGCGACTAAGTCCCAAAAGTGTATGTCATGAATTATTTATGGACAACTTTATACTTCCCGGGCCTGGTTTCGCCACAAAAGCGGACGTTTTTGGGAATAAATTCATCGAAAAACGCCTTTTATACAGCATTAACATTATTTATGTTCCGGCCGAGTGGCGGACACTACGGCCCTTCGAAATGTTATTGTCGAAAGTTGCGAGCTCCATTTCTTGCGGATTCACATGGAAAAAATAAGCGCATGCATCGTATTATAGTTTCGCGGTATTTTTATGAAGATGTCATCGATCCTTTAAGTTTTATGACAAATTAAAGCGAAAAGCTTAACGTAGACAGATTTGAGCTTTTATAAAGTTTATGGCATACTGTAATTCGAACTGAAGCTTCGTTTTTTAAATTCAAAATAGTAAAATCGAACGTAAAATATTCAAATTTCGAACAATGTCCGCAGTACGAAAAAGCTCTCGATATAATGAATACAATATTGTAGTTACAAAGTAACAGACTTATAATAGAATCGCATAAAAATCCCGCCGATGATTGCACCGTGGGATTTTAAAACAATGCGATTGTTCCACCTTTGTGAAACATATTCGGATAATGTTTAATAATAAAAAAATACTTTTAATACTTTGTTACTTTTTTGTCATTCTGATCGATGTCTCACTTCACATTTCAATCGTCCGTCGTCGACGTAATTTAACCGCTGGAATTATTCGGTTCTAGGAGAGTTTAATTAGGAAAAAAAACTAAAATTAAATATTATCCATTCATCAAGATACGAGCTTAGGTTTAAAGCAAATACAAAATGTTCAAACCTCTTTCAACTTTAAGTTGTAGAGTCGCCTAATGGGAAAGTTTATATGTGTATCCATTTCGACTCATACATGACTTAATAGCAGGTCATTTAGACATAAACGACATGTTCATTCAGTCGCAAGCTTTTTAAACACGCCGCCAGGATATACCTCTCTATTTAAATATGGAACTATCAACCGTTACTTAAAACTATCATTAAACGGATATAAGTAACAACACTAAAATAAAAAATTCATAAAAAGAACAATCGGAAAACGCCAACACGTCGCGGCGATAACGCAAACGGATTCGAAATTTTAAATAGTTCCATATTCAAACGGCCGATTTCAAATATGGAACGGCGATTGTTTCCCGTTTTCGCTGGTAGTTAGCGACGGTTCTTAATATGCGGGTTACGCATGCGCTCAACTGTTTCACAATGGATGAAGTCGACAATCGGTTTCTATTTTTTTTATTGATATTTATGTAGGCAGTTTATTGGTTATTTAAATGTTATATTACGTATGTTATTTATTGTAAGGTAAGGAATGATTGAACAATTGATTTATGCAGGTAGCAACAGTGGTACGTGCTTGCACGAATCAAAATTGCTACAAAAGTAATTTTATTCATTCAAAATTTACGTTCATTCACTAAATAAAAAAGTGTTCGAAATTTAATTTAATTATTTTTATATTAAATACGATCCCAACAATAATTCTAACACACGTAAATTATAATCTAATGTAATCAATTATACAAGAAATCGACGTCAGTTAACCCTATCTGTGCGTGCCTGCATTCAGAACGCGCGACATCACAACGCAGTGGCCCCGACTTAAAATCGCGCGATTCCACAGAAAACGTGTCGAGGAAACGTATGCGTTCGGAAAACTCGCAATAACTTAAGCAATCAGTATGCAAGTCCCGGATTCTGTTCCCGCTCACGTCTCAGTGAAAATATTCGTTCGTGATACGTCAAATATTATTATTATTTCAACTTTCTACGCCGTTTTGGGTGTATCAAACGGCCATCATAGGTGGAAAATATAATTTTGTTGGTACTATTTTATTGTTACTGCTTATGGTCAGGTATTGGTTATTGCGTCAAATAGCGGGACGTGAATACAGAATGGGCAATCAAATTAAAAGGATTATTGATCGCATTTGAAATAATAATTAGTTAAGTTTGTGTCTATTGTACGTCCTATTTTGTAATTAAGTGGGTAATCAATGAAATCAAATACATAATTGTTGCCATATAAACGGTGGTTATTTACACAACATTTAGTTAACTGTTGTTTTGAACTGCGCTGTATTTTAAAACTACGCTCAATGACATTTGTGATTACAAACATCATTTAAAATGTATCCAATGTACAGCCATGGCGATTGATTCAATGTTAGATATAAACATGAATATCAAAGATGAAAACATAACATTGTACTAAAATCAACGAGTAGCACCAATAAACAGAGCCCATCAATAAAGTACTAATTTAATTGATTTCACAATCTATCAAACTTGCCTATTGACTAACATTGAACTTTAAAGTCTAACAGCTAGAGTTGAAACTCGCTCGTAAATCACCATCATCGTGGTACGCCCGAACAAATTGGTAACTTCCTCGAAGGATTTTTATTTTTATTGATAAAAGCGTCTCTGACGACAATTGGTACGGATTTGGTCGTAAATTGGTCGAATCACAGCGGCCTCGGTCTTAGTTACCATGTTGTATTGAACAGTGGCCGTTGTAGGGTTGCGATGAGCTATAATTGTGTGCGTTTTGAATTTAAACGCTTTAAATCAAGGCTGAAAGGGTTAAGGGACCGCATCTGGTCGTTTGTTATAAATATAATCTGTTTAAATTTGGTCAGTCAAAATGAATATGAAATATTATTTCAAAAACTCTCAATGTATTATCGAAAGATAAAAACTCAACTATCGAAAGACAGAAAATTTCCGCTTGTGAGTAACATTGAAATAACCAGTTACAATTGTTACCATCCCGAAAAATGAACGCATCGCAATAATGGATAAAAAATATTATTTTCCATAACGGGTCTCTATAATCTCCGTCCATAGTGAAATTTCAAAAGAGAGACTGATTTTATCGCACTTAGCTATATCGATCGATAAATTCTATTCCCCCGATAACTATTCCCGAATTCGCCGGACACAAACATGCAAAACTTACACCCTATTTTTGAAACACTGTAGTGTCAAATTTTCCATCGGTCCCCAAGTCCACTTACGCAACCCTTCCCAAAAAAACTAAAAATAAAAAACGGAGGGGGACTTTTAAAATCGTTATTATAATCTCGGACGCCATTTTGCCTATATGGGGACGCGCCCTTCAATTTTAAATCTTTTTTAACAAAAACCCCTTTGATGTTTATGCATTTCGGCAATATCTCCCGCTCGGCTAGATACGCGACATTTGGCCGTTTCGGGGATTTCACTGATGCATATTTTAGATTAAAGTTTAATACTGTATGGCCACCCGCGCGGACACGTTGCCGATTTATGTGATGCCAATATATCATAAGTATCGATGTTTCACTTTTGTTAGCGGGCCCACTCCGTCATGTCTGCGATGGTCATAGCAATACTAGTTTTTAACGTGGGTACGTGTGTTGTACGTGTACCTAGCTGGCAACACGAGCGGACCTTGCGACATGAACAAGACGCAACAATCAGCGCACATACTAACATCCAATTAATCAACTCATTTAACTAAAAAGTCGTGTGGGAAAACGTACGTGGATGTATCCAACCGACGCATTCCAAATTCGAATGAATCTGAAAGGCGAGCGAGATTTGAAAAGAGAATGAGATTTGAAAATAGAACACGCCATTAGGAGTGAACACAATGGTCTCATTGGTCGATTTGAAAAAGGAACAATTTGTTAAACGTCAAATATGAACTTTTTTATTTGAGATGTAATGAAACGCGCGGTATGATGTCTAGTACTCACATCTCTAGCGTTTTTTTGTGTTGGATCGCCGCGCTCGTTTTTCATTTGTTTTGTTATACGTACCGCCGCTCTTATTAATGTCAAAATTAAAATAAAAATTCGAGCAAAAGCCAGAAACGCCAACGGCAACAAGATTATTACGTTATTGAGGCGGACCCGACAGACAACCGTTCTTATTAATAGCCAACCATGCGAAAATTGGCGTTCTTACATGCTATCTACATATGAAGACACACTTAACTACGATTCGTTGCTTAAAAGACAATAAAAACGCAAACTACATAGATGTGTAAAACAGACGGGCGATTCCTTACGTTTTTTGCGTTTGCTGCCTACGCGCTCGTGCATTCAATTTAGTTCTGTCATACTTTCTATCTACGAAACGTTTATCGGGTGATCACAAACACGAGCAATGACATGGAACTATCAATATTTCTAATAACATTTAAAAACAAAGTTATATTAGTTTCTTATACGAATGGAGCGGCCATATTAATCATTGGAACGAATTTCCGTGCGGCATGTCATACGGAGTTCGTTTATTAAAAATGTGACGTATCAAGATCAACATCTCATCGTGTGAGGAGGAAAGAGATATGTGTAACTACCTCGAGTGAGAGGGATAGACATGTGCTGACATTTCAACGGGTCATCAACCCTACGGGCGTCCTGCTCTAACGAGAATTCGAAGATTTGATTTGAATTGTTTTTAATTTGAAATATTGGTCCGGACAACAATTTTTATTATGTACACATTTTTTTCTTTTTACATGGATTATTAAAATTTATTTAATAGACTTGTTATACAAGCTTCCGTTTAATATTTTAATGGGTCGGTCGATAGCAGTCGATATTTAAAAACACAACTTTTATGATCACAAAAATGTATAATAGCGATCTTTGAGTAAACGACTTATTGTAAAAAAAAACTATTTTTTTGCCATGGCAACATTACGGATATGGATTGTTGTATCATTATGAATAACAATTTTTATGATTAAGAATTATTCATATTCTCTATTTATTATTCATAGACTCGGTCAGTGAGCGTGGTGAAGCGTGGACGCATTTTCAAAATTATTATCTACTACCCAAATAAAAAAAATAAAAAAAAAGTGTTAGTTGATATTGACTCTTACAAGAACAGTTATTAGCTTCAAAGTGCAGTGCTTTCTAACAAAGACAAATTCACAAAAATAACAATAAAATTCGCGAGCGGGATCGCATAGTGCGGAACACCTGTGTCACACACCTGCATCGAACACCTGCGTCGAACACCTGCGTCGGATTCCAAGAAATAATAGACCACCAAATTTATTTGTTACGTAATTCGCTTTACCGATAAAATAAAATAAAAACTAATTTTAAATAAAAATACCATAATGGCTAATAATTGCACTTCTTGCCATAAAGCTCTAAAATCATCTCACGTAAAATGCTCAAAATGTGATCTACCATTTCACATCATCTGTGCAAATGCCGGCACTCAAACCAAAATAACAAATGAAACAAAAACAAACTGGACCTGCTCAACTTGTCTAAACAAGACAGCAAGGAGAGTCACCGCTCCTATGCTTACTACAGTTCAATATCCCGAAGTGCCAACAAAGACCAGCAACGCCTCCACTAGCAAAATGGACGGTTACTCAAGCTCATCATGTGATTTAACCACCGGCAATTCCGATGAACTGCACATCCTAACATCCGAAATTAAGCTATTGCGAGGTGATGTGGGGGATCTTAAATCCCATATCAAATATTTGACCGACCATCTTACTCAATGTTATACCCGCCTAGATGAGTACGACTCAAGAGTTAAAATACTAGAAAAGCGTGAGGAGGAAATCATTTCCTTAAATAACACTATCCTCAACCTTCGTGAACAACTTAACTCGCAAGTTCAATCCTCTCTGCGAAACGAAGTGGAAATCTCTGGAATAAACGAATTTAAAAACGAAAACCCTCTTCACATCGTCCAAATTATGGCACATAAAGTGGGAGTGGCCGTGGAAGAACAGGACGTCGACTTCGTGACAAGAGTAGGACCTCGACGCAAGGGGTCTAGTGATACTGCTGAAGTCCCAACACGCTCTCTAGTAGTGAGATTTGTAAGACGTTACAAACGGGACGAGTTTTTAAAAGCCGCAAAAATCAGGAAGACTCTGACATCCATTGACATGGAAGTAGCTGGGCCTTCTAGAAGCGTCTATTGCAACGAGCGCCTAACTCATGGCAACCGACAGTTATTTCGTGCCACTAAACACTCTGCTAAAGAACACGGCTTCAAATTCTGCTGGCACAAGAATGGTGCAATACTTATTCGAAAACAAGAAGGCAAACCCTCCATTCACATACGCAACTACGAAGATTTGGAACGGTATCTGGGTACCCCAACCCAGGTGCTGGAACGGACCTGCTCGCCGGAACAGCAACAATAACGGCATCTATCCGGGCCTGATACAGTACAGTTTTTGTTTTTATTTTTTCACTTATTATTTAGCATTAATATCTCAGTATCTTTTATACTTTATTAGTATTTCTTTTAAAACAAAATTCCATTACGGAACATTGATCTTATTTTTCTATAACTTTGTGCATGTCTCAACTAAGTCATATCACTCATACACACACATTTACAGTGTAAAATCACAACACACATGCAATCACACGAACAACTCAATTAAAACTAAAATAATTACTCAACAAACAAAGATTTCATGCAATCTCCCCTCAATATGTAAATTATATATTAACAAAAATAGACCACTCTTAAATTCTAACAACAAAATAATCATCACACAAATTTTCACACACTTACACACACGTACAAGCAACTCAACAAACTTACATAAACATAACATTCTCACTTTCAAAAATTCCCCTATATGTATTTACCTACACGCATTCACGACCCATCAAGTCATGACTACAACTTATATGCTCTTCAATTTCAAACCAGTCCCTACCAAACTATACACATGGCGTTAGCTGACATTATCCAAAATATTGACGAAATCACAACATTAGAATGTCATGACTTTGATCAACTGGACGAATGTAGGAAATACTGTAAAAATAAAAAAATCGAGACAAATTTGAAACTTCTTTCATTTAACATCAGAAGTTTTCAACGAAACTTTGACAACTTTCTTGTAGCATTGCAGAGACTAGACGTGGACATTGACATAATTGTTTTAACAGAATGCTGGTTGAACGAAAGCTCGATACTCGATAATATTCCTGGGTACAATGTATTTCGAACGAACTCACAACTCAATAAAAATGGCGGAATAGTCACTTACGTAAAAATCAAATATGACGTCTCTGTGATCGAATCGAATCTTTTAGAAACCGACAGCCTTCTTTTAATCTTAAACAACAAAATTGCCGTACTAGGGCTTTATCGTTCACCTTCATTTGCCAACTTATCTAATTTTATTGCCTCCTTAGATCAACTTCTTAAAATGATTAACGTATACCCAACTGTAATTATTACCGGAGACACAAATATTGACATATGTAGTACTACAAATAATAAACACCACGACTACTTGTGCCTTATGGCCTTGTACTGCTTACTTCCTGTCATAACTAAACCGACTAGAGACAAATCATGTATTGATCACATATTTATTAAAAGTAATACTAAGCCTAAAGGGATAGTTTGCAAAAGCTCGATCACAGATCACGATATAGTGATGGCTCATTTACCTTACAACAATATTAAAACTAAGACAAAAAAAAATCCATGGAAACTTAAAACAAACGAAGACAATGTTGCCTTAGACTTAGCTGAAACTGATTGGTATGATACGCTAAATCAACTTTCTGTAAATTCGGCTGTAGCTTCTTTCACAAAGACTCTCACAGATATAATTGAAAGACACACACATAAAATCAAAATTCCGCGCAGTAAACGCAACATTCAGCCATGGATTACTCCCGGGCTTATGAGATGTATAAAACACCGTGATAGTCTACATCTATCTCTAAGATCTGACTCAGAAAACCGGAGCAAAAAACTAATTTATACACGTTACAGAAACTTTTGCAACAACCTTTTATGGAAACTCAAAATTGAGTACGACAATCAACAGTTGCAAGAAAACAACAAAAACCCTCAAATGCTTTGGAAAGTTTTAAAATCAATTTATGACCCTAGCGCCCAAAGGAACAACACATCTAGCTTTTTATCAAACTGTTCAGATCCTACTGAGTGTCTTAACAAATACAACACCTATTTTACAGCAGTGGGTAAGAACCTTGCAGACACCATTCTGACAAGACTATCCGAAACACAGGCATCCCTAACCAGCAAATACAAACCTCTAAATTACTCACCCTCCTCCTTCTTTCTTCACCCCACTGACGAAACAGAAGTATCCCAATTTATTAACCAACTAAAAAATGACAGTAGCCCAGGACCTGACAAAATTGGCGTTAGACTTTTGAAAAAAATACAAAATTTCATCATAACACCTCTGACACATATAATCAACCTTAGCTTAGAAACTGGAGCATTTCCAGAGCAATGGAAAGTTGCTGCAGTAAGTCCAATTCACAAAGGTGGACCTTCTGACAGACCTGAAAATTATAGACCAATTGCGCTACTCAGCATACTATCAAAAATTCTTGAAAAGGTGGTAAACACACGGCTGGTCAATTTCCTCGAAAAAAACAATATTATTTCAGAAAGGCAATTTGGCTTTAGAAAAGGGAAATCAACTGAGGATGCCACCCTACTATTAACCAACTCAGTATCTAAAAATATCGAAAAGGGGGAACGTTGCATGGCGGTCTTTCTAGACTTGGCCAAAGCATTCGACACGATTTCAACAGATCTTCTCCTTAAAAAACTAGATGCATCAGGCATCAGGGGCAAACCACTTGAATGGTTCTGTAGCTACCTATCCAACCGCAGTCAATATGTTAAATCAGGTGATTCTATAAGTAATCAACTCCCTATACATTTTGGAGTCCCCCAAGGTAGCTTGCTCGGCCCAACACTTTTTATCATCTACATGAACGATATACTCAATATCAATCTATCAAACGCAGAAATAATATCTTATGCTGACGACACCGTCATTACATTTCATGCCAAAACTTGGGAACAGTTATATTGCCTCGCCGAGGAAGGATTGTCAACAGTAGCACAAACTCTAAACCACAACCTATTAACCCTTAACATAAAAAAAACTAAATTTATCACTTTTTTCAAAACCCAAACTTCTAGTCCTCCTTCTAACCTTTCACTAAGATTCCACACATGCCCTCCGTGTACCTCAAGAGAAATCTGCTTATGTGAACATATACTACGAACACACTCTATTCGTTACCTAGGCCTACATATCGATGAAAATCTATCTTTTAAAGTGCATATAGAATCTCTCACTGGACGAGTTAGAAAGCTCATCTATATTATGAAAAAACTAAGAGATCGTACGCCAAAAGACATTTTACGTATGGTCTACTACGCTATTTGTCAGTCCATCATTCAATACGGCATATCCATTTGGGGCGGAGCGGCCAAGACAACACTCATTGATCTCGAAAGAGCTCAACGAGCGGTTATAAAAGTACTCCTCAAGAAGCCTTTTTTCTACCCAACAGATATTCTATATAAAGAATTTGGAGTTCTCCGAGTCCGCCAACTATTTATATTAAATGCATATTTAAACATACACAAAAACCTGAAAAAGCGATCAGACTATCATTCGATAACCTCAAAGCGAATCTTTAAAATCCCAGTATCACGGACCATCTCCCTCCTAGCTAGACGATGCCCTGCCTACCTCCATACAGTGGTTTTCAACGAAGTCACCCGCAGAATGCCCCAAGACACAAATGAGCTCACGCTTTTCTCATGTAAAAATGTAATAAAAAAATGGTTATTGAGTCTTACGTATGACGAAACAGAAAACATTGTAACACCACAACCTATGCTTGAAATCACACATTAACATATACATCTCACACACAATCACTCACACAAACACACACACAAACTCACACACACACATACAACACACTGTCACACACTAACAAACTACAAATCTAACACGAGACATGTCACTAAGACTTAATACTACTTTTAAAAAAGGATAAAGAAAAAATCCTATTTTTTTTATTATTTGTTTCTTTCCCATCGTTATTATTTTCTTTTCTTTAAAGTTTCATTTAATTTTATATAATTGTCCACACCACAAATAAAATCTTCCTGACCTAATTTTTGTAAACCTCAATGAAGCATACCTCTATGTCATCACAACCTAGGCCCCCAAGATACAGGCTCCGCCTAGTTTGGGGACCGCCGAATCAACTAAATTGATATAATTAAATAATGTAGTAACAGATCAAAGTATTGTCTAATAATTTTGTAAAACTAACTGTTCATGTAACTGTGGATCAATAAATTTTATTATTATTATTATTATTATTATTATTATATTGTATCTTGCGTTTTTTGTCCATTTGTTGCTTGATTCTGATCTTAGATAACATTTATCTATTTAAAGTCAGACTTTGTTTGAAACGTGTTTCTTGTTTCCTACCCTTCAAGAAATTATACCAGAACAAGCTATTCCGCGCGGTTTCGCCCGTCCTGTGGCTTTTCGCACTCGGACATAAAGAATATAAAGAGTTCTATGTATCTCCATGCCAAATTTCTTCTGAATGATGTTAAGCCCTTAACGTAAAAGTGTTACAGACAGACAAAGATACTTTACCATTTACATATTAGCAATGATTAATCCACCTTAAGGACTAAGACCTTTTTTTAGTTTTTTTTTTGTGAAGTAATTAGTCGATTAGTACCACAAAACGTAAATTAATTACAATGTACTGAATGTCGCAATTACACGGTAACTTCTTGATTAAGGGTTAATTAGGTTCAGTCTATTGTGTCAGGGGGGGGGGGGAACAATTAATAAAATAGCAAAACATCTGTAGCTTTACTGAGGAAGTTTTTGAAAAAAAACTACCATTTTCCCGGAACAATTTTCGAGCCATCAGCATTTTATAATTATATAATATGTCATCATAATGTCACGCACGAATTCTGATAAGTAGTTCTTCCTAATTATTAAGTATATTTAGTAATTTATAGCAGCATTTTTACATTCTGAAATAGAAAAAAAAACTAATTAAACTATTGCTTAATAACTGTTCACAGGTTCACTTGTGATAAAAACCTACCCTACCCTATATTCTTCCCCAGGTATCAATCTATCTGAATAACAAATTTCATCTAAATCGGTTCAGGGGTTTTACTGTAAAATGGTATCAAACCAACTCACATTAGACCACCACAAGACAAAAAATACAGTACACCAAAGATATCATGTCGTATAAGCAAGCGCAACTTCGGCGCCATATTGCAACTAAAAAACTACAAAAGCACAATAATAACAATTCCAGTATCACTGAAACTGAATTAAAATGCACGAACACAGTCTAGCTCAAAACAAAAGAGCTACAAAAATGTTAAGTAGTAAATATAAGCGAATCATAAACGATCATAACTGGTTGCGGCTTGCCATTTATGGTATTGTAATCCTATTGTGAGAGCCTCTTCACATCTATGTGTGGGTTTATGTGAATACATATACGTTAAAAATGTGTTCAATCATTAATTTTGGACGTAATTGAACGACTTGAGATCTGGCGGCAAAAAGACGATGTTTCGGCGAATCTGGAGTTAAGGCGGTTGCAGATACGACGGTAGTTTCGGATAAGTTGACTATTTTGACGGTGAATAAGCGGTAGTAGTTTATATGGAAGAAAACACCAATTTTACTGTGAAATCAAATAGTTTTTGTCCGTTAAAGCACAGCTGAAATATGTGTCACAATGTTTAGGTTAATGAAAATTATGAAAGTTATAGTTAATTTTAAAGTAATAAAAAAATGGAAAATTAAAGTACATGTTGGTACTTCGAATCTAAATTTGCCTATATCTTTTTATCGTGTTAACTCAGGGCCTTGATTTAACAAGTTGAAAATATGGTAAATGGACAAGTTTTCGCGAAAATCTAATTTGCCTATATCTTTTTATCGTATTGGCCTTGATTTTTATACACCTAATAGGGACTATAGACCTCAGTATCTGACATAAATTTCAACTTGCTATATCCACCCGTTTCTGAGAAAATCGGTGGTGTCACACGAACAGACGGACAAGAGAGTCCTTTTTTACATTTTGAAGTACGAAACCCTAAAAATTCATTAGTGACAAAATCATGTCACTAATTGTACAGTTTCGAAAATGTTTTTTTTTTAGTGACATGATTTTGTCAGCAATTCCGAAACCACGACACCGAAATCTGTCGATATGCACTCATCTTAACAAGCACCGATCGAATAACGTTCCCTGGCATTGCGAATTTATACGTTCATAAAATTCTTTTGTCAAATTTACGTCGGAGTTTCGTATACGAGAGCCGGCCCGTGGATTCTTTAACGAAATCATTCAACTCCATTTTTTACCAATGGTTATTACGTACAACGAGTGTTTTCTCTCATTTTGAGGATGTGATATTCTCACGGTGGACCGGGAGATGGCTATGTAGCTGGCTGGATATTTTTTTTCCCAAATTCAGACCACATAATTAAAAATACAAGGCCTATTCTATACTGGTCCGCTATTAGGCATAATCCCCTCGTAACCTGTGCCATATAGCTTGAAACAGTTTAGAATTACAGACTCAAAACTTTTAACCTTAATCTTTCGTAATAAAAAAGTCAATCAAGCAATATAATAACTAAAACCGCTACTTAACAACGGCAACGTATCAAAGAAAGCAAAACAAATTCCTGAGATAATTACTTAAAAAAAATATACTCTCCACCGAAAACGCATTCATCATTTATCTTACTTCGATATCAGCTACTTGGACAGTCCAGTTTTCTATTATTCATTAGCCATTGTTGGTTTGCATTGGCCTGAAATTCGGTGGCCATTACATTAATAATTACTTCTCAAAATAATACTAAGTTCGATGCACGACTCCGATAAGACAGCACTGGTAGCTACCACACACCACAGTATAACATTTTACAGTATGACGAGAGTACACCCACGCGACAAATCGCTGCTTCGGTGATGGACTCCGAAGTAGTACAGCCTTGTTATATCGTTATTGATGAATGATAGGTAATTTTTTTTAGTAAATGAAAGTTTATTACTTTTTTGTTTGGGTAACGCTAATTAACAATCAAGATTTATACTATAAACTTAGAATAATCTTAAATTTATCGATGTCAAATCAACGACAAATTACACCCTTAAGATCGATATAACTCGGCTGCGAGATGTTTGAAAGAGTTAATGTGCTCCCGAGGGTTGAGGAAGGAGCATGGTTTTTTCAGTAAGAGTCTGACACTCCATTCCGCCCCACCCACGGCGAGAGGAATAATTTGATTAATTCCCATCTGAAAAAAAAGACCCATAAAACTCACGACAAAAAAGTCGCAACTGCACACAGCTACTGTATCTCTTCACCTTAATTATTGCATCAGTTAATTAATTTCATGCGGTGTCCGACCAATCACATGCGTTCAGGTAGCGGTCATAGATCAAAAGATTTTTACTCGTTGACGTGACATGTACTTGTGTGACGTAAGAAATGGGGATCGTGATAAGAACAAAATAATGGTTCAGTCGTGTGTTGCGTAAATAGTTTTAACGTATCATTACAGTAATTGTAATTCACGGCTGATAGATTTCGAGCCTTCAAAATGATTGTTTATAAAATTTGTAATATGTGGCTGTAGAAACTTATGTTTAAAACTTTCTTTTGAAATAAACACTAATATTGTACTTTAATATTTATTTCTGTTCTATTTTTGTGTCAAATTGACGTGCTGTTAGAATACTGCACTATGGTCGTGAATTAACGGGTTAAAGTTTTAAGTTATCATTATTAATATTTTTCTCAACGAAAGTAAAAAAAGCTTCCGAATTGTTAATTTGAAACGTATCCAAAATTATTACTTCAAACAAATAAAATTTGTATAACCAAATCAACCTAAAAGGCATTTTTTTTTTCTTCTACATGACCTCTTGCAGGGTGCTTCTAACAGCATTCGACCTGCTTAACCGGACAATAGTAAAAGGCATTTGATTGGTCCAAAAATAAATAATAACCTAACAATTAAGCAGCAAATTCTGTTATTCAAACATTATCATTTCACAATCTAGCTTAACGTAGAGACAGATTTTTGCCCAAACACGGCCTAACTGGGCAATAATTAGCTTTATCTTTGGCTAAATATCTTTTGGCCGATATAACATAGACGTATTTGCATTGTGACATTATTGGCCTCAGTAGTATTCGTTACTGTTATTTACTGAATAATACTATTTAAATTATATTGTAACAGGAAAGGAAGGTATAATAATATAACTTAAAAGCTTCTAGGACAAGCTATTTTCATCATCATGATGGCAGATATTCAGTAAAGTTTTTATAAAATCAATACTAATAACGATAGTGGCTGGTGGCAATGCAGCCAGCCTTTTGGGCACGATTCCCGTTGACAGCGTTGCGGATGAATATTTTAATGCCTAACTTCTGTTTTTTATAGTTACTGTATTTTTTCAGATATTGTAAATAGATTTTAAAACCTACATTTGAAATAAACCTTTAAAAAACCACGCGAGTTTTAATTTAGAACTAACGACTGTGTTCAAGACTACAAAAGTTCCTACTAAGCGAACTTTAAGCTTTGAACAATTTTATGCAAATAAACGTATAATTATCGTAATTTTTATAACATATACTTGTGACTGCTGCCCGACTAGTTTCGTTAAAATAAAATTATTATTTTAATTTTTTAATTGCACACAGAAGCGGTAACATTTTACTGGCCGTGAACCGCGATTTTTTGTACTATTTTAATTCTGGTTTGTTATATATATTTTTTTTACGGATTTCTAAGAAGTTATTTAGATTAACCTATAATAGTCATAATTAAACGCTGTTGCTAATTGTACGCTGTGGTAAAGCTTTAGAATTATTTAAGAAAAAGGTTTTATATAATTAAAATACAATTTATATTCAAATGTGATTCTAGATTGTGGATAGATTTTGAATTATGTTACAAGATAAACAAAATAAAAACAACTTTTAGACATTCGAGTCACAATTATGAACTGAAGAAAATCATTTTTCAAAAACTAACTCTTCCAAGATCTTCTAATTTTCATGCGCCTTTTAAATACCTTTTCGGAAAATCCCCAGTCGCAGTAATTTTTTTTTGAGTTTTTGAGAATCTATGTGAGAAAAGACTAAGAAAAATCCGTCATTTCTTCCATCAAATAAACACGTTACAATCTCATGCAGGTCATACACACAAATTGTAGTACCCCGCGGCCATTACGGTACTCGAGTCCGCTCCAAATATACACTGTCAGAATTCGATTAGAAACCACGTTTGATGGAAAACAGTTATTATCATCCTATAGATAGCTCCATGGCTTTTTTATTCCAGTAATTATTTACAGCTTAACGTTTGACGCAAAAACATTTGAAGCTGTTCTTAATATAAGAAAGTAATTTGATTTAAACGTTATTGTTTTAATGGCGGATACAAAATGGCGGATGACGTTTGTTGGGCGTGACATTTGAGCTGCTTTATTGGGATACGCACCTGATGTAAAGTGCTTTCAAAATCAGTGTTAATATAACAAATATCAATAACAATTGGCTCGGTTTTAAAAAATATTATTTAGAAAATTTTCATTTTATAAGCAAACCTACACATATTTGCAAAAAATCTAGTCAGTAACACTAGAAAAATGGACATACTTTCCAAAAAAAAAGAACAAAACAATATTTCCCGCTCAACAGTGAAATGAAAAACAAACCACAAGTGCTGTTTCGTTCTTCATCAATATTCAAATATTCAAATGACAAAATCTTGTGTCAATACGCGGGTAGATGTAATTTTTTCCCGCCATCTTGTAGTGTTTAACGTTCTTAGCGTTTGAGGACAAAAATAAATACACTTTGATAAAGATAACTGTTAAGAGTACTTGATATTGAGTACATTGATTTTCTGGCCATTTTTTTTTAAAGCAGCGATAGATGTTATAGATAGATGTGCAATTATTTAATTTCCTTAATTAGGCCAGTGCTTTTAGCCTCTAAAAACGGTAAAAAGTGAATTAAATAATTGTAGGATGAAACCCATTGGAAAAGGAGGAAAATACAATAAAAATGATAGGAAAAATAAATTACGGGCGATCTGAGGTCGGGAAGTGGGGGGGAGGGGGGTTAAAGTTAAAAAAACGGTTTATCTAAATTTCCGACAAAACTACAAGTCCTATGAAAAAAAGTTAAATGGCAAAGTTGTAGGTAATAAAAAGATCTACAACTTTTGGATTGACACTTTTTCACATAACCTCAAAATTTATGTGAAAAATTCAAAAAACCAAGTTTTTGGTTTTTTATTTTTATCTTTTACAATAATTAATTTTTTATCACGAAATTTGGTGAAAACTTACCTTTTTATGTCCCAAACACACTGTAATTTATTTGATTTAAAATGATTATTTTTTCACCCTTATTTTGACTTAATATCGAAAAAAAACCCTAATTTTCAATCGAAAATTCTCGTGTCAAAATATCACTTTTTTTTTAAAAGTCGGTAGTCTTTTTGTTCTTTGAAATCTCTACTTTCAGATGGTATAAAAAAATATTTACATTGCTATGGTAAATGTTCTCAGAAAATATAAAGAAACGCTACAAAATAACAGGTAGTAAGGCCTAGACCGGCTTAAATTTTTTGCGTAGATGCCTATTTATTGCTATTTTAAGATAACTTATGTATCTGAGTGACCTACGGAACCTCGGACCTCTCTATGAAATACCTTTTAGCTGATCAAAAGGTATTTCATAGAGAAGTGGGGAGTTGCTAGAAGGATCTTGGCCTTGCTAACTGTTATTTCGTAGCGTTTCTTTATATTTTCTGAGAACATTTACCATAGCAATGTAAATATTTTTTTATACCATCTGAAAGTAGAGATTTCAAAGAACAAAAAGACTACCGACTTTTAAAAAAAAAGTGATATTTTGACATGAGAATTTTCGATTGAAAATTAGGGTGTTTTTTCTATATTAAGTCAAAATAAGGGTGAAAAAATAATTATTATAAATCAAATAAATTACAGTGTGTTTGGGACATAAAAAAGTAAGTTTTCACCAAATTTCGTGATAAAAAATTAATTATTGTAAAAGATAAAAATAAAAAACCAAAAGCTTGGTTTTTTGAATTTTTCACATACATTTTGAGGTTATGTGAAAAAAGTGTCAATCCAAAAGTTGTAGATCTTTTTATTACCTACAACTTTGCCATTTAACTTTTTTTCATAGGACTTGTAGTTTTGCCGGAAATTGAGATAAACCGTTTTTTTAACTTTAACCCCCCCCCCCCCCTCCCCCCACTTCCCGACCTCAGATCGCCCGTAATTTATTTTTCCTATCATTTTTATTGTATTCTCCTCCTTTTCCAATGGGTTTCATCCTACTATTATTTTTTTTGTTTTCAAAAGTTAAAAGCACTGGTCTAAATATGTAAAAATGGTAAATTAAACACAGGAATAATAAAACTATATTTATTTGCTTATCTATTAATGTATATTTATGAAATATTTTTTTACTTATTTATTTTACATATCAATATACTCAGCTACAAAAAACTTTCTAACCTTGTAACCTTCAAACTTATGTATACCTACATTCTGTGCAAATAAAGTTTATTCTATTCTAAAAATATTATTTCATGAAATAAAGCATCGCCTTTAGAAACCAATCCTTTAAATGTAACATCTGGACCACAAATAATAAATTACCAATGAATGAGATTCTACCAGTTTATAAACCTTCCGTTTATCTTGTTTTTGCGAAGATATATGGTAGTTTTAACCGAGTTACCTGCCGTATTTAATTAGAGCAGTATTCACTGAACCCGTTTAAGACTTTTAGACATCATTAACCAAAAAAGTCTAATCACTCGATACATTTGACTGTCGACTTCCGTTGAGCTTGTATGATTGATATCAAATAACTCGGCCTCTTAAATTACATATAAAGCATCATTTATCTATAAAAGGAGATAACTTGATATTATAATATCTATGCCCATTACTAAAACAAAAGCTAGTTCTCAATAAAAAAAAACTTTACGAGTCTCAAAGTTGATTCTCAAGAAATTCCCAGTGCGTTCGCGTAATTCTGGCATAATCATAGTTCCAATCACAATAAACATTACGTACTCAAATAGAAATCGTCGAGAACAGGATTCGTAACAAAAACTAACAATGTATTATCTGATAGACAACTGGCCCCAGCGGCAACTATCCACTCACTGATCAAATCGAACCTCACGTATGTCGAGGAATTCGAATTTCAAAAACCATAATGATTGATTGTCAACCAATGACAATCGCGTACCTATTCAAATTCTATTCCAATTTGAATGTGGAACGGGTTCTTTTTCCTGTGGCGACGTGACGCGTGCCAGTAACAATTCCATAGGACACAACAATGAGCAATTACTTTTATAACGATTTTTTTCTAATATTTTTTTATTGTTTTATTGTCTGTACAAATACTGATAAAATTAAAATATATTTATGAACCATGTATGTTCGCCAACATAGACCTGAAACTTAACTTCCTAATTCTTTAGTGAACTAAACATAGGAATACATACGTATAATAAACTAAATTTTATACAATAATCTTCTAATTAAACTTACCATAAAACATTTTTCAACATTCGACAGTCGAGCTTTTTAACCACAGGAAAGTAACCTAATATTCTATAAGTATTTGTGTTGGTGCGTTAAGAAGGCCATATGTTTATCTTATAATTGCTCGGCGTGTGTGTGCGAGATGGCGTCCATGTGGGCGTGTAAGTACGTAATTAAAGTATGGAAATAGTAATATAAGTTTTGAAGTGTTTTCTCTATAAAATGTTCGAGTGGCTGGGAACATAGGAGTCGACGAACTCGGTAGATTTTTTCCCCCCTTCGGTTATAATAACAGCTCTGTTTACCAATGGCGTCTGTTATTCCTTTTTTGAATTTCTTCAAACTGTACTGTACGCTTTCATAATTCTCGGAATTAACGAGCGAACGATTGCAACAGTTTGAAAAACAAACACTATCTGTTTATTTGTGATAATTTATTTTAAATTATGATTCTGTAACAATCTAATATCGATAATAATTTCGAATAATATAACAATACACTGACTGACAGTTTCCTTAATCGACTAAATTATTTTACTCAATTCGATTTCTAGATATCGCGATTCGCGCGGTAATTCAACAGAATAGTGATGTAATACAATTTTTGAACCCGATAATCGACTTTTTTCCTAATCGAGTGGTCGGATTGTTTATTACTAAAGTGGTTTGTACCGGTAATTTGTGTGTTGCGAAATCTGACTCGGTCTGTTAGTGAGATCATTAATCTTTAGTTGATCCGAAACTGTCTGTTTGTTTGAAAAATGTACACTCTTGTTGAAACTGGAACGGTGACGTCACGAAAGCCTCCAGGTGATAATTAACTAGATTAGAATAAAAATAAAAGATATTGTTTTTATCAACTACACTATGAATTATGTAGTGACATAGTTGTTACGATAAGACAAAAATTAATTAAAGTTTTTTAAAGGTCCGCAGACATGGTCATTGCAATGATTGATCACAATTGCTTTCATTGTTTTTTTTAATATCACGACTTCTTGTTTCTAAGTTCTTAACTCAACACAAAACCTTCATTTGTGTTTTAAAATGTTGAAATTATACTTAATGAATATGATGTTTGAAGCCTACGTAAAAATTTCACTATGCAACCAACGCCTAAACTGAAGCCAACAAATAAAAAAATGGGACAATAGCATACAGTCTGCAAGCCGCGGGCACTGCGGTAATTGAAAATAATAATTGAATTCGAATTAAGAATACGAAATTCGAATAATACGAACAATGTTTGAATTTCGCGCGTTTGAACTTATAGTAGTGAAATGCTTTAGATTTTATTCGAAAGAATGTATCTATTTGGTGAAGAAAATTAGGTTTTTATTTAGACAGTTTACATTTATCCATTTGGCATGTTATCAGCCTCCATATATTTTATTGTCGTCCTATTGACCAAAAACTCTGCCAATCCAGTTGTAGCTTAATAAAATTAATCAATTCATATTTTATAAATAGCCCTTTTTTAAAACAGTTGAAACACATCTATTCATTCACATTTTATTCGAATCAACCTCGAATAATACTTGAATGCTACAACACTAGCGAACTGTTCTTTTTTTATAAAGTTAAAATTTGAATTTGGAATCGTGTGTGCTCTATTGTGTAGCAAATGGAATTCATTGTACTATGCATTGCGTACTGGCCAGTATAATTTGAGCCCTTGTCACACTTAATTTACAAGATACGAAGCTCCAAGTATGTTGGCTAACTGTATGGTTGTAACCATTTTGCAAAATATTGAATAGATCTTTGCTGATATTTTTTTATTAGAACACAATTACAAAATGTTGCATGTATATAGTTAGCGATTACACAACGACCTAGTTGCGATTTTTGTAAAACAAGTTATAGATATGTAATAAAATTGTCAATTACTGGTAAAAACATTTATTTTGATAGATTGGTTGCGTTATGCGGCGCAATAGCGAATTTTTGTACAAATAACCCAGTTTTGCATCAATAAATGTCTATACACACATTTAAAGAGCAGTCAATTTTATTAAAACTTTTCCTCTTCTAAACTATTTAATAATTTACCTTAAACTTTCAATCTTTTGCTCGAATTCTGTATCGAAATTGGAAATCGACCGTTAAAACTTAACGAAAGTAGGTATGCCAATTGATATGAAGCTTAATGGCCGTCATAACTGCTCCTACATTTATTAAGTGCGTATATAAAATGTGTGTCTGTGGGTATGTGTGTGTGTTTGTGCGCAATCGGTCGGACGTGACGTGTGTAGCAATAACAATACACTTACACCGGATATTTATGAATTTAAATAAGAAAGTGTGAGGAATTTAATGACACTAGTTCGGAGTATTGCGCCTTCCTGGTGATCGCTTCTTAACTATATTTATGTGCTGTATATATTTTATTGTCTGTGGATGCGTTGACAGTTGACAGATTTCTTTTTTTTTTAAATTTTAATTATGTCACGTTTCCTTTAATTTTATGTCGTTATAAAAATAAAAATTAACTTGATTTTTACTGTTTTCGTCGATAAAATAACTTTTACTTAGAACTGGTAATTCATTATGCGATCATAAAATTCGACTTTTAAAGCCATAAAAGTTGTGTTTATTTATTCAAAAGCGTATCAAGTTTTCTAGGTCTGTCTGTATGTTTTATAATAATGTATATTATTTAGTTATGTCAGCGTTGTCGTGTCCTATTGCGTCATAGTACCGCTATCTATCTAATACACTATTCATACTAAGTAACAAAGAATCCAGATAACCGCAGGAAACAAGTACCGTTAGCCAAACACTTTTGTAAAATGATACTGCACGTAATTTCATAATAAAATCTAATAGTTGCCCAACGCAACTCATGCCTAATTAGGCTACATATGACAGCTACAAGGCGTGGCCTCTTATATATAAACTGTGTGACATACGGACGCACAACTCGACGGTAATTCTCCTTTGTATGCTAAATAGTGAATTATCTAGCCACTCGAAATTGTAATCTTAAAACTTGCTTGGAATTTCTTCATCCGTTGTTTAAATTGTGGCGAGACGTAATGCCCTGATGGGTATTTGTCAGTTTGGCGTTTGATCTGTCTGTGTCGCATATTAAGGTCAATTTTAAGCTTCGATAAAAAGTAATTCTTTATAATGTGCGCTATCTCAACGAAAAGAAAGATAAATAGAATTAGGAAATATTTTTTCATTCTTGAATAAAATATCGAATAATTTTATTTAAAATCGAATAATTAAATTGAATTTCGAATAGTTAAATATGTATTATTTTATTTGTATTCTTATCACAAATACACACTTGGAATTGTTTTATAACAGTTCCAAATTCAAATTGCGAAATCGTTCTACTATCTACACACGTTTACAATTAGATTTCTAATACAATATAGGCTTGAAAACATTATGAAAGCTATTAAAAGTTTAAATTAATGTTTTAGACCTACAACACTGAATACAATAGACTTAGCATGAGTACTATCACCGTTAGCACTGACCTAGAATAAAGACAAAGCGATTTAATTTGTTGCTCATTTTTAAATACAGAACCAATTAGTAATTATTCGTTTTTATTTTGTTTTTGTTGTGGATAAGCTTTGGGTTTGAGCTTAAAGCTTGTAGGATGGTTTTTTTTTTAAATGAGAGTGACTTTTACTAAAAATCTTCAGATTATTAAGAAACACAAACTATATAACCGTAGATTGTGCATTTCATTAAACATGTAAGTTAATTACTCTTTAATGATTTATTTATGAGAGTTCATAAAAAAATCCTTAGCAATCTATGAATCTTTTTCGATGATATATTGGAATAAAAACGTATCTTATTATAGAAGATTTATGACTGTATCACTTTAAACTTCAGATTGATTGCTTAATTACAAAAAAATAAGTAGATTAATGCCATCGTGTGTGGTTGGCAACCATCAGCAATTGTGCAATAAGCCGGCTAACGTGAGTGCGCGTGAGTTGAAGCTTACAGCATTGTCAAAGATGTCTGTTTTGATTAGAAATGTTCTGATAATTGTGAAATTTTCTTTTCTTTTTTTAGTAATCAATCAAATAAAAATTAATGTTTAATTAAAGAGATAAAAGCTCTCTGTAGTTATTTTTGCAGGCTTTATTTTTTATTCGAAACATTTACCTCATAAATATCTCAAGGACCGTTGAAATAAATCTTATTCAGACTTACTATTTTCATTGTTTTCATCAGCAAAACAAAATAATATCACTCAACCGTTTCAATTGGCTTTATTATTGATGTAATTAAAAGAACAACTCAACATTTTACCGAAATCTGAGCTCAAGTGGTGATTCCATGAATGAATAATGTAAATAAAATAATTGAAATATTAACCAAATATTTATATACAAAGAAACTATTGAAGTGCGGCGACTGGGCCTTGTGTAAATAATGACGTGGACAAAATGGACACCAAAATGTTGAACAGTTTGTAAAAGTACAGCGTATAGTGTCTGCATTGTGGTCATGATTTGTTAGTTATGAATATACATAGGTGTTACGATGGTATAGCCTAAACATTTTCACATACGACTATTCATAAAATACCTATATATTAAGTACCAGCTGTTTCCGTTGATTTAACTCGCATCTTGAGAGAACAACTTCTATCTTATTTATCTTAGGTTTCAATCTATCTCCTAACCAAATGTTATTTAAATCGAATCAGCCGTTTTACCGTAGAAGCGTTACAGACAGGTACTTTCGAGACAGTAACTTTCGCATGAATATTTGTAGTGAACTATTACTGTTTTTCAACAGACTTTCAACAAGGAGGAGCAGTTCTAAATTTGACTGACTTTTTTGTATAAATGTATAAGAAAAGAGGATACAGCAAAGTAAAAGCTGGTAGAATGACGTATTTTCATTGATAACCAGACTTCCTTCGTAAAAATAACTCCACGAAACGCTTGAACTACATAACCTTACATACAATTCTACATAAAGCATTCACTCATTGTATTCCACATTTATATTTAGGTAAGTAGGTACAATATGGACACAAAACGCCTACCACGTAATATAGCAATAATAAAATGACATTAATAATTCAATGCACAGTTTGCAAGCCAAACGCATTTCGAAGTGTCATGTCTGTCACCGCGTCCTTCAATGACAGGAAAATGGCGTTGGTGAGGTGGAAAACTAACGTTTTAATATTAAAAACATGTGCCGAGCTGTACCGTGCCTCTACGTAGCCACTTCGTACTAATCGACGCTTAAACTACATAATAAATAGGTAACTTTCCGCTTACAATTAATATTAAATTATTGACTTCGCTGGCAGACAGCGAATTGTCATTGTGGTTTTTAATTAGGCTCTCTGGTTATTGTGGTACGTTTCTTTGTATAAGATTATGGGGAGTTTTAAATAGGTGTGCGTTGCGAAGGAAGGCAAATGCGTGTCTGTCGTACGTAGCACGTTTAATTTTAATTCGTTTGTGACTACTTAGTGTTTCTCGTTAATAGCGTGCGAATTAAGAATTACTAATTTCGAATAAAAAATTTCATGAATTAATTCGTTTTCGAATAAAATTCTTTTTAGTATAAAAATACACATCCTTATTTGCAAAATGATTTTCATTTAGAATGAGGATCCGTAACGTTTTTAGTTGAAAATGCAGATTTGTAGAGCTAAGTAATCCTTAACATACAGTGCAAAAATTTTTGATCTACGATAAAAATTGACGAAGTTATGACCAAATTACTAGCGAAGTTCACCGAGCGGTCGCCGCGATAGCTGTGACGTCACTCCGACGGTTAGCCGTTGGCAGCAGTATGGCGCGCAGTGTTTTGTTTGATTAATTGTGACTTTCAAACAAATTAAGTGTCCGATTTGTGTCTAATTCACCTTTTCAAACATGTATTAATATTGTATAGTGTCAAAATGTACAAATACTTCTATTATTACCTTAGAAGAACTATTTTTAACGTGCCGAAAAACGCAAAACTTCTTCAAAATGGTATCCTGTTGTAAAGAGATGATTGATGATGATTTTTTCAAGCCATCCTGCCTAAGTAGGTACATACTGAATGAATTATTTGTAACAATGAACGAGGTGGCAAAAAATAGCCATTGAAAACCAATATTAAGGTTTCTGTTATAGATCGACAAGTATATAGGGAACTATGAACTAAATAAAGCGCAAGTTGGTTAAATAGCCATCCGCGAAATGATCCGCATAGGAATGAACGAAACCAACATTTGTTTATCAAGCATCATCTCCATAGGTTTCACGTGCCGATCTGTAATAAATAAATAAAACGAAATAAAAAAATATAAAGACCTAAATATGATATACTAGCTTCTGCCCGCGACTTCGTCCGCGTGGAATAGTGGTGCTCCGCTCCTATTGGTTTTAGCGTGATGGTATAATTATAGCCTTCCTCAATAAATGGGCTATCTAACACTGAAATAATTTTTCAAATCGTACCAGTAGTTCCTGAGATTAGCGCGTTCAAACAAACAAACTCTTCAGCTTTATTATATTAGTATAGATTTTTTGCTATATATTTAAGCTACCTGAGTACATACTGAACGAATGGTTCGTAACAATGACCGTCATGACAACAGCCATTGAAAATCAATATTAAGGTTTCTGTTATAGATCAGCAAGTGTGAAACCATGCACAAAATAAAGCGCAAGTAGGTTAAAAAGCCATCCGAATGGAAACAACATTCGTTTATCAACACTTTTTTTCTTAAGTCCTGAATACGTCCCTGTACCTATCATTATTTCTTACACGTACCTACCCACACAATCACCAATGATCGCGGCGATTTGCTATACATTACTTCGTTGGATGAAAAACTCTCAATAGTTTTTGAGAGTTCACAGCAATGTACAGCGATTCACCGCGATAATAGCCGATTGTGTGGAGGCCTAAAGATTTTAAACCAATATCTTAAGATTACTAATAAGTAACGTAGATAGATATAAGCAGCACCCTTACCTTTTTAGTTTCCAACCACGGATTTCAGCGCTGGTGAACTTAGAATGATTACTGAGATAATCAAATATCATGAAAGAATCCACCTTTGGAAGATTATCTGATTGAGCTTGCACAAAACCAGCCTCTACTTTATTAGTACTCATATTTTAGGACGTTTAATACTCAAATATCACAAAACACACTCTAACAACACTTTACGTAAAATAAATTGCCAAATATAGTGACCAACCGCGTCGCAGCTCCGCCGAATAGTGAACAGTGTGACCAGATTCAGTATTTTAATACTTTTTCAGTATATTTCATGGATTTTTCCAAACATCAGTATATTTTCAGGTATTTTGCTGGAAGTCAGTATTTTTGGGTATATTTTGATTGACATTATGGCAACACCGTAGTGAGTGATTGTCTTTGCGACAATGTTTGCAGATTTCCCCGGAACGCGAACATAAGGGACTTTCCCGGATTTAGTTTATGTGTTATCTATGAGCAAAGATGAGTAAGTTACAGTTATGACAAGAAAAACGGCCGTCGCCGGCTATGGAGTATTGTAATACTACCTATACAATTATCAATTTAAGTATAAATCAGAGTTGCAAAATTGTATGTTCGCCTAAAACTTTACAACTGCTGGACCAATTTTAATGCGGTTTACACCATTAGATAGAGCGTAATTTCCAGATTGCATACATTCAAATTTGTTGTGTTTCATGAATATCAGTCTACCCGGACGATGTCGGGACGGACCACTAGTTTACATATAATTTTAAAACAACGTCTAATATTTAAGTTTGCAGTTGCATGAGTAGGTACGAGTTAAAATTAAATACATACTTTATTACTAGTATCAAATTGTCTAATACGGTTCAAGTGAAATGATTGTCTCTTCTGCACTCGACTTAATCTTTGAAGAATTTTTATAGATAATTCGGGAATTTCCCCAAAATAGGAGATGTTTTTGTCATCATATAAATAGAACGCGATTTTCGTTGTTTTTATTGACTTAGTTGCATCCACCCGGATAACATGTCTAGTTTTCAGCAAAGTTATTTAGCTAAGTGGGAACAAATTCCGGAATTTTCTTCGTGGCTTTCACGTTATAAAGATGATGAGTCCACCGCATTTTGCAAAGCATGCAATGCGAAACTACAAAGTAGATTAGCAACTATAAAACAACATGCAAATACTGAAAAGCATAAATCGAACTTGATAAAATTTAAGGACAGTCAAAGGTAAGCATAACTCGCTTTATTTACCTAGTTCAAGGAGTTCGGATATATTTTAATTTAAAGTTAATCATCCTAGTTTTGTTTCTCAAAACCAGTTATATACCAGCTATGAAATGCGCTGTTATAAAAAAACGAAGTAAGCAAGTATTTTTTAAATTTTCATGTATTTTCACAGATAAATTTAATAAAAACGGACCAAAGAAACAGATTTATATACAAAAATGTGTCAGCAATTTTAAAAACAAAGCAAGGTGTTAAGGATGAAGAAGGTTGTGTTAATTTTAATCCCTCGAAAAGGATGTTACAATATAACTCTAACATTTATTGTGAGTATGAATAAAACGTGTTCCGAAAATCAGTATTTTTATTGGTATATCTGTCCTATGTAAGTCGGTATATTTCAGTATTTTTTTGAGGTGCCTCGGTATTTTCGTAAAATTTAATCTGGTCACACTGATAGTGAAATATGAATGCAGACTGCGCTCGGTTCCGTAGGAGTGACGTCACACGCTCCCGCGGACATTAATTTTTAGCGGCCGGAACGGCAAATGTTTATTACTTAATATCTTCATAAGTAATGGTCCGATTTCGATAATTCAAAAAGATATATCATTCTTATGTCATAAAGAATAACATAGATACTAGTTTTATTGAATTTGCTATTACATTACTGATCCTCATTGGAATGGTGTTGAATAACAGCCTATGTCAAACATGCTAAAGAATGGCCTATTAGACATATCACACATCCCTAGCAATGCAGTTAATGTGCTTTAGAATTTCAAACCTTACACATTAAAAAATAGAACACATCATCGCGCTAATAATTGAACAGTTCCAATTTCAAATTCAAAACTTTAAATTACTACAAATTATTACTAAGATAATTTTACGATGATCAAAACAGATTATAAGCTTTAAACCTTTGGAATAAAATGTAAAATTGAACTGAATGTATTTTTGTGAGTGCATTAGTAAGTTTGTGAGTGATGTTTTGATACGGGGAGTGCTTCTGAGAAGAGACTTAAGGTCCATATAGTGTTAAGTTAACAATAACAGTTTTTGTATTGTTTACATAATGAAGTGTTATAGTATTATATTACGTTCGTCAATTCGCAGATTTGTGCGTAGGATTTGTTGTAGGTAATGATGCGGTGGGTCCAGAGAGGTGGTCTTTATCTCTGGTGTTTTGTGACATTTATAATAATTGGTTCAATGAATGTTAATACCGTTTAATGCTAAAATGTCTACCTGGAAATATTTGGTGTACTTACCTACTTTAAATCATAAAATTATTGTGAGTATAGAATACTAAGATCTGCTTATTAGTAATTGTCATAATTTTATTTTTCAACCTTAGAAAGAATTTTCGAAATATAAAATAATACCTTTGTCGATTTTTAAATAATCCCTAATTGAACACACGCAACTAGATTTTTTTTTCTTTTTCTAAAAAAGTTACATGTCATCAACCAGTCATTAACCTTTTATAGTAAAAAGCTTATAAGTTCTCGTTAACGATTAAAACTAAAGTAATTAGATACAGCCACAACACGTGGGCCGTCCAGACGCTGAAACAGCACTTACGATCTATTAAATAAGACTACTTCATTTACAGACACACGACACATTCCTCAACAAATTCCATTAGCGTTAATCCGATAGTATTACATTACAATAACAAACGCTAAAAGTAATATCAGTGTTACCGCGAATCTCGATAGTAGACCTCGAATAATGATAGAACAAAAATGGAAATAAAAATGACTATAATTATGAGAACACGAATTTTTCCCAAACAATAAAGGCCCGACGTCAATTGGAAACGAATAAAAAACGAACATATGCCGAACACATTTACATCTCCTAATATATCAAGGCACAAAATCCTCGTCCAAATGAATAAAGAAAAATAATCACAAAGCCAGTAGTCGAACCGAAAAAAGAAATTAAAAATTCAAATAAAAGAACGTATTCCTTAAGATAATGCTTATTCATTCCACATTTAAAATCAAATTTTCAAATAAAGAACTCGCGGCGGTCGATCGAGCGTACGGTAGAGTAAGATAGATATAACATGACATATGTATGTTAGAAAGAGTCAGATAGCTTATTATGATTGACAGCTGAGAACGGTTAGCCTTGAAATATTTGAAACATTATATTATTATAAAGTACACTATCTTCGTTAGACACGAGAACGAAGCGGACATCGGAATTTTTTATATCGATGAAGCTTTTATCTTTGAACTGTATCATAGACATGAAAAGTGCTTTCATATTTTGTAGCTAATGCATTTTATATATTTACGTTCTGAAACCGATTCAAAGTGAATTTACAACACTATAAATCTTTCTTTCTTGTGTTTTGGCAGTTTTCAAGTATTTTCTTCGATATGATTTTATTTGATACTGTTGTCTATTTCTGAATTTCCATTAACCTTTGTCGAATTCGGAACTTCATGTATTTATTACCCGACTCCTGAATAAATTGTAGTATTTTAATATACAATAGTTAAGTAATGTGTCCTTGCCGCTCCCGCGCACACTCATTACCGCGCGTATAATGCCGCTAGATATGTCCGACGGCCAGTTTCACCGGAACACGTTTTAAATCATAATTCGAACGCTTTTTTATAAATTTAGAACGTTGACTTTTTACTTTTTATTTTTTGAGGCTCATGTAACGTAAAGGAGGCTACTGCGAGGTTATAGTCGGCCAGTAGCTAATGAATGGTGACGTCATTAGGAGAGTGCGTGGATATAATTTTAGCAAAGGTAAACTTTCTCTGAATTTTACTCTAGTAAACTCTAGTTACTTATATAATAAAATATCAATTAAAAACTTTAGCTTTCATAACTGGGTACGTGTTATTTTTGTGATTTATATTACTCAATCACGATAGCTTCACTAAAAGTAACTTAGCAAATTATAACATCCGGGATAACTAAAATAAGTTAACAAAACATATTACTACTGTTTCTAACACTCGCCAGTTTACCCGTTGCCACGTCAATGATTAACTGCATCGTTTTAGGTACAGTTAACCAATTAGAACCTCTAAGGTTAATTACTGTGCAGTCCCATACATCAACATTGATTAATGTATCCCTCTTAACTCTTTCCAAAAATGTATAAAAACACTCGTTTAATATAGAAACTTGATTTCTTTAAAAGGTAAAATATTATCTCGATGTAATTAATTAAAAAGCTTCACTAAATTACTTTGGAATATTTTTAACGGATAGTTTATTTTGAATAAAATTGAATGAATATGAACAGTAGTTTAGTTATAAAATAATATCAGTTGTTAATAATAACATAAAAGTCTATTTGAAAGAGTTCCAATCAGTTATGTTCGACAAATAAGCGAGAAAGCTTGCGTACGCGCAGTTCCGCTTCTGGCGCGTAGAGCTACGAATCTCGTAGACGCTACGAGGCGTAGAACCGTTAGCTTACTTTACTTCAAAGACAACTTTTACAATGCAGAATATTATTATACTTAGTAACCAAAATATAATACTTTTGAATTTCATAGCCATTGTTTTGTTTTACATACAGAAATATTATCATTACTAAAAATCGTGTTGTTGAATAGTATTTTTACCCAATATTTATTAAATATTCATTTGAAAAAAATATACTTCAAACAAAGCTTTTAATACAAAAAGCATAAATAATAAAAGTCTTCTCTATGCAACCTTCACTCTAACTGGCCGGTAACAAATTTCATTCACATTTTGGAAGCGGCGTTCGGCATTTGAATATTCAAATGCCCGCTAATCGTTTTTATTGGTGACTTTACGGCCTATAACGATCACTTGGAATACGCGCCTTTGAATTATCGTTGCGCTCCCGAACTTGGCCGAGTGGAGACGACATTTAAAATTAGAATTTTCTTTTTTTATATTTGACAGTTTTCTAAGATAAATTGTTTAGATTTTAACAGTTTTCTTAGATAGTATTAGACAGAAGTATGTTCGTGAGGTGACAAATTACAAATAATTCTTTTAAACCCTCACTTATATTATAAATCAGAAAATAACTTTGTCTTTCTGTCCCTTACGCTTTCAAACTAAAACGGAACCAATTTAGATGAAATTTTTATGTAGATAGAATAACATAGCGTACACACTTTAATCGAGTTATTTGTCAATTTACTTAACGAATTTTGGCATAAGCTTTAGTCAGTTCGACCGTAAAAGTGAGTGGTGTGTGTTTTAAAACTTATCAAACGTACTAAAGCTAAATTAATTTTGTAACTAATAAAACTAGTTACGATTTGCGCGTTAGATAAACAAATTACATGTTGCGCTTACCAAATTACTGTTAAAGCTTTCTAAATTAAATTCTTACACGAATGGTATTAGAAAAAAACTCGATTACAAAATTTTATCAGAAAAGCAATCGACTCAATCGGTTTCGTATCGATATTATAATTTAATTAGATCGAGTTAGCGGCGTAGGCGCAACTAGTATATCTTATCTGTTTTCCATACATGACTTTTTAACATAGTTACGCACGTGGCTTCACCTGTTTTGTATGAGTATTTTTTTAATTTGTTAGAATATTCAATTTTAAATATTTTGTTGTTTTCTTGACTATAAATTAAAACAAATGTTTTGTCTAAACGAAAATTAAAAACAACAACTTTTTTACTTGCTTTCTCAATGTATTTTACATAGGACTTAATTTTTAAAACAGACAGACGTACAGGCAGATAATATTCGTATTAGACACACAAAATCGGCAACTTTTCTACAACCGATTTATGTGTTGAAGCCACAGGCAAATTTTTTTACCTCTCCATGTAATTAAGTATTTTATACTAAACCGTGGGTAGCAATGGTATAAATATTGTTTTTATTGATTATCGCACGCTCAGTAGGCCAGTGCTTTTAGCCTCTAAAAACGGTAAAAAGTGAATTAAATAATAGTAGGATGAAACCCATTGGAAAAGGAGGAGAATACAATAAAAATGATAGGAAAAATAAATTACGGGCGATCTGAGGTCGGGAAGTGGGGGGGAGGGGGGGTTAAAGTTAAAAAAACGGTTTATCTCAATTTCCGGCAAAACTACAAGTCCTATGAAAAAAAGTTAAATGGCAAAGTTGTAGGTAATAAAAAGATCTAAAACTTTTGGATTGACACTTTTTTCACATAACCTCAAAATTTATGTGAAAAATTCAAAAAACCAAGTTTTTGGTTTTTTATTTTTATCTTTTACAATAATTAATTTTTTTTCACGAAATTTGGTGAAAACTTACCTTTTTATGTGCCAAACACACTGTAATTTATTTGATTTAAAATAATTACTTTTTCACCCTTATTTTGACTCAATATCGAAAAAACACCCTAATTTTCAATCGAAAATTCTCGTGTCAAAATATCACTTTTTTTTTAAAAATCGATGGTCTTTTTGTTCGTTGAAATCTCTACTTTCAGATGGTATAAAAAAATATTTACATTGCTATGGTAAATGTTCTCAGAAAATATAAAGAAACGCTACGAAATAACAGGTAGTAAGGCCTAGACCGGCTTATTTTTTTTGCGTAGATGCCTATTTATTGCTATTTTAAGATAACTTATGTATCTGAGTGACCTACGGAACCTCGGACCTCTCTATGAAATACCTTTTAGCTCATCAAAAGGTATTTCATAGAGAAGTGGGGAGTTGCTAGAAGGATCTAGGCCTTGCTAACTGTTATTTTGTAGCGTTTCTTTATATTTTCTGAGAACATTTACCATAGCAATGTAAATATTTTTTTATACCATCTGAAAGTAGAGATTTCAACGAACAAAAAGACCATCGATTTTTAAAAAAAAAGTGATATTTTGACACGAAAATTTTCGATTGAAAATTAGGGTGTTTTTTCGATATTGAGTCAAAATAAGGGTGAAAAAGTAATTATTTTAAATCAAATAAATTATAGTGTGTTTGGCACATAAAAAGGTAAGTTTTCACCAAATTTCGTGAAAAAAAATTAATTATTGTAAAAGATAAAAATAAAAAACCAAAAACTTGGTTTTTTGAATTTTTCACATAAATTTTGAGGTTATGTGAAAAAAGTGTCAATCCAAAAGTTTTAGATCTTTTTATTACCTACAACTTTGCCATTTAACTTTTTTTCATAGGACTTGTAGTTTTGCCGGAAATTGAGATAAACCGTTTTTTTAACTTTAACCCCCCCTCCCCCCCACTTCCCGACCTCAGATCGCCCGTAATTTATTTTTCCTATCATTTTTATTGTATTCTCCTCCTTTTCCAATGGGTTTCATCCTACTATTATTTTTTTTGTTTTCAAAAGTTATTGGCACTGGTCTACAGAGCTTTAGATTTTAAATATTATGTGTTAGACTTTAAATTAAATCTAGACGTTTTAATATACCTATTAATAGTCAGTTAGTCATCCAGTAGAGCTTTAGTGTTCAACAATTTTTGCTGTTGAAAAATCCTAGTAATAATTATAAATGCGTAAGTTTTTGAGAATGGATGTCATGTATGTATGTGGGATGTTTGATACTCCTTTACGCAAAAACTGCTTGGATGTAATTTAGTGCATACATAGTTTATAAATTGGATGTACAAATAGGATAATTTATATTCAGGTATCTGGACCCAATGTCAAGTCCATGCAGACGAAGTCGCGAGTAGAAGCTAGTTTGTAAATGAAGACTTAAAAGCTTACCCTTTACCACTTCTTATTTGATTTTACTGGGAAGAAATGGTGTAAAAACTCCACAGTTAAATATCTTCAAAAGTTTCCTAAGCTTTGTAATCTATCTATACATATAAAATGCTTTGTCCTGAATGACTGACGGTTCAACACACAGCCTAAACCGCTGATCGTAGAGACCTGAAACTTGGAGGGTGTGTTCTTTGTATGACGTAGGTATCTGACAAGAAAAGTTTGTTTCTAAATTCATACCCAAAAGGGTTGAAATAGGGCATTAAAGTTTGTATGAAACTCTGTATTTAAAAAAAAAAAATTCGTATACAACACGCGGACGAAGCTGGCGGAAAGCTAGTCTAATATAAATCATTGTAGTCATATAGATTGTAAATTAAATAAATAATTACTGGCGTATCATAACGGTCAGTTGTCAGATTAACATTTTGTTGAATTAAAATTCGAATGTCTCTGTTAAGTATTTTTATATCCTATTATGTATGGTTGACAAAAAAGTAACGAATTAAAAATATTTTTTTGTTTAATGAACGTGTAATAATGAAAGTTTTCGTACAATTTTTTTTTGTCTTTTTACTAAAAACTACAGTTAATTACATCTCGCAGCCTCTAAGTACGTTCCTTAATAACTTATTTAAATTCGAATTGCTGTGAGTAGGAATATACCAAAATCGATGGTATGTAAATTACTACAAAGCACACAATTAGTTTTTTGCCACAACTCAGTTTGTACAGCCAGCAAGACAAATATCATATTGTATTTTTAACGGAAAATGATTAATGACACTGATGTTTTTTTTGTTCGTACCGGTCATTTACTTCGGTAAATGTATTTTTATTTAACCAAGCTTATTGTGAAGCCGTCTCGTAGAAGTTTATTTTTCTATATGTTATATGCCTTTGATTTGTAATGTTTTAATAATGTTAATGTTTTGTTGTTCAATTTACAAATAACTATTCAAATTGTCATAACATGGCCGGTAAGTATTTATTGCTTACGTACTTTGGGACTTCTTTATTGCAACGGCATTTCGTATACTAAATTAAATTTATTTTGCTTGCAGTAAATCATATATTCACAGAAAAAAGTTTTTTCATTTTTTTGCTTTTTGAGTTATTTTTTTGCTATCGCTACACAAAGTATTGCAACAAAAACTATCATGCGTTCAGTACAAATAGACCTTGGCGATATCTCTAATAACTAAGGAATGTGGTTCAATTATATCTATTGTTCACTTGTTTATGGATTAACAATTAGGCTAGCCGGTTAGTTTTGTAGCATGAATTTTTATAACTGTCCTACATCGCCATATCTTAAATAATATACCCTTACTAAGTAGGATGAATTCTAAAGTCACGAGGAATAACCGTTTTAAATATGATTTAGATTCTATATCTCAAAGTAATTATTACTTAAATTTATGATTTTTCCAATACCAACAATGTGTTTTTTAGTGTCCAAAAGCTGCCAGTCTCTTGGGTACACCCCCAGTTGACGGCGATGAGGATGAATATTTCGACGCCATATTTTAGTACCTACTGTCCTATTATACAAATATTTTCTTGATTTTTAGTAAAAAAAATTGTACACATAAATAATTTAAATACAAAAAAACATGATGGCATTATAACTTCTATGTAGGTTTAAGAAAATATCTTTATTTTGAATGTAGTACAAACGTAACAAATAAATGTTATTTAATAATAAAATTACAAGCAAACTAAATCTAATTTCCAATCTAATAGTTGTAGTCCATTGTTGTATATGTTTGTCTATAATTTGGTATTACAACACAACAATATACCCACCTATTGTTTAATTCAAAATGCCTAATAAAGACATTTCATTGAACACAAAACCAATGGCAAAGGTTACCATTTGTAATTAACTTAAAAAAAGATAAAACTTTAACTTATGCAACCTTTTATGATACGTAATTAGGATTTAAAGATAAGATAAAAGATTAATGTCAATCGATCGGGCTGTAATGAGAAAAATAACTTAAGAATTGCGACATTATTATCTTTATCTTTGCAATAGGAATTGTCAAAAAGATACTGAATAGTAAATCAAGGCTTTGTGGAAAATGCTTCTTAATATTTTTTATTGAACCTGAAAAACAAACTACACTTTATTTGTAAACAAACTACTCTTATAAACTTATTACACATCAAGAATCTACTGATTCACTTATACTCATAGCCTAGCTTTTTCGCAGAATTTTACCCTTCAGGAATGAAAACCTTATAAATTCAGCCGGTTGCACCAAAAAATATGCCGTCACTTATACGTGAAACGGAAGAACTGTGATTCAAGATCTGTCAAAATGCAAGATAAAATTCAATAATTTTACTATTATTTTATGTTTTTCGTCTTAATATTTATGATATAATGTTTACTCAGTTATAATATCTATGTATTGATATCATAAAAAATGTTAAAAGTATGCTATTGATAATAATATTATGTTTCGTGATATTCGTAAAAGTATAAAATATGAAAAGTTTAGTGCATCCGACTGTTAGTCTGTTGAATAAATGTATCATACGTTAGAATATACTACAGGCTCCTTTATACTTTTCAGACAATAATAATGTAATAAAAAAAATACTGTTTGACTGTAAACGATCTCTTACAAAATCCAGGCCTTTTTTCAGCTGGACTTATAAAAATAATACTAAAATTCATTTGAAAAAACAAAAAACAGTGATGCCATCATATCATTTAACCAACAGCTTGAACAGACATATCTAAATTAAATCATTAAGTAAACAAGATCTCACCCAATCTAGATTTCAATTTAATCCGTTTCCGCTATTCGCGACGCCATCTTGGCCGCCATGTTGAATCCCGATCAATATTAATAATGCGCGCGCGCATAACTGCGATCGTTTTATTGTTATTATTGGATATTGTTCCTACCAAGGCTGTGTCCAAAATGGAGCGGTTCTGCTTTTAAAGTAGCTGTTAGCATCGACAATGGTTTTACTTTTGTCGTTTTAAGGACAATGTGGCCCTGTATGGCTGCTGATCTTTGTAATGTTATAGCGCGATGAGTAAGAGAAAAGTATATTATTGTTGATTACTTCATTTGAATTGAGTAATAAATTGAAGCTCGTTGTTTTGGCGAATAAGGAAACAGCTGATTTGTATTCTGAGTAACAAACAATACTGCTGCATTATTGCGTATGCTGGTAATAATTTAACTTTAATACTTATTGATGATGAAGGTTTTATCACGCCTGTTTACCCTTAGAGGTAAAGCAGAGGTACATAAACTAAAGGTTACTCAATACCGACATTTGAGTCAAGAGACTTCTGATTATTAAAGAGAAATTCCTTATGGGAAAACCCCAAAAAATCATTTCGCCCGACTTGGTAATGGAACAAGCAACTATATCCTCAGCATTGCGATTTCATCCTCTGGACCAATGTGGCAGTTACTGTATTTAAGACTAGCGTTTTTATCCGCGTCCTGAGCAACTATTTCACCCGGATAACAAGTAGCCTATAGCTATAGCCGTCTCCAGGGTCCATCTATCTCCATACCAAATTTCGTCCAAATCAGTACAGCCGTTTTACCGTAAAAGCGTTACAAACAAACTCACATTCGCATTTGTAATATTGTTTAGGTTTAAAAAACGTTACATAAACACGTTTTGTCGAAACAATGTAAGTAGGTAGTTCATTGTTACGACAGCCGTACAATCATCAAGTTTTGAAGGTTTAAGATGAACATATCGATAAAATCCCTTCTCTAGACGTCACATATATCGACACACGACGTCACCTATTTATAACTGTCAACAGTGTCAATTAATGTAGGGGGGAGGCTCCAGTTATCGTATTAGACATCAGAAAAAATATTGACGTAAATATTTTTTTTTAAACATAATATTTAGAAACCGTATTCATAGTGTTAGTTTCCTTACACGCACTAAGTAGGTGCTTGTTAAATATAAACAAAAACTTTTTTGGATACCTAAACGAAATTTGGAAAAACCTATGATAAGTGATTTTAAGGTAAACGGTATAAAACATTATCTCTTAGGTATTTTAAAACTGTTTATTTTTTAACCACAAAGATGATTTTACTAATGTTTTCGTGACGCAAATCACGGTTTAAAACCTGACAAGAGGCTAAAAGGATTTTTTGAAACTAAAAAAATAAAAATATCTAATAGCCGTCAAATGTCAGTAAAGTATAGTATAGTAAACTAAAATAATTTTAATATACATGAATAAATTAAACAATTTACACACATTTCTATCACGATGCTTCATTTTGAAAAATATAAAAAAAACATGTTCATTAAAGCTGATGATTTGAACAGACGTTGACGGAGTTTTTTATGACAATACTTCAAAAACATGTGCCTTGTTATTAGATCATTCACTTATTATAATGTCAAAACCGGAGATAAGCCGGATGGGGCTCCAGTACCGTGTCACATTCATTTAATCAGTCAAAGCATAAAATGTAATTCAAAATTATGAAATATTGTTTCATTTCAAACGTGATTTGTGTCTGTTGTTTCGAAGAATGAATAAGTAGATGAAGAATACAAGAGCATGCGATAGAACATTCTCGTCTGACTAGTCCTGAAAGCACTTCAAAAAATATGAGGTATCTATTATCTTGGCTCTACAACTACTTGGGGCTAAGGCTAAGCTGTTCAATCGACGACACTATATTTTTTTAAAACAAAAAAAAATGTGCCGAAATATTATTCAAATCTATCGCCAGTAATATTGCAATTACAATTTACTAACGAATCAACAAAAATAACTTTCTAACTTCCTATCCTCACAAAACCAGTTTAAATACCTCAAACTTAACGGAAAAGGTAAAAAAAAGTAATTCATCCAATTACAAATCTGAACTACTTATAATAACGATCAAACATGTAACTGAGAGTCAAATATTTCAAAGTCAACGTCCGAAATCAAAAAGTAGGGTAAACACACCGATTTTGAGACGTTCCACTTACTATACGAGAGATCGATAGTTACTGTGACCGGCGAGCGAAGGCCGTATCTTTGTATTAGTTTTTAATAAGTAATTGTACACCCAAACCACGTTACCAATTTCGACATGAATACACGTTTTTTTTCTCTCGCCTCGCTCCGAGCAATCTCGTTTTCTCGAAAATAGATCTAATATGTTGAATATAATTAATTTCATACAGACTCACTTGATCGATGCGTGTTACTTGACGTGGTTTTTTTTCTATAATTATTTTTAAATTACAGTGTATTACGTCAATACAGCCAGAAAACGGAACGTTTTTTTTAACAACAAATTGGTTTACGCGAATTTTTGGTGTTTGAAGATTTTTTTGGCCTAATATGTTCCATGTCAGCGCTGATTTTTGGCTTCTATTTCATTATAAAAAGCAATTTTATAGTAATAATATAGAATTAATGACTAGACCATATTCTCTAGCGTATATTTTGTATTCGTAATATATAATTTTACTCAATTTCGAAACGAACTTGTTTAGCCGTTAAGCTGTCTGTCATGTTTGCTCATCCGCGTTTCTTTCTTGTTTCAGATGATGCACTGTTATTGGCTGATCTCGAAGACTGATTAAAATATTTATTAAGCCAATTATGAAATGATAGCTCCATGAAGTATCTCCCCAGGTAACAAAATGTGCTAATAATCAATTTAATTATTTCCAAACAATGAAGAGAAAATTTAAATTCAAAACATTCCACAGTATTCAGCTAATCTTATTGTCAACAAAAGACTATTGTTTCTTCTCAACACATTGTTTCAATTTAAATTGAACCAAAATGAATCACTGTTATGATTGGACGCTAAAATGTATTGAGTTAAATTTGATTGTTTATATAAAACTGAACGTATTCGTTTGTCTTCGCAGGACGGACTCGTTTCAGGTTGTGATCCTCGAAAGAGTCCAAATACTGCAATGACTACTGCGATGGCTGCTCACCAGGAATCTATCCACGAGAGACTACAGCCTGCGCCCGAGGAACCTCTGTACCTGCACCATGAAGCGTCGTCATGGCCGGAGTCGTCCGACCACCAGGAAGAGCACAGCACCGACATGTCCCCGTACTATAACATGCCAAAAAGAAACAAGAGAAAAAATTTCAAGCCCAGATGTGCTCCTAACGCAACCACCTTCTCAGACGACTCTAACGGAGTAAACTGTGACGACACGGGCAGTCCTATCAATGGAAACGATAGAACAACTCCCGAACATGTTGGTGAAGACGATAAGGATGATGGGAATTATGCTAAAATTGGTGTCAAAAACTTTAGTCTCCTAAAAGGCGGCGCAGTTGACCTAAGCAGAAGACTAAGCACTGACTCCAATGAAAACATAGACTCAAATTACCAAAATAGGTTACCGGAGGATAAGAAAGTAGACTCGTTTCAACATTCGTACATACATAGTTTACAAATTAATCAGGGCGCCGAGAGAGATCGGACCGTCCTAAACTTTAGTAATTTACAAAATAAGACGTTTTGTGCCAAAAATCCTTTTGCTATATCACAACTAATAAAGACTAATTCGCCTCCGAGAAGAAGGGACTCGGATTCGGATGAAGATAAAGGTCAGGATATAAATGCAAATGAAAGATTAGAGGAGAACCAGGAACAGATGGAGACGAATGAGACGCAGCAGAATGGTGACGCATCAAATGCTACAAATAGAATATTGAGAGATTATGCCATGAACACCATGAAGGAACTGCTCGGAATATACGGATTATCTTCTAATGAAGTTGCTGATGCTATCAGTGGTCAGATTAGAGCTTTAGAAGCTCTTCAAGGTGAGCTCATTATAAACGAATAACTCAACACTACTGTAAAATTTATTACAATAATCTTCTTATATTTACGACTTTATTTTCATATATTTTAGATGAAGTTATAACTTGTATTTGTTTTCTAGGTAAACCGTTTACGCAGCTGCCCTTAGGTTTAAAAAGACGGCATGATTCTGGTATGGAAGATGGTACTGACAGAAGTATGAGAAGATCGTCATCAGCTACTGAAGATGAAGGATCTACTAATATCACACCACCGAAGACACCTGATAATGACATTGAAGCTCAGAGGTAGATGACTCTTTATGTTTTTCCTTTAAATTATAATTACTAAAACTTGAAAAAAGACACAAAATTATACCCTTTTTATTGGTTAAAGTTTCAAGTTTAACCTGATGACTTTTTTCAGACAAAGAGCGCTACAGATAATAAACCAGCAGTCGATGAGGCTGTTCAACAGATCTCAAGGTCAAGAAGAAGATGGAAGCGGCTCCGATGATGGAGAACAAACTCTTGACCTCAGCGTATCTAGAGATACTGATGGACAGGTAATTACTTACATATACGAATACAGAAATATGCAAATTGCTCGAAACGTTTTATTTATCAACTTCGTTTTGTTACCAATCATATTTATTAATATCAGCACTTTAGAATTCTTACTATAAGGAGATTTATTAGCGCTGTATGAGCGAGGCAGATAAATAAAATACCTATTTATTCCTTTTCGAGTTCGAGTCGGTTCAATGATATTTAAATTCTTAAGTACAATTCTTTGAAATTGACAATAATCCGGACATTTGCACACGTATGAATGGTATGCGATTATAATAGAATGTAAAGTTAGATTTAACGAATGATAAGTATATGTTTTTTTATTATTAAGGAACAATCGGCGACCTCGAGCGCTGCCAACAGTGTGTCGGAGTTTGAGCAACAAAACCTTCTGATGAGGAAAAATTTAGAGGATCTAGCTAATTTACAAATGCAGGTGTGTATTGTTAGATAATGGGCCTGTTTGTACAATAAAATTGTTAGATCAGATATGAATAGAAACGAGATTATGTAAATTGGTTTGTGAGAACAAAAATCTGCAAGAGATTCGTATTTATTTCTTCAAATATACGATGTTATTTTTTGGTAGTTGGCAGTAAAAAGGTTATTCGATTTCATTTTATTGAGAATCGCTTATCAGAATCGAGAATCAATAAAATTAACTACAACATTCACCTAAAACTCGATCAATCGCAAACTAACAAGAAAAACGGGTATCAATTAAAATGTTTATACATATTTCTTTTATTTTAGGGTTTCTTCCAAAAGCAATCGTCGATGGACGCAGACGACTCCCAGGAAAGAAAACTGCAAGCGAGCGGTGAGTAATCGAATTACGAAAAAAAATTATATGACTGTTTAATTACCTCCCTGCATCATTCGCGAAATTATATCGAAACGGTTGAGACCGTAAGAATTTTATTAGTGTTATTAGATACCGATTACGTTGAAAATGATTTATTGGACAATAAAAATATAAAAATTAAAAGCATTCTTCTCTGTATTTATTTATTTATTTAAACAATCTTATTTGATTTTCGGATTAGACTTGAGAAGGTAATTGGGGCTTCCCCCTCAATTAATTTTAGTAAACATTTTATTTATTTTCGAATTATTGTCCGCCGTAAAAAATAAACGAATCCAGACTTAACCTCACAAAATTATAACATCATTAGCCTGATACGAGACTTAAGGTTTTCTCACTATATTGACAGATATTTTAAACTCTGCTCATCAACAGATTAACGCGTGAATCCGTGAGATTTTTGGTAATACATTTTACAGCATTTTGTTAAAATGGACCCTTCCAATCGCCTTCAATCACCGCCAAACAGCTTAACTGATTTCGATGAAATTTAGTGTGGAGATAGGTTAAAACCTGGCGAAGGACTTTGGATATTTTTTGTCTGATTACATTAAGTAGTTCACTTAGAAGGAGGGTGAAACCGCGGGTGATACTTAGTGCAAGTAAACCATTTTACATAATCTTTAAAGCAGGTCGTTTAGAACCTACGTTTAGTTTTCTTCATTCGCTAAACATTGAACTGCAGTTAAGAACGTTAGCAGCAATTAGGATGCGGGTTTCAGAATTTTAGCGTTAGAACTAAATTGTGAACTAGGCTATTCGTCATTGATGCAACATTGCTAACACTTGCGTTAGAAAAACATTCTTTTTTATGTTAAATTAAAAAAATCTAAAACTATACTAGAGTATTTTTTTAATAAATTTTAAAATTATTTTCTGTAGTACATATTCTTATCTGCATGTTGCAAAAAATATATATACATCAAATCGGTACAGTATTTGATAGGTACTATAAGTTTAAGCAGAGTTGCACCATTGCTCACTAAATACAATTAAAGATAAATTACTATCTCTTTTATTTCTTTACTTCAAAAACTAGAAATATAATAATGTTTTAGTAATCTGGAATTAATATTACAAAGAATATCTTAATTAAATTTTTGCCTAATAAAGTTTTATTTTATTCCATTGAACAACAACATTTTCTTAACACGTAAGCCAGTCGTGTTTTGTTTTCTTTCAAACATGTCATGTCAACACCCAACTCAATAGAAGCACCTCTTTAGTTTCAAAAACCTCATTACCGATGCCAACAAGAGCTTAACAAGCCAACCGATGATATGTGCTCGTCAAACACATAGAAAACAAACAAATCGGTATAATCCAAAAAACGCTGCATTTTTACACTGAACCGTGAAAAATAACACGATACTAATTTATTCTACGATCAGTCGTTTTGTACATTTGGTACATTTTCTAGCTTAATTAACTATTCTACACTAATATTTGGTTAAAAGGTACAATGAACTGTGTTTTTACTATATTTGTTGTATGAGAAAGCTTGTGGAAATAGCAAGATAATTTGACTTGAATGATTACACACGAGTTTGCCTGTAGGCGGTGTTTTTAAAACCAATGCTTGTGTTGATAGAGGAGCTCGTGGCTAAGTAACAGCCGCACGGTTCGACCGATCAAAGGTTAAGCTGCGCTTGGCGCGGTAGGTCCGTGGATGGGTGACCATCATTGTCATAGCGAGACTCCTCCGTGCCTCGGAAAGCACGTTAAGCTGTTGGTCCCGGCTGTCATTTGTAGATCTTTGACAGTCGTTACGGGTAGTCAGAAGCCAGAAAGTCTGACAACCAGTCTTACCAAGGGGTACCCGGGTGTTACCTGGCAACTGGGTTGTGGAGGTCCGATAGGCAGTCGCTCCATGTAAAACACTGGTACTCAGCTGCATCCGGTTTAGACTGGAAGCCGACCCCAACATAGTTGGGAAAAGGCTGGGCAGATGATGCTTGTGTTGATAGATCTTAATTAAAAGTTACGCAGAATTGGCAAGCAAACTTTAGGATGGGACTTTAAATTATTGCCTAGTATAAGTCTTATAGCGGAATCCGGAAACGGAGTTTATCTGTTTATAATAAACGATAAGAAAGATTTTCGTAAAAACTTAATACTGACATTGGCCGCGATTCTCTTGACACCATTTAAATTAAATTTAGTCTATAATTCTCTCTTTCCATCAACAAATATAAGAAAGGGATAGCAAACTTTTATCACCTGTCAAATTAGAAAAAAATAGTTTTCCATACAAATTTAAACATCACGACGTAACATCTCGACTAAATTAACAAACCTGTACGAACAAAATGTCATATGTCATTTAATTTGACAGCACTGAATTACTTGCTATCCTCTTCTTGTATTTCGCAATAGAAAAAGAGCATGATATTTTAAAGTTAGTTTAGTCATGTGTAAGTCAGAATAGGCACCATTGTAAGCGGGTAATTTTACAATATTGTTAGGTCCAAAGTTCATTTGATCCGTTCCCCACTAATCCAATGATTTTATAAGCAACACTAATGATATAATGCCACTAGTAGGCGCTGAAGTAATCATTTAATTAACTCGGTTTTTGTAACATACGATTCAGCTGTTGGGTACATCTTTTGGAGTTTTTTTTTCCGCAAATTTTCTAAGAAATTGTCAAAGTAGGCCTTTAGGCATGTATTTTATTTTATCGATAAATTTGTTTAAAGAAAAAAAATCTTTAGTTTTTTGCAACGTTTTCTTAGAACGTCATATTGAGCTTAGTTTTATTTCAACAGCGACATAGTATTTTAATAATGATATGTAAAAAACAAAGATTGTAAGTTTTATTATCTATTTATCTTACATTTACCAGAAAGCTATAGTATACCCTAGGTTTTAATGTCATAAGCGTACCACGCGAGAAAAACCGTGGGCAGAACCTAAAGTACAAAAAACTCATTCATAAAGCAACAAATTCCTCACAAATTTAGGTAACAACCAGTCCCTACTTCCCGCGCCTCCCCCAGTAATTGTACAAACCTCGGCGTACTAATCTACTCAATAGAGGCGAATTCACTCAATTGGCTGCGCAGGCGCAGGGAGCTCGGGGTGACGTTAATAGACTGACTCCAGTACGTGTTTATAACTATTTTTAGTGTCCAATTTGATGGGAAAGCTAGGGGAATTTGTGTATGGCCCGCTTTTTAAGGTCTGCTTGTTTGAAAATTATGTTGATCGCTTTTAATTAAGGCTTTGGCAATTTCTTTTAGGTTTGGGAACTTTGAGACTGATTTTGGCTTTTGAATACCTTTATTAAAAAAAAACTATTTTTACTAAATATAGGTACTTAAATTAGGAGTTGATAAATTCAATTTCACGATATATTTTTTTTACTCCATGTTAAATTATATAGGTATTAAAATTAGAAACTAATATTTTTAACGATAGTGAGCTTTTTTATTCGAAATCCACTTTCGAAATAAAAAAAACCATCGAATAATCTCCCCATACATTTCCATTTGAGCCGATGATCCTGTACACGCGAGGGGACTGCATTAATAGACAAACACCATTTCCCATTTACGTATAATAGTTTAGTTTCAGTGCATCCGGTGTGTCGCACTGATTGTCGTGCGACTGTCGCACTCGATTGCGACATTATTGTCGAAACAGGTCACATCACTAGCTAGGAAGACCGCTCTGTGGGCCTAGCAAGAAAATACTAATGTAATTTAAACGTTACAGTAAATTATTTCTGCAGACATAAAGAAAAAAAAATATTTTTAACACAATTAAAAAAAAATGTATCACCCTATGATAATAATTAAGTAGATTGTCAATTTAATGCTAACACACATAGATCCATTTACATTTACACTGCTCTTATTTCTCGTACGTCTTACGAATTACGATATACGTATAGTTTCTTGTTACTAACAAGATAACATAGAAAATATAGACTTAATTCCCTAGAGCTTTTAATTAGTAAAGTTTAAGCCTATGCCTTAAACACGTATACAACACTTATTTCTTTCTGTGATCTTGACAATGCTTATACATATAAGTAGGCAGTAATTCAGTCATTACATAGCTTCATTATCATTTCAGCCCTTCGGCCAGGCTCTGGAATAAATTCAATGACAATTCATTCGCCATTAATGCTCCGGCACATCTGAGACTGTTTGTAATCATATATTAACATAAGTAGGAATGGAATTAATATAACATGTACATGTGTTGGGGAGATTTTAATATCAAAGAAAGAAAGAAAGACATACAGCCGGTTAAATCAAAAAATATACGGTTACTTATACGTGAAACGGAAGAACTGTCATCCTAGATCTGTCAAAATAAAGGATAAAATTGAATAATTTTGCTATTTTGCTAAAAATTGTAAAAAGATCGTCCTATAGATTATTATTCCGGATCTAACTAAAGACTAAAATGTATTATGATCTTACATTTCTTGTTCTTCAAGAAACATACAATATAACCATTCAAATAGTAATATAAAACACTTTCGCAAAAGAATTACTCTTATTTATATCCGAACTCACAAAATAAATTATCGAAAAGTGACAACCGATTGTCCGATAGTAATCACCGATTATTTCATTTCGGTCCCTTCCCTCTCTTTCTCGCATACAAAGACCGTATCTCCTGTCTTTGTCTAAACAAATTGTGTTAGCCAAAGTGTTCCCGAGGCGATAGAGTTATAATTTATACAAAAAATGGTTAATTACAATAATTAAAACGTTGTGTTCGTAAGTTTCTCTTGTTTATTACGAAGTTCATGGATATTTATCGTATTTATTATCGGATTATTTGTCCATTGTTCATGATTTGGGTTCCGTAGTGTTAACTAGATTTAAAATCGATTTGTAATAAACTTGTAATTTTTTCTGACATTTAAGTAAAACTTAACGGCTCATAAATATGTTATTAAGAATACTGTTTTTAATATCATGCCTATTCGTATAAAAAAAAACAAACGCACAAGTAATAGGAAAACTTAAAAAATATATATATTTATATATAAAAAAACTGTGTTATAATTCCATGACTTAAGATCTCAGCTGTACTATTTATTGATTATTAAAAGAAAAATACACAGTAACAATTAACGAACGCTCCAGGGTACAATCATGTTTTTACTGTAATGAAGACATTAAACATTTATCGATACCGGTTAAAATAATACGGAACCACTTCTTCACTCCAACTCTGACTTAACCGGTCTAAATAAAAATGTACGTGATTACTACGTATGTTCTAATTTAGTCGAGATCGAGCCGAATCGATTGTAATCGATTAATTAATCCATTCTAATCGATTAGGTTGTTGTACTTTAAATTAGATTTCGATTGAAACGATTTCTTTACATTTACTACACAAATCTTATATGGATCGGATTGGTCGTAAAAATCGTTTAATTTGACAAACTTGTTATGTAGTTGTTAATTATGATAGTTCTTTATTAGTCAGTTAAGTTTTTGTATCCGGAAGCTTGCTTTTGATATTTTACCGATTTTTTTTATCGATTACGAATATTTGCAGCAATCGGTTCAAAATTATTTATATTTGGCGACTCCGAATGCCGTCAGTGTGTGTATTTCGTGTTCCTGTTATATTATTTATCCAGTTAACTTGAGATTATTTCCTGTGTTTTTTGATTAAATTGTAGCTACGATTAGATGGATAGTTTTTTTTATGATTTTTCTTTTGGATCCAAGCGCATTGCAACTGATCATAATTATTCAGGTTATTCTATGTGAAATCATCCTATCCGTCAATATAGCTAGTTGAAATAACTGAGATATCACACATGAATTGTTATCTATACTAATATTATAAAGAGGAAAGATTTGTTTGTCTGTTTGTAGGGATTTAACTCGAAAATTACTGGACCGATTTCAAAAATTCTTTCACCGTTAGAAAGCTACATCTTTATGAAGTATCACAGGTTATATTTATTCCCAGAAATAATTAGGGATCGACACTAAAACTTGAATAATGTAACCCAAGGTGAAAAAATACGTCCACGCGGGCGAAGCCACGGGCGGAAAGCTTTAGTGTATTAATAAAGAATTAGGTGTTTTCAATCTATCATATCCGAAGTATAAACAAGAGCATGCGGAACCCTAAATCTCTCGTTCAGCATGAAAAGGAAGCCTATCCTTCCGCCTGAAGCTGCTGTATAGGACAGTACATCCATTGAGCGGCACATGTGCGCATCACCAGGCTTTGGTAATTAGCATAGACGCTCGCTCGCGTATCCTCCCGGGGACAGGACCCGTGGAGTCGCAAACATCATTTTTTTTAGATATGTAATATGTATTTTTAATAAAAAATTGTTTTAAAATAATTATTTTGGACTTTTTTTTAAAGTAGTTTTAAAATAATTGTTTTAGACATTATTTTTTTAAAAGTAGATTTAAAATAATTATTTTGGACATTTTTCTTAAGTAGTTATTTTAACTTCAGTTTTAGTTTACCAAAATTACAACTTACCTACTACATTGTTCAGTAACAATGATTATATAATATATATTATTGTAATACACAAAAAAAAACAACTTGTTTTACTTGTTTGTAAATAATGCAAAGCAAATATTAAATCTCATGACGATTAAACTTCACAACCTGCAACTATTTATGTGGCATTGTCATTTGAAGTCATAATACCTATTGTTACAAGTTTTCGAGCCATAGATACCTACATTGTCCTGTCTAGAAGACGAATATGCTTATCGCGAAATCTTCGCTATTTGCCAAAATATAACCTGTATCGATACCTACAAAAATAATACAATACGATATTTTTTTTTCATCTCACAATCGAAATTCCAGTCCGAACTTTCGAACGTAAAGCGTATCGCTCATATTATTCGCTTCATCTTAAATAAAACCTATCTAAAACTCTCGTAAAGGTCACAAGTAAAAAAAAAGTATGAATAAAAAAAAATCACACCTCCACGGATTTAATGCGCGTATAATTTCTTTGTGGCACCGCACAGAATGTGAGTAGACGTCATAAAATATGCATTTCTTCGGATGCGTGTGCGCAGGGCACACAGGCGCGCGGGCACGCACACTAGCGCAGCCCCAACAGTATCCCGACACATCTCTCTACGCACACCAACAAGCGATTACAATAACTCAATCGCACTACATGCAAGTTGCTTTTGCATATTCATTTGAGTCTTGCAGTTTGTATCTTTGTATAAAATTATAATGCATTATATGACCCGGACGCGCCTTAGTGGTCGTTTTTATGTTATAAAAGGTAAAAGGTACCTTTACCGTACACGTTCTTTGGTTTGCGTTGTCTATTTATTTTATCCTACCATTCCTGTACACACTTGAAGGTTATTTATCCAATTCTTGTAGTCCTTCGCGATCGTTTCTAAGAAATGCTTTTTATGTTTGATTTTTAATTCGATTTTTATATAAATCATTGTCTCTTGTTTTGAAACCTTCAATCTACAAGTATTTGGTGCTCATAGTCTTGTTCAAAATGTATAACATGTTACAAAACTGACGGGTGTAGTTACCTTGAAATAGTCGCTTGTCATTTTTGTGAAATGAAACATGCATAAGGTGTATTTGTGATTTTTTTCCTCGTATCCTTCAAAATGCTAATGAAATATGCATTGTTTTGCATATCAAGTAGAACGAGGAACATTATTATATTATTACTAACATGTAAAGCTTTCTAGAACTTTATTCTTTGATTGAGCATACAGAAAACTTTTCTATAGTTAGGTACAACATCAAATAATACGCAGTCTAAAAAGCTTCAAACGAGTCATCTATAAATAAGCTAAAATTCTATTGCGGTTAACAATTTTCATCAACTACAAATCTTCTCACATTAGTAAAAAAAAAAACACCTAAATATAGAAATTACTGCATTCTAGACCAACATCGATGGAATTCCTGTCTTTTACATAGCTTGTTGAAGATAAATAGTCTGTTTATGAGCCCAAACGTATCGTGTTTCTATATTATGATTTATACCGAATTGGCTTTCATCCATTTCATATGAATTTCCTCTGAGATATAGTGCCACGTTTAATTGCAGCGGTTACGGATTTTCGTATTTCAACGGATAATTTATAGCGTTGAAGTTGTCACATGTTGTAAGTTTGTGTGTTGAGTGTGGTTCTTAACTAATTGTCCATTAACCGTCAATTAACGTTAATATCATTAGTGAGTTTAAAGCATTCGTCAAAATTTTAATCGTTTCAGAAATGAGGTTTTAATTTTCATTAACGTTCTCGTTGGTGGCGAAATATATGTGATGTCTTAAGGACTGGTAATGGATGAAGATTTTAATGTAACAACAGCTACTGATTCTGATACTGATGACGGAGGGAATCTTAAAGAAGTAAATACAAACAGGATGAATACAAACATTGAACATTCTAAACGATAATTCAAGTACGAAACGAAACGAAATTTCGAAAGATTTATTGCAATCTTGATATTTTAAATCGATAATGAGATCCATAAACTAAGGATAATACATACGAGTGGTACCCACACGGAGCAGTCGATATCACCTGCTCGGAAACAAAAAGAATCGATTCGAAATACGAGCAAAAAGTATCGATTATCGCCGCATTAATCCACATAATCGATCCGCGACGTCGAAGCTCGGCGCTCGTCTATCCATCACGATGTTGCCCCTTGTTTTAGTTTTAATTTCTTTTTTTCTTTCAATTAGTGCCTTTTATAGTACTTAGTTGGCCCACCTTGTGGACACATAATTGTCGTAGTTTACAAAGACAGTAGCATCGGTATTCGCGGCATCAAGTGGAAGTTTCGAAATTGTTATATTTGCAATTATAATTTGATCTGTAACTTTATTTATGAATGCGGTATGTTTTTCATTTTCTATATAATGAGTAGGTGTAGTTATAATTAACACTCTTCTTTTTATTTTACTTCGTGCGATTAAATTCACAAACGCATTCATTGGCGGTCGGTCATACACTTTGAACGTATTCATAAAAATTAAATAAGTATTTCATTAAATTGTTCCTAATGACCTTATGTAAAGAAATTTAATCTTCAAGTGAAGTAAGTAGTGAAAGAATTTAAATATATCCTGATTTGAACAGAAATGCAATTGTCTAGTCTTTATAAGCATAAATTCTTTCAACGCCATAATCTCTGACGCACTTATCTTTATATATCGTGTGACTGCTTCGGTCGTGACATTAAGCAGCACAAAAATATTCGATTCGCAAGCCAATTACCTATTTTGTATTGGAAACCACGCCCCGAAGTTTAGACCAGTCGGTTGTTGAGAAAATTGAACGTGCACTTGGCGTAATGCGCGTACGAGGTTTTATGTGTTTCGTTTCCTTCTTTGTTTATGATGTAATATTGTAGCTACTGTATTCTGTCTTCCTATGCATTTTCTATTAATAGTTTTCTTTTACCTTTGTCCTTTTTGAAAATTGAATTTGGAGAGAGTTATAGATATTTTGTCAAAAAATTGACATTTTACTTATAGAATTTCAGCATAATCAATACATCAAATTCAAGTTTTATAGCGTAGTAACCAAAAAATCTATGCCAATACTTTCTTAAAACAAAAACGTCCGCTCTAATTGACTGCTCGTATAAAACTAAAAACAAAACAGTAAACCATCAAGTGAGACAGAGTAAACAGAACAAAACCAAACAAGATCATGCGGAATCATTTACTCCAATCAGCGCGTGCGCCGGACGACGGAGATGGCCGAACAAAGACGAAGATCTACGGCGCAGTCGCATGGTGTGTGATGGCGAATCTCTTTCCATCGACATAGACATTGTTAGACGCATTTAACACTTTACGATTTTAGAAACAATAATTATTTTAGTATCAAAGGAACATATTAAGACAGTAAAAGTCTTTATATAGCAATAAAAGGTGAAGAGTATAAAATTTAACAGTTAACACATAATAGTACAGTTTGTCCAGAATTGTGATTCACAATACGTACGGAAGTATTATAATAATGGCACCGCACATGATTGCACATCAAACACACAATTCATGAAGAGATTTAATAAAAGATAATCAATATCATCGCCATATCTATCTATAAACAAATCAACTTGTAACAAAATGCCTACGTCATCCGGCGTTACATTGCACATAAAATTGCCATCAACAAACGTAATACGAACAAGTGATCGCCGGTGCAACATATCTAGATCCCTTATCGATCGATGGATCCCGATTTGATCTACGCATGCGTACGTTCATAATTATCTCGGCTCTTTCATCCGCCGACTAAAGTTTACGAGCGCCTGCCTCGTGTAAACGTCTGAAATCATATTGGCAAGTAATAAATGATCATTACTAACTTTAATATGGACAATTAACTACACAGTACACAATACGCGGCAATTATAACTTAACTGATGGTCTTAATAAGACGATTCTTAGATCAAGTTACAGATTTCACCGCTATCATTAGTTTTTTGATTGACAACTTGACTTTTGTGGAGATTAGAAAAAGTGGTCCGAAAATTGAACCTTGGGAAGCCCAAGTTTTTTATTTATCTATTTAACATCATGAGGAAAATGTTATCTTTGAAATGTAATACTAAAATGACAATAACGCAGATGACAAAACGATTCTTAGATAGGTACAGAACAATAAGTGAATACTTCAAAAAAATATATTATCGTTACAGGAAAATGTTTAAACGAATATCTAACGTACAACCACAATAAGAACTGATCCTTGTAAAAATAAAACTAGACACGTTGGCCCCTTATCTGTACATCTCGAAACGAAATATTGTAATAAAAAGTACTTAGGATATGACAAACGTTGTTGTACATCCTTATAAATCATTTCTCACCCAATTTACAATCATAATTCCTGGACATAAAGGTCGAAGTTGGCTACAAAAGATGATTCCAACGGAATACTCAAATTGGTCATCAATTGACGTAACGCTCCAAGGAATGATATGATTCATCTCGTTTCTGTACAAATTGGGATGTGAGATTCATATTTTTATTCAATTAGATACGCGAGAACTTCCATACATGTACTGTATTCAATAACATTCTCTATTGACGACCATAGATAAGTATTTCATCTTCTGTTTTTGTGGCCGTTAATATTTTAAGTCACAAAACAAGTCTTCGACATCATAACTTGTTAATAAGCTTAAGAATTCTAAGTAGATACTTATACATAGATGATCTCGTGTATGTCAATAGTCTGATCTTTGTCCGTACGTACACCCATCGCCCCGCCTCATTACCTCCTATACGATACAGCCTCACTTTAATGTACTATCACATTGACCGCGGAGTCCAACCTAACTTGATCTCCCGTTTCAATAAAAACATTAATAAAGTAATCAACATTACATATCAGGTTAAACTGGACATGCATTACCAAAGATGTTTTGAATTTGCAGTCGGACAATTCACTTTTTTCCTTATACGGTTGTAATAAAGTTGAAGTTCATACGGCAATTACTTTGAAGCAGCAAATAGATGCAAACACACGTGAATTGGTGTGTGTAGTAACCGCATTTACATTTTAGACATACTTGCAGAGAGTAAATGTCAATTTAGATGGAAGACGGGTACTGATGCAAGAAATTGATGCAGTTATTGAACTCTTGCACGATGATCTGATTGTCGATGTGAAGACAATGGAATAATTAATGAGAGATATCAAATGCTTTTCGAAAGTATCCGTTTTTAATTTGTAAAATGATTGAACGGTATTGACGGAAATGTTGTTTTGCAAGTAGATTGATTACAGTATTCAAAGGTTACCATTAGAGATTGTTTGAAACTTGAAACAAGTAGCGATCGACAGTATAGCAAAAAATATGATCAGTAATTTATTAGACGGACATACGTTCATTTAGAAACCTCATAAGACCAAAACTGTCTATCACAAAAACACGTTAAGCGATTCTAGGAAACGCTTTTAAATCCCATACTTGATTGATCTAAAATATTTCAAATCAATAATTCTAAAAACAACACTCTCAAATCGGCCACACGGACACAAATCCGTTTATCTAAATCTTAAGTGACATTTTAATTTCAATTAGTCATAGAACTGTAAATGGTGACCAAAAACGAACAGTACTCACTGACATTTGTTCGTTTTCCACTTAACTAAATGCCAGGGTAGGATTATATGGATTCCCAGGCATGCTTGGGTCACAGCTGTCTCAGGAAATTTAAAAATTATTGAATGTACTCACGTAGTACATGTTGCGCATAACTTTTTGCTGAACGCCATCAAGCTGAAATGCAAAAAAGAATGATCTGAGTTTGTGGATGAAACAACTCAAAATACATTTAAAATATAAATTAGTATTAATTTTTATATGGTGGAACTGGAGGCGTCAAAACTATTCATCAACGGCAAGTTTCTGAAACAGAAAACTTATCTTAAGGCTACTGCAGAATAATTTTGCCGCTTCAAAATGAGTAATGCAAATTACTTTAATAGTTTCATAAGATAAAGCGAGCAATGTGTTTCGTTCATCCGTCGGAACTCAAGAAACGTGTGAATTATATCGATTTTGTTGTTTATTTTTTGCCAACATTCAGTTCTTGGTTTTTGATTGTTTTTTACATCTATAGTCATGATTATTTCTAGAGTTGCACGCTGATCCGTATAGTCATTATGTACATTTGTATCCACTTTGTCTGTTTATTTTACATCCTGATCATACAAAAAAATGGATCTAGATACACTAAAGCGAATCAATTTTGTGGATCCGTTGAGAACTCATGGTACAATTTTATTATTTGAAAATGCGATGACTAGTATTTTGCTTTCAGCGAATGATATGATACGGTTTGATGGTTATCGAATGTAACATAGAGTTTGTTTTATTTAAATTAAATAAGTTTTAATAAATTCATTTTATCTTTAATGTTAATGCTGTCGCTACGGAAACCAACGGTGATATACCCATCTTTAACTACATTGACCTCTTCAGCATTCAATTGTCAACGACAATCAAATTCAAAAGGAAGTTCCCACCCAATTTCTTCGGAATCATAAATCCAAGTACTAAGAACTTTCGATCACTCGTGGTTCCGTTGAGCGAGTTCAAAAACCCATTATGTAGAACATTATGAGGATCCATTGTTTCGCCTGAATGAACCAGCACAATATCTTACGAAATTTCCTAAAAAACCTACCACTGTATTATGGATGTTTATTATGACGGTACTTATCTGATTCGGACACCCATTGTCTTTTTAGTTCCATTGGTATTTGGAATTTAAAGGCGCCACGTACATTTTTAATATTCCAGCTATAACAAATTTATGTGGGCATGTTAATTAGGCTGCATGGAGTTAACCACTCCCAAAAAAACTGATATATGCCTTAAATTATGAGAATATTGTAAAAAAAATAATGGTAGGTTAGTGGTCGCATGCTATTTTTGCATTACTGCAATCTTCTTAAATTGAGACTTTGATGTTACTTGAAGATAGAAATCATCTTTTTTATAGTAAAGCAAATTAATTTGCATAGAATCAACTTAACGGGACATTGCTTTTTATCTTGCTTCAATAGTTTTTACGACTTATTCAAGTTGCTTCACTTGGGTGTTATTTATCTTTATAATGTTATTACTGAGTGTACCTACTGCTGTTGGAATATTTGCAACATTTGATCGAAATATCATTTCAATATTTCATACATGCTGCTCTATTTTTTTATTGCTAATTCGTGTTATATCTAACATTTTCTTTTTCTTAATAACCGTGTTATAATTTACTATTTTCGTTAACTGTCTTATTTGGTTCTAATCTTATCTGTAATCTCCATAAATTAGAGGCAATAAACACGAAGTACTGTCGATGTTCAATTGTTTTTCTATATTCGCACTATCGCCAACAAGTCGTGAGCTATTAACTTCCAATCTATTAGGGCTGCTATGCCTTTACTTCTTTGTTATTGGAATACCGGAGTAGAATCTATACCTGATTCAGTATCGAAAACATGATTGTTATCATCTGTATCAAATTTTACATTGCCGACGTTTTTACCGACTGTTATTTCTTCACCAGTGTCTCCAAACCGTCTCACACTTTAATTCCGCCAACCCTATTCTCGGATCAAGTGTACCCTCATTCATTAATAATAACCTGCTCTCACTAAAACCCTGTCCGTTAGTACAATCACGATTCATGCACGACTTATGTAACACACAAATTATCTAGCTACATGTTAACAGCCATTGTGTTGTGAGCTCTAATCTACATAAGTATAGGTATTAATTTGTCTTTCAAAAACGATTTTGTAAAAAACCGACGGTATTTCGACATCGTACCGTCTCAACTTTAATTCTCTTTAAAACTTTACACGCGAGTTTTCAATACAATACCTACTTATGTGTGTTTTGTAATGATGAGTGCAGAAGTGTTTCTTTTGGTGGATAAGATGAGACAATGTTCGATTCTGTTTGTATTAATTTAGAACAAGCTCTTCCTTTATATAAATTTTACAATCTAAAAGCATGTTTTTTTACGTAATAATAAACTGAAGTTACTGAAATCAATTTAGATTTTTTTTGTAAAATTAGTGAAAGGGAATAAAGAAATAGTGCAAGTATATAAAAATACATTTATACGAGTGACAGTACTTTTGCACTTCTATAGTTTTTAAGTTAAAAAGGATTAAGTTTAATTATTAATAAAATCATATCGAGACCAATCGACAACATATTTTATTTGCAAAATCGCGAGCTCATTTATCAAGCGCATTAAACCTAATCTTAACCGTAACATCAATAAGAAACGCTTCAATTTCCCAAATAAAAATTTCAACGTGTTAAACATTCGATTCTCGATCCACACATTCGTTTCTATTTAAAAGATAAGATCTTTCGTCTTGTAAAAAAACGAATCGATACACAAAAACAGTTTCGTGCACCAATGTACATAGACGGAGAGTCAACGATCACTCACAATGGGCCGCTCCGCAGTGACTAGGAGAAAACATTGATTAATTACCATAATAATTTATTTGATACTCCAAAACTTGATACGGGGAGGGGCCGCTTACACAACCCGCCCGACGTTTAAGTTGTTTTTGAACTAAAAACATCCAACTATCAAGCGAGTAACGCAAACGCGTACAAAACCAAACCTAAAGACTCGCTAGTTTTAAAATATGATGAAAACACTACATTGTTCGTTTGAATATGATGCATGGAGGTGATTTGGCTGTTCCAAACAAAAGAATAAGTTTGACGGAAAAGGAATGGATGAATGTATCGTTAGTTATGATTGTTTCGATATGTATTAGCATAATATAGTTTTTTGTTTGTATCAACGTGTTTTTCGTTTTTGTTTAGGTCTGCTTTCGGCGTTGAATCACTTGGATCAGGCACGGAAGAATTCTTTGCAAACTACGGTTGACTACTCCAGATATGTTAAGAGGTATAGCTACTGAAATATTATTTGTATAATTTATCTGTCAACTTTTTATAGTGTACAATCTAGCGTGAATTTTTCTCATGATCAATTTTAAATTATTAAATTGTTATCAGAAGTCACGATGACGTGATGTGTAGTTTTTTGCTTCAGTACACATGGATATTAATTTGTGTAATGATTTTAATAAGTTTTGTTGGATTGAGTTTGTTTCAACTGTACTGAATAGTTTCGATGGCAACAGCGATTCTAATGACTAATGAGTTGAGGAACAAAAAAATATATGAAGAGATACTTTGTCATGTAACACAAACATCTTATCCGATCATATTAATAATTAAGATTATAATGTATAAGTTCTACATACCCAAGTTCATGACACGGTTCAATTCTAAAACAGGTACAGCTCGACTCTGGAATGCGGCTCCTCATACTGCAAGGACCTGGGCTACCGGGAACATTTCCACTGCATGGACTGCACAGCCAGGGTCTTCTGCAAGAAAGAAGAGATGATCAGACACTTCAAAGTAAGTCTTAAAGTTATTTTAAAATGTGAACTGACAATAATTTTGGTTTTTTAGCTCTATTACAATCTTAAAAATGTTAACCATGAGTTTTAATCTCATCTTCCCCATTATTAACTTCTTTAAAATTTTCTAAGCCAAAGATTAAATAACTCCCATTAACAATACAAATTTATTCCCTAGTGGCACAAGAAACGCGACGAATCTTTAGCTCACGGCTTCATGAGGTATTCTCCTCTGGATGACTGCTCTGAAAGATTCACAGACTGCCCTCACAACCGCAGCCAGACCCACTACCACTGCATTCAAGATGGCTGTGATAAGGTAAGCATCATCACCAGCTTTAACATTACTATCGTTCTCATTCGCATCTATATTATCACCATTGTGATCATATTCATGTGTAATGTTTATATTAATGACATTATTGCCCTCGAAACTCGAATTTTAAAAATAATAAGCAAATAAAATCTCTCTGATTTACTAGTTTTATAGTTCTATCTCTGTTTAACCTTTGATTGATAGAAAAGACTATATATATCACTTGGTTGTGTTTTCTAATCATAGCTTGTAGCTTAGGGTTAGGACGGACATTATCATGTGTTGCCTCTATTAGTACATTGTACCAAAAGATGTGACTTGCATTTAAATAATTTCATATACCAAAGAATTGTTTGCAGAAATATATTAAAAATCGATTTAAATATAACTAATATAAGCTTGGCAGACGTTTGGTGATCCCAATATGATGATATTAGCACAAAGCCAGGATGCTGCCCTTCCTCTTGATATAATCGCTGAGTTGTTTCTCAGTGTACGCACAGGAAATGATGTGTTGATCTATTTACACTTATAGTATTACTCTTAGACTGTTTATTGTTAGCAGTTGGAGAATTTGTTCTATATTTAAACATTTAATCTTGAGTACCTACACAATGAGGCAAAATCTTTGCCTTTCTTTCATCGAAAAGTCTAAAATAATTACTGCTATCGTAAGAGTTATTATTACAATAAAATAATACACTTAATAAAAGCGGACAGATGTATGTTTCCTCGTTAAAACTTCAAACCATACAAAGTATGTGACGAAACTGTCAGCGCCATCTATATACACAACACAAACTATGGCTGTTCTCAAGATCACCTACGTGGATATTAAGAAAGCTTTTCAATTGCTATGAATACCTAAATGCTTTATTTACACATTTATAAGTTATTTTATTATACCTATTATGTTGATGTATTGCTGTTGTATCAATAAATGATTCTTTATTTTTTTACCGATCGGATTTCTTTGAAAGCACCCGTTAATTAGATACCGTGGTTATTTTACCCCACACGAATGTGTATTTCATTGAGTTATTTGTCATAAATTAGTTATTTTCCTCACCAAGCCACGTTGATCCTGTTAGAAATTAATTCAAGTTGCTCTCTAATTAATTGGTAATATTGCTACTCAGTTTTTCATAGTTTCATCAATACCTTTTTAAATCAACCACTCAAGCGTTACTATTAAGTTACTTGTTACCTATATACCTTGCAATTTTTTTTCTCTTATCGAGAACTTTATCATTAGCGAAACAACAGCCAATTAACAATTCTCAGAATTTATTGCATAATAAAATATAATATTCCTTAATAAGAAACAAAAACTGGAGTTCGCATAGAAATAAGCTGTAAAAAACTGTGTAATCCACAAAAACAACGTTAATTAAAACGAATACAGAATTCTGTTCCAATTTCTATTAAAATAGCAGTATTTTTTTTAATCCTACGTGCTGAATAACATGCCCTTTGTTGAATTTGATCCACATTTTACTGATGTGAAATACGTATACGTATAGTATAATTTAAATTTACATATTTTGCTCTTTCCAGGTATACATTTCTACTTCAGACGTGCAAATGCACGCCAACTACCACAGAAAAGACTCTGCGATTCTACAGGAAGGATTCCAGAGGTTCAGAGCCACCGAGAGCTGTGCTGCTCCTCACTGTGTCTTCGCTGGTCAAAGGACCACACATTTCCATTGCAGAAGACCTGGATGTACCTATACATTTAAGAACAAGGCTGATATGGGTGAGTATAATAAATATGAAAAAATTGGTCCTTGTGTACACATACTCTGTTTACAATGTTGTAAGGACCAACATAAAAAATATAACAAAATTAATTAAATAGATAATAAAATGAAAATCCTAACAATATAATTCATTCTTCGCAGAAAAACACAAAACCTACCACATAAAAGATGAAGCGTTATCCAAGGATGGCTTCAAGAAGTACATGAAGAATGAAGCCTGTCCCTACCGCGACTGCCGGTTCAGTAAGACTTGCAACCACATCCACTGCATCAGACCCCACTGCAGCTATGTACTGCATTCCAGCAGCCAGATTTTCACTCACAAAAGAAAGCATGAGAGAAAAGAACAAGAAATGAGCTTCGGGTGAGTATCATATTAATGAAAGAATACCTATTATGAAGAAATTTCAGCAACAAAACATGTAAATTAGGCTGTTATTTTTGCCCGGATAAGCTTTCAACAATTTTATAGTGATTCGATATTATGATTGTTATGTGGTGCTATGGAAATTTGCATTTCCAATACTGTCTTTGAACTAGTGTTAGCTATTATGTAACGTACGTTAATCCGTGCCCTATAAGAAGCAGCTATTTGCTGCTAGCTATATTTAAAAACTCGACATCAATACAATTAATATTCCGTATTCGTACCTCAGTGACATTGCCACTAAATCTGAGTCACAATCATCAATTGATACACGTATTGGTAATATCATTACTAATCAAAACATTTATACCAACAGGCTCCCAACATCAGTGATTCAAAATGCTCTAATGCAGCAAGGCGCTGATTTAAGCATGTATTCTCCTGGCGGGAATCTCCACATTGATGACGACATGTCCAACCCAATGATGGATTCGGACTACCCGCATCCATTCGTAAGTAGCAATTTTACACTTCGTCATGATAATAAAGTTTTAACTGTAGGGGATGACGTGGCAAGTTTCTAATTGAAAGATTTTATGCTACTCAAGAGCTAATAGAGTCATTCAACGAAGACAAGGGACACTTTATTAATAAAATATGTGACTGTTCCTAAGAATTTGAATCATTTATAAAGAACTGTTCATTTTATTACAGAACCCAGCGTTGGTTGAAGAGGCAACAAGGAAGTATATAGAAACCTTCAATGGAGGCAAAGAGGCTGAGGACAAATGCAACAAATGCAGCGCTTTCAACAAGCACTATCACTGCTTGGCTGATGGCTGTAAGATGGCTCATAGGTAAGTTTGAAAACCGTTCTATCTACTCGTATAACTCACAACTTGGTTTTAATTTAAATGTATTTATTGTGAGCGACTGAATCTGACTTATCTTTATAAATTTTTCAGCTGTCACACTACAATGGTAAAGCATGTAATGGAGCATGAGCAACAGAACCAAGTGACTGAAGCCTACTTCGTGACATATACTCGCCACAACCCTTGTGGCAACTCAGCCTGCCAACACATCAGGGACATCACCCATTACCATTGCACCTGGGAGAATTGTGGAGCAGTCATCCTCTCATCAGAGGAGCATCCATTCAGACGTCTTGAACACCATCGCCAGCACGCAATTCTGAGCCCTATGTCTCCAAATTTAGCGTCGAGATTCGCTCCAAACTTTACGCCACAATTGTCAGCTCAATTGCATCCGAATATGGCAGCTCAACTCGGTCAAGTGCCAAGTCTGCCAAATCTTCCGCCAAACTTGGCGCAGCTGGCTCAAATGGCGCCAAGCTTGTCTTCACAGCTCACGCCAAACCTACAAGCTCAATTAAACCTTGGACCTAGTCCTGGAGTGGTTCCACAACAAGTTAATCCTTCAAGCTCATTGGATGAAATGTTCAGCAGAAAACGAGGAAGACCGCCAAAGAATAGAGTTGTTGAAGTTTGGACTGATAATATTACTCCTCAAGCCATATTTACGTCTTTTAAGTTACCGAAAAGTAACCAGTTACCACCGGTCATACCTTCTCCGGTTATTCCAACAATCGAGGAATTCCCTGTAAGTACACTAATCTCAGTATTTATGATACAAAATATTGTTATGCCCTATGTAATTAAATACTAATGGTTTCATTTCTTTCTTCAGCGCATCAAATTCCAACACTTTGAAGTGTTCACCAGTCCAGACACCTGTTCTTCCTCCTACCCGAGCTGTCAGCTCCGCATGACGCGTCTGCATCTCCACTGCTTTAACTGCAGCTTTGCAGGCGAAACGCACATCATTATGGAAACCCATATGAGGGAAGCTCATGGAGTCAGCCCCTTAGTAGAAGGCTTTGACTATTTCGCGTCATTCGATCAGTGTGGAGGAAAGAGTTGTTTTAAAAACCAACTACGCTCTCACTTCCATTGTGCTCAGGGAAACAATTGCCCAGCAATTCTGACACAATACTCGGCATTAGCTACCCATAAGCATGGAAGAGGAACCCCAGTGATCAAGAGTGAGTCAGAACAGGAGAAGCAGTTTGAAGAAGCTAAAGACTATTCGTTGAAGGAAAGGGCTTCAGCTGATAGCGTGGGTTCCATGAAAGAGCCAAATGAGTCTTTTACGCCGACAAACTTCTCTATCAAGAGTGAGTTTGAAAGAGAACAAGATAGTGTGTCTGGTGAGTGTCTTTCTGTGCAATTCCAATGTAAAATTATTTCTTGTAGCTCTTGCTTTTAAAATATCTTAAAGTTCCTAAGACAAAACTGTTCCTTTAACTGATCTTGAAATATTTTTTATTCCAGTAGTAAAAGCGACAGGAACCTTCTACCCGTCATCTCATCTCCGCAGCAACACATCATCACCATCACCTAGAAGCATCTACGATGCCTCTCCATCCAAGGACATGAAGCCTCGCATTGATTACGACCAGAAGAAGGTCTTTGAACCTCCGAAGGTTACAGGCCCTACCATCCCACCTTCGTGCCACGATCAAACGTGTCCACTGAACAAGAATTCTACAGGAATGAACCTGCATTACCATTGTCCTCATTGCAGTCAAGCTTATGTAGACTTGAAGCTCTTGTTCAGTCATATGGTCAAGAAACATAGCAATGCTATGGAGCCTGGCCCAGTCGGATTGGCTGCTACTAAGGTGAGGATCATCAATAGAATTCATCGAATTTAAGACAAAGTTTGGTGAGAATAAGTCAGCGCTTCCCTAGTGACAATCGCTTTTGTTTGTGTATAGTGAATTTTGATTATATCTAAGGGAAGTTCCATAATATTTGGCAATGTATCAATAGATTTTTAGTAGCTAGTCTGGGACTATTATGTCCACTCATAAGCTATTGTCTTTCATGACGTCTGTCGTCATGTATTGTGAAAAGATTTGGTAGACCGATTTAATGCGTTGTATTTTTTCAATTCAACTAAGGTTGTATTTTTGCGCACAGGAGACATTGGAAAGGGAATATCCAGAGATTTCGATATTACCCTCAACTGCTTCATCATCATCTACCAGTCAGGCACCATCCCCCAGCCACAGTCAACAAAGACCGCCAAATCCTGCTGATCAGGTAATTTTCAAATTTTAATTAAATTATCTGCATTCCCTTCTATTACAATCACTTAGTTGGATTTTTGTGTAAATCACCTATTCTATTATAATATTAAAAATGTATTATCTGTTTTAGGTGCAGGCAGTACAAAGCCTTCTCCTACAGCAGTATCTGGCAGGTGGCAGGAAAGGAAGCCTGCAAGAACAGTTGAAGATTCAGCAGCAATACACTGCATCGTTGGCTGGTCTTCCAGGACTGGCTCAAGTTGCATTATTCTCACAAGGGTAAGTAGACTGATTTTTTGAAATTTCATTTACATCTGCATTTCTATTCAAAAAGTTTTACAATTAGCTAACCTACTTATTGATCCATGAGACGCTTATCACGAATTTCTCTTTTTCAGTGGATCACCATTCCCTCTTTATCCAACGATGCTGTACCCGCCAGAGCTGCTATTAGAACAGAGTCTGCTTCAAGGCCACGGTCTACCACCAGGACTGGACAAGGAAGCTGAAATGATAGCAAAGACGTGAGTAAAAATATTTTAACAGCTAGTCATCATTTGGTGTCTACTTATCTACCACTTGTCACTAATACTGTCTTTTATTTTGCTAGAATAAACTGGATCTTTAATTTCGCTAATACTTGTGTTTATGGGATTATTATTTTGTCTTGCGGCAATCTGGTAATAAGTCCATGCTAATATTGTATGTTATGTCAGCAGGCGGACTCACACCACGCGTGGTCCTCACATGCGCGTTATGAAGGATGAGCCCATCCCTGAGGGATACCTCCGCTTCAGGTTCAACGAGGACTGTGCTTATCAGCATTGTGGATACAGGTTAGTTAGCTAAACCATTATTTTTATCTTCACTTTTATAATAATCAAAATTGTCTTCTGCTGTCTTCTGAAGCTTAAGTCGTGCAAAATTAAACTTTATATCTTTGTTTATAGGGAACACCAAACTCACTTCCACTGTACGAGGAAGGATTGTGGCTACTCCTTCTGTGACAAAACCAGATTTGTTCAACACACGGCTAGACATGAAAGGTAAACCAAGTTCTCATTTTCAATATTGTTCATTCATATAGAATATTTTCATATAATCTGAAGTTCATCTTCTAAGGAAACAAACAGTATATTTATTATGAAAATGAATAAGATCTTTACAAAAAAAAATCAATATTTCAACAATATTAATATCCCATTTTTGTTTCCAGACTGGACACTTTGATGGGCGGTGACTTCCAACAGTACCGCGCCAACGTGTACTGCAAGCGACCAGAGTGCCCCCACGCTTCGACATTCGGTAATTATTCAGTTCGTACGTACATTAGTATACATATCATTTATACATCCACCCCCAGTTCAAAATTCCAATTTACAACTTCAATCAACTGCAATTTTGTCCTTAGTGTCATGTCTATCTCGTATCCAGATTCTTTCATAGATACTAGATTACAGATAGACATATCTAAAACAATCTTTAAGACTTTTAATTCAGTAACACCAAATAAATTTATTCCATCTTTATTTTTGTCATTATCATCTTCAGAATCTCTCTCATCACCAATCTTATGCTTCACACTAAATGCTTTACTAAATTTGACGTTTCTTTTGCCTAAGGAACAGGCCAGAACAAGGCATCTCACTTCCACTGTCTGAAATGTGACTTCGTATGCACCGACACCAATAAGGTGGTGGCCCATCGTCGCCAGCATCAGAAACTAGACTCTATACAAGCGGCTGGCTTCGAAAAGTTCCCGCCTAGCAAAGGTAAGGTTTAATTATTTCATATTTTCAATAAGCAACGTTGTTTATAAGCTTAATGAGCATAAAAGATTAACTAATCATTTTTAAATTTTGCTTCCGTTTTGATGTTTAATTAAAGTGTGACTCTTCAGCTACAATCTTTCTACCTGCTTTTCTTTATCAATAAATTAATGGTATCGTTTCTTTTTGACAGGTTGTGGCTATGAACCTCAATGCATCCACAGCAAGAAGCAAACCCACTATCACTGCTTACAATGTGGCTTTGCCGTCCTCGGCCTCTCGCAGATGACGTCACACAAGTACAAACACCAGGAAGCGAACCTTGGACCCTCAACCAGTGGCACCAACTGACTGGATAGAAATCTTCATATAAAAGACTTTGACTTTAAAAAAGTGACAAAAAACATGGACTTAACAAATGTGAAATTGTAGTAACCCTTTTCAGTCTGAATTTCAGGCTAGATATTTATAAAAGTGCCTAGTATCTTAGGAAAATTAAAGGGTCAATATAATACAGAAATTTTGATTAGACAATTAAGATAAAGATGAAGCGAATTCATGGCTAGACTATCATAGTTGGAGCCATAAAGACTGTTTCAGACGATCACTGATGTTGTAAGATTCTCCTTAATCTACAAAATCAATGTTAATTAGTAGATTCCTTCAAACCTTGTGCCTTAGTCACAAACCGGAATGTAACGTAGTGGCAAATGTTTTTGTGCCAAAACAGAATTAGTTAAAAACTATTGTTGAATTTATTGGAGCGATTTATGGATTGTATGGAGGCGTATGTTTAGAGTATTTTCCTAAAAATGTATGAACAAATAATGTGAATAACCCTTAGGTGCAGTTGCATGCGTGTCTGTCTTGTTTCAGCAACATTTTTTGGATAAAATGACTGCAATTTTGCAGCTTTTGATGCAGAATTCTACACTCATTCTAACCACAGAAATTGTAGGGTAAAGTTTCAATGACTGTTGCTAAAACACAGACACAATTTATATTTAAAAGTGTGTATTTCCTAAATCCTGACCAATCTTAGTTGTTAGTTTATATAAAATATTTATATTTATTACTTCCCCATGAAAAAGACATTTTTACGAATAGTATTATTAAATGTAGAACTTCGTGAAATTATAAAAAAAATATAGGGCAATAAAATTTGGGTTAAGAACACCACTTTGTGCCTGGAGGGTAAAAGTCATGACAATATCATATTTTGAGATAATATCTGATAGAAAAAATACTCATTTTTTCATATAACAACTCATACAATGGCCAAAACAACACCTCACTATCAGAAATTATCACAAAACATACTAGTTTTACAATGAAAAATATATTTAATAAAAAAAAACATATTTAATTAAACAATGGTCAATTCTATAACAAAATACAACTTGTAAATAAGATTAGATTATATATTAAAACATAATGTTAATAAAATGTAATTGTTACAGAAGTATTGGTAAAAAATATTAATGTATAAAAAAAACATTAGGACATTAGTGTACAGTAAAAAAATTCGAGTGCTAATGTTTGTGATTCATGAGGTAGCCATAAAATGCCATAAAACTTTCACTTAAGTAATAATTTTAATTGTTAAAATCGTCGGTACGATACTTTCATTTTGAGCATGTGTGAGTGCGGATATTCACACGCGAGTGAGTGTTGATAGTGAAACGTTTTACGTCAGTTTTACTTTCAACACTCACTCACATTGTCACAAAACTGACGTCTCGTCGCGACAATTTTATCACATTTTTGTTTCAGTATTAGATTTATATATTTTTGTCCTTCTAAAATACACCTTTTGCATTCCTGATATTTGATTCCTGGCATCCGTTTGAGCCATTTAGTTTTAGAAAATGGTCGATTGTCGATCATTTTTGTGACCAAAACTGTTTATAAACCCTATTCCTAGCATGTATCAGTATTTGTAGCATAAGCTCTGTTCAGTTGTTCCTATTACGTCATTTTCTTTGAGCATAACTTTATTTTTAATTTATATTCTACTTTCATAATCAATAGTTTAAAAATCGTAAGATTATTTCAGTAAATTCATTAATGACTTTTATTTAAACAAAAATCAGACAAAATAGTATATTTTAATTTAAAAATTATTAATACAACTTGACTCGTGTACTGAAAAACAAATGTTTAGTCGAAAAATGAACGCAAGACAAGCTTTTTTGTACAAGATTCATTTATTCTCATTACTCATAGAATCTTCATCTATTTTTAATCAGAATAGGCCGTGCCATAAAGAATTAGTCGAATTAAGTAATATCTTAAAAAGTTTTGGTCTAAACATCTATTTTCTAAGGCAGCTAAATAAACAAACCTTTACAAAATAAATTCTGAATAAAATTATTTTAAGAAAAATATGGATAAATTTTAATTTTATTCTGAGTTTATTTTAAAGGATAGATTTAAATAATATAATTGGCTCTACGAATCGGCATTGAACTCACTTATTTTTGTTGTTTGTTATCTAATTTTATTTTCTCTGTTTTTATTTTTCACTCTCTTTAAGTTTTTCTCTCACAACAATTTTTTATATAAAAAAAATATAATTTAATCACGTATTTATGTATTTTAGAATACGTAGCTTTAATTTTAGTATTCGTTAATTAAATTAAATGATTTGTCCCTACGAATACAGTATTTTGTCTACAAGTATTAATGTATGGAGTGTTTTAAAACCTTTTTTTACAAAAAAAATAATAATTAAACAGAATGTGTGGTACCAAAATTTTGTTAAAAAAAAAATACACAATTTTGTAAGTAGTGTCCGATATGATCAGTTTGTTCGAATTGGTATGATATAGTTTAGTATTGTTTACCTCATGAGTTCTAGGAATTAAACGAGAATATCCTTATACGCTGTGATTTTATTTATCCTTGCTAATATAATCCTGAAAGTAACTCTATCTGTCTGTCACCTCTAAATGACTGAACCGATTCAGATGAAATTTGGTATGAAGATAGATGAAAAGCTAAGGAAGGACTTAGTTTGCTCGTTTATCCAGGTGCGCGAAGTAATCCCAACAGCTATCTTTATTAAAAATAAAGTATAATTCGATTGCTGCCAAGTGATTCATCATTTAACAAAACTTATAGCGCTATTTATATCGACGCCAACGCCATCTAGTTATAAAAAGATACACTTTTAGATAAGTGTTTATGGAGTTTGTTAATAAAAAAAATATTGTTAATAATGATTATTTTGTTGTTCGATGCGTCTTTCTGTCTTATGAACATTTGTGATCTTAATTATGAATAACCTACTTTAGACTTGGCACCATCTATCGAGCGATGACGTAAACAGTTTAGCAAAAAATTCAGCGAGCATATTGAAAAAAGCTTTAAGATTATTAAATGCAAATAAAATGACTGAATTTTTACCAATTTATTAACTTGATAAAATAACTTTAATTATATTTTTCCCGAAGGGCTATGTTGGGTTATGTTGAACCCAAGCCCTATTTCATAGAGGGCGACCCTCTTGACGTCATCCGGTTGTAAATGCAGACTTTCATAATGGACCGGTGACAATGTTAACCATTATTAAATAATACTGGTTGTCATGAGTTTGATTCCTCAACTATAATTTTAATTAATTTTTATTATGGACGAAATTACCAGAAAAAACAGAAAAATTACATCAGGTCTGATTTTTTAAATAATCTAAAACTCTCATCACCATCTGCTTAGCCTTTTCCCAACTCTGTTGGGATCGGCTTCCAGTCTAAACCGGATGCAGCTGAGTACCAGTGTTTTACATGGAGCGACTGCCTAACTGACCTCCACAACCCAGTTACCGGGTAACACGATACCCCTTGGTAGACTGCTTGTCAGACTTTGGCTTCTGACTACCCGTAACGACTGTCAAAGATGTACAAATGACAACCGGGACCAACAGCTTAACGTGCTTTCCGAGGCACGGAGGAGTCTCGTTAAAACAAAGATGGTCACCCATCCACGGACCGACCGCGCCAAGCGCAGCTTAACCTTGGATCGGTCGAACCGTGCGGCTGTTACTTAGCCACGAGCTCCCCACACACACATACAGTGAAAATTAATTAACAAAATAATTATAAATCACAGGAAACCTCAAACGACGCAAATATAACCTTATTGGTAATTATATATATTTGAGTCGTGTGGGGTTATAACAGGGCGTTGGGGTCCAAGTGCCTATCTTCTATTTCGTGACATAGGTATACGTTTAGTAGACTCCACGCGTGATCAAAGGGCTGGCCTATATTTCGGTCAAAGAATCAGCATTGCCATGACTGACGTGGCAATGCAGCCAGCCTTTTGGGCACGATTCCCGTTGACAGCGATGCGGATGAATACTTTGACGCCTAATTTATTATTCTTGTGTTTTGATATTGTAAATAAATACCTAAAAAGAATATTGGAATATACAATACTCACTCACCTTATTTATTGTATTAAATCCCAATATCTTCCTTAGAGGTAACAGTAATTTTCCTGATTACTTGGTTTTCTCCATAGCATTGGTGAAACAAATTAAAAATATACACTGAGTAAAACTACACTTTCACATAACACATTTATATATCTTCTTCACAACAAGAAACCCAAAACATTGACTACACTTTTTATACAATCTTGTCTTTAAAAATATAATTAAAAACTGATCACAAACGTATAAAAAACGATCAGAACTCAATTTTCACATTCTACTCGACGTGTGACTAACTTTAAAATTGGAATAAGCTACTCATTCTTTGAATCGAACGAATGACCATTAGGTACTAAACTAAAGCCTATAAGTAGGGTAGTTGAAAAAAATATTGATTTTAAAAAAGGAAGGTGATAGTATTATTTTTGCTAACATGTTAAGGAAGGTAGGTGAATATATTTACAAAAATATGTAGGGTAAGTATATAGAAAAGTTCTTAGTAGTCGCATATGCAACTGCTAGTGGGCCAAGCATGACCGCACTAGTGTAGACGTAACGTTAATGTAAGCGGTTCTTAACCGACAAAAAAAAAGTAGATTCTGTATTTGACCTGTATGTTTGTCCGCGATTTTTATAATGATTATTAATTTTGAATAATAATAATTATACTCAAAAAGAAATTAACGATCTTGATTTGGCTCACGAGATTGTCGACATGTGGCATGTGGACTCTGCAGTCATTGTGCCGATAGTCGTTTCAGCCAATGGTTTGATAGCCAAGAGCCTCGACCTACATCATCATCTAAAGAGGCTCTCGTTAGATGGTTGGATCAAGCGCTTGATACAGAAAGCGGTATTACTAGATACGGCACGCATAGTCAGGAGGTTTCTCTCTCTGGGGTCCTGACCGCCGCGCCGGTAGCTTGGACCATGTTCCCGTTGCCGGTGGTATACTATTTTTATTTTTTTAAATGTTTGTTATATATATTTATAATTTAATATTTAAAAATTTAAATATATTGGGAATAAATGAATGAAGCATTATACTCACATATACTGTTATTAAAATTATTTTCTTGAATTTTAAATTCTATTCTATTCTTGAAATTAAAGACTTCACTCATATCTTTCGATGCTATGGTCTTTACATTTTGAACAACTGTTTTGCTTCAGGATAGTTATATTTTCGATTTAAAAACCTTATATTATTAACGTTACGGTTACATCAGGACCAACGAGGCGATGATGTGCCTATATTACAACCTTAGGCGACCAATCCAACATTTTATGTTTATTTAGGTTGCCGTAGTCAACATTAACAAACAATTGTCTTCTGAGTTAAGTATTGTCAACTGATCTTTTGTAATTTTAGAATGCAATTTGTGGAGATGAAAATAAACCATTATTATTATTATTGTTCATGACTTGCACGATGTAAAAATGTGACATTACACAATTATGTATCCACACAAATCTTTAACACAACAAATGCTTTTCAAGTACGTACGTATCGCTTTAACCGCTTTGCAGCGCATGGAACTGTAATGATGTGCTGTTATTCCTTTATATTTATTCTTCCTTGAAAAATGTGCTTTGTGGAATAAACTTGTCTGAGTTAAATTGATATACAGCGGAGAGCTTTGTCTTTGTCAGTTCAAAGGAGTTTTTTTAAGTGTGTAAGTAGTATTTTTAAGGATATTACATTGTTTTACTAGCTGTTTTCCGCGTTTTCACATGAATCCTAAGAAACTGCTTTCGATTTTTCCATCCACACCCCCCTTGTTAGCACTCATTGACCATACTAGTACCCGGATAAAAAGTTGATGCCGCATTCATGTCATGGGAGTAGGTACCAAATTTTATCTAAATCCAGCCTAGTTTTTGCATTAAATACACTCGAGAGCAATGAATGCGGGTCACTTAAAGAATCCTAAAAATCTCGGAAACTAAAAATGCTAGGTTAATGCAATAAATTGTATTTAATAGACAATGTAATACTCCTTAAATGAAGGTATTAAAACTTCTTAGTTATTGTAAAGTTATATCATAAAAAAATCAAATTTGAAAAAGGGCCACTTTCGAAGATGGAACTACGAAATTACAGCATTTGGTTTTGCTTTTGTTTGTAATCTGTCATTTATGTGGGTACATAAACCATGTTGATAGTGCTCTATATTCATTATTCAAGCTGAAATTATGTCGCTTACGCCTGAAGAATGCACCAGAATACTTACAATGCTGGAAACCGGCCGGAGTTAGCGCGATACACCAGGACTGTCGGTGTGTCGCTGTCAACAGTACAAAGAGTTCTCCGACGTTACGAAGAAACTGGTTCTAACCTACGCAGACCAGGAACGGGCAGAACCAGGTGTACCACAGCACGAGAAGACCGATACTTGGTGAACACCATGCTTCGAAATCGCTTTCTCACAGGAACTGAACTCACAAATCAGTTTCGACGCCTCGGAGGAAGTAACCCAAGTGCATGGACAGTAAGACGTCGGCTTGCTGAATCTAACTTAAAACCCCTTAGACCTGCAAACGGCCCTAAACTGGAGCGTGGGCATCGTATTTCAAGACTAAGATATGCCCAGAGCCACGTAAATTGGAGTATTGAAGATTGGTCAAAAGTTATGTTCTCCGACGAATCAAAATTTATGCTCTACAAGCACGATGGAAGACACAGAGTGTATCGAAGACCAGGGGAAAGATTCAAGCAAGCATGCATCGAAGAAAAAGTAGCCTACGGTGGTGGGTATGTACTTGTGTGGGCCGGAATTTCTTCTGAAAGTCGCACAGAGCTGGTGATCATAGAAAACGGCTCTTTAACTAGCGAAAGATATGTGGAAGAAATCCTCAATGATCACGTTGGTCCATTTATGGTCAATTTAGGTGAGGATGCTATATTTATGCATGACAATGCCCGACCTCATACAGGTAGGATTGTGAATGACTACCTTCAAGAGATGAACATTACTCGTATGGAGTGGCCAGCGCGCAGCCCGGATATCAACCCGATCGAGCATGCTTGGGACGAGCTAGGCAGATGCGTAAAACAACGAAACCCTCCCCCAATCACGCTTCGTGAGCTCAAAATTGCTCTCACAGAGGAATGGGAGAATATTCCCCAAAATCGTATAAGGAACTTGGTGTACAGCATGCCAAACCGCGTAAACGCAGTAATGGAAGCACGAGGAGGCAATACGAAGTATTAAAATTCAAGAAAATCGTAATAAAGTTCAAAAATTTCATGTTTCCTATTTTTGTTTTAAGGAGAGATCAGCAGTTTTTTTCTTTATGTAATTTTGTGTTAATAAAATGTATGGTGACTCATATTTTTTTTACTTTCATTTAAGGAGTATTACATTGTCTATTAAATACAATTTATTGCATTAACCTATAATTTTTAGTTTCCGAGATTTTTAACATTCTTTAAGTGACCCGGATTCATTGCTCTCGAGTGTAGTAACAAAACCTACACACATACATACATACTCACAAACTATTATTAGTAGAAATTACAAGAGTTGATGTCACTATAGTAATGATCTGAGGCTCAACTCAAATATAATTGGTGTATATTTTCAGTCAAACCAGTTGCCTAATGTCTATGATATGTAGAACCCAAGTATTGAGTAACAAGAGCCCCTAGTGAGGATAGTCGTCGGGCTTTCGGGCTCCCTTCCGTCGGGCTGCCCGTTAATGTACGAACGACAGGCGGGATCAAAGGCTTAGCTTGCGATGGAGGGTAATCGGCATAAAGTAGACTAGTATTTTCCGCAGTTTCGCCCGCTTCCCGAAGGATATACTTAACGCACCCAGATTTAATCTACCCTATGTCCTTCCTTAGGGTTCAAGCTATCCCCATACCAAATTTCACTTAAATTGGTTCAGCGGTTTAAACGTGAAGACATAATAGACACACTTACGCTATAATAATATTACTAGCAGACCCGATAGACGTCATACGACAAAGTTAGGACAACTTTTTCGTTTTTATGAAAACGCCGACATTATACCGGGTCCAACTGTATTATGAAACCGTCCAGGGACTCACTCAAATATACACACACAATTTTATCACAATCGGTCAATCCGCTTAGAATGTTGAATTGTTTTTGTGTAGGTGTTGTTGTTGTATAAATAAATGTTATCAAGATAATCCAATCGTTATTTTAAAAAAGTATAAGTATAAGTCTTTGTACCTATAAACTTGTAAAAAAATATATTCTAGTTACCGAATCTTAAAAACTATCAAGATAAAACACTAGTTTTATTAGAAAAATATCTACAAAAATAAATAGCTTTTTTAAATGTTAATTTTTATCTGGTAAACAACAGAGAGCACTGTAATGTTAGCCCAACAGTAGGCTTCAATAAAACATGCTATACAAGATTATACCAATGAATAATATAAAATAGGTATTTCTATAATTAGAATCAATGTATATTCTATCAATATGCATGTTGAATATATATTAATATATGTAGGTATGTATGTGTGTACCTATATATCTAATATACATAGATACGCTATTTGCCAAAAACGTAACATTCCGGATGGGTGCGCTTGTCCATTCGGTTTGCGTGTCGAAAAATATATATCAAAACTTATTCAATCTCACCTCTAGAGAATATTTAAAAATTTAGGAGCACATCCTGATTAAATACTATTTAATTAATAGTTATGTATGTAGCTAATAAAAACTTAATAACATGTCGGTACATCGCGAACGATAACAGCGACAAGCTCCAATCAAGACATTTGAAAAAACAGTTTTTGAAAAAAGAACTCCTAGTTCCTACCAAATAACATCTGCCACTATACTAACACTGCCAGTCACGTACGCACAAGTACGCGTAAGAGCGAATAAAGACTTCTAAATTTGACATTTAAATATCACAAACCAGTATTCTAAAAAAACACTCATAGACCTTGTCTTAAGCATATATTTGGAGCTATCTGATTGGTGGAATCTAGTTTTAAGTAGTGCTTGAGTCTTAAGTCGGGATGTAATTCGTACCAGTGGTATGATGTAAATATTTTGTAATATAAAGCAGTAACATAAACGGTGGAATTGTAAGACGGACCGGTGCAATATTTGCGATAGATGTAAAACGCGAAGTCTGCACCTAACCTCACCTGCATTAAAAGTATAAAAATGTGGGTTCAGTATCTGGTAAATACCAATTTGATTGCTGTTGTACTCCTTTTCCATTTACAGGTTTAGGCTAACTGTTGTGCATGCTGGATGAAAAATAAGTCAGTTGTTTTGTTGTGAACATGGTGCTTGTTTCTCTCTTCCTATCATCAATCTTTGATCATTAGAGATTGAAAAGTACTATATAACACAGCTCCTGTTACCTAGTTTAATAATTTCTCAAAACGTTCATTTTAGCTCCATTATCCAAATGGGACACACTAAAGTTTTCTTACAGCAAAACTCGGCAATAGTAAAGAATTAAACGCACCATCGGAAGCAAAACCCTACGCTTGTGTCGTAACTCGACCCATCTCGTGTATTGGAAAACGCGCGGCGCTTCCTCCCGCCCGGCCCCGACAGATCGATATAGCGCATGCGCACCTCCCACCACAGTATTGAATGAGCCCATTCATGGAGCAACTGGTGCCTTTAGAATGAATCTTATACTACGTAGCTATGCCACGCGACGTAGGCGTGGGGGGCGCTCCAAATACTAAATTGGTTTCGCGATCCCCCCCAGATAAGGCCCAAATTCTCATGATTGATATGATTGATTTTTCGTTTTAGGGAACAAAATTTTGAATTAGAAAAGTTTCGTGTTGTAATTATGGTTGTATGGTATTTCATTTATCAATGGTCCGTATTACGTAACGATGCTCAAGTATAGACCCTGTCTTGGTCATATATTTGGAGTCGTTTGGATGTTTTTAGTAGTCCTTTAGTGAATTAGGTCTTGCAATACGGACCTCAGAGTCAGCTAGCTTTATATTATATCGCCACAAAAATATATAATTACAAACATACATAAACTCATGCCTTTTTCTCATTGTACAGGCAAAATTCAGAAAACTAGACAAAGCTACCTCTTACTTATTTTCTTTCATCCCCATGTCTATTTTAAAACGCAAACGGTAAATGTTTTATTTCTTAACTTAAGAATTAATATTTACATTAAACTAACATGACTCACTTTAACCTATTATTAAGAAGAGGTATGCTGATTAGTCAAGTCTTAGTGATCGAGTATCATTTTAGAGTGGGTTGGGCTACGAAATTGATCGAAAGAGTTACGTGAGTTAGTTAGTTAACGCAAACAGCGAATAAACGAACATGGATGAGTTTTAGTCAGTAAGAGAACATTTCCTCCCACTCCGCCCACAGAGGCAATATTCATTAAATGATTTCCCATTCTTAAAAAGGGTGGGTTGTTTCAAGTCGCCAACAGTCAGTTTCAAGCAAGTTTATTACAGTCAAAATATCATGCAAGTATGCATTAATCTATAAATATAAATAAAATTGGAGTGTCTGTTTGTAATATTGAAATAACAGTTTTTTTACTACATGTACTTATATGAATATCTATATACGGTACTCGTGCATACACCAAAATAACATTTTTTAAAATTTTTGCTGTCTGTCTGTCTGTTTGTTCCGGCTAATCTCTGAAATGGCTGGACCGATTTTGACGGGACTTATATTGGCAGGTAGCTGATGTAAACGAAGTAACTTAGGCTAAGTTTATTTTAGAAAAAATATTTTATTTTGGAAAAATAAAGTAATAAAAATTAAAGTCATCTAGTAAAATATAATTACAGAGTAATTACAAGATGATTTATTTGACCCCAAAGTTTAAGGTTTTTCATCATCAATATACCATCACGGCCATCATGATCTTGAAATGACAGTCTCTTTAGACCGGGGACCAAATCATGACGTGTTTAAAAAAACAGGAGTGAGACAGAGCTGTAAGCATCGTATAGTACTATCCCTTTTTTACAACTACAACAGACAGGCCTGCAAACAACAGGGCAAGTGAGAGGGAGAGAGAATGAATAAAAAATAGTCAACTGTTATCTATACTAATATTTTAAAGAGGAAAGATTTGTTTTTTTGTTTGTAGGGTTTTAACTCAAAAACTACTGCACCGATTTTAAAAAATCTTTCACCATTAGAAAGCTACATCTTTACAAAGTGTCATAGGCTATATTTATTTCCAGAAATAATTAGGGATCCCTACTAAAACTTGAATAACGTAACCCAAGGTGTAAAAAAAATGTCCACGCGGGGGAAGCTGCGGGTGGAAAGCTTGTCTAAAATAATTTAGTAGATTATTTCTCCTTATTGGTCATTATTAGGCACACCACTAAATTCTATGGACATGGCCACTTAAAAAGAAAAATATACAGGGCAAAGCTGCCTAATGTTCCAAAGAAAAGCTATACGAAAGTTATACTTATAAAGAAGCAATATTGTGGTAAATAGAGCGGCTCATATCTGCCCACTGATGTGTGAAATGGAAGCTGAAATTCTTATTCTTTCATAGTCGACCTTTGGTCGAAAATGCTTGTAAGGGCTTTTTACGCTACACACCCCAATACGAGTTCTTTTGCTATTATAATGTGTGTTTTTAGAATAACTTGCACGTTTGGTTTTTTACTAACTTATGCCCACGACTTCGTCTGTTTGGACTAGGTCCAGATTCCTTAATAAGAGTATTCTGTGTTAATCCAGGTTATGAACAATTTTTCATCCGAATACATTCGGCAGTTTTAACGTGAAAGCTTTACAAACATACACACATCCTCACAAACTTTCGCGTTTATAATAATATAATTAGGTTATATTGTATTTTACCCGATTACGGTGAATAAAAAAGAAGGGTAATGTTTTCTTTCTTTCAATATATACCTATGTATAAATCTCTTTAATTATCTAGATTTTCCTGAAGTTAATTTCGTATCTTTACGTAGTAGATACTATTTCACAAACCCGAAAATTTCTACCTTTATTCTGTCCCAAGTTTTATTCTATCTCCATACCAAATTTCATCATAAACGGTTCAACGGCATCATCCCAGATGGACATGTCCTGAGCGCTAGGTGACCTAGAAAGTTATTATTAATTTCGCACTAATTATTTCGCCAGACTAATTACTATTACATTTCGTCTCATTTAAGACTTGAGAAGACTTAAGAAGGCTTTTAGATTTTATACAATACTAGACTAGTTCCCCCGGTTTCACCCGCGTTTTAAAAGAACTACTTCGCGCATCCGGATAAAAGTAACCTGTATGTTAATCCACGTTATAAACTATGTGTGTATACACATTTTTTCATACAAATTTCATCCAAATTTGTTTTGTTGTTTTTGCGTGAAAAAGTAGCAAACATATAGGTACCTATATATGCATCATTACAAACTTCTTTCTAATAATTATTAATTAATATTGTATCTGCAACAGTGATCATTAAGATAGCAAAATATTCTATTTACAATTGTTGTTTTATATGTACATAATGTAGGTCACGCTAACTGAATGATGATTACGTAAGCGCATGAACAAAAAGTATATCGCTTCTGCCCGTGACTTTCTCTACGTAAACAATAGGATTCAGATACTGGTATAAAAAGTATTATATTATGTGTTATCCCAAACAATATAAATATAAAAAAAACTCTTCAATATTAAAATATAGCGTAAAAAAATCATCTTCTTCGCTGTCAACCAGGAGACACCCAAGAGACTCGCGGCATTGCCCCTTTGGAAGGCAATGTTTATCCTTTGACCAAAATAAAACCCAGCCTTTGGGTCACAAGAAATGTCAAAAAGCCGTTCAGTGATTTCTTTGAAAAGAAGGTGCGCTCGGACCCTGCGACCCGAGAGTTTCAACCCCAAACGATTCAAAAATATAGTTTCCGATAAGGTTACTTGCTCCGCTTGAGGTTCTCCCCAGCCGCAGCGGCGTAGAAAACTTTATATATTCTGATAGAGTTTTTTCAATAGGATTTTTGACACAAATTTTACCTAATATTTGACAGCGCAATTCCTATCAAATCTGCTAGTAAATATTTAAGGTAAGGTGCGAAACCCAAAGAGTTTAAGTCCACAAACACTTGTCTGTTTTAAATAATTAGGACTTTGAAGAAGAATTCTAACAATAATTCCTAACTCCCACAGTTTACTGATAAAACCCCACGCAACGACTTGTACAAAATTAAAGACTGGAAGATAAAATTCATTTAGTACCTTACCCTAGAAATAATCGCAATATTAAGACGCGAATAACTATTTTATGCAGCGTGAAATTAAAGTCGTTTTGTAGAGAAATCGAGAAAGTTTTCTTTGAAATTTTATTGTAATATCAACGTTTTTCAAAATGAATCTAAACTTATATTATAAATTCGAAAGTGTGTCTGTCTGTCTATCTGTTACCTCACGCTTTCACCCGCATCCCAAGGATTCTAAACGCACTCTGATAAAAAGTAGCCAACAACAGTCCTATGTATCTCCATACCAAATTTCACGCAAATCGGTTGTGCCGTTTTACCGTGTAAGCGTGAAAAACAAACAAACTCACTTTCCCATTTAAATATTAGTTAGGCTAAAAGGGACGTCTTCAATTCTTAATTTCTCATAAAATAATTCAGCACTTCTAATAAATTCACAGTTTATAATATAAAAACTAGCTTTCCGCCAGCGGTTTCGACCACGTGAACTTTACGAATTCAAATTAAAAATGTCTGAGTTTCATACAAACTTTTGCCCCTCTTTTCCACCCCCTTAGGGTTAGAATATCGGAAAATCCTTTCTTATCGGAGCCTACATTATACAAAGAGCACACCTTCCAAGTTTCAGGTCTCTACGATCAGATGTCTACGTCATACAAAGAACACACCTTCCAAGTTTCAGGTTTCTACGATCAGCGGTTTAGGCTTTGCGTTGATCCGTCAGTCATTCAGGACAAAGCATTTTATATGTATAGATGAACCCCTAACGCCACCACCCCTCTTCGCTTAGTGATAAATGAATTTTATTAAGTTGGAAGTCAGACCACGAACTGGCTAGAGCTGCAGATGAAAAATGGCACCGCATACTGAAAAATGTCGTAACGGATATTAATTAGCACTGACCTTGAAGCTTAATTAAATGTCGTCTTTTTTGTTTGTTTATTCATTCATATTTTTCTTGAATGATGTTGGATTTTGCGGTGTATTTTTTTTTTGGTTTTTGCAATATTTTTTTAACTTTTATGATTTTTTTTTCTTATTATCTTTATGCTTCTATATATTAAAATAAATAAATACACACCATCGTATACACTAATTAGAATTTCATATTTAATATTATAGCTAGCTCCTGGCTATATGCATTGCAATGCCACTTTTTTCAGCTTGGACCTTTTGCATTTTTACAACTTACCAGATTTTATTACATTCTGATGTATGGTTTAGGAGTACATGGAGGACAAACATACAAATATCCATTTTTGTTTATATAGAAGAAAGATAGAAACATTAATTCTACTTTTGCCATTAAGTTCAATTTTCCTTATTTTGTATTGAATAACGAACTTGGCTTTTATAATCTTATTGCCTTAGAATTCAAATTAAAAATGACAGCTTTCATACAAACCTTGCCCCCCTTTTTTACCCCTTTAGGGGTAGAATTTCGGAAAATCCTTTCTTATCGGTTGCCTACTTTATACAAAGAACACACCCTCCCAGTTTCAGTTCTCTACAATCAGCAGTTTAGGTCCATAAGTTATTCAGAATAAAGCATTTTATATGTATGTATAGACAAACACGTTTTTGCCTTTTAATATATCCTTGTTCAACTGATTTTTCTGTGAATATCTTTGGAGAATACACATTTTACTATGCCCATGCTATGTCTGCAGAATTCAATCTATATCCATTTTCTTTTCTTTAAAAAAGTTGCCCCACACTAGGAATTACTCCTGTGTCGTGGGTGCGTTTACAAACATACATTACACATGCACAAACACCCAGACCCGGAACAATTTTAGTTGTCCCGTGCGGGAATCGAACCCGCGACACGTCGCGCAGCAGCCAATTGCTCAGCCACTACGCCAAACGTGCCATTCCAAATTTCACTTAAATCGGTTTTTCCGAGAAATTGTGACAGATAGAAAAACTGAGTTACTTTGTAATATTAGTAAGGATTTGTAGTATATTTGTATAACATCACTCCATAGATACTAAACATTATCAGTAATTACGCAACACACAACAGCGGTAGTTACCGCCACTAAACTCAGTTTAATTAATCGTTACATGCAATTAATTCCATTAAGCTGTAATTAGATTTTGAATTCAATTAATGCTGATAATTATATCGATAAACAGTATGTGTTTATCGATAGATATCTATTTCAATCATTCTAAGTATATTCATATCTTGATTAACGTTATTACTAACTGTTCCCATTTGCATCACGCGCATTGTACAATTTAAATGGTTGTATACTTTTTTCGCGGAAGTCATATTTCTTGTTCTAAAATAAAAGTAGCCTTAAAGACTATAGTACACTAGCAGTGAAAGTCACACCAAATTGGTCCAGCTGTTTTAGAGATTCCCCGGAAGAAACTAGTAGACAGACAGGCAAATATTTTATGCCAATGTTTTATAAATATATTGCATTACAGTGTAACTGTTTATTCATAATCCAATTAAAGCGCTCTAATTAAATTCATTTCGGAGGTCACATCTCGCAATATGTCAATATTTTAGGGTTGTCCATTTGTAAAATAATCTTCATTATTTTTTGCATTTTTCTCTGTATTCTATAACTTTTTTACAATAAAAGTTTTTTTGTTTACCTCTGTAGGAGTAAATCATCGGAACGCAGAGCTATGAAGCTAACTGGCGACGTAGAACTTGTGCATACCAAGCTATACAGCTTGGTTCATCGCGCTAAGGTTGCCGATTTATCGGTCTTCTATAGATTGCACTTCGGTGAGTGTGCCCAAGAACTCCACGAACTGATCCCATCGGGCCCCTTCCACCGTCGAACGAATACACGCACTACAAGCTATCATCCCCAACTTGTTGCTAATCTACCAAAATGCAGTAAGCGTTTCCAAACATCTTTTATGTGCGCACAGCAAAGGAGTGGAACCCTCTACCCTGTCTATTTCCGAACACATTTGACCCTTATCACTTCAAAAAAGTAGTGAACAGGCTTTTTCTGGGTAAACTCACTCCACCGTCGACTTTATCCCTGTCACCTCTAACCTAGACTAGAGTCACGAGCAAACTCAGCTTAAATAAAAAAAACAGAACTAGTGAACCAATCCAGAAATATTATTACATGCATCAGAAGCGTAGCTATTAGCATAAAATCATTCAGATCGTTTTCTTTCTTACACCACGGCAATTTTTTAAAGTTGCTATTACATTCCCGATATTGGCTAGTCATAGGTTCCCAACCTTTAATGGACTACAGCCCCCGTTACAACCACCAACGCCCAACAGTCATAATAGTTAATTACTCTAATCTTCTTCTATACTTATAATAAATCTGTAGAGAGGTCAATTCTGTACATGAAATATATTTCCAAAATACCTAACTATCAGGGGGTGATTAGGGATCGATACTGATACTGATGCCAAAAATGCAATCAGTAAAATTTTTGTCTGTCTGTCTGTCTGTCTGTCCGTCTGTCTGCCTGTCTGTCTGTATAAACTCTATAGAAACAAAAACTACTCGACGGATTTTAACGAAACTTGGTACAATTATTTGTCATACTCCTGAGATGGTTATAGTATACTTTTTTTTAATATTTGTATATTTATCTTTTAATAATCACAAATTAAAAATTAATTCTCTCTGTTTAATTGTACACTCGTACACTCTGCTCCAGCGCCCACTAGGGGTTGGTACCGCCCCCGTTGAGAACCTATGGCCTCTTCAATTTAAAACTGCAAAAAATATTGTTTTAATAATACACAGTTCTCTGACAACCCTATAGAACTGAATGAGAAAAAATAACCTGTCGATATCAGATTCATCGTAAATCGTGGTTGATTTATTACCTCACTGTGAACAAATACTGATAAAAAGGCCAATGAAAACACTATTAAATTGTCTTGGTTAAAAGAAAACTAGTTTAGTTAGTCGGTGGTGGTCTCGAAGATAAGCTGCCTGCTAATGAAGTTTTAATTATGATTTAACTAGGTATTTCTAGTGGTTTCTACCGCTTGCAGGAACTACTTAATACACCATAATAAAATCTAAAACCATCTCCAATGTCCCAGCTATCTTTTTACTAAGTTTCATTCAAATCGCTGTAGCCATTTCACCGCAAAAGTGTAACAAATAAAAAAAAACGCGCAGCCCTTATCCTTTCCGATCAATATAATAAAAAAAATACATGTAGCCGAAAATAGAACCTCCTCCATTTTGAAATCGGTTACCGTACCTAGATGATGTTCTTTACAGTTTTTCAATTTAATTTACAGTAGCAAGAAAATTATGAAAATGTATAAATCACAATTTCACAAACAAGATTATGAAGCAAAATATTCTATACACAATAGTTTATGCACTTGCTTAACTTCCGTGGTGACAGGGTGGACACCCTGTATTTAGATAAATTACACCACAGTATAGTTGCCGGTAAATAACTTGGCCAGATTTTAACGTAGTTGAATCAAGTGCACCCAGTGCAATCCAAAAGTAAGACTTTCAATGCTTGTCATTACACTATCGTCTATTGTATTAATTTACTTTTAAACATTTATATGTAGAAAATAGTTAGAGAAAAGAGAAAAACTACTTACAATTTTGGCCAAGCTACGTGCCGCCTACTATAACACCGTTGAATATTGCTAGTTGAAACTGCGCTGCGGATTATATATGTACATCTAGATAATTCTACCTTTAAATAAAAGTTATTGAGGATTCATCTCATAGGAGCTTATAGAAATACTAGCTATTTCCTGCAAATTCACCCGTATTCTGAGCGAACTACTGTGCCCACGCGGATAAAAAATATCCTATGTGTTAATCCATGATATAAACTATGTGTGTATCGAATTTCATCGAAATCCAAACAGTAATAATAATCTCCAGACCGATTTCGATCACGGCAGCCAATCTCAATGAAGACTATCCAGGTACGCAGGAGATCCGGGGCTGCGGGACGTTCGAAAGAGATACCGCGCCCCCAATACAAAGGGCTGAGGAAGGAACATGGATGGGTTTTAGTCAGTAAGAGTCTGACACTACGGCGGGAGGGGGGGTCATTTGATCATTTCCCATCCGAAAAAAAAAAAAAGGTACGCATGAGATATTATAGTACACAAGCGCTTGTGCAGACACAGGTGCACTCTCTATTCCCTCACTCTCATAGTCCGATGGGTCGGCAATCTGACAAGACTGGACCGACAGCGCCACGTTCTCTCCGACGCATGAAGGGCTCTTGCTATGTTCAGAAAATAGTCACCCATCCAAGGACTGACCGCAGTAAGCGCAGCTTAACCTTGCGAATCTATCGCACGGCTGTTATTTAACTAGGTGTTATTTTAATCCTCATATAACAGTAATTTTTGTGTGAAAGAGTAACAAACATACATTTATGATATTAGTAAATTTTTATGAAGTTCAATTGAATTCAAGTTCATATTCAGACTAACCCACGTCAGAAGCATAAATGTAATTTTTAACTTAAGATTTTCCTACTTTGTAATGGTCGCCAGCTCAGCTGCTGAATACGAGGTTCTAGATTCCATTCCCGGGCTAGGCTATATTATTACAATTTTCTATTTCATAATTCATTTATTTGTTTTGCGAATATGGGCACATGGAGATCTTATAAATAAAAAATAATAACAAATGTTCATTGACCATATCCTACCATAAGGCATGCAAAACTAATAACATATAGAAAACGGTAGTGCCTCAGTTACAAAGTAGTAAAATAGGTACAAACTGAAGGAACAACTATATCTTATCTTCTAGAAATTCACTAACAGTATAATAGTTTCGTGTTCGTCAGTAGAATCCTGGAATCTATATTTGTAAATGTGTCATAGTATCTATTTTAATAAAAAATATCTTTAATACTATACATTTATAGTACAAAGCTAAAAATATCAACCCACTGTTACGTAGAATTGTATATAACCAACATAACGTTGAATTCAAGTTGAAACCGTGGGCAGACTGTACCTACTTCATTCAAAGACTTGTTTGCTTGTCGATAAAGCAAATAGTTTTCTATAGGACTTAGTAATAAATATCATGTCTAAGGGCTAGCCTTGTGAGCTACCGAAAGACATACCATACTTACTATTTCCAACAGTTTTACTCGCATCCTAACTTAGTACATCAGGATAAATCCTCCTATCTCCTACCCCAGATGTCAATCTATCTCCATGCGAAATTTCATCTAAATCGGTTGAGCCGGTTTTCCGTGAGCCGTTTTTCTGTGAACCCATAACAGATAGAAAGATGAATAGAGTCACTTTTGCGTTTAAATTATGATATTTAGCTTAAATAACTGACAATTTGCCATCAAAAATAAAGTAATATCCTTATGAAGCAAAATATTCTATCTATACCTACATCGATACATATAAAATGCTTTGTCTTGAATGACTGACAGCATGACGGATCAACGCACAGCCTAAACCGAAACCTAAAACTTGGAGGGAGTGTTCTTTGTACGACGTAAGCATCTGATAAGAAAGGATTTTCCGAAATTCTACCCTTAAAGGGTTCACCCCTTTAGGGGTAAAGTTGAAGTATGAAACTGTCATGTTTAATTTGAATTCGTATAGCAACCGCTGACGAAAACTAGTTTAAAATAATTTTACAACATGGAATGATCAGTAAAAAAAAGACTAAATTTGCATAAACATTTCGAGCAAAAAATATTGTTGGTTAACAACTTTTTTTTTATATTGAAACAGCTATTATTTTTAGCTTAGGTACAACATATTGTGCGTACGTGTATCTAAAATTTTGATGACAATGTTTTTTGCAAAATAAATTTTACTTTTAGTAATATATTTACAAACACATTCAAAAATGTGTAAATAAAAACAAAAAAAGCCTTTATATTTCATGCCAATAGTACGAAATATATTTCAAAATAAATAAAATTGTTTCAAAGAAAAACTATTAATTTTTCATGCTCTCAATATTTTACTTTGCAATGTATATTACTAGTTGTATCTCGCGGTTACAGTGTCATACTGAGAGAACTATTTGATCGACCGCGCTAAGCGCAGCTTAGCCTATGATCGGTCGACTTGTGCGGCTGTTACTTAGTCACGAGCTCCTCCTGTGTTTTTCTAGATATTGTAAGAAATTTAATTAATTTGAAACAACAATAAAATAGACACAATAGTATCATGACTTGTTTATTCGTTTCTATCACAAATATCGAGTTAAAGGCACGGAACCCGCTCAAAGGTAATTGAGAAGACTAAGTGCTCGCAACACGAGAAGGGAGGAAGGCATCGTGGATGTATGTCGCAGTAATTTGAAGAGAGTTCTGCTCTTTGCGAGTATTATAATGAGGGCGGCATTTCGTTTGAAATACAGCTGACTTTGAGTGTTTAGTTAAATGTGACTGTCGCTGTCTTTGTGAAGAAATATTGCCAGTATTGCTAGCTTATATAAACTCATCTATTTAATTTTGGCATTTATAATGGAAGTAGAATTTTAAGGAATTTCAATTAGATTCAAAGTTACGCACGTCATAGGAATACTAAGGTAATTTTTAAGTCAAGATTTTCCTACTTAGGTCTCAAGCTCAGCTACTTAAAGACTTTAAACTCTAAATTTATCCTAATTTCTCTGGTTGGCAATCATTAAAACTAAATATATTGACAAAATCAAGCAATTTTTTCATAAATTGTATCATGTCATTATTTGTTATTGGTATCGTCTATAATCTGTACCAATCGATTTTACAAAAAATGTAAACAAATTCATAACCTATTTTGTTCTAATTTTCCGACATTGATAAATAAAATGGCATTCAATGATGAATGATGATGTTTAGAGCATGAATTTGATATACATAAATGCGCCATCCATCCGCCATTTTGTTAATTTCTGTGGCAGAATTAGAAGAAAAAAGGTTATTAGTTTGCTTAGATTTTTTCGTAAAATCAATTATACCTACACAATTCTTTTTAAAATCTCAATAATGTGCGACCTCATTGCCATCATAATCATGCACAAAAATATAAGTTTGAGAGCTTTTCACACTTCTGGATACGAGTTATCCACCAAATTAATTCATAGAAACGATATTTGAATAAAGTTCTGAGAGATTTAACGTTAGATATAATATTATAGCTTAACGTGTAATCTTAGCTTTAATGTTTATTGGATTGGTCCTCGAGGGTTGCACTCGCGTCCGATGACGTCATACCCTTATCCGACCGAACACGACACAAAAGAGGGTTGTGATATGGATTTATTGAAGTATCGCCGAGTTATGTTTTTAATTCCTTATTGACTGAGAGATAGAATGTAGGATTATTTAGTTTTGTAACGGATTATTGGATCTTTTGACCTGACTGTTTTTTTTTCTGTATGTGTCATATTTGGTCATTTAGGTAAAAGTAGAGGAGCTCGAGGCTACTAACAGCTACAACTACTTTTCCCAACTATTTTGGGGTCGGCTTCCAGTCTAAACCGGATGCAGCCAGTGTTTTACATGGAGCGACTGCCTATCTAACCCAGTTACCGGCTAACACGGTACCCCTTAGTAAGACTGGTTGTCAGACTTTCTGGCTTCTGACTACCCGTAACGACTGTCAAAGATCTACAGATGACAACCGGGACCAACAGCTTAACGTGCTTTCCGAGGCTCGCTTTGACAAAAATGATCACCCATCCACGGACCGACTGCGCCAAGCGCAGCTTAACCATTGATCAGTCGAATCGGTAGAAACAGTCGCACGGCTGTTACTTAGCCACGAGCTCCTCATTTTAATTATGCAGTTATAGTAGGTATTGAATAATAACTATTCTGAGCAAAATTGATAATATAAATCCAAAGATATAAATAAATTCTTTAAAACAAGTCTTCATATTTAAATAATAAAATATGTGAAAAACGAGTTGAATAGTATTCCATTCAAAAATCGCTTACGTAACGAATACTATATCGAAAATGGTTCGTGCTCGCGCCACCGTTAACAAAACTACGAATCAGCACTCAAAAACCCTGTCACCGTTCTTAATATGTCATCGAGAAAAACGACAACGAATTATAGTACCGCCAAATATTGACGTAAGAATAAAATTTTAATGCTCCAAGTTTTACAGAGTGGAGGGAGCAGGGGGGGGGGGTGCTTCACGAAGATTTCACCGTTCATTGATATTCAAGGGGAGGGGGAGATTCGAGTAAATCCGAGGTGGTGAAGTGTAGGCGTTCTTGACTTTTTTTTATTATTGCATAAAATAAATCTGTTGATATTTTAGATGTTTTTTTTAGTCGAATTTGTGACAAAGATAAAAGTCAAACAATAGGAGTTCATTCGTAAGGCAATGACGCAAAAAAAAACCGACGATTTGTGTACCTTTTCCTTTTTTTAAATCAGTTTAAAAAGGTATTAATAATAAAAAAAACAAAATTTGATTTTGATAATGATACAAAAATCACAAAAACTGCGGCAAATATTGAAGTCCCATTTCTGGGTAATGGCCTCTTCTCATGGGTTCACAGACAAGACAGAATTGTCTAAAGCAGATGGTAACATCAGACTTTTTTTTTCTTATCTCTGCCTAATGCTACGTTTAAATTATGACACCATACACCGCTCACTCACCCTTCTTATTCATAATAACACCTTTAATCTCACAAGCTTCTTTTAGCTATCGAACCGTTTTGTGTTTTGTTCCTTCTGACAAACTTCATTTTAACTTGACAGAGAAGGACAAAACAGTTTGATAGCTAAAATATGTTTATTAAGTGAATGGCTTTATCTACACTAATATTATAGAGGAAAACTTTGTTTGTTTGTAATGAATAGGCTCAAAAACTACTGGACCGATTTTAAAAATTCTTTCACCATTCGAAAGCTACATTATCCACGAGTAACATAGGCTAAATTTTATTTTGGAAAAAATAGGGTTCCGTAAGATATTTGGGTTTTTCGGACACAAGGTGTAAGAAATCAACCAGAAAAGTTACTTTTTTTGCGTACGCTACCAATCTCAGGAACTACTAGGGGGGTTAGACAAGTGGCAAAACGCTAACGCTAACGCTAACGCTAACGCTCAATGTATGGGAATGACATTTGTTTACGACTAGCTATATGTCATTCCCATACATTGAGCGTTAGCGTTAGCGTTAGCGTTTTGCCACTTGTCTAACCCCCCTGGTCCGCTTTGAAAATCTTTCAGTGTTAGATAGCCCATTTATTGAAGAAGGCTATAGGCTATATTTCATCTCGCTAAAACCAATAAGAGTGGAGCCACTATTCCACGCGGACGAAGTCGCGGGCAGAAGCTAGTTATGAATACGATGGTCAGTCCAGTCAGCTCGTGGCTAAGTAACAGCAGCACGGGTCGACCGCTTGACGCGGTTAGTCCGTGGATGGGTTACCATGGTACTCAGTTGCATCCGGCTTAGACTGGAAGCCGACCCGAGCCGAACATAGTTGGGAAAAGGCTAGGCAGATGATTACGACGGTCAGTATATACGGCGAATCTATGTTTGAAGGGATGTGTGACATTCATTGTCACACGCGAGAAATGTCGCGACAGCGGCATTGCTAATAAACTTGAAGTGTGTGAACAGTAGGAAAAAATTTAGAGACATTTGTGTCGCAACTTCTGTTGCAGTGTAATCTACACTCACTGGGTAAACATATTTTTATGAAATTTGATATGCAGATAGATTGAAAGTCGGAGAAGGAGATAGGACACTTTTTATCTTGGTGCATAAGGTAGCTTTTTCAGGACGCGAGTGAAACCGTAGAACATCGCTATAGTTGGTATATAGAATCCAATAATACGAGTTCTAAGCCGCGATAGTATGTAGTTCATGAGTACTTACCAAAGAGAAATAATATTTCGCAATATGAGGGCCTCCCGTGGTTTATTTGTGTAACGACTACTTGCCAGTCTGTCTGTCCGTAGTTATATATATATACATTTGATTAAATAGAGGCCGCCTTAAACTATTTAATTAGTAAAGTATACTTTATACTGATGATGCAATAAATACATAATTATGCCGAATTTCTAGATTTCACATAGTAATTTATTAATGTTATTCTGCCCGCGACTTCGTCCGCGTGGAATAGTGGTGCTCCGCTCCTATTGATCTTAGCGTGATTATATATAGCCTATAGCCTCCCTTGATAAATGTGCTATCTAACACTGAAAAATTTTTTCGAATTAAACTAGTAGTTCTTGAGATTAGCGCGTTCAAGCGCTTGGAGTGGTCGGTCTGTGGATGGGTGACCATCTATGTCATAGGGAGACTCCTCCGTGTCTCAGAAAACAAGTTAAGTTGGCCCCGGTTGTTATTTGTAGATCTTTGACAATCGTTACGGGTAGTTAGAAGCTAGAAAAATAAATATATATAGATATATAATAACCAAGGGGTTTCGTGTAATTGCACCAACAAACCCGATTCGATTGCACTGCACTTTTATAAATTTTATACAAGAGTTTTACAGTTTCAAAATAGCATTGAAAGCAATCAAAACCGGCCAAGTGTGTGTCGGGCCACGCGCAGTAGGGTTCCGTAGTAGAAGTTAGTTAGTCGACTATAACTCTATAACCGGTTAAGCCTACTTAGCGGTGATAGTTTTCCTTGTAAGTTCATTACATGTGCTACGTCCGTAATTTTTTTTACAAATCTAGGTATAGCCATTCAAAAGTTAGAGCACTTTAAAACTAGATATTACGCAAATAGCTCGCTTAACCGAAAAATGGTCTTGACAAACCCATAATATTTTTGAAAGACCTATCTAAAGATACCCCACACGAAGGGGTATCCGAGAAAAAAATATTCATCCCCACTTTACGTGTTTGGGAGCTACCCTAAAAAAAATATTTTTTAAAATTTTATTTTACCACTTTTTTGGCGTGATCAATATACATATCCATACCAAATTTCAGCGTTCTAGTATCAAGAACCTCGGTGCTATGCCGCGGACAGACAGACAGACAGACAGACGGACATGGCGAAACTATAAGGGTTCCTTGTCGGACTACGGAACCCTAAAAATCAGTAATTGTTTTTGATTGGATTCATTTCATCAGTTATGTATATATAAACAAACTTATAAATCGCGTTAAAACATCGACAACATATCCGACTGCACGTTATTTTTCTTTAGATTGGAAATTTGAATTGACTGTCTTTTAGTACGGTTTTACTATTAAATGGCTTAACCGATTTAGACGAAATTTGGTATGAAGATATATTGAAGCCTGGGAAAGAATGCAAGATAAGTTTGGCATGGGTAGTTCTCTCAGATATTAGATAAATGTCAAGTAATAGGTAGCACAATATTCTACATAAACTAAGCTATTATTAGAAAATATTAAATCAGTCGAGCCGATGGCATGCAGAAACTGAATTCGAAGCCGAACGCCCACACTAAACATTGTTATAACACAGCAAAGAAAAATTTAGAAGGTTAACTTAATTATTATATTTTGTCCTTTTTAGGCAGTACGTACGTACATATTTAAATATTGTAAATTTTATCTTCCATTTTAAATAAAAGTATATGATCTTACATTCAATTAAAAAAATATATATTATATTATGCAAAAATGTAAACGTATTCGCTTACCGAAAAGTATTTTTTTATTTTATTTTATACGTCTAACTGTTTTCCTTTCCTTTCAGTATCCTGAAGGAACTACTTCGCGCAACCGGATAGAAAGTATCATATTAAGTCCTTCCGTAAACTTCAATGTACCTCCATAACAAGTTTCATCAAAATTAATCCAGCCATTTTCACGTGAAAGCGGCTGGGCTAACAGACAGGCATACAGAGTTACTTTCGAATTTATATAACGGCCGCTGGTGGTTTTAAGATTTAAACCATCAAAGCATCCTTTTCACTAGAGGTGTGCTAAGCTGTGTGTGTTTTTTTGCTCGACTTTTAAAGCTTAGCTTAGCTTCAGAGCTAGAAGTAGTACTAGTACAATCATGTTAAAAAGATATATCCATAAAACAGATTAGCACATCGATAATGGAACCGCATCTTTTTCTACGTAATTCACATATTTTTATATTGAGAATTCAAATATTTTTTATACTTTTTACGTTATCTTTACGGACAGATATCTCCCTAGATATAGTATTTAAGTGAACGTATCTTGTAAACATTGACGTAAAACTTAAATATTGCTGTTGCAGCAACCACTTTTAGAAGGCAATACGTTTTACATTCTCGTATAAGTAACATCATACTTTTGGTGTAACTGGCTGCTAGTTCAAATAACGTTAAAAATATATATAAATATAATAAAAATTAAAAAAAACATATTTAAATATGCGTTCAATGCAAAAGTATATTTAAAAAAATCCTTAAATAAAACACGGCCATTCGGTAATTTATACAATAGACAAGTCAAATAACACGAAAAATATGTCACTTTTGGTTTCAGACATGGTGTGTAATTACACACCAAATTATTATGTCTGGTGGCACACATGACTAAAAAACTTTAATGATAGTAATTTTGAAATGTGTCGTCTACGTGCGTAGCACATTACGAGCTACGCCGTAGCTTGAAGCGTAGCTCAATGAGGCGCGCTATTATCAGAAAGAGGTGTATGTAAATATTTGGTTGGACGACTTTTTTAACTTTGCTCTACTCAAGAACGAGCGTTATATAAACACAGACAGCTAGATCCGGAAATAAATATTTAACTCGCGCGAGAATTGAGCCATCTAGATGAAATACAACCTGGTTGTATTTCATCTATAACCATAATTGTTTGCGTCTATTTACACTTTTAAACGTGAGATAATCTTGCCTATCTATCTCGCTCTAAAACCAGTATCTATGTTATTTCTCTCTCACATTGCCGATCTAACCCTAGTATAATAAATCTATGGTATCAACATAGATTTGTGCTACTTAGACCTTCTTTTTGTATGTTTTTATGTGTCATTCCTATCTCCGTAACCCGATATCTATCCACTATTTGCATTGAATATATTCTTATCTGATTTGTAACAAGGCTCTTACACGTAGACATTGTTTTATTCAATAATAAATTTCTTTTATCCATACTTTTTTCTTGAAGAAATAGTATGTTTATTTAGGTATAGAAAAGTAATATAGAAATGGCTTTTTCAAGTTTATTAACAACGTACTCGTATTTAATTTAATAACAAAATAATCAGTAATTAATTTTTTTTTTCAGAAAATCCGTACCTACGTATAATTTTATCACGTTTGTGAAGAAGATTAATAAATACAAGAATTTTCTTTTTTACACACTGAAGTTTGTTGGACACTTATCCTTATATTAATAAGTAAATCGTAGTCATAAATTTATGCTCTTAAATTCTTACCACGTTAATATAATAATTATAAACGTTAATTAAAAAACACAACATAATTAAAGCTCAGAATTATTCTAAAATTCACTATTAATTTTCCTACCATCTTCTCCCTCAGGCAAAATACTCCAAAATACCTACTTTAACGCTTTAGCTACGCTCTTAGGTTTCCTCATGTTTAGAATAATAATTAATTTATCAGCAAATTCTGCAAGGTATTCGTCTAAGCTCTAACAGGGAACAAAATTCCTAAGTCGTTCACACACATACTACTAATACGCCACCAAGCTTGGAATTACAGGAATCTTCGAGGAATTTATTGACACTATATTGTTTATGTATATTGCTTTTGTGGGTATATCACGTTTTGTACAACATCAATCCTAATTCGTCAGGCAGAGTTGAGAAAATCCTGACACAACTAGCCTGGGAGGGACACGTTAAGCTGTCGTCCTCGGCTGCTATCTTGATAGCAGTTGTTGTTACAATTCCATGTCAGAGGCCGTCAAGCGGGTTTGAGAAAACTCTGACACCAGGACTTGCTAGGTTAGTGAAACTGTAGCCCACATGATAAGAAGAATACTAAAGTGAGTTTGTTACGCTTTCATAGTCAAACGGCTGAACTGATTTGGATGAAATTTTGTTAGTAGATAAATGGGATGTTGGAGTTGATTACAGGCTTCTTTTTATCCGGGTGCGTGACATAGTTCTCGCAGAACGAAGGTAAAACGCAAAGGGCTAAGGAAGGCACATGGATGGGTTTTAGTCAGTAAGAGTCTGATACTCCTCCCTGCCCCATCCACGGCGGTAGGAGTAATTTGAGGATTTCACGTCCAAAAAAAAGGGGGCACGGGTTATTGATGGTGTAATAAAACAGTTTTAATCTAGGACTTTTATGACTACTTAGCCTAAAACCAAGAACCTACCTTATCCAAAAATAAAGAATACGTTATTAATAAAAAATACAAAAATAAGAGTAGGGTAACCCCTGTTCTATAAATTGCACGGAGAAGATTAAAATAGACAGGATATTTATTAAAGATTCGAAGGAGCCAGCAATAAATTTAAGCTACACAAAGCGATATCTTCGATATTAAAATATTTACTTTATTTATTTTCTTTAAAGGGAAATAAATTAGGATTGGTTTATCGGATAAAATAATGTTGGAAGGTACAAGCAAAAATATTATTATTGAAATAGTTTGACCTTGATGCCATAATAATTAATATTCATCATCTGCCTAGCCTTTTCCCAACTATGTTGGGGTTGGCTTCCAGTCTTAACCGGATGCAGCTGAGTACCAGTGTTTTACATGGAGCGACTGCCTATCTGACCTCCATAACCCAGTTACCGGGTAACACGGTACCCCTTGGTAAGATTGGTTGTCAGACTTTCTGGCTTCTGACCCGTAACGACTGTCAAAGATGTACAAATGACAACCGGGACCAACAGCTTAACGTGCTTTCCGAGGCACGGAGGAGTCTCGCCATGACAAAGATTGTCACCCATCCACGGACCCACCACGCCAAGCGCAGCTTAACCTTTGATCGGTCGAACCGTGCGGCTGTTACTTAGCCACGAGCTTCTCTCATATATCTCATAATTAATATTATAAATGCGACTTTAAGTTTGATTGTAACTACTATCACACTCCAACAGTCAAATTTAGACTCGAAGCTGTCACTAAGTCGTTCCTGAAGGTAAAACCCGTTTACAATTTGTCCAATGACTGCCACGTTGGTATTGTAGTCGCATAACGCGTAAACGGAGTGTCGGGTTCAATCCCCGGCTCGGGCCGATATCGCTTTGTGGGTTTTAGAACATTTCACAAGTCAGAAAGTTATTGGTGCTATACGCCCGTGCCTGGGCGGGGACGGCTATCTTGTTAGCAGTTGTTGCTACAATTCCATGTCAAAGGGCGTCAGGCGGATTCAAGAAAACTCTGACACTAGGGCTTGTTCCTCATCATCAGCCTATATACTACTGAACACAGGTCTACTAAACTACTGCTGGGCATAGGTCTCTTCTCACACAGAGAAGGCATGAGCATTGATCACCGCGCTTGCTCAAGACGGATTGGCGATTTCAGACTTTTTAAGTCCAGGTTTCCTTACGATGTTTTCCTTCGCCGTTAATCAGTGGTGCTTAAGATACATTTAGAAAGTACATATGACTTTAGAAAAGTCGCATTGGCCAGGTTTCGAACCTGCACACTCGTACACGAGTGGCAGGTACCTTACCACTAGGCCACCACGACTTTTGCTTGTTAGGTTGGTAAACCTGCAGGCCTCACCATAAGAGAATAAGATTTGTCCGACCTTTAAATTGAATACAAGACCATTTTTTTCTTACGAGTGCAGTATATATATCGTAGCTTCTTCGTCTATTTGTAACTAAGTCCTAACTCTGGGTACAATTCCTGGTCACCCAGCCAGCACATAAACATGTTGAAATTAAACGAATATTACGCTTCCAGTCAATTCCCGTAATAACTTTAAATACCCATTCATATTCGTAAAAGCGGTTTATATTTCCTTTGGTGGATGTATTTCATATTTCACGGAATGTAACAGATGCATCCGTGGGTTGATTAATATAACGAAATAAAATTATTTATTTATTTTATTTTTGGAAGTGTGAATAGCTCACATTTTATTTTTAAATGAAGTTTAATTACCGCCAACTGTATGCAGTTGAACGTGTTATGTCATTTATCCTAACTTGTCTATTTATAAAAATGAATCCCAATTTCCCTTGGTCACGACATCACGCGTGAACTGCTGGACCGATTTCACTGAAGCTTGGTACGGAGATAGAGGGGACCCTGGAGAAGGTATAAGGTTACTTTTTATCCGGGTGCATGAAGTAGTTTCCTAGGTACGTCCAATGCAAAAGTCAGTCACGGAACGCGGGTGAAACGGGAAAAAGCTAATTTAAAAAAAAATGCTCGATTGCTAGCCAAATGACAGTTCAATATTGATAAACAACCAAATCTCAAAATGTTTAAGCGTCAGCACAATCAAGGCTTCCTAATAAAGCAATAAGAAACCCACAACCAAAGTGCATAAGATACATAATTTAATGAAGAATTTAAACCCGTATTTAATTAAGATATTTTTTACTAAAAGTTTTAACTGGGTGAAAAATAATTTTATAAGCGTGGGTAGGAGGCTGCGGCGAGCAGATTACCGCCTACGTAAGCTAGCCAGATTATTTCCGAAACGGCTGGAATAAGACTCGAGCTTTAGACCAACTTTTCGGATGGATTGGGTTCTATTTCGGGTGCGCCAATTTCAGATTTAATTATTAATTTATAGGTGTTTAAAATTCAAGTAAATTCTTGCTTCATCAGTACATAGTATAAAACAAAGTCGCTTTCTCTGTCCCTATATCTCTATGTATGCTTAAATCTTCAAAACTACGCAACGGATTTTGATGCGGGTTTTTTTAATAGATAGAGTGATTAATGAGGAAGGTTCTAATATATAATTTGTCAAGTTTTTGTATCCATTAGCTAAAATATCGCGGGCGAAGCCGCTGGCGGGAAGCTAGTAAATTATAAATCTAAAATTAACACTCTGCCTGACTATTTATTACTCACGTTTTTAGAGGAAAACTGCTGAATTAATTGTGATGAAATTTGGTATGGAGGTAAATTAAAGCCTAGGGAAGAATATGGATAGTTTTTATATAGTGAAACCGAGGGAAACCGCTTTACGTTAAAAATGCGAATGTGACTGTTGTTTGTAAGACTTTAACTTGGAAATGACTGATCCGATTTAGATAACATTTAGCACAGAGATAGATTGAAACCTAGAAAAATATATAGGTTAGTTTGGGGACGTGAAGTAGTTCCTGCGTGGAACTGTAAGTACGTTGTACCCATATTTTAGTTTTAAATTGTATCTGTCTTAATTTCTTTGGTGTACAATAAAGCATACTCTATTCTATTCGATAATTTATTACTTTGCAAATACAAAACTCAGGAATGTAATTAAGTTTAAAAAGCCCAAAGTTCTACTAGATATCTCAACGGCGTTGATGTAAATTAAAAGAGTAAACGAGCATTGATCACCATGCTTGCTCTAGACAAATTGGCGATTTCAGACTTTAGACCACGTCTTCACGATATTTTCCTTCACTTTATTACGAGTGGCGTCCAATGTGAACTTATTAAGTACTGTAGAGGTTTTATGAAGACATAAGGTATTGGACCTTATTGTTTGAACTAGCCATACAATCATTTTGAAATTAGAATGAAGGAAGGGTAAATAGCAGATTTTTTTTAGAATAATGTCATTCGATTCCAGATCATGAAATACAATTGAAGTATTCAAAGCTCCTCTTTGATTTGTAATAACGAATCCTCCACCTTTGACTTCGCATTCTCTACAGTACTTTGAAAAATTTACATTGCTATTTGCCAGGTATCGAACCCACACTGTGATGTCCGAGCCACTATGACATTTATATTCTTATGTTAAGTCCTAGTATAAATAAATTCATCGTCTACACGTCTCATAATAAAAAAACACTCAGAATTCCAATTCCACTCAATTTAAAACTCAACGAATATTTTGTCACACTCCACAAAGAGTCGCCATGCAAAACAAAAAGTGCTAAAGATTTAAGTGCAGACGGTCAGAGATTCATAAAAATAGGTTTGAATGAAAATGCAGTTGCTCCATTCAATTTCAACGTAGTATTTTTAGAAAAAACTGCGAAAATACTCAGTGGAAATTCGTCGAATTTTCATGGAAATGGAAAAATAGGTCAAGTTGCCCGTGAACATAGTTTGTAGTGCGGTGAAAGTTAGATTGTTTCGGTTTAAAATTCGAGTGTTTGTTAATTAAAAACTAGTGAATGCTGAGCTGGACAGGTTTATTTAAAGTTTAATAATAATTGATAGCATGTATGCGCGTATATTATCTATATATTAATAAACAAAGCGGCTGGACCGATTTTCTGGTTTTTAATTTGTTGTATTTGTCTCCGTCCCGAATAGCAGAATAACTACTAAAACATCGGAAAAAAAATGGGGCGGTACGAAGTTCGCCGGGACGCCTTGTATAGAATACGAAAAGCATTCGTAACGATTAGGTACTTAAAAGTATTTATACGTAAAGTTCACAAAAACCAAATTTAAATAATAATTAATTTCCATTTTTTTTATTCAAATAGGGTCCGATTTTAAATTCTCCATATAAATGAACTATTTCATTTTTTAATTAACTTTAAAAAAAATAGTAATGTATTGAAATAAGTTTAAATATCAAACTTTATTAATTTGTTTTTAACAATTTCAAAGTGTTTTTTAAGGTGAATAACCAGATAATTAAAATCTTTTCCCCAATCAAAAGAGAGCTTATAATATCGAATACACTTTAATTATAAATGACGATATAATCCCACACTATCTGAATCCGAACAGATGAGTGCGACCTACGCAAATTCCTTAATCAGTCTAAATATAATACATCTTAGAAAATATCTAAAATAGTAACCCTCTCTGTTTTGTCCTCTTCTGTCATACTTCATTTTGACTTGACAGAAAAAGACAGCAAGCCCGGTTAAGCAGTCGACAACCTTCTAGGTTGACCTGCGAGATGCCATACACAAAAAAAACAGAAAAAGACAAATAGTTCGATAGCTAAAAGAGGCTTAAAAAACTAATGGCGTTATTATGAAGTCGGTTAACTACTTAACCCACCCGAATAAAAAGAAGCCTATAACTGTTTCCAGAGAAAATTGGTATGGAGATAGACCCCTCTATCTCCATACCACTTTTCATCCAAATCGGTTCAGCCGTTTTATCGTGAAACCGTAAAAAACAAACAAACTCATTTTCACATTTATAACATTAGTTAGCCAAATCATCTAAGTAATAGGTAGGTAAAAGCAATGAAGATTGCCTCGTTGGTCTAGTAGTAAACGTGACTGCCGTGAACCGGGTCTTGGATTCGATTCCCGGGTTGGGCAAAAATAATATTATAGGTCCCTTGTGCGCGAGAGGGTCTTAGAGGCATGTCAATCCTGCCGGGACTGCGGGACCTTCGAAAGAGATACCGCGCCCCCGGAATAAAAAGGACTGAGGAAGGAACATGGATGGGTTTTAGTCAGTAAGAGTCTGACACTAACGGCGGGTTTTGATGAATTCCCATCAGAAAAAAAAGAGGCATGTCAAGCTGCCATCTTTGGCTACTATCTTGATAACAGTCGCTGACAAAATTCGTAACCGTAAAAGGTTAACAGGCAGACAGGATTACTTTAAGGATACGCTACATGCAAAAGAATACGACGTAGATATTATAATCTATATTTGTAGGCTACGCTAGATGTTCATTGTTGAAATTCTACCCGAAACTTGATGAAATAAGTTCCCAACTTCATGTAATATTGACTTGAAAACCGTTGAATTTTAGACAGCTGCTTCTTAGTTCCGAAATGGATATTAACAATTTGTGGATCCTGGAAGTAAGCTATTATATTTGCTTATAAGTTTGTACATCACATCAACATGATTACGATGTGATCATCATAGCTTTCCGCCAGCGGCGTTAAGCTAGTGAGCGCTATTGGTATATAAAGCACACGCGGGCGATCCGCGTGGGCTATACGAATTCAAATTAAAGATGACAGAGTTTCATACAAACTTTGCACCCCTTTTCACCCCCTTAAGGCAGCGTTTCCCAAACTGGGGCCCGCGCACCTCTAGGGGTCCGAGAAGCCATAATTAATTAGTAGGTGTACCTGTTTAGTACTAAAGGGGTGCGCGACAAATACAGTTCGGGAACCACTGCCTTTGGAGTAGAATTTTCGGAAAAACCTGTCTTATTGGATGGCTACGTCACACAAAGAACACACCCTCCATTTTCAGGTCTCTACGATCAGTGGTTTAGTCTGTGCGTTGATCCGTCAGTCATTCGGGACAAAGCATTTTATATGTATAGATTAATTAATGTTTAACATCTAAATAGGAGATAACATTATTTTTTTATTCTTATCCTGTGAGCTACAGGTTTAGAATCTAACAAGTCCTAGTGTTAGAGATTTCTCACAAATTTTTATGTTTTTAATAGTAATAGGATAGGTTGGATAGTTCCTATCAGTTACTTATGTATTGAACGGTTCTCTAGAATATATTTTATGTATTGTGATAAGTATTTAAAATAAACTATTTAAATATTTCATTAAAAACAATGTAATGACTTTCAAATACAATTTTTATTGTATTTATTTATACATTCAATGTTTCATTTCATTATGTCAGACATTTTGAAAAGATTGACGTTAGTATCGAAGTATTTTATTTAATAAAGACATTAAGTAATAAATTCATTTAAAAGATATTCAAAAACTAATCAAGAATATTGAAATATAATTCAAAATGTAATTTAGATTTTCTAGACGATGCTATCGAATCCATGAATATTATTATAGCAACTTGAAGTGATGCAAATTCCTATGCGAGAAAGAGATGGAATCATGCACCGTGAATAGTTTTATCCCTTTTCTACACTGGGGTCTGAATGACTAATGTCATATTACAGAGTCTGAATTCTGATAAACAATCTTGCCAGAAAACACAACGAATTTTATCAATCAACATTAATTAGTTATCTAATTAACTCAGAAACTGTCGGTTTTCATTAACGAATTTCTCAGATAACAATCGAAAACAGAAATTTATAGGAATTTGAGACTCTTGCAATGGTAACTTCAGTTTTGGACCGAGGATAATTTTGATAATACTCGGAACTGTTACCGTAATGATCCCGTTAAAATTTCTTGAATATTACGCTTTAATGTTTGTTTGGAGAAATCATAGCGACATACCAACTAATATTATTAATGCTAGTATGTTTGTTTGTTCGGTACGCTTTCGCAGTAAAACGGCTGAACCGATTTTGATGAAATTTGGTAAGGAGATAGATGGGACTTAGATGACGGTTGTAAGCGATTTTTAGCCGGGTGCGTTAAGCAGTTCCACCAGGATACGGGTGAAATCGCGGGAAACAGTTAGTAGCTAATAATTTTAAGAACTGAGAGAACTTCTCCCACGTTTGTTAATTACACATTGAACATTTTCGAAAGGGAGTGCTATTTCTCAAAATGAATCTGCCTAGCTTTTTCCCTACGAACGCAGCTGAATACCAGTACTTTGCAGGAGCGACAGCCGCTCTATCTCCACAGTGTAATTACTGACTAACACGATATCCTTAGGTAAGACTCGAAGACACGAGACGATGTAAGATCTTCAAAAGATAGCCATCTGCTTAACGTGGGTATGGCATAGACGGTCAACCATCCATGGAACCAAGAAAAGGCAGCTTAACCTTGAGCTTTGCGACTATTTCTGAGCCACGAGCCCCTCTTTAGCGAGCAGTAACCTTTATAAATGTATGATTTAAAAAAGTCCTGCTATAATAGGAGGTCATGTTAACCCTCATAAAATAAGTATGTTAGGAATACTTTACCTCGCGACGGTAGACAATAAACAGCCAAAGCCATTAAAAATAGTACAAATATCTTTGAAACTAATGCCTAAAATTCCAAAACACTCATATGAAACCCAAGAATTCGTATAAAAAGTTACGAAAAAAAATGTTGTTCCAATATTTTATGATAAATGTCGTATGAAGCTTACGTATAATACTAGGACTAGACGATTTATCAAGCTGCACCTTATTAAAATTCGGAAACCTCAATCAAAGGCACAATTATGAACGCCTACAATTCTGCCTGGCAAGAAGATCTAGTACGTGATGGAGAACGGACCCCTTACGACTTCCTACCCATCCTACTCTCTCAAACAAGATCAAAATCTCCCGTCTCTCTCTACAGACACCCACTCGTAGACCCATGTAGCAGCCCTGTTTTCAGCCCACATTTCAGTCTCACCCCCGGACGCTTGGCCCGCGCACGTCTCTCCGGCAGCACCATAAAAACGGACAATAATTTTGAAATCCGAACACCGACTTCCATTTTCGAACGCGCGTCAGATATGAACTTTTGACGTTGATTTAAAATTTTAGAACGCAGACAATAATTGATAGACTGTCTAATTGGATAGTTTTCGGGTTTTTTTTTGCGATTTGTAGTCGTAATTCACCACGCGTATATATATTTTTTTGTTTCGAGTAGTGTTTGTGGCATCGGGTGGGCGACTTTCTGGGGACAACAGGTGAGTTCTTAAAATATTGTCCTTAATATATTTGATGTATCTTTCTGTATACTTTTAAGAATATTAACGCGGTTTAAAATTTCATGTTGATTTTTTTACAGACTAATTTAATTTTGTATTGTAATAATAACGTTATTTTATTTGGAGGTATTTAAAAAAATATACTACGAACAAAAGTGTCCATTGGATGTTTACTTAATTACCTACACTTAGTTGCATAAAAAACTAGTATTTATATAACGGAAAAAATAATAGTAATAACGTACCTTATTTTAAATTCCAAATCAATGTACATTTAATTAATTAATTTGATTCTCCATTTCATTTCTTAACGTAATATATTCACCACACACCACATCACATTCTAAATTCAAATAAATACTAACTGGCATTCAAATACACGTTCGACATTGAGGACAAGCAAAATATGAATGAAAATACGCGAAAATATGTTCCTACCCTAAGTGATATTAATGTTAACAATTGAACATTCAATTGAATATGCCTATCATAATTATGATAAATTCAATTGAATGATCCTATCATCATTATGATTAACTGTATTCAATACAATTTTATTTTTATTGGTTTATTGGCCAGGCCAGATATTGGATTACAATTTATATGTTCCCTTATCGATTTAGACGAAATAATGGCAAGGATATCTGCGCAACAAGCCCTTTTGGGAATAGGAATTACCAAATCTAATGGTGAACCCAGGTTTCGCCTATTTCTGGAGTGTATAGTACCTACCTACTATATATGAAGATATACATCATGATCAACGGCCTATTTATTGTCCCACTGCTGGACATAGGCCTCTTCTCATGCTGATATGGCATGAACATTGATCACCATGCTTGTTAAAGTGGTGTCAATTTTAGACAAAGCCCAGATTTCGTCACGATTTTCCTTCACTGGTAGTTAGCTAAGATATACTTAGTAAGTACATAGTACGACTTTAAAAAAATCATATTAGTCCTTGCCAGGCTTCGAACCAGACGAGCAGGCGTGTCCTTTAGGCTACATCTGGAATAGGTACATTACCATTATTAAAAAAAAAGAAATATTAAAAAATATATATTTTACTTTTATAACTTGAACTAAAAGCCTATCCAGTAGTAAAAAAATGTAAATTAATATACTATATAAAAAAAAGGTTTATTTCATCAACTTTTACAATTATGTTTATCTTAGGTGGAGACCTCTTTTTAAGTATGAGAAATACCTATGCAAGGCCCCGCTCTTCATAACATACAATATGACAGTAAAAATAGTGCTCTAAATGAACATAGGTAGTGTGAATAATGATAAAAAACAATTGAACTTAGTAAGAAGTATAAATCTAAGAAAAAAAATAGCAAAAAAATTAATTTGAAAACGAGTGTTGTCTGCTTTCATAATCTATATTTAATAATATAATAAAGCTGAAGAGTTTGTTTGTTTGAACGCGCTAATCTCAGGAACTACTTTTACGATTTGAAAAATTCGTTCAGTGTTAGATAGCCCATTTATTGAGGAAGGCTATAGGCTATATTATATCATCACGCTAAAACAATAGGAGCGGTGCACCACTATTCCACGCGGACGAAGTCGTGGGCAGAAGCTAGTTTTTCATAATTCTCAATCGTTTATCCACATTTAAAAGGTGTTTTCTTTTACATAAGGACTGTGCATTACAATAACATTGTTACTATATGCATACAGGCGATGCTGGTACTAAAACAAGTAACAAATGATGCGATACGCCCGCTCAGTAAACGGTATAATGTACTTACCTATGTACCTAAGTTATTGCAGTTAGTGACATAGGTAGATAGGCTGGCCTGACCCTGAGGCGAGTGCCGATGCAACTAAGTGTACGAGAGAAAATTGACGCTGCATAATACAGTGTATATTTTGCTGTTCAATAATGATAAATGATATTTATTTAGCAAATAGGTTATAAAATAACACTTTTACACGTGAATTTTATTTTTTAAAGCTAGATGAGGCCGGTGTTTCCTATCTGACTACCTTGAGAAGAAACACCGAAACAAACTCAAGGGTCAAAGTCTCTTTTAAGGTCCAGACATAATGTAATTGCATCATGGATGTACAGTGTAGGCTCGAGTCTGAAATGACCATTTGAAGAAAGAGTCATACAGATCCGAGTGGGCCTGTCCATTCAGTTGGCACGCAAGTGTCGGTCTTTGTTAGCTTATACTATATATCCTCATAAATAAAGTTGAATCCTAAACCTAACTTATAAATGCGAAAGTGAGTTTCTTAGTTTGTTATGCTTTCACGGCAAAACGGCTGAGCCAGTGTAAATGTTATTTGGTATGCAGATAGGATTCTGGAGATGGTATCTATGACTATCAGTATTTTAGATGGAGCGACTGTCTATCTGACCGTAACAACACAATTACCGCGTAACACGAAAACCTTTGATACGACTGGTTGTCAGACTTTCATGCTTCTGACTACCAGTAACGACTGTTAATGATCTATAAATGACAGGACTAAAGACTTAACGTGCCTTCCGAGGCATCGAGGAGTCGCGGTATGACGTAGATGGTCATATTATCCATTCATTCACTGACCGACCGCGCCAATCGCAGGTTAACCGTGATCGACTGACTCGTGTGGCTGTTACTTAGCCACGAGCTTCTCCATAAACGGCATAAGTACATTGTACATAATCGTTTGAATGTAAATTCTAAGAACAAACCTATAATTAATTTACAAACTACCTATTTCATAAACACGTAACATATGAATTCGATTTCAAACGACTGTTTAACAAACAACATCGTAAATGTTGCCACTTGAAATAAAGCCAATAATAAATTAATTGTTTCAATTTATGTGTGGGAATGGCAACACACATCCATTAACGTGTTACCATTAATTGCTCGTTAAATAGCTTTTATGCGAACTGGAGTTACAGTCAGATTTAATTAAATTAGTTTGGAAAATTATTGCAGAATCATTTTTGTTGCCAACTTTACAATTTTATTGTTATTAAACCAAAGAGGTTAATTGCAATCGCTACGCAGTTCGATTTTCAAAACCACTATTTGGATTCTCCTACTTGGAATTTAAAATTCGAATGTTCGAAATTCGATCAATTCAAATTCAAATTTACTTACAGTTATAATGTTTGACTTTCAAAAGTACGATTAAATAAATAGATTAGTCTTTAACTTGGATTGATAAAATCAAAATACGGTTTGAGATGTTTTAAAATTCACAAGAAAATCTCTCGAGAGCCGAACTTTATCATCAAACTCATGCGGGCCGTAGATAAACTTATTTTCATGTAGGTAGTTAAAGAAATTGTCCATGGTGCATTGTTTGTTACTATAAACATATCAACATGGGAATAGGTTTGCCTCTATTACTTCGTACCTTTTTTTAACTAGTTTTTTTTTATTTAATCTTGGATTTGGATGTACTATATATGTACAATTCTACCTAACCGTTCGAGCTGAAGGCGATATACCACATTTCTATTATTTAAAACCTCTATTTTACCATACAAAGAACACACCCTCCAAGTCTCAGGTCTCTACGATCAGTGGTTTAGCCTGTGCGTTGATCCGTCATTCAGGATAAAGCATTTTATATGTACAGATTATTCGAAGATACCACGAAGTTCAACAATTTGCAATCGACTGAAGAAAGAAGTATTCATGATTCAAAGAAATCACGTTTATTACAAATATTTTTTTTTAAATGTTTCGTGATAAACGCACTTTCGTTGTACCTAGATTACTCATAGCTTACAAAAGGGGTACAGAGTTATCTGCCTAGCCTTTTCCCAACTATGTTGGGGTCGGCTTCCAGTCTAAACCGGATGCAGCTGAGTACCAGTGTTTTACATGGAGCGACTGCCTATCTGACCTCCACAACCAGTTACCGGGTAACATGGTACCCCTTGGTAAGACTGGTTGTCAGACTTTCTGGCTTCTGACTACCCGTAACGACTGTCAAAGATGTACAAATGACAATCGGGACCAACAGCTTAACGTGCTTTCCGAGGCACGGAGGAGTCTCGCTATGACATAGATGGTCACCCATCCACGGACAGACCGCGCCAAGCGCAGCTTAACCTTTGATCGGTCGAACCGTGCGGCTGTTGCTTAGCCACGAGCTCCTCAAAAGGGGTACAGAGTACAAAGTTTATATAATATAGTTACAAGATCATTCGTTAGTTAGAGGGTTCGTACTTGTGTTTACTTCCCTCAGTTTCCTCATCGTTTGGAATGCGGAATCTTTACCTAACCTCACTTTAGATGAGGTAGCCCGTGTTGTGTAACTTGTCGAAGTATGACAGTGAGGGAGATGAAGACATACGAATTTTAGCACCGTCTCTTTCTCATTGGATTCTAGCCGTCTTACTTATAGTCCGCTTAATTTAATCTGCTGATTAGCAAAAATAACACTCATAAATGCTGCGTTAATCCGTAATTAAGTTATTAGCTTAATCCTGGCTTATGGCGTTAAGTAAGGATTAGGTGAGAAATGGTTAAAATTCAGATTACAGGTTTATTATAAGTAAGACGGTAGATGACTATGACTTATTAGAATTCAGTCTAGGTACTCGCACCAGGTCATCATCAATATTTTCGGCCTATTTAATATCCCACTGCTGGGTAAAGGCCTCTTCTTATACAGAGAAGACATGAGCATTGATCACCACGCTTGCTCAATGGGGATTAGCAATTTGAGACTTTGTGGTCCAGATTTCCTCACGTTGTTTTCCTTTGCCGTTGATATCTAACTTAGAAAGCATATGACTTAAGAAAAGTCACATTGGAACTCACCAGGTTTCGAACCCACACACTCACACACGAGGTGCAGGTGCTTTAACCATTAGACCACTGCGACTTTCTTTGTACCAGGTCGACAAAAATAAATAAGTTTTTGATCAGATTTATTTGTATTTCATAAATGAACTATTGATGTTTTTTATTAGTTGAGGAGGCGCCAAATGCTAAGGGATATTTTTCAACTCCGACAGTGATGTAATATCAAAAAAATCGGCCTTTAGATAATGCAGTTTTTGGGCTCTTGCCTCTGGCTCGTTGAATAGAATATAATATTAGACCCGTATAATGAGTTGACAAAGTAATTATTTACATAGACAAATACAGAGTCAAGTTGCAAATCTAGTTTACGTTAAACTCAACCTTAGTTAATTTAAGTATTTGTTTTAAGCTTGACCGAGTAGTTTTGAACTCTTATGAGTTCTTAGTTCATGTCGCGACCTTTTTAAATATCCAGCTTATGATTATAAAATCCAAGCCAGTTTAAAATTGATAGATACTTTACTATTACCGATGGTCTATGGAGGTCAGATAGGCAGTCGCTTCATTTGAAAGTCTGGTAGTCAGCTGCTTCCAGATATAATGGAAGCCGACCCTAACATAGTTGGGAAAGGGCTAAGCAGATGATGATAATCTACTATTATTAAGGTCGTCATTCATAAAACAAAATAACACCTGCATTCTAATTTTAATTATAGCTCTCTAAATAAAGATGAACTACGCCAAATCTCACACTATGATATATAAAAAGCTGAAGAGTTTGTTTGTTCAAACGCTTTTAACTCTAGAACTACAACAAATATAGCCTTATTCTTGAGGAAGGTTCTATAGCCTACTAGTTGTTTCCCGCGGTTTCACTCGCATCCCGAGAGAACTACTTCGCGCACCCGGATAAAAAGTATCCTACATGTTAATCCAGGTCATAAACTATGTGTGTACCAAATTTCATCCAAATCCATTCAGTAGTTTTTGCGTGAAAGTGGCAAACATACATCCATACATTCTTACAAACATTCGCGTTTATAATATTATATAATATTATAGGATCCTGCCGGGGTTGCGGGGTGGTTCACAAGAGATACCGCGACCCTAGAACGCGAAGAGCACTTGAAGGAACAGGGATGGGTTTTAATCACAGTCTGACACTCCCAATCTGGGCAGACCGGAAAGGGTCATTTGATGATTTCCCATCCCTAAAAGTCTATACCAAATATTGCGCTATTACCCTTCAGTGCCAAGCAAACAGAAAAAAGTCTGGGCGAACGATGCGATGCGATGGTTCGAAGGCAAACGGGTGGTGCAAAAAGGGATAAGATTTTTACCTAAACGTAAAGGATCGCTGAGTAGGAAGCTCAACGAGTCTTATAGAAATGATTTTAAGTGTCTTGGATCCCGCAACGAATTTATAGAATAGTGAAGGAGTAGGTGCTCTGATAATGAAATTGTAACAACGACTTTCAAGAAGCGGCAAAGGACGGCTTGACGTGCTCTAGCGGACAGATGAGACATCTAAAACTACCCGAGTCCTGGCTACTTTTCAATGTCAATTAAGAATAGAATTATTAATTAATTAACAAAAAGATATCCAAAATTTACCTAAAACCCCAGGTGTTAAAAGAACAAAGCTAAAAGCGAAAGTTCAAAAAGAGAATTTAAAACTTTTACAAAACGTACACGGCACTTTGTGGCAAAGATATTACAACAAACAGCCTTTGTAAAAAAAAACATAATCGTCTCGAGTATGGCCTAAGGAAGGCCATTCATTAACAATTGTATTGTTCTGGCGTGCCCGCGTAGTGAATGGGCTGCTTGACAAATTAAATCTGTCCTTCTTTTCCCTTTGTCTGGATTAAATGGAGTTTTCTTATTTGCAATTTGAGATAAGCGTCGTTTGGCTGATTGAAAGTAGAACATTATAAACATATTGAACGAAATTCAGTGGATAAATGTGTATTTTAATAGAACACTTGTCGATAAAATTTAAATAATTGAAGATAAAAATCATTTATTTAAAAAAAAAATCGTAATCGATACGTACGAGTATTTTCCCTTGTCCTTCTCAGACAGACACTTATATAAGGTCAATTTAGTTGCAAGGGGACCAAAAACCCATGAATGCTTCAATTCAGAAAATTAAGTAGCTTACTTACCAAATAAGAACAAAATAGACAAAAATCTTGCAAAAAAAAATACCCTTCTTTTAAAATTATGTAACTTAATTCAAAGATACATTTAGGTAAAGACCTTTTTCAAACGCCTAACCATTATTTAAATATTATGGTGCTCAAATAATTTCACCCGAACATTTTACGTAAACGAATGAGTATTTAAATATGCGAAATTTAATTTAATTCGCCGCCTTTCGAGTGTAATCAAGTGGTCCTCCAAAGATTTATTTTTCTACGGCTCAGTTTAAAATACGCTAAAACCCCTCTGCCTAACCTTTATCATTTTAAAAAGTAATTATTTGTTTTAAATTTGGAATATTCTTATTTTTTATACAGATAAAATTATACTAATAAAATGAGAACTGCAAAACGAAATTGTTTGTCAAAAAACTATATTAAAAGTGGCGTCTATTGCGTAAATTCTGTCTAAAAATCATGACATATCAATGGAAAAAACTTAAACTTAAAAAAAAAATCGTCAATACGCCTTCAGAAAGCGTGGTTGTGGTGCTTGTGCTAAAAGTGTGTGTGATATAAGGCCTTTATTGTATATATATATTATAAGCATTACGCCTACAAATAAGCCGATGTTGGTGTGGCCCAACACTAGCTCTCGCTCTAAGGAACATCCAGTCAATATTTTTGATGTATACCGTGATGACAACCGGCATGACGTCACTTATACCGTCAGACTTGCTCTTCATAGCTTTCTAGTCTTTCATATGAGTGCATGTGGCTCATACTATACCTTTTTTTTCGGATGGGAAATCATCAAATAACCACTCCCACCGATGGGGCAGGTCATGAGTGTCAGTCTCTTAATGACTAAAACCCATCCATGTTCCTTCCTCAGCCCTTTGTATTCCGGGGGCGCGGTATCTCTTTCGAACGTCCCGCAACCCCGGTTGGTCATACTATACCTCTACTTAGTTATTTCTCTGTCTAACATTATTAACACCAAACTGAATAATATTTTCTGAGGATTTTGCGAAAAACAAGTGGCGGTTTTCAGTAGCTTGTCGAATTTCCAAAACTTTCCAGCCACTGAAGCTAAAATTATTTACCGCAGAAACGTTAGAGGAAAATGGCGTTGACAAAGTTTTTGTGTATAGTCAGCGACAAAAGTCTATTTCCAATTTCTAATAATATTCTTATCTTCTTTGTAACACGCAGTGCAGTAGGTCAGCCGAGCATTAATCGTGTCATTAAACATGTCCACATCTCAGCTTTAAAAAAAGATATATATCGCTGGCCCCGGGCAATAAAGCGGTAATATACAAAATCGAATTTTACAGGAAAAATAAAAGAAGCAAATTTGTTTATAGTGCAGCGTACAGTGATCCAACACAGGCGTTCAAAATGTCAAATGAAAGCTATTTTTTTTACCAATATAACCTTTTAAAAATAATTGTTATGGTATAAATATTTAATGAAATAACTGAAAAAAAATATAATACAAACTATAGACGATACTGTTTCAATTGCAACATCATTAATGACTTTATAAACACACCGACCACTGAGATTCAAGAATGTAAGAAACTAATACGACGTAATTTCCACTTTAGATCTCGAGCGTACCAGCCGATTACCACCTTCTTCAGGGAAATTTGGTAGCCAAATCTTAGCTGTATCATCCACTATCGCTATTTTAGAATCCTATCAATGAAACATATTTTTATGTAACCATTGTAACAGACCGACCTTAAAATGTGATTTGTTTTTATTTTTAACCATTTTAGACCGTATTTTTATTTTTTTATGTTTCTACTACCTAATTTTTGTTTAAGGCAGCGATATACGACTTTGACCCCTTTAACCCGGCGCCGATGACGTGAAAAATGTTACGCGGGCAATGACGTCGGGTCATCATTACCCGAACTTTAGACAGTAAAGTTACAGTATCTTTAAATGAATTGATTTTTTTTAGTTACTATTTTAAATATTAAGGCTTTTTGGGTAAATAACAGGATAATAAAAAATGTATGATATTTAATGAATTAAAAATTTATCGACTTTTAAAAAAACCCATGCGAAATCAAGTTGAACAACATAACTTGCATATTTACGTTTTTTTTTTTATTAAACCTAAACATTCTAAAGAATTAACAATTTTATATGCTAATACATAGATCACAAAAACTATTTATTAAAATAAGACCATAAAATCAGTCTTCCGATTCCTCATTTATGGACATGGAGTTGGTGCAATTTTCGCAGTACGAAATCAAATGTTCTGGGCAGATATAAATGTGGCAACCATGACAAGTATGCTTTGTTTTTTATCCTTAGATATCTGACATCTTTTAAATGCTCCTAATTTTTTTTGAGGTATGGAATATATGGAGGATATGGAAGGTTCGCCGGTGAAATCTGCAATCCTTTTGCGTAATTGTCGAAGTAAATTCACACGTGCTCTTCGGATTTGTAAATGGTCCTGTATCAAACTGAGTGCCAAGTTTTTGAGTTTATGCGTGTGTTATCGTTGTTAGTCCGATATATTATAATAATATTCCTGAAATATCCAGCATTGCAAAGTATATCGTCAGCCGCCATCTCTTAGTGTTTCTGCCTACATTATATGTAGCACAAGCTCGTCTGCTACATCCACTCCGCATTTGTCAGAGTTATAAAAAGTTATTACTTCAGGCCTCTAGTTCAGACCTGACTAAAAAATTTAAGAAAAAATAACAATACCTTAAAATAAATAAATAAAAATATGTTACGAAAACACCGCGCCACCGATGACGCTGGGTCATATTTACCCGTTTTGCCGCAACACTCCTGTATCTCGCTGCGCAGGCGGCGTTGCATTGAATACCATACTGCTACAGGCAGAGGGAGGGTATATCTTCAGCTACACGAAAGGTCAATTATACCGCGAATGTTGAAACATTTTTACGAATGTTTAAAATCACCTCGGGTCAATATGACCCAGCGTCATTGGCGCCGGGTTAAAGCTAATGATCACGCTTTAACGACTTGCTTTCATGATTTGAAAAGTATATATACTAAACTAGAGCATATGCTTGATAATCTTGTGTACCGTTTTTTTAATTATGTATTTATAACATTGTATAAAAAAAACATAAAGTTAGGTCAAACGCAGAAGAAAAACTGAGTTTTACATAGAATTTATCAAGCGGATTTTAATGAAACCTGTACCATTTTATAGAAAAGTTAATTATCTGTCTTTTTGTATACGTATATTTTTTTTTAATCGTTCATAGTTGAAATTACGGAGGGGTCCACCGGGCGACGGGGGCAGTACGTCTGTGACCACTGTCACGGGTAGACGCTGTCACTCAGAGCGAGAAGAAAAAGAAAAAGAAAAGAAGAATTTATTTTTGAAGATTGACTTACTAAATAATTAAATGTATTTTAGGATTTAAATATGTATTTCTTTTAATACTTTGCGTATTCAAAACGAGAATATTGCATACCTCATTTAAATTTTACATGTAGGTTGGATATAGTCGTCAAAATTAAAATTCTTTCATGTTTATTTCCTAATAGTTTGGAATTTATAGAAATAGTATAGTAGTAGCTATAAGTCGGGGCATGGGATGATATCTTAGACCAAAACTTAATAGTTTGTAAATAAAACGGTTTATCCATGGTTAACAAGGTGGCGCTATTCTAAATAATTACCAATGAAAATATTTTTCTAAACACGTGAATTTGGGTTCGAGTTTCTTTGCTAAGAGACGAATTTGAAAAAAAATGCAGAATATGATAAAATTGTAAAATGTATTATATTGTCTGACAACTTTAGCTAGACCATTTTCCTATTTTGGATTGGTTACATTAGTTCTATTTTTAGGGTTCCGTAGTCCGACAAGGAACCCTTACAGTTTCGCAATGTCCGTCTGTCTGTCTGTTCGCGGCATAGCTCAGAGGCTCTTGGTACTAGAAAGCTGAAATTTAGTATAGATATGTGTATTGATCACGCCGAAAAAGTGGTAAAAATAATTTAAAAAATAATAATAATTTAGTGGAGCTCCCGAACACGTGAAGTGGGGGTGATTTTTTTTTTCTTGCGTAACCCTTCATGTAGGGTATCGTTAGATAGGTCTTCTAAAAATATTATGGGTGTGTCAAGACCATTTTTCGGTGCAAAGCGGTTCAAAGCTAAAAAAAAATATTTTTCTAAATTTTATTTTACCACTTTCTCGGCGTGATCAATATACATATACATACTAAATTTCAGCTTCCTAGTAACAAGAACCTCGGAGCTATGCCGCGGACAGACAGACAGACAGACGGACATGGCGAAACTATAAGGGTTCCTTGTCGGACTACGGAACCCTAAAAAGAACTCGATCTTCTTTAATTTTTGGTCCAGAAGTCAAAGACAGAAGAACTGAAAACGAAAAAAAAAGAGATAGGTATATTCAAATAGATCTGGCCTTAAGTATATTTAAGGTTCCGAACCAAAATGATGCTAGAAAGCATGCGGTAATCATTTATGCGTAGGAGTGAAAGGGGTAGCGTTTAGCGTAACGCGACAGTACGTCGCCGGGGTTGCAATAAATTTCCGGAAAGAAAGGCATAATAGCTTGTACAGAATAGAATCTCTTGTGATTACTTCGTATTAAGTGTTTACAGTTTATTGATATAATACGTTTATTTCCAAAAAACGCGGTTAAATTTATTACTGTTATTCTTTGTTTAGAAATTTAGTGTAAAGATGTTCACCGGTTTTTTGTGTAATGTTTCTTAGAGTAATGCAATAATACATAACTTAGTCGTAAGAGAATTTTCCATGCAATAAAGCTGTTATTGTAATTTACTCTAGAGAAATATTATTTTAAAAATCTGAAAAAAATAAGAGTGATAGATTGATACTCAGAGAAGCTAAAAATCAAATAACATTAAAAAGGGCGTAACCGGTGTTTACCGCTATATTGCCCGGGGCCAGCGATATATACCTAATTAAAACATCAAGAATAATATAAGAAGAAAAAAATCCTCTTTTCCCTATAAATAAGTATTTATATTTAATTTTGGCAATAAAAACCTTAGACCATATCAAAATAACAAAAACAGCTTAAAATATTTCCAAAATTACGCCTCATTTCGACAATATAAAACGATCCGAAAGTACTCCACATACTCCGACATTAAAAAAAGCTAACCAATTTACGTAGCTGACTGTACTTCAGTAGTACTAAAATAATCTAAATGTAACAAGAAATCCGATTTCTACGCTCTATTTAGGTCCAAAAATAGTTTCTAAACCTTTTTATTGACCGACTTAGATCTTGGATTGCCGCGTTACCTTTTAACATATTTTACGTGGAATTTAACACGGTATTTGAGTCGCTGGCTATTTCTATGTACTTTCAATACGATTTATTAATACCTGAAGGTTATTTTCACATGGATTACAGTATTGACGAATCTTAATCTAGTTACGAAAAAAACTGTTTCGGTCAGAGAACTCTGTGAGTAACAAAGTTCCTTATTGAGGTTATAATAATATTATCAGTCACGCACATGTGCCGTGACGGCAAACGGTATGACGCTTGTTTATGCCGTCATACCATCCAACGGCACACGTATGTTTAAGTCTCGATACTATGCGAGTGTGCCCACACACACACATGCACTCATATGTAGATATATAATAGAAGGACAGAGAGAGATAGGGTCGCATGGAAAAAGTATAACGCTGTTTCATTACGTGACAATTTCTACCACAAGTTATCATCATCTGCCTAGCCTATTCCCAACTATGTTGAGGTTGGCTTCCAGTCTAAACCTGATGCAGCTGAGTACCAGTATTTTACGTGGAGTGACTGCCTATCTGACCTCCACAAACATAATAGTTGGTTGCCTACGTCATACAAAGAACACACCCTCCAAGTTTCAGGTCTCTACAATCAGCGATTTAAGCTGTGCTTTGATTCGTCAGTCATTCAGGTCAAAGCATTTTATATGTATAGATTTTATTATAATTAATGGAAAAATATCAAGTATTAACGTCAAATTTTATAATCACTAGAACATCCATCGAATTTTTTGTCTGTCTATTAACTTATTTTTATTTTATTTACTTCAAAATACTACTTTAAAAATGTACAACACTATGATTTGAAGCCTTATACAACAACAGTAAGGTTGGTAAGTTTTCATCATGATTATCTAAATATATATAAAACTCAAAAGTGACTGACTGACTGACATAGTGATCTATCAACGCACAGCCCAAACCACTGGAGGGATCGGGCTGAAATTTGGCATGCAGGTAGATGTTATGACGTAGGCATCCGCTAAGAAAGGATTTTGATAAATTCTACCCCCAAGGGGATAAAATAGGGGATGAAAGTTTGTATGAAACTTTGTCTATAGAATAGAATTATATAGCCCACGCGGACGAAGCCGCTGGCAGAAAGCTAGTAAAAGTATAAAAATTAAATTACAGTCTAAAAAGTACAATCAATTCCAAACTTTATGACTTGACAGATAAGTGTCATTATCGTATGAAATGGATTAGCTTGGGATTAATACGTTGTCAGCTGAAACCTTTCAATTTAACGTCAGAAGATAATCGATTGTGTTAAAAATAAGGGGGATTGGAGTATCAATGACGTAGTTTTAAATGATTTTGTTAAAAGGCAATCGTTTATGATATACTAGCTTCAGCTGACGGCGTTCCTCGTGTTGTATGCATAAAAATATTACCTACTAACTATTTCCCGCGAATTCATCCGCATCCTAAAAAAAACTACTTCACGCACCCTGATAAAAAGTATCCTATAGTATAAAAAGTACCAAATTTCATCGAAACCTATTCAGTAGTTTTTGAGTGAGAGAGTAACAAACATCATAATGAGTAATATCATCATATTATTGTATTCATACTCGTACATACCAACATTCTCTTATACTTTCGCATTTATAATATTGGTAGGAGTTTATATTTTTTTACAGCGGCCACCCGGATAAAAAGTAGTCAATAACCGTATCTAGAGTCCCCAGTATCTCCATACTAAATTTCATTCAAATCGGTTTACCATGAAAGCGTAACAAACAAACAAACACACTTTCGCATTTATAATATTATAAGTTAGCATAGTTACTGTTTGCTTAACGTACGTTGCATCAATGCGGGTCCAACAGAGAATAAATAATGCTTTTGACATAAAGTTTTTCGGCTTGTGGTAGGAATTCAGTGGTAGAAATCGTTACGTAAGGGAAAAACGATATGTGCCTTCCTTACTTTATAGAATAAGAATTTTATTTTACAAAAAATAGGCAACTACACAAAATATGTTTTAACTTTAGCCTCAAACTAGGCAATCCTGTATCTTGGGAGCTTATTATTTGTCTATTTAAATGTGCCTATTAAACATATATGAGTGTGTATGTGTGTGTGTGAGTATTACACTTCGATCCAAACTCACTTTTTTTTACCGACCAAAGCCATAGCTCGCACCTAGTATTTATATAATATCACTAAGTATTTCTTTTCCTACTCTTATCTTTATAATAGACAAGTAATTTTTTTGTATTCTCGCCGGCATTTTGTTGGAGCAGGAATACTCGTTATTATGGTACATTATATTTAATCCCGACGTAATGTCGTCAACGGCGAAGAATTGAGGTTTCAGCATTATAAAGGTACTTTATTATTAAGTGGTGGGCTATATTTGGTCTTTGGAGGAAATGTATAAAAAAATTAGAACGTCACGTGACGCTCGGCATAAAAACATTAAAATATACACATAGCAAAGAAATATATAAGTTATATACGCGTCATGCAAGCACGCAATGCGATAGAGACCGACGTAAAAAGTTATGACGGCATAAGCGAACGTCATACCGTTTGCTGTCACGGCACATGGTGCAATCTTACCGCCAATGCGCGCCAATCAGCGCCAATAAATGTTCCATATTAAAATGATTTTGTCACCAGCCTAATCTATTTTAAAATATAAAAAAAAACACACACGGTCAAACTTTGGGAGTAAAAATATAAACGCAGTGGAGTCGCAATTATCTAGTTTTCTTTTTGATCGCATAATATTTGATTTGTCAAATATTATGCGATCAAGTTCATTTTTATTTTTTATTGTAATTTTTAGGTCCATTTCTAAAGCGAAATGTTCACTAGCAATAAAATTTGCGGAAGTTGACTTGCGTTAACTTCCAACGTATAAACGCTCGGGCAAGTTGACTTCTGCAAGTTTTAGTGACTTGCCGAACTTGCTGCAAGTTGCACGTATATAGAGAGCACATGCACATAGACAAATTGCAGTCAGTGGAAACAGTAGTCAATTGCCTTCTGCAAGAAATTGTGGAAGTTACTTGCCAGTGGCCACTTTGCTTAATCTAATTATTTCAAAATCGTAATGAATGTTTGTAAACGCAACCACGATACAGGAGTAATTCCTAGTATGGAGCAACGATTTGTTTAAAAAAATGCTTTGCCGACTTCGGAGATAAAATGGGTAGGGAAGGTAACCCACTTACGCGACAATAGCAATTTTAAAACAGGTATACCATCTAGTTCGTCTGCGACGGAACTTCGAGCCACCCAAATGTCTTTATCGGCAAAACAGAGAACATCCCCAAAAGATATTTCTATTAAAATGTTGGAGGAAAATCAAAAGGTTGCCATTTTTCGCTTATCTTTTCAAGGTTTTCATATTATTTTCTATTTTTAGCCGTTATTTTGTAAGATATTTTTTGGGAAGCGTAGGTTTTAGTGTTTTTTGTTTTATTATTATTTAGAAGGATTTGGGCTTTTGAGGCGTTGAGGAAAAAATGGATTAGTTTACCTACCAAATTACATTATCTACAAAAAATATTGTACTGAGTGCCTCGTTAATCTAGGCACAAGTGTGATTGCTGAGGACTTAAGTTCGATACCTGGTTTTGGCAAAGTGTAAATGAGTTTTTTTTTTCATGAAAATTCTTAGTAGCATCTGCAAGTCAGGATTCCTTGATTTTTTGTTGGCAATAGGTGTCTACGTGGGTCCTAACAATTCTTATATAAAAAGTAGGTACGTATATAAAAAGTAGGTACGTAGTCTAGAACTTTAGCATAAACCCACGTCCTTACTAATATTATAAATGCGAAAGTGAGTTTATTTTTAACGCTTACACGCTTAAATAGCTTAACGGATTTGAATGGAACTTGGTACAGAGATAGATAGGACCCAGGGGACAGTTATAGGTTACTTTTTATCCGAGTGCGTTAAGTAGTTCCAGCAAGACGCGACTGAAACCGCGGGAAGCAGCAAGTTTTAAATCATCATCATCATCAGCCTATATAATGTCCCACTGCTGGGCATAGGCCTCTTCTCACACAGAGAAGGCATGAGCATTAATCACCACGCTTGCTCAAGGTGGATTGGCGATTTCAGACTTATTTTAAGTCCAGGTTTCCTCACGATCGACCTCTAAGATATACTTGGAAAGTACATATGACTTTAGACAAGTCACATTGGTATTTGCCAGGTTTCGAACCTGCACACTCGTACACGAGAGGCAGCTAGATGCCTTAACCACTAGGCCACCGCGGCTTTTTTTCGTTTTAAATAAATATTACATCAGTAATCAATGTGTGGGTAGGTACTTAAAATCTTTTCAATTTAAACTTTTATTTTCCAATAAATATTTCGTATTAAAAATGTAGCAAGATTGTATGAATTTGTCGTGACAGATCTGCATAAAACGGTTCGCCCTTTTCTTTATACTATTACATGAATCGTTACCACAAATCGAACAGACTCAGCCCACACGAGAGCCACAGGAAATTAGTTTCTACCCAAACAAGATTTATACCATCATACAGTGTTACCAACCTCAAAAATCCTTAGCAAAAATATTCTCAGTCGACAATAAATTCCAAATCAATCGACCTCGACCAATATGGCCGACCTATGGACATCTTTTCAGGTTGCCCTTACAAAATCCTTTTCGATGACGATATTAAATTTAAGGAACGAGGGCACATCCTCGTAAAAATATATCGATGTCGACATTTGTGCGACCGACTTGGTCGTAAGATATTTTAAAAATGTAGGATATTTTTTTTTTCAGGAACAGTCAGCATCTGTAATTTGCGCGTCCTGGAGAAACTACTTGACGCACGAGTATAAAAATATTGTATCACCTTCCCCACTGTTCAAGCTATCTCCATACAAAATTTCATCTAAATCGGTTCAGCCGTTTTATCGTGAAGGCGTAAAAAACAAACGAATAAATAAACAAACTCACTTTAATTTTTATAAACATTAGTTAGGATTTTAATCTATATACAATAAATACATATTATGAATTTTAATTTCTGTAACGGGTCTGGGTGTTACTATATATAATATGTATGTATTTATAAAGTATATAAGTAGTATATCCGTTAAGCTAGCACCCATAACACAAGCATGCTTGCATTGCTTACTTTGGGGCTAGATGGCGCTGTGTGAAATTGTCCAAAGATATTTATTTATTTATTTATTATTAAATAAAAATAGTATAAACAAAATATATAAGTATTAACAAAAATAAATAAATAATAGTATAGCCGATTACGTTAGGCAATAGTGTACCTATAGAATAGATAAATTTCGTCAGATTTGTTTAAAAAAAAAAAAAATCGTCAACTTTCAAATTCCTACTCAAATTCCGTTCCTAACTTTTGTTTTTATAAACTTTAACCGACCCGAATGTATTATTCTTTTGTTCTCCAGCCAGTCACAACTACTTCATTTTCAATCCCTACAAAAAAGATTTTCTTCACCATCATTGTTCACTCAACAAGTCTCGCTGTGTTGACGGTAACATCCACATAATCCGTTATAGTCTCCGCACTTAGTCTATGTTGTTCAAAATAAACATCAGCTTAGATAAGGAGGCAGCTAGCAAACGGTAGCTACTATTTATGTGGATTACGCCACATTAGAACTGAGTGCAGAAGGTCCACTCAAATCAACTATTTAACAATCATATTATTTTTATGGAATTGGTAGATCTTTGACAAACGGTACGAAAAGGTAGACGTTATTTTTGTTCTTTTTTTGTATTATAAAGAAGGTGTTTAATGATAGCTCAAACAAAAACATTATCTACACTGTCACCTGCGTTGTAAAGGAACTGCTTAACGAACCTCGATAAAAAGTAGCCTACAAAACATTTCCATGGTTCCATCCAGTGCCGGATTTATATTTTTTATGAGTATAGGCCACTTTATTTCCGCCGCCCTAAAATAATAATTTTACATTTGTAGTAAGGAAAACACTAAAGTTAAATAATAAACCGGCCAAGTGCGAGTCGGGATCTTGTTTTTTTTTCGACCGCATAAAGTTTGTTGAGGAAAATTGCTGATTACTTAAAAACTGCAATACGATACATACGATACCAATCATAGTTTTATTTTTCCTGTAATATTTAGGCTAATGTCTATCAGCCCCAATTATTTCAGATTTTTCTGTTCTCAATCTTCGGAGATACGGAGATAAGAACGATTTTTTTTATGCGGAATCTATTATAACTCCAAAATTAAAAGGCATACCAGAAAACTTTAAATTATATTCGAATGTGTAAATTATTTAGACCTTTCATTATGATGCCTAAATAAATTTTAAACCCCCACTTCCTCCCACTTTTTCTATAAAAGATGTTTTTATACGCATGCATTATCGTTCTTCATAACTGTTGCAAGCATGAGTAGTTTCTGAAATAATCAGCTGTGACAGATAGACAGACAGACGAAATGAAACCATAAGGGTTTGCCGGCGCGGGCGGCGGGCGCAGGAAGCGGGTGCAGACAGCGAGGCAGGCTGCTCGGTGAGTGCGGGCGGGTAGTGGAGGTGGCGACCAGTGGCGTAGCCTTTTAGGGGTCCCATATCAACTTTTGATCGGGGCCCTTAGTCCAGTCCAAATGGAAGGTAGACTTTTCACAAAAGAAACAAAACCTTTCGTATTTTAATAAACACTATGTTTTACTTTTTTAATAGTATAATATTATTAGGAATAATATTTTTCAAAAAATTGTAACAAAAACAGAGGTTAAAAAGCAATTCACACGTAATCGATAGCGCGAGCGAAGCGAGCGAAAATTTTTTTTAGCATGTTAATTAAAGGGAATAATATTTTAAAAGAAATGGTATTAAAACAGTGCTTGTAAAAAATACAAGCACCCACCTATTACGATTTACCTATAGACCTACCTATTAGAATTTTTTTTAGCATGATAATTGAAGGGAATAACATTTTACAATAAATTGTACCAAAAATAGAATCTGAAAATAAATAATATACCTACGTAATCAGAAGCGTGAGCGCTAACTTTTTTTTCACATGATAATTATACTTTTCAATAAATTTTAACGAAAACAGAATCTGAAAAGAAATAAGAATATGTCATTTAAAACGCGAGCGAAGCGAGCGCGAATTTCTTTTTTAGCAAGATAATTATGGGGAATAAATTTTTTTTAATGGGTTGCCATGATTGTTGATGTTGCGACCTATTTTTATTTAGTTTCCAAAGATGGCAGAATTTTTTGCTAGTTCAATAAGGTTGGCTAATCAGGTTTTGTTCTAGCCCCTGGGTAGCTAAACCTCTGCTCACGCTTTTATGTAAGTAATAACTGTAACAAATTTAAAAAGCGTATGTTGCTTTTCCGCGAAAACAATGAAAAATGCCACTGCCACCCTCCCCCCGCTCTCATCCAACACTCACGCAGTACCTAATATAGATAAAATAGGTACAATAACATAACAGTAGGTACCTAATGATAATTTTCGATAGGAATGAGTTTCTGAGGGATTTAACGTATTAGTATAAAAAACGATGAGAAAACCAGTGAACTTGTCTGACTTTACCCTCTGAAATCAAGTGAGCGTCCTCTGAAATCTGCCGCCCCCCTAGGACGCTGCCGCCCCTAGGCCGCGGCCTATACGGCCTATTGACAAATCCAGGACTGGTTCCATCTATCTCCATGACAAATATCATCTAAACAGGTCCAATGATTTTACTGTGAAATATTAACAAAAAAACAGATTAACCCGCATCCTAGGAAAATTACATCGCGCGCCCGGATAAAGTATTCCAGGTTAGGTTATAAATCCAGATTATAAACTATGTATGTACCAAATTTCATTCAAATGCATCCAGTAGTTTTTGCGTGAAAGAGTAACAGACATATTATATACAGACATCGTCACTAAATTTCGCATTTATAGTGTTACTAGCTATTTCCCGCGGTTTCACCCGCATCCCAAAGGAACTACTTCGCGCACCCGGGTAAAAAGTATCCTATATGTTCATCCAGTGTATAAACTATGTGTTTACCAAATTTTATCCAAATCCATTTAGTGCGTGAAAGACAACAAACAAACATTCTTACAAACTTTCGCGTTTATATTTAGTAGGATTAAGTTAGGATTAAACTTCTGACGCCTTCCTTTATTGTGACAATACTTAGCAGTATATTCAGAATAAAGGTTGAAAACACACAGGCAAAGTTTACGAGAGTGTACGCCGCGATAAGTTTGCTTTCAAGCTTAGTGCGGCTTAATTATGACGACGTGAGTTTACAGCACTTTGTACGCGGAAAATTGAGTTGCAGTCACTACTACTGAAATATCAGCACGCATTTGAACTGCCTCGTTGGCCTAGCGGTTGTAAACGCCATTGTTATAAATGGAAGCTCAAGTTCTATTCATCTTCTTTATCTTTATCCATACTTATAATAAATCTGTAGAGAGGTCAATTCTGTACATGAAATATATTTCCAAAATAACTATCAGGGATTAGGGATCGATACTGATGCCAAAAATGCAATCAGTAAAATCTTTGTCTGTCTGCCTGACTGTATAAACGTTATAGAAACAAAAACTACTCGACGGATTTTAACGAAACTTGGTACAATTATTTTTCATACTCCTGAGCTGGTTATAGTATACTTTTCATCACGTTACAATCAATAGGAGCAGAGCAGTGAAGGGAAATGTTGGGAAAACGGGAGAAGTTACTCCATTTTGTTTAAACGCGCTAATCTCAGGAACCGCTGGTCCGATTTGAAAAATTATTTCAGTGTTTGATAGTCCATTTATCGAGGAAGGCCGCAAGCTATATATCATCACGCTAAGACTAATAGGAGCGGAGCACCACTATTCCACGCGGACGAAGTCGCTGGCAGAAGCTAGTATAGTATAAAAGTCACTCCCGCAGTTTGTACGCTTAGATCTTTTAAACTACGCAACGGATTTTAAAGTGGAGTCAATGATAGAATGATTTAAGAGGAAGGTTTATATGTATGCATGCATATTATAGTAGAAAATCTTTGTAATATCTACATTACACCCGTGCGTCTATAATATAAAAATGAATCGCCGAAATGTTTGTACGCACCAGCACCACACAACGACAACCAAATTAGTTAATTTCTTTTTTTTTTGCTCAATAATGACAGGACAAGATGTCTAAAAGAAAATTTTAAAAAATCTAACAGAAAAGTGGCGGTATAAATTTCGGCAAGTCAAATTGTTTCTATTAAGAACAAAGTTTGTTACTTGCGGCCTTACCATTACGTGGCAAATTAGAAATAGTTTCGTCGTGAAAAAAGAGACAGCGCTATACGTTAGTAGCGGTGTCTCGCTTCCACACCTGAATAGCGATTGCAAATACACGTAGTGGTACGGCCCCTGTGCTTTTGTTTTGTAATGTCGGTCTTTGATGCTTTCAAGTTAAAACGGTTAAATGGTTTTTTATGTTCTTTTCTTTCATGTAATAAATAGCGTCGTGGTGGCCTAGTGGTTAAGGCACTTGCCTCTCGTGTACGAGTGTACAGGTTCGAAACCTGGCAAGTACCAATGTGACTTTTCTAAAGTCATATGTACTTTCTAAGTATATCTTAGACGGCACTGACTAACGGTGAAGGAAAACATCGTGAGGAAACCTGGACTTAAAAAGTCTGAAATCGCCAATCCGCCTTGAGCAAACGTGGTGATTAATGCTCATGCCTTCTCTGTATGAGAAGAGGCCTGTGCCCAGCAGTGGGACAGTATATAGGCTGATGATGATGAATATAGCGTGAATCTACTAGTAGTATATATGTGCTTTGAGTAGCTAAGTTTAACTAGCTTCATATATATTGTGTAATAATGTTAGTGAACTCGCAGTTAAGCGGATTAACTGAGTTTGTGTTTGTACTTGACACTTAAGTAAACCCTTATTTATAATCTTCTTTGCTACATATGACCGCCTCGTTGGTTTAGTAGCTGATAACGCAACTGCTGAACTTCAGTGTCTGAGTTCGATTTCTAAGTCTCTACGTGGAATAAGTTTTGTTTTCAAGGGATATTTTTCAGTAACAGAGTCTAATTTTTATACACAGTTGACAGTTGACATATTCTGAGGAGACTATACTTCATATGTAATGTATATGATAAAAAAATATATAAAGCAGGTACATAGGTAGTCAGAAAGCAGAAAGTCTGACGACCAGTCTGACCAAAGGGTATCGTGTTACCCAGTAACTGGGTTATGGAGGTCAGAAAGGCGGTCGTTCCATGCAAAACTTAGCTGCATCTAGTTAGCATAGAAGCCGACCCTAACATAGTTGGGAAAAGGCTAGGCAAGTAATAATTTTCTGATCTTGGCAAAAAATATCCTCAAACACCATTAGCTATTATTTAGATGTATCCTAGTGTTTTATAGTAGTAGGTTTATTACCAAAGACCTGAAGCTTAGTGGAGCTTGTGGCCTAGTAACAACCATTAGGATCAATAGACCAGCTTGGTAAAGCGACACTAGCCGTAGTCAGTTAATGGATGGGTGACCAATTTCTTAATATAAGGAGGTACCTTCAGTTCCACGTAAAGCTGTCGGTCCTACGCCTGATCTCTCCCCGGTCATGACAGATTGCCGTCCCATGGATAATGAGATGAGGGAATAGAGAGTGTACCTGTGTCTACTCAAGTATGTACTTGTCAACAATATTTTCGTTGGTGCCCGTGGTATTACAAATAGGTGTCTATCAGAATACCAGCCCAGCTGCATTTATTTCAATAAATGTTGCATCATTATGCTAAGATGGAGGCCTCTTCTGGCCTCGCACAGGTACTTTGTTTCTTTTTTTAGTTGTTGTTACTAATTGATTATTTCCTGTACATGGCTAGAATAAATACTTTTTCTTTCTTTCTATATATAGTACTAGCTTTCCGCCCGCGGCTTCGCCCGCGTGCACATTTTTTTTACACCTTGGGTTACATTATTCAAGTTTTAGTAAGAATCCCTAATTATTTCTGGAAATAAATATAACCTATGACACTTCCTAAAGAAGTAGCTTTCTAACGGTGAAAGAATTTTTAAAATCGGTCCAATAGTCTTTGGGTTAAAACCCTACAAACATACAAACAAATAAATATTTTCTCTTTATAATATTAGTATAGTAGTACTATCTTTTTCCACGGTTTCACCCTCATCCCAAAGGAACTACTTAGTGCACCTAGATAAAAAGTATCCTATGTGTTAATCCAGGTTATTGACTATCTGTGTACCAAATTTCATCCAAATCCATTCAGCAGTTTTTGCGTGAAAGAGTACCTTACAAACATACATTCTTACAAACTTTTGAGTTCTTCCTTTATAACCGAAATAGGTCTGCAAAACTTTTATTGACAAACTCTTCCTTGTTTCATACACTTATAATTCAATTAATCCAAACAACTCAACACTCGGAACTTATTTCAACTCGAAGAAATTTAACTTAATCAAGTAGAAGTTGGTTGTGAATGAAATTCGTCGTCAAATAAATTTAGCGGTGCCGCGCTGTGACGACTGTTCGCAACTTGTTCCGCATGTTTGTAACTTATTTAAGATTTTAATAAGTAAATATTAATTAGACGAGAAATCTTGACTGTTCTTCAATTGAGACTGGTATTAATCTTTGTATATACGCTACCTTCACAGTCCACGGCCCACGGTGGCTGTGCTCTTATCTATACATATAAAATGGTTTGTCCTGAATGACTGACTGCCTGACGGATCAACGCACAGCCTAAACCGCTGTGCATAGAGACCTGATACTAGGAGTGTGTTCTTTGTAGGTATGCCACAGGCATCCGACAAGAAAGGATTTTCCGAAATTCTATCCCTAAGGGGTCGAAAAAGGGGTGCAACATTTGTATAGCCCACGCGGACGAAACCGTTAGATGAAAGGTAGTCTATATAATAAAACTCCCTTCAGCCCACGGACAAAGGCGTAAATGTAGGTACATCTATCTATTCTTCTATACTTATAATAAATCTGTAGAGAGGTCAATTCTGTACATGAAATATATTTCCAAAATAACTATCAGGGGGTGATTAGGGATCGATACTGATGCCAAAAATGCAATCAGTTAAATTTTTGTCTGTCCGTCTGTCTGTCTGTCCGTCTGTCTGTCTGTCTGTCTGTCTGTCTGTCTGTATAAACTCTATAGAAACAAAAACTACTCGACGGATTTTAACGAAACTTGGTACAATTATTTGCCATACTCCTGAGATGGTTATAGTATACTTTTCATCACGCTACAATCAATAGGAGCAGAGCAGTGAAGGGAAATGTTGTCATTTTGTTTAAACGCGCTAATCTCAGGAACCACTGGTCCGATTTAAATAATTCTTTCAGTGTTAGATAGTCCATTTATCGAGGAAGGCTATAGGCTATATCATCACGCTAAGACCAATAGGAGCGGAGCACCACTATTCCACGCGGACGAAGTCGCTGGCAGAAGCTAGTAATACATAAATGGTCTTCATGAAGGTTTCTATTAGTATAATAATTATACTTTTTAGGCTCAGAAACACCACGCGCTAGCCCACATGATAAACGGGTTGAATACTACTCTTGTATGCGTGTGTGTATGTATGGTATGTCATAAAGAGTCAAAAAAAATTTTTGCTAAGAAAGTAGGTATATACTTTTTCTCAAACAAGAGAAATTACTAGATTATCACATAACAAAACCGGCCAAGTGCGCGTCAGTTTTTCCATAAAAGCAATATGATTTATGAAGTTTTTTCATTTGCAGTAGGCACGCATGAACAATTAATTGTTCTTCATAACTGTTCCAAATTTCAAGTCGATAGCATGAGTAGTTCCTGAAATAATCAGCTGTAACGACGGACAGACAGACAGATGAAGTGAAAATAAGGGTTCCTTTTTACAATTTTTGATACGAAACCCTTCAAATAGACTAATTATGGTTGATTATTGTGACGAATAAATAGGTACAATAATTAATTATTCTCCTCTCATATATCAAAGTCCGTACCGTAATAAATTGAGTAATAAACACAATTTTATCGTCAATTACAAAATAAACGCCCGTTCTGTAAAAATCCTAACTGAACCACGCAATACGGCCCACGCTTCAGCTTAGCCCACGCCCACGTGACATTTCATGGCCCACAATAATATGAAAGTTACATAAATAAAATACAAAAAGCACAATACAATAAATTGACTAAAAAACGTTATCATTATTTTCCTAACATATTTTTCCTGATAACGGATTTCAAAGACATTAGAAAGAAAGAAAAACCTTTTATTCTCACGCAAGAAAGAGAAAAAAAACTATTCAAAAAAACATAAAATAAAATAAAGATCCTACTAATACTATAAATGCGATAGTTTATTTATATGGATGTTTCTTACTCTGTCACGCAGGAATTTGGATGTGGTACACACATGGGTTTCGAACCCACACACTCGTACACGAGAGGCAGGTGCCTTAACCACTAGGCCACCACGACCACCACAACGGAAAGTGTAGTCAATTTAAAAACGTTGTTATAGTATTTCTTCGTCCATTACGTAATAGCCACATATGTATTACAACAAAGTCACTTAAAGGAATACTTTGCGAGTGAAGCATTGTTAAAGAAATTTCGCGATTCGGTAGAAATTCCGACTCCGATTTTGTGCTCGTTTCACTGAAAATTTTCTGTCATTCGCAAGCATTCCGTATTTGTGAGGTAAAACGGAATGCGAGTACATAAAATCGACTACCGATATTTTTCTCACATGGTAACAAAAAAACGTTTTTTTTTTACTCGCATGCTATGTACACTTAGACAGTGATAAATGTTGCCAACAATCGAGCACTTAATTCACAATCCATAGGTACTAATATAAAAAATGCGAAAGAGTGTCTGTTACCCCTTCACGCTTAAACCGCAGAACCGATTTCGAAAACTGTACGTACCATAACAAAATGCTACGCTCTTAGGGGTGATATAACCATAAGCTACGGCGTAGCCTTGTGCTACGATTGCGTAGTAGTGCACCCATCGCACGGGTGCACTACTACGCAATCGTAGCACAGCGCAGTGCACGCTATCTTTTCAGGCATCAAAAAGAATATATATTATCTTCTCAATTTTCCGGAATGTTTAAAACTAAACCCACACAAATGGTGACAAATTCAACTATTATATCATTGCATAACAGACATCATTGTATCAATTGTATGACCTACACCGCTGTCACAAGGAAAAAGGTGATAACTAAATTTTTTATCGATATTGAGATAAGTACATACACATATACATATACATATTTGGAATCAGGAAAAAGAATCCGATTATGAAGCCTTGGGTCGTGAGGTCCGAATGCTCACCTTTTATTTAAAGAAATATCCAGGCGGGTGATTGACGCTTCTCGAGACCCAAAGGCTGGCTGCTACTTTGGCCAAAAGATAAGCATAGCTATCCAACGTGGCGATGCTGCCAGCCTTCTTAGGTACGCTCCCAGTTGACTGCGATGAGGAGGAATTTTTGACGCCCTGTATTAGTGGTTTTAAATTTTTAGCTATTGTAAGTTTTATTGTTAATATGTAAAAAAAAATAATTAATGTAAATAAATATAATATCTAGTATTAGGAATATGTATTTTTCAATATTGAAAAAAAATATTGATACCGTCTTTCTTCTTATGGCGGCAGAGTTATACTATCCGACAACAGGGCAATATTCTCAAGAATCTAGATAATCAAAAAAAAATGGTACCTATTTGTAGCATAACAACAGTCTTGTATATAAAATAAAAAATAACTTCAATCTGGCACACATAAAAGCGTTTTTAAAAGCACTTTCAAATGTTACGTTTTATTTTCTCTGGAAACATCTGTCAGCCGGGATTATTTTTTTAATATAAATTTCCTATGAAACCTGCTTTGTTATAAAAACTCAAATTGAATTCGTTCTGAGAACTGGTCATCCATCATTCCTCATTTGCAATGGAAATCCCAAGGAATGATTTCGGCAATTTATACTAGTTATTTCCCACAGTTTTTCAACATCACCTTTTGCAATATCTATCTGCACCGTAAACAAATGTCATTCCCATACATTTTGTTTTCTATTCTACTAGCGTTTTTGCCCCTTGTCTAACCCCCCTGACGTAAACCTGCAAATTTCATACACCACATGCTTCGTCAAAAAAACCTGTTACACTATGAGAAAATATATAAGTTTACTAACATACAAACCCTCCATATCATATTACCTTCCACTATCTCCCATTGTAATTACCAAGTTAATTACACTTCTAGGTCCATTGAGTCATTAGTATAAGATATTAGTGTAATAAGGTACCTACGAAATTATATTATCTTAATGATATTACCAAAAGTGGATGGAAATGATAAATTCTTTACTATTTGTGTACGCCAAATTAGTTTTAGATGACCTAAATGGCGTTAGCCTCAAGATTTAGAGAAAAAAGACTCAAAAAACGTTTAGCAAGGAGTTTATTTGTTAACAGTTTTGATGATTTCAACCAACTTCAAATAAATGGCTGATTAGTGATAATGCAATGTTTATATAACAGTAAATAGTCTCTGAAGTCGGTGTCAAACTCCGTATTACGTGAAAAACAGCGGCTTCGAAAATAATTGTACATAACATCACGCTTTTAACCATTAGGTGAGGCAGAAGTGTGCTTGTTATGTTTTTATTAAACTTTGTGAAAAATCAAATTCTGCTTTCGACGCTGCGGGATGTCCGAAAGAGTAACCGCGAATATAATTTATTAATCTAGTAAACCTTTATTCAGAAGTAGCGAAACATGTGCGAAATCTTTTAACCGCACAACAATAAAACTTGAACCTTAGGATTAATGTTTTATCCACCAAAGCACTTAAGCTGATCTGAAATGGAAAGTCCTGATGAGTTTCTACCACCTGCACTGGCGAAAATAACTGCATCTCTGTTTCTCTCCCTTAATAGCACACGAGGAAAAGAGACAACAACAGCTGTATCAGTTTTTAATTAAATTTAAATCATCCGGGCGTCTGTTCCGGTGATTGATCGATCCTAAGCTGATTTTGAAACAGCTTTTTGCTCATGAAAAGAAGGATAATATGACTTAGAAACAAATTCTTTCAACTACCCTCCTTCTGTGTATATTTTTAACAGTAAAAGCGTCAAAGTGATATTATATTTAAATCTTTTCGTGTTAAGAAGGTAAATAGGTGTATAAAATTCTCAGAATTATCAATGCTATAGTCTCAAAATATCATAGAGCTTTGAAATATTTCTATTGATATTTATTTGTGCTCTTAAGTGTAGGATGGGTTTAATTTATATCTGAACAAGTCGCTAAGTCGACCACAAGACTCTCGTATTCTAAGAATAGCAGCTTGTACAACTATATTATCGTTTCGAAAGTAATAGTAGTAGATATGACTCGTTTTTACTCGTACTTATTGAGGCTTTTTAGTTTTTTGGAATATGGGAGTAAGTAGAAAATGCCTTTAATTTTATTTTGACCTTGAAAATCCAATCAGGTTTGAAATGTGACAAAGTTTAATTTCGATCCTCATAGTCATCAAATGTAGATAATGTGAACCATTAAGATTAGGTTTCCACATTAAAGGTTCTTTATGTAAAATAGACAAAAATTACCTAGCTTGTCCTATCTCGTCACAGATTAAAAACTAAGAAAAACACTCTAAGTTAAATATTTAAATTTTCATCAAATAACTGCTACTTTAAACAAATCGTTTCTCTATTTGATTATAGGTACTCAAAAGGATGAGTGTAACCCTACTTAACAATAGTACCTTCAAAAGAAAATCACGAGTCATTATTTCCGCTACTCGTGACTGCACAAACGTTTAATCTTGCCAAGTAAAAGGTTACAAAGTACCCTTTTATGCTGTTACAATAAAGAAGTGCTACTTAATTCTTTAAAAACCATAAACTGAGGAGTCCCACGATGGGCGCCATTTGCATAATGATGCTTGTTTAGAATATTATGCTTTAAAGCAACCTTACCAGATATATGTAACGGTATAAAGGAGATTTTAATGAAGCAACATGAGGGTATTTTGTTGAAAATCGCTTCATAAAGGAAAAGCTGGTAGTCCCAGTTGGGCGCCATTACTGAGAGAAATATGATTTTGTCTTTATGTGCTCCGCTAATCTTATTAATTACACGTATTCATAAAATATATATTTTTAATATTGTTTTATTTGTAGATTTTTATTATTTAACCAAAGTTATATGAGCACTCAGAGCTTGCATACCAATAGAAAATAAAACTGTACTACGTAAATGAACTGCGTTTTGCATAGTCGTTCTAGGGATCTATTGGATTCCTTCTAAAGTGAGAATTGCACCTTTAAAAAGAAATAACTTGGAAATAATGAACCACATAACTTCTTATTACAATGACACTCAGAGAATTTACTGCAGTAACGATCTATTCTCAGAATGCTACACAATTAACATTTACAGTGGAATAGAATTTATTCTTCGCAATAAGTGCAATTCAATTTTATTTACTAAACTAGCTATGCCCTGTGGTTCCACGGCTCCCCACGTGCTTTTTTTCTTTTTGCTAGTTTTCTGAGGATCGTAATGTTTAACTGGCTATAAATTACCTAAAAAATTGGACTATCTAGTGAAAAATGAATTGTCAAATCTGACTTGTAGTTCTAGAAATTTGCGAATTCAAAAAAACAAGCTCTTTGGCTTTATATATTAGAATGGATAATCATACTTTAGACGACATTACTTATTTTCAAAATCTACTAAACATTAAGCAGCTGCATTTAATACTAGTACGACTTGAAAAGGCGTCCCAAACTTCGAAATTCTAATTGCATTTTAACAATTGCCAGAGCAATCACATTGTCTTCTCGCTACAGCTTGCATTTTAAGTTCTCAACTTAAACTTAAGCGTCTGTCACTAAGACGAGACACACCGCAAGTTATTTCTCATTTAACTGAGAATTCCCATTTTGTGGGTATGCAAAGAAAAAGTTGAAGGTAAAAAGTTCAGCGTAGGATTGACAGTACGCCCAAGTTGGTGAGATAAAATGAGACAAGTTTTATTTCACAGAAAAGAGTTGTAACAAAGATAGAAAGGAAATATTTTTTACTATATTTTAATCTTTTATTTTCTTATCGTAAATAGCATGATTTTCCTTAATTCAGGTTCCAGCGCATAATCACATAGCAAGTATTTTTATACGCGAACATTATTGTATTTATAATTTGTATAAGGGGAAAATAATTCTATTAGTTTAAATTAACTATCGGTAGCTTGAACCTTGTTCCCGTTATCGGTGGAACAATTTTTTAAACTTTTTAAATGTTCAATTAATATTTAAAATTATGATTAATACGTGTCAAGATGAATAAAGAAGACAGTTTGAATAAACAATAGAAGGAACACTATTTTCATAACCCATTCCACGACTGAAATAAAAATGTTGATAGAAAAATAAGAATCATGATTTATTTTCATACACATACTTTAAACTTCTTTTACCTCACAACTTAGTTCTCATTATATAACCTCATATAACGCAAAGTTTAATTTGCTTCCAATGCAATGTGATGTCAGTCTCTCCAGTGGCTTAAACACAAGGGTACAACTATACTTGCAGCTACTAATGCGGATAACAGAGCTTCGGAGTTCTACTGCGTTCCAAATTAATTATTCAGAAGGGAAGCAGAATTTCACTTTAGGTTTAATATTACTGCAGCATGAGTTTACATAAGCTGAGGACCGGGCAATAAGTCGCACGTGGGAGGCCTATATCCAAGAGTGGACTAGTTAAATGGACTGATAATGATGATGAAGAAACTTTTAAATGCTAGTACTCAATTCATTCAAAGTCATTTATTCTAACTAGACTGAAAATAACAACTTTTTGAACGACAAATTTACAAAACACAGCCCCCAAAATACCCACCCTTCAACACTTCCTAAGTGATCTTGCTCGGAAAAAGTGGCGTAACAAACTCCCCAGCAATAATAAAAGAATAAAAGCTTAGCTAATAAATATCTTTGATAAGGTTTTACTACTAAATGCGTGGCGACTTTTCACTCTGAAGCTGAAACCCATTATTTGCACCCACAACGAAAAGAATAAGGTGTATACGTTTAGGATGAAAGTGAATGTTGTTATTATGTTGGTATTTATCTCCAAAATAGTTCGACTGAATCTGATACGGTGGTGGGTTCTTTGATAAATTTCATGGTGGGTTTACAAGGGGCGCTAATGTGGTGAATTGCATAAACAAATGTTTTATTTATGACGAAAATGGCTAGACCGAGCCAGCTGATGTGATCTTCTATAGAATATCTTTTCTAGCGATAATTCTGAAATTGGTGTTTTATGAGATATCTCTAAAATGCTTTTGTATACAGAACTTATTGGCTCGGCGAATAACATAGGTTTAGTAACCCTAAAAACATAGACATTGATAGATAATAGGACTGAAACCGCAAAGAAAAACTATTTAAATAGAAGCATAAAACTACACAATATATGCTTTAAGGCATCCTCATTTATGTTGCAAACCAACACCAAACAATTAAAAGAGGAATGTAGTTTAACGCCTCTCACATTCTATGCCCCACGCGGCCCGAGATTCTTTGTATACGCAGCCTCTATTAATCTGGACTACAAAAGCTGTTTCTGTGTGAAAGTTACGCCGTTGGAAGTTTAGAGAGGGTAGAAATGAATATTTCACATAATACGGTCGAATTTCTGCAGTTCTAAGGTCAAATTGTGTTTATTAATTGCAGGGCATAAAGGGGTGACATTCTTGAAAACATTATAAGGTGTTATTAATTCGAATTATTTTGGTGTGTTCTTTTCTTCACCGGCATTAGAAAACCGATTAGAATTTACCGGTACGGGAAATAATTCAGATTTAATGTATAGGTAACGTGAAAAGACATGAAATTCAAAACTCAAGTTTAGTTTCAAACTAACAAAAATATCAAATATGAACAACAATCGAAACTGCTTTCGGACTAAGTATTCCCAGGTACACGACATCCTTTTTTTAAGGATGAGCAAATATCAAATGGTTCTCCCCGCTGTGGGTGTAGGACGAGGATGTGTCAGACTCTTACTGATTAAAACCCACCATGTTTCTTCCTTTGCTTATCGAACAATCCCACATCTCACGGCACCAACTTGCTTCCACATTTTTTTCATTATTTGATAAAATACCATTACAAAATAAGAGGATTTTCTATCAACAAAAAAACTGTTTATAATGAATAAGAAGAACCAATCAGGATAAAAAAAAGGAATTGAGAATATGAAATGACTTTCATTTCAATAAAACTTCTGGATAGATTCCAAAGATCCTTAATAACAATGTCTTTTGCGGCACTTTGAGCATCAAATTGAATACTAATGCAAAAAGCGTTTGACTCACTAAAATGAATAATAACCATTGTTTCTGCATTTAGAAAGTGACAATATTCCAAATCTTTTTATCTGAAAAGGAATTCATGGTTACAATCACGTGATTTGGTGGATCTATTGTGACTTATGCGTGGCGTGTCCTGGGGGGCTAGACAAGTGGCAAAAACGCTATAGAAACGCTATAGAATAGAAAACAAAAGGTATGGGAATGACATTCGTTTACGACTAGCTATATGTCATTCCCATACATTTTGTTTTCTATTCTATAGCGTTTCTATAGCGTTTTTGCCACTTGTCTAACCCCTCTGAACTTTCTTACACAAGCAAGTTTACTTAGTAATTTAAATTTATATCTGTATACTTGTCTATATCTGTATGCTTAGTATAATATATTGAGTATATTTCTATAATACTTCGCACATTCAATTCAATCATTGACGGCACTCTGTATACGAAATTGATGGAGTATCATTGAAGTGAGGTACTTATTGTTCGACATGACATCAATATGTCGAATTTATATTTTTAAATTGTCCGTATTTAGATTTTGTTTTCGGATTATTCGTATTTGGTTTTTATTCCATAAAAGGAAATCATTCGTATTTGTTTTTCGTTATTATTTCACAACGAAAACTTGATCTGAAATCGCTACAAATGTCTACGTAAGTATGATTTTACATAGAAAATCTAAATGCCCTATTTCCAACCATGCAAAACTGTTACAAAAAATAAACAAAATCCATATTCAATATGTTGGAACAAGACAAAAACGAACTCATAAAAATACACCGAACTGTTGTATCGCACACAACCAGTGTTGCAACATAAAATATTCAAATAAAGGCCCAAATGAGGGTACAAGTACAGTGTTGCCGTATATTGTGAAACTTAGTGAAGTGCGCTCACAAAATTATTTAGCAGATGTTCAGAAAGTCAGTAATTTGAACAACTTTTTTTTGGTAAAAAGCAATTTTGACCCTACTAAAAGCATAATTATGGAATTCATTCAAGAACTCTCTATGACGTCTTAATCATTTTACTTATTTAATTGAGATATGAAAAAATATCGACTAATAAATAATAATAACTATTTAGTACCAAAATTTGCTTGAATGACAAATATACATTCGCTTAAATTAATTTTCAGTCAACATAACAAAATTCTTCGTGTCAATACAATCTCTGGAATGACTTCAATCTTACGCACCCTCACTTTTTAAAGGTGCATGAAATAACCGATGTCTCCTCTGGCCTTCATCCCCTCTTTACCCTATTACACCCCCTTCTCACCTATTCTCGACGCTCTCGAGATGCTTTTATTGCTTACTGGTGCGGTAAGTTGCGGGTAATTTGTTTCTTTTTCTAAGAAAATAACGTTTCAGACGTTGGTGAGATACGTGATTGACGTTGAGAATTGAATGAGAACACGTGAAGTTTGGCTTGGATTAATTGGATCAGAACTGAATTTGTTTTTGTATGGATATTTTTGTGTTATGATAAATTTTAAAATAAGTTCGGTTCAAAGTCACAATTGCCGCAGTGGTTAAATGATTACCGGCACTGCTTGTTTCGTATTGAGAGCTAGAGGCAACGTTTTTGAAATAAAAAATATTTTATTTTAAATATGATCTATTTAGGCTAAAAAGAATACCAAAATGAGGACTTTAAAATATGCAAGCAAAAAATACATCTTACACGTCAAAAATGATTAAATAAATTCTTTCTATATTTAAAAAAAAAACTATTTGCAAACAGAATTTAGTAGTAGAAATTCCTGTCGATATTCGTCTTGTATACAATGAATTTTGTAAGAAATTCAACGAATATTTCTGAAAATAACTAAGAAATATATCTACAATTTCAAAGTAAGAACAATAGGGTTAGTTCAATATTTTCTAACCGGACTCAACAAACGACATTTTATCGTGTATCAATAAACGTTAAAGTCGTTAAAACTTTATTCATTACGCAACGCTGTGCGCAGCCGACGTAATTGTATGAATAAACTAAATATAGACAATAAATTAGATCGCGGTCTGTGGTCCCACGTTGGGCGCCAACTACGAAACACAAAGTTTTGGGCCTGTAGCACAAGTTCAGAAAGCAAATAACAGCTAAATGAGCTAGACTGTGCCCTATCACAGTCTGATATTTGATAAGCAATCAATATAGACATAATTAAAAATATAGGTCCCATGTTGGGCGCCAAATGAAAGTTATTGCATTACTATTTTCTGACAAAGTTAACTTTTATAATTGCCATTAAATAATTTATTCATATAATGAATTTCATGAAGCTCCAGGACTGATATGAACAGTAAATGTCGGAATATAATTTCGAAGAAAAGCTTTGATTCAACGCTTCGTTTCTCTTTTCTGAGTGCTGTTCGCCCGTATTTACTTACATTGAAATTTCACTAACGTTTTGTATTCATAGTTCACATCAAACATACACATATCGCACAAACGAACACTCCAATGTAACACTGAAGTGAAACTGAAATAATTCCAAGCAACATATTCAGTATATTTGTATAGTTAGTTTTAATATAAACTTTAGAACGCTAAACTCTTAGTTAATATTCACTGAAAACAGCTTTCAGTATTTTAATCAACAAGTTTATGCGAGGGCCAGAGGAAGCTATTCTTGTCTGAGAGGTAAAATAGTAAATTAAACTAGGAGTACACAGGAGGATAAAATGTTAACTAATCTATACAAATTGAATCAGTCTGTCTGTTTTTTTAATGTCATGATGCTTTGAGAGCCCTTTGTGGCTCGTCAAAGGAAATAAAAATATTTTTAAACATGACAATATTACTCCAAATATTCGTTTGAGTAAGATTCCTTTCATCACGCCAGTATATGGGGCTAAGAGGAATATACAGATATTGGTATTCAATCATCATCAATTAAGGTCCAGTGAATCCAGCACGAGTCACTTTCGAAAAAGTATTCGTATCGAAAGCGGTTTTTGAATGGAATATACTCGTTTCTTACGTACTATTTATTTAAATTTACCACTTCAATCATATCTTTGGATGCTGCAAACTGTTATTTATGCATTTTTAAACATAAATTTTGCTTTGGTATGGTTATATTTATGAATCGAAAATCGCTTTCGATAAGAATTCGTTTTCGAAACTGATTCGTGCTAAGCCCATCTGATGCCACTTGTTGAAAATGATTGTTCCTTACTGGTTTACAATTCGGCTAGGAATAAGCAGAAATTAGCTTCATTTAAGTAGTCCTTCAAGTTACTAAATGCGAAAAGGCTAGAAAAATAAACGGCGTAACGTCTCCTGACAACACGTTTGTCTATTAATTTATATAAGTAATAGTTCTCAAATATATTTTTGTCTAGCTCATCTCAACTGTAAAAATAACTACCTGCCTCTTACGGAAACCACTTCTAAGATGGCATAAGCAGAAAGCACTTAGATAAAATTCAAGATTCACATACCCATAAAAATTAAAATGACATGATGTTTTAAAAGCGGTTATTCGCGGCCATTTTCCTTAGCTTACATTTTATTAAGATACAACGGTCCCATAGCTTCGGTAAGCGTTTAAGCTGTCCAAGTTTTTTTTTTCTATTCCCTTATTTTTTATGACTTTTTCCGCTTAATGTACTTGTATAAGTAATTTAGGAAACAAAAATAAGGAGCGGGTTTTAAAATTATTTATTGTAGTGTTTTTTTTTATAATGTTTTCCCTTATTGTAGATTGATTCCAGCAATATAATAAAATATTTCGATCATTGTGATATTAGGTATAATTTTTAGATTTCCGTAGTCGACGACAAACCCTAACCGTCTTAACCTAACCTAACTTTAACCACGGGTTTCGTAAACCCAATCAAAATCGAGGTTTAACTTTTTTTCACTCATAAACATTACTCAACAGTTACGTGTTTATGGTACGTAAAAACTCTGTCGCCACAGACTAAAATCCAAAAAATCTACTAAAGAACGAATGAAGACGTAAAAATTACGATTTTTCATCTGTTGTAAATTTGACAAATAAAAAGATCTAGTATACAACTGGATGAGGCATCTTCTGGGTACGCTCGTTTGAAACTAAAATGAATTGAAAACCATAACCATCCCTTTCTAATACATGATATCAAGGTCCACCTGGCTCATTCAATCTTTAAAATAAATGTCAAATAAAATCCGATCAAGAATTTTCGAGACTTTGAATATTAAAAACAAAAAGAAACAATTCTAAAGGAGAGTACCGCCCCTTGCAGGACAGCAAAAACTTTGTAAATCAAATACGTTACAAACTTGCACTTGAATAAAAAATAAATAAAAATATTAACATTAACTTTGTGTCTTAGTTCTATTCCAGTTTATATTTAGTTCCATGGACAGAAAAATAACATCGCTTTGAAAAACATAAATCGGTCGGAGGATCGTCTCTGGGGTTTTATCTTGATGTTATAGAAGTTATTTTTAATTGAAAACAGTCATACGTAGCATCGTATTCTTTTACACTTAAATCAATCAGCTGATTCAAAGGAAATCTTCTTCGCCATCTTGTCTCAAATCGCAGGTTGTACCACCTCGCGGCGGAGTTTAATTTTGACAGTTATTTATACCTGTGTTAACTTCGGAACAAAGCTATATAGCATTTATGAGTGAGATTTTTGCTAATTCGTTGAGTAACAGCAGTTTAAAAATTATTCCGACTTTATAAGTAAGGCGGTTATAGTTACACCATATCCATTTGTTTGTCTCCTATATATAGTCGACCAATAACGGAACCCGATCGCGCGTGGCTCGACACGCACTTGGCCGGTTTCAGTTCACTTGGGTTATGATTGTTATATTAATAATGATTGCATAAGGGGTCACTGACTGGGAGACTGAGGGTCAGTTGGATCATCTGACGTATACGACAAACATGTCGGCTGAGCAATGTATGCGTCGTAAAAAAGTCGTGGTGGCCTAGTGGTTAAGGCACTTGCCTCTTGTATACGAGGGTGCTGGTTCAAAACCTGGCAAGTACCAATGTAACTTTTCTAAAGTCATATGTATTTACTAAGTATATCTTAGATGTCACTGACTAACAAAGGTGGTGAAGGAAAACATCGTGAGGAAACCTGGAATTAAAAACTCTGAAATCACCAATCCGCCTTGAGCAAGCGTGGGCGTGGTGCTCATGCTTTCTCTGTATGAGAAGAGGCCTGAGCCCAGTAGTGGAACAATAATAATGGAATCTGCTGTATATACAATATGTAGTTTTGTAGGTTCTAATAATATTTTTGTCAAATGTATTATTATGATTATTTATTTAAAAAAGTATCTGCTATCTTAATCAATATTTTTATACTCCTGTAAAGTGAAATTCTGTTCAAAATAATCCGAAAATTGTTCAAATAAAAAAGTCAGTAAGCCGCCGGGTACATTTCGGTCATTGTAGACTTAGCGAGCAATTCCTACTTGTTGATGCCAATCCCTAACCGTCTGCTCAAAGGGACGAACGACCCGATCCGGCGTAATCGAATAATCGAGAATAATCGATCGGTCGCCACTCGATTAGAAATAGATCTGGAAGGTAATGAAAGTTGGAAATTGTAATTTTGCTCAAGGGAAGTGTTGTAGTGATTTACGAAATGTATTTTATTGTTTACTAGCTATTTTATCTGCATACATGGGAACTAGTTTGCGCACCTATATAAAAACTATGCTATGCCTCAGGTTTCCATCTATCTCCACACAAAATTTCATTTAAATCCTAAAGCATTACAGACAGACATAGTAGTAAAGATATACCTTATACATTTTTCCTCGTACCACTTGACCCTGTGTTTAATTACATATGTATCATTGGACCATTTCTATAGTAAGCTCTTCTTAGATTGATGTGTTGTATGAAGGATGATATACGAGTAAGTAAGGAGTAAATATTTGATGATATAAAGAAGGGCTGAATGTATGAAATATACATGTTGTGTCCATCACAAATAATTGGGGAAAAGGCAGGCAAATGATGATGACTTGTATGAACTAATTGATAGATTTATTTTTTTGTAGATATGGCAAGCTCTTTTAAACGCTATGTGAGTTCTCATCTCATCACCCTACCTACCTATGATGAGCCAATGCAGGAATAGATTAGTTGTGAAAAAGAGACGTTGCTATACGATGTTTATAGCTGTGTCTCGCTCTCACACCTGAAAAGTGATTACAAAAACACGTAGTGGTACGGCCCCAGAAAGCAAACAGATGACTATATACATATGTTTTGTTTGTTTAAAATACAAGATTGAGAATTGATAACCAAACGATTGTCGTACTGACTGAGTAATTGGCTACTGCGCTGCGTGTCGCGGGTTCGATTGCCGCTTGAGGCAACTAAAACTATTCCGGATCTGTTTTTTTTTAATCATAATCATCTATAAGCTAGCACCCATAACACAAGCATATTAGTCGCTTACTTTGGGGCTAAATGGCGCTGTGTGAAATTGTCCAAAGATATTTATTTATTAATTTATTACTGTCTGTTCCCCGCGGTTTCACCCGCATCCCGAGGGAACTACATAGCGCACCCGGGTAAAAAGTACCTATGTTGTTCCTCAGGGTCTATTCTATCTCTGTACCAAATTTCATTTATATCGGTCCAGTAGTTTTGGCGTGAAAGCGTAAGTAACAGACAGACAGAGTTACTTTCGCATTTATAATATTTGTAAGAATCTATCAGCAACAAGTCGATATTATTAGTTTTAATATAATTTTATATAATCCTGAAATATATCACCTGTACCTCGCATCCATTAGCAAATACAACGTACCTTTAACCCTCTCATGTACAGCTATCCCATCTTAACATACATAGGAAGGCAGATAATCCAGTTGTAGTCCATACAGAACCCTCCGCTTCAAATGCTAAGTAATTCAGTGACATTTAAGATAGTACTCCGTCCATTTATAAGGCTTAGGTCAGTGCGACCTGCCTAACCGCCCGTTCACGACTTCGGTCTAAGCGGCGAGCGGTGCGGCGGGCGGCGCGGCGGCGCGGCGCCGAGCGGCGCGTCTAGCACGCCACGTACCCTCACTAGCGGCGAGCGGCAGCGGCCGAGGTGGACGTACTTGGATACTCAAAATTAAATTCATAACGTCATCTAAATTATCCCTTCTCTGTTTTGAAAGCAATATATATTTTTAAAACAAGATATCTATCTTCTATACTTATAATAAATCTGTAGAGAGGTCAATTCTGTACATGAAATATATTTCCAAAATAACTATCAGGGGGTGATTAGGGATCGATACTGATGCCAAAAATGCAATCAGTAAAATTTTTGTCTGTCTGTCCGTCTGTCTGTCTGTCTGTCTGTCTGTCTGTCTGTCTGTCTGTCTGTATAAACTCTATAGAAACAAAAACTACTCGACGGATTTTAACGAAACTTGGTACAATTATTTGTCATACTCCTGAGATGGTTATAGTATACTTTTCATCACGCTACAATCAATAGGAGCAGAGCAGTGAAGGGAAATGTTGTAATTTTGTTTAAACGCGCTAATCTCAGGAACCGCTGGTCCGATTTAAATAATTCTTTCAGTGTTAGATAGTCCATTTATCGAGGCAGGCTATAGGCTATATATCATCACGCTAAGACCAATAGGAGCGGAGCACCACTATTCCACGCGGACGAAGTCGCTGGCAGAAGCTAGTTCTTAATATTAGGGAAGGAGTGCACGACCTGAATAAAGATCGGTATTTAAATGGAAAATTTCGTGATTTATACGAAGATTAAAGAAAATATCCAGATAAGTTTTATGAGTACACAAGAATGAGAGTGAAATAGAAGAACATTTAAAGCAGCACATCAGATAAATCTTTCAATTCTTTAATCAAAATCTTTGTTTTATTTCCTCCCATAAGATTTTAATGACATGTTTAAATTTATTTTTAGGATGTTTTGACATACATAGAGGCGGACGATTTAAAATTTCTAACAAAAACGCCTCGGTGTTCATAACTGCTACAAAATCCTTTAAAATATTTTAAGCGTCCCTGAGTCCGTCACTCCTACACCGCCGTTCGCGCCGCTCTGGGTCGTGGCGTCGCACTCCTGCGCTAGTACATTTGTTCCCACCGCTCGCCGCGCCGCCCGCCGCGCCGCGCGCCGCTGTAGAATTCGCTCGGAGAAATTCGCGCGGTTTTTCGCTGTGAGCGGCGACTCGTGGCGTGCTTCATACATTTCTATACATTTGATTTCGCCGCTCGCCGCGCCGCGCTAAGCCGCCGCTCACAGCGGCAAGGTCGTGAACGGGCCGTTAGTGACGCCTACGTGTACACTAGGACCGTGAAATATGTTTCGATGAGTTTCAATTTAGGGTATTAAGTCTTTGACGTATTTATACGAACTATATAATCCTTACTTTGAAAGTTGTTATCCCACGGTGCGTGAATCTACGGATTGTCACGCATGGCCGACCACCACACTAGCAGCGATGTGCGTCTGTTTGGGTATTGATAATCGAAGCAGTTTTGTCATTCTAAAATGCATTATGAAAATGATCTCTTACCGCACCTTCGAAGTTATCAGACTCTCAGATCGAACGCTCAACGGACGGACGCGAGGCATCAGCAATGATACGGTCGGTGCAGGCTGATCCGCGTCCGCCCACAAAATCTGGTACCGTAGAAAGCCAGCTTTATAATAAAATTGTCGATGTTATTAAGTACTGTCACTGTGTGAAAGTGTGAGTGAATAAGAGAGTAATCTTCTACTGGCCCGATTCTTTAGATTCTTGTACAAATAGATAGGCACAGTATTCTTAAATGATCTAGCATTTTTTTTACAATATTTTGTGTGGATCCCATGAAATTAGGGGTCAAAATGAGGGAAAAAAGTGTCCGTTAAAAAACTAGTTACGTTGAGGCTTCCGGCGACCGGGACCGCAATTAACTGATCCGCGGTGTGAGTCGCCGGATGGATTTAATTTAAATATTTTTCTTCCGGCGACTGGGACCTCTCATAAAATATAAGGTTCAAATCAAAAATAGTACAGTCAGACAAAAAAATCTTCAGTGCACTCTATAATATATATTAAAAGAATCAAATGGACATTGAACATTTGAAATGTTGCGTCACGAAAAGTACTAGGACATCATAGAATGAAAGAGACCGCAGTGTTGTTTCAACTACCCACCCGTACATAATGTAAAACTTTCCCCACCCGTTACTTTGTAAATGCCACGTAACATACCAGGGCTTCATAAGGTTGCAGAAGTTCCGTCCGCATTCGGATAACGGAACTATTCAATTCTACCAACATAGTGAGATCGAAAGACGGGATGTGTAGGTTGCACCTAATTCTGTTGTTCCCATCCCGCTAGTGAAGTTACTAGGACAGCATAAAATGAAAGAGACACCGCTGTGATGTTTCAACTACCCACCAGTTACTTTGTAATAATGCCGCGTAACATACCAGGGTTTCGCACTTCTTTACTTCGCTGAGTGTTGATTGGCTGACGACTGCAACTAACCGACGAATACGCGGGCCCGCTCAAGTAGTTTGCTTCTTAACCTTGGCGAGACCCGCGTATTCCGTGCGCATTTTATTTACATTATATACGGGCGGGTAGTTGAAACAACACTGCGGTCTCTTTCATTCTATGATGTCCTAGTACTTTTCGTGACGCAACATTTCAAATGTTCAATGTCCATTTGATTCTTTTAATATATATTATAGAGTGCACTGAAGATTTTTTTGTCTGACTGTACTATTTTTGATTTGAACCTTATATTTTATGAGTGGTCCCAGTCGCCGGAAGAAAAATATTTAAATTAAATCCATCCGGCGACTCACACCGCGGATCAGTTAATTGCGGTCCCGGTCGCCGGAAGCCTCGTTACGTTAATAGCTTGTAATTAGATAATATGTTAGTGGAATTGGCTGTCCAAAGTTTACCGTTAGTCATTGGCATCTAAGATAAACTTGCAAAGTATCCTTATCCTTACTAATCCTTACTTCCTTACTAATATTATAAATGCGAAAGTAACTCTGTCGGTCTGTCTGTCTGTTACGCTTTCACGCCAAAACTACTGGACTGATATAAATGAAATTTGGTACAAAGATAGAATAGACCCTGAGGAACAACATAGGCTACTTTTTACCCGGATGCGCTAAGTAGTTCCCTCGGGATGCGGGTGAAATCGCGGGAAACAGCTAGTATAATATACAACTTTAAAAATACCACATTGGTGTTGCCAAGTTTCGAAACCGCGTTTAACATAAATATACATTGACTTACCCATCAAAAAATCACGACAAAATATCCACTTTATACTCAAAGATTTTTTCATCTCATCAAAAGACTCTTCAAACATGAATATCAAGAAAGAAATTGAAGCTACTAGGGCCCAAGTTCACCGATAAGATAACAATCCGATCAACTCAAAACAGCTGTTTCCATAAATTCAAACTTCTGTCTTACGATGGATACCTTATCATTATGAGTTTTATATTCATAAAACGGTCGTTAGACAAGAAGTGGATAACACGAAAATTCCCGCTTCGTGGTTAAAAAACGTTTTTATTTAACGGACCGATTAGGTAATCTGCAGGTGAACTTGGGCCTAAGTAAATCCAGTAAGTACGTTTTATTCCTCATATATATATACACGAGGTATCTCTTTCGAAATCTCGGTATCTTGTTTATCGAGTCGTTACGTCTCTGCGACATAATTGAACGCTATGTTTTATGAATATTAATAGATTTCAGTTGGTAATATTGAGTTTATTTAAATGTGTCTGTTTAAGCTCAAAACAATATTTTAGTAACTTAGTCGATTTAGTTAACTTTTATTTATTATTTGTCAATGTCAACACTTAACGCATTTTTTTTATTGTATGCAACATTGTTTTGTGTCCACTCATATATTCAAACGCAATCTTGCTAACGACCTTCCCATGTAAAATTGAAGATCCCAAGAGGAATTAAATTTACTATCAAGAAACACGCCTAAGTTATTCTTGCTGCCTGCAACCCTACGTCATCATCTCGCATCAATATCGCTGCGTCATCAGTGTCTTCTTGTCTATAAATAATTGTATTCAGTGTCTATAAAAATATGTTCAAGTTTGTTTTGAGGTAAGTAAATGTGCAAGTGAGTTTGTTTGTGTTAAGCTTTCACGGTGAACGGTTGAATCGGTTTGGATGGAATTTGGTTTGGACATAGTCAGAACCCTGAAGATGGTGAATTCGGGAAATAATATATAAATAAAAATAACAGCTCCGATATAAAAATATGTATAAATAGGCCTCGCAAAAGTAGGTAATACATTTAATATTAAAACTGTGATCCTATAGAAATCGTTTTACATACAAAACCTTACGAAAACATAATCCCCTATTTCTTGGTAATCATTTAAAAATAGTCCGCAGAGTTCAATGATCCTACTGTATTAATTCATTGACGAACTTCGTTTAGAAACTTGTGTTCTGAAACGGTATTGATGGAACAAATTTTAACTTTTCGTTCTAAAGTTTTCGCGGTCTCAAACCAACTCGTCAAAGACAAGGACGTATTTTAGGTACTTGTTTGTTAAATAACTTTAGTAGTCGTGAATTTATTTATTATTATATATATTATATTTTATTTATTCATTTATTTAGTACCAGCGACTTCGTCCGCGGGGAATAGTGGTGCTCCGCTCCTATTGGTCTTAGCGTGATGATATATAGCCTATAGCCTTCCTCGATAAATGGACTATCTAACACTGAAAGAATTTTTCAAATCGGACCAGCGGTTCCTGAGATTAGCGCGTTTAAACAAAATGACAACATTTCCCTTCACTGCTCTGTTCCTATCGATTGTAGCGTGATGAAAAGTATACTATAACCAGCTCAGGAGTATGACAAATAATTGTACCAAGTTTCGTTAATATCCGTCGGGTAGTTTTTGTTTCTATAGAGTTTATACAGACAGACAAAAATTTTACTGATTGCATTTTTGGCAAAAGTATCGATCCCTAATCACCCCCTGATAGTTATTTTGGAAATATATTTAATGTACAAAATTGACCTCTCTACAGATTTATTATAAGTATACATTAGGCACACCAAAAACTTATTTACAAGTTAGGTGTGCAAATAAGTTACTTACAGGCATGAACGACATTTTTAGGATACAAGTGCTTAGCTTAATATGAGACATAATTAAATGTATACATTACTTTTAGTGATTAAATTTAGCAAAAAAAAAACATAGATTAAATTTAACAAACAAAGATACAATTATAAAAGCATCATTTCGGAAATCAAATAAATATTTTTTGCGAAATAAATCTTAGCTTTTAATGACAATAAATTAAAGCGATAATATAAAATTAATAAAAAAAAATGTAAAGAGAAATAAAATGAATGAAAAAACTACATTTCATAAAAATGAAATAAAATTCATGAGCGGCCGACTACTACTTAAATTACAGGCAGAACAGGTATTGGTAATGTATGCTTTAAAATTTGAAAGAAGGTCCGAAAAGATGTCGATATTGTTGTAAGGAGACGACACCAGATTGTTGTAAGCGCACATTAATTAATCTATTCCATGGGGCCGAGAATTCAATAATCAATTGATTGAAATCGAAATGCTTTTTTACACGTAATTTGATACTCAGATTTGTATATACAAGATGCTTAATAGATCACGTTAAACCATCATAGCTGCTATACTGTAAAAATAAGTTCGAAATAAGTCTCAAATTACGTTTAATAAGTTGTAAAGCAAAATAAAAAAGAATAAAAGAAGAGCTCGTGGCTAAGTAACAGCCGCACGGTTCGACCGATCAAAGGTTAAGCTGCGCTTGGCGCGGTCGGTTCGAGGATTGGTTGTCCATCTATGTCATAGCGAGAATCCTCCGTGCCTCGGAAAGCACGTTAAGCTATTGGTCCCGGCTGTCATTTGTAGATCTTTGACAGTCGTTACGGGTAGTCAGAAGCCAGAAAGTCTGACAACCAGTCTTACCAAGGGGTATTGTGTTACGCGGTAACTGGGTTGTGGAGGTCAGATAGGCAGTCGCTCCATGTAAAACACTGGTACTCAGCTGCGTCCGGTTTAGACTGGAAGCCGACCCCAACATAGCGTGGAAAAGGCTAGGCAGATGATGATGATGAAGATGTAAAACAAAATAATTGATTACACATTATTTTCTGTTTCACTATGCTTAAAACGCTCGTTCGAGCGTTATTTGTCCCTTTGCTCGACTTTCAGCAAATGGACAAGCTTTTAAGCGCAAAATAATAAAGGCTTTTAAGCTTTTATTAATAAAATTACGTTGCAACTCAAAGTTAATGGATTACCCGTGTCTCTATGTGAATATTAACTTTAGTACATGTATTGGTTTTGAGTGCCTTCATTGGTTTTCTACACATCAAACCATGTTAAGTGCTTGCTTTCTCCCTGAAAAAGAATAGCAAATGCTGTGATAAAAATATGAAAAAATACAGGATGTCCAGCATATTTAGAACATCAAAAGTTAGAAGCAGTACGCACTCACACAGAAAAGCAACAGAGTATACGCATCACACAGTGCCATGACGGCATCAACGTCATGCCGTTTGCCGTCACAGCATACAAGTTGATCTTACCGTCAAGTGGCGGCAATAGACAATATAAACGTATTAATTAAAAACTACTATAGTATGATATTAGCTACAATAAAAACCACAGATTATACTTAAGGTATACCAATACATATCCGAAGTTTTGAGTTTTTCCCAGTAAGATTCCGCCATCATTTCTAAAAACCGTAGCGATTCGTAGCACATTGCTAGCTACGACGTAGCTAGGCGCGTAGTAATTTAAAATTATGTGTTTAAGAATAAACATTAAAACAACTGCTTCATTAGTCTTGTGGTGGCATAACGCGACTGCTTAAACGAGGTCTTGGGTTCAATTCCCGTGCTGAAATCGCTTTGTGGATTTTGGATTTTTTTCCAAAAAGCAGCCCGGAGTCAGGAAGTTGGTGGTGTTATACCCCCGTGTGTGAAAAGGCACGCTAAGACGTCGTCCCCGGCTGCTATCTTGATAGCAGCTGTTGTTCTAATTCCATGTCAGAGGCATAGTCGGATTTGAGTAAACTCTAACACTAGAGCTTGTTAGGTTAGTAAAACCTGCAGCATACACGATAAGTAAACATTAGAAATGTGACATTGATGGCAAATATCATGACTATTATTTCAAATCAATCAATCGTCAAATTTACAAAAGACAGCCCCCAAAACGCCCGCCCTTCACCACTTCCTATGTGTTTTTGCTGGGAAGAAGAAGTGGCGCAACATACTCCCCAGCAACACATATCTGTCTGTAAGGTTTGAAGAACCTTCGTTTATACAATTAATAAAAAACAATTGTTACAATATTGGCAAAAAAAAGAAAAATTAATTATCGTGCTGATGTGACTATTTTTAATTAATTGGTAAATTAGGACTACAGTATCCTTACTAATATTATAAATGCGAAAGTAACTCTGTCTGTCTGTCTGTTATGCTTTCACGCCAAAACTACTGAACCGATATAAATGAAATTTAGTACAGAGATAGAATAGACCTTGAGGAACAACATAGGCTACTTTTTACCCGGGTGCGCTAAGTAGTTCCCTCGGGATGCGGGTGAAACCGCGGGAAACAGCTAGTTAATAATAATACTTTTTAACGCGAGCGAAGCCGCGGGCAAAACCTAGTTTAAAATAAAATAAAAAAAACCGCTAAACAAATGAATGTATCAGCAAGAAGATATAATGGGAACTGGTCTCTATAGAATATAATTGCCAATCGTCTAGTCCAATTTCATCATTTTCATCCCCCCATATCCCCCCTTTTCAATTTCCGTAACTTGTTTAGCAACTCAATTCCCCTGATATGCTATCCCCACGTCAGCGTCACAGCTAGTCTATCTTAAAATAATTACGTCATAACACGTCGCGACTTGCGTGGGTACACTCCGGTTTAAACCGGCGTAATCTTGTTATCTCCGCTTGTCTCCAGTTTAACAATAACCCGAGTAAACCGGATCTGTGACGTGCTCGTGACGTAATGGAATGTGCGTTTTTGACGATTTTAATGACTGTATAAAATACTTTGCTTGTTTACTAGAAGATTTGTGTTAGCTACAAAATTGATTGTATTTTTAAAATACTGAAAAAAATATTAATGAAGTAAAAAATGCAAAAAAGACATCTGCAAAGAATTTCAATTTTAATCGGGATTTGTTTATCTTTTATTAGTATTTTCTTTTAAATAGTCTCATAAAAATATATAATAGTTAGGTACATATTTTGTAAATATTGATAATAATTATAAATCCCACTAATTCATAAGCTAAAACTAGAAATCTAAAATACAAAAAAAGAGAAAAAAAACACCTCAAGGTCAAAATATATAAGCGTCAAAATATTTCTCCACATCGCTATCATCTGGTAATGTGCCCAGAAGACTGGCAGCATTGCCACGTTGAATAGCAATGCTAATTCTTTGTCCAATTCACTAATCAATTATTCTGTCAAAATGTTAATTATCAATATTGTCTCAGTTTCTAATAAACATAATGTCTTGTCAAAAATCTTAATAACGATTTTTATTTAATTACTACCTGTTTCCCGCGGTTTCACCCGCATCCCGAGGGAACTTTTTCGCGCACCCGGGTAAAAAGTAGCCTATATTCGTTCTCAGGCTCTTGACTATCTGTGTACCAAATTTCATTTAAATCGGTTCAGTAGTTTCGGCGTGAAAGCGCGACAGACAGACAGAGTTACTTTCTATTAATTAATTGTTGTAATTTTGTAACTATGTGCACTATGGGTTAATACCTGAAATAAATGTTTTTTTTTTATTATATTACTAGCTTCTGCCCGCGACTTCGTCCGCGTGGAACAGTGGTGCTCCGCTCCTATTGGTTTTAGCGTGATGAAATATAGCCTATAGCCTTCTTCAATAAATGGGCTATCTAACACTGAAATAATTTTCAAATCGGACCAGTAGTTCCTGAGATTAGTAACGTACGCAAACAAAGTAACTTTTCTGGTTGATTTCTTACACCTTGTGTCCGAAAAACCCAAATATCTTACGGAACCCTATTTTTTTCCAAAATAAAATTTAGCCTATGTTACTCGTGGATAATGTAGCTTTCGAATGGTGAAAGAATTTTTAAAATCGGTCCAGTAGTTTTTGAGCCTATTCATTACAAACAAACAAACAAAGAAAGTTTTCCTCTTTATAATATTAGTGTAGAAAAAACCCAAATATCTTACGGAACCCTATTTTTTTCCAAAATAAAATTTAGCCTATGTTACTCGTGGATAATGTAGCTTTCGAATGGTGAAAGAATTTTTAAAATCGGTCTAGTAGTTTTTGAGCCTATTCATTACAAACAAACAAACAAACAAAGTTTTCCTCTTTATAATATTAGTGTAGATTAAGGATTAACTTTTATTTCAATAACTATATTTAAATCAGTAATTATACTTAACTATTCTCTTTTGTTGTTCTAGGTAAGCAGAGCTGCGTGTTTGCTCTCTAGGATCCAGTGTAAAGTACCTAACTAAATACTTTTTAGTAAGTATGCTAGAATCTTAACCTTGTCTTTGTATTTGCAATTTATAAAATACAAGGGATTTTATTTTGATCTTGTATCTATGATATTCGTATGAAATACATGTTTTTTACATTCAAACGTGATACGTGATACAAACTATTTACGGTAACATACATCGACTTGATTAAAAAACGTGAAACTAAAAATGATTTGCGACCTCATTTCGAATTAAGATAACATAAAATCGGAAATACACACATTAACTTATATGTACAACCGATCGCATCAAAAAATATGCGGTTACTTATACGTGAAACGGAAGATCTGTCAAAATGAAGGAGAAAATTGAATAATTTTGCTATTATTTTATCTTTTTCGTCTAACTCAGTATGATAAATGTTAACCTTATTATTATATCAATGTATCATTAAAAGTGTGATCATGTTTTGTGATATTCGTAAAAGTTATTGATAAAATAGTGCAACCGGCTGTTAAGATTCGCTTCAATCGACTAATAATATAATGTTATCCATTCTCGTACGGCGTTATTGACAGACATATCCACAAATCAGTCCTGGATTTGTCAATAGGCCGTATAGGCCGCGGCCTAGGGGCGGCAGCGTCCTAGGGGGGCGGCAGATTTCAGAGGACGCTCACTTGATTTCAGAGGGTAAAGTCAAACAAGTTCACTGGTTTTCTCATGGTTTTTTATACTAATACGTTAAATCCCTCAGAAACTCATTCCTATCGAAAATTATCAATCCTAGGTACTTACTGTTATGTTATTGTACCTATTTTATCTATATTAGGTACCGCGTGAGTGTTGAATGAGAGCGGGGGGCGGGTGGCAGTGGCATTTTTCATTGTTTTCGCGGAAAAGCAACATACGCTTTTTAAATTTGTTACAGTTATCGCTTACATAAAAGCGTGAGCAGAGGCTTAGCTACCCAGGGGCTAGGCAGGGCAGTGCCCCGGGGCCCCCAAAACCTGATTAGCCAACCTTATTGAACTAGCAAAAAATTCTCCCATCTTTGGAAACTAAATAAAAATAGGTCGCAACATCAACAATCATGGCAACCCATTAAAAAAATATTATTCCCCATAATTATCTTGCTTAAAAAGAAATTCGCGCTCGCTTCGCTCGTGTTTTCAATGACATATTCTTATTTCTTTTCAGATTCTGTTTTCGTTAAAATTTATTGAAAAGTATAATTATCACGTGAAAAAAAAGTTAGCGCTTGCGCTTCTGATTACGTAGGTATATTGTTTATTTTCAGATTCTATTTTTGATACAATTTATTGAAAAATGTCCCTTCAATTATCATACTAAAAAAAATTCGCGCTCGCTTCGCTCGCGCTATCGTAATACGTGGGTATTTGTGTTTTTACAAGCACTGTTTCTAATACCATTTATTTTAAAATATTATTCCCTATAATTAACATGCTAAAAAAAATTTCGATTCGATTACGTATGGATTGCTTTTTAACCTCTGTTTTTGTTAAAAAAATTATTATTCCTAGTAATATTGTACTGTTAAAGAAGTTAAACATAGGTAGTGTTTATTAAAATGCGAAAGGTTTTGTTTCTTTTGTGAAAAGTCTACCTTCCATTTGGACTGCGCCCCAGTCTGATACAAGGGCCCCGATCAAAAGTTGATATGGGACCCCTAAAAGGCTACGCCACTGGTCGCCACCTCCGCTACCCACCCGCACTCACCGAGCAGCCTGCCCCGCTGCCTGCACCCGCTTCCTGCGCCCGCCGCCCGCGCCCGCAAAACCGTTATGGTTTCATTTCGTCTGTCTGTCTATCTGTCACAGCTGATTATTTCAGAAACTACTCGTTATATGCTTGCAACAGTTATGAAGAACGATAATGCATGCGTATAAAAACATCTTTTATAGAAAAAGTGGGGGGGAGTGGGGGTTTAAAATTTATTTAGGCATCATAATGAAAGGTCTAAATAATTTACACATTCGAATATAATTTTAAGTTTTCTGGTATGTCTTTTAATTTTGGAGTTATAATAGATTCCGCATAAAAAAAATCGTTCTTATCTCCGTATCTCCGAAGATTGAGAACAGAAAAATCTGAAATAATTAGGGCTGATAGACATTAGCTTAAATATTACAGGAAAAATAAAACTATGATTGGTATCGTATTGCAGTTTTTAAGTAATCAGCAATTTTCCTCAACAAACATTATGCGGTCGAAAAAAAAACAAGATCCCGACTCGCACTTGGCCGGTTTATTTTATTTGACTTTAGTGTTTTCCTTACTACAAATGTAAAATTATTATTTTAGGAAAGTACATGGGCGGCGGAAATAAAGTGGCCTATACTCATAAAAAATATAAATCCGGCACTGCCACAAATATGATATATCCAAATAGAACGTGACACGAAATTTCTCAAATAAAATCAATACTTGTAAAGCCATTACTGGGACAGTCAGTGGGACGAAACCTACGTCATTGAAAATGTTTACAGAGTTTCATAGATTGACATTATAGATTATATCCTACTGATATTATAAACTGGCTGATTCCCGTGGTCTCACCCGGATCCTGAGGAAACTACGCTCCCGGATAGAAAGTATCTCATAATATATTAATCCAGGTTATAACTTTAAGTATAAGCTGCGGGATGTTCGAAAGAGATACCGCGCCCTCGGAATAAAAAGGGCTGAGGAAGGAACTTGGATGGGTTTTAGTCAGTAAAAGACTGACACTCCTCCCGTCCCTACCATGGCGGGAGGAGTCATTTGATGCTTTTCCCATTTAAAAAAAAAAGGTTATGAACTATGTGTGTGTATCTAATTTTATACAAATCCATTCTATAGTTTTGCGTGAAAGAGTAATAAACATTCATCCATCCTTTTTTAATTTTTTTGTGTATTGCATCTCGCAGGTCAACCTAGAAGGTTGTCGACTGCTTAACCGGGCTTGCCTGTGAAGTGCCTTAAATAAATTTAGGGCCTCCAGCCAGGGCTTAACTTACAAAACTAAGCGACTACACGCTAAGGGCACCGCCTTGTGGGGTACGGGCCTCGGCTTAGGGCGTCACTGGGGGAGGACAGCAAGGGACAGGCTGGATCAGAATAAATTATGATTATTATAATCGGGAATTTTAAAGCTATTAACTCAGCTCGCGGGCTGGCTCGTCGAACTAGGGTCGGGAGGGCATGGATAAGGTCGTCGCGACGGACCTCGGCGGCGAGGTCGATACGAACGCGGTCTGTGTTTGTGTAGATTGCTAGTAGACCTACTGCTCTCTTGGAAGAGGGTTATAGCGTCATCGGGTATGGTGAGAGTATGCCTCGGGCGGCGAATTTTACTGATCTGGGAGGGATTCATCCATCCATTCTCACAAACTTGGATGGGAAAGTTTGTAATGATGTATGTACAATACACTTGGCATACACATAGTTTCCGATACGACTAGGGAGAGATCAGGCGCAGGACCGACAGCTTTACGTGCTCCCCGAGGCACGGAGGGGTCTCGCTATATTCAGAAAAAGGTCGCCCATCCATAGACCGACCACGACTAACGCAGCTTAACCTTGCTAATCTATCGATCTGCTTACTTAGCTACGAGCCCCTAATTTTTGCTGATATCAGAATATACCAAAACCAAATCAGGCAGTACTAGTGAGCAGGTTCGCGATCTGGATTTAATATTAATTAATTTAGCATTATTACTAATGATAGTGTCGCGTCAATGATATATATGTAATCCCCTTTATCCTCTTACGTGTTCACCTAAAATGTTATCGGCATGGATTCCTGTAATACGTGACGTCACACGAGACCCGTAATAGACTGAACACATCAATACCTAATGCTCAATTGTGACGCGTACAGAAAATATATTTAGGTACATAAATTCGGATGTGAATGTGATATTGTGTGTTAGAAAAGAATGAGAATAAAATAGACTATGGACTAATATTCTATGGCTTATTTTCTAACAAGTTTTATTATTCGGGGTAACAAAATCTATTCTATATACGTATATAAAAATGAATCCCTATTTCCCTTGGTCACGGCATCACGCGTGAACGGCTGGACCAATTTGGATGAAATTTAGTACAGAGATAGAGAAGACCCTGGACAAGGTTTTAAGCTACTTTTTATCTCGGTGGGGGAAGTAATTCCGTCGGGACGCGGATGAAACCGCGGGCAACAGCTAGTGCCTACGTAATAAATATTCGATATTACATTTGACATTTAAAAACCATAATAATAACATAATGTTTTGCTATAGTCCTGCACTAACCGGGGATTGTTCCTGGGTGCATTTCTATGGTGTGTACAGGGACAATCGCCGGTCATGTGTCACTGTCAGATTTCATTAAAGTTTTCATAAATGGCTTCTTCGAGTTGGCTTCGGCATCACCTTTCGCCTCCCAAAGGTCAAAAGGACTCTGTAATCCCGTGCATGGAAGACACAGAACGTTGCAGTATTTGCCTTCTTAAACTCCAGTCATTTCAGAAACCGTAACCGGTCAATAAAATGCAACTCAAACTCAAAATTTTTATTTGCATACTAATGTTACAAGTTCTTAAATATAACAATAATGTCCAGCCTAGCACCTTTTTCAGGCGTTGCAAATTTAGAGGGCTCTAACTAGTACAATACGATTAATTCACTACAATCAAATTAAGTAAAATTAAAATATTAAACAATCCAATTAAAATATTAATTAAATATAAACATTATTATTATTTATACAATTTTGTTCAAATAATATGTAGAGTTGCGTAGTATGTATTATATTATATTTCATTTTATGGTTATTATGTGTATTTATGTAACTATCAATAATTACAAGAATCACTAGATACTAATTCAAAGCTTTTCTGATTTCAAAAATGAAGAAATACAATAAAACCTCAAACATTACTATTATGTGGTACCATCACAAAATTAGGCAGTGGACGGACTAGCGGTCGACCCGCTTAGGGGGTGTACACTCACGTCGGTCGCCATTTGCATACGTAATGTGTTTGCAAACTGTGTGGGCGGAATCTGAATCGCTTCATCAAACCTACGCTTTTGGGAGCTAGGCGGAATTGCAGCGGCAGAGGTCGGAATTGGAGCGGATTGTAGACTGAAATATAGTGCCTAGGTATGTTTGTTTGTTTGTGGTTATTTTAACCCCAGTAAATGCGAGTGATGAAGCCAATGAGGAATTACTGTGCTACCCACTAGCTTACTAAACAGCGAACAGACTATTGGATGATTTTTCTTTGAAATACCCCGAACCGAGACAAACTCTAATGCTAGCGTTAGAATTGGCTTTTTGAGAATACCCTATATTAAAGATAGATTGAATATTTCTCTTAGATTGCTACAAAAATAATTTCAAAAAATAGGTACCTACTGCGCTCAAATAAAAATTTTACAAACATTCAACCAAGTTTCAGGTTTCTACGATCAGTGGTTTAGGCTGTGCGTTGATCCATCCGTTAGTCAGTCAGTCATTCAGGACATAGCCTTTTATATGTAGACAAAAACATCAAAATTATTCTTAAACGTTTAAATATTACATTTTATTGTTTCCAATTTTAAATTACTATTGTAACGTAAAGAATAAATTAATAAATTGCTACTTATCATGACATGATTAAAAAAATGAAATTTCCATTAACTGGTATCATTATTAGTGTCATTCCAAGATGTAGAACAATGTTAGTTCCAGTTTTCACCATATTCATATAGATCCATGTCGGACTAACGTGAATTGACGTTTGAACATACACACATATTCCTCGTAGCTTCAGTCTAATGGGCCCGTATACCGCATTCTAAACTAGAAGTCCCTAATCTCTCTGCTGACAGTGGCGGATCCAGGATTTTGGTTTGGGGGGGGCTTGATTCTGGTGAGGGTAGGTTAGGTAGGTGTAGGTAGGTAGGGTAGGTATAGCGAAACACTAAAAAAACACAAAACTTTTTATTTTGCTTAACGCATAATAAATCTCCTTGCTTTGCTTTTGAACTTGCTTGAACCCCTTAGCCCCCTGGATCCCCCACTGTCTGCTGAGTGCATCAAAATGAATTCAGCGAAATAATTTGCATGGGTATTTCAATTTGCAATACCAACGTAGGAGTTATCTTAGTACCTGTAATTCCATCATAAATATTGAGTTCTGACGATACCACCTACATTTAAACCGTCTTGTGTTATTTAATTGGAAATTCTTGGTAGCTTATATTATGCTGTTTTATGAAATGAATATTTTAGTTTTAATTAATCCGATTATTATTTAAATATTAAATATAATTATTATTTGTTATACATGTATTATTAATTTAAAATTACAATAATTTTAAGTCGCGTCTTCATTCCAGCTTATTGTTTCACTATAGGTGAAACGCCTTGAGGTTTATTAGAGGAGCTTTGAAGGTGGCATCAATGAATTAAAACATGAGAAGAAAAAAATATTAAATCAAAAAGGTTGAATCTTCATGTACCTATGAATGTCACATTAAGGTTTTATTTTCTTTAAAACATATACCAGCGAATTAATCTTTACATGGTATAAAACAAAGTTGCTACCGCTGTTTGTAATCTTACAGCCGATTACATAAAAAAAATATGCGATTACTTATACGTGAAACGGGAGAATTGTCATTCAAGATCTGTCAAGATGGAGGATAAAATTGAATAATTTTGCTATTATTTTATGATTTTCGTCTAAATATTAAATTTATGATATATGTTTACTTAATTATTATAGCTACATATATTATTATACTAATTATATCATGTTCTCTGACATCCGTAAAAGTATAAAGTATAGATGATAAAACGTTTAATGCAACCGGCTGTTAGATCTTTTAAAGTACGCAACGGACTTTAATGTAATTTTCGACAATAGAGTGATTCAAAAGGAAGGTTTATATCTGTATGTAGAAACATGAATCCCTATTTCCCTTAGTCACGGCATCACGCGTAAACGGCTCGACCAATTTGGAACGAAGATAGACGGGACCCTGGAGAAGGTTTGAGGCTACTTTTTATCTGGTTGCGTTAAGTAGATCGTTCGGGACGCGGGTAAAACCGCGGGAAACAGCTAGTATAAATATAAAACATGCACATTATATTAGAGAATCTATACCCCCAGACAAAGAAACTGCATCAAAGTTTTTGTTCAAAAAAAATTTAAAGGCCCTTTCCAGTATACAAACATACACTTAGGGATAATGATACTACGCTATTATGAAGTTAACGAACCAAACTATAGGTTTCAATTTAAATTTGTATAAAAAGTTGGAATACTTGGTTAAAATGTTTTTTTCAAAGGTAGGTGCGTGTTGAACATTGATGCAGTTTATTAGTCCGTCAGTGTATATAATATCTACATTGCAACCGTGTGAAGTCGGGGCGAGTCACTAGTGTTACTCTAAAAGGCGTCTGTAGTGTTTAATTAATAAAATCCTCTATAAACAGAGCTATCAAAATTAATTAGAATTGACTTTGTATTAGCAACTGAGTTATTTGATTACGCATCACGTCGAAGCAAATACATTACACTAAATGCTTAATTAGGTTAATTACTATACTAAGCTTGTTTACCATATTCCTGCCTGGTTTAGACATGAGATACACGCTACTTGTGACCATTACACCAAAGAAGCATATACATGTAAAATATCCATAAAATACCAAAAAGTTAGAGGAGGGGACGCTCACATCAAACAAAAATTTGCCCTTAAAAGCTAGATATTTCGCAAATGGCTTACTTAACTGAAAAATGGTCTTCACATACCTATAATATTTTATTTTTTAAAGACCTATCTAACGATACCCCACATGAAGGGATACGCGAGAATAAAAATATTCATCCCCACTTTCCGTATTTGGAAGCTCCCCTAAAAAAAGTATTTTTATTATTTTTATTTTACCAATTTGTCGACGTGATCAATATACATATCTATACTAAATTTCAGCTTTCTAGTACCATGACTCTGACCCATGCCGCGGACAGACAGACAGACGGACGTCGGACATAGCGAAACTAGAAGGGTTTCTTGTCGACTACGGAACCCTAAAAAAGCAAGCCCAAATCGATTAGAAAACGACACTTTATGTCCAGTCAATACCAGAACCATTTTGGTAGTAATTAAAACCGCCAACACTTTGATTACAATCCGAATTAGAGATAGGATTTCAGGCTGGTTTAGCACAAAGCGCTTGCGAAAAAGTATTCGCAAATGTAAGCAATTTTTGAATGTAATATACTCATTCATAAATTCTCTCTCTCATTCATAAATCATCATCAGCCTATATATTGCCCCACTGCTGGGCACAGGCCTCTTCTCATACTGAGAAGGCATGAGCATTGATCACCACGCTTGCTCAAGGCGGATTGGCGATTTCAGACTTAAGTCCAGGTTTCCTCACGATGTTTTCCTTCACCGTTAGTCAGTGGTGTCTAAGATATACTTAGAAAGTACATATGACTTTAGAAAAGTCACATTGGTACTTGCCAGGTTTTGAACCCGCACACTCGTACACGAGAGGCAGGTGCCTTAATCAATATTAAAAAGATAACAAGAAATTAGTAAAACACTGGGGGTTAAGCCTTTGAACGCCACGGTCACCGGTGACCCCCAAAAAATATGTTTGCATTGAGTCTGTCAGTTTGGCGTTCAATGTATTAAACAAGTGGTAGTAGTAGAATAGAAAACAAAATGTATGGGAATGACAGATAGCTGTAAATGAATGTCATTCTCTCTCTTCTCTCTCTCTCTCTCATTCCCATACATTTTGTTTTCTATTCCACTAGCGTTTTTGCCACTTGTTTAACCCCCACTATGCTTGTTGTTTCAAATAGATCCACTTCAGCATTACTGGCGAACTTACGCCTACAGGTGTATCACACCAAAACAATCGTTTGCATCAACATTGTAATTCCATATTGCACAAATCGCTACTATTGTCATCGGAATTCATTCACTGAAACTGGGAACTACAAATCCTATTTTAGGAATAACTGGAATTCATTTCAATTTCATAACGATACCGCTTGACTATGTGACGGGGTGCGTTTCTAGTGAACTCGTCTGGCTTTGTCGATTCAAATTAGTTTGGCGAAACTGCCATACACTGTCGAGCAATTAATTTGGGTGTTATAGAATTGTCAGAATTGGACTAATCCTTACTTTCCTTACTTAATATTATAAATGCGAAAGTAACTCTGTCTGTCTGTCTGTCTGTTACGCTTTCACGCCTAAACCAGTGAGCCGATTTTGATGAAATTTGGTACAGAGATAGAATAGACCCTGAGGAACAACATAGGCATAATTTTTACCCGGGTGCGCTAAGTAGTTCCCTCGGGATGCGGGTGAAACCGCGGGAAACAGCTAGTTCCTTATAAATGCTGAAGTTTGTGAGATTATATATGTTTGTTACTCTTTCACGCAAAAACTACTAAATTGATTAGGATGAAATTTGGTACACACATAGTTTATAACCTGGATTAAGACAGAGGCTACGTTTCATTCGGATGCGCGAAATATTTCCTTCAGAATTCAAGTAAAATCGCGAAAAATAGTTGTTTTCGATTTAAATTTAATTAATTCAAATACGATTTAAATTTAACGGAATTTGGTAATTTGGGCGTAACGTATAGAGGGCCAAGTATAATAAAGTTGAATCTATATTACCAAAGCCAGCTGTTTAGCAATACTTTTTTTAAGCTTATTTTATATAAACTTCAACCCACCCGCATGGAATTCTGAAAACAAAGCCTTTTATGTTAGTTACAAAAACATTCAATGCTCCATATACAACATGGATTAAAATACACACTGTTTCTCTCGAAAATAGCTTAATTTTCGATGAATTAATTTATTGAAAACTGATCATGCCATATTACGAGTAAATAAATAAAAAAAAACTTTATTATCAGGCAACTTTGGCCCATAGATATATACCTTATAAACTAATACATATAACTAAACTAAATAAAATTATCTAGTTTCCAGTATAAAAAGGGACAGTGCTACTGGATCTGTATTGATCCCTCTGACACATTTTAATGTCTATTACTTTTACATGTCATAAACTCCTTCATTCATTTATTTGACATAATATTTTCATTTTTAAATATTTAATATATATAAAAAATGACTGCTGTAAGCTATTGAGGAGTTGGGTAGTCTGCAGGTGGCCCTGGTGGTAGCATCAGGTCCAGTTAACCATAATATTACATTGTCATCAGGTTTACGCATAAATACCAAATTTCAGACTATTCGAGCCACAAGAACCGAGTTAAAATTGAGTTGCAAGATTCCACCCGAACAAACATAGTTACATACATTCATACATACATTGCAAGTTAAATAAAAGCTTGTAAAAAAATATGTCATACTAGCTTCTGCCAGCGACTTCGTCCGCGTGGAATAGTGGTACTCCGCTCCTATTGGTCTTAGCGTAATGATATATAGCCTATAGCCTTCCTCGATAAATGGACTATCTAACACTTAAAGAATTATTTAAATCGGACCAGCGGTTCCTGAGATTAGCGCGTTTAAACAAAATGACAACATTTCCCTTCACTGCTCTGCTCCTATTGATTGTAGCGTGATGAAAAGTATACTATAACCATCTTAGGAGTATGACAAATAATTGTACCAAGTTTCGTTAAAATCCGTCGAGTACTTTTTGTTTCTATAGAGTTTATACAGACAGACAGACAGACGGACAGACAGACAGACAGACAGACAGACAGACAGACAGACAGACAGACAGACAGACAAAAATTTTACTGATTGCATTTTTGGCATCAGTATCGATCCCTAATCACCCCCTGATAGTTATTTTGGAAATATATTTCATGTACAGAATTGACCTCTCTACAGATTTATTATAAGTATAGAAGAAGAATAGATAGAAGATAGAAGATTATTATTACGATCCTTACAAGCCTTACCACGAGGGTAGTCAGACGAATTCTGACCACTTTTTATATCCTTGTTTAATGCCATAGACAAAGGGAGCAGAAAACGTTTTTGCTCTATGCTAGAAGCCTTCGGTCTCACTAAGCTGTTGAGTACTTATGGGTTCCTTAAGGGATTTCCAGATAGGTTATAATATTATTTAGTTTCACCATCGGGTTTTTTTTCAATAGTCACGGAGTCTATTTTTATGCCTGGTTGATTGTTGTAGGCTCGTTTCCTAACATGGGACACTCCCTCATCATTGTAGCATTTCTGAAACGTTTACAAAAAAAAGCGATTTACGAATCATAAATACAACCATACCAGATCAAAATGTATGTTTAAAATATGTAAATAACAATTTGCAGCATCCAAAGATGTGATTAAAGTCTTAAATTTAAATAAATAGTTTGTAAGAAGCGACTATATTCCATTCAAAAATCGCTGTCGATACGAATACTTTTTCGAAAGTGACGAATCACTTAATTTTAGCACGAATGCTAGGCCCACAGATGATTTCTACGAAATAAACCGCTTCTACAATAAGTAGGTTGACGAGAGGTTCTGTCTCCACCCGGAAGACATTAAATGATAAAATTGACAGCCATAACCTTGGGTAAGGGTACGCACACATTTATATACGAAGCCCGAAGATTATGAGGAAAATTTATTAATATATCTAGGTTTAGAATGTTTCAAAATTATAGTTTAACTAGCTTCTCTCCAGCGGCTTCGCCCGCATGATTTAAAAAATGACCGAGTTTTATACAAAATTTACCCCCCTTTTTCACTCCCTTAGGGGTAGAATTTATAGGGCACGCCGCAATCGCGGCGGTAAGTCCCCTCTTTGAGGAGTGGCTAGAGAGACGCCACGGCGTCCTCACCTACCGCCTGTCGCAGGTCCTTACCGGGCACGGTTGCTTCGGGAGGTTCCTGCACAAAATCGGGCGGGAGGTAACGCCCGGGTGTCACCATTGCGTAGATCGCCCGGAGGACACGGTGGAGCATACGGTGGAGGTTTGCCCCGCTTGGGCGGAGCACCGCCGTGTCCTCGTAGGGGCGATCGGCGGCGGCGACCTCTCGCGTCCGGCCCTGGTTCAGGCCATGGTCCGGAGCGAGATGGAATGGGAGGCCGTCACCTCCTTCTGCGAATCAGTTATGCTGGAGAAGGAGGCGGCGGAACGCGTGAGGGAGCGACAGTCCTCACGCCCCAGCCACCGCGGGAGACGCCACGGGCGTCGGGAGCCGCGAGACGACTCCCGGCCACCGTAGGCGCGGGGCTGCGGACGGTGAGCTATGGGTGGCTCGCCGTCCGGCAAGGACGAGACCCGCGTCGACGGCGCGTTCGTGTTCCACGCGCGCCTCAAAGAGCTGTCAGCAATAAGCGACGGGGCCCTCCCACTGGGCCATAGCCTGCCGGGGCTGCGGGACGTTCGAAAGAGATACCGCGCCCCCGGAAGACAAAGGGCTGAGGAAGGAACATGGATGGGTTTTAGTCAGTAAGAGTCTGACACTCCCACCCGCCCCACCCACGGCGGGAGGGGTCATTTGATGATTTCCCATCCGAAAAAAAAAAAAAAAAAAAAAAAAAAAGGGGTAGAATTTATCAAAATCCTTTCTTAACGGATGCCTACGTCATAACATCTACCTGCATGCCAAATTTCAGCCCGATCCCTCCAGTGGTTTGGGCTGTGCGTTGATAGATCACTATGTCAGTCAGATTTAGATACTCTAACATTGCAACAAAAAAAAAAATACTTACAAGATGGGACGTAAAAAAATAAAATTTATTTTTCTAGCACAGACACATAGACACTGGTACTCAGCTGCATCTGGTTAGACTGGAAGCCGACCGCAACGTATTTGGAAAAAGTCTAGGCAGATAATGATTCAAAGCATCTAAGGTTGTACCATGTTGACATTTTTACCTTTCCCAGAAAAACACAAACCTGATATAAATATCCATAAAGATCTTTTTCTCCATTTAAAAAAAAGTCCAACCTGCAACTTGAAAGTGAAAACTCCAACTAAAATCTTTTAAAGACTCTATTTCTACTAAAACCTAAAGCCACTGCATTGCACTAACAACCTTGCAAACAGAGATGCAACAGTTGTCTCCTAATCCTAACCATGCGACAGGATTACATCGGCACTTTGCTGACTGAGATCTGCTCAAATGATGCAGCTTGGCTTGCTAGCTCGGATAACGACAATTTCTAATTCTGTTTAGAACTAAAATTAGGAATAATGAAGATTTACTTATGTTTGAAATGCTGGAAGCTTACTGAAGTAGATGAGGTCTCGTCTATTTTCCTCTAAGAGTCATATCATACATTTTGACAGATCTTGGATGATAGTTCTTCTGTTTGTTTGACGTAGTGGCAGCTGCGCTGCGTGTTCGGTTCGATTCCCGTACGGAACAACTATTTTTTTCCGGGTCTGGGTTTTTGTGCATGTATAATCTACGTTTAAATTACTAAAGTGGGGTAATGTTTCTTAATTTATAGTAACCTCGTAATTTTTTGGAGCCACTGGCTGTAACTGTAATAGAATTTAAAAAAAAAACTGTATTCAAAAAACCGCGTCTATACACGATCTGCGTCATCCCTTTCAATCTGGAAATGTCTTACACTAACTCCTAAGAAGATAATCTCGCTTTGTGGTACTAAAACAACACCACTCCGGGTTGCGGCACAAAAACTGCTGAAGACGTATATTTTTAGCACCTTCGTTATTCAGAGTGCTGTGTCGTGACGTTTTTACGGATACTTAGGTACCTTGACGTCTTGTGGCGAGGATGGAGATATTTTGTAAAGGCCTAAAGGTTACCTCAAGGCCGTTGTGTGGGTATTAAAATGGATGTGTCTCTTCAAGTAAATAATAATGTGATTTTTGTTTCTGTGTATAGCTTTTTAAATATCTACATATTATATTCCTAAATTATTCCGAAGGCAGAAAGTTTGGTTACCAGTTAACTGGGTTATGGAGGATAGATAGGCAGTCGTTCCATGTTTAACAATTGTACTCAGCTGCATCTAGGTAGAATGGAAGCCACCTCAACAAAGTTGGGAAAAGGCTTGGCATATGATGATTCCTAATCCGTTCATCCTATTGAGATGGAACTTTGACGCTTCGCCAATAACAAATAATTAGGAGGATTATTAAAAGGAATATTTAGAGGAATTATGAAAAGTTTAGATTTCAACCTACTTTTAACATAATAATTGTACTCGTAATAGAGAACATTTTTAATTACCAACTATGTCAGTTTAAGCATTGTTAAGAATCATTTTCGGCCTATTTAATGTCCTATTACTGGGCAAAGGCCCCTCCTCATACAGAGAAGGTCAAGGCGGATTGGCGATTTCAGACCAATTTTGTCCAGATTTCCTCACGATATTTCCCTTCACCGTTAGTGGTGTTAAATGCACTCATTAAGAATGGGTTACCTAATCAATTTTTTATCTTGAAAACTAAACTATATGAGGAAAATATAACAAGAAAACTGACGAGAATAATAAATGATAACTCGGCAACACTGGCAACAGACTGTGCCATTTATTACCAGCCATATTGTGTGGTCAGGAGAACATGCTAGAGTGGCAAACTTATATTAATTAGTACACTGGGAGACGTAAATTGAGTCAGTTATTATTTATTTTTTTATCACTAAGGACCCATTTTTCAATGGTCATATAACTTTTATCTAATGAATAAATAAGTCAGTTTGAAAGACTTTTTAAAGAAAATATGCCAAACTATTATTTTTCTTTATTTAAAATTTCTGAGTATCTCTTAGATGTCACTGACTAACGGTGAAGGAAAACATCGTGAGGAAACCTGGACTTAAAAGTCTGAAATCACCAATCCGCCTTGAGCAAGCGTGGCGATCAATGCTCATGCCTTCTCTGTATGAGAAGAGGCCTGTGTCCAGCAGTGGGACAATATATAGGCTGGCGATGATGATGATGATGATTTAAAATTTATCTGACTATTAGAAAATCGAGCCTAAATCTGTGATTAACATTTAAAAGGCTTCTGAATACTATATAGTCTGAGTATTCGAACACCAGTTTAGTATTTATTATGACAATAGTACGACAATGTTTTGAAGAGTTATGTATGTATAAAAGATCTCAAATTTGTACAAGTACCTAGAGAAAACGATTTTCTACGCACACGTTTACACCCCATTTACGCAACCCTAAAGAGGGGGAAATAGGGTAGAAACGTTATCTATTCCCCATCCTTTCTTAGATTACGTCAAAATCTTCTACAGACGAACACATGTCTTTGGTTATATTTTAATGTATTTTCAAGAGGAATCTTATAAGGGCTAAGGGAAAGATAAGTAATCATTTAAAAAATATGCTAAAGAACGTTTTCAAATCTGACGTCATAGAAAGAAGAGCTTAAATTGGTGTTTATCAAACCGCGGGAAATTGCCAATCCTAACTATATTCTTCTAAATACATAAAATGCTTTGTCCTGAACGACTGACAGATCAACGCACAGCCTAAACTGCTGATCGTAGAGACCTGGAACTTGGAGGGTGTGTTCTTTGTATGACGTAAGCATGCAAAAGGATTTTCCGAAACCTTACCCCTAAGCTGGTGAAAAAGAGGGGCAAAGTTTGTATGAAACCTTACCCCTAAGGTGGTGAAAAAGAGGGGCAAAGTTTGTATGAAACTGTGTCATTTTAATTTGAATTCGTATAGCCCATGCAGACATATAAAAGTGAGATTGTATGTTCCACTTTCACGGTGATACGGCTAAACCGATTCGGATGAAATTTGCTAAGGAGATAAAGACCCCTCGACACGATTATAATATGCTATTTTTACTCGGATTCGTTAAGTAGTACCCTCGGGAAACAGCAAGTCTATACTTATATTATAAAGAGGTACAGTTTGTCAGTTTGTAGGGGGTAATCTCTGGATTTACAGAACCGATGTGGATATAATTTGGCACGGAGATAGTAGGGACCCTGGAGACAGTTATAAGCTATTTTCATCCAGGTGCATTAAGTAGTTTCTTCGAAAAGCGGGTAAAATCGCGGGAAACAGCTAGATTTCTATAAAATTAAGTACCCTTACCAACGATAGCCGGCCAGCTAAATTGTTACATCCAAGAATGTCCAAAACGGTCTTCAGTACAAATTATTGCCAGTTGTTAGTGCCTGGGGAACCCTAAAAGCACGTATAACAGAATTACAACCGTTATAAAACTCAAGTCATTTTGAACAGTTCGAAGTCGTTATGATTATAGTAATTTAACTTTAGGGGTATCTTTAAGACCGGGGCTGCAGGATGTTCGAAAGTGTTACCGCGTCCCCGGAACATAAAGGGCTGAGGAAGGAACATGGATGGGTTTTACTCAGTAAGAGTCTGACACTCCCTTCCGCCCCACCCAAGGCGGGAAAAAAAGGTATTTTTAAGAGGGTTCATAAAACTTTAAATATATTTAGATAGTTTTTAGTGGCGATTGCTGTATTCTGGGTTCTATACCCGTGATTGGCAAATTCCGTATTGGCCGAAACAAATAGATCCTACTAATATAAATATATAAATGCTGTCTATGTATGTTTGTTACACTTTCACGCAAAAACTACTGAATGGATTTGGATGAAATTTGGTACACTCATAGTTTATAACATGGATTAAGACATAGGATACTTTATATCAGGGTGAACAAAGCCTTAGGATGAGGGCGAAATCGCCAGAAAAAGCTAGTATTTACATATGTAAAGTTCTTCTTCAGAGTATCATTTAACTTAAAAGCCGTCTAACATTAACTTAACTAAGTAACCAAGTTACTCTAGTTACCGGTAAGAAATTAAAGTCGTTGAAGAAACCACTTTTTATGTTAAAAAAGTGCAATTAACGACTGCCATTACCTCGGTTAGTCGTTAGTTTATTAATGGAAAATAAAACTCATCTTCTAAGTTTGCATTTTTTTGTTCATCTTTGTTTTTCGTTTTTTATTTATCAAATGAAATACAAAAAAAAAATGATGAAATAAATTAACTTTAATAAAAGCAGCACAAAAAGATGAGCAAAGACGATTGAATCAATTACAAGACAGTATGTAGTCTTAGCCAATGTCTAAGTAACTGAGAGCCCCACCTATCTGTCAACACGTTCAGGATGCTGTTTAATTATAAAGCCTTAATAATCCTATTTTAGTTATAAAGGCATAATGAAACCTTTTTTAGCTATCGGACTGTTTTATCCCTTTCTGTTAAGTTAAAATGAAGTTTGATAGGTGGCAAAAAAGTTCGATGGCTAAAATAGGCTGATATAGCGAATGGCTTTATTATAACTAGTCTATACCAGCAGGGTCACCCGCATCTTGAGGTGAGTACTTGCTACTTGCTGCACCTGGATAAAAAGAATCCTATGCATTAATCTTCTTCTATCTATATCTATATATATAAAAATGAATCCCTTTTTCCCTTGGTCACGGCTTCACGCGTGAACAGCTGGAGCGCTTTGGATAAAATTTAGTACGGAGATAGAGGGGACCCTGGAGAAGGTCCTAGGCTACTTTTTATCCGGTTGCATGTAGTAGTTTAATCGTGACCCGGATGAAACCGCGGGCAGCAGCTAGTCTATTATATAAAAATGAATCCCTATTTCCCTTGGTCACGGCATCACGAATGAACGGCTGGACCAATTTAAACAAAATTTGGCACGAAGATAGAGGGGACCCTAGAGAAGGTTTAGCTTTTTAGGTGCGTTAAGTACTTCCCCCGGGACACGGGTGAAAACACGGGCAACAGCTAGTCATAAAATAAAAATTCTAGAAATCCTCCTCAATTAACGTCCTTATTCAATTACACAGCAATCATTAATACACGCCATTTAATGAAAAGCAATCCTAATTAATTAAAACATCAACACAAGAGTTCTACATTACCATAAATTAATCACAACTGACAGTATCCAGTATAACTTGATCCCTTAATCGTAATAGAATACCCCCCTCGTTACTGAAACCAAAGCTTGGTAAGGGAGGAGGGGGGTCTAGCAGGTTGGTCAGTAAAAAGTTAAACATTATGGAAATGTAGCAACAAGTGTCTCATGTTGGGGTTAGCCTGTTAAATCCGGGGATAAAAAATACACTTGGTAGCAGAAAAATTGGGTCAGTTATTCAAAAAATATTTTGATAAATAAAAAAAAACCTGCTCGAGGACTCGACCGTAATATTCACATAAAATGTAGCCCTGTAAATTGTACTGTGATTTTCGAATTAATTGTGATAAACGGGTCAGTTATTTTGGAGATTTCTTCCTACATACAAGCTAGCAAAAAACTCTTTATAATATTAGTATAAGCACATAAAGGGAAGGGGTAGAAAGAGGACACCCACATAATTATGTAGTTTTGAAGTTCTTCTCTCTCTCTGGAGACTTGCCCACCGGTACTTAAACCGTAACGTAACGTAACTTAAGGTGTTGTGTTCATAGGGTACAACTTTTTTATGTTTTTTTTTACAATATTATTTTATACTAGCTATTTTCCTTGGTTTCACTCGCATTATAAGAAAACTACCTCGCGCACTCAGATAAAAAGTACCCTATATGTTAAACCTGTTGATAAACTATGTGTGAGTTTAATTTCATCCAATTCTATTCAGTAGTTTTTGCGTGACAGAGTAACAAACATACATCCTACGAACTTTCACATTTATAACTTTAGTAGGATGGAAAATAGATGTCTTCCTAACCTTTTAAAGGTCAAACTATTTTCTTCACAAACACAAAATAAGAAGATGAAAATATTAAAGCAATAAAATTCCCGATACATTCCCGCTAGCCCGAGGCATACAAACTCTATCCCAAAAATAAAACAAAAGGGTTTCACCACCCAGTTCTACGGAACCCTATTGAGTACGTGTCCTGAATATAGGAATAGGTTTCTAGACAATACTTTTATAACGTATCTCGTAATAAATGGTACTTAATTTATCAGAGATATTCTAGATCTTGGAGCAGTTTTTTGTAGGAAAAGTGGCAGGTTATTTCGCGTTAGGTTTGAGATTTATCTGTCATTGTTATGTGGAATATTTATCTGATAATATGTAATTTGACGCCTTTGGATTGTGAGTATTATATATCATGTCCTCTAGACCGAATATGATATCGTCTAGACTGGATTTCGGTCACGGGGGATGCGACCAATATAAAGGGAGACTAGCATTACTAAAGGAATTTTGATTTTTAACTTCACTTATCCACCTACATATAACTTCCTAATGCTGTGCAAAAATTTCTCGCTGTAATACATCCATACATCATCATCTGCCTAGCCTTTTCTCAAATATGCTGGGGTCGTCTTCAAGTCTAACAGTTTTACCAACCTAAAAAGCTGGTGTTAGAGTTTTCTCATATCCGCCAGTCGACCTCTGACATGTAATTATAACAACAACTGCTATCAAGATAGCAGCCAAGGATGACAGCTTAACGTGCCCTCCCAAGTACGGGGAATTAACAGTACAAACTTCGTGACTTCAGTACTTGTACCTACCGGGGCATCGGAATGTTCTAAGGAGTTACCGCGCCCCCGGAATACAAAGGGCTGGGGAAGTCAGTAAGAGTCTGATAGTCCCTTCCGCCCCAGGCAGGGCGGGAGGGGTCATTTGATGATTACCCACCCAAAAAAAGAAGGCTATTGCTTTTTTTCCAAAATCCACAAAGCGATTTCGACCCGAACCGTACTTACAAATAAATGCCTTAACCATCCCATCATTCCTTGTCACAAAACTATTCTTCCAAGCGAAGCCACAGCATTCGCAAGTATTTTCTCCATCTCTACGGTTAATATCTACTGTCAGCGTTGTGTGGACATTGACAAATATACCGTGGTATTGCATCGCCCACGCTGGACCAACTGCCAGCTGTACAACACAGTAGTGTGTTTTATAACATTCTCGGTACATTTATGAGTTCATACTTTGTGGACTTAGGCATTAAAGTTATGGAGAAAATAAGTGTTAGTTCTTTGTTGTAATAAGAAACTATATACGTAGTGTTACAAAAGTCCTAGAGAAAAACGACAAAGAAAAGTCTGGTATATCTGGTTGGCTGTCAAGAGACGACCAATAACGTGCCTAAAATGCTACATTGCAATGATGGCTTGCTAGTTTATTTTTTTACAGCAAATATTGACAAATCAGGGGACGTTGTAACCAACCCATCGCACTATTGTTGGATACTATCTCTTTTATAAACGATGCCTTAATCCCAGTGGTGGACTCATCATATTAATTATTTTATATTTATATTTGGTCCTACTAATCACAGCTAAAAAGCCATTTTCATTAAATATACTTACCTAAACAGAAACTAAAAACAGCTTACACCTCAAATAACTTCGAAATAAATAACATAATATCGTGGTCACATTAAGACTTCAACATTGAAGTCTGCACTGCAGACTTAGAACATAATTTCGTCGCTCCATGCAGCATTTTATTGCCACAAAACTTTATTACTGTAGCGAGCACGGACATAAATCAAAGCTTTAAAACGTTGGTACACTGAGTTAAAAAGTGAAAAGTTACCTACTGCATACCTATAGTTAAAATTAAAAAAAAAACAACATCTTGCTATTATTTACAATATTTGAAAAATAAAAAAACATAAGTACCTTTTATACCGAAACGTAAAATTAAAAAAAATCATTCAAAAATTTATCCACATCGCTGTCAACGGGAGTCGTGCCCAAAACGCTGGCTGCATTGCCGTGAAGGATGACAATGCTGATTTTTTGACCGAAATTTATGCCAGCATTTAGGCCACACGTGGAGTCGACTAAACGCTTAGGTATGTCGTCAGCCCCAATATTTCAACCACAAACAGTTCAAATTCCCTATTTAGGGAAGAAGGCAGACTTATACCTAGGTTCTTATTCTTCACTAGCTTCTGCCAGCGACTTCGTCCACGTGGAATAGTGGTGCTCCGCTCCTATTGGTCTTAGCGTGATGATATATATAGCCTATAGCCTTCCTCGATAAATGGACTATTTAACACTGAAAGAATTTTCCAAATCGGACCAGCGGTTCCTGAGATTAGCGCATTTAAACAAAATGACAACATTTCCCTTCACTGCTCTGCTCCTATTGATTGTAGCGTGATGAAAAGTATACTATAACCATCTCAGGAGTATGACAAATAATTGTACCAAGTTTCGTTAAAATCCGTCGAGTAGTTTTTGTTTCTATAGAGTTTATACAGACAGACAGACAGACAGACAGACAGACAGACAAAAATTTTACTGATTGCATTTTTGGCATCAGTATCGATCCCTAATCACCCCCTGATAGTTATTTTGGAAATATATTTCATGTACAGAATTGACCTCTCTACAGATTTATTATAAGTATAGATATAGATTGTCGTAGCTTCATGGCTGAGTGTGACCAAGAGTGGCGTTGTATATGGATACTGTGAATGTAGTTGAGGAGAAACTCCAAGATGATATCCATATCCACTTGTAGAATCATATTTCACTAGTGATATTAAAGAGTTAAGACCAACTGTGGCGAAGCTTCAGGTGAGGAAAGTTCTGAAAACCGTAATTATATAAATACTTTGCCTGCAGTTGAAATCGCACCCAGGCCATCAAGCTTAGCTGCTAGGCCATCAAAGACGATCATAAGTTGACAGAGCCAAGGTTTTACCTACCTCAGGCCCCTGATACCCCGCATCGCATCAACCTCACGGAGTTTTCTAAATTATAACTAACTAGCTGTTTCCCGCGGTTTTACCTTCGTCCCGAGGTAACTACTTCGCGCACCCGGGTAAAAAGTATCCTATATGTTAATCCAGGTTATAAACTATGTGTGTATCAAATTTCATTCAAATCCGTTCAGTAGTTTTTGCGTGAGAGAGTAGCAAACATATATCCGTACATCTTTACATCCATATTATTATATTCATATGAACTTTCGTGTTTATAATATTAGAAGGATAATAATTATCAAAAGTTCGTTCTAATTCCCTTTTTATCATCGAAAAAGAATTCCAACTAAGCTGCCATATTATTTAAATCTTCCTTTTATTTTTTAAGAATGAATACCAGTCTTGTAAGATGAAACTTTAAATTCTGTCTTTTAAGCTTTGCACATATTCTTTGTATTTTGCAAAGGGGATTAAATAAAATACCTTTTGAAGTTGTCTGTCAGTTTTCTTTCTGTATAATACATGTACTAGTGGTTTTACCCGCCCTTGTCCTCTGAATCACTAAGTCGCATCACCCGCCCGCGCTTACTTCGGTATTACAAGCTCTTTATAATTCTTTTTGCTCGTCTACTGAGGGTCATATATGTTGAACATTAGTCTGTTTGTTACGCTTTCACGGGAAAACGGGTGAACCGAATTAGATGAAATTTGGTATGGAGATAGATAGAATTTTAGGTAAGGACATGGGATAGTTTTCATGCGGGTACATTAAATAGTTTTCACGTTATGCGAGTGAAACCGCGGGAAAGAGGTAGTAACCTATAATCGTCTGGTTAAAGATTTTTTTTAATCCGACTGGTAAGTAATTCCGGAGATTAGGACGTACCTACAGTTTTTGAGGAGCTCGTGGCTAAGTAACAGCCGCACGGTTCGACCGATCAAAGGTTAAGCTGCGCTTGGCGCGGTCGGTCCGTGGATGGGTGACCGTCAATGGCATAGCGAGACTCCTCCGTGCCTCGGAAAGCACGTTAAGCTGTTGGTCCCGGCTGTCATTTGTACATCTTTGACAGTCGTTACGGGTAGTCAGAAGCCAGTAAGTCTGAGAACCAGTCCTACCAAGGGGTATCGTGTTACCCGGTAACTGAGTTGTGGAGGTCCGATAGGCAATCGCTCCATGTAAAAACACTAGTACTCAGCTGCATCTGGTTTAGACTGAAAGCCAGCCAAGCTAGGCAGATGATGATGAGGACGTACCTACAGACAAACAATTAACTCTTAAACTAGTTATTGCTCTTCTATTAGTATCAATTTATATGTTGTCTTTCTGTGACCTGTCTCCGTCTATTCCTTTCAAGACCTACCCTTTCCAGTTTCAAACTTCAATTTGTCGTTCATTGTTTTCGTCAAGCCGATCTAAACTTAGATCAATAGGTACGCCGCAAACTATTGTAAATTCTATATTTAGAATTCAAAGTTCTATTCTTTGTATTTATAGTTCTAGTAAATCTTAATTACGGCTTTACTGAGTCATCATCCAGTCGGCTTCCAGTCTCACTGGATGTAGCTGAGTACCAGTGTTTTATATGGAGCGACTGCCTCTCTGAACTTGACAACCCAGTTACCGGGTAACACGATATACCTTTAGTAAGATTGATTGTCAGACTTTCTGGCGTCTGACTACCCGTAACGACTGTCAAAGATCTACAAAAGACAGTGTGCTTTCCGAGGCAAGATATCACCCATCGACAGACCGACCACGCCATTTCTTAGTCACGAAATCCTTTACCACTTTATTGAGTACTAGCTTCTGCCCGCGACTTCCTCCATGGTAGATTGGTGCTGCGCTCCTATTGGTTTTAGCATGATGATATATAGCCTTCCTAAATAAATGGGTTATCGAACACTGAAAGAATTTTCCAAATCGTACCAGTAGTTCCTGAGATTAGGGCGTTCAAACAAACAAACTGTTCAGCTTTATTATATTAGTATAGATATAAGCGAAAAAAAAAGTTTTTACAATAAATACAACCGACGTCCAAAAATTCAAGAGTAATATAAAATATGTATAACAACTAGACCGACTTTAAAACGCGCTTTCCGAGGCACGTTGTTGATTTGTAAAGATACGATTCTTTATCGACCCATCCATGAACTAGCCGCGGCAAGCTACCACACCGAAAGTATAAGTCAGCATGGCAGTTACTTAATTACACAAAAAAACTTCTAGAAACAAACACAAATAACTTTTTACATAATACTCATTTCTATTTATATAAACAATGGTGATTCCGAACAATGGATTTAGGCCATACGATCGGAGTAATGGCCGTTACGCGGGTTATGTGATTAACGCCCGGTCAAGTCTGTTATTGATTCTGTTTTGTTTTCTGTGTTAATGGACTTGGAAAATAGGAAATTAATAGGACTTCATATGTTATTTTTAACCCCCGACGCAAAAAGAGGGGTGTTCCAAGTTTGACGTCGATGTCTGTCTATGTGTGTATCTGTCTGTGGTATCGTAGCTCTCAAACGGGTGGACCGATTTCGATGCGATTTTTTTTCCATTTGAAACAAAGTTTCCTTGCGTTGGATCTTAGCTATGTTTGGTTAATATCGGTTCAGCAGTGTAAGAGTATCAGCTCTTTTCCAAAATGATGTAAGTCATTTTTGTTGCGTAGGGGGTTTTTTTAATTTATTTTTTAGTTTAATGTGTTTTGGCTTGTTTAAAAGGAATATAACTTTTGTGCCTGTTTCACCTGAATCCTGAAACTCGAACTACAAGTGACCTCCCGACTTAATTAGGAGATGGCATCCTATGATGATGATGATATGTCCTTTCCCAGGGGTTACTGTACCAAGTTTCATCTCAATCGGTACAGCCGTTTTGCCGTGAAAGCGTAACAAACTTTCGAATTTGTTTTTCGGTGCCGCAGTGTTGATTCGTCTAGCCTGCCGAAGCTCCGGGGTATTCGAAAGAGTTACCGCGCCCCCGGAATATAAAGGGCTGAGGAAGGAACATGGATGGGTTTCAGTCAGTAAGAGTCTGACACCCCCTCCTTCATCCACATCATTTGATGATTTCCCATCCGAAAAAAAGGGTTGATGGGTCTAAATGCTTGTCTTATAAATAAAAAGCAAAGCAGATGATTAAATAGTCCCTTAACCCAAAAGACTTATTGTAGACATAAGAAACACAAGTGTTCACCTTTCTAAAAACATTATGTAAAAACCAAAAGCCTACAGCGGTTTCTTGCTAACTTTTTATAAAGTTTTTTTTTTTATTCTATAGATGTATATATTCAATCATTTTGAGCCTCAAAGCCGTGCACGAAGAATACTAATAAGGGCGCGTAGTAAACTCGTAACTTTATCGTATCGAAGGCAATTTGTTGTCGACTTTCGCAACTCTAAAAATAGATCTGCTGGCCACTTTTAGAAAGGAGCTGTGAGTAAAATACTTATTATTACTTAAAAAATCGTATCTGGTCTTTCTGATTATTTTTTAAACAAGGATAGTCGTAAATTACGAATACTCAATATTATGGGTTTTTATATATTATTAACCTGGGGGACCTACATCACGCAGCGGGATAAAAACTATCTTATGTCCTTTCAAAGGATCTATCTCCACAACAAATTTTATCCAAATAGGTTATATTGTTTTACCATGGAAGCGAGTTAATTTCAAAATCAAATATATGTGATATGAAATATAGTTACAATAAAACTAAATTATAACAGCTAAAAAAATGAAAACTAATAACTAATCAAGGGCGTCAGAAAAATCCTCCTCATCGCGGTCAACTGGGAGCGTACCCAAGAGGCTGGCTGCATTGCCAGGTTGGCAAAGTAATAGCCTTCCTTTGGTTACTTTTAGACGTATAATTATACACATATATACATATATTCTTTACACTAGCTTTCTGCCAGCGACCTCGCAGGCGTATGCAATACAAATTCAAAATAAAAATGACAGAGTTTCATACAAACTTTGCCCCCCTTTTTCACTCCCTTGGGGGTAACATTTCAGTAAAACCTTTCTTATCGGATGCCTACGTCATACAAAGAACACGCCCTCCAAGTGTCAGGTTCCTACGATCAGTGGTTTAGGCTGTGCGTTGATCCGTCAGTCATTCAAGACAAAGTATTTTATATGTATAAATAGATTATCGCTGTCCTCCGCTATACATACTAATTTCCTCCTTATAAGATTATTACCAAACAGCACAATACAATCAATACAATCAATTAATTTACATTCCATACGACAGGAATTTAGGGGAAACTCCAACACAAACAATTAATTATGAAAGGGACCATTGAGTTCAGGTAACCAAACTTCACTTCAGGATCTTAGACTATGATTAGAAATGTCATTAATTATACCTAATCACCATTGATCTTAATTAATTATCACGTGTAAGATTAAGCCATTCATTTGAAGTGGTTTAGAATGGCGGTTAAAGGTATTTAATTAAGGTACTAGATGTTTCTTATAGTTTAATTGCATCGTGAGGCACATTTCTTCTTTATCCAGTTTTCAGTCGGCCATGATGTTATAAAACAAATCTAAATATTGATTTTAAAATCATATAAAAAACGAAGATCGTCTCGTCATAAAATAAAACGTTTGAAATTCCATTTTCAAAATACAATAATACAAATTCGATGTTCAAGTTTGTTCGTTATTCAACAGAGTTCGGCGTTTATCGGGAGAGATCGGATGTAGTCGGCTACCAATCCGTCGGCGGATATTGAGTGAAACAGGAAAGGCGGCACCAATCCGGGGCTGTTGTTTGATTTCAAAGGCATTTTCCGATTGAAAACGAAGAATATTATGTTTGCTTTTGGAACTTCAAATGATTAATTTATTATTGAATTTTTCTCATTGGTCAAGTGTCAGCAAGCGCAAATGTTAAACATATGATGCGGGATTCTCAACTCAGGTCGAGCTAAGTATTATTCAATATTTTCATATGAATTTACGAGGGAATACCTGGCGAATTATTACTCGCTGTTTCCCATAGTTACACCTGCGTCCAAAGGTAAGTTCCTACTTCAAGCACCCGGATGAAAATTGGCCCATATCAGTCTCCAAAGTTCCATTTATCTGCATTCCAAATATCATGCAAAAAAAATCAGCCGTTTCACCGTGGAACAAGTAAAGTAAGAACAGTTCGCTCAGGATGCAGCGGCTTCGCCCGCGATATTTTAGCTAATGGATACAAAAACTATTAAAAATCTATTTAAAAAAACCGCATCAAAATCCGTTGCGTTTTAAAGATTTAAGCATACATAGGGATATAGGGACAGGGAAGCGACTTTGTTTTATACTATGTAGTGAAGCTCGATAAGTACTTTATTCACCATGGTACATGTTGCTTAACGTCGACGCTGCCGGGGTTGGCTACCAGTCTAACCAGATGCATCTGAACTCCAGTGTTTTACATGGAGCGACTGCCTATCTGACCTTCACAAGCCGGGTAACACGATACCCCTAAGCAAGACTGGTCGTCAAACTTTCTGGCTTGACTACCCGTAACGACTGCCAAAGATCTATAAATGATAGCCGGGACCAACAGCTTAACGTGCTTTCCGAGGCACCGAGGAGTCTTGGTATGTCATAGATGGTCATCCATCCACGGAGACATGAATCCAGTTAGGTTAATCTTTGATCGGTCGTGCGGCTGTTACTTAGCCACGAGCTCCTCTTTCTTCATAAACTCAATACATACATAATATAATATAGTACATATAGATATTTCGGGCTTGGAGCCGCGATAAAGCGAACAATGTAAATAATATCTTGGTCCTTTGAGGATGGTATTCAAAACCAATGGAGTATGCTCCCCAGAACACGAGCAGGGTTAATGAGCCTTGCACTTATATCGGAGAATATCGTACCTTTGTGTTTGAATAAAAAGTGTGATTTGAAGGGTTTTAATTAAGAATAGAATTCTTTTATAAATTACTAGCGTTTCCCTCGTGGTTTCTTCCTCCTGGATGTGCATTTTTAGAGTTCTGTAGTCGAAAAAATACCCTTATAGTTACGCCATGTATGTCTGTCTGTGTGTCCGCGGCATAGCTCAGAGGTTCTTAGTACCAGAAAGCTGAAATTTGGTATGGATGTGCATATTGATCACGCGGACAAAACGTTTTTTTTACGTAACCTATCGTGTGAGGTATCGTTAGAACTGTCAGATCAGATAGGTCTTCTGACAGACAAATAAGGTATCTGAGAGATAAATAAGGTGTCTGAGAGATAAATAAGGTGTCTGAGAGATAAATAAGGTGTCTGAGAGATAAATAAGGTGTCTGAGAGATAAATAAGGTGTCTGAGAGATAAATAAGGTGTCTGAGAGATACGATCTCCGGCCACCGTAGGGCGCGGCCTGCGGGCGACAGAGCAGGGGCATCTGTCGCCCGACCAGACACAGGCCTCGAGGCGGCGGCGTAGTGTTCCGCGCGCGCCTCACAAATGACGGATTTCCTGCGGCCGCTGGGTGACGGCCGCAGTGGGTGACGGGGCCCGCCTTTTCCATCTGGCGGGCCAATACCTGCCGGGGGCGCGGACGAATGCGCGAGCGATACCCGTACCCCCGGCACTGGGTTTCAAGAAAGGAACACCGTGGTGGTTTTAGCCGGTAAGAGTCCGGCACTGTTCCCGGCCGCCCCAATGGGCCGGGTTCGTCCATGAGGATTTCCCCACGTAAAAAAAAAAAAAAAAAAAAAAAAAAAAAAAAAAAAAAAAAAAAAAAAGGTGTCTGAGAGATAAATAAGGTGTCTGAGAGATAAATAAGGTGTCTGAGAGATGGGCACGCCGCAGTGGCGGCGGTAAGGCCCGTGATGAGGGAGTGGCTGGAGAGACGCCACGGCGCCCTCAGCTTCCGGCTGACGCAGGTGCTTACCGGACATGGGTGTTTCGGGAAGTACCTGTGTCGCATAGGCCGGGAGCCGACGCCCCAGTGTCACCACTGTGACAACTGCCGCGACGATACGGCGCGGCACACGTTGGAGGAGTGCCCTGCTTGGGCGGTGCAGCGCCGTGACTTGGTCGCGGCAGTCTTCGCTGCGGGCCATCTCTCGCTTCCGGCCGTCGTGTCAACTATGGTCGGGAGCGAGAGCGGGTGGGCTGCCGTCGCCTCCTTTTGCGAGGACGTCATGTCTGCAAAGGAGGCGGCGGAAAGGGAGAGAGAAGCTGTCACCTCTCTCCCGGCCCGCAGCAGACGAACGGGGCGTCGAAGGGTGGCGGACGATCTCCGGCCACCGTAGGGCGCGGCCTGCGGGCGACAGAGCAGGGGCATCTGTCGCCCGACCAGACACAGGCCTCGAGGCGGCGGCGTAGTGTTCCGCGCGCGCCTCACAATTGACGGATTTCCTGCGGCCGCTGGGTGACGGCCGCAGTGGGTGACGGGGCCCGCCTTTTCCATCTGGCGGGCCAATACCTGCCGGGGGCGCGGACGAATGCGCGAGCGATACCCGTACCCCCGGCACTGGGTTTCAAGAAAGGAACACCGTGGTGGTTTTAGCCGGTAAGAGTCCGGCACTGTTCCCGGCCGCCCCATTGGGCCGGGTTCGTCCATGAGGATTTCCCCACGTAAAAAAAAAAAAAAAAAAAAAAAAAGGTGTCTGAGAGATAAATAAGGTGTCTGAGAGATAAATAAGGTGTCTGAGAGATAAATAAGGTGTCTGAAGATCATTTTCCAATTTAGGGAGTAGTTTGCGAGATATCAATTTGCGGGATTTTGAGGAGGAGGAGGGTGGAGGTGAGAGCCACCCCCTCCCCTCTAACTTCTGAATCTAGCTGATCATAGCTTTGTGAAAAAAATCATCGACGTAGCATATATGTATAACGAAAAAACAGGCGTATTATATCCTATCCTAACTAATATTATAAATACGAAAGTTACTATCCGTCTGTTACGCTTGCAAAGTAAAAAGGCTGAACCAGTTTAAATGCAATTTGGTCAGCAGATAGATTGAAGCGGAAGGACATAGGACAGATTTTTATCTGAGAGTCTAGTTCCCCTGGATTCGAGAAAATCTGCAGAAAACAGATAGTATTATTATGTATTTCATTCTTAATTACATTTAAAATCTTACAAAAAAATCACAAAGACCCCAAAGTCAAAGCGAGCTCATTATTCACCAAAAAAACGAGCAACAAGTTAAAGCAATTAAATGTCTGTCTTTATAATTAATGGAGTAAGCTAGCTATCTCAGCTGCTAATTACACTTAAATTTATACAATACGAAGCGTCCAATTAATTTCATACCAGCTAGTACTAAACGTTAGACGAATTTACACAGTCAGAAGTTTTAATTATGTAGCAGGTGTGTCTTTTGAGAAGCGTCTAGTAAGCATTAAGCCGGAATAATTAACACGAATCAGAATTAAGTTTAACTAACTACGTAAAATACCGTAGTTTGTGCTTTACTTATGTGACTAGGACTCTCATATTTCATGACAAGTAAAAGTCAGTTAATTACCGTAGCGTTGAAGAACAGTTTTACGAATGCGGCAATGCAGCCAGCCTTTTGGGCACGATTCCCGTTGATAGCGATGTGGATGAATAATTTGATTTCTAACTACTTTTTAAATTAAGATTATTATTGTAAATACATATATGCATGTTATTCAAAATTATTTGTAGTTTTTTTTTTTTTTGTTTAAAAGAAAGAAAGAAACATAAGACAATCACAATCTATATATCTATATACTTATAATAAATCTGTAGAGAGGTCAATTCTGTACATGAAATATATTTCCAAAATAACTATCAGGGGGTAATTTGGGATCGATACTGATGCCAAAAATGCAATCAGTAAAATGTTTGTCTGTCTGTCTGTCGGTCTGTCTGTCTGTCTGTATAAACTCTATAGAAACAAAAACTACTCGACGGATTTTAACGAAACTTGGTACAATTATTTGTCATACTCCTGAGCTGGTTATAGTATACTTTTCATCACGCTACAATCAATAGGAACAGAGCAGTGAAGGGAAATTTTGTCATTTTGTTTAAACGCGCTAATCTCAGGAACCGCTGGTCCGATTTGAAAAATTCTTTCAGTGTTAGATAGTCCATTTATCGAGGAAGCCTATAGGTTATATATCATCACGCTAAGACCAATAGGAGCGGAGCACCACTATTCCACGCGGATGAAGTCGCTGGCAGAAGCTAGTGGGGAATAAAAAAAAAAACAAAAAAAAAATAATATTGTGTACACACACACAGTACACTTTAATGCGCCCACTTGGTGTCTAGCCAATTTTTCAATCACCCAGATTATTTGGGTTTTCTATGTATTTTTTCACTAGGTACATTATAATTAAAAAAAGCATTAGTGACCCCTGTGTATAAGGGTGGGGACAGAGAACGACTTACGAACTATAGGCCGATTTCAGTACTGAGTCCATTATCGAAGATTCTGGAAAAAATACTCAACAGCGCCTTGACCAAGTATCTCACCAAATTTAACATCATCTCAGGTAACCAGTATGGATTTAGACCGGGTATGTCAACTGAAGATGCTGTTACTAATCTCAGTGCGGCAATAGCTAATAAACTGGATACTGGCTACAAATGTTATGGTATATTTCTAGATATATCTAAAGCTTTTGATACGGTCTCTGTCCCAATCCTTTTATCAAAACTGGAGCATATTGGAGTTCGAGGTCAATCTTTAAACATTTTCAAAGACTATCTTAGAAATCGCAAACAGGCAGTCAAAATTGATACGGTCGTGAGTGAGGACGAACAGATTGAATATGGTGTTCCGCAAGGGAGTATTCTTGGCCCCACGCTGTTTATAATATACGTCAATGACTTGTGCAAGATGGCTCTTACTAATTGTGATATTTTTACTTATGCTGATGACACAGCCCTCTTAGTGTATGGAAAAAATTGGGTAGAAGCTAAGATACATGCCGAAAACAGTCTGAGAGATGTCATGTTATGGATGGCTACTAATCTGCTGACTCTTAATGTAGAAAAAACGAAATACATTAGATTTTATCTCCCAAACACGACAACACCATCAGTGGAAACTATGACACTTACTGCCCACAATTGTGCTAGATCGTCAATTGCTTGTTGTTGTATACCATTAACAAATGTTAGTAGTCTTAAGTATCTTGGCGTTTTAGTTGATGAACGATTGGACTGGCGCCCACAGGTAGAGACCCTTACAGGACGGGTCAGAAAATTGGTTTACGTGTTTAAGAATCTGCGTCATTCTGCTGATCAGTCGGTATTGTACACAGTCTATCTTGCACTATGCCAATCAATATTGGGTTATTGTATTCCGGCGTGGGGCGGGACTTACAAGACACTATTTTTGAAATTAGAGAGAGCGCAAAGGTATATACTCAAGGTCATACATTGTCGACCGCGTGACTATTCTACTATAGAACTGTATAAGGAGTGCAATGTATTAACAGTGCGACAGCTGTTTATCCTGCGTGTGATGCTCCGGCGACACTCACTGCTTCCCCTAGATAAGGAGGTTCTGAAGAAAAGAAGTGGTGCACTTGTTTGCCCTTCCGTGCGATGTAGGACAGCTTTCGCTCTGCGACAGTACAACGCATTGAGTTCCAGGCTTTACAATGAAATTAACAAAAGGATCTCATTATACAATCTAAATAAGCACAATTTTAAAAAGAAATTAACTGATTGGTTGAAGTCACTGAACTATGACGAGACAGAGAAAATTATTAATATTGTCAATTAAAATAAAACTTTATATTCTTATTTATTTTATTTTTTGTATTAAGTCACTTATTTTTTTTTTTTTAAATATTCAATAAGCTAATCAAATACACATCATTAGTTTGTCACTTTTGTAATAAAGCTAAAATTGTAAAATGAAATTATAAACCAATAAAATAGGACGGTGATAATATTTATGATAAATAGAACGGTGGACCGCCGACTACCCAAGATACGAGCATTGCTCAGTTTGGGAGTCGTTGACTCACTTCTTGGAAGCCTCTGTACAATCACCTTAGTTGATGTGAATGTTATTTGTAAATATGTTTTTTGTACTTTTTTGGAAGAATAAATTATTATTCCGTTTATTCATTTTTCACACATATTCATATTATTATTATTATTATTATTAAACTGAATAATTGTAGCTACCAATAATTTATAGGTACCTACTTAATGAAATCAATCACAAAAATATTTAAGTAGAAAAGCAATGATTGGTTTTAAAACTTTTTGAGTGGGGAATTATCGTAAAACTTTTTCCTGATCGTTAGCAATTTACAGAATAGCGCTTATCTGTTATAATCTTTGAAAGCGACAAGTTAATGACCTTGGGATGTGAAAATTTTGATGTCAAACTCTGCAAAATGAATCAGCTATTGATATCTCAGTAATAATGTTTTTAAATCCGCTTAATATTATAAATGTGTAGGTTTGTAGTTTTATCAAAATTAATTCAGCAGTTTTTGCGAGAAATAGTAACAAACATCAAGATATATCAATAGAGATGCAACCCCGAACATTACGCTGTCAGAAGAACGTAACCATTTTTTAGAATGCAGACGTAGCTTTGAAACTAGTAATCATTTTGATGTAAAATTATATATATCTATCTCTCTCACACTAACTGAAACGTAATGTTCATGACATCTGTATGATAAGGATGGCATTTACTACAAATTTGCCCATACATTTACTACAAATTTGCCCATATTATTGTTAAAATCGTCCTGCTGTCACTCTGATAGATTCAAGCGGGCTACCAAGTGACAGGTTGTGACCAGTCGTGAATTATGACTGGTCACAACCTTTATGGCACGCATTTTGCTTGGTGATTGCACATCTAGTTACTTTAGTAACATATATATCTATGGAAACAAACACATATATACATCCTTACGAACTTCCTCAATCTATATATATATATAAAATGCTTTATGCTGAATGACTGACGGATCAACGCACAGTCTAAACCGCTGATCGTAGAGACCTGAAGCTTGGAGGATTTTTTCTTTGTATGACGTAGGCATCCGATAAGAAAGGATTTTCCGAAAGATTGTTTGCCCTTAAGGGGGTGAAAAAGAAGGGCAAAGTTTTTATGAAACTCTGTCATTTTGAATTCGCGGGCGAAGCCGCTGGCGGAAAGCTAGTTTTTATAATAAAATTGGGATTAAAATTTACTTAGCTAAATGTTACAAGAAAAATAGACAAATTCTCTCTCAAAAACTGAGAAATGCTTCGTTCGACTCGTTTCCGATCGATCGACTTGTGAGCCGTGACGGTGATCGGCTTGACGCTCGCTTATGTACCCTCTTCACTACTCGCTAGTCCTTTGTGTATGAACTGCAAAATGCACTCTTTTAATATTTCACTTCAGTTGTGCGTCACGTGACATGTCAATTTTAAATCCGACCCAAAACGATAGAACATAATAGTTTCCCTTCGTCTGTTTGTGTGTCCGTGTATCACAGCTGATTATTGCAGGAACTACTAATGCTATCGACTTCAAATTTGGAACGGTTATAAAGAATGATTTTCCATTCATATTACGAATGAAAAATCTTAAATATTGATTATAATATTGCATTTATGGAATAAGCGGGGGAAGGGGTGGTTTTGAATTTCGAAGTATAACTAGTTGGTCATGTAGGGTATTTTTATAGACTCTAACATATTTTTTTGTTTTCTTTTTAATTTAATATTTGTACTACAATTTACATGAAACAGAGTACCGAAATAAAACATCATCAGCGCGTACCGTCACTTACACACCAGCGAGTCCAATATAAACGTTAGGTCGCTTCACCGTGAACATTCCGTCGAGCAAACAGGGTGAGCGCACCGGTAGTCGGCCCACTCGATTGTAAATAAAGGGTTGTGCTTTGCTTTTGGGAGGAAAAAGGGATTTTTATGCTATTCTGTGTAATAATGCGAAAAAGAGCGTTTTCTTTTTAAAAGGAGATGTAGGATTTTCTTATGATTTTCAACGCCTTTATTATTATAATTGGCAACAATTAATATGGTAAATGGATTAAAATCCTTATGAAAATTAACCACTGTCTACAAAAAAGGGACTGTGAGGCCGACGGTGATACCTGTATCTTTTCCGGGGGACTCATAGATTATGCAAAATTTTAACGAGGCCCAATCAAAATTCTAGAAAAAAGTGGTCGCAATTCGACCAAATTTTATTTTTTTAATTACCTCTCTGCACTTCTTCTTCATATAAAATTTTATTATGCCATAACTACTAAACGTAGGTACTCTTTCTTGGGCGCATTATTCTTAAACGGGGATCGAAATGTTTTCGCTTCACCAATTAATATAGATTAAGATAACTAACCAAAAGCTCATTTTTCATTCTGTTATTAGTTAAAACAAAGCTAAAATTTATGGCATGGTATTTTCCTTTCTGTGAATACGGGAAAAAGGCAGAAAAAAATATATTCTGTGTAATAAAATAATTATTTACATCATTAATCTTTCAAAAACCTTCTTCAGCTTTAACCCAAACCTCTTAAATTATCAGACCAAGATATTTCCATTTACAACACACCTTAATTACTGCTAACTTAATGACAGAATAATTAAACCGCATTTCGGACAACCCTACGGTCAAACTAGGTTGGATACTCGAGTAGTTTGCTCTTTAGTGACAGCCCTGTAGACATAGCGAGAGTAAAGTGGGCGTACGTGAATTTCATCAATGTCACTCGTACGAAATGGTAGGAAAAATATTTATACGTCCGTTTTCAACGTATCGTATCGTATCGTAGAACAGTTTTACGTAAAATTTAACAATAGTTTAGGAGTTAACTTGTATTTTACTTGTTAATTGCTGAAAAAATATATAATATATTGCTGAATTTAAATAGTAATTTAATTGTTTCATTGTTTTTTATTTATTAAAATTATAATTAATTTTCTCAGAGATAACCTGTATTGTGAAAAGACTATTGTAAACATTTCCTTTGAAAACGAGTGTCTATGGAGTTTCGTGCCGGTTCTTCTCAGTAAAACCCACTCCTTGGAACCGTGCAACTAGCTTGACATTTCATAAGTGCCTGCAAAGACCTGTTTGAAATAAAAACATTTGAGTTTTGAATTAAATAACCCTGTCAAAATTTTGGGAAAAAATTTAGTGATGTTATCTATATCAAAGCCTTTTAAAATATACAAATATCATAGAAACACATAATTAATTTAATTTATCTTCTACACATATAAAATACTTTGTCCTGATCGACTGACTGACGGATCAACGCACAGCCTAAACTGCTGATCCTACGCTCAGGTCTCTACAGACCTGAACCTTGGAGGGTGTATTTTTTGTATGACGTAGGCGTCCGATAAGAAAGATTTTTCCAAAGGGGCAAAGTTTGTATGAAACTCTGATATTTTTAATTTGAATTCGTAGCCCCCAAGGGCGAAGCAGCTGGCGGAAAGCTATTTATAGGTTCTTTAAAAAAACCTTCTACAAGAGATCAGCAATATCAATGTGACAATATAATCCACACGAGATAATCCCCTCCTCAACCTACATCAATACAAACTTTCAATATCACCGACTGTTCCAACAAACTAGTATTTATCGGAACAGGTATTCTATCAGCTAAGTACAACTAGTCCCGCTTGGAACAACTGTGACGAGTTAATAAAGAACAGGTTCCGTTTTGCAAACATATCAGTGTATTCAAGGTTTTATATTATACCTATAATTTATAAGCCATTTTAGATTAAACGTCGTAGCAGGTAATATCGTTCATTCTGTAAACCGATATAAATTGACACTACACCTACTCAACACCTGCTTTTGCTGCGAAGTCATCATCGACCTAGCCTTTTTCCAAATATCTTGGGGTCGTAAGAGTGGTAACATAGGGCGATTCCCCATTTAACCTCCACAACCCAGTTACCAGGTAACATGATACCCCTTGGTAAGATTTTATGTAATATTATTTGGTTTCTGACTACCCGAAACGACTATCATAGATTTCTCTGTTACGAACTCTGTTTTACGCTTTCCCGGCAAAACGGCTGAACCGATTGAGATGAAGTTTGGTATGGAGGTAGAACCCTAAGGCCTTCCTTACCCTAGACCCTAGGTCCTTACCTAGGGTAGTTTTTATCTAGGTGCGAGAAGTAGCTCCCCCAGGATGCCGGGACAGCTTGTATTCGATAAAAGTTACTTTGATAAACATATCGGACTTTCTGATATAAACGATTTTTTTTTAATCATGTTTCTTAGGAACTTTGTAGTTAGCTAGTTTGGTTTTCATTGAAAATGCTCGGAAACTTTTGCGGCCTTAACTCAATTTAAACTTTTCCTTTAAGTTGTTATAAGAGTTGGCCAATGAATAATATGGCTTGAAAATTCAGATTTTAAGTTGAATATACAAGATACCTACTTAATCTATACCTATAAAATGCTTCGTCCTGAATGACTGACGGATCAACGCACAGCCTAATTCGCTAATTATAGAGACCTGAAACTTGGAGGGTGTGTTCTATGTATAACGTAGACATCCGATAAGAAAGGATTTTTCGAAATTCTACCCTTAAGGGGGTGAAAGACGGGGGCAAAGTTTGTATGAAACTCCGTCATTTTTAATTTGATTTTGTATAGCTGGCGGAAAGCTAGTACTGTAAATTAATTAATTTTATTTCAATTAGTATAAACCCACTTGTGAGCAAATGGTAGTTTTATTCTTCCACAATTTCTCTGTACTGTCTTTTCTGATATCTTTCTATTCTCAAGAATACTACTACTTCATAGCCTAGTTGATCTAGTGGATACAAGGGCAACTTTTGAGCATGAGGTCCACAGTCCGACACCCGTGCGTGATACATGCAAGATGTAAAAAAGGCTCGCATGCTTATTCCATGGGGCTAGGACTTTGACTTCAATTTATATTCAAAAGTAATAACATATTCAATGTATAGATTTTCCTTCGTTACAATTTTATTATATAGTCTGTACCTACTAATCGGTTTTACGAAAAATGTAAACTAAGTCTTAAGCTATTTTGTTCTAATTCTGCTACATAAATGGCATACATAATGGCGTGAGAATGGCGCATTTATGTCAATTTCATGCTCTAAACATCATCATCATTTAATGCTATTTTATCTATGTGGGAAAATATGAGCAAAATAGGTTATGATTTTGATTACATTTTACGTAAAATCAATTTTATTGGTACAGTTTATAATATTATGTATAAAAATAGATATACGAGCAAGCTGTAAGTAGGTACAATTCTGCCTAACCCTTCAGGGAAAAATGCGTGATATTGTGTAAGTTCTAATTATCAAACAATCCGTTCTTCTGCAGGATGTGGTCCCTATGGCGCGCGTGGAGCGTGCTGGCGTGCGCATACGCAGTGGCGGCGCAGCGCCTGGACCAGGACGCCATCTTGTCGCCGCGGCCCGCCCGGGTCAGGGACCGCGAGCTTGCTAAGGCGGATGAACCGACCTGCGACCAGCTAAAGGCTATGTGGAGGTACGTTATATTACTTAGGATATATGTATATCTTAGACGTCACTGACTAACGGTGAAGGAAAACATCGTGAGGAAACCTGGACCTAAAAAGTCTGAAATCGCCAATCCGTCTTGAGCAAGCGTCGTGATCAATACTCATGCCTTCTCTGTGTGCGAAGAGGCCTGTGCCCAGCAGTACACGCCAGATTCACTTGAAAAATGTCCACAACACGACATCAAAATATGAATAATATTTAATCGTTTATATCAAAGAGGCCTATAAATACTTTACCGGTAACAATAGATCGATAAATTCCGGGCGATCCCAACACAAATATTTGTGACAAACATTATTTTAGACTCGCCAACCTTACTCCGAACCCACACACAAGAGAAACAAGAACAAAACCACTAAATATTTGAAGCGATATCAGTCCTTGTGAATTTTTCACAAGTTACGTGAACGTTCCAAAGTGCCGACAATAGGCCACCGGTATGCCGCATAAAATATCATCCCACTTTCCATTTACATAATTGCCATTTCTCCCCCCGGCCGGAATTCAAATGGCCGATATCGGCCGCCTCTCCCCTCCAGTCAGATTCAACAGATAAATTGATACTTTGATAGTAATTGTATTGTATAGACCTGGCGAACTTGATTTAATTTGCGAAGTTATTGGATAATATTAAATGTCGCTTTGACGAATATTGTGCGTCTAACAAGATTTTGAAGGCCTTACGTAAGGCTGTTATTCTTTGTGTACTTTTTTCTTTCGAAAAATAAACAATGAGAGAACTCATTAAGCAGTTTAATGTATAATTTTCTTTAAATAGCAGTATCAGTATTATTTTATCGTTACCGAGTTATTTTAAACAATGTTATGCATGGAGTTTTCTGCCCGTCATCTCAACAGGAGGCAATATTTCTTCAAAAATACAATGACAACTTTCATGAGACCCCGAAGGTCTATTCATTTTTTTTCTACTTGAAGCGCATAAACGGTTGATCCAATTTCCATAATGTGCATACCTAGACCTACTCTATGATAACATAGGTATAGGATAATATATATAAAAGACTAGCTGCCCGCCAGTGGTTTCGCCCGCGTGGGCTATACGAATTCAAATAAAAAATGACAGAGTTTCATACAAACTTTGGCCCCCTTTTATCACCCCCTTGGAGGTAGAATTTTGGAAAATCCTTTCTTGTCGGATGCCTACGTCATACAAAGAACGCACCCTCCAAGTTTCAGGTCTCTACGATCAGCGATTTAGTCTGTGCGTTGATCCGTCAGTCATTCACATAGAGAAATTATCCACTAGAGAGCTTATAGGCCGATTTCTTCTAAGAACACAACTCACCACTGCGGGCCGGGGGACGAGGAAAAATGCGCGGCTGCAATTGGTCGGTTCAAGGTCAAACTGCGTAGACGCCTACCGTTAGGGCTGCTGTGCTTGATTAAGGGAAAATAGACGATATCGATAAAATGGATTTTAACATTAAGAAAAATACTCAATTAAAATCTTATCAAATAGTATTTAATCAATGAATGTATATATTGTAAATAATTTAAAACCAACCTGTAATAAACAAACAAAAAAAAAATCAATTACAAAAAAAAAAATATCCTGTTATTATTGATTTTTAAAATGAATTAATTTGGTACATAATATGTTTTCCGAATTAAAGTTTTAGGGTCCTGATTGTTTTTTGTATGATATGATGTATGATAAACGAGCATCTACATATTTCTGAATTATGCATCTTGCTAATTCAATTAATTGATTTGTTGATTCTATTTCAAATTGATGAAAATCAATATCCGGGAATAAATTATACCCGATCAATTATTTTAAAACCGATCTAATAAAATAATCGGTATTATCTATTAGTAGTATCTATTCACTTTTATTTAAGTTCCGGAATCTTCGGAAATCTAAAATGAAAACATGTACATCGGAACAGGAAGGTTCCGATGCAGATATTGGCGAGGGAGAGCCGACTTCTTATATTTTTATAAGAAAATATTGACATACAACAAGTTTATAAATAACAATTCAACGTAATTAAAGTAAATTAACAATTATCAAAATTAACACTATACAAGAGTTGTGAACGGTGCGCTTGCTAGAGTCGCAATACCTCTTGTCGGTCGCTGCGTTGTTATAAAATCCGCTCCCCTCCACAACTCGCCTGATTCATTGAGTGGTAGCGTTTATGCACTTTTTTATCAATGTATTTTGCTTACGCCGACTAAGTTAAAAGTAAACAGTTTTTTTTATTACAAAGACTAATTATAAAAATATAAAAATATATTAATTTTAATTTTATTATTATCGATATTGACTTCAGCCATTAAAGGTAACAGCACAGATTTTTACGATAAAAATACAAAGGGATAGAAAGAGATACAAGCATTAGAATTGTCTAGTGAAAGAACGAGACTTTTCCAAAAGACATCAACGTGCGGCTCAACCGTGTGCTTCGATCACACAACGACCATTTTAACAAGACCCCCGCGGTGGCTCATAATCAGATTATATAATAAAAATATTTCTTACTGTTTACTTACCGATGAAAAGTTATGCCATCCTTTTTGTAATTAGATATCTTGGAATGTTTCCCACACCATTTCACCGCGCATGAAGGCATTTTAATGCTTTATAATTGCATAAAATGTGATTTTTTTTTTATTAATTTAGCGTGCTTACCGGTCTAATCCTGGTACACAACTAAAGTGGTTACTAGTAGTGTACTCTCTGCATAGGCGACAAATCGCTAATAGTTTTCGTGCATCGGGGCACTGTATGCGCAGTCAAGTGGTTATATAGTCTTTGGTCATTCAGGACAAAGCATTTTATATGTAGAAATAACATAGAATTTCTTTAATAAATCACCAGATTCAATATAGTTAAAAAAATACTGCATCCGAGTCTATTGTTCTTTAATAAACCCGAAGCATTTTATCGTGAAAAAGCTCGAATTTCAAGTCTGTATTTGGAATAGTGCCCAAAAATGGCACTAAGTCATTGCCAAACATTTTTCTGTCGGTAAACGGTTAGGAGTGTATGAAAGTGCAATTTTGCCTTGCAAATGACGTCACAATCTATTTTGTATTGGGTAATAATGATACACTTAGTGGCAGTGGAATCGGGTCAGTTGCATAAAAAAAATCTACGACATTCTGACAGAGTATAAGTGAATGTGTTACCTAATCTAGATATGCCAATACATTTATAAGCAACTATACAAAACATTATACTAACACATGCTCAAACTACAAAAAAAACTGAGAGCGGTTTAAAAAAGTATGTCTTATGAAAGAGAGCTGTCTAGAAACACCTAACTATAAAAGAAACAACTCCCTACTGTTGTACAGTCTATTCACTATCTGTATAGTCGTCCTATATTATATACCAGACAAGAAATTCAGGCTTCCTAAGTACCCAAATTCCTAAAAGACCCGATTTTATCTTAAAGCTGACCGTACGTCCAAACATAACAAAAAAATATTCTTTCCACATTTTTGCACAAATTAATATGCCATTCTTTGTGGGTAGTTACAAAAATGCCAGCTGTCTGTCATGGCCGCCGGCTGTCAGATCCACGTTTGCCCTCCTACGCATCACCCGTCTCCGTGATATGCATTAGAGATAGAACACTAACCTGCGGCTGACCCTTGTGCGTCGATTTAATTAATGAAAACTAGTGACTTGCCTTCGTCTTATCGAGTGAGCTACAGGTTTTAATCTAACCAACCCAACCAATACCAACCGTAACTGAAATAGTTGGCATTTTTACATATCACGTATGTAATTAATTTTTTATTGTGCTTTGCTAGAAATGTTAAGGGAGATATAACTCTCAATTGCTGCTGAAAATAGTATTTTTTTCGTATTTAAAAGCAAAAACTAGTTACTGATTGTAAATAAATGTAAATTACAAAGATTTTAATTAAAAAAAAAAAAATTCATACCAAACAAAAGTTTTGTTTACAAAGCCATGAATAGACTTCATTCAAATAATATGAAAAATATCAATAGTAATACAGTATTTTCGTATAAAATACTTACAGAAATGCTACGTACTTTGCTTACAGAATTCCCTAAATAGGTTTTAACAAGTTTTTACCTCTTTACAAATATACATTTATAGAAAACAGAAGACACGATTGCTTATCAGCACTACCGCCGCGGCCGCCACCTTTGACTCTAAACAATGAACTCTTAGAAATCAAAAGTCTAACAGAAATAACTTACGTCAAACCATCAATATAAATAGCTACAATTAAATGCTATTGTTCTATTATTAGTTAAACTTAAGTCAGATTTTGACCCCGTCCAATACTAAATGTCATTATAAATCTAAAACACGGTCTATTTTTAGCTACATTAAAATGTTTAGCTACATTAAATACTGAAAACTCGCTGTTATTAACAGACTTCATCAAAAAAGCTTTTTAAATATAATTTACTTTGCTTTGAAAATACTTAAAAGAGAAAAAGAAATTTAGTTTCTGGTGAAACATCGCTCTAGAAGTCGGTGGCAAAAATAAACACTAGAATAACTTAGTGACAAGACACAGACTTCTAGAGCGATGTTTCAGCAGAAACTAAATTTTGTGTTTTTGAAGTCGGTCTATTATTTATAAAAAGTTTTTTTTTCCTGTAACAAAATGCTCCATCTCCAAAGTAGGTACAGTGTATTTACATTTAATTAATCTTGTCGCAATACGTATTTGCCCAAGTACTTCCGGACGGCGCCGCCTTTGTGTTCCCTCTCGTTTTTATACCTACACGTTAGACGCGTACGAGCGAGAGAAGCAAACGCCAGCGCAACCTGCGCGCGCAACAGACGCCCGCGCGCCATCGGCCTTACCTGCGCGCGCATCTGACGCCCGCGCGCCTTCGGCGCGCCGGCCGCTCGGCAGTCGACGCAGGAGCCGCGTACGAGAAGCACATTGATTTGTTATATTCTCTCGTTCCGCCGCGCGCGCTCTTATATTCACGCATCGCGTCGTACTCTATCTCTCATACTCTTGTTTTAGTCCTAGTGTTTTGTGTTTTTGTTTACCCTTTTACTTTTACTTTACCTGTTTTCGTGGAATATACTTTTATCGGTCACACGAGTGTTTTATTCGAGTACTTACCTAGTTCGAACAGTAACCCACACCATCTCCGATAATCTTTTATTTTTTAAGGTTTTGGAGATATTATTATTTTTCTAACTGACCTGAATTCTTTGTCCCCGAATGTAGACATCGAGGAAAGTAAAGATCAACTTTATTACTTCACTTATATATTTCTGGAAAAATAAATTAAATATTATCTTATTTTCCTTTTGACTTGGTTTTACGGAAACCTTTTTTATTTCCTAATTAAAGAGTTAAGTGGTATTTACATTTAGGAAAAATGTTACCCTTGATTCTACTTCATTAAACTGCAAAATAAAATAACTTGATTACCTAGTTAGGTTTTATACGAAAACTAAGTATAGAGTGGGCCTAGCATGAACGCACTATAATGTAATCGTAACGTGAATCATAAATACCATCGTACCAAAGCAAAATATATGTTTAAATTGCATAAATAACAATTTGTAGCATCCAAAGATATGATTAAAGTCTTCAATTTAAATAAATAGAACGTAAGAAGCGAGTATATTCCATTTTAAATATCACTTTCGAACGCATATTTTTTTTTTAAAGTTATTCGTGCTTGGCCCGAAGAACTCTCATACGTGACAAGCCGCCAATCTGCCCTGAGCAAGCGTGGTATCCTATCTATACGTATATAAAATGCTTTGTCCTGAATGACTGACGGATCAACTCATAGCCTAAACCGCTGGTCGTAGAGACCTGAAACTTGTTCTTTGTATGACATAGGCATCTGATAAGAAAGGATTTCCCCAAATTCTATCCCTAAGGATCATAAAGGGAGGCATCTATCATTTTTAATTTGAATTCGTATGTAATCGTACGTCGTCAACGCGGGCGAAGCCGTTGGCGGAAAGCTAGTCTATACTTATAATAAATCTGTAGAGAGGTCAATTCTGTACATGAAATATATTTCTAAAATAACTATCAGGGGGTGATTAGGGATCGATACTGATGCCGAAAATGCAATCAGTAAAAATTTTGTCTGTCTGCCTGTCTGTCTGTCTGTGTAAACTCTATAGAAACAAAAACTACTCGACGGATTTTAACGAAACTTGGTACAATTATTTGTCATACTCCTGAGCTAGTTATAGTATACTTTTCATCATGCTACAATCAATAGGAGCAGAGCAGTGAAGGGAAATCTTGTCATTTTGTTTAAAGGCGCTAATCTCAGGAACCGCTGGTCCGATTTGAAAAATTATTTCAGTGTTAGATAGTCCATTTATCGAGGAAGGCTATAGGCTATATATCATCACGCTAAAACCAATAGGGTGCTCCACCACTATTCCACGCGGACGAAGTCGCTGGCACAAGCTAGTCTTTAATAAAACATCAAAACCGATATCAAAAATGATATACATAAGCTGTTTCACGAAGGTTGAATGCACCAAAAAACGTCCACTGGTCGGAAATAATAGGATTTTATGCTCCAATCGCGCATACGTGGTTGAGTTGTAAAGGGCTTATCGCCCACTAAACCGTTTACAGAGAAAAAGGGTAGGTACTTACCTAATGAGTTTATATTTAGATATTAATTTGTTAAAAGGAATTAGGATACAGTTAATTCTGAAATTTTATGAATCAAGTAATTAAATTGAATTCAATTAATTGTAGTTAGTAAATGAAATGCCAAATGATTTGCATTTAGCATTTAATGTGATATGAATTGAAAGGTTTTGTTATATACTGGTTCTGTATAATCGGACCATATATACATTTATTGTATGCATACATTTTACATAGATACTATTTAATTTTTTTCTAGTGAGCATCAAGCAATTGAATGGCTATTAATAATCTTCTATACATATAAAATGCTTTGTCCTGAATGACTGACGGCTCAACGCACAGCCTAAACCGCTGGTCGTAGATACCTGAAACTTGAAGGGTGTGTTCTTTGTATGACATAGGCATCCGATAAGAAAGTATTTTTGAAATTCTAAGGGGGTGAAAAAGGGGGCAAAGTTTGTAATTTTTAATTTGAATTTGTATAGCCCACGTGGGAAAAGCAGCTAGTCTATAATATGGATCTAAAGCGTTTTGCATAGAAACATAAACTGAGTTATTTTTCATTTTAATTGACTAGCTGTTTCATGCGGTTTCACTTGCGTACTTACGTACCTACTTGGCACACCCAGATGAAAAGTATTATATGTGTTAATCCAGGTTACAAACTATGTGTGTACCAAATTTTATCCAAATTCAGTCAGTAGTTTTTGCGTGAAAGAGTAACAAACATACATAGGCATATACATCCTCACAAGCTTGCGCAATTTATAATATTACAAGATTATTTAATAAAGCTTAAAATAAGTAAGGCTAAATAATTATAATTTTTATTCCTATTCTAAAATTTAAATTATTCTAAAAATTTAAAATATTCTAAAAATTTAAAATATTTTTTTTTGTATAAAATAAATTATAAATATTTTTAGAATTTGTTTTCTTAATTTTTCCTACTGTAAATTATGTAAATGCTCTGATTGAATAAATTAACTATAACATAATGTTAATTTGTACTTCGAATATTACCTTGAATACTGCCTAATAAAACAAGGCAAAAACACTAACATTATGTCTATAAAATAACTAACCATAATTCTACACACAATTTAGCATCTAACAACTTTTACACTAACAATATTATTTCAATTTTTCTCACACACTAATAACATCATCCCATACAATTTCCCACTCTCTCCCGTTTAACTCAATTATGTTGATACTAATAGCCATATTGTCCTCAGATTTTCGAAGCGACAAGCGCGAGCGCCGGAGATAATGAACGAAGTTAGCACATACCGCGACCCGCTTATGTACAATGAGTGGCCGGTATATACCACGATACCTCGAGCTGCACCCAGGTAAATATCTTCTTATCTTCTACTAGCTTCTGCCAGCGACTTCGTCCGCGTGGAATAGTGGTGCTCCGCTCCTATTGATTGTAGCGTGATGAAAAGTACACTATAACCAGCTCAGGAGTATGAAAAATAATTGTACCAAGTTTCGTTAAAATCCGTCGAGTAGTTTTTGTTTCTATAGAGTTTATACAGACAGACAGACAGACAGACGGAGAGACAGGCAGACAAAAAATTTACTGATTGCATTTTTGGCATCAGTATCGATCCCTAATCACCCCCTGATAGTTATTTTGGAAATATATTTCATGTACAGAATTGACGTCTCTACAGATTTATTATAAGTATAGATAGATACCTAGATAGAAGATAGAAGAAGAAGATAAGATAAAGCTGAAGAGTTTCTTTGTTTGAACGCGCTAATCTCAGGACCTACTGGAACGATTTGAAGAAAATTGAAGAGATTTGATGATGAAATTATTTCAGTGTTAGATAGCCCATTTATTGACGAAGGCTATAGGCTATATATCATCACGCTAAAACCAATAGGAGCGGAGCACCACTATTCCACGCGGACGAAGTCGCGGGCAGAAGCTAGTATAATATATTTAGAGACATCGAGATATATCAATAGAGATGCAATCCCGAACATTATGCGGACACAAAAACGTAACCATTTCTTTTAGAATGCAGACGTAGCTTTGAAACTAGTAATCATTTTGATGTAAAATTATATCTATCTCTCTCACCATGGCTGATACATAATGTTCATGACATCTGTATGTTAAGGATGGCAAAAATACTCCCAGGAAAAATACGGTGTGGCGTACCACATAAAAATAGCATGAATTATGTCTGTGGGCTCAACCTTTATGGCTCTCATTGTGTTCGGTGATTGCAGATCTAGTTACTCTAGTAACATATATATCTATGTTTAGAAATCAGAAGCAGACTCATCATCTGCCTAGCCTTTTCCGAACTTCATTCGGGCATCTGCCTATCTGACCTTTACAACCCAGTTACCAGATAACACGATACTCCTTGATAAAACTGATTCTCAGACTTGCTTGTATTATATTACCTGTTTTCCTTCACTTCACACACCCTTGTAAAAAGCATAGTCTATAACCATCTCCAAGGCCATATAATATGTCCATACCAAATTTCATCGAAATCGGTTTAGCCGTTTTACCATGAAAGCGAAACAAACAAACTCACATTCATAATATTAGTTAGGATAACGCTGGCCAATATTGGTTTTGAAAATGGAAAATATTTCTACCGTGAGTTTGTTTGTTTATACGAAGCTGGGACAACAACGTGTGATTTTACCCCACTTTTTAACGGAAAAAGCAAAACAATACGCTTGACTTGTTGACATCTTATTTATAAGGAAGCTTTAAATATAGAAACTTTATTAGAATCATTCGTTTTTTGACGAAGTATTTCCTTTGTCAAAAGGTGTGAATTACGGAAATACAAAGGCGATGGAAGTAGGCATTATGTTTACATTTTCCTTTCTTTAAATACATAAACTCGTATTTAAGAACAGTACTATGCTATGTACGGAAATTCTCATAGTGTTTGTAGTGGCCAGCCACTTAGTAAGCGTATCATATAGTCTTTACAATTGATTTTACGAAAAAACTGAAAAGTAAAAAATAATTTTTATTTAAACGCTTTACGACCAAAACATCGCTTTCGAAGTCGGTGTCTTGTAAGTTACTATTGTTAGTATTTCGCCACCGACTTCGAAAGCGATGTTTTGGTCGTAAAGCGTTTAAATAAAAATTATTTTTTACTTTTAAGTTTTTTTTTTGGAAGTCGGTTTTAATTTTTTTGTAAAAAGCTTTTTTTATTTTTTCGCTTTTCAGTGTCTCGGTCTTGCTATCTTAACAAAATAAACACACCACTTTTTAGGGTTCCGTAGCCAAATGGCAAAAACGGAACCCTTATAGATTCGTCATGTCTGTCTGTCTGTCTGTCTGTCCGTCCGTATGTCACAGCCATTTTTTTCCGGAACTATAAGAACTATACTGTTGAAATTTGGTAAGTAGATGTATTCTGTAAACCGCTTTAAGATTTTGACACATAAATAGAAAAAAAGCAATAAATTTTGGGGGTCCCCATACTTAGAACTGAAACTCAAATTTTTTTTTTCATCAAACCCATACGTGTGGGGTATCTATGGATAGGTCTTGAAAAATGATATTGAGGTTTCTAATATCATTTTTTTCTAAACTGAATAGTTTGCGCGAGAGGCACTTCCAAAGTGGTAAAATGTGTGTCCCCCCCTGTAACTTCTAAAATAAGAGAATGATAAATCTAAAAAAAATATATGATGTAGATTACCATGCAAACTTTCATTGAAAATTGGTTTGAACGAGATCTAGCGGGTAGTTTTTAAGTAATCAGCAATTTTTCTTGACAAACAAACTTAATTATGCGGTCGGAAAAAAACAAGATAATTGCGACTTTATTGCGTATTTTTTCTTTCCAATGGTCGGAACCCTCGGTGCGCGAGTCCGACTCGCACTTGGCCGGTTTTTAGGTTGTATTAAGCGAAATAACCAAATCATCTAAGTATTTGGCATATCAGCAAGTAGAGATAAATCGTTATTTTTGATATATTTATAAAACGGCTGAACCGGTAGTGATAAAATTTAAATGGGACCACACGGGAAGCACCAGCTTTCAAATAAAAAAAGAATCATGAAAATCGGTTCACCCAGTCGCAAGTTATGAGGTAACAAACATAAAAAAAAAAAAAAAAAAAAAAAAAAAAAAATACAGTCGAATTGATAACCTCCTCCTTTTTTTGAAGTCGGTTAAAAATATAAACAAAATCATAACTTACTTTGTTTTAATTTTCCCACATATATAAATAAAATGGCATAAATGCTTCCAATAATCCTTTCGCAATTTCGTTAATTTCTGTGGCAGAGTTAGAACAAAATAGGTTACGACTTTGTTTAAATTTGTCGTAAAATCAATCGGTACAGGCTATAGAACGAACGCATTATGTAAAGATAATGGGTGAAAATCATTTAAAATGACCATTTCGATCGCAAAATTTGTCCACGCCCGTTATTTTATGACAAAATTATTTTTACTGTGTAAAAAGCACCTATTAGTACTCAGATATGTATTATCTAGCTATGCTACACAGATTTATATAACTGTTGCCCATAATAAACACATTATATATATATTTTTATATCGAACTCGGGTAATCTTCATACAAAATAATTTGTCCTCTTTACGGGCTGCGTAACAAAAATTATCTAAATAAATCTAATAGCTACGGTATTTAATTATTGATGAACCTTTTGCCAAAACGTTGTTAATACCCATTGATTACGGTGAAAAATAGTTTATATTAATTATTTGAAATATTAAAATTTTGGATGCAAAGTAATGTCTATTGTTTTGTTCATTTTTGTTATTCATATTTGTAACAACTAAATTTGGTAATATTTGAAATTAATTTAATTAATAATTAATTAAACTATAACGAGCCAATCACATGCCAGAATCTAATATGAGTCGGCCATTTTGTTCTCGAGTAAAAGTAGTGAATAACACGTGTTTCTTTGTTGGCTTGCAAAATTCCAATTTTAATTTATCAGTTTTGTTTTGTATCAAACAACACAGGTAAGTGAGCACTTATATCATTTAATTATTCAATTAAGCACGTTATTGCTGACATTTATAGAAATACAAGGTGTTTGGAACTCATTGTGATTTCTGTTTGACTTAACATATTTGAAGTTACATTCAAAGCATAGCGGTTTTTCATTTTTGTTATGATTTGAGTTGCGTCACAAAATGAAAATAACAAAAATGAACTAAAGTCGTAATCACATTGCTGATAAAATTTTATTATGAGAGCATGATTCTAATATTTTTCTTTTTGTATATTTGAGTGTATTTTTGTTTATAATACGGATCCGTTGGTTATGTTGATATTGTAACTAAGTATATTACGTTGATCTCTTTTTTGCCTCAAAACAATAGGTTTTTATGAGAGAAAAAAAAACATATATTTGTATCTCCAATAATTAATTAATTAATAAAACAAATCATAAAAGAAATATGGTGTTTTATTGCGGAACACTTTAAATACATAACATTCAGACTATAAATGCACCTTGTAAACAAGTCCTAATATTTCATTTTTGTTATTTTTTGTAACGCGTTTCATTTTTGTAACATTTTCATTTTTGTTTCATTTTTGTCACAATGGTCAATTTAAATGATTTTCACCCTAATGTAAGCGGTTTTTGAATGGAATGTACTCGTATCTCACATAATATTTAATAAAATTAATAAATTTTACGCATATTTTTAGATGGTACTATAGTACTCATTGATCTTTTTAAATTTGAACACAACTCTCCTTGGTAAGACTGGCAGTCTGGCACTTACACTTTCCGGCCTCTGACTACCCGTAACGACTGTCAAAGATATCTATCTACAAATGACAACCGGGACCAACAGCTTAACGTGCTTTCCGAGGCACGGAGGAGTTTCGTTATGTCCTCAATCCACGGACCGACCGTGCCAAGCGTAGCTTAACCTTTGATCGATGGGTCCGTGTGGCAGTTACTTAGCCACGAGCCCCTCTTAATAACATTATTTCTTGTCCCCAGGTTCCGATACCAATACCCCACAATGTCTCGCGAGGCGTACGGCAGAGTTGTGACGAAGGCACCACCCAACGTCGTCCGCACTCCTGATTATGATGAGGTAAGCACTTTTAGCATTTCAGAGAGCACAACGTATGAAGTGATCTATTTTTAGGGTTCCGTAGTCGACGGGGAACCCGTATAGTTTCGCCATGTCCGTCTGTCTGTCTGTCTGTAATCTGTTTAACTCCGACAAAAAAAGGAGGGGTGATTTATGTTTAACGTGTGTGTCTGTCTGTAGCATATTGTATTAAAATATTTTACTTAGAACCAGCGACTTCGTCCGCGTGGAAAAGTGGTGCTCCTATTGGTCTTAGCGTGATGATATATAGCCTATAGCCTTCCTCGATAAATGGACTATCTAACACTGAAAGAATCATTTAAATCGGACCAGCGGTTCCTGAGATTAGCGCGTTTAAACAAAATGACAACATTTCCCTTCACTGCTCTGCTCCTATTGATTGTAGCGTGATGAAAAGTATACTATAACCATCTCAGGAGTATGACAAATAATTGTACCAAGTTTCGTTAAAATCCGTCAAGTAGTTTTTGTTTCTATAGAGTTTATACAGACAGACAGACAGACAGACAGACAAAAATTTTAGTGATTGCATTTTTGGCATCAGTATCGATCCCTAATCACCCCCTGATAGTTATTTTGGAAATATATTTCATGTACAGAATTAACCTCTCTACAGATTTATTATAAGTATAGATTAACGTAAAGGGATAATATTTCTTTTTTCCTTTTTAAACGTTCTTGTGTAGGGATTTTTTTTAATTTGTTTTCTGAGCGAGTTGTTGTTGATGATGTCACAAAATGGTTAGACGTAGTCGCTTTCCGTAAAAATTAACTACCCAGATGATAAGTATCCCAGGTTACTTATGACTTTTCAGTTCAATCTACCTCTATGTCAAATTTCATCAAAATTGCTTCAGCCGTTTTATAGTAAATGTGTTTTGAAATAAATGTAAGCCAAAAAAAATGAAATTAACACACATGTTTAGAGACCAATACAGACTAACCTACACAAATGATTAGAGCATTCTAACAATATCTATACTTATTTGTCATACTCCTGAGATGGTTATAGTATACTTTTCATCACGCTACAATCAATAGGAGCAGAGCAGTGAAGGGAAATGTTGTCATTTTGTTTAAACGCGCTAATCTCAGCAACCGCTGGTCCGATTTAAATAATTCTTTCAGTGTTAGATAGTCCATTTATCGAGGAACGCTATATATCATCACGCTAAGACCAATAGGAGCGGAGCACCACTATGCCACGCGGACGAAGTCGCTGGCAGAAGCTAGTTACAAATATAGGAGTCGAACTGATTACCTCCTTTTTTGAAGCCGGTTACGCTTGACCTGTTACTAGCCGAATTAAAAAAGAATGATTGAAGAAAATATGTGTGTATGTGTTGGAGTCACGTGAATTGAAATTTCGTACAAAAGCCGATGGTCGCTAACCGAAGTAGTTAACAATAAAGTAGGTTAAAACGATTGAAAGTTCAAGTTGAAGCTATAAAAGTTCAACTTATTATGCAAATTATCGAAAAGTTTCGAGAAATTTTGGAAATTCGTTGTGTTTTTAAAAGTTAGTTGATGTTAGTTAATTTCGAAACAGGAAAAGTTCTTTGGTAGAATTCAGTTTCCTGTAAATGTTTTTGCGACTCTCAGAAGACTTTTAAGTATTTTTTTTAGTTAATCTAAGTTTTCCGATAGGAACCGTAGCAGAAAAAACCTTATTTCTTAACAATGGTATACACAAAAATGTTTTGTGTTATGTGTAATGTTATGTTTTTGTGTTTTGTTTATGTACTCTAAAATAAAATAAAAGCGTAACAAACAGCCTTATACTAATATTAAAACTCTGTCTGCCTGTTAGGTTTTTGCGTTAAAACTTTAGATGAAATTTGTTTTGAAGATAGATCAGACAGAACTTGTTGAAAAACGTACATTAAATAGTTTCCTCATCTTGTGTAAAATTGCTAGCTTAATAATAAAGGACAAAGATATTATAAATTCATGCAATAGAAGTAATAGGACACAACGCCTTTTATCCATTGCTATCAGTAGCTATAGAGCCACACGTCTTGAGAATTACTCTACCGTCATAAGAAAAAAGACCATACATTTTTTTAGTAGGTATTAAGTTAGATACGTATTCGTAATCAGATTTTTTCCTGATTTCAAATATGTACTTAACTCGATATCGAAAAAAATGGTAATTACGGCCTTTTAGTCTTATGATGGCAATACTGAGATCTTCCGTATGAAGAACCCAATAATACTTTGGCCGACTCCAAAAAAGTAGGTTCTTACACAAAGGCAGAACAAACAAAGGCAAACATCCTTAATAAAAAGATCAGTCGTTTGCTCTTATTTATTATAAAAATACACTTCTCGAATACCTACAAAAGGCAACTCGTGATTCTCAAACCTGAAAATAACTTCAGCTAAAACAATAAACTAAAAAAAAACTCCAACTTTTGTTTGTAACTTCAAATAAAAACAAATACTAAAGAACGTTGATTACTTTTAAAAATACTTTTCTTTGTCGAACAAGACACCTTGTTATACGGCTAATACAGCCAATAACAATTTCCATTTGAAAAAGGAATGTGGATCGGCCAGTGTTTATTAACATTTCGGGGTGGCGCCACTTTCTTCGTCAAACGTCATCTTATCTGTGGATTGTCGTACATTTTTTATTTAGTTCCCCATTCCGCCACATGTCTAGTTGTGCTGGTTTATTTCATACAATGCTGTATACTGGCGACAAATTCATTCAAAAGCTTACAATAGGGAAACTTGAAACAAAAGAGGCTTTCAAAGAGGTTCGCTCATGCGTTAAATAACTTTTTCTTTTTACATTCAAATCGCCAATTATGTGTTATCTTTTACCTTTTGTGTCGATGTGAAAGGTTTTTTGTTGTTATTTTTTAATGTAGGTTTTTTGAGATTATTTTACTTTGTCGACATTAATAACATGGGTAGGTATGGGTACTTATTGTATAAATATCAAAACTTGAGTTTTATCTAAAATACACAGACATATTGTATACCCATTTTTCATTAGGTAGGCAGGTCTGTACCTACGCATTCAACAACCTTATAAAATTGTAATATCTCCAACTACGAAATAAGTAAAAAAAAACTATACGAAATGCAGAAATTGAAATTAATAGTTTAGCTGTACTGTACACATAACTATTCGTGACATAGTTCTCGTACCTATCTAAAGGATAACTTGGAATATTATTTAGGAAGTTATCTTCCTAGTGGCCCACAAATAATGCTATATTGATTTGTAGTTGATTTTATTTATTAAATAGAAATAAATAGGTAATCCAACTAAAACCACGTGGCGGGTATTAATATTTAAAAAAAAAAACTTCTAAAGCTTCAATCACGTTCTGACTGTATGGTCGATGCATTCCTACTAGGTACAACTTACAGCCTTGAGTCTTGTGTGACGTAATCGTGAGACGGAGCAACAAGACTCAATAGTTATTTTCAATCAATGACTCAACTGGCCCTGTGGCGCAACGGATAACGCGTCTGACTACGGATCAGAAGATTCCAGGTTCGAATCCTGGCAGGGTCGCATTGAAACTTTTTTAATTTAAATTTGTTTTTCTTTTACAATTTAAAATACTCGAAATAATATCTAATTAATGGTAAAAGTGCTCCAATAAATCTTATTTCACTTTGAAGTAATGAGAAAGGTAATTGAATTATTAAATGGCTCCCATCCCATCCTCATCGCAGTCAATTTATAATAATTAATTCAATTTTCATACAGCCTCTTCGTAATTGGTCATAAAAAGGCCTTATTTAATTAGAAATTGATATTACTTTCTGACAAGATGCTCTGAGTCGTACCTACATAAATCTTATTTTTTTTTACTGTTTTTAATACGCTGAGATTAAAAAACTTGGAGTATTCGTACAGAAACTGTAAAATTACATTCCTTAGCTTGTTCTTTTCTGTGAAATTTCAATTTGGAAAAAAAATACATATTAATTTTTTCCATTTCTTTTTATCTTTTGAAAATATTATTATACTCACTCAGCCCTATGCCCATATAAATTATATGTATAAATATATGTATATGGTCTCGAACCTACCGATTTTTCGGTATTTCTACCGATATGGGCTCTGTTCTACCGAAATACCGAAATATAACGTTTTTTCTACGATTTCAGAGTATACCTGGAAATTCTCCCGATTTTTCTACCGATTTTACATTTTAACATGACAACATCATTCATTTATGTTAAATGTTACGGGGTAGCCGTCAATAGTAGGTTGAACCTAGTGCGGAATGTTCCATATATTTTGGGGAATACCCTTTTGTCCTTTGTACTTAATGTTATAAGGGGCTTCCCGCTCGGGAATTTACCTGTCTAGTCTATATATACAGGAATTCGGTTTTATTTTTTCATTATTTTTTTATAACTTTGAAGAGAGAGAGTAACTTTTCTTTCTAAAGGGTGCTTACAAAATAATATTAACCAACAACAAGTGACCGCGGCTATGGCCTAAGAATATTGGTACAGTAAATAATTATACCTACTTAAGTTTCATTTTAAAAAATTAGTCCGTTTTTCAATAAATAAGCGAATTTGATAGAATATTGTATTTTTTTTGTGAAATACCGATTTTGGGTACAAATATACCGATTTTAGCTGGCAACTCTACCGATCTCGCTCTATGACGTTCGAGACCACTGGAGAAAGCATTCTGGCCTTTGCGTCAATGAACCGCCATTGTACACAGTAACCCTATTTCTACGAAATAACTTTAGTGCCTCATTGGGAATCGTCCCTGTGACCTTTGCGGAATGGCCGGTCATTATGTACAGTGGCTACCCACGCTAAATACAGGCATTTATCTTAGACACTGGTTTATTTTATAGACCGTAGTGTCTGTGTGGTTTTCGCGGGAATTTATATTTTTTTATTGCGAACAGCGCCATCTGTTGGTGAGTAGATTACTATTATAAACTATCTTAAAAGTTGTTAGAAAATTATTCAGGATTCAATTACAGTAATATATAATAATAATATATAAATAAATATTAGGTACAAATATACATAATTTATAATAGGAATGTTAGAAATTGGTATTCATTCAAAAAAAAATATTTATTGAACAATATTTTGATTTACCTAAATTACTTTAGTCTGCTTTTTGAAAATACCAATAAGGAAGGTACAGTGCCTACGGCCGACGAGTCTAGGACACTCTGAAGTTAATCATTTGGCTGCGCAGAAGCCATTTTCAATGTCAAATATGCCATTGCGCAGCCAAAAAGCTAACTTCAGAGCGGTCATGACTCCACGGTTATACAGTAATTTGTTTTTTAATCATTTTCAAATTATTTTTCTGTTTCCTTTTCAACTCAATAAAACCAAATATTGATACACGATTTAGAATTAGAAATATTTTTAATTCTTTTACTAAATTAAGGTATTCATCGCCCTATAATAACTTCCGAAATATACAAGCGTGGCGCCTTTCTGAACCCTTGGGCTTTCGTGGTTAGACGCACTTAATTTATATATGCAAAACAACTAATAAAATAAATTCTGTTTGTCTTAGATGTTTGGCATGCTGAACGTGCCTCACACATCGGGCAAGATCCTGCGGTACCCTGGACCGTCCCGCCCCCGAGGTGGACCTACCTTCATGGTTCCTCCGCAGCGAGACAGGTGAGGACCTCACTTTTCTTTCTTCTTCCTCTTTCTTAAAGCTGTTCCATAGTACTGTAGCGGAATGGCTAGTCAGAGGTGGAGGTATCGTTGATTAAATCAAACAGAACTTTGAAGACTTCAGCTTTATTTCGTGATCATGAATCGACTTGACTTACTGAGCTCACATTGTAACTTTTCGCCAAGCGCCTAACCAATCACCTAGCTCTTTGTAACATGGTGTAAAAACGTAATTTTAGAAACATACTGCTCTAAAAATAACGTTTTTAATTAAAGGCAAAAGGTAAGAAAATTAAGACTTGGGTATTATGCCTAAAATTAATTTTCCGTTCAAATAAATTATGTCAGCCAGGTTCTCAGGTCCCTTATTAATTAAATCGAGTAATTATTTTCAGTCCACCGGGAATTGTCAAAGAGCTCTCGATAAAAAAATAATCTTCATAATCTCTTAAAAGATTGTTAGATTTGTCGAGTTTAAAATTAATATTGTTTTGTAGAATAAAAATAGAATAAATCTTAATACTACCACTTTTATTGTCCAGGCAACACTACAAATCTGGTAATAGAATTACCCTTTTACAAAACACAGTTGTTTACGTTTGGTTAATTGGTTAAGCATTTCTAATAAAAAAATATACAGAGAAATATCTAATAAAGTTGTTACAAAATTCCGGATAATATTACCTCCCGACTTGAAAAAAATAATAATCTCTTTAAGCATAGAGTTTACATAATACTTATTATATCAGGTTCGAGGCCCTGAAGAAGCTGATCCGCCAGGAGCACGTCCGTGAGCTGCAGAGGAAGTACGAGGCTGAACAAAAGCAGGAGCTCAAAGACCTCACCTCTGGACGCGGGTACGTTCTCATCCTATAATAACAACATTTACAACTAACTGTTTATCGCTTTTAATGGCATCCGTAGGTAAAAACTTCATGCATCCTGATGAAAACTATTTCAAATCCTTGCCCAGGTTTCAAACTATCCGTACCAAATTTCATTTGAAAAGGCTGTCATTGTACCATGAAAGCGTTTTGCATTGGTGATAATATTTTTTGGGCACTACCTACGCAGTTCATTAAAAAAAACAATGTTTGGTTAGCAATAAGTATCTATTTTTGAGCGAAAGAGATGTCTTTTGCGTAGAACTATTCAGATGTAGTACCTAACTACATTTTGCTTTTCCTGAACAACTGCTTAGCCGACTGGAACGGTAACAAGAAAATAATTAGAATTTTGATGTGAAGCAATTTTGCAATCTACCGGCGAGCTTAGTAACTAACATTTTGAAACTCGGCAACCTTACACAATTAATCAAAATATGAAGTAAGCAATCAATTTCATAACAAAACTGTAACTTCTTGGAAACTCAAAGAATGACTAACAAACTTTTAGAACGTTCCAATCGGACCAATTACTCAATAGAGTGTTGCCAAACTACTTTCAAAACTTCCACACACTTTTTAAACGTGTTCCGGTAAATTCTCCCCGCTGTCGGACGAAGCCTCACAATTTCACGTGACAAAATACAGCTCCTAAATGTCGAGCGAAAGGAAATCTTTTAAAACGTCTGGGCGTGTTCATGTTAATCCGACCCCAACGAGACATTTTTGCGCGCTTTTTTGTCAAAATTAAAAGCTCGCAAAGGGAAATGTAATCCGGAATATCTAAATGTTACGTCTGATATTTCTTTTCGTATTCACGTAACGTTGATTATCAAATCTGTCGAGGCAGCGCATTCGAGCGATGTGTCATTATTTCAGGGATTGCGTTGGCGTCTTTGTTTGACTTTTTAATTTATATGTTTATTGGAGTTGAAATGAACGTTTATTGGATGCTATTGAGGAATTGGGTGCTTTTGTACGATTTATTTTAATGGAACTGTATTGGAAATGAAATCCGGTGACCCAGTTACATATGGGTATTTATTGGGCGAAATTACAGCATTTTTATGTTATTATTCTCTAAATTCATTAATGAACCAGAGTAAGTATTTTCTTTTGATGATGAATTCTCTCTATATCATGCTATTTTTTCTTTAGCGATGACTACGTGTACGGCACATATGGTGAACAGGAGCCCCGGGGTCTGCAGCCTCTGCAGATGGAATACCCTGCTGATGAGCCCACCTCCAGGCACAGCAAGTGAGTTGCTAACATTTAATTATGTATGAAGCTATATTTAACTTAAATCTAAGATGATAACAGTACCTCCTCATTGAAGTCAATTAGCCACACAGTTTTTATAGCATTAGGAGCTCGACACTGTCTTCCAAAATACAAATTATACAGATATAGGTCAAACAGCTGCTGGGCTGAAGTGGAACTGGGCTGGTTATATCTACCAACTGTCGAATGAACTATGGGCTAAAACAACCTCTCTGTGGTCTTAGAAGGAAATGGCGGGATGAACTCTCATCCTACCTCAAAGAAAGGCCTCAGATTACACCAGATCGGAACAAATGCGGAAATCATAACATATTTTGAGTCTTTATCGTCAGTCTTTGCATTACGTTTGCTACAGCACAGTCACGCCCTGTAATCAGTTTGAAGAATACAATTTCTGCCTTACCAAAGTCTTAGAGCAAATTTTTCATTAGTCAGATAACTTTTATCTGATGAATATGTCAGTTTGATTTTGTAATGAAAATATGTCAAACTATCCTATTTATTGTTTAGATTGAAAAATTTGCCCTTAATAAACATAATGTAACGTGTGATATAGCCATGCTGTTTTCTATCAAGCAGTTACCTTGTACTTTCAAAAGAGGAAGGTACCGATAAAATTACTATTTTTAGATAGATTTTTCAGACTTAATACTCTTTTGAAATACCAAGGAAGAATGTACCGATCTACCTATAAATAAAGTATGACATAACTTAGTCAGGGCTTAAGAGAACTTGACATTTAAGTTACTGTACATTTTTATTCTACACAAAGCAAAAGGAATTTGTTTTTTTATTTAGATATTGTAGGTATTGAAGCGAACAAAGAATGTTCTAATTATGAAAAATTCTTGTACTTTGAAGTATAAGAAAATTTTTAAGGTTCATAATATTTATATTTGTATCATGTTTCAACTTTTTCAATAAAACAGTTTGCTTATTTGTGTTGCTTTTGTTCTAGGAAACCACCAGCTGGGAGTCGCCAGATCTCGCAGTTCTCGCGCTACTCCGACGTGATGCTGCCCCCCACTCGCCGCGCCATTTACCACCCCTACTTCGATTACGCAGCCCCCGAATTCGTCCCCTACTACTGAACTCTCTCCGGGCACTCGGACCCACAGGACGAACCCACGTTCTAGAACATTCTACTGCAGGGATTGACTCCCTATTGTACAAAACCTTTTATGGGCTTTAATTCCAAATATCAGTACTAAAATGTCTTATCGAAAGCATATCTTTAACGCTTTCGCTTAGACGACACTCGTCACATAAAATGCGAGCTTTCTCTGCATAACCTTTCAATATTTTTATATTTATAAACCGAGGTTTTTTCGATGTAGATATGCGATCTCTGAATTTTAATATACCCTTTTGAATAAACGCATTGTATTTTTCGATAGGTTTAAGGATTTAGGATTTCTTCTTGGAATGTTCGAGTCCCTAGGTCGAACGGACATAAAATATAATGTTATACGGTACTTCCGATTGTGACAATAATAATACATTATATATACGATTCGAGCAATTATCTTATTGCCGTCAATTCCAAATAAGTTGATCGTGACAATAAAAATGTTTAAAAAAATGTAATCTGACAATAAACTGTATGGATGTTTACAATTTGATGTTTAGTAGAATTATAAGCGTGAAAAGAAAATATCCATTTATAAATTAGGAGTTTAATATTGGAGTATATAAAGTCGGTGGCTAGCCAGTTGGAAGTTAATATCTGCTTTTCGCTTCGATTCGATTCGTTTTCTGAGATGTGCGCAACACGAAATAATAATTCGATGTTAGATTCTTAGATTCCTTTCTTGATGTAAAGAAACTTTTTATTAACATTACGAGGTACAGTCTGAGCCCGACGACCTCAAATGAATCGAAGCGAAAAATATTTCTTGTACCTTCGCCCTTCAAAGAAATAGTTTTAATGCTCTCGCTCATACTCTGTAGATACCTAAAACGATATATTTACCTGTAATCAGTATTATTATATTTAATTTGTTATCCTAAGTCTATGTTAAAATCATAATTATGTTTAGTGTATAATTTTCAAGCAGTTCAATGTTTGGTAGTATTAATTTACAGTATTACTTAATTGTAGAAATAATCATACTTTAGCACGTGTCTATATGTTGAGTTATCTCCCGGAATAGTTGATAATTGTTGTGATTAGTCGCTAAGTATATCGTTACCATGTATTATAATCAAAAGCCTTCAGGACGGCTAGGTGGGCTTCGGCTGTGCGGGTGGACGGTACGTTAACCTTCGAGTGATACGAATAGTAGCGCAACCGAGTCCCGACAGAAAAATGCTTTAACTACATTTAAATGTTTCATGTTTATTGTAAAACATAGTTAATTGTAAATTAGTGATGCGCCGCTCGCGGCTTATTTAATATATTTGTGTACTATTGGATCCTAATATAGGAATGACGCAGCCTCAAGCGATGGATGAGTGCCATTCGGTCATGGAGTCACACCCACAGGCTTATTGATGTTGTACTCTCATTAAAAGATCTCATGTTTATCCTTAATGAAGAATATCTTAACTTGTTTACTTCGTGATCTCAACGCATTTGCAGATGCTACTGTATAAAATTAATCGGAATCGCACTGAAAGTGAAGGCTGTAATTCTAAGGATGTTGTTACCTATTTGTGTACTATATATATATTATTATATCTAATCAACTATCGACATATAAGTATCGACGATAAGTCGACATAAACTCACAGACTATAAAATTTGGCTTTAAAATTATATTACACGTCATATATTGTGGCTTTAAGAAGTCAATGAATTCATTAATCTTCTATTTATTACGTGGACTGTCTTACGACGGTCCTTATCCTACATGTTACGATTTAGCGAGATATCTATACATATTTTTATTTATATATAATTTTCTAACAATATTCTGTAGAATTTTACAAATTATTTTATTGTCTTTTAAAGTCATTAATAGTTAGGTAGTTAGTCGATAAATACATTGAGTAGTGTTTATTGGATGCGTATAACATTAAAATAGGTGTATAACTAATGGAAAATATATATGGAAAAATTTCAATACCTAATTGTAGTTCTTCACAGTTACATATCTTTGCGATCACATCGCATACGTAACTCACACATATGAACTTAGCCATATCAGCTAATAAATATAATTCTAGCGATTTATCGAATGCATACAGCCAAAAATATGAGCCAATGATTACCCATTAAATTGGGGAAACTTTTCACTTGTTGCAACACTGTCATGTGCGCGATCGGATACTCGTACTAGTAGTGAATAAAATTGTCAATGAACTTAAAAAATATTCTTCAATTATCTTGTCAATTTTACAGATTATATATATCATCATCTGATTATAGATATGCATTCGATATTTCAAAAAAAAAAGACAATATTTAACATAGTATCCCTTATCATTATCATAGTTCGCAGCGCGGTCTTGTATAGACAATAAAAAATGTATTTGGACAATAAATTCGCGTTGCATGGACTATAAAATTATTAATAATTATAATAAGGCCGCGTCTGTCCGATAAGTAGGTATACAATTTAACCTATCCATTGATAAAATTAATGTTTTAAAAATGTATATTAATTGGTGGTTTTTTTGAGAAATAAAGATAGTTACATACTCCTGAGCATAATTGTCTGATTTATTTTTCATTCATTCGTAAACCCTTTAAATACTATAAAAAAAAAATATAATTCAACAAATATAGTTCATAAGAAATACGCGGACACACATGCATACGACATCTTACATATAATTTTGAAATTTAACAGATGTTTCTAAAAGCCCATCCTAGTAGGTAGACACACATTCATTTACGGATATTATGGAATTCAAAGAATAAAAAAAATATTATAAAAATTACAAGCACACTGTTGGCTACAGAAAACTAAAAACACAACTATTACTGAGCTGTTTTATTTATTTTTTTAAATACTAGCTGTTTCCCGCGATTTCCTCCGCATTCTTAGGGAACTACTTTACGTGCCTGGGTAAAAACGTCCATAAGTTTCAATCTATCTCCCAAAAAAACATCGTAATTCAGTCTATCTGACAGTATATTACGCTTACATGGTAACACAACTGTACCGATTGAGATTTAAAATCGGTATAGATGAAAACCTTGGGAAATAACTTCCCACATTATCCGGACGTGTGAAATACATAGTTCTTAAAATCCGGGTGAACCTGGCAAAAGCTTGTAAAACTCAAGAATTGTGTAATTGACTCCATCAATCAATTGACATTCTTTTTATGAGCTGTCAAAACGCGTTCCTCCCATAGATTTTGTATGGCAATAGCGAACTGTGACGTCACTACTTTTCCAACTCAATTTACTTACTGTTTATTGATTCTAAAGACACTAAAAATCTAATTTTTACAGTAAATTCAAAATAAAACTGGTTTTCCAGTCGGTTAAAAATCAAGTAATTTTTTAGAGAAATCGTGTCTCGTCTACCCAAATGGGCTATCAAACGCATTTTTTTTAATCCGACTGTTACTTCCAGAACTTAAAGGTTCAAACAAATACACAGACACTCTTCAACTTTATATATTAGTATAGATAACACATAAGGCAAGTCTGGTTATTTCCCTAGAGTGACATTGACAACGTAGCATATGCTTTCAAGCTATAAATAGAACGAGGCCGCCCTTGGTCCCCGCGGGCCGTGGGTGTTATGGATGGCGATCGACACGATGAGACACATAAGTGGTTGGACCCTCGCTTCCTCTTTTTGTGTCCTCAAGTAATTTTACTTATACATAAATAACTAAAAATCTAATCCTTACCAATGTCTATAATATATCCTTTTTTTTTGTAAATGCGAAAGTGTGTGAGGAGGTATGTTTGTAACTCTGTCACGCAAAAAATACTGAATGGATTTGGATGAAATTTGGTACACACATAGTTTATAATATTGATTAGCATTTAGGATACTTGTTATACGGGTGTGTGAAGTAGTTTCAGGGCGCGGGGGAAACCACTGTAAATAACCAAGGGAAACAAACAGCTATAATCGGTACCATTCGATTTTATGAAAAATGTAAACAAAGTCTTAACCTATTTTGTTCTAATTCTGCCACAGAAATTAACAAAACGACATAAGGATGGCGCGTTTATGTCAATTTCATGCTTTCAATATATTATCATTCGTCATTTAATGCCATTTTATATATCTAAGTGGGATAATTAGAACAAAATAGGTTATGATTTTGTTTATATTTTTTGTAAAATGAATTGTTACAGAATATACGTCCTAAGGAAACTTCTCGCCAACATCAAATCCTATAAAGAATACACCCGAATTCCAAAACACTGAAAAGAGAAAAAATATACTCTGCTGAACCGCTCGTGGACCAATACATAGCTTTAAGTCAATGTCTATAGGTTCTGCTGTAAGAATTTTACCAGAGAAGAAAGTAAAAAATAAATAAAAAAATAAGTATGAATAAATAACAGCAATTAGTAAAAAAATATAAAAAAGAGTATTGTGAGGTAGAATAAATTTATACACACTAATACACAGCATCACTATTTAACAATAGGGTAATTGTTTTTTTTTATGACGGCCATAACAATAATATTGTCTATGAATATTGTTGTTCGTATTTTGAATTAAAAACAAATGTAGGTACGTAATATGATTTATTATCATACAATATGAGATCATAAATTAATAATTATAGTTATTTTAAGTAGTTTAGTTTTAGTTTTGTTAATTTAACATAATATTATTTTAATTAACAAAAACATAACTTTTATTTTAAAATAAAAGTACTTATATTGTAGTTGGCGCGTTAATGTTGGTACTTCCGGTGAGAACATAGGCGCGAAAAAAATCACAACTACGAACATTCTCAAAAAGGCAGTCGATCAAGTAACTTTGACTTTTTCTTTCAAATCAGCGATTATTGAAAAAAAATGATAGTTTAGAGATGGTTTAACAATATTAGCATATATAACATAAGAACGAAGTCGGTTAATAACAGTGTCGATCTTTGTATTCAATTGAGGTAAAATTGAAGGTGTTGCAAGAAATAGTTCACTCTGCACTCTGGAGATTATTTGTGTATCTGCCTGTAGTGCCTGCTGAACAAGTTAAAATAAAGTGATAGTAGATATATTGATGTGTTGAACGAAATCAAAGATATCCAGCGCACCACTACCCACTATCACAAAATATCTGCCATTTCGTTGAGTGAGTACCTACCCTACTTATATAATAACTAGCTGTTTCCCGCGGTTTCACCCGCATCCCGAGGGAACTACTTAGCGCACCCGGGTAAAAAGTAGCCTATGTTGTTTCTCAGGGTCTATTCTATCTCTGTACCAAATTTCATTTATATCGGTCCAATAGTTTTGGCGTGAAAGCGTAACAGACAGACAGACAGACAGAGTTACTTTCGCATTTATAATATTAGTAAGGATAATATTAGTAAGGATGTAGTTGAATCATATTTAGATAATGAAATAATATAATTATTTTGGACACAATATTTAAGAAGATAGCCAATAACGGCAGGTACTGTGAATTAAATAGGTTTTTAATTATGCCTAATTTAAAATGTAAAATTATATTTGTCTATACCTAATGATTTTTCTACCAATATTTCTTAGGTGACCTGTTTGTTGCAAAATCGCCATTTTAAAATACACCTATCTAGATTTCATCTAAACCGTTAGAGCAGTTTTCGAGATATAATCAATTTATTGATACATTATTATACCTAGGTAGATAAGATTTCCTAATCTTGACCCTAAATTAATTTATACTATTCAGGTCCCTGATAAATGAGGGAACATTATTCCAACATTTGGAGTTTGCATACTGGAAGCTATCCCGAAAATCAGCGGTTCGGTGCTGCAGTATAGCCAGCTGCAGCGTCCAACGCCTGGAGCTTTGCTGCCGCTGATCATAGACCAACGAGCTTTGTATACAGGTATGATGCATATGTATTTATTAATGCTACGAGTATGAAGGAGACAGGCTCATTGCAAATCGAGACTTATTTTAAAGCTGTGACGGTTTTTTTTTCGGATTGGAAATCATCAAATGACCCCTCCCGCCGTCGGTTTGGCGAGTTTGAATGTCAGACTCTTACTGACTAAAACCCATCCATGTTCCTTCCTCAGCCCTTTGTATTCCGGGGGCCCGGTATCTCTTTCGGTGGTACCTACCTACGTCAAATCAGAAATATGCGCGAGCTTTTTGAACTGTTCTGAAATCTGAATCTGTCTTTGGGTGCGCGCCAAAAGTCAGGGTCATAGAAGCAAAATTTGTGTGTGAAAAAATGAAAATGACATTGGTAATTAATATTTAAAAAAATACGAAGGTCACCACAAAACGTCCAATATTCAAAGTTCCAAGTTGTTTGTTTTTTTTCCTTTTGCACTTTTGTTTTCCTTTAATTTATTTTTCATAGATTTTATATACCTACTAGCGGACCCAACAGACGTTGTACTGTCCTAACTTTGGCGTTTTTATGAAAACGAAGACACCTACCGGGTCCAAAAGTAGATATTTTCAAACCGTCCAGGGAACCACTCAAATATGCACACAAATTTCCATACAAATCGATCAAGCCGTTTAGGAGTTAAGTGACGAACACAAATACACAAGAATTATATATATTTATATAAAAATATCTTGTACCTAATATGTAATGTAATATATAAAAACCTAGTAGATAGGTATAATTTAGCAAATAGTTTGGTATCCTATTGTAAAGCTAAAGTTATTCTAACACCCTCACCACCGTACCTAACCAGCTTAACCCAAGCCACCAACAGATTAATTAAAACTGAACGTAAATAAAAAGGGGCGAGGTAAAAGTTTGCCAGCCCAATCGCTCATTTTCCCCGTTTTCCCCGAACTCTCGTCCGCGGCTTGCACCGAGTTTGATTAGTTCCCACGAGCTCATTGTAGCTGATTGATGCCTTAATAACGTCAGATTGATTGCCAAGATAGCGAACATTGAAAAGTTTTAATACGTGGTCGGAATTCCTATGTTTAGGTACCTACTGGGTTGTTTCGACTTTGCTATCTTTTAGCGGGTGGAAGGTTTTCACAACGCTATTCACTTGATCCAAAATAAATGAAATCTCTGTTAGGACTGAAGGTCTGATCTACGAATAAGTGAAAACTGAAGCTTATCTGTAATTATCAATGAATTAAAATCTTTCACAATAATTAAGTAATATTATAAATATTAACATGTTTGTTTTCCCTGAAAGAGTTAGGCAGGAGCCTTAAATTATACACTCTCATTTCGCCAGATACATTTAAGTCCTATTGTTATAATATCCTATTTAAGTCCTAACCCGCAAGGAAAATCACAATTTCCATTTTTGCTCGACCCAGGTATCGATCCCAAAACCTTATGCTTAGTTGATCTAATCACAACAACTGAGTCAGTTATTCTATCTGATCACAAGATAAAATCCCTTATAATTAATATCCTAACTAATATTATAAAAGCGAAAGCAAGTTTGTTACGCTTCCACTGTAAAACTGCTTAAACGATTTGGATGAAATGTAGTACGGAAATAGATGAATTTTCATGCCAAATTATCTAAATCAGTTCGATTTGTTTGAAGTCTATTACCAGTGATACGATAAAACCAGGCTCCTTTTGTTTTACTAGTAAAAATATCTATAGGGATATCAACAAACGAGTAGTCAGTCTGTTTATAGGATAGGCTACGTGACAGGGTCTCTGTTTTCACATAAATATATTTTGCTCCAATCTGTTTACAATGATATTTCGTCAAAAACACCATCCCTTTTTACAGCCGGGTATCTAAAAAGATTTTTTTTTTAAACTGATCGTCAAATTTTCTGGCTAGGTACTTACCCACTGACTTCCAGTAATGACTGTGAAAGATTAACAAATGACGACTGGAAGCAACGGCTTAACGTGCTTTCCGAGACACTTACAGCCGGTTGCATAATTTTTTTTATCTTTTATACTCTTACATCACAAAACATGATATCAATAATTAGCGTACCTTTTAATATTTTTATATAAGTACATAAATAAGTAAACATATATCATCTAATTTAGACGAAAATCATAAAATAATAGCCAAATCATCCTATTTTATGCTCCATTTTGACAAATCTTGGATGACAGTTCTTCCGTTTCACGTATAAGTAACTGCATATTTTTTTAATGCAAGCGGTTGAAAGTCTTATGTCATTAATAGTAAGCCATCTTACACTTACTACAATTGTGACGTCACACTACTTTTAAAAAGTATTTCAATAGCTCCGTTAAATCTATAGTTTGTTTTACTACTGTTTAAAACAAACTTATTTGGATAAGTGCAAAGTAATTTCAAGTTTTATATGATAGATTTTGGGAGAATTTCTATCTATAAACAGTAGTAATTTAGACTACATAAGTAGGTATCATTCTTAGTTGAGAAGGTAATATTATCTTTATAAATAAATTTTAAATCATAGTCAAAAACAAGTTGTGGAATCGTGTTTTAATTGTATATTTATTTATTTAATAAATTAACAAAGATGACCATTGTTAAGACAATATAGCACTCACACCACACACTCATCTCACAGTACTCCAGACACACTGACAAGATCATCATCCAATCGTCCGCAAATATAGTTCCTATCTCGAAACAGAACTAACTTTTATTGTCATTCATATAGGCGGACATTATAAGGTTCAGGGATCATTTACCCATGTATCTATCTCAATGTGCGCGATTTACCGATAACCTTTAAAAGTTATAGCTACGCTCGTCATTCGTATTGTCACTCAGCATCGGTGTGTTCAAATGCTAGTTTCAGAATGGTTAACTCTTTGAACCAAATCGCAAACTTTAAATACCTATATACTAATAATAAAATTATAGAGACAAAGGTTACATTTAACTAGTTGTTTTCCGCGGTTTGACTCGCATCCTATAGGAATTACTTCCCGCACTCTGATAAAAAGTATTTGTGTTAATCCAAGTAATAAATGCCATGCCGTAGTTTTTGCGTGAAAAAGTAACAAACAAACTCTAACCTAACAAACTTTCGCATAATTATAATATTAGTACGATATATCTTTTAAAAGATCTTTCCGTATGTTCAATAACTATAATAAACCGGGAGTTTCGTTTTCGTAATCCAAATTTAAATATGCCGCCAAACGTTGTCAGCGCGCGAGCCGACCAATAGCAAGGCCCGTCGGAGAGGACGACGGGGATACTCACCTTACTCGTCACCTGATTGGTGCCTGGTCTCTGGTTGGAACGCCGTTGCCGCCATAGTCGAAGAAAGTGTGAGCTCGTGAAAGAAAATAACTTTTTAATTGTTTTTCCTTAACTATTCTTCAATTTGTGTCTGTGTGTGCAACAAGTGAACTGTTCGTGGTGGATCGAGCCTGGCAGTCCAAGGTAAGGTGCTGTATTGTACTTGCTGTTGGCCACCGGCGTCGCGACTGCAGCGTTTTTGGCGTACACACTGAACGGCGGAATAAACTTAACAAATTTCATAAACTTTTCGTTTTTCCGACCCAGATTGACAACAGTAAACTCATTTACCGATCCTGTTTGTCACATCTTTTTGGTGCCGAAACCCGGGAATACTCTAAGCTGGTATTTTCTCGAACATTCCGCAAACCTTAATACCTACATTTCGTAAAAAATAATTTTGTAGTTTATTAAATTAGGGAAACAACGACGTATAGTGCATTACAAATATTGCTATGTTTTCTATACTTATGATAAAATTCATTTGTTAATCGGTTTATCGTATTTGATGACTAGCATTTTTGTACACGCATCCGTTATTTTGTTTTTCTCAAACGTATTCGAAAATCGTAACTATATATTCCATTAACGTTATTTTCACGCATTCGTTTATTCGTTCTTTCAACACAAATCGTTATCGTAATAATCTTCGGCACGGCTTCCACTTTCGAAACCTATCGTAGGTCCTCCCTTACTGAGGTACATCATACATAGCGTGGTAAGTAGGTACTACTTCTAATATTCATCACTTCGTAGTGCATCAAATTGGTACGGAACATAATATAAACAAACAACTAATTTTATTCGGTGTTTATATTCTTTCTAACGGCTGTACTAATCTGATTCCCAAACGTTAACGTAATTAGTGAGTTACCTACCTACCTTAACATATCGTTTAAGATTTTAGTTTATCTATCTAAGCGAGTAATAAATATCTACGTGGGTAATATTGATAATAATATCTACGTGGGTATTTTCTTCTGGTTTTACCGATCAACTGTTACAACTTGCAATCTTGCTAAACTGTGTAGGCATATAAGTTTTTCTATATTGACACTTCTGGCACTTGCATAATAAAACGTTACCAGTTGAAGCTATCGTTATTGTCCGTTATTATTGATATTCTTGAGTGTAGCTGTTTATCAAAATGTCGTATAATCCAAAACGTACTGCTAGGAAATTAAATTTTTCGAGTAGATCTAAAACAAAGCACACTGAATCTGGAGGTTATATTCCTAGCGATTTACCGTCATTGCGTCGTAAACGTACTATTGCGTTGAATCGTATGTGTAAAGCACTAGAGGTGGGAACTCTGGCGATATCTAACGATAGTCAACGTGATTTATTTTTGTCATATTGTGATGAGGTCGAGAAGATTGTTTCGGAATTTGAACAGGCGCATTTTGCGATACTCGAACTTTTAGACTTGTCTCAGGATAGTGATGGGGATGATGACGTAATACGTAGTCGTTTTGACGATTCTTATTTTCAGGTCATGTCACTTCGTCGTAGTTTGACAAAGAATGATTTGATTTTTTCTGGTACATGCAATAAGTTGCCACCGCCACCTTCGCACATCAAACTTCCTAAAATTCAACTACCTACGTTTTCGGGTAATATCAAGCTGTGGCCTGAGTTCATTGACACTTATAGGGCTCTCATTCACGATCGACATACATTGACGGATATTGAAAAATTTCATTATTTAATTTCTACATTGAGCGGTGATCCGTTGACGCTTGTTCGAACGTTTCCCGTGTCGGGTGAATATTACCCTGAAGCATACGCTGCTTTGCTTAACCGTTATCAAAATAAACGAGATTTAGCTTTCACTTGCTGGAAGGACATTTTAAATGTTTCTTTTAAATTTCAAAACGCGATTGAGTTCCGTAAAACGCTTGACACTATTGACGAAAATCTTAGTATATTAAAGAAATTACAACTTCCGATCGAGCATTGGGATTTTATTATGGTCTATCACTTTCTATCTAAATTAGATTCGAAGATGCGTCGTGAATTCGAAGAGAGATGCGGTCGGACAGAATTGCCTACCCTTTTGGGTATAAAAGAATTTCTAAATTCAAAATGTGAGGCACTTCTGCGTGATAATCACTTTACCGAATCTAGCAAACCGGCTCAGTCACTTGTAGATAAATTAAAACCATCCGGTCATTACTCCAAACGTAATAACGTCTCCCATGCTCTCGTTGTCGATAATCCTAAAAACCGTAACTTAACCTCCACTCAGTCATCAGCTAAACCAGAATCTAATATTAAAAACAGCGTCAATGCTCAACCTAGTTCTTCGATGTCAAAATGCTCCTATTGTCAGGAACCTCATTTGATAACCCAGTGCAAAGCCTTTTTAGATAAATCAGTAGATGAGCGTATGGTGATAGCTGGTGATAAAAAATGGTGTTTTAATTGCTTAAGATCATCTCATCATATTAAAAACTGTAGTTCAATTTTTCGATGTATGAAGTGTAAACATAAACATCACTCCTTGCTTCACAAGGACACCACTGAAGGAAACGCTGGCTGTACGACGAGCAATGTTGACTCACAGTCCGTGTCTTTATTTACTAAGGAATCGAATACAACTTTATACTCTAATTCGTCATTAAACACCACAGTTTTACTTGCAACAGCGATCGTTCAAATACGCGATGCAAATGGGGATTTTCATTCGTTCCGTGCCCTGTTTGACACGGGTAGTCAGAACAATTTTATAACCTGCAAGGCAGTACAGCGACTAAACTTTAACCCGATTCCTTCCGATTCTCATATTAATGGTTTAGGTGGGATGCCAGCTAATATCGTTGGGTTTGTTCATTGTACAATTGGCTCTAAGGACCAGTCACTATTCGACATAGACATGCATGTTATTGCATCCATATGTGGTGATCAACCAATTGCTAAAATAAATACCGTAGGTTGGTCACAACCGCTACCATTGGCTGATCCAGGTTTTGATATTCCAGGGCCCATCGACCTTCTATTAGGTGCAGATGTGTTTGCTGACTCTCTTCTCAATCGTCAAATCCAAGGTGGTCGTTATAGGCCTCGTGCCATTGAGTCTGCTTTCGGTTGGCTTCTGTTAGGTAGAACACCGCTTGTGAGTTCAACTTTATTACAGGTTTCATCGAAACCCGATGATGAATTAACGTCCCTCGTTCAGCGTTTTTGGGAAATCGATAACGTCCCTCGGGCATTGTCATTGACACCAGAGGAACTATCGTGCGAGCAGTCATATGTTAGTGACCATCACCGTGACCTCACTGGAAGATATGTGGTACAACTACCGTTCAAACAGCGGGAAGAGCCGACTTTTGAAGGTTCTCGAAGTATTGCTTTGCGGAGATTCCATGCTATTGAACGGCGTTTGTTGCGTGATCCTGAACTGCATCGTCAGTACACAGAGTTTATGGATGACTATCTCATATCTAACCATATGTCTCTTGTGAGAGTCGGTGAGTTGGATCAGGGGAGGTATTACATACCTCATCATTGCGTCTTGAAGCCCGATAGCGTTACTACTAAGTTGCGTGTTGTTTTTGATGCCTCTGCAAAGGACGCTAAAGGAAAATCGTTAAATGATACATTACTCACAGGTCCCAAACTTCAATCGAATATTGTCGAAGTGCTTCTTAACTTTCGTATTCATGCCATCGTTTTTATGTCAGACATTCGTCAAATGTATCGCCAGATTCTTTTAGCTCCACATCACAGAGACTATCAGAGGATATTTTGGAGGTCTGATCCTAACAGCTCTTTACAGGAATTCAAGTTAAACACTGTTACCTATGGAGTGTCATCTGCTCCTTTCCTAGCTTGCAGGACAATCCAGCAACTAGCTGAAGACGAAGGCTCTCAATTTCCTGTTGCGAAAAGAATACTCACCAATGATATTTACGTCGACGATGTTGTCACTGGCTGTGACACATTAGCTGATGCTCAGGAGGCGAAGTCCCAAATAGTTGAACTTTTTAAACGTGGCCATTTTAATCTTAGAAAGTGGGCAAGTAATGAACCGCGCCTACTTTCAGATCTTTCCCAAGACGAATGTCTTCTTGATCCCAAGGTGTTCTCTGATGGTCAACCTTTTACTCTAAAGGTATTGGGTCTCAAGTGGGATTCGCGATCAGATTCGTTTCTATTTGACGTAAAGGTATCAAATCGTTCTTGTACTAAACGAGTAATTCTAAGCGAGATTGCGAAGATTTTTGACCCTTTAGGTTTTCTCTCACCTATTACGATTTTTATTAAATGTATTATTCAACGACTTTGGATTCTTGGGGTTTCATGGGATGAAAATCCACCCCAGGATGTTATCGACATTTGGAAGCTATTTTGCGAGCAATTAATCCTTCTGCAAGACTTACGTATACCACGTCGTTTAACTAGTGATAACGCTAAATCATATACTCTGCACGGTTTTTGTGATAGTTCGGAATTGGCTTATGGAGCCATAATATACTTACGTGTTTTAAATAGCGATGGTTCTATTCATGTTTATCCTATATGCGCTAAGTCTCGTGTGGCTCCGATCAAGAAACTCTCTTTACCTCGTTTGGAGTTATGCGGAGCTGTGATGCTTGCAGATCTTCTTAAATTTGTTTTAGATACTTACCATCTCAAAATAGCGACCGATGCAATTTATCTGTGGTCAGACTCCACAATCGTTTTGGCATGGCTTCACGCTCATTCCTCTCGGTGGACTACATTTGTAGCTAATAGGGTTAGCCATATACAGGATATCGTCTCTGCAGATAGCTGGCATCATGTCGCTTCTCAGCATAATCCAGCGGATATCTGTTCTCGTGGAACATTACCCCAAGACCTTTTACATAACTCATTATGGTGGTCGGGTCCATCTTGGTTAGCATATACATCAGATAATTATCCCGTTTCTGCGAAGCTTCCTGATCCTAATAGCGAAGAAGACACCTTAGTGAAGGATGAAGAGCGTCATCCTGTTTCGTTAATCACTCAATCAAGTGATTTACAGGATTCACCAATCAATTATCTTTTGAACCGCTTTTCCTCACTTGATAAAATTACTCGTATCTTATCGTATATACGACGGTTCATTCATAATACGCAAACTCCGCATCTACGTCAACAGGGTTCAGTTTTGACAGATATTGAAAATCATAAATCACTTCTTATTATCGTAAAGTTTGTGCAAGGCATTTCGTTTGCTGATGTTATCGAACGTGTTCGTGCTAAACAGCCCTTACCAAAACAATTTCGTAAACTTAATCCGTTTTTGGACGAGGATGGTATCCTCAGGGTGGGCGGTCGCCTATCTCGGGCTGGTTTAGAATATGAACAGAAGTTTCCTGCGCTCTTGCCTAGCAATCATTCATTTACCTTCAAGCTTATCGAATCAGTTCACCGTCAACATTGTCACACTGGGCAGAACACTACCCACTATTTATTATTGCAACGGTTTTGGGTACTTTCTGCGAAAAGAGTAATACGTCGTTGTCTGTCCAAATGTATCAAATGCTTTCGAACTCGTCCAAAGCCTTTAGAACCGTTCATGAGTGACTTGCCTTCTTATCGAGTGAACCAAGTCAAGCCTTTTTCTGTAAGTGGAGTGGATTTCGGTGGTCCTTTTCGCATTAAGATCGGAACCCATCGCGGAGCCAAAATGGATAAGGCTTATTTGTGTTTATTTATCTGTTTGACAACGAAGGCGGTTCACCTCGAGGTTGTTTCAACGCTCTCAACTGACGGTTTTATAGCGGCGCTTCGTAGATTCGTGGGTAGACGAGGCCGTTGCAGTGTTATCCATGCCGATTGCGGCACAAACTTCGTAGGCGCTAATAATTACTTTTCAATGCTCGAACAAGCGTCGCAAACTGAACGTATCAAATTTAATTTTAACCCTCCTTCAGCTCCTCACTTTGGTGGTGTGTGGGAGATACAAATCAAAGCTGCTAAAACTCACTTATATCGTGTTGTTGGAAATCAAGTATTAACCTTTGAAGAACTTACCACTTTATTTGTCCAAATCGAAGCAGTTATGAACTCCCGTCCACTATACCCGTTGAGTTCTGATCCAAACGATTTGAACGTTTTAACTCCAGGTCATTTTTTAACTTTAGAACCTCTTACCGCGATTCCAGATGAGGACGTTTCCAATATAAAACTCAACCGGCTTAATCGTTGGCAGTTGATCCAATCTTTTCTCCAAAATTTTTGGTTACGTTGGAAGAACGAATACCTTAATTGTCTAACACAGCGTGCAAAATGGACGGATGCGTCTCAATCGTTAAACGTAAACTCAATGGTTGTCATCAAGGACGATAACCGAAGTCCGCTACAGTGGTCGTTGGGAAGAGTAACGGAATTACATCCTGGTCCCGATGGGACTGTTCGTGTAGCCTCAGTTAAGACTAAGGATAATATAACCAAACGTCCGCTTGTTAAGTTATGTCCTCTTCCTGAACTTCAAAATTAATTAGTTTTATATTTATGTAAGCGACGAGTAAATACATTATTTTATTCATTTTTTTTTTTTTTTAGCGTTCATAGTTTTATACTCTGTTGAATTAATTTACTAGTAACGTAGGTATTTTAGTGTATTTAATACAGCAAACTCTTGTTCGAAAATACCAGCGGTATTTTGGTGGGCGGTATGTTCAATAACTATAATAAACCGGGAGTTTCGTTTTCGTAATCCAAATTTAAATATGCCGCCAAACGTTGTCAGCGCGCGAGCCGACCAATAGCAAGGCCCGTCGGAGAGGACGACGGGGATACTCACCTTACTCGTCACCTGATTGGTGCCTGGTCTCTGGTTGGAACGCCGTTGCCGCCATAGTCGAAGAAAGTGTGAGCTCGTGAAAGAAAATAACTTTTTAATTGTTTTTCCTTAACTATTCTTCAATTTGTGTCTGTGTGTGCAACAAGTGAACTGTTCGTGGTGGATCGAGCCTGGCAGTCCAAGGTAAGGTGCTGTATTGTACTTGCTGTTGGCCACCGGCGTCGCGACTGCAGCGTTTTTGGCGTACACACTGAACGGCGGAATAAACTTAACAAATTTCATAAACTTTTCGTTTTTCCGACCCAGATTGACAACAGTAAACTCATTTACCGATCCTGTTTGTCACACCGTATGAGAATGCTACACTATTCCTGAGTGCTATGCTTTTGAGGGTTTTGTGCATGCAACACGGGTGACGCCGTGGGCAGTAGCTAGTTCAAAATAAAACACAAATATAGATAATTTCTTATATATTTTTACAATTGAAATAATACAGGCGGTTACATAAAAAATAAATAAGTCTTCTTAAGATTTACAATTACAGTGTGATGTCTTAAACAAAAAGTGTACAAAATTAGACAAATTTTCGTAAAAAAAACTGTACATGATCGTTCCCGACACTAACTAAAACTGGGTACAGTCAACTGTAAAAATTACCTACAGTTTATTAAAAATATTTTTAAACCACTGTCAAAAATTATAGCCTAATTTGGTATTTTTAACTTTATCCTTAACCCAAAAATTCTACTTCAAAACTTTTCTGCAAATTGATGAATTAGTGTCAGTTATGAAATAAGATCTTCATAGGATCGTCAAAATCAAAATACTGAAACAAGCTTGCATGTTCAACAATGGTCTAATAATATAAAACTTTTTATTTATTAAAAAAAAAAAAAAAAAAAAAAAAAAAAAAAAAAAAAAACTTTATATTTCTATAATTGTGTGGTGTAAACTGTACTGTACTTTTGCATGCCTTGTGAATGGCAAAATATGGCTGTTCCTTTATTTATATTCTGTATCACCATGACTTGTTTGTTATTGACCTATATTTGCAAAATAAAAAATCTTATCTTATCTTATCTTATCTATAATAAGATCATTTGAATAAATCTTTTTATTCAAGACTGCAATACCAATGAAAAACAAACTAAATTTATGTACCCATGAGGCAACAAGGGAGCATCAATGTAAAACTGCTAAGTACGTTTTGTATTAGACTCCTCAACTGTGACGCCATAAATCAGTCCAACAATTATTTTTTCCTAAGTTAACTCTCCATCAATTTTTGCAGCTGACTGTACAAAAAAAAGTAGCGATCCAGCGCATACGATTGTCATACAAATGTTTTATGTATAAAATGGTACTCAAAGTTGACAATAAAATTATATTTTGTGCTTCTAGTAACTAATAGTGCGGTATCGTTGAGATAATACCTGAACTAAAGGTATCTGATCACTTCACCGTATCATATGACGTCACATGATTGCATATCATCCTTTATCATCGAAATAATGGTACACTGAAGTGGGCCAGAGCCCTTAAACAGGTTTGGACTCGTTAAAACATCCCAAAAACCGATCATTTGTTCAAAAACGTGTAATCATGCACTTCTCTATACAAAAATTAAACAGTACAATCACTTTGCTTACAAACTAAATACAAAAACTAAGAACTATTTGTGTTAGTACAGTGAATCATATATTTCTTGTCGATGTCATGAAAAACTGTAAAACCATCCAGCTTCCGTCCTTATCACAATCCGGGAAACAATACTGGACTACGTAAAATAACCACGAATTTCCGAACGCATCAATGTTGCAAACTTAAAAAAAACATGTTCGCTGTAATAATACTAATTTAGTGGGGACAAAACACATGAGAAACGAATAAACAGAACCATGGAATGCATCAATTGCATGGGGGAGTATTAAAAATTGGCACAATACAGTTCGTAAGAAGGCGGTATTACGGATAATAATTACTTATTTTTTTAATATCATCATTAATAAAAACCTTGCAACATTTTTTACACCTTACAAGCTACAGCAGCACTTCTCTCGGCCGTACGTACAACATGGAACATTTAGTTTTTTTTACTCTAGCATTCTTTCGAATTATATAAATATGTGACACACCGACTATTTAGTTGACTAAACAACTATTAGGCTTGCTGCAAGCTTCCAATAATGCAGAACTTAAAAATTCTCACAAGACTTCACACAAAAAGAATATAATTTAGTCAACTAAATAAGGTGTATCTATAAAAAGTGTAATAGGGCTTAGTCTACACAATATGAGTGACAAAAATTTACATACTACACTCACACAGTACATACATAGTCGTTACGAAGTTAGGCCCCGATCTCACGGTCCCACACCAACATAAGCATCAACATTAATATTTTATGTCGGTGTAACTGTGATTCAGACCTTTTAAAAATAGCTTGTTAAGACTATAGAAAAGAAAATTCGCAATACTTGCACAAACTAGGCACGTTAGAAATTATCGTAAATGACATTCCATGATTGCATGACAATACCCTGCAACAATTTGTCGTATGTTTTATATGTTTAATGTTTGAAACAAAGATTGTATAATGTGCAAGTGACTGAATCTAAATTTCCAAAATAACGTGTTGCATCTAAAACATTATGAAATTGAGCCGAAGATTAGTTCTAAACGATATTATGTGAAATGTTTGTGAGCTTAGCCGTTTGCCAGGGTATAGTAAAAATTATAATCTTGGTTAAATCGCGGCTGATTCAAATTCGAAACTATCGTAATGGTAACAGAAAGATTCTAATTACACTTAAATAGCGTTTAATAGTCAATTGCATCTTTATTAATAATTAATATGTATTAACTACATATCATAAATATCAGTCAGTATTTTTTTAATATACTAACAAATCATAATCTCTAATCGGTAACATTTTGACATGATTAATTCTATCTAATCCGCCTTTCTAAAAATGTACACTATACTTTTTACTATACCCCGTCCAATACAGCCCAGCCTCACCGTTAAATATAACAGTTAATTACAGAGTAGGATAACCTTAATCTAGTTATTCTAATTAGCCGCGACACTCAGTTGCCTACATTCACCTACCATCGTTAAATACTATACATACGCGCATCTTTGGTTAACCGATAGGCGGGATGTTTGCGCGAAAAACATTCTTTTGAATCTGTTTTTTATGCAAATAAATGTGCTTACAAATACTTGAACTGTACTTGCTTCCAAAAATATATTAAACCGCAAATAATTAAATTGTTCATGATCAGCTTAAAATGCAGAGAAATTGGTACAATATGACCAGAAACATACAGTTAAGAAATATGTCACACTCATTCTAATAGGCTAAAATGAAGGGGGAAAACTTTTCTAATAAAATCCAGCATACCTACCTAAGTCTATAGGGCAATATAATTGAAACTATCTATGCGTATATTTTATCTAAGCCTAAAATGGCACGCACGGGACCTCGGCGCACAAACAAAACCCGCCATATTCACATTCTAAATACAATTTACTTCTCCTCTAATTTTCTTTTCGTTGCCCAGTGAAGTGATCGAAATTAGAAAAATCTTTAATATTTTTGAGCTATGACAATAGCGACTATGACTATGGGACAACTAAATTACTTATATTGATAAGTGTTGAACACTTTATAAGGAAATGTACAAATTTTTATTCGTTTTTTTTTCGACCACTTCACCACATTCAATACGACGGTTACGAACCCTACCAGCCAACACGCAACATAATAACATTTATGTTGGACTGTCTAAAGGGACACTTAGGACCTCGTAAACTTTCAAGAAAACGCCACCATCCTTTACATCCTCATAACATTAGGTAATACCACCACAGAACCCAAACGGAACCCGTTACATCTTAATTGACGAACCACTAATAAGCAGTCTTCACAATTATATCGATAATAACTAGATTACAATTATTATAATAAAAAATACTGGACCATAACTTGATTTAATAGGAATTACACGAGTCGGAGGGACGAGTGGACATAATATTGCTAATATGTACTTTACCACCATTGTTACAAGAGCTATTTATTTTTAGTATTTTTTAGTAATATTTTGAAATAACATAAGAATTCTCAGACTGGACTAAAGTAGCCAAAAAAATCTACAAACATTCAATAATTTGAGCAAAAAGATTAAATATCATATTTTTTCGTCAATTTAATATTCAACTTACATCCGAATTGTACTACTTTACTCATACAAGTACAGTCAGCTAAAAAAATATATGCCGATGTCACTCGTCGTCCCGACATTTACAACTATGCACGATACATCCCTATGTATATAATTTAATTAGAAAATAAAACACGGACATTGACAATATATCTCCATAGACGATTAATACTTTGCTAGAAAAAAATAATAATATTTAAAAATATATTTATTTTAAATGCGTAACACATCTATTGCACTGCGTCTAACTTTTTTATAAATAATGGCTATTGAAACATTTTCGGGGTCTTTGAAGTCAAGATCAGAAATATTTCAAAGTTATTTTGACAACAGTTACAAGTTAACGTTTATTCAAAATCAGCTTTCATGACAACTGTGTCCACATTTTTATTGGGTACATTGATTCTTTATAACAAAGAAAAAAAATATTTTTAGATTGTTATTTTCGATAACATTTCTGACCCCAACATATTTGACTATAAACAAGAGAGTTTGTACTAGTATTGATACTAATTTTGGACTACTAAACTCGAATTAAAAACTTGAGCTTCAAGGTTAATTTTTTAACCCTTCTTGTCACTAAGGCTAGTGACAAGAAGGGTTAGACGCTCGCATCACTCTTACTAAACACAATTGCCGCTAAAATAATTAATAACCCTTCAACCCTAGTCTGGTAAAAATCTTCCATCGAAACCTTTCATTGCTTTAAATTGTATTTAGTGAGCAGTCATTCAAATCGAGCTAAATAATAATTTAAATTAAAAACTGTCCGAAGAAAGGCATAAGAAGCATGGCCGACGTACAAAAACTTGCTAGTAATATCCATAGACTCGTTCGCTAATATCTCAATACACAACCACAGCTTATTTCATAAGAGAAAGCATTAAATTTGTAACACTCCCATCATTCATCGCTACTTTATTGTTGTTGTTTGAGCATGCAATAAACAACCCTATGTGACGTCTTCTATTGCTTACACCCATTTAATTACTACAGTTAGTCAATTCTACACAAAAAAAAATCTATAAACATATAGGAATTTCGACGCACCAATGTTGAGTACAATTTATTAAAATACGATTATAATGATTTCTACACTAGCTATTCTTAATTTCTGATATTTTTTTACATATTTTATATTTTTGTTATTTTTTGTGCAGAATTGAATAACTGTTTTATACCACTTTGTTAAAAAAACTATTAGGGCTAGGCGGCGGCGGGTAGATAGAATATACTGGTTATCTTTTGTATATAATTCATAATTTCATGCGATTTAAAAATTTGAGTATTTGAGCTTAGCCGGTGGAACTTCGTAGAACACTTACGACGTTTGGCTCCCAGACTGGAGAGGATCTGAGCTGTGTTCAGTGGGCTTCTGCCCAATCTGGGCGGTCTGCCGGGGTTGCGGAATGTTCGAAAGGAACATCATGTTGAAAATGATCATAGATGGATTTTAGTAAGTATGAGTCTGATACTCTCTTCCACCCCATTCACGGCAGGACGGGTCATTTTATGAATTTCCATCCGGGGAAAAAAAGAAAAAAGGGTATTTGAACTTTGGGTGAATCGATACATAAAATTTGTCGATATTATATTTTTATTACAGCTCTACGAAACATTAAAGAAAAAAACTTTGTCGCAAAAGTTTTATAATTTTATAGAGCTGGAATTTAAAGTGATTTTTGTATTACCGCTCAAATCAATTTTTGATATGAATACATATTATTATATTCAAAGGGGCAACTTAAACGAGCTGCGGGATTTTCCGCAGCCTTGTATGACAAAGAGCAATTCAAGGAACACGGGAGGATTCAGTCAGTAAAAGTCTGACACCTCCACACCACCACCACCACCACACAGCGGGGGGATAATTTCACGATAACCCATTCTAAAAAAATAGCAACATTTTATTAAATTTAACATCAGTTTAATTATATGAACAATATAAATCTATCACTACCCGCCGTCACTAAACACATAAACATTAGTCTTATAGGTTGTTACAAAGATCCATTATTCGCATCAGGAAATACAATTATTTTGTCATGAGTAACGTATGCAACACATTCACATTGTCCAAATATTCTGTACCTATAAATTTTGTTCTTTAAATCCACCGAGCATCTAATATCAAATAGGTACATACAGGTTGATCTAAATATGACTCATAAATAGAACAAAGACTTTCTCATTATAAGCTGGCTTGTTGACACACGGTGGTCGTATTTCACATTAAAATGATGCGAATTCCAGTGCGAAAATGAGACGGTGCTATACGTGCTGTATAGCTCCATCTCTCTTGCGCACATTAAGATCACTAAAAAGGCAAACACACCAATTTTAACTTCTAATATGAACGTTTTTCTGACACAGGCTGACATTGCTGATATAAGTCTTATTATTATCGGTAATTTTATTAGCTCTGAAAAAGCCTTATTAATTCTACCACTTTTTTGTCTGTAGTCTGCTAGCTCGGGTAGAGACAGGCTTATCATATGTAGATTTTCAAATTGAGTTCAAGTGGCCTATCCTGGTGGATTCAGGGTCGTGTAAGGCTTGCCTTCACGACTCGTCGCGGAAGGGTAGGCACGGACGTACACACAACACGCTGAGTATTTACTTACATGTGATGTGGTGTATTACCGAGACTCTTGTTCAGGTGTTTCTGAATACCTATTGAAGGAAAAGTTCTTTATTATAAGATTTTCAGGAAAGGTGATTTATGTAATTACTTCTTAGTAAGAATTAAGACTTCAGTTTTCTTAATACAAATTTAAATTTTTATGCCTCTAATTTGATTTTATTAAAAGTGAGTTTATAGTTTACACATTATCAGGACAGGAGGAAGCTTTATTGATAAGTTATACACAAATTGTAACTTAGAGAATCGACTTACAATTTTTTTTTCTTTTTTTTTTTGTAAAGGTCAAAAATTTCGCTCAAATCTCCAGATTTAAGCGAATTTTTTGTATGAATAACGTATTTTTTTCGGGATAGTTCGAGCAGTACCTCTCATTGGTCCGTGTGAGCAGCTGGCCGTAGGCCGCGAGCGCGCAGTAGGCGGCCAGCAGCGCGGCGTGGTGGTGCGCGCGCGCGTGGTCGGGCGCGGTCCGCGCGTGCGCGCCCAGCGCCGCCCAGCAGTACAGCGAGGCGCGCTCGTCCTGCGCCGCGTGCGCTAGTGCCTGCGCCCCCGCGCCCACGCGCGCGCCCCCGCACGCCGCCGACATCGTGCAGAAGTTCATGGCCTTCCAGCCGCCGTATCTGACAGGCACGTATGGTGACATTTTATACTTTGCTAAATCATAGCTCATACGTATAAAAATAAAAGTGTAAAAATATTTTAAGAATTATATGACATTGAAATAGGCACTGTATTGCGCAAAATAAGTACAGTTTGTGAGTACATCACATAGCAATGTTCATGCTAAAGCATCAGGTATTTTATAAAATTGATAAACTAGTTTCCACAATTTTAATTCTCCTTTGGTATTGGTATTATTTAAGAATAGGTTTGTGTATAATTAATCTTTCTGTGCGACACATTTTGGCCCTTCATACTTTTAATAATTCATTAACTAGTCAATAAATTATACTACATTACATTGTATATTAAATGCACAATATTTTAGATCACTAGTAATATTTCTAGAACAAAGTTTTACTCACTTATCAACAACAACGACAGGTCCATTCTTGTACTCCATCTGGCATCCCGCGACATACTCCACCAACGCAAACGAGTCCTTATAAGGCTCTATCAGCCTATCTATCGCTTGCTCCCTCTCGCTCTCGCTCGCCGCGTGTCTGACGGCCCTGACATACTCATTATCATCCGGCCTACCCTGCACGTAGTCCGTGGTATCGCCGTCTAACCACCGACTGCACTTGATAAACTTAACACTTAACTGATAATCATCTTGTAGAGAATGTACACTGACGTTAGTAACTTCTATCACTCTGTCCAAAGGTACGTCATCAGGTATTTTGTCTACCTTCTCGAAGAAGTAGCAAGGGCGGCGCAGTTCCGCCTCTTCTTCGACTGTTAACGCAGGAGCGATGGGCGGAGGAGGAGGGGCCGTATCTGGCGGTGATCCAGCCGTCCTATTCCCCCAGTCAGGGAACTTAAATTTAGTTGGGGAGCTTAATTTAAAGTTTTTCAAAGACATTTTTGAGGGGGACCGTGGTGATTTAGGACCGTTTTTCTTTTCTGAAAGCGAGGAGAATAGGTCGCCATTGGCTATTGATTTCCTTGCTGAAAGGTCTCTATTGCCGGCGCTGAGTCGTTCTAATCTCAGCTCGGTTCTATCAAACCGGTATGCGGGTTCTGTGTCGGCGACTGGGGAACCGTTTTCTGGTATCAGTCGTTCGTCGTCGGCACAATCGCTACTCTCCTGCCGCCTGTATCCGTTCGTTTCTGGTTCGACGGGGGATTGTGCAGGCGTTTTCCTGTCTACTTTCCGATGAGCCACGTATGTTTCTTTTGATACAAAACTGGCTCTGAAGTTAGCGACGAATAGCTCTTTTTCTTCTTCCGTTGGCCAGAAGATTTCGCATTCCTGTTAAAACAAAATACAATTGTTTATTGCCCCTATGGTAAAGATTTTGTAATAAAAAATTAAATAAGGTAGCAGCACCACGGGCTGCGCGGTGTGATCCCACAGCAGGCGCCACAGGTCGGCGCCGGTCGCCGGGTTACTAAGCGTGCTACAGGTGTGTTACCGGGTCGCTGGTGTCGGAGAGCAGCAGCACGAGCTGCGCGGTGTGGTACCACAGTAGGCGCCACAGGTCGGCGCCGGTCGCCGGGTTACTAAGCGTGCTACAGGTGTGTTACCGGGTCGCTGGTGTCGGAGAGCAGCAGCACGAGCTGCGCGGTGTGGTCCCACAGCAGGCGCCACAGGTCGGCGCCGGTCGCCGGGTTACTAAGCGTGCTACAGGTGTGTTACCGGGTCGCTGGTGTCGGAGAGCAGCAGCACGAGCTGCGCGGTGTGGTCCCACAGCAGGCGCCACAGGTCGGCGCCGGTCGCCGGGTTACTAAGCGTGCTACAGGTGTGTTACCGGGTCGCTGGTGTCGGAGAGCAGCAGCACGAGCTGCGCGGTGTGGTCCCACAGCAGGCGCCACAGGTCGGCGCCGGTCGCCGGGTTACTAAGCGTGCTACAGGTGTGTTACCGGGTCGCTGGTGTCGGAGAGCAGCAGCACGAGCTGCGCGGTGTGGTCCCACAGCAGGCGCCACAGGTCGGCGCCGGTCGCCGGGTTACTAAGCGTGCTACAGGTGTGTTACCGGGTCGCTGGTGTCGGAGAGCAGCAGCACGAGCTGCGCGGTGTGGTCCCACAGCAGGCGCCACAGGTCGGCGCCGGTCGCCGGGTTACTAAGCGTGCTACAGGTGTGTTACCGGGTCGCTGGTGTCGGAGAGCAGCAGCACGAGCTGCGCGGTGTGGTCCCACAGCAGGCGCCACAGGTCGGCGCCGGTCGCCGGGTTACTAAGCGTGCTACAGGTGTGTTACCGGGTCGCTGGTGTCGGAGAGCAGCAGCACGAGCTGCGCGGTGTGGTCCCTCAGCAGGCGCCACAGGTCGGCGCCGGTCGCCGGGTTACTAAGCGTGCTACAGGTGTGTTACCGGGTCGCTGGTGTCGGAGAGCAGCAGCACGAGCTGCGCGGTGTGGTCCCACAGCAGGCGCCACAGGTCGGCGCCGGTCGCCGGGTTACTAAGCGTGCTACAGGTGTGTTACCGGGTCGCTGGTGTCGGAGAGCAGCAGCACGAGCTGCGCGGTGTGGTCCCTCAGCAGGCGCCACAGGTCGGCGCCGGTCGCCGGGTTACTAAGCGTGCTACAGGTGTGTTACCGGGTCGCTGGTGTCGGAGAGCAGCAGCACGAGCTGCGCGGTGTGGTCCCACAGCAGGCGCCACAGGTCGGCGCCGGTCGCCGGGTTACTAAGCGTGCTACAGGTGTGCTACCGGGTCGCTGGTGTCGGAGAGCAGCAGCACGAGCTGCGCGGTGTGGTCCCACAGCAGGCGCCACAGGTCGGCGCCGGTCGCCGGGTTACTAAGCGTGCTACAGGTGTGTTACCGGGTCGCTGGTGTCGGAGAGCAGCAGCACGAGCTGCGCGGTGTGGTCCCACAGCAGGCGCCACAGGTCGGCGCCGGTCGCCGGGTTACTAAGCGTGCTACAGGTGTGTTACCGGGTCGCTGGTGTCGGAGAGCAGCAGCACGAGCTGCGCGGTGTGGTCCCACAGCAGGCGCCACAGGTCGGCGCCGGTCGCCGGGTTACTAAGCGTGCTACAGGTGTGTTACCGGGTCGCTGGTGTCGGAGAGCAGCAGCACGAGCTGCGCGGTGTGGTCCCACAGCAGGCGCCACAGGTCGGCGCCGGTCGCCGGGTTACTAAGCGTGCTACAGGTGTGTTACCGGGTCGCTGGTGTCGGAGAGCAGCAGCACGAGCTGCGCGGTGTGGTCCCACAGCAGGCGCCACAGGTCGGCGCCGGTCGCCGGGTTACTAAGCGTGCTACAGGTGTGTTACCGGGTCGCTGGTGTCGGAGAGCAGCAGCACGAGCTGCGCGGTGTGGTCCCACAGCAGGCGCCACAGGTCGGCGCCGGTCGCCGGGTTACTAAGCGTGCTACAGGTGTGTTACCGGGTCGCTGGTGTCGGAGAGCAGCAGCACGAGCTGCGCGGTGTGGTCCCACAGCAGGCGCCACAGGTCGGCGCCGGTCGCCGGGTTACTAAGCGTGCTACAGGTGTGTTACCGGGTCGCTGGTGTCGGAGAGCAGCAGCACGAGCTGCGCGGTGTGGTCCCACAGCAGGCGCCACAGGTCGGCGCCGGTCGCCGGGTTACTAAGCGTGCTACAGGTGTGTTACCGGGTCGCTGGTGTCGGAGAGCAGCAGCACGAGCTGCGCGGTGTGGTCCCTCAGCAGGCGCCACAGGTCGGCGCCGGTCGCCGGGTTACTAAGCGTGCTACAGGTGTGTTACCGGGTCGCTGGTGTCGGAGAGCAGCAGCACGAGCTGCGCGGTGTGGTCCCACAGCAGGCGCCACAGGTCGGCGCCGGTCGCCGGATGCTGCGCTACTGCATATTCTCGCACGCGCCGCCTTCCACACACCCACGACGCGTTCACGTACTCGCTGCCTGCAATTTTTTGAGTTTACTCAAATCATGAAATTATAATTTAGATGGTAGATTTCTAACCTTAGGTGTTAGTAAGTAACAATAACTTTACTCTTTTTTCAGATTAAAAAATGGTTCTACATTCGACTGAGTGAGCGTAGTGGTGCCGCACTGACCTTCGACGCCCGGCTTGGGCACGAGCATGACCCGGGCGGAGTCGGAGGGCAGGATGCCGCCGGGCCGGTTCTTCTCCGCGTTGTGCGGCGCACGCGCACACACGCTCGCCTCCACGCACGACCGCGTTATCAGCTGTACGTACAAACATTTTTATAAATAACTCAATATGTAAAAGACAATTTTCAAAAATATATTTTCTGCGTTTTTTCGCGCTATCGTTGTGATCTAGAAATCTATTATCATGGCTTAGCGATACTTAAATATACATCCGGAGTACCCCGGTCAGTCACGAGGTACGCTGTACGGTATAAGAATTTGGTTAATTTTAACATGAGTTTATTTTTTACTGTTGTTTATGCAAAAGCAGATTTTGTCACGCGTAAATCGTCAAATTAGCTTCTACAAAAACTCACCAGGAACTGTTTCTCAAGCAAGTTGACGGGCGGCGGGCCTTGGTACGTGTGATGTCTGTTGGCTAGCGACCGCATGCGCTCTAACAACGCGTAGTTTTCCGCACGATTCGCTCTGGAATAGAAATTGTTAAATTAGTTGCACTAGAAAATAATTATAATGTTAAGATATCGTAAAATTATTTTCTTTAACTATGTCATGTAATGTGACAGTTTTGTAACAATAACGGTTACATAAAGGTTGACTCGAGTACATGCATAATTTGAACGTACGTAACATAAAACACTTTCATTTATCTCTATGCACGATGATAACTATTCTTGTGACATTAAGATTATAGATAAATAATAGGTAAAGAATGTGAGAACGTAAGAGATTTTAAGTGTGGAACCATTAAATCTTTTATGCCATTTGCACACCAAAAAAACTATGTACAAAAGTTACCTTCTCATCTCTTCCTTCTCCATATCATTCATGTTGTTGTACGCCTGCATCTTCTTGCTGTAAGTGTCAGTGGACCTCGGCGCGAGGTCATAAACTCCTTCATTCTCCTCTCCGTTCACCATTCCCTCTTTAGGCTCATCGGTGCCCTCAGAATCCTTCACAGACTTACTCTGCTCACTATTCAAATCATCCGTCTTTATCGACATCTGACTACCATTCTCTAGAACTTCCTTTTCACTGGCGTTCTGACTGGATTTGATGCTTGAAGTTTCGCCGTTTTCCATGCCGTTTGACAAGTCATTTGTGCTCTTATGTTTAGGGGGGTTAAGGTCTAAAACGGCTAATTCTTCGTCGGAGATCGGTTCAAGAAGCTTCGCTAGGTATTGTCGTGCTTTGGGGAACTCTACTTCGGTGTCTCCCGAGCGGACGTGTTCTAGCAAGGCGTCGTGCACGAAGACGTACTGTTCTTCTGTCTGCACGAGGTGGTTGCGTTGTGTGCGGGCGCGGCAGAGGAAGCCGAGGGGCGACAGTGTGCCTGTCAGTTTGAGCTGGTTGAGTTGCGCGTCCAGTACTATGTAGGTGCCTGTGCGGCCCACGCCAGCGCTGCAAAAAAACGTAATTTAGATTGCAATCCTGAGATTATAATTACGAATGTAATTGTACATGCGTTTTTATGATATTGCTGTCTTTTATTATGCCCATTAATTAATTATACATTTCCTCCTAGTGTTTTTTGGATTTTATAATCAGGAACCAAACTCATTTTTTAAAGAAAATAGAAACTTATAAACTTAAATTCAGCTCCTTATAAGACCAGACGTGACTGCGTATAATTTAAATATTGTGAGGTAGATTTAATAATATTTTTTTTACTTTCAGGTTCTATTAATTACCTGCAATGCACCAATACAGTGGAGGAATGTTTTCCGGCAGCTTTAACGAAGGGTAACACAGCGAGTGGGTGCCGCGGCGTGCCGTGGTCTGGCCACACAGTGTAATGGTACTGCACCACTGTACGGCCCTCGGTCGCACTGCCCGAACTGTCGCCGCTGCTTGGTGTACTTCCCTGGAGTAATAAGTATTTTTAGTATATATATTTTTTTCTTTTTTACCATACAAGCTCTAGAGCAACCAGTATCGTTTTATTTGGTGAGATTAATGGTACTTAGAATTTTAATTTATAAACAAAATCAGTATATAAATTTTCCATATTTCAGATATTCTAATTAATTATTATTTTTTAGCTGAACACAATTCTTTAAAACTATAGCTTACTAATATTAATGCGATAGTTTATTACTCTTTCACGCAAAAACTACTAAATAGATTTGAATGAAATTCAGTACACATATATTTTATAACTTGAATTAAGACATAGGATTTATTAAACGAGTTCCTTTGGGATGCGGATGCGATAACAACTAGTAGCAACATATTATAATGTACTAGCTTTCCACTAGAGCTCGTTCTTGAGTTATAAAATTACAACGAAAAGTGGCATTTTTATTATCTATATATTATTTTTATATATGTATATATATAGATAATAAAGTAGTTGCTTGGCTCACCCCGTCTGGCCCCCGCTGCTGCACGCGCATGTGCCGCACGGTGTAGGCGGCGCGCACGTCCTCGTGCAGCAGCGTCACGCGCACGCCGCCGAACTCCGCCGAGCTGCCCGCGCCGCCCGCCGGCCAGTACATGTCGCACTTACGCTGCGGAACAACGTCAAATCATTATCATAGCTATTATTATTCTCTGACAATTCAAAATTACCTGTAAATGATCTTAAACGACTTTACCCATCGAAATTTGGAAGTTTGAATTTATGGTAAACAACTGTTTTAAGTTTATCGGACTATTATCTTGTCGGTGAACTTGGGCTTAAGATTTATTAATGACATATGTGCGCTGATGTGACGCATATAGGTATTCCTCATATTACAATTATTTTGTTTCATTTTTTTTTTTCATTTTATATTTTTGACGCAAATAAACGTGTTTTCTTTCTTTTCTTTCACGAACAAACCATAGTATGTCCAATAGATTTTACGAAAGATTTAAACTAAATCATAATCAATTTTATTCTTATTTTCCCACATAGATGAATAAAATGGCATTAAATGATGATGTTTAGATCGTGAAATTGGCATAAATGTGCCAACCTTACGCCATATTATTAATTTTGTGGTAGAATTAGAACAAAATAAGTAACGACTTTGTTTACATTTTTCTTAAAATCAATTTTTACAGACTATACATTACCTCTTTTATAATATCACTGTAGATAATAAAATAAATGTGTTCATACCCGTCCCCGCTCCACGAGGTTGGTGATCATGACGACGGTGTGCACGCGGTGCTGGCAGATCATGCGCCAGAAGGCGTCCAGCGTGGCCGGCGTGGGCCCCTGCGTGGCGATGTAGCGCCGCCGCCACACCAGCCACTCCAGCTTCACGCGCGTCCGCACGCCCTCTGCGGGACAAACGTTATCTTTATTATAAACTAGCTGTTGCCCGGATAAAACGTTTCATCCAAATCGGTTCAGCTGCTCTCGAGATTTGCGCTTAGCAACACATTCAGCGATTCAAGTTTATATTATAGACTAGCTTTTCGCCCGCGTGAACTATACGAATTGAAATTAAAAATTACAGAGTTTCATACAAACTTTGCCCCCCTTTTTCACCCCCTTAGGGATAGAATTTTGGAAAAAAATCTTATCGGATGCCTACGTCATACAAAGAACACACCCTCCAAGTTTCAGGTCGCTACGATCAGCGGTTCAGGCTGTGCGTTGATCAATCTGTCAAGCATTTTATATGCATAGATATAAAAATGAATGCCTATTTCATCTTAACAAAACTAACGTATACGCCGTCCCAAAGAATTTAGATCCTCCAAACGACCCGCTCACTCACCGATATCAACATACACGTCGTCAAGGTCCGAGTCCGAGTCGCTCCTGTCGCTGTCAGAGTCAGAATTCTGTTCGTCAGACTCCACGATACCGGAGAACTCAATGTTGAGGAATGCTGACTCTATGCCCTCTGCGAGGTTGGGTGGGGGCTTCGTTGGTTTTACTGATGATTGCCTGTGAAGAGAATATGTTATAATATTTTCAAGTATGATGGTCATGTGATTGGATATTAACTGTTCTTTGGTCAAATCTGTATCAAATATCAATAAATCTTTGAAGCTTGGTAAAACAGCACAATAAATAAAGGAAATAAATATTATTATGTTTTTTTTCTCCATATGCTTTCAACCGAAAAATAAATATATATATATGATTACAGTGTCATAATATGACCAAAATAATTTACTCTTGATATTTGATAGAAGTTTTCGTTTTATTTTTTTTTGTTTTAATCCTAGATGTTTCATTTAAATACACTTTTACTGTTAATAAACAATAACTGCAGCCCACACGATAAGAAAACTGTAAAACTGCTATTAAACCGAAATTTCAATGAAGTTTCTTAAGCTTAGCAGTTAAATTTGAATAGGTGGGACCCTGGAAACGCCCTTGGGTCGTGGAAACCACGGGAAATAGGTAGTGGTGATAGAAGTACCTGTGCGGCCTATTCCTGCGCTCGAGTTTTCTGCGTATCCTGGCGATGTGGTGCGGCTGCAGCTGCGGCAGCATGCCGTCGATGAAGTTGGCGTTGACGTAGTCGCAGGCGGAGCTGCGGCCCGCCCCCGCCCCCGCCCCCGCGCCCCCCACGCAGCCCGCCGCCCCGCAGCGCCCGCCCGCCGACACGCACACGCGCGAGTGGTCGTCTGGACACACACAACATTGTATTATTGGATAGATATTTGTAATTTTTTGACGGTCGTTACGGTTAGTTAGAAGCCAGGAAATCTGACAACCAGTCTTACCAAGAGGTATCTTATTACCCGGTAACTGGGTTGTGGAAGCAAGATAGGCAGTCGCTCCATGTAAGGCTGGTTTTCCTGTCACGCTGACCGCCAGCGCTGACGATCGGCGCGTAGCTTGTCACGAGGGCCATCAGCGCTGAGCGGTCAGCGCGACTCAGAAACGCTACCTTACTACATAGCATTGACTCATCAGCACTGACCATCCGCGTGTGGTCAGCGTGACAGGAAAACCAGCCTAAAACACTGGTACTCAGCTATATCCAGTTAGACTGGAAGCCGACTCCAACATAGTTGGATGAATAGATATTTTTTTACTAACACCATCCGATTAAATCGTTATAAAATTGAAAATCAATATACTTACATGCAGTAATATTCAAGTATCGATTCTTCAGTCTATTCTCTGGTCTGTGACTGTGATGGCTGGTGTGACCCAACGCGGCTGATTTCGCTACTACAATCTCGTATTCTTTGCTATAAGACAAAATTTCAATGGTTATTAATCATACACACACATTTATGTAAATAAATTTAGAACACTAGGTTTTCCAGTTCAAAATTACTTGTATTAATTTTACGTTTGCGGTAATGTTAACCATTGAGGTTAACATTATTGTTGTATTTTACATTGTAATTATGTTTTATAATATTAATAACAATAGAAAAATACATTAAATAATAAAAGGTTATTTTAAGCAATAGTGTTTTTATTATTATACGAAAATGTATTACGACTATTTATTATAATAATAATTATGAAAAAATGAACGCAAAAAAATATTAACTGAGTGTCCATTCATCTTTGATCGAAAAAAGCAATTAATCAAATCAAAAAAATATTTTTTCTTTTTAACACTAAAACACAGTGGTAATGAAAATAATTTTACGAACAAAAAAAAACATATTTATCGCATACCTGAAGCCGATATCTCCATCGGCGTGCAGTGCGGCGACGTGTGCGGGGAAGCCCAGCGCGGGCACGGCGGGCTGCGCCGCGCCCGCCATGCGCGGCGGGCGAGCCGCCTGCCCGCACGCCTCGCCCCCGCACCCCGCCGCGCCCGCGCCGCCCGCCGCACACGCCACCAGCGGCGAGCAGTTCACCACTGCGACACATATTCGCCTTATTTACTATCCCACAGCTGGGCAATAAAAACTCCTTACGGCATTATTAAATAACCTACCTAATCACTTCTGAGACTTGACGCTGGCAACATTGGGTCTCATTAAAAGACGAGGATTGCCACAATAAAAAAAGAAGAAGAAATAGCCTATCCATCCAAAGATATTCTTACTAGACCTAGAGTTTTGACATAACCTCCATACCAAAACCTTTATCTTTAGTAAGCAAATCTATTCAGGGATAGATCGAATCTATCTAGCTAGGGATAGATAAGTCATGCCTTATTGTATGCATAGGTGACAAAAAGTTTCATGAATTTAAATGCAATTTTCTAAAAAAATATTATGACGTCCTTGTAAAAAATATTACAAAACAACACTTCGTTTTTCTACAGATCGTAATACTTGCATTTTATAGGAATAAATTTAAGTTTGTGTTGTTAATTCATTTCAATGAACTGACCTGGCTTTTTGTAAGAGTTAAGAGGTGCCCTGACAGCCCTCTCGCCACCTTCCTCCAAGTAGTTGTAAGCAGCGCTGATGCATTTACTCAAACGTGCTCTGCACCTGCAAAAAATACAAAAATCTATATTTTATTTTCAGCTCCAGGTACACCATTATATCTCTGAGACTACATAAATGCATCTATACGCAACGAAAACTAAATTGCGGCGTCGCTTTAATAAACTACTGGTACGCAACTGCTGTTAAGACTGGCCGACCCCAGCAAAGTTGGGAAAAGGCTAGGCAGGTAATGTGCTGCACTGTTCGATTACTAGGGCTAAGGGCCAAGTTCACCAACAGATGGATATAATCGGTCCGTTAAACGAAAACGTTTTTTTGCCACGAAGTGGGAATTTTTATGTTGTCAATTTCTTGTTCAACCCCAGCTTGGTAGTCGACCGTTTTAGGAATAAAAAACACATATGATAGGTTATCCATCGTGTGGTAGAGGTTTGAAATTATGGTAGACAGCTGTTTTCAGTTGATCGGACCGTTATCTTGTCGGTGAACTTGGGCCTAAGAGGACTTACCTCCAGTACAAGACGGCGACTGCCACAGCGAACAACAGCAGCGGGCAGACAGCGAGGAGCGCGGCGTTACTGACACCTTGAGACACCGACTCGTCTGTAGGAGACATCGCTTCGGAGTGCGCTGCACACCTCTCGCTTGACACCTCCTATAACCAAAATACACCTTGATAAATAAATAAAATCTACATGTCAATTTCAAAGGAGGAGAAGGCATCATTTAAGGTGACAGAGTAACCATGGAGTTTCTTGCCCGTTCTTCTCCATAGGAATCTATGCTTTGGAACAGGCAAATAGCTTCAATTTTTCTTTTTTTTTTTTGACTAACGGACTGACTCGTAATTATTTGACAATTCAACAGTGCCTGTATATGTTCTAACTAGCAATTGGAACAAATGTTTTGAATTTTGGACCGAACTGAAGAAGGGTTGACTAGACAGGCAACAATGGTTATCGTTGGAGGAGACCTTTGCCGGGAGGCACGCCGAGCTGAGAGACATTTTACGATTATGTAGATTTGTATATTACTGTTGTACTAATCTTTTAGTTCGGAATAAAAGGGCTTTATTGTGTTTTCTAGTTGCGCTTCAAAAGTTCCTAAACTATCAAATTGGGTTTAAATTTTAGTTTCTATACGAGCTCGAAGGTTTAAACTTGTGTCTAGCGAAATCTCATGGTTTGCTTGAACTTAAAACATCTGACAAAAGTAACTCATAGATCAGTAGAAAAGATTCTGATTGTTAGAATTCTCTACTGATTCGCAGATTTTATAGGGTTGCTATGAAGTAAACTTGAACAAACAAAATGTCGTTTGCCAAACTACAAAGCTATACCTAATTTAAATTAGGTAAATAATAATACGCTGACGCCGATCACAAGACCTAATTAAGGCATCCGTAGTTATTTATAATAACTTTAATATTAATTTGACTGTTTACCTACACTGTATTACCATTTACAATCTACCTATATTTTGATATCTAAGTATGACTTCAGTTCAAACTTAAACCATTCATTTCGGTTAAACCATTTACAGAAACATTTTATTTGTTAGTGAACTTCCTAAAAATCAAAGCTAAATACTCATTCAAAAACGCAGATAAGTAAATATATAAATTACTAATTATAAAGGTAGGTACATTAACTCCGTGTTTACTGTTAATTTCCTTTTTAAAAAATTATATATATTTTTTTTTGAATTCTTTCTTGTATTGTGTTTATTTTTAGTACTAAGTACATAAATGTTTTTCTATCTAACGAAAACAATGCGCAATGAAAATCAAGAAAAACTGAAGTAACAAACTAAATGTTAGTTATGATTTTTATTATTTGATTAAAAGACATTTTGAATATCTAAAGACAATTTTCCTTTTTCCATTATCTTATATGTACTTTACCTAGTAACACGTTGAACAACAAACTACACAATACTAAAACAAAAAGACTATTATTCAGGGCCTGATGACTACGAAATCGGCAACCAACTATCATATTAGTCTACATAACAGCAAATTCAAATATACCTTATACACAAGAACATCAATGTATCCTTACTAATATATATAATTTAAATACCAAAGTAACCCTGTTTGTCTATTACGCTTTCACGAGAAAACAGCTAGACGGAATTCGATGATATTTGGTACAGAGATAGCTTGAACCCTGGGAAAGGTTATTAAGATATTTTTTATCCTGATAAATGAAATACTTTTCTAGAATATAATAACTTGCCTCTGGGTTCGATTCTACGCCGTTAATAAAGGATTTTTCCCTGGCGACTGACTGCGTGACTGCATACACTTTTACTTCGTACCGCGTCACGTTCCACAGATCCACTTCCTGGAAAAAAAATAATTAAAATCATAAAGCCGCATACAGCCGCATGGGTCGATTGATCATAGGTTAAGCTGCGCTTGGCGTGGTTGGTCAGTGGAAAGGTGATCATCTGTGACACCCAAACTCGTCCGTGCCCCGGAGAGCACGTAAAGTCGAAGGTTCCGGCTGTCACCTGGCTGATCTTTCGACAACCGTTATGGGAAGCCAAAAAATCTGGCAACCAACAACTATTATTATTAATTAACCGGACAATAGACGCATGGCTCTCCCCCAGGGCCATAGCCTATCGAGGCTGCGGGATGTTCGAAAGAGTTACCGCGTCCTAGAAATATAAAGGGCTGAAGAAGTAACATGCATGGGTTCTAGTCAGTAAAACTCTGACGATCTGTTGCTATTTCACACAAAAACTACTGAACAGATTAGCGTACATTTGATATACACATAGACACAATGTTATAGATCATGGCCAACCCGTGGATCGCAGCTATGATCTAGGCGATCGGGACAAGGCAAAACCTACAAGTTTAATATACCCAATTTCAATAATAATTAAAATAATCTCTCCAAAAATTCATTTTTTACTCACACTGCGATCTACAAGTCGCAGTGTGAGAAAAAATAAATTTTGGGTCTACTAAAGTTGACCATCCCTGTTCTAGGTGCTCAACGGGAGGCGAGGAAATCCCAGAAATAACTTAACTTTGAAACCAGTACACTCATAAAAATATAATAAATCATTTAAGTAATACAAATATTATTAGAATATAATAAAATTTACCTCCTGTCTGTCTGTAGGACGCCGCATAGTGATTTATTAAATCCCGACTGAACAATCCTAGTACACATACATGTTTAATACCGGTCTACTGCGTATTTCCTTAAAACTTTTTTCCTTATTATATGTTGTTCTCAATGTATTAAAGTGTTTCCTTAAACCTCAGTTATTCGAGTCAAAATTGTAGTTTAGCCTTTATTATAATAGGTACAATAAGGAATATGCGTGTGATTCTAATAAAGACCAAACATTATTTTTACAAACTTGATCATTACTTAACTACTTATAATCGTGTCTAATTGGAGACACCACTAGTGAATTGACATAATTTTTATGAATTGTTAAAACGCTATTATCCAATACATATTGTATGGCAGTATACGAATTTAATAATTAACACAAGGTCCAAGTTCACCGAATAATGGTTTCGTAATCGGTCCGTTAAACGAAAAGATGTTTTTCAAGGAAGCTGAAATTTTCGTGTTACCCACTTCTTGTTCAGCCCTGGTTTGATAATCGACCTTTTAATTTAAGGAATAAAAAACCCAAATGATATGTTATCTATCGTATGGTAGAAGTTTGAATTTATGGTAAACACAGCTGGTTTAAGTTAATCGGAACGTTATCTTGTCGGTGAACTTGGCCTAAGTCAAATGACTATTTATCGTCACTATTTTTTATAAATTATTATTATTTATAGCACAAAAAATGTTTATCGATATTAAAAAATAAATTAGGTTTTCACTGTATAATAAAGTCAATTAGAGAATAATGCCTTAGAGTCATTGTATATTGATGTCAACTACCAAATTACCTGGTCTGTGTGAGTGAGATAATAAAGTGAACACACACTTTTGTACCACACTTTTGAACTCATATTCCCGCATAATTGCCTAGTCTTAGCCAAATTTAGCCGTCATGACCGAATTTCGGTTTGGAGACCAATATTACATATTCATTGGATACTAAATATTAATCTTCTCCATCGAAACTTTTTTTAACCTTTTAAAGAAACACCGAAAAAAACTCAGGGATCAAAAAGGCTGCCTGCCGGGGCTGTGCGATGTTCGAAAGATTTACCGCGCCCCCGGAATATAAAAGGCTGAGGAAGGAACATGGATGGGTTTTAGTCCGTAACCGTCTTACTTATAAAGTTCGATTAATTTTTAATCTGCTGCTTAGCAATGGATTAGAAAAATTCTCTCAAAAATGCTGTTTAGCGTTATGCTGAACTTAAGTAAGTAGCTTAATCCTGGATTACGACGTTAAGTAACAAGTAGGTGAGAAATGGTTAAACTTTAGATTACAGGTTTTTTATAAGTAACGTCGGTAAGAGTCTGACACTCTCTCACCCCACCCATGGCGGGCGGAGTCATTTGATGATTTCCCACCCTAAAAAAAGGGGTCAAAAAGTTTACTCACAATCGGTATGGTAGTTTCTATATCGTTCTTGTTGGTGGGTAGTGTGAGTCTCGTTCGCGGCTGCTGTTCTGGAATCTTCCTCAAGGTCACCACGTACTGGTCTAAAGAGTTGTTATACTCCAGAGGTTGCCGCCATTGGAGGTAGAGCGTGCCTGTGAATAATACAAACATCGTTAAACACTTAGCTTTGAGGTGTTGCCAGAATGAAAATTCGTTAAGCTTGTTTGTGTACCTACGATACATTTTTAATTACTCATGCTTTAACGGATGATCGGATTTGGATGAAATTTAACGTACAGTTAATTCATAACTTTAGGGACATAGACTTGGCCTAAGTGATTTTTTGAAAGAGTTACCCAGGTCCCGGAACACGAAGGGGCAAGGAACATGGATAGGTTTTAATCAGTATGAGTCTAACGCAAAAAAAGGGACATAGACTTTTATCTGGGTGCATGCAATAGGTCCTATAGGACGCTTAGTGGCATAATAAAACTAATATCATCAGCCTATATATTGTCCCATTGCTGGGCACATGCCTCTTCTCATACATAGAAGGCTTGGGATTTGATCACCACGCACGCTTACTCAAGGCGGATCGGCGATTTCAGACGATTAAAATCCAGGTTTCCTCACGATGTTTTTCCTTCACCGTTAGTCAGTGATGTCTAAGATATACTTAGAAAGTACATATGACTTTCAAAAAGTCACATTGGTACTTGACTGGTTTCGTAGCCGCACACTCGTACACGAGAGTGCCTAGTGGTTAAGGCACCTGAGCCTTAACCACTAGGCACGACTTAAAAATAACAGTTACTTATAAATTACTTACGTTTAGTCTGGTCACAAGTCAGGTTCAGTATTATCGGAGCGGACGGCGGCCTGACGTCGGTCAACACGTACAGAGGGTCCGATTTGGGTCCCAGTCGGTCCAACAAATCAGACGACTTTACTCCATCAAGCGAGAAGTTGTAGAAGGCACGCACCCAGATCTTGTATGGTGTGAATGGTTCTGAAATATAAGTTAAAATATATAAGCTAAAAAAAATAATTAAGTATTTAAGTTCATTTTTGCAAAATTGTATATTTTACAATAATCAATTGACTTTACAATTTATTTAAAATTGATAATCCTTAAATGTATCGAGAACATTGACTTCGTTATCCAGTATTAAGAGCAACATAGTTTCTTAATGAAAAAAATAAAAAGGAAGCAAAAATAATTTTCTGATGAGTAACAAAACAAAAAAAAAACTTATTTCCATTGCAGATTAATTCAAATTATGTTGTGTATATACTGTTTATCCTTAAGTTTTATTATAATCAGTGTAAAAAAAACTACAGAACAGCATACATTGATCTTTTTTTTTCTATATTATATTGTATCTACAAAGAAATAAGTCCCCCAAAAACATTATATTTTGTCCCTACTATTGTATCCGTGAATAACCTACATACCAATATAAATACTATCATCATCATCAGCCTAGTAAATATTAGCCCACTGTTGGACATAAGCCTCCCCTAACGTTTCTCATACCGCCCGATCTTCAGCTTACCGCATCCATCTTCGGCCTAAGCCTTTCGCTCGTCATCAAGTACCTACTATTTCTTCATTCAAATAATCTAGACAATTAAGACAAGCTAATTGGATAAGCCCCGAGTTAAAGCATACCTACTTCCTTGACAGAAGGTCGAGGTCTCCAGCTAAATAAGTAATTCAAGGAGCGTTACGACTTTTAAATTAACACCTCCTTGCTTATGGCTCATACATTATATAGTCTCACAAATTAAGAAAAAAAAGACGAAGATATTGTTAGTCATTGTAAGTGAGAAGGCGAGCGGTTTAATATTTTTAAATTCTTAGTACATTTTTATTTTCAACTGACTTCCAATTCCATGTCAGAGGACGTCAGGTGGATTTAAGAAAACTCTGACAGTAGGACGTGTCAGTTTTGCAAACTTGCAGCCCACACAATAAGAAGAACTGACTTCCAAACACGGATGAAGTTTTCATCTAGGTAAAAGTACAACAAGATTATATAAAATAATGAAGAAATTATAAAGTTTTCTTAAGCCCTGCATTCCCTAAAATATTTATCTTTAATACTACAACGCAGTATTATTTTAACTCATAGGAAATCTACTTTGGCTTTATACGTTGCAAGAGCGTATTACTACGGAGTTTGAACGGCCAAACGTATTGAGAACCACCTTCCGGACCATAGTTCAGTCTTGAATTAAAACTGATCCATGAAAATAGCTCTTTACAAAACAAAGCCACCGATAACCCATTTAAAATAACAATACCCATTTTCACCAAAAACAATTATGCGGACTAGAAACCACACTTACTTAAATTCCTCAAGCGGAACCCAACAACTTTTGTCACCTTGCCGGAAGTATTCAACAGCGTCAAATTTTTCGTCGCCCTCGAATAGTCTTCCATGCCCAAATCACTTGGAAAGACATTCTTCCTCTTCACATCAGCCGAGTTCTGTGTACCATTGACTATGTTGACGTCATACCTTGGGACCCCTTGTTCATAGTACAAGACATACGCGACTTGTGTAGTCTCTTTGTGTTTAGTTTGTGCATACGATTTTTTCACCACTTCCTTCTGCTCAATAGGGTGAGCTTCTAAAACTTCTAGATTCTTCTCGTAATTCTGTTTTGTGTCTGTATCATTTTCCGGCCATCTCTTTCTATGTCTGTGTGTTCGGACGTCTCTTTTATTCCTATAGTCATCGATAAGGACATGAGACGAGTAGTCGTCGTTGTATTTGTGTTTGTCATTCTTGTACCAATTGTAGGAGGTGTATTCGAAGTCTTTCTGTCTTTCTGGAGTGATTGCGTCTGACGACAAGTCTTCGCTTAAGACGTCATTGACCGGCTCATCGCCTTGTGGCTCTAACTTTTTATTTGAACTGGTCTGGTCATGATCAGGGACTAGCGTTTGACTTTTAAGGTCAAGGTTTGTGTTGGGAAGGGTGCGTAGTGTGAAGGTCAATGGCGGGGCCCATGAGAGGTGGACTTCATCTGTAGTTACGTTGTTGGCTGTCAGGTTTTGGGGCGCGGACGGAACTGAAAAAGATGGAATAATTTTATTATTAATTTTGTCCTCTTAAAGGGTTTACTGTCCAATGCATATATTTACGATATTCCGTGTTAAAAAACAGTTTCATTGAAGAATAAGCGTCGATAAAACCACAAGATTAGATAAAACTACTGGATTTAAAAAACGTAAACAATGAGATAGCATATTAGCTACACCATTCGTCATAATATACCATACAAACAAACAATCAATTTAACAAAGTACACAGATCTGACAGGAGCGTCCGTGTGACACAATTTATCGTTAAATTCTAACTTTCAACCTTTACAGTGTTGATTGTGACTAAGAGAAAGTTATTATTAGTACAACAGTCACATTATCTACTTCATAGAATGCATATTAACTTTGTCACAAGATGTCACAGTATAAATGTGAATCGAGTTTGTAACAATAAAATACACCTTCAGGAAGTTTCGAAGAAGCACTTAAGGCTACAAAAAACATTTTATTTCGTGCTTATCATAATAAAAAATAACGTAAGTAGGTGTAAAGGTTCCTAAAAGGCAACCCAGTCCCTAAGGAAGTCTCTTGAATTGGATAAAACTTCTGAAATAATGGTGCAAATAAGTAATTTCTACATTGATCTTAAACCTGATGAGTATAATTATATAAAATCGACGAAGATGTAAGATGAAGGTCTTTAAAATGTGTGGCAGCCAAGGGCTGGGAGGGTCGTAGGAAGCCAAAAATTAACAGTTTAATATTTTCATTTATAAGTAAATCTCTTCAAAGGCGGTTAGATAACACAGGGTTCCGTCAGTAAACAGTAGATCTTGGGTTTTATAAAGTTGGCCACCCCTGATGTATGGCCATCGTATATATTGCAGAGGCCACCGGTTAACATCATAATAATATTCTGGTGGGTTATAGTTATAAGTACCTATAGTCAACAAGGGACACTTTATCACTAATATAAACCTTTTTAGTAAAGGATCATTACCTTATTTTTTTAACCTTAATTGTACTTCTACTTAACCCATTAAGATAAGACGTGTAATCTACTATTATGTCTCTCCAGACCGACTTCGGTCATGGCGGCCAATCTCAATGAAGACTAGCCAAGTACGCAGGTAATATTATAGTGCACAAGCGCTTGCGCAGACACAGGTGCACTCTCTATTGCCTCACTCTCATAGTCCGATGGGTCGGCAATCCGACACGACTGGAGAGAGATCAGGCGCAGGACCGACAGTTTTACGTGTTCTCCGCGGAACGGTGGGGTCTCGATTTGTTAAGAAAACGGTCACCCATCCCTGGACTGACCGCGCCTAGCGCAGCTTAACCTTGCTAATCTATCGATCTGCACGGCTGTTACTTAGCTACGAACCTCTCATAATGACCATGTACTACAAAAAACGAAGAAGCATAGTTGGAAATGGTCAATCTGAAGCTGTTTTACTTTTTACTTCTTACGTCACTTGAAAGTCGCGTAACGTAAACAACATAGTATAGCTCATGTTACGGTAGAAATATTAGCCAGTCGGTATTGTGGTATCGGGACTGACAGACCAAGACGCTCTGATCGTACATTTATAAGTATCGCTACTACCAGGTGCTATTTCAATGCACCAAGCTTGGTTGAGCCTAAATTTTCAAGGATAATGACGAATTTGCAACAAGCTGCAAGTTTGGATTCGATTTTATCAGTTCGCTAAGCTAAACATATAAATTCATTTATATGGGATGACTTCAAAAGGTGGTTTAAATTCAAAGTATACTTATATATATAGACGCACATTTTAAATCACTTCTTCCGAAGTAAAAAAAACAGGACGCCTGATTTCACTAAAACATAGTTAACGAAGACTTGGAAACAATCAATTAAATATTTTTACTTACTTCCATAATAAATTATGGAATCGCGTTTAAAATTCGCGTGTAAAACGACTCGTTTGTTGCATAATTGCGTATTGATGTGTATCTTTTAATATTTTCTGTATTAGAACCATGAATTCGATTCGGCATTTCTTTTCAGGGGTCGTCAGGTTAAAAATGCCTTTGTTGGCGAGCTCTCAAATAAATGTAGAAATGTAAAAGTTTGTTTAAATCAGAGTTATAAAATAATCCATTTCATCATCGCAGTAGGTACTCCGGAGTGTTATACCTATCCAACCAAGAACCTACTATTAATATAAACAAACGAAACCCACAGGACCCATCAACAACACATGCGTTCATCATAAAAAAGCCAACCCGCTACATTTAAAATATGTGTACAAGAGAAATCGGCAACGATCTCTCATTCACGGCTCAATGATACTGAGACTAATCACATTTCACAGTTAAATCTACGCTTCACTATCAATTTCGCATAACGGCGACAATGCCTAATAAATCAACAGAAATATCGAAAACTTCGCAAGAAATTCAACCTGATGTTAAATCATTCATAACACACACTTTTGGATGGTATTTTTTTTTAAGTAATTCTAGAAAACGATGGAATATCAACCTGTTTCCCTCGATTTCTCCCGCATCCTAAGGAAACTTCTTCCCGCACCCGGATTAAATCTAGCATCGTGTGTCCTTCCCCGGGTTTCAATCTATGGCCATAATAATATCAAATTCGTATAAATCGGTTCAACCGTTTCCCGTGAAAGCGTAATAAAATTACAGATAGACAGAGTTAATCTCAGATTTATAATATAAGTAAGGATAGAAGCTTTCATATTTTAAACGAATTGCGAAGAGCTAACGCTTCTAGGCTTTTCCACAGTGACTTATAGGGTCTCTAGATAAATCTATAGCAGAATCAACACTTCGTTCAGAGTGTATCCCGCATCCTGCTAGACAATGTATCCGTCTTAATAATTGATTGACACTCGTGCAGTTGATCTTTACACTCTACTAAACGGAAACAGATAGGTCTGAGCATGCGTCGAGCAAGAATGCAGACAGAATTCCGAAGACCGAAACTAGATCCAAACTAAGTCACATCTGGGAAAGTTCATATGTTACGTTACGTTTATATTTCAAAGAATATTTTCAGCTATGTTTGTTTGGTTTTTGATAAAAATTGCCAAGTACTAATTTTTTTGTCGTAGTTGCGTTGAGGAAATAAATCTCACATGCATAGCACTGAGTAGGTACACTAATGTCTAACTCGACGAGCCTGCCCGCGAGCTGAGCTAATAGCTTTAAAATTGCCGTTTATCGTAATCATATATATTCTGATCCAGCCTGTCCCTTGCTGTCCTCCCCAGCGACGCCCTAAGCGGAGGCCCGTACCCCACTAGGGGATGGCCTTAGCGTGTAGTAGCTTAGTTTTGTAATTTAAGCCCCGGCTGGAGGCCCTAAATTCATTTAAGGCACTTCACAGGCAAGCCCGGTTAAGCAGTATATAACCTTATAGGTTGACCTGCGAGATGAAAATGAAAAAAGTACACTAATGTGTTGAACTACCTGTAGTGTTCAGTACATGTGATGTGTGTGCACAAGGAGATGGTCTAAACATTCGCCGTACCCTAATCTTGTGAATAAAATTGTGAAAAACCAAAACCCGAACTAAGTGGATATACTTACTAAACCTAACCCAAAAGCCGATGCTTTACTAACTGCGCCAAGGAAATTGGTCTGGAAATTTCGCACTTATCTCGCTACACTACTTAAGCCGACCATTATTGTCGTTTTAAAGCGCTATTCTCTACAACAAGTTTATGAAGTAACGCTTCAATATTAGGGAGAATCCAATCCGTCACGGTACAGTAACTAATCACCATATAATTAACTGTGAAATAAGTACGTCTGTTAGCAACATTAACTTAATACTTACAACATAAATAGAAAACAAAGGTGGCGAAATGCACTCCTCAATTACGAATTCATATTTATTCATAAGAGCATTACTCATTATGAAAATTTATTGAATGAAGTATTTGAAGTGCAATCGAAAGTGCTTGCTACTGCTTTGTTAAAATTGCAATGATGGATGCCAGTAATTTTAATCTAAATAGTTTTTAGCCGAGATAAACCTTATATGTAAATAAGACGAGTGACGTTGATGCGTTATTGCTAAACCAATTAGCAAAGAGATTAAACTCGACTCGGACTCTTCTTAAGGTATGAAGCAGTTCCTATAACATGCAAGGGGAACCACGAGACACCATTAGTATTCAACAAAGTTGTAACTACAGTTGTTCTCTTTGTTCCTTCAACACTTCAAAACCAAAATCAAACAATCGTCTCCCGGCCGAATCGCTCGCAAAGAAGCCCGTCCTTAATTACAAAGGCAAACAGCATTCAACATTGCGGTAACTGTGTTAACGATTGTCGAGGCCCATCAGGCAAATCCAAACAAAACAATCTATTTTAACACTTAAACGTTCCGTAATAAAATCCATTTTACTAAAACATCTGACACTGTAGTGGAAACTGAATGAAAACCTAGCGATTAGGTGTGACAATTAAAGTGTTACGTTGCTATTCAAACAATCGTGTAGTATAGAGGTCAGTGTCCCATTGTATAATACAATAACATTGCGTTTTTATGAGCTATGAAAATGTACTAGTAGTTAATATTTACGGTTTTTATTCAAATGAAAGTAATTTATGCTACGAATGATGTTACGGAACTACAATCGGCATCACTACATAGAATAAAACAAAGTCGCTTTCTCTGTCCCTATATCCCTACGTATGCTTAAATCTTTAAAACTACGCAACGGATTTTGATGCGGTTTTTTTTAATAGATAGACTGATTAATGAGGAAGGTTTTAGTATATAATTTGTAAAGTTTTTGTATCCATTAGCTAAAATATCGCGGGCGAAGCCGCTGGCGGGAAGCTAGTTTACATTATTCCTGTTGATTTCAGTGTAAACAGGAACTTCAATTAAACTATATTGTAATTTCAAATATAGTCTGTACAATTGATTTTAAGAAAAATGTAAACAAAATCTTAACCTATTTTATTCTAATTTTCCCACTCATATAAATAAAACGGCGTTTAGAGCTTGAAATTGAATTAATTCTTAAAATCAATTGGAACAGACTATAATTTATATTCATTATAGCTACAAGACCTAAGCAAACACTGCAGACTGCACACACGACACTTTTAGCTTCAGCGATTACAAACTTGGACTGCAACGGGAGTGGGATTCCAAAAACCGATCAAATCGTTGAAGCGAAAATGGTGTGAGCAGTTGGAGTTTTTTTAGCTTTTGGACATAGGAAAAGCCAAAACTTTGTATTGTTATTGTTTTACTATTTTAACATTCAGTTTACAAATTAATTTAAAAATCAACAAGTAAGTAAAGACGTGTTTTGGTCTAAAAGCCCGACACTACACGTCTTTGAAAATCAACTGCAAACACACATGTCATCAAATCGCATCATAATGACAGCTCGGTGATATATCGCTAAAACAAACTGTCATCTTTGAAATACATTTATGTTACACGCAAGTTGACAAACCACTTTCGCAATATAGTTTGCACTTTCCATGTCTTTAGATCAATGACTTTTTTTCTATGGGAATGATAACAAGGTGTATTGAACATTATGGACACTTCCTGACCAGGTTTTTATATTCTAGATCTATGTAACTGCCACAGGATATCGCTTCCATATCTTCAATATCAGATGGCAGCAAATAATAAAAATATTTCATGAAAGACTAAAAGTTGATCCAAGGCATAGTTTTCTATCCCGTGTTCGTGCAAAATGACTAAGAATAATTAATTATTGTAACTGAAGTACAGGTAATCTGGTGTTCAAAGAGATATCAGCAAAAGTGATACCCGGCAGACTATGGCCGTACCCAGGGCCAAAGCCTGCCGGGTCTGCAGGATTTTCAAAAGAGTTACCGCGGCCCAGAACACAAAGGGCTAAGGAAAGAATATGGATGGCTCCACCCACGGCAGAAAGAAGAAGTCATTTGATGATTTCCCATCCGAAAAAAAGCTTATCTGATAACACAGACCATGAAAAGAATATTAGAAGGACTGATTTGACATTTTAAATAAGTCATTGAACCTCTCACAATAGGAGTCGTTTTTTAAAATGATTACAGCTAGCCATGCATTATACAAAACAGAAGACGAAGCTCATGATACAGCTCTCATACGCTTTCAGTCACACAAAAGTAAGATACAACAACAAATAATATGTATATCTTTTCTCATCCATACACCAGCTCCTATTTCGCCCCTCACATCCTTTCTAATTTCCATAACTCTCGTGTTTTAGGTGTCCAAAACAAAGATCTGAACAATAATCGCCAGAGCAAATAACTCGAATCCTTCCAATTTATCCGTGAAAGTTTCTACATGATCAGAAAGACAAGGACTTTTCAACTATTGGGTAAGACTTGGGATTAGAGAATTACGTAAGTGTCTGGTGCTAGTCAAATAAATTACACGCAAAGATCAAAGGCCCTCGTATGCAATTTGCATCGAACGATAGGCAACAAGTTTTGTTAAGATTTGCTATCAAATATTTGGTGAGACGGGACATTGTGGATTGTGTTTTGTGTTGTACTGTTATCCTAATTTATAAATGCGAGTGTACATATTTTGTGTTATGCTTTCACGGTATAACAGCTGAACTTATGTAGATCAAATTTGATATATGTAGAGATAGATGGGACCTTATCGACGGTTATAGGCTACTTTTGATCCGGGTGCGTGACATAGTACGACACGGGTGAACCAGCTAGTTAACAACAAATAAACTATAGAAACTTGCTTAACTTAGTTTGTGAAGCATGACAGAACTTCAGAGGATTGTCAAACACCAATTTCGAACCTTTGTAAGCGAAATAATCTAACCAGAATAATAAATGAGCATCAACTGACGGGTTGAAGCTTTTGTCCTGCCCTGATTCTTCTCTATTTACATAACAAAATCCTTTTGCATTAATGAGTATCTCTTTATATGAAAACTAGCTTTCCGCCAGAAGCTTCGCCAGCGTGAGCTTTACGAATTCAAATTAAAAAAAACAGAGTTCCACACAAACTTTACCCCCCTTTTTCACCCGCTTGGGGGTAGAGTTTCGGAAAATCCTTTCTTATCGGAGGCCTACGCGTGCGTTGAACCGTCAGTCATTCTGGACAAAGCATTTTATATGTATGGATAGATAACGAAAAGAAAAACGTACAAAAGCCACAACTTAGTAAGAGAAGCTGAATATTAGCACGAAAGCGAGACGGACAGTGGTTGGTTTCTTAGAAAATAACTATAGTGGTTTGTGCTAGGTCAGCGTCTGTATGTTACTAGCTAGATTATCTAGGTACGGTACTTAAACAGCGAGTAAATGACTGGTTGTTACGAAACACGTGTGTATGTTGGACTGTTGCACTTTCCGCTAGTATCTGTATAGACTCCCATTGTGTATATTATTACACTTGGTAGAAGACCTACTATTATTAGTTATAGACTACTACATAAAGCTTCAAGAAGTAAGTAAGCCATTTTTTTTTTAATATTTTTTGTATGGCATCTCGCAAGTCAACCTAGAAGGTTGTCGACTGCTTAACCGGGTTAAGCCATGTATGCGTTTCCTGAAGACCAGCGAATATGAAGTAAATAAAGTATTTTAAGACCCAAATACAAGTTCTGAATTTAACATTACCTATAAGACAACCGCTCTGTGAGTCGACATCGCAGCACGCCCAGAAGGATATGGCGGGATGAACTGGACTCCTATCTAAAGGAATGGCCATAGGTCGCACTAGATAGAAAAAAGTGGAAGGAGGGAAGGGAGGCCTTTGCCCTCCAGTGGGACACTATAGGCTAAAAATAAATAAATAAGACTGCATCAAATAAAATCTGATAGAAATGGCTACAAAAAACTTTTGAATGTAAAACTTATATCCTCACCAAGTGAGTGCCTAGCGCTTTATGGACAGGTTTTTAAAATCCTTGATACGAAATAGCTGTATGGTAGATTTCGGCAAGCTTAAGCTTAACCAATATTCTTGTAAAAACAATAGAAAGTTTATTATGAAGGCAAAGTTAATTTCCTCAACAAAAACTAGGAAATACCTAGACTTGAACAAACTAAAAAAACCTTATGACTCAAATACCTTACAACGTAGTTCGATGTCTTTTAAAATCGTTTCTTAAGCCTCGTTTATACTGCAAACGTTTTCAAAAACGATGAGATTGTTGTTAGAACAATGAAGCTTTGGGTAGAATAAGGAAAAAAATATAAGCCTATCAAGTAAAGCTGAAGAATCCGCATTATTTAAACATCATGGGTACCAAAAGACAGCCTTCTGCCTTCAAAATGACCACCTTTCATCACTTTCTGGGTAGGTTAGCAAGAAATGGCGTTACCTCCTCAAAGATAGGCTCTGTTTACACTGATTTAATATAATATAACTATAGATATTCAACTGGCTGGTCTGCATTTGAATTGAATGCATTGTATTCAAATTAAATGCAGATATGACTAAGACAGTAATCAAAAGGCAACTTAAAAAAAAAAGAAATATCCCCGCATAAAAATATCAATCAACGTAATTTCGAACAAAAACTTCTTTCATCCAAAAGACTATACTGGCTATGACAGCTTTTAAAACCGATACAAAAATAATTCAAAAAGAGAATATTATAGTTTCTCGCCGTCAGTTGCACCGGCCCCTTAGCATGGACCCGCAGAGTAAGGTCAAATCCATTAGCCGGTGACTCACTGGTATACGGGAATCATGCACCGTCGATGGACCATAGTATACGAAACAAACTACTACACGGCGAAAATGTATTGAATTTGTGTTTTATGTATAGTTTAATGCTACAAGGCAAGTATTAATTATGGTAATAAAAGGGTCATTTTAATTCAATTTCACTACCTATTTTTGATTTTGATAAACATTTTTATTCGTCTTCCTGAAACGGCTGAATATTTTGACGGGATACCCAAGGGTGATAAACGCGGACCAAAATTACATACAACATTATTAAGGGTCTTTTTTCACATCTTCTTGATAAGAGTTAATTAACTTCTAGATTAAACTATAATTGGAACATCATTTGTATGATATTACCAAGCAGAATAGTTTTACCAGTACTTATCCGGAAATAGTGGAACTGCACGGACAATAGGGTTCCTATTTTACTACTAATTTACTTAATTACTCCAAAAAGGTTACATTACGTTTAATACTGACGAAAAATTTATGACTTACCTCAAGAGATCACCGATATTCGGGTGATTTGAAGACTAATTTGCACACTCTTCTCAATCGAAATTTCTACTTACACCGCATATCTTAGTGGCGAATATAGGAATATAAAATCAGACTATTTAATGAAGAAACCCAATAAATTGAAGACACTAGTTCGAATATGACGGTATTTAGAATTTGAATAACCTATCGAACACTATTCAAAGCCCAAAATGAAAGTACTATTGTCGATTACAATTCGAATCCCAACAAGGCATAGATAATGAAGAATTGTGGTTTTTGTTCTATTTGTTTATTCAAAATACTGCAACGGCGTTGGGTACAATGGAATTATTGATGGATCAAAATGATGGCGAAATTACGGATACATCGATTTGTGGTGGATGAAACTGTATCGATATACGAGGGGTGATCCAAAAGTAATGATAATTGGCTAGTTCTAGGTGGTTTAAAAATGTAAAAAAAATTTTTTTTGCTTACTTATATACCCACTAGGTCAACATAAAAGAAACATATAAATAGGCCACGATTTGTGGGAGTAGTACTCATTTGAATACGAACCACCGAAACGAAAACATCAAAATGGAGAAAAACTAAATCAGAGCCGTGATCAAGTACTTGTGTTTGAAAAAAAATTCTACCAAAGACATTCACAACGACTTGGTGGAAACATTGGGGGACTCTGCTCCTCCTTATTCTACAGTGGCACATTGGGCCAAGGAGTTTAAGCTGGGTAAAACATCCACTGAAGATAAACATCGCGAGGGACGCTCATCCACGTCTCTCACTGAAGAAAACGTGAAAAAAGTCGAAGATTTTGTTATGACTGACCGAAGAATGACTACCAGACATATAGCTGAGAACATAAGGATGTCATATGGCAGCGTTCAAAGAATCCTGACAAACGAATTGCATATGAAAAAGGTCTCTGCGCGTTGGGTACCAAGAATGTTAACCGATGAAGAAAAAAAGAAACGACTTGACATTTCGAGAGCGAATCTCGAGTAGTTTCAAGCCAATAAAGAAAAAAAATTGAAATGTTTTGTGACCATGGATGAGACCTGGATCCACCATTTTGACCCTGAAACAAAGCAACAGTCAATGACTTGGAAACGAGCCTCTTCACCGACGCCGAAGAAATTCAGTGTCAAGTTCGACTGGAAAGGTTATGGCGTCAGTTTTTTGTGATGCCGAGGGAATTATCATGGTGGAATACTTGGAAAAGGGAGCCACTATTACGGGCTCATACTACGCAGACCAAATAAGAAGATTGCGGGAGGCCATCAAAGAAAAAAGACGCGGCAAACTGCGAGCTGGAGTGCTGTTTCACCAAGACAATGCACCCGCTCACAAAGCCGCAATTGCGATGGCTGCCATTCAAGAAACGGGGTTCGAATTACTTGAACACCCACCCTATTCGCCAGATTTAGCTCCCAGTGACTTTTACCTCTTTCCACGGCTCAAGGAACATCTCCAAGGAAAAAAAATTGAGGACGATAGCGAAGTGATGGTCGCAGTAGAGGCGTTTTCGGAGAGCCAAGATAAAGATTTTTTTTGTAAGGGAATTCTAGGTTTAGAAAAAAGATGGACTAAGTATATTGACCTGTTAGGAGATTATGTTGAAAAATAAATTAATTGGATATCCATAAGCACCCTCTTATATATTCATTATCATTACTTTTGGATCACCCCTCGTATATTTTACTAATAGAAATTCGTTATCACCAATCGTGCATGACGTGTGGTAGCCAGTTCCCACCAACGTACCCATGGTCTTCTTTGAAGGGGTCTTGGAAGACAACGGACTTTAGGGAGAGTAAATAACAATAATTCAAAGTAAGTACGCCTTCTTCCCGTTAAAAGAATTCCCAATTACATTTAAACTCACATAACACAAATCCACCTCCTTTTAAGACTTGGGTTTTCATTAAAGCTTGTTATCACAATAGTAGTAGAGCAAAGATCATACGACGAAAGACTTAGAAGACGAGGTCAAGAAAAGAACCTAATAGTAAACTGGTTATTTCCCGCGGTTTCTGAAAAATCCGTTCAGCACTTTTAACGTAACAGACAGACAGAGTGACTTTCGGACAACATATCACCGTGCTCACGACTTCATCTATGTGTAGAACTTACTTTACGCAAATACTTAAAGCACTCTTCTTGATCTTGTGTTTTAGCCTAAAAACCTCAACTACAGTTCTTTTTCTCGAAACTTCTAATGCATATCTAGTTAGCAACCGTTTACCAATCGTTGCATGACCTTCGTATCACCCCTTCGTATCACTTCCGACCGACAGCAAAAAGAAAAACTTATGCAAAATGAAGGAGTTAATTGACGAGATGGGACTTTTTACTATGCAGAGAGTTGTGGACCAAGTCATTTTTCTATGGGGCCATGCACAGCAAATGAACAGATTAGATCTGGTCAGAGATTCTGGCCATATATTCTTTCTCAGAACATTGTAATGAAGTCGAAAGTCACTGTTTGACTGATTGAAGAGTTAATTCACAACTATAGGAAACCAGAAGCTTAGATAATGGTCTGGATTTCACATATATTTTTTTAATTATCAAACCTAAAGTTCAAAATCTGCATTGTGGTCAAACTTCGTGGTTTTTGTTAGTAGATGTAGTATCAAATGGGATCTCAAATAAACCCTTTGAAACAGAATGGAGAATCCATCAAAGAATGCTACCAATTTTACATTAATATGGTTTAGATGGCACAAACATAACCAATACAGTAAGTCAGCTTTTAACAAGTAGATGAGTCATGTAAAAGCTAAACCATTTAACTGGACTTGAGAGTTGTAAGAGGTCATTATAACTGTTTGGTTCAACTGCGATGTAGTATAGTAACTATAGGAAATATCAGTTTATTTTTTTGTAAATATATTGAATGTTTGCTGGTGTGTAGCATGTTTAATTAATGGAAGGTAGACGAGTTGTAAGGGATGATATTGATTACTAGCTTCTGCCAGCGACTTCGTCCGCGTGGAATAGTAGTGCTCCGCCCCTATTGGTCTTAGCGTGATGATGTATAGCTTATAGCCTTCCTCGATAAATGGACTATCTAACACTCAAAGAATTATTTAAATCGGACCAGCGGTTCCTGAGATTAGCGCGTTTAAACAAAATGACAACATTTCCCTTCACTGCTCTGCTCCTATTGATTGTAGCGTGATGAAAAGTATACTATAACCATCTCAGGAGTATCAAATCATTCAAATCAAATCATCAAATCATTATATATCATATAGATATAGAAGAAGATAATGCATTGCAAATATGATTAGCAATACATAATTTGTTTTTAGATGTTTTTTTTACATTTATCAGAAGCATGATTTTCAGTTCAATGTAAATCAGAGTTATACCAATAAGCGGTTTTTTTCAGGATTTTATGAGCATTTTACCATTAAATACAAACTTTAATTTACATATTAAATTAATCAATTATATTTCGACCATGCCTTACAGACCCATTGTGACCATTACACCAATAAGGTAGGCCACATACTGAATATCATAAATCCATCCAAAGGTTGTCTGTAAAAGATTGCTTTTAGCGATAAGACTGCCCATTGTGTCACCCTTGTAACAAATTTTCCAATGTCATATGTTTATCCTTTAGTGTACATGATAAAGAATATTCTATTCAATTCTATTATAAATACTAAAGAACAAATAAAAATACCCACTACTACTACTACTACTTGCAAAAGATAATGATCAATTATCTAGATAACGGAGTACATGTTGATAACCTGCATATTTTGTTCATCTTAAGGGAATCTATCAGAAATCTCTGTTAGCAATGAAAAGGTCATTGTACCATCACTTTTTTGTGCTGTACAAATGTAAATGTTTGTATTTGTTTTTTAGATTAGGATATTCATCTGCCTAGCCTTTTCCCAACTATGTTGGGGTCGGCTTCCAGGCTGAGTACTAGTGTTTTACATGGAGCGACTGCCTATCTGACCTCCACAACCCAGTTACCGGGTAACACGGTACCCCTTGGTAAGACTGGTTGTCAGACTTTCTGGCTTCTGACTACCCGTAACAACTGTCAAAGATCTACAAATGACAGCCGTGCTTTCCGAGGCACGGAGGAGTCTCGCTATGACAAAGATGGTCACCCATCCACGGACCGACCGCGCCAAGCGCAGCTTAACCTTTGATCAATCGAACCGTGCGGCTGTTACTTAGCCACGAGCTCCTCAAATTTTAGATTAGGATATTAACAGATCAAATCAGTTAAAAATATATTAGTTTAATTATTTTTACCCATGTGTCAGATTTCTAGTTTGATTAATTTGCTATCTCAAACTTGAAGCCACTTTTTGCCCATCAATATCAACCATGATTACTAAAACTAATGCATATGTTTTATTCATTAGGTACCAACAAATTGGTTAAAGAACTGATAAAAAAAGGAGGAAAAAAAAGTCAAATCAACACCATTGCTTGGTAATATGATTAGTTAATTGCCTAAAAAAATGGGCTAATTAATTAAATGAATGAGTAATAATGTGTTACCTTATAATTTTTTTATTGATGTGATGTATTGATAAAATAAAATAATTTGTTTATATATATAAAACTCAAAGGTGACTGACTGACTGACTGTCTGACATAGTGATCTATCAACGCACAGCCCAAACTGCTGGAGGGATCGGGCTGAAATTTGGCATGCAGGTAGATGTTATGATGTAGGCATCCGCTAAGAAAGGATATTGATAAATTTTACCCCCAAGGGGATAAAATAGGGGATGAAAGTTTGTATGAAACTTTGTTAATTTTAAACCGATCGGGCTGAGAATTCATATAGCCCACGCGGGCGAAGCCGCTGGCGGAAAGCTAGTTTGTTTATATAGTTCTTTGGACTGATCTTTGTAGTAAGAAACCCAATAATCATCTAACCCAGTGATCGGATCGTGAGGAGAAGATACAGTCAATCCTAGTCCAGGTCCAAGTTCTGACTCCAGGTAAAATACAAGCATCTACCTGGATCTGGTTAGCAACAATTTTGGAAAAAAGTTGGGAGATGAGATTTTGTATAAATCTCTCTATTCATATTAGTTGGGAGTATTTTTAATCACACTGCTGTCCTCAAGCTACAATGCTGTTATCCATTCCGCCAACATTTTTTTCCTTTTTAACATACTTAAAAAACCATTAACTTAACAATAATTGTTAACTATTAAAAAGGCTTAGATTAACTCTGTTCATTCCAGAAACATGACTTAAACACATGCTAATAGCCATGGTCAAGTTTTTATTACTTCTTAACATATATCTACATAAAACAAGCTAAGTATTATGCAGGCATAGTAAATGATATAATGTGGCTGTAGTATACAATGTTTGTATACATAATAAATAGTTAATTGGACTCAATTATTTATGCATAGTGGATTTTATGACTTAATAATTAGGTATACAATTTTTCATCAGAAATTACTGTGAAATTATTATTTGTATATGTTTTCATGCTTAATGGTAGCCTTGGTGGTGGGAAGAGATTAGGGAGACTTTGCCCAGCTGTGGACTACTATAGGCTTATAGAGGTAGCTTCTCAATTCTAATAAGATAAAAGTACCATGGGTAACTAAACAATTTTAGGACCTACAATTAATTCACTGAGTGGATGTTATCCTTACTGTTATTTTTTAATTATTATTTTTAGACAAAGCAGAACAGCTTTAAGAAATATAACGTGCTATAAAAACAACGTCTATGCGAGCAGCCCACAAGTGGGAACTACTTCACTGACATCTAAACGGTAATTTTACACAGCAATTAAAAAAGGAGACGTTGGAAAATTAAACTCGTGTTCAGCATATGACCCGAAGAAGCCGCGTTAGGATCTCACAAGGACTTCGTGGGCGGCCAGATTTAAGGCGTGATACGACAAAACAAGAAAATAACACAATAGCTCTCAACCAAAACATCAAAATAATTAATATAGCATCTTACTCACCGTAAATCTCCTTGATTTCGTTGTCGTTAGCTACATTATCACAATGAACGCACAAAATAAATACAATAAAAATGGCTCCTATGGTGTAATGAATATACATCTTAATAACACAATACGCACGTAAGAAGCGTGCGTGAACAGCTTAAACAGTATTTATAAAACACATTTTCACTTCGTTATCGGATAAGAGCGGAAATAATCTCTATAACGAGTCATTTAATTCGTCTAAATTGTACCAATCGAACTGCCATCGAACAAGACCCCGCCGTCTGTCATTTGTCATGTCAATAAACAAATAATGTTGCCGCATCATTTTATTTACTACTATTTTGTCTAAAAATGCATCACTATTTTACAAAATATTTTAATTTTCAAACAACAATACGGATTGATGATTCAAATAAATATAAAACTCCATGCACTATGTAACTATGAAAGTCTAGTATCCACATACGTGGTGTATCTTAGATTCATTCGCTCTCTTTCTTGCGTTAGCCTAGTTTTTGAGTCTTTACCTCGCCACAAATTAGAACATTCTGTATTTGGAATAAAATAATGTAAGATTAGTCATATAAATAAACCGGAAAACTACGCCCAACACTATTTAACTCTCTCACTCAGTACCGCGTTTACCTGCTATTGAATAAAACATTCACACAATAACCACAGTACTAATAGTGTTATATTTTAAGAATTTTGCCAGAAGTTAATTACAGAAAATTAAATTACGTCGAAAGAATTATAGAAGCTGACTTAAGAAAAATCTTGAATGGAGCCTAGTGGTCAAGAAATGAGGTAGCTATGGGACGCCCAGCAAAAACACTTCTATGGAGAAGTACCGCACTGATACTGTTCGCTGTCACGGCATACGAGTTAGTTTAACTCCTAAGACGCGCAATAAATTTGGCTCGATATAAACTAATAAAATAACTATAGTTAAGCAAAACTTACCACTTTTATAGCAATATCAAATTGAAATGAGAAATATACAGTGATCGGTACATTGATATAAAAACTATACTTATAAGTCTATGGATCGGTACTTAAAATTTCACCATATCTAGAAAACTATTTTGTTGAATTTGATGGGTTAAAAAGTTATTGCAACATGGTTTCTAGTTTATAAGAACTACATAGACGAACATAATTATATACTGATACTTACACATATAGGTATAATAAGAACTACATTGATGTTAGTAAGTCTCTGTATAGACTAACTGTGAAGCATAACACATTCAAATAACTACCGTCACGAGTATTCGGCTATTGTGTCTCCGTATACCTACCTAAAAATAAATGGTAAATAATAACTTTACTCGTGTACGTGTACCTTTCATGACGATTTGGATTTATTTAAATGTATTTAACAATCTGTATAAATCTGTTTTTTTTATCTCCGGGAAGGACACAGCATAATAACAAGGAAATGTACGTGACGAACAAGGAAAAGTGAGTGCAAATGAAACACAAAACTTAAACTTTCGGAAACAAATTAAATAGGCGAGTATAAAATGATGTACTTGCATAAAACTATAGTATTATTTATATTACCTATGTATCATGTATTTTCGTGATATTTACCAATATCCTAGCTGAAAACCACTTACAACCACGCCGCCGCTTCGCTTGATATTCACTAACAAGTACTTATTTAAGAAGACATCATCTCTAGCATACATTTCCAGGAACTACGTACGCAACAAAGTACACATACACAATTTAAAATTTCTTCTGCCTATCCCCTTTTTTATATAGGTACAATAGTAAAAAAGAAAAACAATTGTCTATGGTATAGCGTAAAACCATAGACAGTAAATAAGTTTAACTTTTGGTGTTACAAACAATTTACAATGGAATTTTATTATAAACTTAATTACAAAATTTAGAAAAAAATATAACTTCTGCAATTTATTGTGGGTTCGAAATTTTTGCTCATTTTTCCAGACGTCATTATCCAATGAGGACGTTTCTCACTGTCAAGAATTAACACGTTTTCAACAAAATGACTAAGGAGACTAGTGAGAAAACTTTTAAATAAATGAACAATCATGTCATTGTCAGGAATTGATTAGAAAATGTATGTTTCTTGTAAAGCCATATTAAATTAATTATAGAGTGAGATTTATCAAGTAAATAAAATTACTACAAAACTTAAAGCATTTTTTTATAATTGGTGCCATTTGAAATTATTCTGATAAAATCACTATGTTTTAATGGTTAAATAGATAATTAAAGTGTATGATAAATAGAAAAAAAAACAAGGATAAAATAACTAGAATAAAGTCAAAAGTGAGCACAAGCTTAGTGAGCAGAGTACATTTTATTCCGTTGAGTTGGCAACACTTCTTAGTGGGATTGTTTGTTCGGCTTTGGGTGTCAGCCGCTTTGTAGTTTTGCGTGATAATTATAGAAATTATCAGTGCTTTCGTTGTTTAAGTGAATAGAAAATGGTTTGATAACCGTGCGATGACTTTAATGTCGCGTTATTGCGCGTAGTATTTGTAAAATCGAGGTGCTTCCGCCATGACAATGAGTAGCACCGTCGGGAAGTATCCCGCGGCACTTGTTCTATATTTTCTGTGTATGGGAGTATGGTATCCAATTTTAGGTGAGTAGCATGCAATTTTACAATGTTTTCAGCCTAAGAACTTAAGTATTTCACTATCGAACGTTTATATCTACTGTTTAGCTCAGAGAAACATGTAACTGGGCAATATTTTTTGTTCCTCTACGCGCATTTTTTTCAATTGATGTGTTTCCTCAAAATTTGCGCTTAGCGGATGCTATTTAACATGGCAATGAACGTATTCCTGTTTGTTAAACGTATACAAATGTTGTTTAGTTAGAAATAAATGCTTTTACATTTCATTAAAAACCAAATACTCTGATAATCAACAGCAGTTTGTTTGAGTTATAAGCTTATCATACTTTTTGCGTCTAAAAAATATCATAGGGAAACATTATCAAAGTTTAAACAGGATAATATGATAAATATTTCTATTTAAGTTAAAATATCAGTCCTGTAACAGTTATTCCTGATAATGATTCATTTCATGACTGTCATTTAGAACATAATATATTTATAAATAAATGTATAGAGCTCTTCACATTTACTTTTTAATCAGTTTCACTACCAACACTATTGATAAAGCTGTATGTGGAGCAGAAACTTCTTGCTAAAACTTAAAAAGGGTAACATGTGACTGTGACTCTACTTTGAACATTATTATTATATTAAAGCCTCCTTAAACAATATTAATCTCTTACATGGGAGTGGGTTGGTTTTATTCCTGGCACACTCAACAAGTTTCTGAGAGTTACAAAGTACATCAGAGATGAAAAATATCTTATCCGCAACTACTCTAACTAGTAACTAATTGTAATAATGTCCTTTATTTCACATTATTCAGTGTTAGAAAGGAAGAGGCATTTATTGTCACAACAAAACATAAACATAGTATAATGCAGAATACAGAGGCAGAAAGAAAACAAGTTTTAACTACACTGTGTGCCCGATGTGCCAAATAAAAAAACACTTTGACCTGTGGAATTGTATTTTTTTTTTTTTTCAAAAATACAATTACCACAAAATTTAGATTAGAAAGGTAAGATTGTTTATCTCAATGATTTGAAAGTAAATAACAGGGGCAGGACAATTAGTAGACATTATTATTTCCAGAATATGTTGTTGACTTCCTATTAATTCCCCATCATTTATTTTTTATTTAAGTATATGGCAACATAAGATAAGAATAATAAATCAAGGGCTGTTTCATCATGTCTAGATAGGATCATCAACCATAATTGTTAAAACTTATTTATTAAGAGTAATCATGGATTTTCTTGAATGTTCTTCTCCATAGGAAAATACTTTTTGGAATGGGCAGTATAATTCTGTAATTATTTTTTTTCACTTTCAAAAGTGGTTATTATTAGGCTTAACTGAATTGAATTGGGGCATCATATGTATGAAATTAACTGGCACATATCTGGAAATTATCTGGAGGTGGTGAGAATAGCTAAAAGTCCTTGCAATGTTACTGATGAACAACAGTTTTTACATTGTCTACAGTTTGGATTTCATAGTGTTAACACAATGTGCTAATCATGTTTGAGTATTTGAAGAAAATAGTTTTTACTTCTTTATTCCATGAACCATAACCAACTACTTCATAGAATTTTGAAAGTACCTGGCCTGAACTGTATTTTAATGTCTAGAAGCAAAGCATAAGAATACTTTTTTTCTGCAGTAAAGGTAGATATGAAATCAAATGATATATTTTAACACAACACTGCTGTTTTCTCCAAATGGCTTAGCATAGAGGTGTACCTATACTGCGGTCTGAAGTAAAAAGGATCTATAGCTACATGTATATTGTCAGCGAAAGACTACTTGTGAATAGTGCCCCCACATTTTGCTGATTATGATTAAGTTCCATATCATAAGGTAACAAGTGTGTCAAAAACTAAAAACTTATTTTTATTTCGTTGAAAAATCAAGTAGGTAGGGTCGTTGCGCCGGTTAGCGACCACTTAGCTGACTTGCGCACTTTGAAGGAATTAAAAACTACTTAATATGTACGCAAAATCGTTACTGTCCATATAAATGATTCAGAAATATAGTCAAGATGCATATAAATAAATAAAAATAATACACTTCCATATATAAATTTGGAAAAAATGACGAAAATGTGCAAAAATAGCCAAAACGTCAGTTACCGACCACTTTGGTCAATATGCGACCACTCGATGCCAGTTACCGACCACTATTTTAAAGGTGTTTTTTTTATTATAAGGCTATTATTATTGATGCAAAAATAAATTTAACATATTTATAAACAAATAATCATCAACACCAATAATGATTTTTCATTGTTTTTTGAATATAATATTGATTTTCTCGAGCTTGGATTGAAAGCCACTTTAATTCGCTTTTCACTCTTCGCATGTAATACTGGGTCATTCTGGTCTTTTGGTCTCGATAACGTCACGTTTTCTTCCTCTTAGTTAGACCCTCTATACTATTCTATAGTAATTCGAGGAATCCGACGTATCTGATATCATCAGCCTATGGGTTTCCCAAGTATCTTGGGGTTGGTTACCAGTCCCAACAGATGCAGTTGAACACACATGGAATGACTGCCTATCTAACCTCCACTTTCTAATTACCACGTATCCCGATACCTTTCCGATTTGCTGATGATATTTCCATCATAGTCACATCTAATAAAAAACAAAATACTATATTACAACATGAACTTGACATTAATAACACAATTGACAAATTATTGCAGTGGCTTGACATTAATCGTCTGAAGATAAACTTAGACAAATCCGTTTACATCCAATTTAATCAATCAAATAATCCCAAAAACAACATTAAACTCGATATTAGTAAAATCAATGAAGTTACACGTACCAAATTTTTAGGCGTAATAATAGATAAAGACATTAACTGGAAAGAACACATAGATAACGTAAGCACTAAAATTAATAAATTTGTTTATGCATTAAAACAAGTACAAAAAGTAACTAACATAAAAACTGCTGTAATGTCATATCACGCGTACGTAGAATCATTGTTACGTTATGGGCTAATAATATGGGGTAACAGCACTGACTTCCAAAGAGCATTCATTGCTCAAAAAAAGTGTATGAGAGCAATTTGTGGACTTAAACCCGACGACTCATGTCGACCAATATTTAAGAAACTTGGCTTGTTACCGCTACCGTCGCTGTACATTTATGAAGTATGTGTATTCGTTATGAAAAATAAACAACTATTTAAGTCTGCAAATGATGTTGTAACTCGGAACAGACGAGATCCTTATAAGCTAGTGTTAAATGATTTGCCTAGATTAACTAAATACAATAAAAACTGTTTAGCAATGTGTGTGCGCATTTATAATAAAATACCAATGCATCTTAAAGCCTTAAACACAAAATTGTTTAAAATTAAATTCCATAAGTGGTTAGTTGAATGTAGTTTTTATAGTTTAAAAGATTTTTTTGATAAAAAAAGTTGATGTTTCTTTTTATTAACAAGGACATTGATTGATAATTTTGCATGCTATGTTTTATCTTAGCTAAACATGTTGTGCTATAATTTGTATCCAACACCATTTTATACCATGTTTTACGCAAATAAAGTTATTATTATTATTATTATTATTTCTGTAAGAGAGAGGATGTCACACCTGGGTTCTGACTTCCCGCAACATCATCTGCCTAGCCTTTTCCCAAATCGTTAAATTAATCGTCGTAACGATTATCAAAGTTGTCAAAGTCAAAATTACAGCTGGGACCAACAGTTTAACATGTTTCTGAAACACGAAGGAGTCTCCGTATTATTTAGATGGTCACCCATCCACAAACCAACCGCGGCAAGCAGAGCTTTACTTTGACTTTCAAAGGTATGTTTTGAAGGATCTTAACTCAAATGTTATTTATTACATACTACACCATGGTGAATGCTAACTGATGTCAAATTCCATAGATTATTGCTCACAAACCGCGCGCGGCCACATATTTGCACTGATTTTAATAGGCATTTGTCAAAAATTTACAAAGAAAACATGTGGTCGTTTACTGAAAAAACATATCTTCATGCCTAAGTTATACTATATCCAAAAATATGTAATCATAATTTGAAACCTTGGGATCATAATTAACAAAATGAAATAATACTGAAGCAATCAGTATACGACCACCCGGCCGCTTACTAACGCATCAGTTACAATTACGTTTCAGTAAGCGACCACTGGATTTTAGTGAAAAATAAGATAAAAATCAGCAAAATTATTATTAAATAATCGAAATCACTAAATAATTGAACTAACCACGCTTTCATATTGGTTAAACATACAATACAAAGTACCAAAACATATCATTGAACGCGGTCCGTCGCGCTGTTTTATTTGCAAATTCACTGTATTTTCGCACATCACCGATTATCACGAAAATTGAAAGGCTTTTTTCTAAGTTAGGTAAAAGCATTTAATTTAAAATGTATTAAATACTAAATGCTTAACTATTCCAAAGTTATTTGGTATATTTTTTTTATGGTTATGTCTCATAGAAATGTTATTATCCTTAATTAAAGAAACCTAGTCGGTCAAGTGGTCGGTAACCGAAGGTGGTCGCGTAACCGACGCAATGACCCTACTAGACATGTGCGCCGATCGGCGTGGCGCACGCCGCCGGTCATTTTGGCCACGCCGATGCCGCTGGGTTTTTCATCGGCGTCATCGGCGTCAAAATTCAAATAGTATTTTAGATTATGTCAATAATATAATATATAATTAATAATATAATAACTGCTGCCAGCCTGCCCACACAAAACCTGGACATCGATGTGTCTCCTCCTACAGAGAGGGAGGTAGTGAAGGCTATCCGCAATTTAAAAAATGAGAAAGCCCCGGGATTCGACCTCATCACAGCGGAAATGCTAAAAGCCGACGTACCCACCGCTGCAAACGCGCTGACGCCCCTTTTGCGGAACATCTGGTCAGCCGTAGAGTTACCCGACCACTGGAACAAAGGCCTTCTTATCACCGTCCCCAAGAAGGGAGATCTGAGTGAATGTGGCAATTGGAGAGGTATCACTTTGCTCTCGACTCCTTCCAAGGTGCTCTGCCAGATCATCCTGGACAGGTTGTCGGGGGCCGTCGAACCTCTTCTTCGCAAAGAGCAGGCTGGCTTTCGACCCAACCGATCGTGCACCGGCCAGATCAACACATTGCGCATAATCCTCGAACAGGCATCACAATGGCAGAGGGAAATGTACTTTGACCTTTGTGGACTTCGAAAAAGCCTTCGACACGCTGCGATGGAATTGTATCTGGGACCGGCTTCGTGAAATTGGAGTCCCCGAGAAGATCACGACCATAATTAAGGCCATCTACGGGAAATATTCTTGTAGGGTGACTCACGACGGCCTCGTCTCGGAGGACATACAGGTCCATGCGGGTCCTCTCTTCTTCCTTGTCGTCCTCGATGGCATCATGAATAATACCTAACCAAGCCAAGCGCCGCGGCATAGAGTGGGGGCTGTCCAACGTCTTGGAAGATTTAGGTTATGCTGACGACCTATGTCTATTGAGCCACACGCGCGCCGACATGCAAGCCAAATTGCACGACCTACGGCGAGAGGCTATGGAGAACTAAAAATTAACATCCGGAAGACCCAGGAAATGAGATGCGGAGTGTCGTGCTCATTACCGTTGCTTATCGGTACAGAAAGGGTGGAAAGGGTTCACAAATTTACATACCTCGGCAGTGTTGTGTCAGAAACAGGAGAGACCGAAGATGACATCACTTCGAGGATTGCCAAGGGGAGAGCAACCTTTGCACAACTCCGTCCTGTGTAGCAATCGCAAAAACTGACCAGGAGAGTTAAACTCAAGATATTCCGGTCCAACGTCAAAACCGTATTGCTGTACGGATGTGAGACGTGGAAAACCACAAAAGACATCTCGCGTAAACTCCAGGTCTTCGTCAATCGCTGCCTTCTTCGTATTCTCGGTATTTACTGGCCCGAAAAAAATCTCCAACATCGAACTGTGGGAACGTTGTGGTGAGACACCGATCGACCAGCAGATCAAACGTCGCAAGGGGAACTGGATCGGCCACACGATCCGAAGGGACCCCGATCACATACCGAGGCAAGCCCTAGACTGGAATCCCCAAGGAAAGCGGAAACGTGGTCGCCCTAAACAATCCTGACGGTGGACGATCATCGCAGAGGCGGCGACTATAGGGCTTGTACATAAAACTGCGATGCGACGACGCATCGCAAAAACCTGCGAGCTCGGACGTCTGTATTGTACGTACGCACGCACAACTTTTTGCGTTGCGACTTCGCATCGCGTCGCATCGCAGTTTTATGTACAAGCCCATAGGCAGGACGTGGAGTGAGATCAAGCGCGAAGCTCAAGACCGGACGCGATGGCGGAGCACTGTGGCCCTCTGCCCCAACTAGGGGACATAGGACTATAAGTCAAGTTAATCATAAGTGAATAAATAAAAATGTTAATATGGATTGACACGTCTTTTACTTATTTTGACCATCCACGCCGATTACGCCGATGACGCCGCCGCCGCCGACAAATTAGACTCTGGACGCCGCCGCCGGTTAAATGAGCATCGGCGCACATGAGGTACTAGTTGCACCAGTGCCGGATTTATATTTTTTATGAGTGTAGGCCACTTTATTTCCGCCGCCCATGTACCTTCCTAAAATAATACCTTTACATTTGTAGTAAGGTAAACACTAAAGTTAAATAAAAAAACCGGCCAAGTGCGAGTCGCGATCTTGTTTTTTTTCGACCGGATTCGACGTGCACCGAAGTTTGTTTACAATTACATATTTAGAAAGCATGTTAATTATATAGAGCGAGCAGGATAGTAAAATATATAGAGCGCGAACGAAGCGAGCGCGAACTTTTTGTAACATGATAATATTTTTCATATAAATAGTAACAAAAACAGGGTTTGAAGACAAATACCTGCGTAATCGGTAGCGCGAGCGAAGCGAGCGCAAATTTTTTTTAGCATGTTTATTATTGGGAATAATTTTGTTGAAATAATTGGTAACTAAAACAGAGTTTGCAAAGAAACACAAAGATCCACGTAATCGAAAGCGCGAGCGAAGCGAGCGCAAATTTTTTTCAGCATGATTATTATAGGGAATAATTTTGTTGAAATAAATGGTAACTAAAACAGAGTTTGCAAAGAAACACAAAGATCCACGTAATCGAAAGCGCCAGCGAAGCGAGCGCGAATTTTTTTAACATGATAGGGAACATGTTTCAATAAATTGTATCAAACAGAACAGAATTTGAAAATTAAAATAGGTAATATACGTAATCAGAAGCGCGGGCGCAAACTTTTTTTTTAACATGATAATTATATTTTTCAATAAATTGTAACGAAAACAGAATCTGAAAGGAAATAAGAATATATAATTGATAATTGAAAACGCGAGCGAAGCGAGCGCGAATTTTCTTTTTTAGCAAGATAACTAAGGAGAATAATATTTTTTTTGTGGGTTGCCATGATTATTGATGTTGCAACCTATTTTATTTAGTTAACGAAGATGGGATAATTTTTCGCTAGTTCAATAAGGTTTAGTTCAGTAAGGTTGCTTAATCAAGTTTTGGGGGCCTTCCGCTCTCATCCAAAACTCACACAGTAATATAGATAAAATAGGTACAATAATATAACAGTAGGTACCTAGGATTAATAATTTTTGATAGGAATGAGTTTCTTTAGGGATTTAACGTATTAGTATAAAAATTATGAGTAAACCAGTGAACTTGTTTGACTTTTACCCTCTGAAATCGAGTGAGCGTCCTCTGAAATCTGCCGCCCCCTAGGCCGCTGCCGCCCCTAGGCCGCGGCCTATACGGCCTATTGACAAATCCAGGACTGAGTTGCACAGTGCATTGCCGACCCACAAAATAATAAAATTAAATTTATCTAAAATCCACTTAATTTTACCTGGAACAATTTGCAAAACTTCTGAATTTTGTGTTGACTTTTTATATATTTTTTTTTGGTAGGTTTTCGAGGAAACTCCTTAATGCACCCGGATAACCACCTCTGTACCAAATTTAACCCAAATCGGTTCAGCCATTTACCGTGGAAGCGTAACAGAGAAACAAACTTTTGTATCTAAAATACTAGGTAGGATGTTTACCTTCTATCCTGAATATAATTAATGTTTGTTTATATTTTGATTCTAGTCACTGACCTGTAGATTGTGTATTCAATTCATCTCAAATAATATAAACAAAGTGTTCTTAGGAAGCTGTGTTATAAGTGGTGTAATACTAAAAATATTTATACAAATAATATTTTATTAATACTGTTATTTTGATCCTATGAACTTTGGCATTTTTGTAAAGGTCAAGGAAATTTTTTATAAGGCATTATTGAAATACATCAACAATTCCTTACACTGGAAGTTGGAATGGGATATTGAAAAACTTATGTTATTATTTTTTCTAACGTAAGAAAATATCTTCTTATCTATATATAAAAAAATGAATCCCTCTTTCACTTAGTCATGCCATGACTTGAGAATGACTTAACAAATTTAGTACAAAGATAGACGGGACCCTGGAGAAGGATATAGGCTACTTTTTATCCAGGTGCGTAGTAGTTCCCTCGGGACGCGGGTGAAACCGCGAAAAACACTAGTAATCAATAAAAAAACGTATTTTAAGTATTGGATAAGATTGGCATAAAATGTATTAATTAAACTAGCATTTCCTACTTCTCCACTATTGTTTTCTGATTAAATTCGTTGGGGGTTCAAAGACAGTAAAAAAAATAATCTCTCTGGGACTCGTCGAGCTTCACTGCCTCGACGTCTTCTTGTGGTCGCCACTGTTGATTCTGGCTTTCAGGAGTTGCAGTGGTTGGGAATGTGTGGCGGGCTTGTCCCAAAAAAAAAAAATTAAACTAGCAGTTTCACCCGTGTCCCGAGGCAACTACTTTACACACCCGGATAAAACCTTAAACCTTCTCCAGGGTCCCTTCTATCTTCCTACCAAATTTTATCCAGCCATTCACTTGTGATGCGATGACCAAGGGAAATAGCAGTTTTTTTTGTGTTGCCATTTTGTCAGTGGAATTACTAACATGCAATTATTACTATCATTAATTCATAATTAGACAGAACAATACATTGCAGCTAGAGTTAGTAAGAAATCTTATCAGCTCCTGGAAGCTTTTATTTATATGACACTGATAACAATGGGGACTGTCAATATCTGTAGTACAATTATATTCATTACACTTTCTTTCTCATCTTCCAACAGATCATGGAAAAAGCCTTAAAAGTCTAGTCAAGTATTAGAAGTTGTCTATAAAAAGTCAACAGTATAAAACTGCATGACAATCCATACTAATATATACCTCTTCACATTTAAACTGGCTAACCAGTTTAGATGAAATTTTGGTATTGGGAGTACCCTGGAGAAGGACGAAGGGTAGTTTTTCCACAATGCGTGAAGAAGTTTCTTGAGATGAGAGTGAAACGGCAGAAAACATCTAGTTTAGTATAAAATCTCCAATGCCCTTTGTTGGTGTTTTGTATCTATGAAATACATATTTCAGCTGTTTGCTCATATCTTTATACTCAGGGAGGGAATTCATATTTTTCTAACAACTTTTGAAAAGAGTATCCATGGAGTTTCTTGCCGGTTCTTCTCCATAGGACCCACTACTTGAAACCGTGTAACTAATTTGTAGGCCTATGTGAAATATTTTTTTTTACTTTTATTGACTTGCTACTATACTATGCATGTAAAAACGCTACTTGCTAGGCATGTAAAAACAAGTATTTTTATGCTCACAAAATATTTTCAGCTTGGTTATAATTTATTGTTTTTTAACTGACTTCCAAAAAGGTTCTTCAAAGAGTTTCTCAATTTGATTGTTTTTTTTTGTGTCCTTATAATAGTTTGAACTTTTACAATGTTTCCAAAGTTTTTACACTGTGATGTGTTAAAAATTTCATTTGGTTGAAATCAATGTTTGTTTACATTTTTCTTATCTCCATCACATTACTATATCTCTCTGATATACTTAAACACAATCTAATTCCGTTTTGTCAATAACAAAGTTGATAATACAAAATCCATTTCTCAAGGATTGAGCTTGCTGCGGGACGTTCGAAAGAGTTACCGCGCCCCCGGAATACAAAGGGTTGAGGAAGGAACATGCATGGGTTTTAGTCAGTTTGATGATTTCCAATCCGAAAAAAAAAATGATTGAGCTTAGTATGCCCCATGCAACCCCCGTCCAGGGGAACTACAAAACACACCCTTATAAAAAGTAGCCTATAATATATCAGTCTCTAAGGTCCTACCTATCAGCCTGCTGGGGCTGCGAATGTTCGAAAGAACCGCGCCCCCAGAATACAAAGGGCTTAGGAAGGAACATGGATGGGTTTAAGTCAATAAGAGATAACTCCGCCCCACCCACGGCGGGCGGAGTCATTTGATGTACTTCATTCGAAAAAAAGTCCTACCTATCTCCATACCAAATTTCATCTAAATCAGTTCAGCCGTTTTACCTCAGGATACAATACAGAAATAGTTATTGGTTTTACAGTTCATGTGGTACCTATTTCATTTAAGTGTACAATTAATTTGATAATATTATAATGTACTTATATTATTTGAAATGCTTTAAACCTTATGAGGAAAAGCCTAAATTAGAATGCCAGGATAAATTCAATTTTATACTGTGGTTGTGTCACTCATGTTAATATAGGGCAGCATAATTATTTTCCTTATTTTCTAGGGCTTGACTCAAAGGGCCCGAGGGTCTGATATATAGTATACTAGCTGTTTCCCGCGGTTTCACCCGCATCCCGAGGGAACTACTTAGCGCACCCGGGTAAAAAGTAGCCTATGTTGTTCCTCAGGGTCTATTCTATCTCTGTACCAAATTTCATTTATATCGGTCCAGTAGTTTTGGCGTGAAAGCGTAACAGACAGACAGACAGACAGAGTTACTTTCGCATTTATAATATTAGTAGTATATATGGCAGGGTTTTTAGAAGCATATAAGCTACATATCTGGTAGAAAGGATGAAAACTTTTAGAGTTTAAATGGTTTTAGAAACCCTAGCATTCAAATTTATATCGTCGGCTTTTTTAATCTATATGTGTAAAATGCTTTGTCCTGAATTACTGACGGATTAACGCTAAACCGCTGATCGTAGAGACCTTAAAGTTGGAGGGTGTGTTCTTTGTATGACGTAGGTATCCGATAAGAAAGGATTTTCCGAACTTCTATCCCTAAGGGGGTGAAAAAGGGTGGCAAAATTTGTATGAAACTGTCATTTTTAAATTGAATTCGTATAGCCCACGCGGGCGGAAAGCTAGTATGCATTTAAAACTAGCTTCTGCTCGCGATTACGTCTGCGTGGAAGTCTGTGTTATTCCAGGTTAAAATTTCATCCATATCCATTCAAGAGTTTTTGCGTACAAGAGTAACAAACATACATACATTACCCAAACTTCTATTTACACTGTAGTTTTAAGTGGCAATAGTTTGTGTGAAGGAGTAATTAATTGAATATTTTCATTAATAATGTTATACAGTACAATTAAAAAGGTGATAGTATTGGATTGATAGATATTAACCTAAATATTTCAGGATAAACAAAGCAATTATTCAAAGTATCACAATTTTAAAGTATCTAATTAACAATGTTCCTTTATTAACACACTTTATTATGCTGTCGGATACAAAACAAAATAATTGCGACTTTACTGCGTACATTTTCGCTTCCAAAAACTCGGTGCGTGAGTTCGACTTGATACCAATATAAGCCTCGCTTTTTTCAACAATGTTGGGATTGTCTGAAAGTAACTTAGAGGCCGTCCATTAATGACGTCATGTTTTTTTTGGTAATTATTTTAACCCCCCCCCCCTCTCCCCCTTGGTGATACATGGTGAGGTTTAAGACTACCCTCTTTATCACGTGTATTTTTTAAAATACAGGTATAAGTATCATCTAATTTTCGGCGTTTGCCGAAAAATAAATACACGTGATATATTACGACACCCCCCTCCCCCTTGTGATATTTCGTGATTTTTATGGACCCCTCCCGTCCCTCTTTCGAGCCTCACGCTATTAATGGACAGCCCCTTACTGGACTATAATTTGTTACAGCTCAAGATGAACCGATTTTGAGAATAGACATTACACCATGGAGCGCCGAGCTGGGCAACACATCTTACATCAACTGCACTGCCGCCCCTGACACTGCCCAGATCGAGTGGATGTTCAATGGAAAACCTCTAGAGATAGGACCCAGGTACAATTTAAACATCTTCTAGAATGAAATGTATAAGAAATCTAAAATATAAAATGCTTTGTCTTGAATAACTTACAAATCAACGCACAGCCTACACGGCTGATCGTAGAGACATGAAACTTGGAGCGTGTGTTCTTTGTATGACGTAGGCATCCGATAAGAAAGATTTTTCCGAAATTCTACCTTTAAGGGGCAAAAAGGGGGGCAGAGTTACATAAATAGATACTTTAGCTACCCTTTGCTATGCAGACGAAAAAGAATAACCATGGAGTTTCTTGCCCGTTCTTCTCCATAGGAAACTACGCTTTGGTGGGTTTTTTTATGACTAACTAACAGACTCATCATCCTTCGACATTTTGCCTGTAGAATGTCAAATTGAAATAAATATTTGTTTTTTATTTTATTTCTGGTAGCTAGTTTAAAACTGTCTTTGGGGTCCCATCTGTTTCCGTACCAGATTTCATCCAAATCGGTTCAGCCGTTTTAACATGAAAGCGTAACAAACATACAAACAAACTCACTTTCACATTAATAGTATTAGTTGGTAATGCAAATAATCAATATTCCTCATCGACAGAAAAAACGTGACAATCAGAAAGGGAGATGACCAAGGACCGCAATGGGTCAACATATCTACTTTGACAATATTAAATACGACTATTGACGACGCTGGGAACTACACTTGTGTCGCCAAACTTGAAAACACAAATGATAGCAAATTGGCAATACTGGATCTAAGCTTTCCCGCCAAGCTGTTGAGTATAACTAAAGGGCCGGTCATGTCAACTAAACATGATAACATCACTCTTGAGTGCATTTTTAAAGGTTGGTACTATTGTCATACCATGTAGTCCGACATGGATCTATAAGAATGTGGTGAAAACTGGCACTAACGCTGACTTATCGTTAATTAATAGATTTTTTTTTATGTAAACGTGACATAATTATAAACTAATTACGTAACAATAATAATTTATAACCCAGAGGCATCGCATATCACCATTGCCCTTTCCTTACTATTTCGGGGACTTTAAATCCAGGTCGCACCAAAATTACATTTCAAGTTGGCTTGCGTTACTTGTCCTGGCAGAATGTGGCACATTCATATATAACTATATCGTGATTTTATATAGGTTTTATATATTAATAAAATTGTAACTAATAAAAAAAATATTTTTTATCAGCCTATAACCCCGGCGAAGTAAAATGGTACTTGAATAAAGGATACGGGGCCACCCCTAAGGATGGAAATAACAACCGAACTGAACGGATAGATGCTAAGACGATTAAAAGCGTCAATGTCATACACATGTATGGGATCGAGGACAACGGCAGTTACTCCTGCGAGCTTCACGACCCAGTCTCCTCACAAAATGTTTCCGGAACTGTAGACATCCTCCTCATCACTACACCCACCGTCAAAATACATAATGTTATTCCTATCAACACCACCCAGGTGTACATCAACTGGACGGTGAACGCTTACAACTCGCCCATAAAAAAGTATTCACTAAAGTATCAGAATGTCAATGAAACTGAATGGACCATTTACACGTCAACTCCAAAAATCGATCCGCTGAACACCTCCTTTGTTGTTAACGGTCTAAAAAAATCGACGACCTACAATTTTCAGTTAATCGTTGAAACTAACTATAGTTCTAGTAAGGGTGATGATCCAGAAAGCAATTTCGGCAATGTGACGACTTTGGCCGAGGAGCCGATTTTTGTGCCGAATATTTCTATCAACGGTTTTTCGGCGACTTCGGTGACGATCGGCTTCGTGCCGCCGCCCGACAAAATTTCGGACTTGATACATTATTACGAGATCGTGGCATACAAGAAGGATGATAACAAAACGTTCGTCGTGTGCCACGAGCGGAATGGCAGCAATCAACCGTGTATGTTCGGCAGTTTGGAGCCGCATAACACTTACGTGTTTAAAGTAAGTTCTAAAAGTATGAAGTCATATCTTATTATCCGGTTAACGCTGAAAACCAGCGCAGTGGACTTGTGCCTTTGTGCCCCAGGCCACTGCATTATGCTGAGCCTTAGCCGTTTCGCGTAGTGGTGACGCATTTATTAGATTGTATCCTTATATGCTTAGTTTTAGATTATACACCCATTTGTTTTTATTCTCATTTTATATTTTGTATCTGCGTTACTGCACGCGAATAAACTGTTTTTCTTTCTTTCATTAGTGCTATATTTTTCAAACAAGTTCTTGAACGTAATTTTTTTAATAATTTTTTTATCGTTGCTTTTCTAATATAAATAAAGGGCATTTAACATAAAAATACCCTAATATAATTATTTCACTTAAAGATACATCTCATTCATTTTAAAGGAAGACGCATCTTGTCTTCGTCAGAAGTTCTAAACTATTAACTTTTTCTAGGTAAAGGCATGTTCATACTACTCGAATACCTGTGGCAATTGGTCGGAGGTGATGGAGGCAGCGACCCTGGACGGTGTGCCCGGCATGCCCAATGATGTCCACGTAAAATGCAGTGTGGACTACTTGAATCTCACGTGGAAGGAACCTTTGAAGCCCAACGCTGAGATTAAAGGATATACCGTGAGTATTCATAGTATCGTCACAGTATTACGATATAACTCCCTACAGTAGCGCAACGCATTTGATGACGCGCGATGCCGTCAGCGTGAGTAGATACGCTAAGGTTGTTACAAAATGGCAGATAAAATAACAACGAAGCGAAACAATTTTCAACAAAACACGACCTAGTCTGGCCCTTGCGCTCTGTCCCGCAAAGTAAGCGTGTTTGCGGGACGCGGTTGACACCGCCCGCCTCCTCGCGAGTCCCCCGCCTTTGCTCCGCGTAAGTATATTCGTTGCGCTACTGTAGAGAGATATCGTAATACTTTGGTATCGCCGCATACGCATAATTGTATTGTCATCATAATGCAGCGAGTCAAAGAGTGTAAGAGCCGCGTTCTAAAATGTCCACGAGACATACAAAACGTCTGGACTTGAAAAGAGACTTTGAGTTTTCGGTGTTTCTTCTTAAGGTAGACAGGAAACATCGACCTCATCCAGTTAAAAAAAATGTTTGATGTGTAATAAAGTTATTTTGTAACCTCATTATTAAATTGTTATGCGAGAGCAATTTTACACCAAAACCGTGACCGTGCGTGAATTATTCAATGGCATAAGTAAGAAAAGTAGAACACAAAGTTTTAATTTGTAAAATCGTTAGGAACTTCATATTCATAAAATCCAATTTTATATTTCAAGATCAATTTGCGATGTTTTGTTGCTGTAAGTAATTTCTGCTATGCATTTAAACTTAATATAATGTTTCTATGTCTCAGATGGAAATTACTGGTAATGTGAGATATAAGGACCGGGCTGGGGCAGAGCAGACGGCTACTTGGGGACCTCTATCCAAGTTCATGGCTAACGACTCAACTAGCACAAGGTAAGCACGATTGTACTTATAAAAATAGAAAAAACTACCATTGGTAGAAAACCGATTTAAAGTAGTGTCAATTTTAGGAGAATTTAATTATGTGTTGCCATATTACTGATGATATAATATAGACTGCCGCTTTGGTCTTAGTGGTCGCAAGGGCTAACTAAAGTACCGCGTATCCTGGTTCGATACCTAGGTCGGACAAAGTGTTCAGTATCAGTTCGAAGCTGAATTTATGCTTGTAATCTCGCCCTTTATTACATACAGTATCAATTATACCTAACTCATCTGCCTAGCCTTTTCCCAACTATGTTGGGGTCGGCTTCCAGTCTAAACCGGATGCACCTAAGTACCAATGTTTAACATAGAGCAACTGCCTATCTGACCTCCACAATCCAGCTACCGGGTAACACGATACCCCTTTGTAAGACTGGTTGTCAGACTTTCTGGCTTCTGACTACTCGTAACGACTGTCAAAGATGTACAAATGACAACCGGGACCAACAGCTTAACGTGTTTTCCGAAGCACGTAAGAGTCTCGTTATGACATAGATGGTCACCCATTCACGGACCGACCGCGCCAAGCGCAGCTTAACCTTTGATCGGTCAAACTGTGCGGCTATTACTTAGGCACGAGCTCCTCTCATCAACTATACCTAACTCTTCTAAGAAAATGGCATTCTTATACGTAACGCGTTTTTTTTAAGAATAAACGAACTACCCCCGAACACTAACTTCACCATTCGGCTGAGCGCTATGACTCGCACGAGACGCCGCGGGGAGGAGAAGGTCACGTACTGCCAGACTGAGTACGCACCGCCCGACTCGCCGCCGCGCCCGCGTTGGCGGAAGGTAATAATTTAAATAATAGTAATTATTTTTTATTTCCAAGAAACAAGTTATAAGTCATACAAACAGTAGGATTTTGATTACATTATTTGGCTTAATCTAGATTGAGTGAGACATTTGTGTCCAAACTAGATAAAATAAATTATCTGTATTTCGGAAGTCTTCCTATATTTATAGACATTTAAGTTACCCTTAAGTAATATAAGAACGCTATAGGATGCCGATAAACTAAAACACCAAAAAATAAAAAAGAAGAAAAAATAAGGTATGACGTCATATGCCACTATGAACGTAGGTCTAAGTTAAGTAGCCTGAAACATCAGACATATGGTACAGTGAAGATTAAAATGAAGTTATAATATTAACTAATATTATATATGCGAAAACGGCTGAACCGATTTGTATGAAATTTGATATGGAGATAGATGAGACCCTAGAGACTGTTACAGGCTACTTTTTATCCGGGTACGTGATGTGGTTCGCTCAGGACGCGGGTGAAACCGGGAAACAGCTAGTAATTTATATTTATCTACAATAATCTATACATATGCATCTCAATTTTATTTATTTACTAGCTTCTGCCGCAACTTCGTCCGCGTAGAACAATGGTGCTCCGCTCCTATTTGTGTTAGCGTGATGATATATAGCCTATAGCCTACCTCGATAAATGTACTATCCAACACTGAAAGAATTTTTCAAATCGGACCAGCGGTTCATGAGATTAGCGCGTTCAAACAAACTCTTCAGCTTTATTATATTAGTATAGATCTCTTTGAGTACATCTGAATTGATTTCAGTGAGTGAGCACTTCTAGTCGACTCACCTTGATAATTATGTTCTCTTTCTAATTACATTTTTAGTTTTTCTGTTTGTCCTAGTGTCTTTTTCGATGTTTATCTGTTGATGCTTCACTCCAAAACTACTGAACAGATTTATTTGAAATTTTCCTAAAATGTCTATGGTAAACCGGGTCAGGCTTTGTGCTATAAATTATGACGCTATATGTAATGGGGGTGAGTAGTAAGGTGTTATATGGGAAAGTCCCGAACATACCTGGACGAAATGGCTGGGCAACGGACTAGTACAAAAAAAAATAATTCAATATTAAATTAATATATTTAATATTATATATTTAATTAATATAGTATTTCCTAATGTTGTAAGGGTGATAATTTGTCTGTAGGCAGAATTCAACTCTATTTACACTGAAAACTAATAAATACCTTCTATTCGTGCTTTACAGATCATGGAAAACAATACATACATGTTCAGAATGTACCTGCCGAGAGTGTCAGAGAGAAATGGACCCATTTGCTGCTACAGGTAACAGACTAATCTACAGTCTCAGACTAATAACTATTAGTAATTAAGAGAATAAATTTTGTCACATAAAACTGTATGCGGCCCTCATTGTGAACAAAAGGCCCAGATGCATTATCCTTACTAGTATTATTCATGTGAGCTTGTTTGTTTGTTACGCTTTCACGGCAAAACGTCTAAACAAATTTAGAGTAATTTGGCATGGAGACAGATGATACCATGGGGAAGTTTATATGCTTACTTTTTTATCTGAGCGAGTGAAGTAGTTCTCTCACGACGCGAGCGAAACCGTAGTAAACAGCTAGTCTTTCATATGAATGACGTACGAATGGCTTACTCTATCAACTCTATCACTTGAAACAACCTATCCTTCCGAAAAGTGAATCGTCCGGGGAGGAACCCCTTGTCTTCAATGGCAAAATTCAAGCTTGACTATTAATACCTTCGTTTCTGCTCCGGCTTACTGGTTTCCAATAAATTCCAGGGTGTACATGGTGCGCCTGCCCCCCGGGAAAGTGGACTGGAACGTACTGCCTTCGTCTCCTCAAGATATTGACGTGATAGAATACAAGGAGTCTACCACCAAGTTCGGTGCTTACCTCGCCGATGTTTTCTCACAGTAAGTCGCTTTAAACTTGTATGTATTAGGAATTAAATCATTAAGTAAATTGCATATTTACAGCCAGTCGCACAAAAGAAATATCAGGTTACTTATTTGTGAAAGAAAAAGAACTGTCGTTCAAGATCTGTTAAAATGGAGGGAAAAAATTAATATTTTTTCTATTATAACGATGTATGTTTATTTAATAAAAATATTAAAAGTATTCTGATTTATTAATATTATGCTTTGAGATATTCGTAAAAGTATAAAATATTAATGATAAAAAATTGGTGCAACCCAGTTACCGAGTAACATGATACCCCTTGGTAAGACTGGTTGTCAGACTTTCTGGCTTCTGACTACCCGTAACGACTGTCAAAGATCTACAAATGACAACCAGGACCAACAGCTTAACGTGCTTTCCGAGGCACGAAGGAGTCTCGCTATGATATGGATGAGTCACTCATCCACGGACCGACCGCGCCATTCGCAGCTTAACCATTAATTGGTCGATCCTTGCGGCTGGACCTTAGCTACGAGCTCTGTAATTAATACCAAAGGATCAAATTAAGCCACATAAAAAAAATTAAAAAATACTCTATTGAACAATATACGTCACTACAAACTTAACACACAACATAAGAAATACTTTACTTAGCATAGTCTTGTTAAAGACGGCTGTTATTTCCAATCAGTGTCCTACTAAATACCATCATAAATCTTAATTTTCCAGTGACAGATTCCCCCGGGACAATGAACTAGTACTCGGCGACGATAAGGTAGTCTTCGATAAGGATAAGGACCCGACCCTCAAACTGGACCGGTGCCGGCGCTGTCTCAACAGGACGAAGAGAGTTCACCAAGAGCCTGAACGCCCACCGATGACCACTACCACCACTACTGAGAGTGATGCACTTTATGATTCTGACTTTAGCACCGATGACACGTTGGGACCAGAAATCATCGACAGGAAATCGAAGCGCTCTTTCAATATGGAGTAAGATATATTTCTATGACTATACTCAGCATTTTTTTTATAAATGCGAAAGTAACTCGATTTACGAAATACGTTTACTTTTCCCGTTATACTTATAAAAAACTTGTCATCTGAAGTTAAGTTAACCATTTCTCACCTAATTCTTACTTAACGTCGTCATCCAGGATTAAGCTACTAACTAAAATTCGGATTAACGCTAAACAGACATTTTTGCTAATCCGTTTCTAAGCGGCAGATTAAAAAATAATTAGACTTTATAAGTAAGACGGTTAGTTACGTACTCCGGATTACGTTCAAATACTACCTTTTTAATTTGCAGAGACTTCAATATGAATCCTATGATGAGGGATAAACAAAGTGATGACGCCGACTTCCGCGTTAAAGACGGCCCTCTCGACTCTAACTTCAACTATACACTGTTTGTGGAACTAATAAGTAAGTACATTATCTTAACGATTATAAAGCTGGAGAGTTTGTTTGTATGTTTGATTGAACGAGCTTATCTCAAGAATGACTGGTTCGAATAAAAATAAACTGTTCGTGTTGGACAACATCACGCTAGAAGAAGAAGAAGATCACTAAGTAGACTATCAGCCGGCAAAACGTATATTTATCAAACGGCTATCAATGTACCTAGTTAAAAATCGGATAGCACTGTCAGAGCGTCCGTGCACCGGTACACTGACGATCCGGATGCGCCTGACACGGAGATGTGTGAACGAGTTCGTACAAGTTGTATGTAACGATTTTTTCCCCGTCTCTGACGGAACACGGCAGGGACAGGGACAGGGCGGAAATGTGTGGATAACACCTAAACTAAGGAAGCGATCTACATTATTATTTTTTTTTCTTCGACAGCGAGTGCCAACCCTGACGACACGTTGTATAGCGACTATACGACCTTCCTCATGCCGGCGCCCAGCCCGCCCGTGCCTGTACCCACCACGGCCCTCGAGATCGCATTACAGGTGACACTTATTACAAGGCATTAAGATTCAATTTTGCTTAACAAACGATCGCATCTCATTCGGTTTTTTTTTTACGTATTTAACCTATGCCGTGAAATGTAAAAATGTGTGGACAGTTTGTTACAACGGTAATTTTTTTGCAAGGTAGGCTTTGTGAGTGTTGGAATACAGAGAGTTAGGATACAGTTACCGGAAATCACAATACCCTTTGGTAAGACTGGTTGTCAGACTTCCTAGCTTCTGATTACCCGTAACGACTGTAAAAAACCTACAAATCGTCGCTTAGGTAACAATACCGCGCAAGTTAAATTTGACAAGATTCCAGGAGAGATAAAAAACTGATTATTATCTTTGAAATACTTCAGACATGTGAACTGATTACATAAATAGGTATATATTAGGTTCAATTGAGATATAACTATTTATTTATTCAGTACATGTCTGAAGTATTTCAAAGATAATAATCAGTTTTTTATCTCTCCTGGAATCTTGTCAAATTTAACTTCCGCGGTATTGTTACCTAAGCGACGAAATGACAGTTGGGACCAACAGCTTAGCGTGCTTTTCGAGGCACGGAGGATTCTCGCTGTGACATAGATGGTTACCGATCCACAGACCGGCCGATCAAACCGTGTGGCTGTTACTTAGCCACAAGCGCCTTTATTATACTACTGGATGTATCCTAGAAATACGTGATCACCACTATAGTTTATTAAGTTACTAGCTTCCCGCCAGCAGCTTCGCCCGCGATATTTTAGCTAATGGATACAAAAACTTGACAAATTATATACTAAAACCTTCCTCATTAATCACTCTATCTATTAAAATAAACCGCATCAAAATCCGTTGCGTAGTTTTAAAGATTTAAAGCATACATAGGGATATAGGGACAGAGAAATCGACTTTGTTTTATAGTATGTAGTGAAGAATGTTGTCGTGTGTACCAGATCACATGCGCGGTGGCGGCGCTGGTGCTGCTGCTGATGATCGCGTTCTGCGTGCTGCAGACGCGGCGCACGCGCAAGCTGCCCGCGCACGCGCAGCTCGAGCTGCACAACCCCATCACTGCGGCCATCAGGTACTATACGATTGCTTCTACGATTATCGGTGTAAAGATATCGATTTTTGTGCGCTGGCACTGACCAAAATTAGCAATAATAGTGTTGTTTGCCGCTGTGTGCTTCTTGGTCTCTTTTTTATACCATTTACATAAATGGCTACAAAAAACATGCGTATTTAATACAGCATAAGAGTCAATTTATACTAGCGCAGAGTCGAAGCGCATCGAAGCGCTGAAAGCAGAAATCTATATATATATAAATAAAACAAAGTCGGGTTTGTTCGAACAACAACTCGAGAACGACTAGACCGATTTTCGTGGTTTTTGATTTGTTGTATGTCTCTGACACTAAAACAAAATTATCAGAAAACTTTATTATTACTTTTTAACAGATATTGGGACAACATCCGCGGCCGCCAACCTCTAGTCTCCGCCGTCCCCCCGGACATACCGCCTATACCGAAAGATGAACTAGCCAATGCGTACGCGCAGAGACAAGTCGATTCAGACTACGGGTTCCAGAAGGAATTCGAAGTAAGTTGCTTACCATTCCATTTATTTATTACATCTTATGTTAATTAAGTCATTTAAATGAGGAGTAGCTATGTCAGATTAAACAAGGATGAGATTGGTGGTTTGTTGTTCATTAGGGTTCCGTAGTCCGACAAGGAACCCTTATAGTTTCGCCATGTCCGTCTGTCTGTCTGTCTGTCCACGGTATAGCTCAGAGGTTTGGTACTAGAAAGCTGAAATTTCATATGAATATGTATATTAGTTACATCAACAAAGTGGTAAAATAAAATTATGAAAAGTATTTTTTTATGGTAGCTCCCGTACACGTAACGTGGGGATGAATTTTTTTTTCTCATGTATTCCATCGTTGTGGGTTATCATTGGATAGGTCTTTTAAAAATATAGCAGGTGTGTGAACACCATTTTTCGATTTAGGGATCTGTTTGCGAAATATTTAGCTTGAAAGTGAACATTTTTGACCCCCTCCCCCCCTCTAACTTTTGATTGGCTATCCCTAGAAATGTGAAAAAATTCACAGACGTAGCACATATAGTACAGGATCCCTGGTACATATTTCATCATTTATTACTAACAAGCTGATGTTTCGTGAGTAGGTTCCTTTTGACTAGACGCCCAACTTTTTTCTTTACAGTAATGTTGGTAAGTGGTAGCTTAATAGGGGTAACAAGGATAAAATATGTTGATTTGACGAATTAAAAAAAATTATTGCTAACCGATTTTTTCTTAGTTTATTATCAAGATAATTATCTAAATAATGTGAAAAAATATTTGTCCTACAAAATGTAAGGTTTTGTTAGGGAGTCCCCCCGCTCCAACATGTATCGTAAACAAGGTCATGAAAAATCTTTACTAACCAGCTGATTTTTTTTTTATTGGTTAGCTAACATTTGCATAGTTTACCACCCACATTGTCCTACAAATTGCGTGGTATGTCATCTTGGTCCTACGCTCAAAAGTTGTCAATACCGCGGGATTTTTTTTTTTATTAGTAACTGTAGGACAAAGGTATCACGTGATAGGTTAATATATTCTTCGTCCAAATAAAACAATGTCCTACAAAAAAAAAGGTATGCTTTATTAGTCCTACAAGATTTGTAATTTTGGAGTATACTAATGAAAGGATATATGTATAAAAGGGTATAAGGACATATAAAACATTATATATAATATATAATGTATTATATATATATACATACATAATATAATGTTATATATTTATATAAACATTATTTTTTATCTGATTCATCTGATAAATCTCAATCTGTCTCTGACTAGTATATAGTAATCTGTGGTGCGCATGCGTTTGTGAGCAAGGATAATAGTGTGCCTCACCTCCAATAGCAAAATGTACAAAATAATATTATTTTTAATTTCATGAATTTAAACTATGTAACTGGAGGGCTGGAATAACGTACCACGCAATTTGTAGGACAATATGGGTGGTAAACTATGCAAATGTTAGCTAACCAATAAAAAAACCGGCCAAGTGCGTGTCGGGCCACGCGCAGTAGGGTTCCGTAGCAGGTCTTAGTTAGTCGACTATAACTCTGTAACTGGTTAAGCCTACTTAGCCGTGATAGTTTTCCTAATAAGTTGATTACATGTGCTACGTCTGTGAATTTATTCAAATTTCTAGGGATAGCCATTCAAAAGTTAGAGGGGGGATGCTCGTATCGATTTTTTTTTTGACTTTAAAGCTAAATATTTTGCAAACGGATTCCTAAATCGAAGTATTGTCTTCACAGGCCTACTATATTTTTGAAAGACCTATCCAATGATATCCCACACGATGGGAAACATGAGAAAAAAATATTCATACCCACTTTACGTGTAATGGGAGCTACCCTATAAAAAATATTTTACATAATTTTATTTCACCACTTTGTCGATGTAACTAATATACACACACATCTATACCAAATTTCAGCTTTCTAGTACCAAGAACCTCTGAGCTATGCCGCGGACAGACAGACAGACAGACGGGCATGGCGAAACTATAAGGGTTCCTTGTCGGACTACGGAACCCTAAAAATCAGCTGGTTAGTAATTATTTTTCATGACCTTATTTATGATACATGTTGGAGAGGGGGGACTGCCTAACAAAACCTTATATTTTGTAGGACAAATATTTTTTCACGTTATTTAGATAATTATCTCGATAATTAACAAAAAAATAATCGGTTAGTAATATTTTTTTTTCATTCGTCAAATCAACACATTTCATCCCTATTATCTTAGTTATAAACCACAATCGAGAAGTTTCGTACAAGAATTTGTTGGGCGTCTCATTGAAACGAAGCTATTCTCGAACATTCAGCTTGATAGTAATTATTTTTACATTAAGTATTAGTACTACAACTTTTGAACGTAGGACCAAGATGACCTACCACGCAATTTGTAGGACAATGTTGGTGGTAAACTATGCAAATGTTAGCTAACCAATAAAAAAAAAAACAGCTGGTTAGTAATGATTTTTCATGACCATGTTTACGATACATGTTGGAGCGGGGGGACTCCCTAACAAAACCTTACATTTTGTAGGACAAATATTTTTTCACATTATTTAGATAATTATCTTGATAATAAACAAAGAAAAAATCGGTTAGCAATAAATTTTTTAAATTCGTCAAATCAACATATTTTATCCTTGTTACCCCTATTAAGCTACCACTTACCAACATTACTGTAAAGAAAAAAGTTGGGCGTCTAGTCAAAAGGAACCTACTCACGAAACATCAGCTTGTTAGTAATAAATGATGAAAGATGTACCAGGGATCCTGTACTAATATTACATTTCTCATCAAAAAAATCGAAACACTTTCGTTTTTATTGTTTTTGTCCTAATTTTTTACAAAAGAGAATTAATTCCATGAAAAAAAAAACATTATTGTGTAGCTGGCAGTTTGGTCATTACAGTAAGAAGAAAAAAATCAAAATTCGAAATTAGAATTTCATTTGTTTATCCTATAAATGAAATTAATCACTGTTTTGAGACAAATGTGTATTTAGGGTTGGAGTACGTTTCTCGTTTAAAAACTAAAAATTAGCGCTTGTCTTTAAACTTTTTGTTTCTTATTTCATTTACTGTGACTTTGGGACGTCTGAAAAAACTTTTTTTTCTAAAACATATGGATACTTCGCCCGCAGAAGCCGCCCAAGTGGTGGCATTGCTGGATTCTGGACTTAGTCAGCGTGTTGTGGCTGCAAGATTGCATCTAAGCTTATCATCTGTTCATAGAGTCTACAAACGCTATCGGGAGACTGGTTCGTTCACGCGCCGTTCAGGATCTGGCAGGAATCGGGTCACTTCTGAGCGAGATGATCGATTTATTGTAACAACTTCTTTACGAAATCGACGCCTTAACGCTTTTCAACTGCAGCAGCAGCTTCGCGTTGTACGAAGAGTAGCTGTAAGTGACTCTACAATAAGAAGAAGGTTGAAGGAACGCGGATTGGCACCGCATAAGCCAGCGAATGGGCCGAAATTAACTGCAGACCATCGAAGAGCGCGCCTTAACTTTGCACGCGAGCACCTAACTTGGTCATACCTTCAGTGGAGCAAAGTACTGTTTTCTGATGAGTGTAAAATTATGCTGTATGGTAACGACGGAAGGAACAAGGTCTACAGAAGAGATGGAGAACGCTTTGCACAATGCTGCATTGAAGAAAAGGTCAGCTATGGTGGCGGTTCGTGGACGGTTTGGGGAGGAATCAGCGCCGACGGTAAGACAGAACTTGCCTTTGTGTCTGGGCCACGGCTGCCTGCACTAAACTCTCATCGGTACATCGAACAGTGTCTTGAACCTCATGTGATGCCCTATGCACATTTTATTGGCAACGACTTCATATTCATGCACGACAATGCTAGAGCTCACACCGCGGGCGTCGTACGAGATTATCTTACCGAAGTCGGTATCTCCATTATGGTATGGCCAGCAAGAAGCCCGGACATGAATCCCATTGAACATCTATGGGATGAATTAAAGAGACGAATTCGAGCAAGAGATCCAGCCCCAGAAACACTTAGCCAGCTGCAAAATGCAATCCAAGAGGAATGGGATAATATACCACAACATGTGATCGTGACTCTCATCCGATCGATGAAGAACCGTATGGAAGCAGTAATAAGAGCTCGCGGAGGGAATACAAGTTATTAAATAAACGTTTCTTAATTTTTTTTTCATTTACGCGTGTTGTTTTACCCATTTCCTTCATATTCCATACAGGGTAAAAATTACTCATTATACAAAATACGAAATCTATGAAGACTTAATTTGAATTTAGAACAATAACATTAGGATTTAAAAACCTCATACTACTCACTATTAAATGACATTTTACATTTATTCCTAAATATACACATTTTTCTGATAATCCTTATCAAATCATAAACTGCGAGGTGTTTCGATTTTTTTGATGAGAAGTGTATAAACTTTCAAGGAAAAATATCACGGCTAAGTACGCTTAACCGGTTACAGAGTTATAGTCGACTAACTGAGACCTGCTACGGAACCCTACTGCGCGTGGTCCGACACGCACTTGGCTTGTTTTTTTTACTCAATTTAAAATCTGTATCGCCTTCATTAGTACACAATCATTTTTGTTATAAAACGAAAAAACCCGCGTTTTACTTTCGGAAGTCCTATATACCCGAATAAAAATTATACCATGACTTCCCTACGGTGCAAGCTTGGCTTGCATACCAAATCTCATCAACATTACATCAGTCAACCATAACGAGGCGTCATAATAAACTAACATATTATAACTCATCCTTCATGTTTTTATTCAAAAATTCTGAATGTTTCGTCACAAATTATCAAGTTGTTACAGATGCTGCCGGAATGCTTTCCCGACCGCACGACCCACGCGTCCGAAGCCCGAGAGAACCAGCCCAAGAACCGGTATCCTGACATCAAGGCCTACGACCAGACCAGGGTCAAACTATCCCAGATTGACAGCATTACGGGCTCGGATTATATCAACGCTAACTATGTTATGGGATACCAGGTTAGTAAAAAGATAACTTGATAAGTAATTATTACTGTACGTCTGGTGAGTGCACACAGACTAAAAATTATATGTAAATACTGACAGGTGAAAGTAGAAAGAAAGAATGTAGAAAGCATGTATAGTAATGTTTTTTCTCTCTGGGAATGAATACAGGATCTCACTGAAGCATCCAAGTGGCTTATGAATACGAAATAAAAAGATTAAAAAAATCATCATAACAATTTATTTATTGTCTCAAAAATGTTAGATTCTGAATATTAATTAGAATTAAAAGATTTATGGATAATACCGATTCTATATTTCATCATTTGATACTATTCCATCAAATACTGGAAATTCGACGATTTTTTTTGTACTTAAAATATTAAAAGTTAAACTCTTCATTAAAGACAACAGCGTGAATGAGATATGCTTGTGGATTGAATTTGAAAAGTGAATGCAAGTCTACTGCACAATATTGCAAGGAGTTTTAAGTAGTTCGTAGAATATTATATTCGCTAAAAGGAAATAATACGTCACAAACTTTTAGTTGGCTCCACGAGTAAAATCACAAAACGCAAGCTTAAGTGGTTTTATAAAAAAATAAATCTGTGCTTGGAAATGGCACAAACTTTAAATTATTCGGAAAGAAAAATTACACAAGTTCATAATTACCACATATTAGCGTATTATTTCCTTTTATTATGGTTATTTTTTGCTTTATTCCCTATAACATGTTTTTGACACAAGTTATTAGCATTGTAGTTAACAATACCTATTAGTAGTAGTTTTTCACATGTTTTTCCTTCTTCGTGACGTGTGGATTTTTTCTAAAATTGTGTTCGTCTTCTGTCCTCCGCTTACAAAGGACCCTTCGGAGCCTGACCAGGTACCGCGCGCACGTAGTTGATTCTACATTAAAAAATATATTCAATATCACTGTTGATTTAAGGAACTTAACAATTAGCTCGCTAGATAAAATGAAAATAACCTTTTTTTATTTAAAAACAAATTTATTAAATAATCGGATCGTCATCAAATTGACCAATTATTTTGTCATAATCATGACGAAAAAACTACTTTTGTCAATAAAAGTAAATTACTTAATTAACGCTTTTCTCAGTCTATTGTTTAAAAATCACGAACAATACCCGGATAATTATATAATCTCAGATTTGTATTAATTGTATGTTACCTCAAAGCTGTTACATATTAAAGGAAAATTCATTACTTGAATAATATTGTGGTTAATGTGGAATCAATTTATTTTTATTCAGCTTTCTGTCCGTTTATGTGTTGTGTTTTCCTTGTTATTGTATACACCCGTCATGTATATGTAGTGCACTTTTTACTTGTACACAGCTGTGTATTTGCTTTGCTAGAAATTGAAAAAAAATCATGCTTAAATATAGTTGATGAAATCGCTATAAAGTAAAATGTAAGTAGCTGCAACAATTGGATTGGTGACACCAATAATTCCAGAATGACAACTTCCCTAAGAATCCACTTTATTCTAGCCCTGAAATTTGGTTTAAAATCAATGAATAGCTTGGCAATTGAGATGACGAAAAAGTGACGTAGCATGCCGCTATTGCAATACTAAATCTTAGGTTGTACAACTTTTGATAGCCAAAAAAATAAGTCAATTTTTTATGTGGTGTTACTAACTATCCAATTTAAGTTTTGAACACATTAACCGTCAATTTAGACGAGTACTGGCTCATCAGGAAGAAATTGCTTAAGCAGTAAATAAATATATCATTATATTAGCCTATTTAATATGCTCAACTGTTGGACATAACATGCCATACATGTCGTGTTCATATTTTCAGTGAAAATGTTCCCATAGAAAGAATATATTGGAAGCTATTAACCACATCATGTGTCAAACATTAACAGTATACGTTTTTAAAATAACATTACAAAAATAAGATATACAAACTCTTTTTGCAGCTTACTCAACCGATTTTGAGTTCTATTCCGTGTAGATAAGGAAACGATACAACAAAATAATGTTTAAAATACCAAATATATTTTGCATCTGTTATTTGTCATGTCACCCAAGCAATAGAGGCCATAATCGTTTGAATAAACAGCCATTAGTGTACGTTTAAATTTCTAATGTTTTTTCAAACTGAGTATAGTGAACAAATAATATTTACAGGAGCGCAAACAATTCATATGCGCGCAAGGCCCCACTGATACTACTGTGAACGACTTCTGGCGCATGATCTGGGAACATGGGCTGGAGCTGATTGTGATGCTGACCAACCTTGAGGAGTACTCCAAGGTCAAGTGCTCTAAGTACTGGCCCGAAGAGAGGGGGTCGAGGGCCTTCGGGAATATCACCGTGCACCATGTGGGGGAAAAGAGGTTTGTGCCAATCTTGTTGTAAGACTTAAGAAGTCGATACCATGTATCATATATCTTTTTGGAATATTTGATGGCCATAAGCATTGAGGCCATTTGTCATACTTAAAAGTATTTCTTTTGCTACAATACACATTTAAGTCACGTTAGTAAATAGCATGATATTTAAGCACTGCTTTAAACTGTGACATTTGAACAGACGAACATTTGTCGCTAAAAGACTTTTTGTATAAAAAATTAATTACCTCCACTTACAGTTTTTATTATAAACAAAACATTTTATTTCAGTATTAACGGCCATTTTTGTATATACGCATATCTATACTATTTGCGCTGTAGCATGGTGCGGGTGACAGATTCTGTAACGTTTCGTTTCACTCTTAAAGTTGCCATGATTTACAAATTATGACTTAGTTTTTCAGTTGTACCACATTCGTAATATATTAAATCATTAAATAACTGTAGTAAATTAAATTAAACTCAACCAGAATGTTCTAATCTACAAATAAAATGTAATGGAAAGAAAAATTAAACAAAGTGTTTTGCGTATAACGTAACGCCATACATGTATTTAGTGATGGGATGCAGTGCTACGATCGATAGTCGATGTTTTTATAATAAAAATCGTATATTGTGCGTAATTATATTTTTATAGTTTTACGGCTCTGGCTGCTATGACCTTTGAGCCGGTCGTTGAAAAGTACAAAATTCTGTCACTTTTTATCGTTCACTCAACACTTGTCCACATCAAAAATCACAAATGGAGGTCAATGTCAAAAATATAGAAGATTATAGAACAAAAATATTGTCAGGAAAAAATAACCAAAAACCCGATTTTAATTATTTTATCGAAAAAAAAAATATTTATGATGCACAACGTGCATCCCTAGTCATGTGGTACTGACAGATGTCAACGTCATACAGGCAACTGTCACCCGCACCATGCTACAGCGCAAATATTATAGTATGTTGAGCAGTCTACACTGCAGTGATCATAACAAAACAGATAAAATATATTATAGTTAAAAGAAATTTAATCTTATCTACCGCAGATATTCGGACTACATAGTGCGGGAGTTGAAGATCACGAAGCAGCCGACTACCGCTGACGGACAGCCCATTGTTGAGAATAACGGCGTTGCTAAGAGGAATGGAGGTAATTCTTTGTTTTACAAAGACACATCTGTGTTGCTGCGATGAAAAAATGATGAGATAAAGGATGGTCACCCTGGATTTTTGTTCAAAGGAGTTTGGTATTAGTCTTTAGTCTCCATTAAATATTTTCACCTTAAACTTCAATGTTAGCAGAGCTTAAATACATGGGGGCCTTACTGTAACTCGACGAAAATGAAGATTCGATTGAAATTCGAAACCTATCCTTGTGAATTTTAGGGCGATAAGGTTCAAACAATTGTAATATATTGTATGTATAAGTACATCCTTTGTGTACAGAGCATCAGATCGCACCTTACCGCACCACAAAAAAAGTGGTCGTCTATTCTCGGTCGGTGAGTTAGAGTAGGCCACTGTTATAAAAATCTTTATGGTGTCCTCTTCACCCTATACCACTTATTTTTGAATTTTATTAATTCTTTTATTATCAGACTTCAAAAAAGATGGATGTTCTCAATTCGAAAGAACCTTTTTAGGGTTCCGTAGTCCGACAAGGAACCCTTATAATTTCGCCATGTCCGTCTGTCTGTCTGTCCGCGGCATAGCTCCTAGGTTCTTGTTATTAGAAAGCTGAAATTTGGTATGAATATGTATATTGTTCACGCCGATATGGTGGATATGGTAAAATAAAATTTTGAAAAATATTTTTTTTTTAGGGTACCATACATGTAAAGTGGATATTTTTTTTCTCGCGCACCCCTTCTTGTGGGGTATCGTTAGATAGGTCTTTCAAAAATATTATGGGTGTGTGAAGACCATTTTTCGGTTTAGCGAGCCATTTGCGAAATATCTACCTTTTAAGTGTAAATTTTTGTTCGATACAAGCATCCCCCTCCTCTAACTTTTGAATGGCTGTACCTAGAAATGTGAAAAATTCACAGACGTAGCACATGTAATGAACTTACAAGGAAAACTATCACGACTAAGTTGGCTTAACCGGTTACAGAGTTATAGTCGACTAACTAACTTCTACTACGGAACCCTACTGCGCGTAGCCCGACACGCGCTTGGCCGGTTTTCTTGCCTAGTTTGTTCACACTTCAAATAAGAATTCTAGAAGTTAAATTATTAAAAAACTTCCAACTGTATTCTAGACATCAAAGAAGCGTCCGACTCGAGCGCGCCCACGTCGCCGCGCGAGGTGAAGGACGGCGGCGAGTCCCGCGTCGTGCGCCAGTACCACTTCCTCATGTGGAAGGACTTCGCAGCACCGGAGCATCCGCACTCCATACTCAAGTTCATCAAGGTATGTGGCTATTAAGTCATAACATAAGTAATACTAATTTTCACGGCCGTCATTAAAAAACCTTTGACTTTGATAAATGTCACAACAAAAACACCAAAGTGTAATGCGAATTCTTAACTCTTTTTTTCTTAAGAGTCGTAGTTGCCTAGTGGTTAAGGCACCTGCATGTCGTGTACGAGTATACGGGTTTGATACCATGCAAATACCAATATGACTCTTTGAATAATGTCAAGGAAAACATCGTGAGGAAACCTGGACTCAAAATCTGAAATCGCCAACCAGTGTTTGACAAGAGGCCTTTACTTAAGAGTAGAATAGTAAATAGGCCAATCATTATGATGATAGGCGAACTCATACGTGTTCGTAATGCCTGCCTAGATAGAGATTAACTACTAGTTTAACAGATAATTGGAACAAAACTCAAATTAAATTACCGGTAAATAGGGTCATTTCCGGAGGTTGTAAATCTGATCATTAAATTCGTAATTTTTCTTGACAGAGAGTGAACGAAGCCTGGACAAGCATGGTGGGCCGTCCGGTCGTAGTCCACTGCAGCGCCGGCGTCGGGCGTACTGGCACGCTAGTAGCACTCGACTGTCTACTGGAACAGCTGCGGGCTACTGACCAAGTTGCCGTGTTCAACACCGTCGCTGAGCTGAGGAGACAGAGGAACTTCTTGGTGCAATCGCTGGTGAGTTTTGACTGATCTTTAGAAGTCCAAAATGATATTTAATTTAATTTGCGTATTTGGCGTAGTGGCTGAGCGATTGGCTGCTGCGCTGCGTGTCGTGAGTTCGATTCCCGCACGGGACAAAGACTTAATGACCTGCAAGATAGTTGTTTTGAATATCACGCTTGATGTGCGGAACGGCAACGCCACACAGTAGCGAGTATGCGACGCAACGTAACGTTAGGCAACGTCCCTTACGTTACGACTCGCGTGCGCTCTTATATTCCGGCAAATGGCTACGTTTTTTTAACTTGTGTATTAATGTTCCTTTTGTTTGCATTAATCCCCAGATCATAATGTCTGAACCCTAGTAGACTTTAAAAAATATTCATTCAAAAGTTTGTTATGCTCGCTTTTAGCGATAACACCGCCATTTTACTTGTCAATTTAATTCAAATTATTTATTTAAATTAGACCATTTACAGGCACTTTTGACTTGTCAAAGGATGTCTCTCTCACAATTTCTTTTGTTGTACAATAAAGTGTATCACATTTCGTTTCGTACCCATAAATCCTGGTAACATGTACGTATTTATTTAACAATTCGTGTACACAGAATATAAGAACAAAAGAAAGAATAGGAAAGTAACGTACAAAGGCACTACTTATTTCTAAAGAAATTCTTCCAGCAGTCCTGCGATAGGGGATAGTCAGAATAAGAGATTTAGACAGACTGTGTAGAAAAATAAAGTAATAATATTATGTACAACGCATAACCAGGCCTGTCCCACTCCCCGTGTAGGTATCAAAAATGTACCTACGCACAGCGGCCTATCCGAGACGGCTAGTCACTGGGGCCTCACGCGCGAGCCGTGAGTGTCGTACGCGCAAGATTTGTTCCTTTGATTATATACGTATCTACTTCATTTGTTCGTTTCAATTATTCGTAAGTTTTTAGGAACGGGCTCCCGGACTAATCTGTTTGCATCGTAACTCGTAAGTCATTCCGGTGACCGTGTGATACGATTTGAAACGTCTTTTGTTGACAAAGGTATTAATAGTAAGGCGGCGTAATTTAACATTATTTGAGTAATATAAGGCCTGTGTCTCTTTTCGTGAAGGTATCGAAAACGTAAGTAGGTATGTATGCACAAATATATTAGAATTAAAGTACTGTTAACACCTACCTTACGTTTTTATTTTGAAAGTCATTTGTTCTCTAGAGTAGGTACTACAAAATGGTAAATCAGTATTTAGATTCATTTATTTTTTAAAAGGAGACAACCCTGTTTTCGTCAGAAAAGGTAAGAGTTACGCGCTAGAAAGAGACGCAACTTCGTGTAGCGTGTAAGCGTAGGTAATTACGCGCTGCGCGATCTGAATTGAACTTAATCGTATCGTAGCTAAAGTCTATATTTCTTTAGATGACTTTTCAAAGTGGATCTTCTGTACTTGTACTATTATGTATTCTGTGGTATAACATAAAACTTTACATAAATTAATGTTTATCTATAGAAACAATACGTGTTCGTGTACCGCGCGCTGGTGGAGTACGCGCACTACGGCGACACGGAGATCTGTGCGTCGCGCCTGAAGCCCGCCGTGGACCGGCTGCGGAACACGCCCGACCACGCCGACAAGTGTCTCATGGAGATCGAGTTTGAGGTCAGCTTCCGTTTTAGTTTTTATGTTGCTAATATCGTGATATAGCACAACTAATATTATGAATGTGTGTGTGATTTAGATGAAATTTTGGTTTGGAGTTAAAGAAGAAAGAAAGAAAATACGTTTATTTGCGCCAAAAATGTGCCGCATAAAATATAAAGCAAAAAAATAAACAAAAAATAGTAGAATGAGGAATATATGCGTGACATCAGCGCAAAACGGCCATAACTCAGCATAATGCTGTGACTCATGCACTAAACAGAGCCACAGCGCTGGTTTTAAGTGATAGCCGGCGTAGACATGATGACGTCTGCGTGAGATAGATTAGACCCTTTTTTTTTCGTATGGGAAATCATCAAATGACGCCTCCCGCCGTGGTTGGGGCCAGTGGGAGTGTCAGACTGTTACTGACTAAAACCCATCCATGTTCCTTCCTCAGCCCTTTGTATTCCGGGGCCTCGTATCTCTTTCGAACGTCTCGCAGCCCCGGCCAGATGGGAACTTGGAGATAGTAATAGGGTTTTTATCTAGGTGCATGAAACTGCGGGGAACAGACAGTAATAATTAATTCTTAAAAAAATGCGTTTAATCGACGTTAGTCAGGGTTTTTTTTGTAGAAATCGTCGGCGTCAGTGCGGGACCTTCTAAATGCAAAAAAAAAGTATGTTTTACAGTAGACAATAAAAACTTTCTTAAAAGCGATGCGAACAGATTAATACAACTTTTTCCAAAGAAAAGTTTTTTCGCATTTAGAAGGTCTTGCACTGACGCCGACGAAATGTTCCAACAGTATTAGTAAACCGGTACTACCCAATAATTGGATAAAATGTGATGGTTTGATGACAGCTATCTAATGTGCCTACACTTAACATACCGCCGCAGAAGTAACAAAAGTATAGGCAGATACTTTATCGATAATATCAAACACATGCGTTCGTCACTAGTTCGATAAATGTGTGTACCGCCATTTTTAGGTTGTGAAGCAATTCATTTATCAAGAGTCATTAATAAAGGCTATTAAGTTACCTAGCTAGGACATCAGATTGTTTAATTGTACCTACTCATTGAAGATTTAAACTATCCCGAAGATGGTATCCTACTTTGTAACAGAATGTACGACTTTTTTATGAAATAATTTATATTATATCTTTATTCCTTACAGAAAATGTTAAACAACCCCGTAGCGGAGCCCTTAAAGTCTATGGGCGCTGGTGCCGGCGAGGAGTTACGTGCACGGAATCGAAGCCCCGACTGCCTGCCTTACGACCGCAACCGCGTCATACTCACCCCCATACCCGGCAGGGAGTTCTCTACGTATATCAACGCCTCATTTATTGAAGGTAAATCTATACTATTTATACTAATATTATAAAGAGGTAAAGTTTGTGAGGTTGTGTGGGGTAATCTCTGGATCTACTAAAACGATTTAAATAAAATTTGGTACGGAGATAGAGGGGACCCTGGTGAAGGTTATAGGTTACTTTTTACCCGGGTGCGTGAAGCAGTTCCCTAGGGATACGGGTGAAACCGCGGGAAACGGGTAATTTATTATATAGGGTTAGCTAGACCCGGCGAACTTGAATATATACTCGTACTGTCATTTTTTTCGGTACTGTCTTTTTATTTCTTTTATACTTTGTCTTGATAATAACACAAACACAAAAAAAAAAAGATTTATCCAATTTTGTACACTCGGAAGTTATGCGTGTACATATATTTTGTTTATTTATATAGATATCGTCATCATGATGTGTCTTTCGGCATTCAACAATAAGAGGAACCAGTTGAATGTGTAGGCTTTTTCCTTTAACTAAAAATATATGTTCTCTTTTACAGCATACGACAATTCGGAAGGTTTCATAATAACACAGGATCCTCTACCGAACACGATCATGGACTTTTGGAGGATGGTGTCGGAACATAATGTTACCACCATTGTTATGCTCAGTGAGGTATGTTTAGTAACTAAAAAACACTAAAATTTGGGTTAGTCTTGATTAAATTCTCTAAAGTCTCTCAATTAAATTTAACTTTAGTAATTTTTTAGCTTAGTTTGGTGAATTAGTACCATTGTTCGTTTATCCAACTGTTTTTAAAATTCGTACGCAAATTTTAATGAATAGAAGACTGTGTAATAAGAAAAGATGGCGAACCTTTTGTATTAGGTATTCGAAATAATTAAAGATGCGGCAGTAACTTTGATACAGATTGACTAACTAGTAGGATAGATGGCAAAAACAATTACATTGGTTCGTAGTTGGGCTACATAACCAATTGAACACACCAACCGAAGAAGTCGAAAGAGTGATTTGATGTCAACGTCGATGTTTTTACAACATCCATCACAACCTATCTATCAAATAAATAACTTATCACAACAATATTGTATCAAACTAAAATGACCTCAGTTCACATGTGCATAAGGTTTACAATTGTTTCTTACAGCTCGGCGACGGCAAATGTCCCCGGTATTGGGACGACGGAACCATCCAATATGAACACATATCGGTGCAGTATGAGGAGAGCGAGTCCTGTCCCTACTACACGAGGAGACAGTTCAGGGTTACCAATGATAAGGTGGGTTTACGTTACATTTACGAAGACTGACGCACAAATTGGCTACAAAGAATCTAGTAATTTTTTTACTATCCCTAAGGGCAAGTTCATTATACGTTGAATCATCTGTCAAATACAGCCACTTGTATAAAGTTTTTATAGTGGCTTAACGTTAACATACTGACTAACGATTCCTTGAGTTTGATTGCCAAATTAGCAAATTGTTGCTGTTATTTTGATTTTTTCTATGAGAAAGTTACTTATTTTATTTGTGCCCACTTAATGGCACGAAATATGTTCGCTTCCGTTAGTACATGAAACTGGCGTCGATTGCTGCCCACTCTATCGTAAAAGTTTTTACGTTTTAGACTTATCATTGTGCCTCGTCATCTAGTTAATGGTGCTATTCTGTTAGTACAACATTTTCCAAACTTACTATAATTTGGGTTAGTCCTCTAAAGTCAACTTCAGTGATGTTAAGTAGCAATGTGTACTATTGTTATGATCCAGAGCGGAGAAGTGAGCTGCGTGCGGCAGCTGCAGTACCAGGGCTGGCCCACGGCGCGCGGGCACGTGCCCGAGGTGACGCGCGGGCTGGCCGAGCTCGCCGACGCCGCCGCGCCCGCGCTGCCGCACCACCTGCACCAGGGCACCATGCTCGTGCACTGCCAGTAAGTGCCCGTCACTACGTCATTACACCGGCTCGGTCATGCTCCCTGTATTATAGAAGGTGGTTTTTTGAAGTGTAAGAACTTAATGGTCGTTCGGTTGCAGGTTCGGCACGGAGCGGTCGCCGCTGTTCGTTGCGCTGTGCACGCTGATCCGTGCGCTGCGTGTGGAGCGACGCGTCGACGTCAGCGGCACCGCGCGACACGTGCGCTGTCAGCGAGCACGCACCATCGACACCTTCGTAAGTACACCAGCCACGCCCCCACCTCGCATGACGTCAGCGGCACCGCGCGACACGTGCGCTGTCAGCGAGCACGCACCATCGACACCTTCGTAAGTACACCAGCCACGCCCCCACCTCGCATGACGTCAGCGGCACCGCGCGACACGTGCGCTGTCAGCGAGCACGCACCATCGACACCTTCGTAAGTACACCAGCCACGCCCCCACCTCGCATGACGTCAGCGGCACCGCGCCACACGTGCGCTGTCAGCGAGCACGCACCATCGACACCTTCGTAAGTACACCAGCCACGCCCCCACCTCGCATGACGTCAGCGGCACCGCGCGACACGTGCGCTGTCAGCGAGCACGCACCATCGACACCTTCGTAAGTACACCAGCCACGCCCCCACCTCGCATGACGTCAGCGGCACCGCGCCACACGTGCGCTGTCAGCGAGCACGCACCATCGACACCTTCGTAAGTACACCAGCCACGCCCCCACCTCGCATGACGTCAGCGGCACCGCGCGACACGTGCGCTGTCAGCGAGCACGCACCATCGACACCTTCGTAAGTACACCAGCCACGCCCCCACCTCGCATGACGTCAGCGGCACCGCGCGACACGTGCGCTGTCAGCGAGCACGCACCATCGACACCTTCGTAAGTACACCAGCCACGCCCCCACCTCGCATGACGTCAGCGGCACCGCGCGACACGTGCGCTGTCAGCGAGCACGCACCATCGACACCTTCGTAAGTACACCAGCCACGCCCCCACCTCGCATGACGTCAGCGGCACCGCGCGACACGTGCGCTGTCAGCGAGCACGCACCATCGACACCTTCGTAAGTACACCAGCCACGCCCCCACCTCGCATGACGTCAGCGGCACCGCGCGACACGTGCGCTGTCAGCGAGCACGCACCATCGACACCTTCGTAAGTACACCAGCCACGCCCCCACCTCGCATGACGTCAGCGGCACCGCGCGACACGTGCGCTGTCAGCGAGCACGCACCATCGACACCTTCGTAAGTACACCAGCCACGCCCCCACCTCGCATGACGTCAGCGGCACCGCGCGACACGTGCGCTGTCAGCGAGCACGCACCATCGCATGACGTCAGCGCGTGCGCACCTTAAAAAAATGTTAGCGTAATATATTTTTCCTCTAGCTCCTTTCGGATACAATGCACAAAATTCGCATCGAACTCGCCTTTCTGAACTAGTTCTAACCGGAATAAAAAGTTGAAAAGAAATAAAATATTTATTTCTTCTATTTTTCAGTTACAATACGAATTCCTGTACCGTGCTATACTGAACTACGCGGAGCTACACAACCTGCTGGAGGACAATTAAGCATAACCATCCATTTATAAACTTATACTTAGTACGATCTCAAGTGACCCACACTTGAGACTCCGCCTTCTAAAGGTTTTTTATCATCCCAAATGTAACGGCCTTTAGCACTGCCTATGTTGAAGAGCTCTATATAAAATATTGAAGAGTTGTACCGAAATCCATCGTTTTTGAGAGGCTGTTTTGTAACTTTTTGTAAGGCATTCCATCTTCAGAAAACAGGTTTTTTATTATAAGAGCTCTAGTGTAGATATTATTATCAATAGTAACAATATACGCCTACCCCTTGTCAGACGCTTCGCGTATTGAAGTGTCTCGTTATTTTATACACGACATGGACTATAAGGCCTATACACCATATGGTAATATGGGACAATCCTCAACCGCTATCAAAGTGGAATTTATCGAACAATATAAACGTTAAGACTAATTTTAAGTATACATTTTGTATATTTGGTGTTTTTTTTATTTACAGAATTACCTTTACACTAGCGGCGATTGATTGTGATTGATAGTTACGACGATTGATAATTTTAGTGATTGATTAAACATGATTGATAGTTGATACGATTGATCAACCATGATTAATAGTTGTAATGATTGATCAATCACCATCAGTCGTACCTATAGATGATTGACAATGTGTCTAGGAATACATATGTATTAGACCATAGTTTACAACTCTTCCCTACACTGCTCACGGTAGGTGCTTTTAAATTTTGAACAAGTTTATCTTGCGAACGAATTTATATATATTTATTTTTATTACGTTTTATTAGCATAGAAATTGTTATGAAGGAAGAATGTATTTAAAATTATTGCATTTGTGTTATGAAGTACAAATTATTTCTATTTGAAATATCAGTTATGATGACAATGTAAAAAACGCACAATTATATTTACATTTTTATACAAGATTCATATCTTAAATATACATTTTGGTATTAAATCAAAATCAAAGATAAATATTATGTTTTTTTACATGAGTGAAGGTTAATATAAAAGTTGGAATTCAAATAATAATGTCTATGCTAATAACATGAATTGTTTTTTGTTTACCGAAAATATTATTATAATTTTCATGTTATTATTTTACAATGTACAAATAAATGATCACTACCTTTTTGTATCTCAATATTATTTCTAACTATACTTAGTAGATAGGTTTGTAATGTTTATCTTTAAACGCTTCAGCTTGAACTAATTTACTCGAAAAAGGTTACGATTTTGTTATAAAATGTTGATGAATCGTAATTTTTAACCTAACAAATAATAAGTTTTCTGGATTATTTCGTCGTGGACTTATTTATTTATGGCTCAATATACACAGAGTTATACTTACAAGCTATGATGAGTACATAACCCTGCTAGAGTATCGCAATTAAAGGGTGTTAATTTACTTTCTTATCTAAGTATATGATGTAGTCACAGACATATATTTAAATAGATGACGCAAGTGTGTGTATTTCGCGTGTAACAGATGAGTGTAGTACACCTAATAACATCGTCATTGACATCTTCTGAATTTGTCTGGGCAACGTATTGGCACCCGAAAGATAGAAAAATTTACAGTTGTGCCGCAAAAAGTACAAAAAATGTTAGCTAAGAAAATCACTTTAACGCTCTTGTGACGTCTCAAAAAGTAGTCATAAAGTGTCACGCTCGGTTTTCGTACAAAAAACGGAACTTGCGTTATCTATTTATTTATACATATCTGTGCATGTAGTCCATACTCTGAGCTGCTACGCCAACTTACGACTAGCAGACCAACGAGATACCAGTTACATAAAAAATCGGTAAAAAAATACTTCAGAAAACTGTTATTTGTTAAAACTTTACACATGCCCCTAGTGTTAGATCTGTCGTCATAACCGATTACCGTATTATTTTTTAATTATATTATTAATTATATTATTATTATTTTTGGTATAAATCATACCAAATTGAAATCGTGTCCAAAGAAAGGTGTATAAGGAGTAAAAAAAATATCATGGAATAAATGAGAAAAGTCTACGTATTTATTTTGATAATTAAAAATAGAGGCCATATTTAACTGCATTTTTAACGGTTTTAAGTTTATACGGTTATCAATGCAACTTATATTTCTGTGTAATACAAGGGTTTTGTAAAAACCTGAAAATTTTGAGGCCAAATTGATATGAAATTACCCCAAGTTAGCACAAATTTATAAAACAATTGAGGTGCGTAAGGTTTGACGTGGTTTATGAATGTCTGTTAGTACTAATATTTTGTACTTGTAAATACTCTTTATATTAGGGCCTACACACACTAAACATGGAAAATCACGTAGATTAAATACGTTGAGATCTTCAATCAACGGCCAGTGTAACTCCCGGGCCGCCTATAAAATAAATAATGAGTGTAATTATATGATACATGAATTGATAAAAGTTTTGCATCTCTGTTTGGTGTGCACGGACCTTTACAGCCAGCCGCGTGTTTATTTACACAAGATGTGTTGTGTTTACATTGATAATTATGTGTCATCAGGTCTTTTAGGAATTTTAAAAAGGTGAAAAATTTACTTGACTACTATTTCATTTATTTCTTGGCAATCTACAACATTATAACAGCCCACCAACGTCCACAGCCGAAAATGGGCAATAAAATCTTAATTTATTTTATAATAATCAGAATTTAAATTGTTTAAAAAATAGATATAGCTTTTGGAGTGTCCACATGAATAAAAAGTTAATTGATATCTTTTGAGAGGACATAAAAACTAGTCTGAAAACAATTGCAATGTGAACACAACACATCAAACCGTCAAAGCACCTCAGTGTACCAATTTTCGATATATTTACTATAATATTTTATTTCATATAATTTAGTATGAGTAAGTGGGATGCCGTAGTTGCGCGCTGTACGACTGTCGAACTATTTGTAATGTAGGCTAAGCTGTATATTTAGATTTTGTATGAGCTAAACGAAATATACAATGTTGATGTTGAATGTGGTTATATTTGTGAATATCGCACGCATGTTCATTTTGATTTTATCGAATTGAGTTTTTTATTTTCAATATTGTTTAGGAGTTTATGAACACAAATACAACTAAAAATCTTTATATCTTACACTGCACAATAGTATTGTTTTATCCGACTTAGGCTAAGCCTAGTCTTTAAACACAATCATTTGTTCACACTACATATTTACGACAACTTTTTCTTAAAATGAAATGAACATGCGAGCAGTATGTGTCGTCCACTGATATCAATAGTACGAGATGAAGGATGCTGCCGAACACTCGGATGACTGAGACGTGCAGAGATGGTTTATTTTGTACAAATATTGTTTCATCTTCATCACTTTTTTGGTCTATTGTCTCCAATCTCAAATTGGGCATATATTGAGTAACAGGAATTTATCAAAGCAGTAATAATTCCATTTTCAAAAAAAAACCGTTGTTAGACGCTCAGCGGATATGACACACGCATAACCCACACTTACACGTGCAACGAAGTATAGTCACGCACACACAAGGACTTAATTGACGGAAAGCAGCTGTTTTTGTCTACTGGAATAAAAAAAATCTTATTCTCTGCAGTCTTTAGTTGTATTCATATTCAACACAGCTAAAACACGAGATTGTGGAGCTATTTAATGTCTCATTTTGACAAAACAAATTTAAGAACCATTTCACTTCTCATTTCGTCATTAGATTTAGAATCTCAGACATGAACAGAATTCATGTCCTATATTGTCCCTTATTAAATAGTTTTTGTGCTAACTGAACCATCTCTGTATCTATAGTATTGTATAACGGGGACTTGCACGGTATTCCTATACTGTTAACACCACCAAAAGCTCTTGTTAATAAACTAGATAATATTACAAGTCTTAATGTTAGTTTATTCTACCATGGCTATGAACCGAAAATTATGAAGTTTGAATGACTGATCTGAATTTAATTTATAAGTATTATAATATATACGGACCAGTATTTTCAATGATAAAAAAATATTAAATACTTTGACATCACAATGACAGTACACTATAAATTGTATATTTACTAATTATAAGAAAAGGTCATTCAAACACAAACTCACCGGGAAGTGATCTCTTAATTATTGTGTTCAATTTAATTATTTTAAGTCTTCATTATTTCGGAGTACGTGCAGGTCCCAAGAGCGACTGAAAACGGTATGTTTTTCTAGCTTTTTTATATAAAAAAAACACCTTAGGAATGTTACTACATTTTTTTATAAACAAAACTTAGATAGTAAGGTAGGCTAGACATAATCGGATATACAACGGTTGATGCAAGTGGGGTTCATTAATTTGTACATATTTATCGTAAACTCAAAAAGTATACCTTCTGTGAACTTTAAGTTTTACAATAGTACAAAATCTGTATTAAAAGTTAATGAAACATCTTAATATTGAAGGTATATTTTTTGTTAAGCATAGAAGCGTAAGCACTACATATATGTAGCCTAAAATGCACCTTAGCAATAGTATTAAAATAACCTGTCCTTATAAAAATATATTTCAGAGTTCTAGAAAACTGCAGTTTCATGTCTCAATGCTCAAAAATAACTGCAAAGACTGACCATCTCATATCTTCTGCTATCTATGCTTGGAACGCGGATATTAGAACAGCCTAGTTCTATCTGTGTACCAAGGACTGCCGGCACCACTGCTGACTAAACACATTTCACCATATAAAATAAATATATTTAAAACAAAATTCTTCTCTTTAAATCTTCTGAAGTTCAGACAGGGCGATGGTCCAAAATATATATAGCTTTAATTGTATTTAGTGAGCAATGGCGCAAGTAGGCCTAAGACTAGAAAGAAATCTATTTAAATAATAAATAAAATAAATGTGTGCTTCATAGAAAGATGTTAAAAGGTTATTAAACTTAATTTACATAAATTAGTCGTGGAATCCCACTTGCATCTATCGTTGTGTGCATAAATACAAGCTCAGACCGCTTATATATAGTGTTATTGTGCGCTTTTTATATTAAACGGGGCTTATATGCAATAACAGGGGGCACTGGGCTATAAAAAATAAACATTTGTGTATAGTAAATAGAAGGAAATTAAATTCAGTAATAAGTAAACAATATTATTAAAAGAGGAAACAAAGAGATACAAAAATATTACTTCTAAAATGTACATATTATGCGACGACTCGAGTAGGTATCAAGACAGTTCAACAACCAACACTCACCAAATATAAAAGGACAACCTTTTAAAACTGCGTAGAAACGCAAGGGAATAATGAAGAATAAGACTTTAGGACGAATATACAGTATGACATGACGAAATTATAAGGGTTCCCTAGTTCAACTGAGAACTCCATAATGATAACTTGACTATATTTATGTCAAAGATACAACATAATGTTTATTGATTATAGCAACGGCTGCTTCTTGTTATAAAAAACACTATAAAGCTATATTCTATTGATTGTAATATGTATGATGTTATAAAAAAATCTTCATAGTTATTTAGTTATCTAAATAAAATAAAATATTATTTTCCTATCTAAATCGTACTGCACTATACATATTACAAGAATGATACAAAAATAATCAAAATTATTTTTCAAATTGAGTGTTGAAATTCACAAGATTGTACGCAAGACTATCTTGTTATTTTGTAAATATATCTAGTAAGTTCGCCGTCAAGCCCAATGTAACTGGTTCATTGATATTTAGACTTTTATTTAATTGTAGTGAATCGGCGGTTGTAAAACTAATTTAATATTACATTTTTAATTTTGTTTTTATTTTTGTAAATAGATAAGCAAGTCATGTAATACAATATTTTTGAAAATATACCAATATTTAGAAGTGTGTGTTTTATTTGATTTAAAACAAAATCCCTTAACCCTTTTAAACTTGATTTAAATAGAAGACTCGTACAAATACATAAAGAAACATACAAGTAATTCTAGCTACCATCTTAGCATGCACTAATTCAAAATCTATTTTGTATCTCTGTAACAAGTACTAAAATAAATTTATTCCTAACTTTTCATTTTAAAACGGTCTTATAGCAAAACTGAGTCATAGATATTTTTTTGTATAGGAGCGCTTGCTTATTATAACTCACAAGTCACAATACATGTATGTAACAATAACATGAACAACAAAAATATCAGGAATGTTCAGGATAAGTTGTGTAAGTTAGCGATTCGTCGACAATGTTCCAAAGGGTCGGTAACGTCTACTCACCGCTAGATGTCACTGTATATAGAATTGTAAAGTTCAAAGCTATTCCTAGAAAGTTCTCAAACCTGTAGTCTGGATGTTTCTGTGTTATGTAAATATGATACAAACAATGTATCGATTTTCTGTTCATTCCAATTTACATTGATAAAGTAACAACAAACAACCTGTTATCTGTAATTATTATGAAATTTCGTGATAAATGACTGTTATCAAATACCTATTTTCCAATAACAAATCAGACAGGTATGCTAGATGGCCCAATCAGAGAACACGATGTCATTGTTTTGATGATAACGCTTGTTATCAAACATGCACAAACGTGGTTGCTTTTAGTGCAAGCACGTCAATGAATGCAGTAGAGTTTTCCAGAAATATCCACTCGCCGCTAGATGGCGGACCGGTATATAAACACCGCAGCGTGCTGTCTGACAGTAAATTCAATCAAGCTATCGCAGTGAACGAATCGAACGAAGAAGCTCATTAAAAAGTAACTACACGCGAAAATGAAGACTTTCTGTGGATTCTCATACTTCCTAACCATCGCAATTATATTCTTCGGCACCGGAACCCGAAAATACGTATTGGCAGAAGAAAAATGTCCTCAAAACCGTGGCAGCAGGCTGTTCGATCAAACGTTCGGCTTGGCGCTGACGCCGGACGACTTCCTAACATCCATGATGTCACCTTGGTCGATGCACGACTACTTCAGACCTTGGAGACACCTGTCAAGGCTCACCAAAGACCTGGGATCGACCATCAGGACTGACAAAGATAAGTTCCAAGTCAACCTTGATGTGCAGCACTTTTCTCCGGATGAAATATCAGTGAAGACAGCTGACGGTTACGTTGTTATCGAAGCGAAGCATGAAGAAAAGGAGGATGAACATGGGTACGTCGCGCGACAGTTCGTGAGGAGGTACGCTCTACCTGACGGCACTGAATCTGAAGACGTCGTCTCTCACCTCTCTAGTGATGGTATTCTGTCGGTGTCAGCTCCTAGAAAAGTGGAGCCTGTGAAAGGGGAACGCGTGGTGCCTATCACTCAGACTGGCCCAGTTCGAAGAGAGGCTAAAGATAGTAAGGAAGACGCCGAAGGAACGTGTCAAGCCGGTGATAAAAAGTCGTGTGAAAAGGTTTAATTTTTTTAATGCTCTCATCAGGTTCTTTAATTTTAGTGGATTATTTAATTAATTAAAGACTGATTTTTGTTTACTTCATTAATTAAATTGTGTCTAATAAATGAATACGTCACTTTTATTTAATCAACCTTATGTAATTAATTAAGATTAATTACTGTATCTTGTAATTGCTGAATACATAACCCTTTGTTGTATAAATGCGATAAACTTACAAAAACAGTGCCTATTTTTAAATCCTATACCTACATAGGATCGATCTCTAAAAATAAGCGACGTTGTTGTTTGTCTTCAAAGGTTTAAAGATAAAATAAACTCACAAATCCTAAACCTTATTAAAACAGCCAAAACAGGAGTAGAAGATGTTTTGTCCTTACTAATATACTAATCATCCGTAAGTAACCGTCTGTCTGTCCAGTCCTGGATTTGTCAATAGGCCGTATAGGCCGCGGCCTAGGGGCGGCAGCGTCCTAGGGGCGGCAGATTTCAGAGGACGGGCACTCGATTTCAGTTCACTGGTCAAACAAGTTCACTGGTCAAACAAGTTCACTGGTCAAACAAGTTCACTGGTTTTCTCATGGTTTTTTATACTAATACGTCAAATCCCTAAAGAAACTCATTCCTATCGAAAATTATTAATCCTAGGTACCTACTGCTACGTTATTGTACCTATTTTATCTATATTACTGCGTGAGTGTTGGATGAGAGCGGGGGGCGGGCGGCAGTAGCTCAACGTAACCACCAGGGACGTAGCTACCGCCGTATCAGCTGTATCAATGATTCGGGGATATGGGAGCCCCGACATGTGACATGGGGAAAGTTTTGACATCATACCCACAACTTCATTACAACTACTACCGACTTGCCCCCTTTATTATAAATCAAATATACGTTTATATTACATATTTTTGTCCCTTTCAAACTATTGTTTTACCTAGTTAAGATAGAGAAGATGTCATCAATATCAGCATTATCAGCCTATTGTCCACTTTTGAACATAGGCCTCCCTGTCTTAACATTTTTAGATGAGTATATTTTTCTACCAATTCTTGCATTCAGTGAGCTATGGTGCAAGCCAGTCTTAGACGTATGCTAAGCGCTTAATAAAGCAGGCGCCCAAATTTTGGTTGCTATGGACGTCACAGATTCAACATTTTTATTGGGGCGTCCGTGGAGCGCTTGTTTTCTGTTCTGTACAAAGTAAAAATTTTGAGTAGTTTGCATAAACCTACACAGAATGTTAGCCTGGATGTCGAAGAATTTTTCATTGTTTTCGCTCGCGTTTTCAATAACATATTCCTATTTCTTTTCAAATTCTGTTTTCGTTACAATTTATTAAAAAATATAATTAACATGTTAAAAAAAAAGTTCGCGCCCGCGCTCCTGATTAACGTATATTACCTATTTTAATTTTCAGATTACGTTCTGTTCGATACAATTTATTGAAACATATTCCCTATCATGCTAAAAAAAATTCGCGCTCGCTTCGCTCGCGCTTTCGATTAGTGGGACTTTGTTTCTTTGCAAACTTTGTTTTAGTTACCATTTATTTCAAAATATTATTCCCTATAATTAACATGCTTTTTAAATATGTAATTGTAAACAAACTTAATTATCGAAAAAAAAACAAGATCGCGACTCGCACTTGGCCGGTTTTTTTATTTAACTTTAGTTTTTTCCTTACTACAAATGTAAAATTATTATTTTAGGAAGGTACATGGGCGGCGGAAATAAAGTGGCCTACACTCATAATATTATATAATATTATATATAATATTATGAGTGTAGGCCACTTTATATATATAATAAAAATATAAATCCGGCACTGTGTCTGTCTATTACGTTTTCAAGTATAGAGATAGGTGGGGAAGGAAATAGGATAATAGAAAATAGTTTTTTTTGGGTACGCGAAGTATTCAGGAAACAGCTATGTGATAATATATGACATAATATATATCTGTTAACAATCGTAGGTACTGGCTATAGGTAATCGTAATTCGTAATCGTAGATTTTAAATATCAGAGTAACTGTTTAATTACGTGTAAAATATACTTACATTATAAATGCGAACGTAACTCCGTCTGTCTGTTAACAATTTCACGGAAAGATCGTAGAACCTATTTTGATGAAATTTTGTATAACCTAGGGAAGGACAAAGGATAACAATATTACCAAGCGACTGTTTGTTGGTCTGTCTGTTATAATTCCACGATAAAACGGCTGAACCGAGTTGGATGAAATTAGGTATGGAGATAGCATTTTATCTGGGGAAGGATATAGGATAGTTATATTGGTCTGAGTCTCGTCAACTATGGAGAAACTAACAAACATAAGGATGACAGTGTATTATTAGGACTTCGCTCTACTGTCTACTATATTCATGACAATTAGGAAGCGTATTAATTAAATAATATTTATTGGGTAGCTTTGTGCACGTCCAATGATGTTAATTCATTATTAAACACAGTTTTATCTGGCACATTATCAACTACATAAGCTTGTGAATCTTGTGATCAGTTTGAACTTTTAATGAAATTAATATGAAGAGATAAATTAAATTCCAAAATCACAGCAATAGGAAAATTTTATTAACAAAATTACTAACACTAATTAAAAAAGGTACACATACATAAATACATTTTAAATCGGTCGATTTCACATATCACATTAATATTGAATAGAAAAAGGTTTGCAAAGCAGAGGTGGGGCTAACACACAGAGCAGGAGGTCTTCTTGGTCTTGGGGCCACTTGACGATCACTTAGCTGTACCGTTGGCGTCAGCTTGGGCGGTGGGCTGGCTGGCTGCATCCTTGATCTCCTTCCTGACCGGGCCAGTCTGAGAGATTGGCACGGACCTCTCGTTCTTCGACGTCGGCGAGGTTTTCGGAGCAATGACGGTGAGCACACCGTCAGACGACAGCTTGGATTCAACAGTAGCAGGGTCGCAGTTCTCAGGCAGGATGTAACGCCTGGTGAACTGACGGGATATGTAGCCATGATCATCTCTCTTCTCCTCATGTTTCCCTTCAATGATCACGTACCCATCAGCAGTCTTCACGCTGATCTCTTCCGGAGCGAAGTGCTGCACATCCAGGTTGACTTGAAACTTCTCCTTGTTCGACACGATGGTAGATCCGACGTCTCTGGCTGCGACGGCCATCTGTCTCCAGGGTCTGTAGTAATCCCGAGCCACCATTGGGGCGACGACAGCATGGAGTAGGTCATCGGGAGAGATTCCTAAGCCGAATTCCTGGTCAGCCAGGCGGTGAGGGGCGGTTCCGAGCAAGAATGGTAACAGAGACATTGTTGTTGTTTTTGGAGTTTATTTTTGAGTATAAACAAACTTGTTTTCACCGAGTTGTTAGACTGGGAATAACGTACTGTTTTGCCGGCCGGCGAGTTTATATACTGAGCGATTTGCCTGACATCTGGTGTCGGGAGTACTCGCGTTTTGCGCTTGTGTGTGTAGCCTTGTAGCCCTACGTAACTTGATGCTGTGGGCCTGTGTGTGTCGTCTGTAGGGTGGATATCGATCGGGCGGGAGCCAGACGGGTTCCATTACGTTCTAGACTAGAGCCTTGAAACTGGCCAGGTTATTGACTTGTGTACACATCGCAGCTTGTTATGATGCGCTCCGAGGTCATACTTGAATAGTATTTGCGATTGAATGACTTGTTGTCCTCGCAGAATAAGTAAGTAACTAAATAATTAAATTAAGAGCGGGATATACGCCGATGACCTTGCTCGAGTGGGCGTAACCAAGGAAAATACCCCGCGCAGGCTCCACACCTCCCCTGACAAAAATTACGTACGCGCAGCGCATGGCACGGCAAAATAATAATCCAACCATTTGCACAGCACGATAGGGCTGCCGGCTAACAGTATTTCTGCCTACTTGAGTTTCTTTCTATTTTTTTAATGTTAATATATTTTTTATTCAATTTGTGGATAGTGAAATTAATAAGAAGTGTTCAGTTAAAATATTTTTGTGTGCTACCATTTATTACCCTCATAAATACCTACCATTATTACCACATACCAAATACCATCTTCTCATAATCATTTTATTATTTTATTACTAATTCAATCTATACTTATAATAAATCTGTAGAGAGGTCAATTCTGTACATGAAATATATTTCCAAAATAACTATCAGGGGGTGATTAGGGATCGATACTGATGCCAAAAATGCAATCAGTAACATTTTTGTCTGTCTGTCTGTCTGTCTGTCCGTCTGTCTGTCTGTCTGTCTGTCTGTATAAACTCTATAGAAACAAAAACTACTCGACGGATTTTAACGAAACTTGGTACAATTATTTGTCATACTCCTGAGATGGTTATAGTATACTTTTCATCACGCTATAATCAATAGGAGCAGAGCAGTGAAGGGAAATGTTGTCATTTTGTTTAAACGCGCTAATCTCAGGAACCGCTGGTCCGATTTAAATAATTCTTTCAGTGTTAGATAGTCCATTTATCGAGGAAGGCTATAGGCTATATATCATCACGCTAAGACCAATAGGAGCGGAGCACCACTATTCCACGCGGACGAAGTCGCTGGCAGAAGCTAGTTCAATAATATAGTAAGTCGCTAAGTGCCTACCTACATAAATAGATAGCCCAGCCTAGAAAACCTACAAGTTTTTTCACGAGATAATATTTCCGTGCCTATGATGTTACTTTATTAGGTACTAGCTTTTGCCCGCGGTTCCGCACGCTTTCTTCTGGGATAAAAAGTACAGCCTATGTTTGATTCCAAGCTTAGGACTACCTATATGCAAAATTTCAGCCCAATCCGTTCATTAGCGTTCCGTTTTGGCGTGAAGAGGGAACAGACATCCATTCCACGGTAATATTATCTATTATTAGGGTTCCGTACCAAAAATGGTAAAAAGGAACCCTTATGGTTTCAATTCGTCTGTTTGTCAGTCTGTCACAATGACTTGAAATTTGGAACAGTTATAAAGAACGATTGTTCATGCGTATTGCAAATGAAAAAAAAATAAAAATCATATTGCTTTTATTGGAAAAGTGGGGGAAAGTGGGTGTTTAAAATTTCAAAGTATAGTTACTAGGTCATGTGGGGTATCATATGAAAGGTCTTTATTTGCACATTCTAATACTTTTTGTTTTCTTGTATGTCTTTTAATTTTCGAATAATAATGAAATCCGCACAAAAAAATACCGGGGGAACGGTTATTTTTATCTCCGTAATTTGACAAGGGAAAAATCTGAAATAATAATGATTGATAGACATTAACCTAAATATTACAGGGAAAATAAAACTATGAATTTAAGTTTAACAGTTTTTAAGTAATCAGCAATTTTCCCCTACAAATAAACTTAATTATGTATAATATTCTTTCCAAGTGAAATTTATTATAATTTCAATTTAATATTGGTTTTAAATTTAATTTACTTTTAACTTTGATTTTATTTTTTTATTATGATTGTAATTTTGATTTTAACTTCGTTGTATTGTCATCATCAAAGTATGTGCATAACTGAGTAAGTTAGCTTCACTTTTGGTCTGATATTAATTTAAGCTTGTGGTGTTCACTTATAAGTGATTGTTACACTGTAATATTATCGTTAAGCATGTTTTTTTTATAATTTAAATGGTGTAAACAATTGTTGGTGAACCTATTATAATAAAAAAAAAAAAACCAAATGTCGGAACCTTCGGTGCGCGAGTCCGACTCGCACTTGGCCGGAATTTTTTAACAATAACCGCGCGATTTTTTCACTTAAAATAAGTTCAAGTACTTATTTAATATGTATTGGTTCCTTGAATTCATCAATAACATTTTTAAATTACCTGGATACTCCGTAAGGTATAACTATAATTTTTGGATATGTCTACCAATGACGTAATCTGTTTTTGCTTTTAATAGGCAGATATTTCGATTTTTCCACTGAGTAAAAAAACCCAGATTAATTAATAAATAAGTAGACAGGGCGTAAAAAGTGCGCTTACGTTAAAAAAAAGTAGTTTCCCACTCTAGGCTATTTACTTACTTATGTAATTAGCTATTTATAAACATACATATTATTGAATTAGGCGAAATATCATTTTGAAATGAATATGTGAGTAATAAATGATAGGTACCAACCTAGTAAGATTTACATGTATTTTTATTGAACACTTCCTATTTCAATCGCAAAAAAAACATTTTTGAAAATAAAAATATATATTATTTACATTCACAAAATAAGAAAGAAACTCAAGTACGAGTAGGTTGATGAAATTAAAACACTATAGGCAGGCAGCCCTATCGCGTGTGTGAGTACCGCGCGGCTGTAGGTAGTTATATCCCGAACAGGGCCGAGTCACAATACTGTTAGATACCTTTACCGTGTCCATACATCCATCCAAACTTTCGCATTCCACAAATAAAATAATAGTGTAGTTTTCGGAGAAAAGTGTCACAGGTCCGTTCAGCACAGCGTCTCGTCCCGCACTGATTCTTAGGACGGCAGAGGGGTGCTCACGCGAATAACGAGTATCGATAACGTAAAAAAATCGTTAAAAATAATTAGGGCATTAATCTGGAAAAATAAGAAGAAGGTTCCCTCGGTATTCTTTTATTTAATATGGTGATGACAATAAAATAATCCTGAGATTGATAGTTTACGAGAAAAACCGTAGTAACTAAGAAAACAGATGATACTTTGCTCAATTATTTTTGATATTTAAATTGATTTTTTTTTATTTTTGAAAAGAAGGGGATCGGCCTTGTATGGCATAGATTATTATGTATTTTTTTCGAAGCATTTTCGATAAAAATGACGGAGAAAAAACGTTTTAATGTAACACAAATTACACCCAATTCACATATATCGCCGCCTTAAGGTATTTCATTAAAATTTATTCAGCGTTTACTGTGAAATGCTACTAGCTTTAATATTTTTACGTATGTTTATAGTCGTCGAAACAGTATGATACTAAGGATATTTAAGTTGAAGGTAATAGGTTAAGGTTAAGCTGTATAGCTAGCAATTAATAAATGTTTGCCGATTACTAAATGGCTTTGCAATTTAATCCCATTGGCATAGCAGTCGTATAGTGGGGCTATTTACTATCAGTCCTGAGTTGAATTCCGAAATCGTCCAGATTTTACTACATACATTTTCTCAACATTACGATTGTTTTCCCTGAAGGGTTAGGCAGAGTCGCGCCTATAATAGGTACACCCACATTTAACGAGGTACTCGTAGGTACCTACTTCAACTTTACCGTGGCTTAAGCCCCATGTAGGAAGCGTATTCACGTAACTACATATTCTTATTGTTGCATCATACATAATACAATTTCTGGCCATTGTTGTCTCATTGAGCCACAATGATTAAGTTTCTTAATAACCACAATCTGCATAAAGTAGGCGCCATGTTAGACCACAGATATCATATCGTATCTATACGACCACAAGACAGATATCAATATTTTGGTTGTAATTAATAAGTAGATAATTATAAATTACTAGCTGTTTCTCGCGGTTTCACCCGCGACCCGAGGGAACTACTTAACGAACCCGGATAAAAAGTAGGCTATAACTGTAACGTGTGTACGAAATTTCATCCAAAACAATTCTGTCGTTTTACTGTGAAAGCGTAAACAATCAAATAAACAAACAAACTCACTTTCACATTTATTATATTAGGTAGGAGGATAGGCGTTCGAATAATACAGACAGAACATCATTAATCCTTACGACGTAATAATCTATATCATTACAAGAAACACCCATATTCCCTTATAGCTTTAATCTGGTTGCATGATCCCTCAGGATGAGAGAAGAAGAAGCAGGAAAAAACCGGCCAAGTGCGTGTCATGCAACTCGTAGTAGGGTTTCGTAGTAGGTCTTATTGAGTCGACTATAACTTTGTAACCGGTTAAGCCTATCTAGCCGTGATAGTTTTTTTTCAAGTTCATTATTATGTGATGCTACGTCTGTGATTGAAAAGTAAGAGCTATGCCGCGGACAGTCGGACTCGACTATCGACTACGGGACTCTAAAAACGGACTTACGTTACGGCATGGTACGTGCTGTAGCCAAGGAATTGCCTTATGTACGACATGTCATGTGTTTCATTCCAGCAGGGATATTCGCGCTAAGCAACAGTTCAGTCTTGCGTATTGGTGTATCCATTATACAGATTGGACAGCACAAAGATCGACAAGATGTTTTGAGGAATTAAAGACACCTTCAATAACCGTCACACTCCGCATTACCATCAAATCCCCCAACAATGGCTGTCAATCCATGCGCAAATCCTACTAATACGTTTTAGATATAAATGCAAAAGTTTATGAAGATGGATGTATGGATGTTTGTTACTCTTTCACGCGAAAACTGCTGAACGGCTTTTGATGAAATTTTATAGACATATAGTTTATAACCTGGACTAACACATAGGACTTTTTATCTCGGTGCGTGAAATAGATCCCTCAGGGTGCGTATTAAACCGCGGGAAACAGCTAGTATAGGTACTAAAACACTACTATTTCCTCATATTCATTAACTATCAACTAAGTAAAGGCATGTCATAATCAATACTGATCTACACCTTTTAGCAAATTGCTATTCTTTATTCTTAAAGTTCTACGTTTTTACAGCAGTTTCAGTGCTTGAGAATAATTTGCGGGCACATAGCCAAAAGACCATTCCCTGACAAACAGTTTTTGGAATAAAACGTGAATAAATTAACACTTTCTCCTCCCGATCGATAATGCAATCTGTTGAAACATCTCATTTAATGTAAATTTTTATTCGTGCTGATATTCTGGACTTGTCACAGTTATTGTAAACGTTTCTTTCATATTTATGGGCTAGCTCCTTAGATTATTGTTTGAATAAGAAATATTTAAGATGAGGAAGAAAAATACACTCTTATATTTTCGTAGGTACCTGTATTTACTTAATAAATTATGTTTTTCCTTACGAATATAACAAATGTTTAAGTAATCTGTAGTTAAGTTTGTAGTCGTGGTGGCCTAGTGGCACCTGCCTCGTGCCTCGTGTACGAGTATGTGGATTCGAAACCTGGCAAGTACCAATGTGACTTTTCTGAAGTCATATGTACTTTCTAAGTGTATCTTAGACGTCACTGACTAACGGTGAAGGAAAACATCGTGAGGAAACCTGGACCTAAAAATTCTGAAATCGCCAATCCGCCATGAGCAGGCGTGGTGATTAATGCCCATGCCTTCTCTGTATGAGAAGAGGCCTGTGCCCAGCAGTGGGACAATATATAGGCTGATGATGATGATGATTACAAATGTGAAAGTTCCTAACTGTCTGTCTATGTGGTACCTAGGCTTTTACGCTTAGATTATATAGGTACATGTATATAATCTAAGGCTAGCTCTTATTTCTGTCTGTCTCGTGGTTGAGAGGAAAGTGAAGTTGAGACTATGTTTTTTTTCTTATTCCGCTGCAGTTATGTTCTTATTATAGCGTTGCAGGTTCCAAGACAGTTATATCATTTCTAACAAAGGACTCGTCGAGCTTTGTTGTCTTCGCGCTTTTCGGGTGATTTTGGCCGTCAGGAATTTCATCGGTAAGATAAGCATGGGTGGCAAAAAAAGCGAGGCATTCTGTGGTATACACACATAATTATATTAAACTGCATTAAACTATGAATAGTGATGTTTAGAGCACGAAATTGACATAAATGCGCCATCCTTATGCCATTTTGTTAATTTCTATGCCATAATAAGAACAAAATAGGTTACGACTTTGTTTACATTTTTCTTACAATCAATTGGTACAGACGATAGGTACAATATAAAATTACAATGCAGAATTGCATACTGTAAGCAGATAACACATGCCATTGTCTGAAGGTCATTGAATGTCGCGTCGATCCGTATAGCGATGTAGATGAACTAGCATACCTACCTATACCTACTAATAAATACGTGTGATCTTTTTTAGGGTACCGTAGTCCACAAGAAACTCTTATAGTTTCGCTATGTTCGTCCGTCCGTCTGTTTGTCTGTCCGCGGCATAGAAAGCTGAAATTTGGTATGGATATGTCTAATGATCGCGCCGCCAGTGATAATAAAAATATGAATAATATTTTTTTTGGGTAGCTCCCATACAACTAAAGTGCAGTTAAGGCACCTGCCTCTCGTGTACGAGTGTGCTGGTACGAAACCTGGCAAGTACCAATGTGACTTTTCTGAAGTCATATGCACTTTGTATATCTTAGACGTCACTGACTAACAGTGAAGGAAAACATCGTGAGGAAACCTGGACTTAAGTCTACAATCACCAATCCGCCTAGAGCAAGCTTGGTGATCAATGCTCATGTTCATGCTTCTCTGTATGAGAAGAGGCCTGTGCCCAGCAGTGGGACCATAAATAGGCTGATGATGATGAACTAAAGTGGGGATGAATATTTTTTCTCACGTATCCATCGTGTGAGGTATTATTGGATAGGTCTTTCAAAAGAAAGTAGGTGTGTGAAGACCATTTTTCAATTTAGTGATCCGTTTGCGAAATATCTAGCTTTAAAGTGCAAATTTTTGATCGACACAAGAGACCCCCTCATCCTCTAACTTATGAATGGCTGTTCTTAAAAATGTGAAAAAAATCACAGACATAGCACATGTAATGAACTTACAAGGAAAACTATCACAGCTAAGTAGGCTTAACTGGTAACAGAGTTATAGTCGACCAACTAAAACGTACTACGGAACTCTATTGCGCGTGGTCCGACACGCACTTAGCCGGTTTTAAGTACCGTCAACTGTGGCAACTTTACCGTATTTTTTTAATTTTTTACAATTTACCACAACATGGAGCTATATATTTAAAAAAATCTTGATTCATTTTGTAAAAAAAATGTGTCTCTTTCGATTGGACCAATGAATTCTACTAAATCTCACATAGAATTGTTATAAAAACCAAGATTATGAGCGAGGTAAAATTGACACAAATTTGGCAACTTTACCTAGCGTACAGTTTTTATTGAACGTGTGTTCCAAAGTATATGCAATGTAAAGTTACCAAAGGTCTAGGCGACAAAAAAGCGATGTATTTAATTTTTAAGTTATCATCTTCGTTTGAGTAACCACTACCAATGCATAGGTAAAGTTGCCCCAAGAAATTCAAAATTATCATAGAAACGGTCGCATGTCATCAGGGTTGTCAAAAATAATACAACATTAATGAAATATTTTTTTTTATTAAAGAACTACATACTTATGAATTACTAAAAACAAAACCTAAAACAAATCTTAAAATTCTCTCTCCAAAATCAATAATCAAAACACCTAGGTTAGGTAGATAGACGCCAGCACATGAAGCTACTACAATCTGTCAAATTTCTTTCTTCTTCGCTGTAATTTCGCGCTCCCAAGCGTCTTCTATTTCTTTGTTTATCGCCCCTTTTTGGAGGCATGTTGAATATAAAATCTGAAATGAAATAAAATGAAATCAAAAATAAAATCGTTTATTTTGCAAGTTGGACATTACATCACTTTTACACGTCAAGTTATTTTAAGAAAAATGGGGCCGGCTTTTCCTAACTGACTGTCCCTGAGAAGAAATGCCGAAACAAACTCAAGGGAAATAGGATATCAGTAAAATTTTGTATCAACTTATCACATCACAAGATTTCATACACAAATAATAAAGTTAGGGCTCTGAACAGTTAAACGAAATCTCAAAGCAGTTCCCATATAAAACCTGACTACTTATGAAAGTTAAATTCGACAACCCTAGTCATAGGTAAAGTTGCCTTCATGCTAAGTTTGGTAACTTTACCTAACCTCAAATAACATTACCTTTTCGAATAACTCGAGAAATATAAGATTCTTAGGATTAATTCAGTGCGATACACCTTCGTGGAAATATACCATATACTATTTAATATAAGCCACTTACCTGCACTTTGATTTTCTGTAGGAAACAAGAATCTGTATGCGAAGACGCTGCGCACGTAATTGACCACATATAACGGAAAATCACTCTATTTTGACAGTTACGGAAGTTGCTAGCTTGAAAAACTTTTTGGGTTACCACAATTTATTATAAAATCTACCAATATGTTTCAAATAGCATGAACTGCCACAGACAAAACAAAAATTAAGTTAAACTGGTATAGGGTATGCTTAGGTAAAGATACCCACGGAACGTAAAGATGCCACAGTTCACGGTATATCATCAAATGACTCCTCCCGTTGTGGGCTGAGAAGGAGAAAGTATCATACTCCTACTAAAGCCCGTACATGTTCGAACTCTTTCGCACAATCGCGGTACCTTGCTATTTCGAACAAAGCCCCGGACTGCCCGGACACGTAAGGTCTTATTACAGTTATGGATACCACACCATAATATTAAGCAATCACGATTGACGACGTGTAGGTACCTACTATACATGTAAAGTTGACAGAATTAGGTACTCGGAGTAAATAGATAGATCGCAAAAAGTACCTATAGTCATCATAAGGTAGGTATCGGTCCTTCCTTGTTTACAGTTGAATCCGGTTTTGCGTATTCATTACTCGAAACGAGTCCTGTTTGTGAAGCTCTATTTTTATATTGTCTGACAAGCAGACAATATACTTATTTTTATTATTGAAATGACGTCACATTTGCTATAAAATGTGAATGTCGCGTGCCGACCGTGGTATGGGATCGCGGTTTGCAGATCTTGATTAGGGTAGGTCATGTAACTACATTAACAAGTTCTGAGTGAAACACCAAGCAAACACCTAAATAATAAATATATTTTGAGCTATTAGTAAACACTGGGTACTGTACTACAATTTCGTCAATTTCATGTTCCAGAAAAAAACATTGTAGAAAATCTGAAAAAAAATTAGGCAAGTAAAGTAGTATTCTATCTGGAATACTCTGAACAAAGTTACTACTGCTATTCGATAACAGATGGCTTTCATTCGATTATTTTAGTGTGACTTAGCGCCATCTAGTGTCTAGTTTCTCCAAGATGATTTTTTCAACGTTTTTCTAATAGGTAACACTGATTTGGCATGTCAAAGTAATTTTTATTTTTGATTGGCATTCTTTTTATTTATTTTCACAGAGTACATTATATTATATAGGTATTTATTTTTTTGCCACAGAGCATATAAACACTATGTTTTTTGCCTTGTAGACCAGCGTTGCCAGAAGGTTACATTTCTTACATTTTTCGTAACTTTTGACCCCCTCGCGTAACATGTAAGTAATTTTTATTTTTAGGACTATTTTCGTAACTTTTGAGGACAATGAAATTTGTAATACTAGATTTTTATTGTAAGCAGTTTAAAAACGCCAACGCATCCAAAATAATCCAAATCGAACACTCCTAAAATTGGCGCGCCCAAAATTATTTCACTCCACACTCTCAGAGATGGCTCTGAATGGAACGCGCCATGACAAAATATGACGTATTGTAGACGGCTTAAAGCTTGATTTTGCTTGAGCGTGAACGCGCACGTTTCCGTTTACTTTGGTTTGTTTTATTTCGTAAGAGTTTTCCTTCGTAAAAGTTTCGTTGTTGTGATAATGTTTGTTGTCTACAACTGTGAGAAAAGTGCGTTGAATTTCCGGTGATTACAATTTATTCTTGGTAAGGGGCGACAAATAAGAAGGGGACAATGTATTCAGGGGCGTAACTACAACCGTATCAGCCGTATCAGTGATACAGGGCTCCGACACGTGACATCGAGAAAGTTTTTTGACATCATACCCACAACCTCATTACAACTACTACCGACTTGCCTACTGCATTGTAAATCTAATATACGTACTTATTACATATGTTTGTCTCTTTCAAACTAGATTCAACATTTTTAGGTTTCCGTCGTTTAATTTCGTATTCTTATTTCTTTTCAGATTCTGTTTTCGTTTCAATTTATTGAAAAATATTATTCCCTATAATTGTAATGCTAAAAAAAATTCGTGCTCGCTTCGCTCGCGCTTTCTACTTAAGTAGGGCCTATTGTTTATCCGATATAATGCCACCATGATAAATGCAAACGATGGCTAACGTGGTTAAGAATTGACAGAAAAAAAAAAATACATTGTAAGAAGTCCAGAAGACATTGAAATCATTAAAAAATTTCGCGCTCGCTTCGCTCGCGTATCACGTATTATGCCAATAATAAGGTTGTAGTCTATGGCTCTGCTTTCCCCTTCAGGGCTTAGAGGAGTGACGTTATGTTATGGAATGGTTAAAAATATAATAGGCATTCAATCGCAGCAATCGTGGGTCTTTTGCTTTTATAATGAGGATCAGTAATGTAATAGCAAATTCAATAAAACTAGTATCTATGTTATTCTTTATGACATAAGAATGATATATCTTTTTGAATTATCGAAATCGGACCATTACTTATGAAGATATTAAGTAATAAACATTTGCCGTTCCGGCCGCTAAAAATTAATGTCCGCGGGAGCGTGTGACGTCACTCTAACGGAACCGAGCGCAGTCTGCATTCATATTTCACTATTCGGCGGAGCTGCAACGCGGTTGGTCACTATATTTGGCAATTTATTTTACGTAAAGTGTTGTTAGAGTGTGTTTTGTGATATTTGAGTATTAAATGTCCTAAAATATGAGTACTAATAAAGTAGAGGCTGGTTTTGTGCAAGCTCAATCAGATAATCTTCCAAAGGTGGATTCTTTCATGATATTTGATTATCTCAGTAATCTAGTTCTAAGTTAATCTACGTTACTTATTAGTAATCTTAAGATATTGATTTAAAATCTTTAGGCCTCCACACAATCGGCTATTATCGCGGTGAATCGCTGTACATTGCTGTGAACTCTCAAAAACTCTTGAGAGTTTTTCATCCAACGCAGCAATGTATAGCAAATCACCGCGATCATCGGTGATTGTGTGGAGGCAGCAGTAGGTAGGTGTAAAAAATAATGAATATAATGTATTGGTACAGAGATCTTGATAAACAAATGTTGTTTTCGTTCATTCCTATGCGGATCATTTCGCGGGTGGCTATTTAACCAACTTGCGCTTTATTTAGTTCATAGTTCCCTATATACTTGTCGATCTATAACGGAAACCTTAATATTGGTTTTCAATGGCTATTTTTTGCCACCTCGTTCATTGTTACAAATAATTCATTCAGTATGTATCTACTTAGGCAGGATGGCTTGAAAAAATCATCATCAATCATCTCTTTACAACAGGATACCATTTTGAAGAAGTTTTGCGTTTTTCGGCACATTAAAAATAGTTTTTCTAAGGTAATAATAGAAGTATTTGTACATTTTGGCACTATACAATATTAATACATGTTTGAAAAGGTGAATTAGACACAAATCGGACACTTAATTTGTTTGAAAGTCACAATTAATCAAACAAAACACTGCGCGCCATACTGCTGCCAAGGGCTAACCGTTAGAGTGACGTCACAGCTATCGCGGCGACCGCTCGGTGAACTTCGCTAGTAATTTGGTCATAACTTCGTCAATTTTTATCGTAGATCAAAAATTTTTGCACTGTATGTTAAGGATTACTTAGCTCTACAAATCTGCATTGTCAACTAAAAACGTTACGGATCCTCATTGAAGAGTTATATTGGCTATCTCCAAAGATCTTCATCAGATACTATATGCTTAATCTTAACTTTCCGGAATAATATACATTTAAATAATAAAAATTCCATCCAAATCGGGTCAATAGTTTTTGCTAAAAACGCGAACAAACAAACATACACCTTTTTTTTAAGTCGGTTAATAAGATTGAATGATTCATTAGACATAATATCATTTAAATTTCGCCATTTTGCTGAAATAATTTTGCCTCCGCCCCAAACACTTAAAAAAAACAATAATGTAACTTTTGCAGCAAAAATGTAACATTTCAGGAAACGAAACGTAACTTATGACTTAAGGGCCCTGGCAACACTGTTGTAGACTGTTGTGTTTGTTTTGTAATTTTGTACTCGAATTGAAAATATTGCGGTACCTTTTAACATTTATTATTAATTTTTAATATGGTTAACTATTGTTGCGTGTATGGCTGCGGCAGGAACAGTAAAACGAGTAAACAACTCTATTACTACAGTTTACCAAAAGAAAGACACCGGTAAGTAATAAAGTATCTTAAAATTGTTCAGCTTTCGTCACCGTAATAATATTTTTTTGTAAGTGTACGACCTGAGACTTCTTAATTTCTTTTTTCAGACTGGTGCAATGGCTCGAAGCAGTAGGCCGAGTAGATTTGTTAGAGAAGGATCTGAAGAAATTGTCTCACCGCGTATGTTCCCGCCACTTCTCCCCGTCGAGCATCAAGAACAAGCATCTGTGTGCTGATGCTGTGCCTTCCTTATGCCTTTCAAGCAATTTAATTGACGGTCTGGACTGGCTCGATTGATAATTTAGTTATATTATGCTAAAGTTCTTAGGCGTTTGTAGTTTCAGCGAAAGTCTCTTGTTTGATAATAATATTTTATGGCAGGCTGCTTATTATGCATTAATAATGTACAGTGCGGCCAGAAAAACGACTCTCAGTTCACTTTATTCACACAAATCAAAACATGTAGTTATTTAATTAATTTTATTTGATGAAATATCCTGTTTAACCACATTAATGTCAGCCCATAACTGGCATCGCTTGCATGTGCAGTTTTAATAATATTTTTACAAAGTCCTTTTTAAACAAAACTTCAAATTATTGCATCTATTTTTGTAGTAGATATATAGTTTTCAGTCACAATAACAAAACAGAACATAAGTTCTTAATTATAAAATATCTGTGAAGTTTTCCATCAATGTCCTATTGTTATCTACAAATTATTACAGTCATTTTAATTCACTGATCTCTCAATTTCAGGTTCCAATGAGTCAGATAAGTATCAATCAACGCACAACGGCATTGTATGCAACAGCTGCAACAAGTCAATAGTAGGTTTCCGATACAAATGCATCAACTGCACCGACTATGACCTCTGTGCCAAGTGTGAGATGTTGGAGGCACATCCCCAACATTATTTACTGAGGATACCCAAACCTATTGATTTTGTAAGTATTTATGGAAGTCATTGATCAAATCCCATTTCACCATGGATAACTTTCTAAAAGCCTTGAACATCGGGAGAGTAATTCATCCATTACAATCTAGAAATCCCATCTCAAATAGACTTTTCCATAAAGGCTAAATAGTTCAATTTTTCCAGACAATAGCTGATGACCTGATAAAGAAATGGAGGCAGTTCTTCAAATCAGAGAATATGACACAAACAGATGATGACACTAGTAGCGATGATGATGTACCAATTACTAAGTATGCCAGGAATTACGACAGCGGAGTAGAGCTCACTGAAGAAGAGAAAATAAAAATCCGTGATGAAGTAACTAGAGTTTTAAGCATTAAACATCCTGAAAAAGGTAAAGAAGAATCACCTAAGAGAAAGCAGAAGACACAAAAGAAAAAAGGGCTTTTAAGAAGGAAGAAAGCAGAAGAACCAGTTGATATATGCGTAGGAACAGTAGAATTGGAGAGTATAGCACCTGAAGTGGTATTTGCTGATGTCAATGATATTAAAGGAACTCAGAATTTGCATGTAAAGGGAGAAATATCCAACTCGTTGCCCCCTCTAGGTTTGTTTTCAGTACTATTTTTATTTAAAAACTAGCTGTTTCGCGCGCATCCTAAGGCAAATACTTCACACACGGGATATATACTGTCTCTAGGGTCTCATCAACTTCTTTACCTAATTTTATCGAAATCGATTCAGCCAATATACCTTCAAACGAAACAAACTTGCTATAATTTTTCTTATTATAATGTTTTGACATGACACTAATCAGAATGCTGCAAAAGGAAACCAAAACTAAAACTTACGTAAATAATATTTAATTACAAATTTAAATAATCTGTTTTATTTTCAGTTACTGAGCCAGTACCTCAAATGGAACATGCCATCAAGCTAAATGATGAACTCTCTGAGTTTCTGATTGGAGTGAAGTATTCTTGAACGTGAATTGAAGATCAGTATACAATGAAGATATTATTTTCTTTAATCATGTTTTGTGTATAATATAAAACTGTATATTTATAAGACTACCTGTATAAAAGTTAAATTTTGATTATAAGAATAGTAAACATTAAAACTGTTTTTGTTTTGTTAGTTTATTTGAAAGAAAAGAAGTATGGTTTACGGGGCGGACGCCAGAGATCGCTTTTTTAGCCAAGGATAGGATCCCCTCAATCTCTGGCCTCCAGACCGTAGGCAAAGGCTAGTAAATACTTCTATTGATGAAAATTTCATTGGTCAAGTAGCTTTAATGAGCATGTATTTCGAATCACGATGTTTTGTTTTGTCGATTTTCATGCAGAATTTATAGGCCGGTTTGATCTAATGCCAGAATTAAATCAGACTGGCCAAATTTCTTTGAACGGAGCTTATACATAACAACTCTATCCACACCTTTGGTGAATAAAAGCGTGAAAATATAAAAAATAGAAGTCAATTTTAATTACCTATATATATTTTGCCTGTGGAAAGTTTAGTCTATGAATCAATTGCGTTCCAGTTCCATTACCACAACAACGCAGAACTAAAAGCATGATTTTATAGCCATCCCTTTCATACAAGTCAACGCCCTATCCAAAGAGGTAGTATTCTATAGAGATATCATAATAAGTAATAGCTGAAGACTTATCTGCGCCTCTATTTTTACTAATGCGCAAAGTCTATAAGCAGAGTGAGATAGCTATAGGCATCCTGCGCCATCTTGAAACGCCGCGCGCCGCCAGTCAACTTTCGGTCTACCAGCTGGTAGACACAGAACGTGTTGATTTTGTACTATAAATCGTGTAAAAAATAAGTCTAAAGTAATTTGTTCATGGTGAAACAGAACCGAGAATGCCTATTATGTGTGTGGCTACCGGCTGCAGAAGCCGAGGTGGTGATACAACGGAAAACGGGACAAAAATATCTTTCCACCGGTAAGTCATATTTAGCAAATTGATAGATATTTAACACAAAATGTCATATCGGGGTTTTGTAAGCTTCTCAAACAGTAACTGAATCTATTTATTATCTTATTTTATCTTTTTATCTGCTAAATTACCATTAATAATTGTTTATAAGTGGTTTTGATAAAAAAAATATTACGATTGACACTTTATGTACTATCATAGTGATGTACCCTAGTTTAGGTAATCTTTTATTATCGATTTTCGAACATTGTTTATTTCTTTTAAGTATAATAAACGTTTCCTGTTCTGTGATCGCTTATTTGCCTAAAGTTCACTGTGTGGTTTGACTTATATGGATAGCACTTTTGGATTGAAAATATAAATATTCAATCTCCACCAATATCAAAATGTTTTTTTATTGTTGTAGTTTCCCGAAATATAAAGAACTGTGTTGGGAATCGAACCCAACACCGAGGCGAGCCGCGCGCGGCGTGTGCGCTGCCCTGCGCGCTCGGCGTCTTCGAGTACCTTCGGCACGACAGCGATCGCAACAGTCGGCGGCGACGACGACACACGACCTCGTAGCAACACTCGCGCGTTGAGTTGCACGAAGAACGGTCGAAGCCTAAATTAAATTTTTCTTTGTTTGCTCGGAATCCAAAAAAATGTAATTGCTAACGGCAGTAAGAACCTAGTTTGTACAGTCCACTAGTTTTATTTACTGAGCCCGAGAGATCCTACACAAACTAGATTCGAAATTTAAGAAGAGGAGAATGGCAACCAACAAGTGGTTGTCGCTTGTGCTCATTGCATTTCGATCCTGCTTGCTATCGAGGTGGATCTTATGCAAAAAGTATATTGCATTCTTTACGTAATGTAGATCACCCTATTATTTCCCCACACAGATCAGCCCCCTAATCGTCTAACTTCAGTAACAATCCCAATCAAAAAGGTTGACTGGCAGAGAATGCCTTGTGGCATTAAGTCCGCCTATGTATCACTGCTGTACATGAAGTTTAAATAAATAAATAAAAACCCTGCAAATTTGATTGGTAGAAATGAAACTCTTTTCACAATTTCGTCAAGATTTCGGCCAATCGAAATCGTAGGGATTGTGATTGATAGGTACTGAAACTGAAGTTAGACGAATACCCCGCACAAATGGGTAAGATTTGGATCGTAACTCAATCATGCAACAACAACATCACAAAACATATATGGACAAATTGAGTACTTTATATGCGAGGGATTTTTATGTTCGATATGACTGCGTATCTTTTTTTCTATATTACCTCTTGCAGGGTGCTTCTAACAGCAATCGACCTACTTAAACGGACAATGTGGCGAGGTCCTAATTAAATTAAGAAATCAATCTTCGACTTGAAGATCGGCTTATAGATCTTGTTTTATCACAACCAAAACTCGATACATTTTTTATCGAATCATACGCAATTATAACTCGTCGCCACACTATTGACATGTATCGTTATAAATAGGTTTCTATAGCACAAATGGCGACATCACCTCGGCGAGAGGTAGCAGATATTATATATTTGACTCTATCTCTCTTAGGGGGTTTTGCATATGTAAAAAGAGATAGATATAGATTTCTTTTATATGCTTGATATAATACCTCTATAGAATACTATCTCTTTGGCCCTATCCCAATCTCAGCAAATTCTTCCATCTCCTCAACTTCCATCTCACTTTTTTCGATAACTTTACCTTCAAAGTTTATTTGCATATTTATTTGTATGTTTCCAAGTTTGTCATAATTGTTATTTGAGGTTACGGCTAGTTTCTAAGCTCATACATAATTGTGTGAAAAATACAAGTTTTGTTACGTCCGAGAAGTTAATTAGCAAATTAAATAGGCTACCTAATATGATAGATTTACTACCTGTGCAATTTTATTTCGGATAACCTGTAAGGTTCTTCCTGACAATGGATAATGAAGGGATATTTAAGGCGGGATCGGAGTCCCAGGACTCCGATGAGCCAGCGCCACCGGGGATCTCGAAGGCCGACTTCAACAAGGTAAGATATCCCATAAATAATTCCTCAATTGCCAGTACTGCATACTGCAATTATAGACAAACATTGATATAGTTGCATAGGTATATCTGTCGGTATCATAGTATTGATTTGGGTTTTATAAATAGACACCTGTGTATATGAAGTAGGTATTGAATTCAATTTATGATGGCGCCAAAGTGATTGTGCATTTTAATTTGCATTATTGTATCTTTGGTTTTTGAGTTAAGATTTCAAAAAAATGTAGCTGGCTGTGCATAATTTAGGCCTGTGGCACTGTTATGATAATATTTTGGCTCTAATATCTGTGTTAGTGTTTGTGAGGAGACAATAAAATGATAATTCAAGTATCCTCAACCCTTGTGAGAGGAAAAGAAGAGGTCTGATCTTGTCTAAATCATAGCTTATTTATATTTGATAGTGTATTTTGAAGTCATCAAAAGTGTATATACCTGTAAGATATTCTAGAGTCTCAGAGGGATGCACTAACAGGTTTACCAAAGGTAAATAGAACATATTTTGGCTATATAAAATAATATTGTCTATATAAGTAATTCTTTGTAAGAGCACTGTACCATTTAACTTGAGAATTTCTTAATCTTATATTTTCAGACCAATATCCAAATAAAACCATTAACACCGAAGCCTACGACAACTACCGTTGGCTTCAAGTTAACTCCATCTCTGAAAGGAGTAGAGAATGCAAAGAAGAGATTGAGAGCATTCTCTATTCAAAAGAAGAACCCTATTACACCGGTTACAGTGAGCAAAGGACTTAGCGGAGGAAGTAAGTAGTTGTTTCATTGATATTAAGCTATTGCTCGCCATTTACTCAATATCCTAGGCATAAGACTTCATGAATTTGTTGAAAAATGATTATAGGTGAAATGTTATTAAAAGGACCATGGGCAAAAATGTATGAGCTCCGTCCCCACCTACCAACACAAATGAAACTGGTGCCAATTGTTCCTAAAGTATCCACTATTTGATATAAAAACGTTTTTTTTACATAAATCAATGGGGTAAAAATAATAATAATAATTTATTATTAACAAGCCGTAATCAAGCAATAATCTATCTACCCTTAGATCTGCTTGCTAGAGGTTTTTAAAATTAGTTTTAGGGACTTTATGTCAAAATTCTGTGGATAGATAGGGTATTGAAAACGGCCATAAAGGTACTATGAACCTGGTGGTTACTAATTACTAGTTGATAAGTTTACTGATAGAGGTTGTACATAAGAAAAAAATCTTCATAAAAATGTTTTCCGTTGTCACGACATAGCATGAAAACGGCTTGACCGATTTGTATGAAATTTGGTACGGAGATAGAAGGGACTTTGGAGAAGGTTTTAGGCTACTTTTTATCCGGGTGCGTTAAGTAGTTTCCCCAGGACGCGGGTGAAACCGCGGGCAACAGCTAGTTATAATATAATTCTAGATCCATAGCGAGTTTAAGATTCAATATTTCAGTTGATTTACTTTGCTTTTGAATGATTTATTTAGCTGTGCTGGGCTAATACTGCTAGCCTTATATAGCTGCATTTAGAAAATATTTAAGAGTATATGTTTTTATAGTATAAGGCTTTACTTTCGTTTCAAATTATGTCGTGCGACTTAGATTCTGGTGGAGGGTTGGGATATCAATTACGTGCCTTTTTATTAACTGTGCAAAATTACTGAAAGCCTATGCCTATTTGAATATAGTAGCAAAAATGACTAAATAACTGATTGCAAACTAAATGAGGCCAGTCAGTCTAAATCATAGTTAGATGTTTCTTAACATTGCGAAGTTGAAAAGCCTTATACCTTAACCTTAATTATTTTATAATTGCGAGAGTGACAGCCTGTTACACCTTCACTGTAAAACGGCTGTACCGATTTAGATGAAATTTAGTATGGAGACAGACATAGAATAATTTTTATCTACTGGTAAAAACATAAATAGGTACCTTGGGATCCAAGTAAAATAGCTAGTCATTGTAATGTTTTTGATAATTGTGTGTAAATAATATCAATACTCATGCCTTCTCTGTGTGAGAAGAGGTTTTTGCCCAACTGTGGGATAGTAAATATGCTGATGATGATGATTTATGATAATATAATTTGTTCCAGGTACTACAGTTTTCATAGGCAAGCTCAACAATGTGAAGGTGACTCCGAAGCCTGAAGATGTTGACCAGAAGAAACCACCAAAACCTCCTAAGCCTGGCCAAGCTCGTAAGGTTTTACAAGGTATGTGTCTGTCATATTATAATATGACACACAAACAAGCAAACAAACTCCAATCAAAAGGTTTTTTTTTCAAAGATATGTTACCTTAATTCTCATAAAATGTTGTTTTTGGACCAAATCTTAAATTGCTATGTACAATTTTAATGATAGCTAACTTTTTTGTAGTTGATTAATGTTTCCATACTTACAAATGCTTTGGTCTAATCATTGATATTATGATTTTTGTCCCAAATTCTTTCAGTACTTTTTTGTTTGTCATCTCCACTGAAAGCTCCAATCGCAAGGGTTTCAATAACAGAAATAAGAGCTGTCTTGAGGAATGCCCAGACGCTGATGCCCTAATGATTAATAAACCCATTTAATTATTCCCAGATTCCTACACAGAGCTTCAAAAGCGAACTCTGGGAGAAATTGAGGATATGAAACGTAAGATGGAGCTGGTAGAATTAGGTATACCACTCGGTCTGATATGCCCGAGTTCCTCTAACGATAAGGCTATGCCCACAAAGGCTATGCCACCTATCAAAACCTTTTTGGGTAAGTAAAATAATTTAACTTTTATTTTGTGTAATTCACTTAAAATTAATGCAAGAATGTTTGCTGGATATGAGTGTTAATGCAAGTTTTTGTGTGCTCTCTTTTATCTGCAGGAATATGTGTATACACAGTAAAATTCAATTTGTGTTGAGATATAATAACATTTTACTTTGATGACAATATCTGTGAAGAATCAAATAATTTCAATAGTTTATTTTTTTTGAATTTCTCTATGTGTGTAATTTTTTTTGCATATACATGATCAAAATAAGTTCTTTGACTTTTTGGTATACTGACAATGCTCTCACATTGGGAGGGTTGCATTAACCCCAAATACATCTCATTTACCAGGAGACAAGTAATATTATATCTCATATTATGTAAATAATTACAGACAACAACTTAATTTGATCACTGATCCTGAGAATGTTATATTCAAACAGTTTTTGTTTCCATGGTCAATAGTCAAGGAATGCTTACGTCATTTTATTGGCGCTGATCATTGATCACTAGTCATTATAATATACGATCATTGACTACGTCAGTCATTGATCAATCTTGCCTGCCATATATCATGCTCGCTATTGCATATGGTTAATAAATTCATTAAGGTTTAATTTGCAACTGCTATAATTTCACTGGTTTTAATATTTAATTTGCTTGTGCACCCACAATGTCTGCCTGCACTTTAGGTGAATTGGTTATTCTTGGCTAAATATATGTATTATGCAATGTTATATATGTACATACATTTAAGTTAAATCTCTCATAAGTATGGGTTGAGCCTAAGATACTGCCCTGGGGTAGCCTTTAGTTAAACGGCCATACTATCTGACCGAATTTAGTTTAATTTTAATTTACTTATCAAGTATTAGATGGGTAGTTTTTAATGATGATAAAAAAATACAGTGATAGCTTTTTGGAAATAACACTGACAATTGGAAGCAAAAGTTATTGTAAAGACACATAAGCACTTAAGTGTTTCTACACCATACTTCTCTAAAACGGTGAAGGAACATTATCTTGACAAAACCAGCATGATTCTGATGCTAAAAGCAAAGATTCACCTTCCACCACAGCACATGGAGTAATGAGCATGTGTAGACTACTACATACAGCTAAGGGTACTCTCTCACAGAGTTATTCTCAATCTCAGTAATAAAGTGTAAAGAAGATTTAGAAATAAGAAGGATCTCACTAACATTACTGCATCGTGTGCATCTGCCTGAAAACTAACATGAAATGCACTGCACTCTACTTTGCTAAGTTTAAAGATATTTCTAACTTTTTATATTCATTCCTTGGGAACAAACTTGCTCAAAAACAGCATGTTTTGTTGAATAGTTTCAGTTAGGAAAAAATACATACATTTCATTAAGATATTATGCATGTAAGGTGCAATATTAAAAGTCTGTGTTCAATTATTATTATTGTATTATCAATTATTATTCTCATAAAAATTGTAAACGTGAAAAAAACACTTTTTCTTGTCAACTAACACCTCACTTCACCCTGTGCTTTTCTTGCTTGTGTCTGCATGTGCATGTAGCGCGCGAAACGCGCGCACGTGCGGTTCAGACGCGACCGGCGGCTCACCGATTGATTAGCGACCACGCTATCCATCATAGTGGCACCCACATCACTGACTGTGTGTATAATAAGTTTTCTTTCTTATTTGAGCGTATTCAAGGTTTTTGAAAAGATAATACTCGTTTTAAGTAAGTTTTTCTTATTACATTGGTACAAGGTGTACTTTGTTTCGTGTATTAAACCATGGTTGCGTTCAGATAATCCATATAAATATCTTTAAATATCTTTGGACAATTTCACACAGCGCCATCTAGCCCCAAAGTAAGCAATGCAAGCAAGCATGCTTGTGTTATGGGTGCTAGCTTAACGGATATACTACTTATATATTTTTATAAATACATACATATTATACATAGTAACACCCAGACCCGTTACAGAAATTAAAATTCATCATTTCAATTTCTGCCCGGCCGGGAATCGAACCCGGGACCTCTTGCGTGGCATTCCGGCATGTTGACCACTAAACCACTCAGGTCGTCAACTCGTGTCTCACTCACTCATGTTATAGTGGATCAAATTATCTTTATCATTGATATGTGAAATTGAAATTGCATGTGTTATAACTAAACAATTTGATCCACCATTTGGAACTTTCTAGCCTTTGTTCTAGATACATTCCAGTATCTATCGCTTTGGGAATGCTTGCTTGTTTAGAACTGTTTGTGTTTGGTTGCACCGATTTATTTGATAGATTTAATTTTGAAGTTAATATGTAGTAATTTATTATTTTTTCTCATTTTTCTATTTGTTTATGTGTCTGTAACATATTGTAATTTCACAGACCCAGCTAAACTAGATGAAATCATAAGAGAGGCTAAGAAAGCTAAAGCAGAAGGTCGTGAATTCAAATTCGACTACCAAAAGATATTACCAGATTACGATAATCCATTCCAACGTAAGAAAGATGAGCTCGAAAAGGTGAGGATTATGTCTGAAGAAAGGGATCGAGAGGTTCGCAAAAAGATTGAGAAGGACAGAGAAAAAGACCGAAGGAAGAGTGATAAATATGATAAGGATACACGACGATACTCAAGTCACAGGAAAGATGAAAAAGATAAACGAAAAGATGACAGAGATAAATATAGAGACAAGCCCAAAGAGAAGACAGAAGAAAGAAAAGATGATAAGAAGGATAGAGAGCAGACACCAGTAGCTAAAAAGAAAGTAGAAAGAGTTGGCGATAAGGAAACTAAAGAGACTGACGTCAATCTCAGTGATTATTTGGTTTGTGATAGTTGGTCTTTGGACAACGACGACAAATCAAACATGAGTCCCAAAGTGGACGACAAAATCAAAAATATACCAATACCTAAAGAAAGCAAACCAAAGGAAATATCAATAGAAATCAAGAAGGAAAAAACCGACAATCCTATAACTAAACCTATCAAGAAGATACAAAAACTACAACCCGTCATTGATTCATTCAAATTCGAAATCGATCCAAACGATGACGAATTGTTGGACATGTTTGACGAAAGTTCAGAACTAGAGAAATTCGCAACAAAAACGCGCAAGAGAGATGACATATTTGATTCTCCTATAGACATGAAAATATTTGACTTCGATCAAAATACTAAAGAGTCTGCAGACGCACTGACAGACGACACTTTTTTGGAATCGGTGATAAACGAGATCAAACAAGAAGATATGAGTGACGAAGGTAGTCAAGATAAAGGGCTTGTGGAGTACGATTCTCCTTCGAAGGAAAGTCAAAGTCCTCCGTTAGACACCAGATTATCTATAACCCCAGAACTGGACGATAGAATGCGAGGCCTACAATCTTCTAGAAGCGATTATTCAGATGGTTACAGATCGACGGAGAGTGGTTACAAATCTACAGAGAGTGGTTACAAGTCGAACGCTAGTTATAAGTCGGGGGATAGTAAAGGTGATAACTATAGGCTGTCGATGGAGAAGGAGTTGGAAGGCCAGCTGAACAAGTCCACGGTGGACTCGCTGGAGACGTGGAGCTTTGTGCTGAAGATATGCCAGCCGTTGCTGTTTAGACATGATAGAAATAAGTGTTACAGGTAAGGAAAAGTCGGATTTTGAAAATAGCGTTGAATTAGTTAGGTAATTTTTTTTAACGGTTAATATCCTGCTAAATATTATAAATACGAATTTTTGTGAGGATGTGGAAAAATATATCAATGTTTTTATGTTTGTTACTCTCACGCAAAAGTACTGAATGTGCCGTAACTTAACAATGAAATGTAACATTTATAAATTTTAATATTTCTTTCAGAGAGACGCGATCCTTACCCAAGATCTGGTACACGGAGAACCCCAAGTTGTGCTCGTGCGTGAAGGATCGCGCCATTGTCTATGAGGAGCTGGAGACTTGCAAGATGAATCTCGTGGACCGCGTATATGGATGTGACCAGTGAGTGCTTAGCTATATTGAGTCCGGTCATTATCACTGACTTTCTTGTCCTGGATATTGTTAATATTAAGAGATAAAAAAGGGCAAAGAAATCGCGTTTGTTGTATGGGAGCCCCCCTTTAAATATTTATTTTGTTTTTAGTATTTGTTGTTATAGCGGCAACAGAAATACATAATTTGTGAAAATTTCAACCGTCTATCTATCGCGGTTCTTGAGTTACAGCTTGGTGACAGACAGACGGATGGATAGACGGACGGACAGACAGTGAAGTCTTAGTGATATGGCCTATAAAAAGGCCTTGTTTTAAAGAACTTTGGCGAAGTCATCTGACCAATGGCTACGTAAATTTTACCACACAAACATTTTCTTCTTTTGTGTCGGCTTAAAAATAATAGTGTCATTTTGTAGTATGAATGTGGTGTTTTAACTTTTATGGGTTCTATTGTAATTTATGGCAACAAATTGACTGCAGCCTTGACACTCTTTTCGGTTAACTAACAGTCCATCTACCTAGCCTTTTCCCAACTATATTGGGGTCGGCTTCCAGTCTAAACTGGATACAGCTGAGTACCAGTGTTTTACATGGAGCGACTGCCTATCTGACCTCCACAACCCAGTTACCGGGTAACACGGTACCCCTTGGTAAGACTGGTTGTCAGACTTTCTGGCTTCTGACTACCTTAACGACTGTCAAAGATGTACAAATGACAACCGGGCCCTACAGCTTAACGTGCTTTCCGAGGCACGGAGGAGTCTCGGTATGACATAGATGGTCACCCATCCACGGACCGACCGCGCCAAGCGCAGCTTAACCTTTGATCGGTAGAACCGTGCGGCTGTTACTTAGCCACGAGCTCCTCTTTCGGTTAACTAATAGTATTATCAGAAAATCATTTCAAAGGATTCATTTTATACAAAACACTTTGTATATTTAGTGAAAGGACGCTGCAAGCCATAATAGGCCTTAGTGATCAGATGGCTTAGTCGATAGTATCGCCATTCGTAGAGACAGTCAAAGCATAGTATATTCTACAGGATCCCAGAGGTGGAGCTACCCAAAACTCGTACCTGGTATCCTCGGTTTGCCCACTGTCTGACTGAGTCCAATGCCCTGCCGTCCCTGGCGCCGAGCTGTGATTGGGAGGCGGATGACAGCCAGACCGAGACACCGAACATGAGGGACAAGAGACGCTCAACTACACCGCAGCGTAGCGAGGAGATATACTTGGATAGGGAGTATCAGAGGTAAGTGGTGGAAATATTAATATATTAAATATTTTTTTTATATTTATACTTGCAAGCTGTATCTTAAAGCATGACAAGAATTGCTAAAGGAAGGTAAGAAAAACTCCAATAAGAAGTGCCCTCCTATGTATATCGTAAAACTTCTAGTATCCTTACTGTTTTCATACAGATGACCGCAATCACCACACTTGACTTAACATAACGTGACGTCACAAAAAGTCTGTCACTAAGGTCACTGATGTACCAAATTTAATACAAATATGTTCAGCAGGTTAGGCGTGTTTAGTTTAAGAACATGCCTTCCACATCAAATACAATGTTTTGGTTTTATTTTGAAACAAATGATGAAAATTTTAAACACCACTAACAAATCATAATACTCCTTAAAATTCACCAGAAAATCTTCCTCTAGGTTCATGCAAGCAGTATGGCCTGAGGTCTCCGAATCCAAGGCTGGTACACCACGCAGCACCACACCGGTCCGCCAAGAAGCTCGTAAGAAGAAAGCAGAAGATAAGGACTCGGATGACAAGAAGAAAGCCAAGAAGATGAAGCTAAGTAGTGAGGGCTGGAGCCAGGAGTCCGATATTGAAGAGGAAGTAGAAAAAAGGTGTGTTTGTGTTTCCACATACTTGTAAAAGATATCTCCGGGAGTATGGATTGATATCATGGGTATGGCATGTAGTAGATGCCAGACAAAGTTTTTTGACGTTTCTAAGACTTTGGATTAACATTACCGATACAGATAAAACAAAAAAGTTGGTTGTCCGCATTCGTAGATCTCGCCATGGCGATAATCTTCGTCGTACACTTACTAAATAAGTTTAATCCGATTGGTGAGGTAATCATTACTATGTACTATCTTATTGATGATACAAGACAGTTAAAGTATATTACATTATGGGTTTAGGGACGAATTGATTATCAAATATGATGTGCCTCAAGGTAGCATTCTCGGCCCCACATTATTTTTCTCTATCAATGAGCTTTGCGAACTACAGTACCTATAGTTATATTCAAACATGGTAAAAGGTGTAAAACCCTCGATTTGGAGGGTTTTTCTGGGGTTTGGATTAAAACAAAAATATCAGTTTGTGACTTGGAGTGGAAGTTTATACTAGCGACACCCCAAGTCCTGATTTATTTGCTGATGCAGTTCACCTTTCAAAACAGCACGAAGGACGTAATGCGCTCAGATGACCTATATCACTGCCGGAAAATCTCGACACCGCGATTTAAATTTATATGAAAATGCACAACTCCATCTATGATCCAAAAAGCTAATTTATTTCCCTACCATACATCATATTTGATATTTTCGATATTTCATAGATGGAGCGACTTCATGGTTAACATCCCGCCCACCAAGGACATCAAGTGCAACATTATGTCCTTCACAATTGTTAAAAATAACAAATAACAAAAATTACAATAAATGACATTGAAATAGCTACCCTTGAACGTAAACAATAACCCAAATGTTTTAAAAACTTAAACTTAAAATTAACACAAACTTATTACTACTAATAACTATGAAACTTAGAACATAGGATACACATCATTGTTTTAAAATGCTACATATTTTATGTACACAAGAGAGTGACTACTCGAGAAAGATTATTAACCCTGAACGCTTCCAACCACTCTGCCAAGTAGCCACCATAGTGCTATGGTTCTTAATTGAAGCTGTGTTCCCTACATCATGATGATTTTAGAAATGAGAATGATAAACAAACAAAACTCCATGTTTGCGGCTCTTGTCAATATTAGAAGCTACCGCCCACCCTGAGGATACTAGTCAACCCAAGGTAAGAATATAGCATTCTATTTTATTTGTTGCAACCTTATAAGTTTCTTTATGTGCAAAGTGACATGACTTATACCTCTAGTATCGACTACCCATACATATAACCTCAGTGTATGCTAAATTCGTTACCTCACTAAACCCTTCAAGTCGATCAGCTGTCACCATGCCTTACCTCCAAGGATCGAAGTAAACTTAAACTTCTTAAACCGTGGCAGATACCACCGGTAAACTGAACCTTGCCTTTTTATAACCTACATAATTTTTGAAAAACATATTATTTTATTTGCATACATGCTAATAGCGTAACTCTCTCATTTTATTACAGGTTCCTGTTTCTCTACTTCAAACATTTACTTCATACAACCGACGTAAGTTCTTCCCCAAGTAAACGTGCTTTTGCCTGCTGAGTACGTTTTCTAAATCTATAAGTATATTTACAGCCTGTATCTACATTTCTAAATGGTAAGTGCCCTATGTCACAACCACATTTAATTCTTTCTGTCGTAACTTTCAACTTATCACACTTTGAAGTCTTTTTAGTAAGTTTATGTTTTAGGTAACTAACGTGAGCTTGGGTAACATTAATCTTCGAAGAATCCTGCGTTCGAGATGCTACTGTTCCTGACAACACCCAACCCAAAGAAGTACTTTGTGCTACCACATTACCACAAGGAGCTTTCATTAACCCATTTTGTATCACCTGACTGTATACTTCTGCTCCTAACAACATATCTACCTTATTCGGTTGATGGTATCTAGGATCCGCTAACTGTATGTTATTAACTTGTGCCCAATCTAAATATGCTGTTTCCCTAACAGGTAATAGCGAAGTTATTGATTTTAAAACGTATGCCTTGACTACTAGTTCAAATGACGGATCGACTGTCGACTGAATATTTACCTCAACGACCGAATTTAGCGTTAACTTGCTATTTACATCTATGCCAATGACTAAACCCTTTGCTGGTTTTCTCCTCAAACATAAACTTTGAACCATGTTTTCCGTAACAAAGGATGTCTGAGAACCCTGATCTAACAAGGCCCTAACTGTTTGATTATTTCCATTCTTCGATACAGCTCTCACTAGAGCCGAGGCCAATAACACCTGGTTATTGTTACTAGCTATACCCTTCGAAAAATAAGAAACAACTTCAGTTTTATCTTCTTCTCCACCCGCGTGAGTAACTTCTTTCGTCTGCTGTACCTCGTTGCTAGACGAACCCGACTGTATCCTATTTGCCAATCCCTCTTGCTCACCCTTAGGGTGTAACAGAGAGTGATGCCTGCGCCTACAAATTCTACAAGCTGCTGTACATTTACAAACCCTGGCAGAGTGATTGTGCCCCAGACAATTAAAACATAAATTGTTATCCTGCACAAACTTACGCCTAATATCCACATTTTCAGTAACAAATTGCTTACAATTGGCTAACTTATGATCATTACTACAATACTGACACGAGAAAGTTGTTGTAGGAAATGCTTTAACTACCTTAACATTTTGGTTTCTGTTGGCCTTAGTATCTAAAAATTCAAATGCTCTGTATCGACCTGTCAAAAACTCTTTAAACTGCTCAAAGGTAGGTAACTGGTCAGAATCACTATTACAACTAACCTTCAACTCCCATTCCTTTCGACTGTCAGCATCTAGCTTGAGACTAAGAATATGGATGATCAATATATCCCAAGATGTCACATCAATATCTAAGTTAGAAAGTGCGTTTAAACAGTCTGTGGTGGTATCCATAAGATCTTTCAAAGCACCTGCTGACTCATTAACTATGTTTCTCTGACTAAGTAATCGCTTCAGAATGCAATGAGACAAGTATTTTTTATTATTATATCGCGATTCAAGTTGAGCCCAACACCTATCATAATTTAAGTCTGAAATGGGTATATGACGTAGAAGTTGCTCTGCTTCACCGGACAAAAAACCCTTTAAATAATGAAGTTTTTGTACCTTATCAATTGAACTATTTTTATGAATTGCAGAAAGGAACAAATCTCTAAAGGTAGGCCATTCGGTATATTGACCAGAAAACGTCGGAATGGTAATCCTAGGTAACTTAAATGACATACTTTTGCTTTCAGATACCTTGTTAGAGGATGCACTTGAAACTGGAGTTACATTACAGGCCTTGATTTTATCTGAAGCAGTTTTTATATCGCATTTAAATTCCAGGTACAACTCCTCCACAGCGAAATACAATTGCTTGGTAGCATATGGTTTAGAGGCTAATGTTTTCGGATCACAATCTCGAATAATTTGACTATGTGTCAAGCGAAATTCAGTCCACAACCCTTCCACATGTTCCAATTGAGTGTCTAAGTACTGCTGAGTTATTCTACTTTTAGGAAACTTTTGGAAATTAGTCTGAGCTCGTAAAAGTCTAGCGTAAATATCATCTTGTAAATTAAAATACGACTCCAGAGACATTTTGAATGTATACCCAAATAACCTAAATAAAGAAATAATTAATATACTATTAAATAACAAACAAAATATATCTGTACACAATAACACAAATTGAAAACACGAATATTATTAAATTCAATAATGAACAGTGTTAACAATGAAAATATTCAAGTTCTAAAATTCGTGAAAAATATTACAAGTCGATGAAAATATTGTAAATATTTTCTAAGTGTTTTGGACTTAGAATTCTATTCAAAATCGGGCATAGGTTCCCCGTCTGAACACAATTTGGCTTAAATCTAACTATGTCTATGAACAACCATACGAAATTATTCTAAGTCTACAGAAAAGTTAAAGTTAATTTCTTCTAGGCAATTAAGTTCAATTTAGACCATTTCTGTATTGAAGAAAAGACAATTTACAAAGTTTTCTTGGCTTTGGCTTTAAGGCTCACTTTTGTTTGGCAATTTGAAAATTACAAAGTACTCACGATTTTCACCACTATAATCACTTACTTCCTCCTTACGACCGCTGTCGTCTGCAGCTTGCTTGCTGCTGATTAGAGTTCCTCGATTCCTCCTCCTTCCTCACACCTATCACAACTGGATCTAGGGCTCCAAGATTGTCCAGCAGGCGTGGGGCTGATGCTTCTCCATTCTCACAGGAGAACGCACCTGAAAATACTCTTGCAGACCATGCTGCATCCGGCTCGAAGGACCATGTAAAACCCTCGATTTGGAGGGTTTTTCTGGGGTTTGGATTAAAACAAAAATATCAGTTTGTGACTTGGAGTGGAAGTTTATACTAGCGACACCCCAAGTCCTGATTTATTTGCTGATGCAGTTCACCTTTCAAAACAGCACGAAGGACGTAATGCGCTCAGATGACCTATATCACTGCCGGAAAATCTCGACACCGCGATTTAAATTTATATGAAAATGCACAACTCCATCTATGATCCAAAAAGCTAATTTATTTCCCTACCATACATCATATTTGATATTTTCGATATTTCATAGATGGAGCGACTTCATGGTTAACAAAAGGAAAAATATTTTCTTTCGCTTATGACAATTGGGAGGAGTTATCTGATTCTGAATAGGCTTCGTAAACAGTCCTTTTTTATCTTCTACAGCAAGAAAATAAAAGCAGATAAGGTGAAAGTCCGTAAGAGGAAGCACTCTACATCTTCTGTTTCTGAAAACGAGGACACCGCTAAGAAGAGAAAGAAAGCTCTCAAGAAGGCCAAGGTATGTCGAATCGTAGTTCTGTTAATCGAATAAATAGTTTTCAAAACAATATACTTATGGAGGAACACTGTGCGGGGTCCCTCCATTGAAAAAGGAGGATCCTCCGGCCAGGCGGGTGATATTGCCTGGCGGGCTATTGCCTGGTGATGCCGGGAAGTTGTCTATGTTCTAACTCGCTTGCGAACACTTCCTGCGCGATGTAGAATTGCTGTAGCGGTTCTTGTGTAGCTACATACTAACTGTTAATCACAGTTATTAGGTTATAAATTATTGTCTATATGCCTTATGATGCCTTTAGTGTGCCTTAAACTGTCTTAAAAGTATAATAAATATGATTTGTTATTTACACTATGTTCATCTTCTATTAATATCAGGAAAACAAGAAGACGAAAGCCAAGTTGGCGAAGCGTCGACGGATAAGTAAGAAGTATTTAAAGAAGTTAAAAGAAAAACAAAAGAAAAAGAAGAAGCTTGTTTCTGACGACGAAGATATGGAAAAAGGTTTGTAGATATAAAACTTTTATGACCTGTTTTTAGGGTTCCGTAGTCCGACAAGGAACCCTTATAGTTTCGCTCTGTCCGTCTGTCTGTCTGTCTGTCCGCGGCATAGCTCCGTGGTTTTTGTTATTAGAAAGCTGAAATTTGGTATGAATATGTATATTGATCACGTCGAGAAAGTGGTAAAATAAAATTTTGAAAAATATTTTTTTTTAGGGTAGCTCCCAAACATGTAAAGTAGGGATGAATATTTTTTTTCTCGCGTACCCCTTCGTGTGGGGTATCGTTAGATAGGTCTTTCAAAAATATTAAGGGTGTGTGAAGATCATTTTTCGGTTAAGCGAGCCATTTGCGAAATATCTAGATTTTAAGTGTAATTTTTTGTTCGATACGAGTTACCCCCCCCCCTCTAACTTTTGAATGGCTGTACCTAGAAATGTGAAAAAAATCACAGACGTAGCACATGTAATGAACTTACAAGGAAAACTATCACGGCTAAGTAGGCTTAACTGGTTACAGAGTTATAGTCGACTAACTGAGACCTACTACGGAACCCTACTGCGCGTGGCCTGACACGCACTTGGCCGGTTTTTTGATGTGTGACTAGATAGACAACACAATTTTTTCTGGTGTCACCCGCCCCGATCCACCGTGTAGCACAGTCCGCCCATGCTGTTACGTAGTTTTTGCTCTCTTTGTACCTTTAACTCGGATTCTAAGGATCATAGCGTAATTTTAAATAGCGTATTAAATTCATCAAGAATTACGCTTTCTTAAAATTAATTATTCAACTATGAGCTAGAATTATAGCTATGTATTCCAAATATTGTAGATAGGTTCTGGGGCCACATCTTCGCAGCAAAAACAAAAAAAGTAACACTATTTAGAGCCTACTGTCAGACCTTCTACACGTGCAGCCTGTGGTTTAGATATACGCAGAGACCGATCAATGCCCTCCGTGTCCAATATAACAATGGATTTAGGATGTTGTTAGGGCTGCCCCGCTTTTGCAGTGCCTCCGGTATATTTGCGTTTGCCAGGGTAGACGGCTTCCATGCCATAGTACGCAAGCGTCTCGCGTCGCTACTAAACAGAGTTCGGAGTAGCACTAACAGCATCCTACAAGTCATTGCGAATAAACAGGACTCAAATATCCTGAAAGCATTTATTCGTGCACAAATTTTGTAATTTTCTTTTTGTGGTATTTTGTAATTTGTATGGACAATATGGTCTGAAATAAAGAATTTATTATTATTATTACTATTAAAAACATATAGGAAGCTGGCCGTCTGTTGTAAATTTGACATTCAAAGGTCTGATTTTCAATTTAACTGAATTTCGCATTAATATACCAATTTCATTTCTACAGAAAACAGAAAGAAAGAAAAGAAGCTACGCAAAAAGAAACTACAAAAGAAGAAAAAAGCGTTAAAAAAGAAAAAGGCGAAAGCGAAATCATCGAGCAGCTCATCATCATCTTCCACCAGCTCCACGAGCTCTTCAGAAACAGATTCAGAAGCAGAAAAAAGAAGGAAAAGAAAGAAAAACACAGAAGTTAAAAAGAAGAAAAGAAAACAATCAACTTCTTCGTCACAGAGCGAAGAACTATTCGACGTGAACATATTGAATAATATAAAAACAGAAAGATTGACGGACGATGAAAAGAATCAGAACCTTGTAGATTTCTCACCTCGCAGACAGAAACCTAGGGAGATCATTAATGTAAAAGAATTACAGAATGATTTTGTTGGTAATAATATACATATAAAACAGGAGGTTGAAGAGCCAGAGAGTAAAGATGAGGGTGTCAAGATGGCTGAATTTCAGCTTGAAGAGAAGGAATTCGCTACGGAGAGAGCGCCGGATGTAGCGGACGTGTGCGATTTGCCTGAGGTATCTGATGTACAAGAGAGAGAGGAACAGGAGGTTAAGGAGGGAGAACAGATGAAGGAGGTATCGTTTAAGGTAAGTTTAGATTTTAATGTACTTGAGAATATTTTTTTTGCCAGGATGTAACATTTGAAATGTTATTCATTAATAAAAAATATGGATTCGATACCAAAGAGAAATAATTGGAAAATTAAAAAATAATCGCCTTCAAAACTTCACTAAATACTTTTACTTACTAATACAGTTGTGCCTTTATGGTATGTTTCAACAGTAGTTTCTATTTCATATTTACGACATAAAACTCACTACTCTTTACTTTTATCTATGTCACAAAACTTTTTTTTTTGTTTGCATACTTTTTAGTATCATGAAATTATATAACAATTAAGTAAACTTATATATCATAAAGCATAAGACAAACTATACAAAATTATTATGTTTAATCGTGCACTTTGACAAATTTTGAACGACAGTTTTTCCGTTTCAACGACATTTTCGTATAAGTAACGACCTGTTTAATTAACATTTAATCATCATCTGCCTAGCCTTTTCCCAACTATGTTCAGGTCGGCTTCCAGTCTAAACCGGATGCAGCTGAGTACCCGTGTTTTACATGGAGCGACTGCCTATCTGACCTTCACAACCCAGTTACCGGGTAACACGGTACCCCTTGGTAAGACTGGTTGTCAGACTTTCTGGCTTCTGACTACCCGTAACGACTGTCAAAGATGTACAAATGACAACCGGGACCAACAGCTTAACGTGCTTTCCGAGGCACGGAGGAGTCTCGCTATGACAAAGATGGTCACCCATCCACGGACTGACCGCGTCAAGCGCAGCTTAACCTTTGATCGGTCGAACCGTGCGGCTGTTACTTAGCCACGAGCTCCTCGCATTTTTAACATTTAATATAATACTTTAATGTCATAAATGCGAAATTAGGAGACAAAGTAGGATGACATTTAATACATTGCAGTCCATTGTACCACCATATGGTAAAATGCGATTCTACTGTGTCTGCATCGCGGACAGTAAATATGTAAAACATTTCTTTAGGAGATCCCGTTGCCTGCAATTTCACGAACCGAACATCACAAAGACACGGAACAGATCCCAGCTCACAAACCTGACAACACTACATTATTGACACCGGTACATAAAGTATGTATACACAAGAATTCTGCAGAAATCACGCACCTGCTTTTTTTCAACTTGGTTCAAATAATATTTTGCTCAAGTTCAGTGAACTTGTCTTCCCAGGTCTTGTCTTCACACATGGGAAGTGGTGACGGGTGTATTTTGGGGCCCCTTTACAATTCTAACGTTTTTTATGTACTGATTTTAGCAATATTTAAATAAATTACTTTTAATTTGGACTAGCTTGGCCTTTCAATCTAACAATATTGGCTCAATATTATCTAGTATTTTATCTGAAACTAAAATGCAATCTGAACCTAAAGTCGTTCAGTTAGTGTCGAATTTGACTAATCGGGGGACAGATACGCATTTTGGAAGTAAATTTCTTTCTAACTGCAACTTAGATACCTTCTGACTAATGGTGAAGGAAAATATCGTGAGGAAACCTGAACTAAAAAGTCTTGAGCAAGCGTGGTTATCAATACTCATACATTCTCTATATGATAAGAGGTCTTAACCCAACATATATTAATCAACATAACATTTTTTTCTGTAATACTTACCCTTCACAATTTTATCATGTCCTGTCACAAGCTTACATACACATATTAACACATGACTACTCCTCAGACGAGCCCTGAGCCTAGCACGCCGACCGACCCGGCCTACACTAACAAACCCGACACCCCACCATCACCCCCCATAGACAAAGTACGTATCTTAACACTCTAGAGCTTGTAATGCACGATACAACAGGATAATGGCTTTATAGTCTGGTTAGAATTAATTTTACGAAATATATAAACAAAATACTTGGCTGGAGGTCTCAATTTAATGAATTAAATCCTCAATTTAATGAATTAAAATCTCGCCACATTGTCCGGTTAAGCAGGTCGAATGCTGTTAGAAGCACCCTGCAAGAGGTCATGTAGAAAAAAAAAGTGAACAAAATCATAACCTGTTTTGTTCCAATTTTCCCACATAGATAAATAAAATGGCATTAAATGATGAATTATGTTTAGAGCATAAAATTGACATAAATGCGTCATCCTTACGCCGTTTTTTTAATTTCTTTGGCAGAATTAAAACAAAATAGGTTATGACTTTGTTTACATTTTTCGTAAAATCAATTAGTACAGGCTATAATACTCGCATTCAAAATGGCTTTTATTTAAACAATTGAACAACACAAAACAGTTATTTGTAATTTGCTTTTGAAAGTTATGAATTCAATGGTGTAACCTTTTTGCAACATGGATGCGTGTACGCATAGCATATCTAACACTTTCGCATGCGTGGTTGCTACGGTATAAAATCTAAAAGCTTGTTTAATTAAATAAGAAATTCCATCGCAAACAATAGCTAAATGAGAGGAGAGCAAGTTTAAAAAGCAGAAATTAAAATTGAATTGAATTCAAACATACAAATCTCAACTTTAAAATAATTTAAATAAAGTCGATTTTCGAACAGGTACTAATAAAATTTATTAAGTATGCTTTCAATGCATTAACTGCTTATACCAGCGGAAGGATATTTAAAGATACACGCCTTTATTATGCTATGATGCGTGACTGCATGCAACAGAACTGCCGAAAGTCAAAGAGCTTTATCAAACGATTTTTTCTTCAGGAACCACAAGATATCAACATTCCATTACCCCAGGTGGCTCCCCTCCCCGAGGAGTCGAACCTCTCTCAATGTTCCTCCCAAGAGTCGTCAGCCAGCAAAGACCTCCCCTACGAGAAAGACGATAGCCACCTTCGACCCTCGTCTCAGAACTCCAACTACAGCTTCAATGACGTCATCAGCGCCAGCCAGAACTACCAAAAGGAGGAGGAGGATAAGTTCCAGGAGTACGAGCAAGGGAACTATGAGATATATGAGCAGCTGGCCATGGCGTACCAGAGTGATGTCGCTAAGCAGGTTGGTTGGCTATAAGTGCTACTAGGTTTTCAGTCTTTGGGACAGATTTTTCAAATTAAAAAATAACAGCCAAATTAAGAAGCTCCTCCTTTTTTTAAATCAGTCGTAAAGTACTTTGCGCTGTGACAAGTAACAAGATTCTTGAATATGATTCGTATGATCGTATTGCATATATTTGCTTCAGGGTTGATTGGTGTATTTGAATATTAGATGTGTTTGGGAACAAATTCCTGGTTTTGAGCAAATAATTGAGAAAAGAAAAATGTAGTCAAAATGAATCATCAAAAATTTTCAAGTCTGTTTTTAAAGCGTTACACTCACTAAACCCACCGACCAGCCGACACAATCCGGCGACCTGTGTTGGCGACCTAACTTCTTATGACCTAAAACACTCTTATTGTAAAGACGAATCAATCGACAGAACATTTATAAAAATCTGATCAGAAATTTTGGAGCTACAATTGACCATCCACATAGACTGTAAAAGTCATTACCCTTCCTTAATCGTAGTCGAGTGAAAAAGGTCGCCGACATCAGTCGCCAGGCTAAGCCGGCGCCGTCGGCCATCGATGTTAAGAAAAATGTAAACAAAAGCATAACCTATTTTTTTCTAATTTTCCCACTCATATAAATAAAACGGCATTAAATGATGAATGGTGATGTGTAGAGCATGAAATTGACATAAATGCGCCATCCTTACGCCGTTTGTTAATTTCTGTGGCAGAATAAGAAACAAAATAGGTTACGACTTTGTTTACATTTTTCTTAAAATCAATTGGAACAGATTATAGAAACCCTATATCTGATGTTCAAAATTCTTCACATTTGACCAGGCTGTCCCCTCATCGGGCGAGGACCCGTTCCTGGTGTCGCAGCGCATAGAGACGGTGGTGCGCGTGCGGTCGCGCGGGGAGATCAAGTGCGACTGGCGCGCGGGCGACGAGCCCAGCACGCCGGTACCCTCCAGCCAGAGACCCTCGCGATGGGGTGAGCTGGTCATCCTCACAAGACATGTACCTAAATAGATGACGCAAGTGTGTTTATTTCGCGTGTAGTGCAAATAAAATGACACTGCCTGAATTAGTCCGCGCTCAAAAATGTACAAAGGTACAAAAATGCATAATTGTGCCGTTAGAAGCTGCAAAAATACTAAAAATTGTATCGAGTATAAAGAACACACTAACACACGCCGATTTTTCAGTAGTCAGATTACTTTTTAACTAAATAATAAATATGATAGTTTGACTTATTTTCTTTTCAAATACTGACATATTTATTCATCAGATAAAAGTTAGCTGATTATTGCAAAATCGGCCCTAAATCGTAAAGTACTCATAAAGTGACAAGTTTGGCTTTGATATAAGTGACGGAACTTGCGTCATCTATTTAGATACATATCTGTGATCATCCTCAGACTAAGCTAGCTTCTACCGTCTTCATTCGCCATGTGAACTCAAACTCATTATTACGTACGTTTTCCGAAATTAAGCTGATTAAATTGGCACTTTTTCATGTAAAAATTAAATTTGATAGCGCCCCAAAAACCCTTTACCACTTCCTAGTGTTATGGCTGGAAAGAAGAAGCGGTGATGAACAAACAGCATCACAGCTGTCTATTACAAATAAGGTTCTTTTTACAATTTATTGTCAATACTAGCTTCCCGCCAGCGGCTTCGCCCGCGATATTTTAGCTAATGGATACAAAAACTTGACAAATTATATACTAAAACCTTCCTGATTAATCACTCTATCTATTAAAAAAAACCGCAACGAAATCCGTTGTATAGTTTTAAAGATTTAAGCATACATAGGGATATAGGGACATAGGGACAGAGAAAGCGACTTTGTTTTATACTATGTAGTGATTTTCTTTCAGATTAAATTTCTCTTTTATCTACTTCAGAGCTTAGAGAATAATAATTGTATCCTTTCTATTATATTTAACTAAATCAAAAACAATAAAGCTTACTCTGTTATTTATTTAAATGTTAGAAGAGCCACTGGAAGTCTTCATCGTCCAGTTTAGGCAACACCTAGTTTTTATATTGATAAGGCATGAGCATTGATGACCACGCTTGCTCAAGGCGGAAGCAAATGTGACTTTTGTTACATATTGGTGAAAATGTTTGCATCACATAACTATTGGTTTACATATCTGTCAACGGGTACTGTACCCAAAAGGCTACAGTTAAGGTCTATAGCTTAAAAAATAGTATTAATAATTAGTTTCGTTTCCATCATCATTATATACCACACACTTATCATCCCACTTGAAAAATCCTCTTTCTCATATGTAAAAGGCTTTCTTGTGACCTTTATGTTTCAGTGGCCTCATTGATGTTAGAAAACTTGTACCATTCCCACCCAGGTCTGAAGCCAGGCGAGGTGAACATCGTGCTGACGGGGGGTGACGAGTACCCCGCACGCCCCACCGAGCCCGTCTACCAAATACAGACCATCGCCAACAGGAGCGAGAACAACAGTGCGGGGTGCGTATCTAACCTTTGAGTCCTACATTCCGACGGACAACGGTCTGATGGCCAAGATTCTCGTCCAACAAAAGTCAAAATTTTATTCTACATAGACCTCCAAATAAGGCACTTAGGAATGGTCAAATTAGTTGCACGGTTCTAAGTGAGAGCGTAGCGTGAGCAAGAACAAAAACCAGTAAAATAACTCCATCGATGCTATATTTTCAAAACTTGTGTTTACAATATTATGGTTACAATAGACTAGGAGGCACTCGTAAGGCGGCTGGATTAAGGGCCATGCGGAAGGAAGATTGATACGGCACGAAATTTGAGGAGGTTTTAGTCTCTGGAGCCCTAACCACCAGTAACTTGGGCCATGTTCTCGACATCAGTGGATCCCTATTTTTTATTGAAAGACATAAATATATACATTTAATATGTGGTATATTTAAATAAAGGAGTACTTTACGGGCCTATGCAAATAATGCGTTGTGGAGTATTACTCTTCTTTTATTATCCTACTAATATTATAAACGCGTAAGTTTGATAGAATGTATGGATGTATGTTTGCTACTCTTTCACGCAAAAACTACTCAACGGATTTGGATGAAATTTGGTACACAGATAGTTTATAACCTGGATTAACATATAGGACTTATCACCCGCGTGTGCGAAGTGTTTACTTCAGGATACAAGTGAAACCGCGGGAACAACTAGTTAAGTTATAAAAATACGAAAGAGACTTTGTAATCTTTGTTTGTTTCTGTAATCGCTGTCACTCGTATCCCACAAAACGGGGCGTTCCCGTGCTAATGATATCAAGGTTAACGTCTGACATTTTAATTTTTAACTGCTACCGTGTTGAACCGTGGTTATCTCCAAACATCCTACAGACAAATTGACGTTTTGATAACCAAGTATGACGTCACAACGCCGGAATGCGCATCGTGTTGAATGACGCGAATTTTGCATTGTTAAAAATTATAATCTTATGCGAGAGATCTATTCCTATTACCAGTGTTACTGCAGACACCGGGTCAGGAACCTGAACCCTGATAGAAAAACCCACTTTGAGTATTAAAATCAGTGATATACTTAGCGGGAATGTCCAAGGTATTAGAACATATAGATGACTAGCTGTTTCCGCGGTTTCACCCGCATCCCGAGGGAACTACTCCGCGCACCCGGGTAAAAAGTAACCTATATCCTAGCTCAGGCTCTAGACTATCTGTGTACCAAATTTCATTTAAATTGGTTCAGTAGTTTTGGCGTGAAAGCGCGACAGACAGAGTTACTTCGGCATGTATAATATTAGTAAGGATGACCAGCTTGTTGGACCGATCGCAATATTTCGACCTTTGAGATGCTACTGTACGACCCGAGTTTATCACTAGTCCGCGTGATGTAACAAAGAATATCATGTTACCCGGTAACTGGGATGTGGAGGTCAGGTAGGCAGTCGCTCCATGTAAAATGTTGATACTTGACTGAAAGCCGACCCCAATATAGTTTGGAAGAGGCTTAGCAGATGACCCTGTGATATGGCGCAAGACAATTCTGGCAATAATTATACAATCTGTGATGGGTCGTGATCCTCAGCAATGAGGGATAAACTGCGGAGGAGATGTGGCCTTACCATGACGTGCCAAAGCAGTAATTGTTTCGTTGTGAAAAAGAGACGGAGCTATACGACGTTAGTAGCGGTGTCTCGCTCGGTGGCCGCTGATATATAGGCAGGAATAGGTTAGTTACACAGAAAGTTAATTAAGATGAAAATCTGCCTGATTCTTTACATTTTATCCATATCTTTTTACGCACAGTTTACATATTAACTCAATACTTTTGCTCACAAATAATCTCTCATAATCAGAAGCTACGATGAAGCCTACGAGGACATGTACGGCGCGTCGGACCGCCTGCAGTACGGCGACTGTTTCAACACGGACATCGAACCCGAGACTGCGGAGGAGAACGACGAGCCTACGCACACTAGCTCCTTGGATGATAGGATCAACCTCGCGCTTAGGACTACGGGTAAGTTTAATATACTTATAACTGATGTGGCTGTTAGGTTAGGTGGACCCTAGTCCACACGGCATTGTCCTGCACGTTTTATTGCAGTATACGTCTTAACGAATAAATACATATACCCATTCACATGGCGTTTGTACTGCAAAATATCGTACACCGATTACACGTTCAAACGAATACTCAACGGACTTGTCAAGCAAATGGAATGAACTTTAACGTGCAAACCGAATACGTTAAAGTTCATTCGATTTGCTTGACAAGTCCGTTGAGTATGCGTTTAAACGTATAAGCGTTACACTTTTTTTGCAGTGCAATCGACGTGTGAATGGATCTATGTACGTTGTATGGTCACTATTTATACGTTACGACGTATACTGCAAAAAAACGTGCAGGACAATGCCGTGTGAACGAAGCCATAACGTACACTAAATTTGAAATTTCTGTTTTTTGGTTCCAATAAATAAATAAATAAAACTACTATACACTAGCTGTTTCCCGCGGTGCCACACGCTACTTCATTCTCTCGTGTGAAAAGCTTTCCGTTCCAATTTATTTCCATACCAAATTTCATATTTATCAGTTCAGATATTTTACCGTGAAAGCGTAACAAAAAAGTATTTATTTCAATCGTATTTATATTTTTAGTTAGGATTTATTTAAATGTATAAAGAAAACATCATCATCATCAGCGTACCTAGCATTTTTCCACGGCTGTAAATATACCTCCCATAATGTATGCCAAATCGCCCGGCCTTCAGCTTGCCGTTTTTCTTTCATCCAACTTCTGCCGCCAGCCTTTCGCAGGTCAGAGTCGCCAGCGTCTTACACAAAACATAAACATACTAGCTTCTGCCCGCGACTTCGTCCGCGTGAAATAGTGGTGCTCCGCTCCTATTGATTTTAGCCTGATGATATATAGCCTATAGCCTTCCTCAATAAATGGGCTATCTAACACTGAAAGAATTTTTCAAATCGTACCAGTAGTTCCTGAGATTAGCGCGATCAAACAAATAAACTCTTCAGGTTTATTACTTTAAGTATAGATTTGTATTAAACATATGTTTTTGTTGTACACAGTTCTGGGCGAAGTCTCCAAAGATACTGATGATGTCGACGGTGATAAGGATGGTCCGGAGAAGGGTATATTAGTGATGTAAGTATATGTTAAAGTTTGTGTGAGATATTCAAAGAATTTCTACCAAATCTTGCGTGTACGGATATAAACATTACACACACGCCTGGACTAGCAACGGCCACCCATAATCTATTATTTTTGCTTCTCATACTGAGAAGACGTGATAAATGGTAAATGATATTTATTTTGCAAATAGGTTATAAAATAACGCTTTTACATGTCAATATTTTTTTTAAAGCTAGATAAGGCGTGAACAGTAAACGCCGTGTTTACTCATTGCGTATTCGTGATATTAGACTTTAATTAAATTTAAAATATATCTATCCATTAGCAACTGAGAAATTTAATATTAAGAAAACCTAAAAAATAAGGTCTAGCCTAATCTCAGTTTTCTGACTAACAATAGATAAGCCAAATGGTTTTGTAACACAAAATCTTGAGACAATAATTTTCGATATATTGAAATGTTTTTGTATTTGCAGTAAGGCGGTCCCTGAGACTCGAGGCGCGAAACGCGTCAGCTTCGCAGATGGTTACAAGCCCGGCCAAGACTCGGACGTCGAGGAACCTCCGGTCAAGAAGGTAACATACAACATTGTTTGAGGAGTAGTACCTAGGTGCTGCGGGATGAATATAAAGGGCTGAGGAAGGAACATGGATGGGTTTTAGTCAGTAAGAGTTTGCCACTCCCTCCCGGGGTGGAGTCATTTGATGATTTTCCATCTGATAAAAAAGAAGTAGAAGGTACAGTTTCTTGTATGCACCATGTACCAACTATGTACCTACTCAGCAAAGTAGCGCTGCTGTGATCTTGTTTAAAAGGTGCTGATACTCTCGTGTGCCTGTAATACACTTACAGGAACGCGAGAGTATTTTTCAAAAAATAAATAATAATAAATGGCCGATCGTAATTTTTTCGATCTTGATATTCGATTCGTTGTGTTCCAAGGCTGATTGTAAGTCAGAGGCATTCTCTCCCAGTCGAACTAAATTTTTGTTTAAAAATATTTGCCCTTGACAACATAATGTTCTGAATATATTTCTAAAATGCGTGTCTTTAATATTTCAGAAGAAGAAGGCCCGTCGCCACGGCTGCGCCTGGCCGTGCCCGGCGTCCCACGCGGACCACGTGCCGCTGTGGGACGCGCTGCCCCCTCCCCCGCCGCCGCCCGGCTCGCCCCCTCCCAACATACACCTGGCCATAAAGGCGCAGATGATGATGCATGCCAACATGATGCAGCCCCCTAACATGCATGCAGCGATGCAACAACCGCCCCAAATGATGCAACAGCCTCCGAACATGATGCAGCAACCACCTCAGATGTTGCAGCAACCGCCTCAGATGTTGCAGCAACCTCCTCAGATGTTGCAGCAACCGCCTCAGATGTTGCAGCAACCTCCAATGTTACAGCAACAAGGAGTCAAGTCTATGCTGTCTAATCCACCCTTCACGATGCCCCAGAAATTGGGTAAGTGTGTTTGTGTGTTTCTCTGTCTGTGTGTCACTATGGCTTAGAAAGTCTAATAAGCCAGCTAGTCGCGGTGGTAGAGTGGCCCTGGGCTCACTGGATTTACATGATTACGTGATAATATGCCGTTTCATCTGCGTCCTGAAATACTTTAAGCACTTGGATAAAACTATCCTACACCCTTCCACAGTGTTCAAGCTATCTTCATACCGACTTCATCTTAACCGGTTCAGCAGTTTTCTAGTACTAGCATAACAGATAGACTTACTTTCGCATTTATAATATAAGTAAGGATTTTTTTTGTTCTCAGACCCCAGCGTGTCGTTACCAAACTTTCTGCCGCCGGAGCCGCCGCCCGGACTACTGAGTTTTCCTTAAACCACTCTCAAAATAGCAAATTTAAATATCAACAGTGATAGTTACTATTATGTTAGTATAAGTTTATTTTATTATAAAGACATTAAAATTGTACATATAAATTCTAATGACGAATTTGTGGTTTTATTGGATATTTTACACTTTTTATTATCAACCCTGCAAGTCTTGAAATCAGTGGCAACTATCAGAAAAGCGTCGAGGCAAAGAGATGATTCTAGTGTATTGGTACCCGCGAAAGTAATCAGCACAGATCAGCGGAGAAGAAGGGTTCGACTCGCTCTTACATGTCATATCAACATCTCCGTTATAAGGACGTGCTCAAAAGGCATCTCAATGCTTGCAACATAGACCCAATAGGATGGGAGAGACTCGCTTTGCATAGGCCGTCTTGGCGCACTACTGTCAATGAAAACGTAAAGGCATACGAAAAACAACGACTAAACACGTTAAACGTAAAGCGCCAATTACATAAAGACAGACCTAAGCCCTCCTATACCTACACGTACAACTCTGCCGGCCAGCTCTATTGCTCTAGTTGTGACCGGATTTTCAAAAGCAAATTTGGTTTGGCCAGCCATATAAGGGCACATGCCAGGAAATAGCTAGAAAGGGTCGCCGTTACCGAAATCGGTAAGGAGGACTATATATATACATGTCATATAAAATAACTGACGAAATAAGAATGCTAGGCGTCCTTCATGTATTTTTTTAGGGGTGGGTAATCATCAAATGACTCCTCCCACCGTGGGCGGAGCAGGAGGAAGTGTCAGACTCTGTCTAACTTATAAAGTCCGATTAATTTTTAATCTGCTCACTTATTAGCTTTAATCCGAACTTAAGTTAGTAGCTTAATCCTGGATTACGACATTAAGTGAGAAATGGTTAAACTTCAGACTACAGGTTTTTTATAAGTAAGACGGTTACTGACTGACTAAAACCCATCCATGTTTCTTCCTTCACCCTTTGTGTTCCGGGGCCGCGGTAACTCTTTTGAACAGGAGCCCGCCCATTTCTGCCTCCCTCGTTGTGTAATTAATGCGTGATGATACTTATCTCAATAAGAGCATCACTCGGGGAACGGGTAATTACCAATATGCGAGATAATAGGTGTTCCCCGGTTGGGTCGCAGAGGTCAGCTTCGGATGCGTGCTGCCTGATAAGACTAAACGGTTAGATGAATAAAATATTATGATTTTACGAATTCGTAAATAGTAATCAACAGCCGTGAAAGTAGATGCGTAAGTGACGGTTTTTGTTTTAAGTCGTACGACATAAGGTAACAGAATTAATACGTAAATATTTTTTTGTATTTATAAAGTTAAGAAACTGAAAAAGTAGGTACTTTGAAAAGTAAGGAAAATTGGACGAAAAGTCTATAACAGGGCATAGGGTTATAAAATAAGCATAATAAAAACAACTTTATTAGTGTACCTTTACTCTATAAAGGTAAAAGTATAATGATCACGCGAATAATACATAACAAGTAGCAATTTTTATTTAACTTGAACTATAATTATCTTATCGTAAAAGTTGCTCGAAATAGTTGCAACGGATCAGTTAGCATGCTTCGCCAATTTTAATTATTATTAGACACTACCTACTTACTCTCACGAGAATAACATAAAAAACGGGGGAATAACTATTTCCGATTCAAGTGACTTCATCTAGTTTAGCATCGAGACAATAGAAATGAACGTATTTTTTCTCATTTTATGAGTTAGGTTCCTACTAGCTGTTTTCTGCGGTTTCAACCGTGTTCTTAGGGAATTTATTTATTTAATAACTATCCCGGCGACCTTGATACCGCCTAAACAGTCTAGTCACAACAACTAACAAAAACCGTTTCGTTAAGTAACTTGACAATACAAATAAAAGCTTGATGATTTTTCCAATATGATATGCATACTGAGCTCATTTCCAGTGGGAAGGGAACAAAGACAACCTGCGACCCGCACACAAAACTTGGTAGAATTGTTCCGCTGTGTCAGTGAGGACTTCTGCAACATTATGAAACCCTGGTATTTTACGTGGTATTATTACCAAGTAACTGGTGGGTAGTTGAAACATCACAGCGGTGTCTCTTTTATTTTATAATGTCCTGGTACTTTTCGTGAGGAAAATTAAAATCCGTAATTTTTCTGATAAATGTTAAATTATTTATTATTATTGCTATCTCTCAATGCGGACGGAACTTCTGCAATATTAATATTATGAAGTCCTGGTATGTTTTGGCATTTACAACGTAACGGGTGGGCAAAGATATCCTTACTAATCCTTCTAATATTATAAATGCGAAAGTAACTCTGCCTGTCTGTCTGTCTGTTACACTTTCACGCCAAAACTACTGGACCGATATAAATGAAATTTGGTACAGAGATAGAATAGACCCTGAGGAACAACATAAGCTACTTTTTACCCGGGTGTGCTAAGTAGTTCCCTCGGGATGCGGGTGAAACCGCGGGAAACAGCTAGTTACATATATACGGATGGGTAGTTGAAAAATAACAGCGGTGTCTCTTTCATTTTATGATGTCCTAGTACTCTCCGTGACGCAACATTTCAAATGTTTCTTCAATAAGTGTTAATTTACCAGGACGACATGACAGGCCGGTCCGGCCATGATTTTTCTCGATGTTTTTCTGCTTTTCGGGATAGAGACAAATTTCTACAACAAATCAAAAACCATATATTTTACCGTGAAAGCGTAACAAACAAATAAACTCCCTTTCTCATCCTTATAATATTATAAATGCGAAGGTAACTGGCTGTCTGTCGCGCTTTCACGCCAATACCACTGAATCGATTTCAATGAAATTTGGTACATAGATAGTCTAGAGCCTGAGAAAGGACATAGGCTGCTTTTTACCCGGGTGCGCGAAGCAGTTTTCTTGTGATGCGGGTAAAACCGCGGGAAACATCTAGTTTATAAGTTACGATTGAGTACTTGTTGAGAAGTTGATAGGTTTCGAACTCGCGAACTCGTGCACGATATGCAAGTGTTTTAACCACAAGGCGACCATGACACATACCTACTTATCTAGGTATGTGTCTGGCTGCTGGAGAAGACAGTTTTATCCACCCCCTTGCGAAGCCATGAATGATCGACCTGTCTGATTTTCATTCAAATCCGAAAGCGAAGTGTTATTGAATTTATTCATTCAACTTTTACGATTTCATGTAGTAAGATTGTTAGAACTTTAGATTTTTTTATACATATCTAGACATCTCTTGAGATATTATTCCTTTTCAAATAATCCCCGATTCTCGATGTAACAACCATTATCTAATTAGCACAATTATCGTTTCATCATCCTTATAACTTCTTACTTATCTAGCACAAACTCGTAAGAGGAAAGTTAAATAATATAAACAAACAGCGGTCGGTCAGGTTCTTCCCTTTTTCTTACAAAGCGTCGCGTCTCGGGGTAAGTACCTCGGTTTCCTTAAGATACGGTATAAATACTCGCGTCGACTTAACCAACGTATCATTTTAAGAAACTCCATCTTAAGTGAACATTCAAAATGTGTAAATTAACTTTAGTACTGTGTGTTTTCGCGGTGTTTTTGATCGCTGAATCAACATGTCAGCGATTCATTCAGCCTACATACCGCCCTCCCCCTCAGCCGAGGCGGCCAGTGATCATGCGAGCTCGCAGAGGCGCTGACGACGAGCCTCTTTGGTTATACCAAGGAGACAACATCGAGCGCGCCCCCTCGACGGCAGACCATCCATACTTGCCTTCGATCATCGATGACATTAAACTGGACCCCAACAGAAGAACTGCTAGGAGTTTGGGCACTCCAAGCGTGTCTCGTGGCAGTAGCAGTGGTAGTCGCCCGTCTTCGAGCCGGGACACTGGACCTACCCACCCAGGGTACAACCGTCGTAACGCGAGGTCGCTCCATCTGCCAGGGTATGACTTCCCTCTGCCTACGCTGCCGCCTTTCAACCCTCGTCCCAGGTATCCTTGGGACGAAAGGCCTGGCCGTCTCCACGCTTAAGATCAAGATGTGATGTGGTCCGCTGTGATTGTTAAGTGATACTACGTAGTATTATTTGATCTGTGCCGATAGTTTAATAGTGGATCAACAAATTAAGTGCCATTTATTTCATTCATTACACTAACTACATATTATTTGTTTTTAAAACATTGGTAATGTTTAATTATATTATCTTAAAATTGTATACACATCTAATCATAAATATATCTCTGTCTATCAAAACAACCTGTTTTATTTATCAATAGTGTTTACAGTCTGGGTATTGTATGGGGATAGCTTGGACCCTGGAGAAGAAGATATCCGAACATAATTTTTACCCGGGTGTCTTAAGTATATCCCACGGCACGCGGGCATAACCGCGTGTAATAGCTAGTCTATTATAAAACTAAACTAGGTAATGTACTAATGTATATTGCGTAGTTTTTATTGATTAATGCTAACCCCTGACCTATCTTGATATCTTGGTGTTATCTTGAATCGGGTGCCTGCGAGGGGCCTGCTCTAGGCTCGTCCAAGCTCTGAGTGGGGTTCTGTGGAGAATGCCTCAAATTACCATAATAATTACTACAGGTACCAGAGGAAACTTAGAACCTATGTAGGTGGCACTTTAGTATTTTGTAATATTTCAATCGTCTATTTGTTGGTATTGAAATAAAGAGATTTATTTCCTCAAAGGGAACCTAATCTAATAAACGAACTTGCCAAATTTAACCTTTTGTCATGTATGACTGGGGCGGTCAAAAGATAAAGTTTCTTCTATTTTCGTCGTATGTATGTATGTTGCATAGACAACATACATACATAGTTCAGATTAAATCATTTTACCAAATTAAGATGGTAACGGGTCTGACTCATCAGGGTGATAATAATATGGAATCTTATGAAGATGTGATGTTGAAGTAGAAGTCTAGTGTTGAATTAAAAAGTGAGTTAAAATAAAACACACGTATAAAAACAATAAAATAGATTTTCATTTATTGTGAGACGAAAAATACAACAATGGGACTTATCACCTAAAATGGTTAGTGGCAGACGGTTGTGTCAAACTAATTGTTTGTTAGGTAAGGGTGGCGCGAGCTGCACGCACCTCTTCGAAGATCGACTCCTAATTATTTATGTCTTTCATTGGGGAACTCGTGGTAACGAATATCAACGAAACAATATTATATAATACACAAAACGATACCATGACCTCTCTATTCACTGAAATCATAACTAATATTATTTTATTTAAACATTGTGAAGTTTCAATAGTTTCATTTTTTAACTAATTTTTTTTAAAAAGGCTTTATTGATTCGAAGCTAATACTTAATTACTTACAAGATTGTTTAATAGTTTTAATAGTTGTCGCGCCACTGTCCGTCGGTGCGGCCGCCGGGGCGGGGCGCCTACCAACGAACCTCACAAATAAAACGTAACAACTCTCAAATACCGCTACTATGAAACGTTCTATACAAAATTGAACATTGCCGATTCGCTAGATCGTTTTGATTCTCATTATTTATACTCATATTATACTAAAACAAGTGGCCGGCGAGTGTCGCGCGCCGGGGGTGTCGACTCGTCACTAACTCCAATAAGTACATGTCTTAAGTAATAAGTTGAAAATGCCACTGCTGCGATCCTACGTCGCCTATCTGGAGCGCCTCGCTATTGCTCATAGACAAAAAATTCCGAAATCAATTCGTTACACCGTAGACTATATCTTGTTTAATAAACTTGAAGTATTTATCAATAATCAATAAGTACATTATAATAATTGAATAATTAGTATTTTGTTTCATAAGAGACTAGCATTACAAATAAATACCTTCAGCTATACAATTTTAATGTTTATTTCTATTTGAAACATTTTGAAGATGTTCAAAGTGGACTACGTCGGTTTTTACACAAGAATGTTGCTTCCCGTTCTTGTATAGAAACTTTTCAGTTTATGCGTCTACGCTTCGAGATATGACTTAAATGTATACTTAGATTTAGGGGAAAAAGGTCGTAAAAACAAAAAAGTTATTGAAATTTATAACAAACACCTTAACTAATACTTCAATAATTTAGTTAAGTATATATATATAGCGAGCGGGCGGGCGCGGCGCGGCGCTAATATCACTCGGCGTACGTACAAACGATGATCTGCGCTACAAATGAAATAACTTTATACAAAAGATGAGGCTGGGCCGGCCGCGCCCGCCGCCCGCTCTCTCCCACGACATGTCTTTGACAAAAGCAATATAAAACATTTCATTCCGTGTAAGAGATGACACGATGGTATGCGAAAACTTTATTTTTTTTTTCAAAAAACACACGTCCATTCGCTCATCCTTGCGCTTAAATCTAAAATTAATAATTAGACAATATTTTTTTTATTTGTTCAACAGACGCGCGCATCGCGACGCGCGCGTATAATAATAAAATATTTTCAAAACAATCGAATAATTAAACACACTAGTTAACAATATAACTTATGCTCAAGTACACTGGTGGCTGCGAGACTAGTGCGGGCGCCCGGCTCGCCCGGCACCCTCAACCATACGTGTTCAAAATCAAATACCAAACTTGATCATCCTCGTTACCTTTAAAAATATGATTTTATACACAATCGTTTAGCATTATTATTACTCGTATGTATAATAATATAATTAGAGCGATGGCAGCGTAACGGTTCGAGTATCGTGCGCGGGCACGGTCGGTGTCGGGGCGGCGGCGTCCATAATACTGATATTACTCGCTAAATTATTGCATCGGTGAGCTGCGGCGCGCGGGCAGTCGGCAGTCGGGCGGGCAGTCGGGCAGTCGGGCAGTCGGGTGGGCGGGCACACTAGCGGCCGCTGGGCGGCGGCTACACGGCCGTCTCCGTGTGGCTGTGGCTGGACAGGCGCTCCACGTCGATGTCGTGCGGCGCCAGCGAGTCGCGCGCCGCGTCGGCGTAGTCGATGCTGGACGAGTGCGAGAACCGCTTGGACAGCGCCGTCTGCTTGCGCAGCGCCTCGGCCAGCGCCGCGTCCGCCAGCGAGCCGCGCGAGTCCAGCCCCTGCCGGAACGCGTTCACCACGCGGATCTGCGCACGCGCTCGCCGTTAGTGCCGGCCCGCGCCCGGCCCGCGCCCCCCGGCCTGCGGAGCCGCCGGGGGGCGCCGGCCCGGCGATGTACAATGTCAACATATAGAAGCACACCGAACCATAAAAAATAGGCAAGAAAGCGTTAGGTAATTGAAAATTCCAGTCACAGAATAATTGTGTTGGCGAGCCATGCCATGCAGTGAGCGGCCGGGGCTCGGGGACTCACGCTCTGAATACAGACACCTGCCTGGTGAGCTACCGTGGCATGCAGCGCTGCCCTGTGACTGTACTCGCTAGTGGGCTACGCGAAGCTCTATGCTGTTGCCCTACTTACATTGCACATCATACGAAGCAACATCGCTTTACCCAACAACGTCCTATATCCGAAATCATTGGAAGCAAGCTGACAAAACCCTGCAACGACCTTCAAGTCCCTTTACCAACACGTAGACGTAAAGCGTTGTACTAGCCTATGACAGATAAAGAAAAATTTTGTATTTCTAAAAGCTGTTTTAGATTAAACATTACTTTGGATGCTTCTAGTTTTCGAAATGAATTGTAAGCTATGACGAATCCCTGGCTTGTTAGGACCCCACGAATTGAAGAATTTCGTTGCCTCGGTGACGTGCGAGCACACGCATGTGTGATCCGTCGTAGAGGTCGGAACATCGACATTTACGACGGACGATCGCAAGTGCTAGTACGGACCAGGCATAAGTGCATAATATGAGGCAAAAAATAAAAACAAGATCACTATGCCATGATGTATGGTTGCCAAAAGAACATAAAAGCTGTTATTATCTACTTAGGAACTTCTAGTCAATACTTTGTGTTCATCGACTGAAATCAAGTTACATTACAACTTCATCAGATTTCTATCAGAATCCTAAATATTTGATTAATAAACCATTACTATACAATCCCATGTTAAATGATTAATAACACATCAATCAAAACCAGTTAACATTAATAGTAAAAAAAAACATTCATTGGTTGTATTTACATTGCATTCGACAACAAAATCGACTTCAAGATACTTAATTAAAAATTAAAATTGCGAATTTACAGCAATATTTTACGTGATTAAGACTTATTGTTTGAAGTCGATTAATTAACAACACAGTTCCACAAAATTCAGATCACAAGTGTAAAAAAAAATTGATATTTTCGACACCCACATCAGCCCAAGTGGAGGATATAAATAGGTATATAGAATGTATAACACAGCGCATGCGTCAGGATCCATGCAGTGATACCCATGCAGATGACATTGACCAGCGCACTCCAACAACATATATCGATATATAGAAGCCAGTGTAGTGTACGGATATACTAGAGTGGAAAGATATTTGCGTCGGTGCGGCTTAAGCAGTCTTAGAGGAGACATTACAACGCGACGTGTCAAAAAGCGTATAAAAGGAGTTCAAAAGTGTAATATATAATAAGCGTGGAAGTGCACAGTCAACACTACAACAAACAAGCAAGTGGGAAACGGTTACAGAACGGACAATTTGTAGGTATAGATAGACAGAGTACAGTATTTCGAAACATAACGAAACAAAAAAAAAAAAAAAAAATGTTAACATAAAAATAGTCAAATAAACAATAAAAAGTGAGTGAAACAGGCTGTCCTCTCATAAATGTGAATCTTACAGCTTGATCGGTAGACGTCTTGCTGTAGGGGACGGGTATCAATCGTTCTTGTAACTCGCCACCTATCACCTTCCGTGTGCAATTGGGTATTCATGGAAAAGAAAATAAAAACGAGAACTTGAAGTAAAAGGTACGACACAGAGGCGCACGCGCCGCCGGCCGGCAGCCGCGCGGGAAGGGGTACATAGATACATATATACTGCGGTGCTGGGGATCCGACGCGACTCTACCACAATTATATCGACAATTTACAAAATAAGTTATCGTCCAAAAGTTTTCAGGAGATTTTCCAAAGGTAGAATCGCGTTGGACGCAATAGCAGTGTCTTCAGAAATAATATCAGAAAGTATAGAAAGTTTATCAGGGGGACTAGACGAAGCAGTGTGCCTCGCGAAGCGATGAGCAGATATTAGAAGAAGTATATAGTATATAGATACACAATAAACAGAACTAAAATTATAAGACGCGGGGTACATCCTATTAGGTACCTTAAAAAGCACATTCATGGGGTGTGCACTTATAAACTAGAATTTTTATATATTTTTTTCCATCCAGGGCTCCGTTAACATCCATCTTTTAAAAACGCAATTAATAAAAATGAAATAACAAACTTAGGTGTAAATAAATACAATATAACATGAACATTTAACATTGAACACATATCCTATGGGTTCCTTGATCAGGGTCCGTTGTTTTGTTTAAAATAAATCGTGTTGTGTGTGCGTGTGTGATCGTGTGTTCTTGTATTCGGCACTCGTGTTTTTATGTTCATTTGTCATCATGCGATCTATATCTAGTGAAGCACACACAATATATCGTTGGGTCGACGTAGTCGCTCACATACCAGATAACTTCTACCTAAGTATACCCTAATTATATATTATAGGACAATCTAGTCAAGCTATATACAACTATATACAGAAGCATACATTTATTACAGAGTGAAACTAACAACAAGATGATGCCTATATAGTTTTGCTTTGTGACTTTTTGGGTTTTCAATTAATTTGATCATGTGTTACTATTTACATATATTTTGTTTAGCGTGGCGATTATATTCAAGCGGAGCACGTCATCTATTCTAGTTATATGTTTACTGTCAATGCATATATGTTACATACATAAGTGAGGTAAATATTATATACAAAACTGCAAGCCTTACATAAGGTGCGAATAAAAAAATATTTGTTTACCTTGGCGTGGAAATATTTGCAGTAATATGTCAGTTGGTTGTATGTGCATCATATACGCAAAGACACGTGTCCATGCTCGTCGACAGTGTAGCTATGTCTACGAGTCACAGCGTGTAAGCGCCAAGCAGATCTAACATCGACTAGACCGTACGACATAGAGGGCCGAGTTGGCCACAGGCCGCCAACAACAAACATTTGGACCAACATCGACACATCAACACGTTGCCAATACTGCAAGATTACCTTATTATTGCAGCTCTCCACAATGTGGCAGGTGAAATGAAAGTTACTTTGGAGTATAGATACTTTATTACTAAACTTTAAGACAAGAAGCGTTAGAGATAACGAATTAACAACAGTACCAGTTTATTATACCGAGATACGTATGTATAGCGAGAACTCATGCTTTGCTATGGTTTTCTTTATTATATTGTACGTGATTTAACACTATCGGCGTGTTCGCACCTACTAAAAGCGTAATTATTAAATTTTTGAAAAAACGTATTTTTAATATTTTTACAACTAAGTTTTGGTGTACACCAAGACACGATTAATCATCCATAATTTTAAGTATATAGATATTTTTGTATACTAAAGTCTTCTAAGTCTTAACACTCATGTAGCAGGCAATGTTTTAGTCTACTTTTGGTGCATTCAACTTTAAGAATCGATACACAAAGGTTTTTTTTATTAAATATTTAGTATATACTTAACATATAAACATATTAAACTTTACCACAAAACATTGGAATGATAATTAAATTTGCTTGAGATACCTTGGTGAAGAGGAAACAAACAGAACAGAAGGAGACGGAAGATCAGAGAATAGTGACAGTGTGTAGTGTAAGACGAGCGGTACATTGGTAACGACATCGCAGCCTTCGAACTCCACGTCCTCGTGCACATCATTACCAAAATACACATAAAATATTAAAGAAAATAAAAGACAGATTCCAACAATAAAACTTTCCGATTCATGCAAATGTATAAAACTATATTATTGTGCCATATAACAAATATGCATACAGTTCTACTGTCTTGCTAAATCGATGTATAGTCTATAAAAATATGAGCATGGCGTTTGTGTTTTGTAGTTGTGGCCGACACATGAACACGAATCAAATCCGCCAACTACATAAGGACAAAACACAACGAGCTTCTATGAAATAAGACACATCATCTAACACTAAATATCTCACATCTAGATCGCATTCTTCCAATAAAACAAACAAACAAAAATAACAAGCAAATTTAAATATCATCTTATTATTAAAAACGTTTATAAAAGCACTTGAGTAGCACAAATTGTGTATTTCGTTATTTATTTTTTAATATATAAAAATGGCACATGACTTTATCCGTATTATATACTTTTATTTTTAACACACAACAGTTATTTTAAACATATTAATTACAAGAAAGGATGAGTTTAAAGATTTATATATTTACAGAAAAATTAAAACGATATCAATTAAATATATCAGAAACTTTTAATATTTTGTTATATATACCGGTCATAAAATAATTTGCTCAAAATCTAATATACTCCATCTAAATAGTGGTGCACCATAGTTATCATATAAATATAATCAATATATTTTGCGAATCGTCTAATGTTTTACTTATATTTTAATAAACAATTCTTAACTATCTACTGCATTTACATTTTTAAGAGATTTCAAAAAATGTATTTTTACTTTTAGAATTTTTAGCGAAAAACTGTAATTATCATAATTTTAGAATATCCGTTCGGATGATTGGTTTAACGTTTTTAAATGGCAGTAGTTTGAGTCCGTGTTAGTTTCACTTTAGTGTCGTTATTGAAATATTTTGGGGCATTTAATCATCGCTTTGATGCGATACGGGGCTGAGAGCGGGCAGGGAGCTGCCGCCAGATTGCACGCTGATCCTTCGGTGCTCCGCCAAATAATTATTGACAAATATCCTGCGGCCGGCCAATATGTCCGCCTTTTGCTGCAAAATAACATGACGGCCGTGTCAGTACGCGTCCGGCAGGCGCCCAGCGTCGGCGACCCTAACTACAGCCGCGTAACCAAACTGCTTTGTCGCCAGTACACTAGACATTACGTGGGAAACTCGCCAATGGCGTTCCAAAATCAAACGGCTTTGCTTTAAGAAGTACTCAACAATAACTTGTGACGTCATTTGGCTTTAGAACGCCACAACTACTGATAGTGAAGAGTTGTAGCTATAGAAAACTATGGAAATGTTTTTAGAAAGCAGTTTCGTTAGTAAAGTGCCTAACTGTAACTAATAGGGGGCATTCACTAGCTGGGTCGGGGTCGAGGGCATCCAGTAGCAAATACTAAATATATAAACAAAATAATAATATAAAATATAGTTTAAATACCGTGTGGGAACTACAGCTACTCAGACCAATGAAATACGTCCGGTATGTGAGCTACTTCGCGACTCGTTTGCTTCGGCAATAGTTAATCAACGTGTTTGAGGTACAAAAAAATAAAATATCAACATTTGTCAAATAAATACTTTTATTATAATGAGTTTTTATTTACTATAGTGGTTTATAGTGCCGGTTAAGTATGTATTATTTAACAATTAAACGTATCGTTACAGTAAAACTCAAAATAAATAAAGAAAACGAAAATCAACTTATTACATAAGTACATACACAACCGAGTTAATGAAAAAAAAAATTAAGTGGATAATGTAAGAGCCGTTTTGTTTTATTTATTTTTTATATAAGACTTAAGTTTACTAATTTGGTGTAATAGTGGAGATAATAATTAATTTATGCGTTCATTTAATTTTTATGTAAATATTTTATCAGCTTAACAACTACAGTGTTAGAATTTGTAAGTAAGTTATCGTGGTTGTATATAAAACCATTTTATATTAAATGCTGAACTGTTACAGTAATAAAAAATGAAAAATTCGGATATAAAACCTTTTCGAGAGTCTGATAATATAAAAAAAGGTTATTAAAATAAAAGTATATTATCAGAAACTCTTAACAAACATCTACTTACAATAATAATAATCAAAGAAAAAAAATACAAATTGTGCAATACTCACAGACATCAGTATACATGCATAACACTGTAATATAAGCATGATCACACTGTAAATGCGAAGCAAAAATAATTAAAAATTAAAAACAATTAAAAGAAACAACATTTTGTACCAAAATAATATACATTTGCTCCGTTATAATGCTCGGTACTTACAATCTAGTCGCAGCGGCCATATTGTCGACGTGACGTCACAAGATGGCCGCTAGCGGTCTCACCTTTATTGGTGTACGTAACGGCTTATTGAATGATATGCAATTGTTATAACTGGGACATAAAAAAGCTTGATTTGTAACTGTTGGTCTTGCATTTAAAGATTAGAAAAAGTACAACATTTAGGTACTGTATTTAATGATTAAAATATGCTTATGTACTACAAGTAACTAAAAATACGATTATGCTTTGTGTTTCAATACTGTTGTATGATTTAGTATTGGTGCGCCACCAGTGTGGGAGACAATTGATAGTATTCAATGAAGCCGCGGAGACGGAAGACGCTGGGCAGCCAAGTGCATACACCACGGGTTCCATGCTCTACTCAAGTTATTGTTCAACGTGTACCTACATAGTCCGTCGTCAATACTTACAACGGTACGCTCCCTATGCGTCAGACCTAAACTTACCGTCAACATCTGAAATAGAGCGTATGGGCTAAATGGCCACCCCCACCAGAACAAGACAGGCGAAAAAAAATGCTATGGAATTTGCTTACAGTTTTATTTTTTTAATGTAAATATTTCTCGTAACATTTCGCAAAAACCAAGTTTTTTTATTATTTTAAAGATACACTTTATGTTAGAGCTTTTTTGGTTTTCTTTAGTAAGCGTGAAGTGTCTCATTCATACTAAACTTTAGGCGTATACATAAGAATCTATGTAAGTTTTGATTAATTATAATTTGATTTTTATAGACAAATTACCGTCTCATAACCGATATATATAATTATACTTAATGAAGATATAGATCTCAAAGATAGAAGGGGTTAAAAGTGGTCCCAAAATTTACTATGAAACAAAACACACAAGCTGCCAAGTACCCTCAATATCTCATAATAATAATCATATTTTCTCGTAACAAACTACTTACACAAAAAGCTAAGTAAGTGACGAAGTTGAAAACTTTAAAAAGTTAGATTTTTTTAATAATTTATATTTTTCATAAAACGAAGTTCAAGGATTATTAAAAAGTTTACAATTTAAATTGGAGTTCCATAATTTAGTTTTAGTTTCATATAGCTACCTATACAAAATATCACTGCTCCGATATTCATAAAAAGACGTTTTGAAGATCACTAACTTATGTACAAATATGTTCATCTCTAAAATAGCAGTGTTCATTCATAATGACCGGTAGAAAGAGTCGTATAACCTACGTATAAGAAATAGGGGTCCCGACACTAAGATATGCTCTTGTCAACTATTTAAATATGCAAACACTTCTCTATTGAAACGTTAACATCATTATGAAAACATCAACAGGTTACAAATATGATTTGAAAATGTACAGTATGCGCACGCGCACGGGCGGCGCAGCAACAGGCACAATTCGGTGTAGGAGCCTACCATCGGGCCGCTAACATCGTCTAGTAGTTTATTGCTCTATCAACTACCTAGCACTAAAAAATTTCAACACTTAATAAAAATTCTTAACGTACTAAAAATTAAGAGTCGATTAATCGTTTAAAGCGTAAACACGATCGAGACAGAAACGAGATAGGGGCGCGGCGATAGCGATGAGATTACGCGGGAGATTGCGGCGTTAAGTACGATCGACGGCCGGGCCGCCGGGAATAAACGAAAAACTTGCATACAATAAAAATAAAAGGTCGTAAGTGCGCCGTCGCGGTCGGTCGGGTCGGCGGGCGGGCGGCTAGAATATGGTGGTCTCGGTCCGCGCGGCGGCCGGCACGTCGTCGGCGTCGATGTAGGCGATGTCGGGCGGCGCGGCCCGCAGGCGCGAGCGCAGCCCGGCCGCCGAGTGCGCCGACAGCCGCTCCTCCAGGTCCTCCAGCGTGGACTTGAACGCGCGCACCACGCGCAGCTGCAACACGCACGCGCTTACCGCCTGCCCGCCTCGCTACTGCCCGGACCCGCCGGACCCGCCGTACCCGCCGTACCGACTACCGACTGCGCGAGTGTGGTGTGGATGTTCTTTGTCTAGCCCTAGCCGGTTGTCTGTATTCAGAGTTCGGGACGTCTGTGGAGGGACGACGGGACGTCTACGTCGTGGCTACGACATGCAACTATTCGAGAGACCTCGTTGCTAACTATGCACTACCGAAGTGACGATGACACGATGAGTGAGTCCGGTGCTGGGGTCGGTGGCGCCATGCTCACATAGCTAAGTAATACAGAAACAAAAGAGCTAAGGTGCTGCGATAACTGCTAAAACAAACACTGTGTCTACATGACTGGCTGACTGGAGACAAGAGAGTGACATCACAAAGCGGGACGAGATGGGACGCGGGCGGGGCGACGTGTGGTGGAGCTCGTCGGAGACGGGGTGCTGAGACAGGGCGGACGAGACGGTGCCAGTTCGGGAGACGAGCACACACAGCGCGACCTGCGCCTGAGTGGGCTCATGTCGGGATCAGGGCGAGATCTACAGCCAGAATAGTCATGGGCAGATGCATAACAGACGAGAAAACAGAACTATTCAAACGCTAACGGTTACTCGACGACACTCTACTCGCGGTTGTATCTACATCATGTATTCTAACACACATTTATTTTACACATCCAAATGTATACCTTAAATCCCCATTTAATTTGAGTATCTGGAATATATTAAGTTGGGTAATTTTTGTCTTACATTCTTTTTATCAATCCCATTAATAAAAATCTTTTAAAATTGCTCTAATTATAAAAAAACGTGCCAAACGCTTACTTATGTTCAACTTTAGCCACAACAGTGCCTAGTTCACTCATGTTTGTGTCCGAATTCCGGCACACCTATGCCGGATTCGTTCACTTAGTGCGGATTGACAATTGCACCTTTTATCTACAAGTGCGTTAAATTGATGTAAAAACGTGCCAAATCTGTCCACGTGTGTGCGGTTGGGATCGAGTCGAGTGTCGCCGCGACGGGTGTGGGGCAGGGTGGGGCAGGTGGGGCGGGGTGGGGCGAGGGAGCACTACGCTAGGGGCGGTGCGGTACCGGTAGCGTCCGTCGCACGCAGCGCGCCGGCAGCCGCCGCGGCCGCCACTAGACCTCGGTCTCCAGCACCGGCCGGGGCTGCCAACAACATCTCTCTACGACGCGCGGCTCCACGCCCCATTCGACACCGTCCTACGTGCGCAGCCCTAGCTTTACTATTGCCGCCGGACAGATATGGCACGGGCACTGACGTCATCATCTCCGTCGGCGGGGCTTTGCTCATGCATCACAGGGAGTGCATACTGAATGTGATCATTGATTTGACAGATATATTTAATGAAAAATTTATGTATATTTTTATTTAATCATTTAATTGTATTTGTTCCACTGTAGTTGTCAAACAAAATCACACTTGGTTATATTTGGTTTGAAGTGTTTATGTTTTGGTATATAATATTATTCTAAAACAAGGATATTTTTTTGCAAAAAAAATAATGACATTGTTCTTTTTCATTTTTTTTGTTAATGAAAATACAACAGCAGAACAATATGAATTGCTACTTCTTTAAAATAATTGAACACTTAACAAAAAAGCGATTTATGAGATGATGAGGTCAAAATACTAAACAATTATTATGGATTAATTACATTCAAATTATTTAAAAACATCTACTCCATATCTGTCCCGGCCGCAAACGGGCCAACACGATAAAACAGACCCTTTTATTGAAAACAAAAGAAAAATCAGGAAATAAAACGAAATGGAACAATGTGTATCGTGTAATCTGATGCGTGTAGGGGCCAGGGCCGGCCAGTGTCGCGTGATACGAATATGACCCGCAAGAGTGCCAACGTAGGAGAAAATAAAAAAAGACAAAAACAAAATAAACATGAGAAAATAATAGGGGTACGAATCGAGGCCTTAGCTACCCTGGAGATCGCCGTCTACACTACTCCTACACAACGCAGGGAGTCGCCTGAGATGCTGGGATAGAACGAGGGTGCACTAGTCCTATGCTCGGGTAACACCTAGTTAAGTCTGCCGCCAGGCTTTAGTATCGTTTTAACAAACCAATGCAGTAACGTTTATACTGGATTCTATTTATGTTTATATCAAATTCCATATGCGTTCTATGGTGGTGGCTCGCTAGTCCGCATATACTTGTGACAGGTACTTACACTATTACATCTACCATGCTAATTGTTATCGTGAACTTTTGTTAAACATCTATTTAGGAGCCAAGGAGGAACATATTACGTGACTTTTTTAGTATACTGTGACGGTTTATTATTGTGAAAATATCATAAAATAATAATACAAAGTTTTGCTTTGAACATAAACAAAAATAAATTTGATATTTGCACAATCTTTGCTCGTCGAAAAGAGTTAGAAAGCTAAACAAACTCACTTTGTTGGTTATATTTTTTTTATAAATCAAAGTACTGGTTATTGCCTCTACATACATAGTATACTTACCTGCAACGCTGCATAAGAGCATCGCTATATACATGTACAATAATGGACACTACATCAAGCCTAACAAGACTTACGCAAAATAACACAAAGAAGGCAACTTTCCAACTGCAAGGCAATGCAACACTACGGATGATGGCCCTCGCTGCCCAGTTTGACGCTTGTACCCACGTGACCAAACACACCCCGACATAACACGCCACTACGGGGACAACATTCACAAAAACAAAACAAAACACAAAAAATAAATAAACAGAAAATAAAAAAACAAAAACACTGACAACAACACAACGGCAAAGGAAAGAGATAGGTTCCACCGTAAACGGTTAGACTTTAGTGTTAGTATTGAGCACATTCGGCATGCTCTCGCTACGTGTGTATTTAACTAGTCTTTTTCTCAAGAAAAATCCACTCCACACTCAAATAAATTCATTTTAACAGCAGTAACTGAACACAACTTGGTACAAAAAAATATTAAAATAATACATGAAAGTGGATAAATTATTATGAATGTGAACAAGTCATGTTACTGCTAATTATATTGATATATCGGTAACGCATGTTAGTCGGTACGCCGTGCGGGCCTGTCAATGTCAGGTTCTTTCGAAACGGCTTCATATACAGAGCTGGGTTGCTTTGGATCAGTAGCGAGGATGTTTCGGGTTGGCGTATCACAAGCAAAAAATACTATTCGTAAAAATAAAAAATTAAAAACAGACAAAAATAAAACAAAAATAGTAAAAAATAAATCAAACAGTCAGTATGACTAGAGTTAAATAAAAGATAGAGTAAGACAGAGATAGTCATATTCATACCGCGATGTGGTTTATGTTGAGTAAATATTATATTAATATATCTATCGGGGTAGTCATAGTAACTGTTTGAAGGTAAATACGAGGGATAAGTAACATTGTCACAGCCTAAAAGAGCATGCCAATGGGTAGTGGGGAGGGTCGGTACAGTCAACTCAGGTATTAAATATAGTCAAAAATAAAATTAAATCGGGAAGCGTCAGACTGTATTTGATACTGCGGTTCATGCATGGCGGTTACTTTCAAGTCTATCTAGTGACACTAACGGGGGAGTCCCGGTTTCATGACAGATAAGGATTTAGAGGCAGGAGACAGCAGGGTGTGAATCTGAAGACTGAAATACAGATAGCTAAAATAATCAAGTACAATAAACAAATACATACATGTCATGAAACCAGGCGCTGAAGAAGTAAAATGAAAAGTAGTTGTTTTTGGATAAATAAAAGTTCTAAGTTAGATATTGTTCGGTTGCCAATTTCGAGACTTTTTTTATTATTTTTTTATAAAAAATGTTTTTTTTTATTACCAAAATTAGTGACCGAACAACGAGTTAATATCTACGTTAATCATGGGCCAAAAATAATAATAGCGTATACTACTATTTATTACTTTGTAAAGTGTTTCTCTGTGTAGGTATAAAAATAAATGTCTTGAAAAGAACAGAAGTATAGGAGAATGAAATGAAATATACGAGACGTAAAATAATAAGAAAATAATAAATTGAAATAAACAAAAAACAAGAGAGAAATAATAAAAAACTAAAAATAACGTACAGTTATTTTGGAATTTCGTTTTTTACGGAGAAAATTATTTGTGTATTATTATTATTTTATTATAAAATATATATATTATTTAAATTTGGTTCGACTCGTACTGTGAGAGACCGGCTTACTGTACGAACAACTCAAAAGATGTGTAATATAATATGAATCAGCGTAATCTCTATAGATCTATGACGGTTATTATATCTATATATGGATGCATAATATTGAAAAATGGTGGTTATATTCGTTTGTATGCAAAAATAGTAAAAGTATATATAATAAGGACAATAATATCGTTGACTTAGCGTTAGGATGCCCAAGGTATCCGGAGTGTTGACCTGTTGACCTTTGCTGTATATATATTTGTATGTATTGAAAGCTGTAAACTCAAAACTTATCCCTCTTTCGAAAGCTCGAACATGTAATCTGCGAGTCCTAATACTTTTTTATTATTTGTTTTTTTTTTATTATTATTTAGATATTTTATTTTAATTACTGTGACATGTTTACTTTTTTTCGAAAAAAAATCTTATTACGGTAAAGATGCACAGCAACTTTTTTAAAACTAAACATGGTATACCATCATGTTTTTTTTAAGATTTATCAGTCTTTAAAACACAGCCAATATTTCATGATGTAACCCATGAGGTATTACTGACAGCTTCTTCTAATGTATACGACTCTTTTTGATTTATTATATTAAAAATAAAATTAATTCCAATTATTACTTATTTATTAAGAATGCCGCCAGTAAATTAACTGTAAATAATAGTCAGACACTTCACACAAAAAGATTTGATTCTTAAAGTTTTCGACTATTGTTCGCAGTTCTAAAATTTATTCAAACCCGAATAATGTATTCAGGCATGAATAAACTTTATTCAACCATTGAATTCCCCCCAAAATGATGGTGTACATCAACCCCAACATTTATCCCAAGTTGTATAGTGTACCTAATTTCCCAATAATTTCATAGAAAGCACTTTGAATAGTTTTAATATGAAATTATTAAAGCCCCAGACGAAATTCAGTAACATTTAAGCTGCTGAATTCAGCCACATAGCAATGTTAGACGGATGAGATATACTTCAGGAAATTAAAGATTTTTACATTAATTTATTTGTTTATAAAGTGCAATGGTTTATTTAATCATTACATTATTTCTGATTAAAAAAAGAACATTCTACAAAGGAGGTTCTCAATTCTGATGTTTTTCGTAACCATTTTCTGATTTTTTTTTCTAATGAAAATTCTTTAAACACAAATCCAATTATATTTAATTACTGAGATCTATTAAAACAATCAGATCAATTCACCATTTAGTCCAGATCTTAATGTCGAGTAAACTACTCAAATGAAAGATGGCGAGTCAAGTACATGTCATCCGTGTGGTGTGTGTGTGTGTGCGTGCGCCTGCGCAGGCGTGGTGCGTACCTGCGTCTGCAGGCGCGTGAGGCCGCGGATCCAGAGGATCTGGCCGGCGCGCGGCTTCTTATCCAGGTCCGCGTCGTAGTCGGGGCCCGGCTGGATCGACTCGGGGTCTGGCTGGCCTCGGCCCCATCTGGACAGGCCACAGTTGAGGATCCCGAAGATAAACAACGCTTAAGTGTGGCAGTTCTAGTGTAACTATTTTTTTTAGCAGATTATCAGTGATGGAAAATGGTGAAAGAAAACTATTTTGTAACATTGACTTTGAACATTAACAAACTGGATTTGGATGAACCTGTAATCTGAAGTGTGTCCATTTCTCACCTAATCCTTACTAAACATCTTAATCCAGGATTAAGTTACTAACTTAAGTTCGTATTAACGCTAAACAGCATTAATGAGCAAGATATTTGCTAATCTGTTGCTAAACAGCAGATTAAAAATTAATCGGAGTTTATATATTAGACGGTAATAGTCTAACACTCCTACCAGTCATTTGATGATGTCCCATCTGTAAAAAGAGCAGCGCGATACACTTACGACAGTCTCTTGGGTATCTTGCGCGTGGGCACGGTGGTGACGAGCTGCCCCCACACGAGGGTGCCGGCCCCCAGGAACAGGCACCACAGCCACTGGTCTATCGACAGCCCCGCCGTGCTGAACGCCATGCCGCCGAACTGGATGATCACCACCTGCAGTTGCCGAGTTGGACGAATTGAATACTTACCAATATTATAATTGCGAAAGTCAGTTGGTTACGGTAAACTGGATCTACCGATTTGGATAAAGTTTGGTATGGAGATAAAGGGGATCCTGGAGGCGGTAAAATTAGACTAAATTTTTTATCCAAATGCGGTAACTCCCTCGTAGATGGAGCCGCGGGAAACAGCTAAAAAATTTAGGGAAGCCTTCAAAAAGTTAACATATGCCGCGCGGTGTCTTCCGCTCCTGGATTTTTCGCTTTGTTGATTAATACAATTTTTTTGCTGTGCTCCTTGAAGTGTATGGAGCTAGCAAATGCAAAAAAAAACAAAAACAAATTGGAAATGCAATCAAACAAACAAACGCTTCACTTGGGGGCTTCGATGCTCTGAGTTTTACAAGAGTAAGAAGACTCAATTCTTCTGCGTCTGCCTATTTTTGATAATTATTTCAAGCTGAAATTGCATAAAATTACCTGGCACTTACCAGTAATATTGAAGGGTTTGTGTCTGGGTTTCAGGCACATGTCATTAAGATTATCCTTCCTACGGTCTTTCCGTGACCTTCCTTTTACCAAGAAGACCAATTCTTTACATAGCCCCAATAAACACATGGTCTTCACTAATGAGTATCGTGTCACACAGTTATTTAAAAAATAGATTTTTGAGGTTCAGAAAGACAGTTCTTCGATGTAAAATACTAGTATTTAGCTGCATCTGTATAGTCTAGGAACTGACATAAACATAATAGGAAAAAAAGGCAGAGGATGACCTACCGGTCACAATGGAATCCAACATACCTGGGAAGCCGCCGTCCCGATCCATATAGAATAGAAGATGGGATTGGTAAACAATCCTTGGAACACATTTCTCTGTCCGTGAATCTTGCGCGCATTGATCTCGTTGAATAGCGTCATCATGACGAAGGTGTTGAAGATGATGGTGAAGTGCTGCGTCGGCTCCGAGCCCAGGGCCTGGCCGCGCCCGGACGGGATGTTCAGCAACCTGTCGCCTGTACACACCAAGTTATGTTAATTATACATTTTAACAGATTAAAAAACCGCCATTGAGATGTTGACGATAAAGTTCAAATTAAAATGGAGTTTGAGAGAAAGAGATATAACAGTTTAATAGCCAAAATAGGCTTATTAGGCGAATGACTTGATTATGAATAAGAATTTAACAATTATAATTGGTGTTTTTTTTTTGTTTTGGTATAAAATATTTATTCTAAGACATTGTGTAAATATGACTTTTCTTATTGTAACCTATAAAAGGAATGGACCATTCGTTAAAAAAAGCAGATAAATTAGGTGTTGTAATTTTTACGTTGCATATAATAAGAAGGATATCATGTAATTATTAAAAACCTATTCTAAACATTTTTTTTTTCTGTTAAAGTCTTTCATTAAACATGACGAATAACGTACCGACAAACAGCAGCGAGAATATAATGAAGAGCTGGTAGATGGCCTGTCCGAGGATGTTCTTCATCATGGTGCGGCTGATGAGCGGCTTGGTCCGGCCGTACGGCTTGCGCTGCAGCAGGTCAGGGGTCGGCATCTCCGTGGCCAGCGCCAGCGACGCTAGCGTGTCCATGATCAGGTTCACCCATAACATTTGTACTGCCTATAAGGGAACACCTCAATTAGAACATTTAGAGGTACTTTTGGATTGTCAAAAATGTTTAGTCAGTCAAAAAAACAAGTGTCGATCAATCAAAGCTTAAGCTACGCTTGTCGCGGTCGGTCCATTGATGGGTGACCATCTATGTCATACCAAGACTCCTCCGTGCCTCGGAAAGCACGTTAAACTGTTAGTCCCGGTTGTCATTTGTAGATCTTTGACAGTCGGTACGGGTAATCAGAAGCCAGAAAGTCTGACAACCAGTCTTTCCAAGGGGTTCGTGTCGTCGTTTTACCCGTTAACTGGGTTATGGAGATGATAAAGGCAATCGCTCCATGTAAAAAATCGTGGACAAACATACAGCTCGAATACAGAACTACTCATCTGCATCCGGTAAGACTGGAAGTCGACTCCAATATAGTTGGGAAAAGGCTAGGCAGATTGATGGAGTTATTGATACTTCTTGTACACTCTTACTGGCCGTTGGCTTATGAGTAATCTGTCACATGATGACATCAACTGTAGTTTGAAATGAGTTGTCGTTCTAAATAAATGTGTGTGACGATCAGCTGTTTCAGTGATATATTTACCACCTGCAATTAGGCACTTTCCTTTTTTTTTTTAAACGTTTCCCCATACTAGGAATTACTCCTGTGTCGTGGGTGCGTTTACAAACATACATTACACATGCACAAACACCCAGAGCCGGTCAATTTTAGTTGTTCCGTGCGGGAATCGAACCCGCGACACGCCGCGCAGCAGCCAATTGCTCAGCCATTACGCCAAACGTGCCGTCGAAATCGTGCATTTCCAATACAGATAAATGTTAAATGACCTTAAGCGGGCTGTCCTGTATGGCGCAGGCGCCGATGAAGGCGACGATGACGGCGACGACGTTGACGGTGAGCTGGAACTGCAGGAACTTGGCGATGGAGTCGTACACGTTCCGGCCCCACATCACCGCCTTCACGATGGATGAGAAGTTGTCGTCCGTCAGGATAATATCCGACGCTTCTTTGGCCACGTCCGTGCCCGCGATACCCTGGATAATACAATAATTTGTTAGATTCATTGTTAGACAAATTTATACCGTTAACATTTTCAGAAATATCCAGAAATTTTTGTAACCAAACTATTATAACTCAAAATTCAAAAATTATTTATTCAAACTAGGCTGAAAATCAGTACTTTTCGAACGTCAAATTTACTAAAGACAGCCCCCAAAACGCATGATCTCATCTTCTCTATCTTGAACCCATGTATCTTTGTTTACTACAAATAACACATTACAAGACACATCCATTGACAAGTCTACTTGTAAATAGTCTGTTTCATCCTGCAATGCTCTAAACACTTGCACATTAAGATGCTTCGGTTTTGAGACTGACAAAACAACTCGTGTGTGTTAACATAAATTATCTGATATATATACCAATCACAGTTTAAAAGACCAAACCTCCACATCAATTCTCATCTTTATTCTTTCAAGTTAAAGTTCTACTTACCATAGCAAATCCAACATCAGCCTTCTTCAAAGCAGGTCCGTCGTTGGTACCGTCTCCAGTGACAGCGACCACCTCGCGGGTGTCGAATGCTTTCGACTCGATCATTCCTTTGACGAGCGTGTACTTGTCCGTGGGAGACGAGCGGGCCAGCACGCGGAGCTTCGGCCATACTTTGTCTAGTAGATGCTGTTGAACCTGTTCAGAAAAGTAATGGTTATATATAAAACCCCTATTTTATATATTCCCAAACTTTTTCAGTTCCCGACACGCACACAAGTATAGTATTTTAACTCGGCGCCCTAGCCAGTTGAATACGGCTAATTTTAAACTAAAACATTGTAAACAGGAGTGTTCCTGTTTGTTTTCTATGTCACACAGTATGGGAAACCCTGGATTAAAAAATATTTTTGCCAAATATTGTTGCCTTGGGTGACGCATTTTCTTTCGGATAGGTATCATCAAATGACCTCTCTCGCCGTGGGTGGGGCGGGAAGGAGTCTTACTGACTAAAAACGCATTGTATGCTTTTATAGGTCGCTTTTAAAATTATGTAGGTGCGTATGTAGACTAATAAAAAAATTGCAGTATTATAAAGAACAAAACAAAACAATATCCCAAGGACATTCAATAGTTTATATCCAAAAGCATAAGCAACGACAAAAGTATCTAAAAGATTATTTTTTCCTAGTTATTTTCTTCATTGTATGGTGATTTTATTACGTTAATAATAATGTCTTTGGCCTAAGGATCAGGAGAAAATTCCTCTTTTATCGGATGTTTGATGCCCACTTTTCCTGCCTAAATTAATTCGACCAGCAACAGTGGGCCTCTCTCGAAAGTCCTTACCTCTCCGTTAGTATCCCTGATCCTCTTGTTGAACTCCTTGCCCTCGAGTATGAGGAAGTCGTCGGTCGGTTTGAGGATGCCACACTTGATGGCTATTGAGCGGGCAGTGTTCACGTTGTCACCTGTCACCATGCGGACTGTGATACCTGCTTTCTGGCATTTCCTGATGGCTTCGGGTACCTAGAGGTAGATAGGAACTTATCAGGAGTGACGCTTGGTTAATGACGTCATAAGATTACGATTCTTTTGAGAGACTCTGAAGGGCCTGCGTCTTAAAGACTGAATAAGAGTGAAACATAAAAGTCTGAGTTAGTAGACTTTCTAGAAGTCCCTGGGAGCTACTGCCTACTAAATTAGATAGGCCAAAATAGTTTAGTGGTTAGATATGCGTATAACTTCGCATTTTTTATGATGATCAGGAACATTTATAGGCAAAGAGTGTGTAAATTTTTAACTATAAAACGATTAAAGTGAATTGCTTGTTACGTACTTCTGGTCTCACAGGATCCTCAATGCCAACAACGCACAGGCAGGTCAGGTTATTCACGATGTTGTCCTCGTCGTCCCAGTTGGGCTCCTGGTCTATATGCACCTAAACAGACATAATAGGAATATTAATAATAATCTCTTTAAACCGATTTCAGTTACGGCGGCCAATCTCAATGAAGACTAGCCAGGTACGCAGAAAATGATATTGTGCACGCACGTTTCACACGTTACGTTTTGTCACTCTCATAGTCTGGACGGCAATTCGATACGACCAGGGAGAGATATAGCACAGGACCGACAGCTTTACATGCTCTCTGAAGCATGGAGGGGCCTCGCAATGATCCAAAAACGGTCACCAATCCATGGACTGTCCGCGGCTAGTGCACTTTAACCTTGCTAATCTATCGACACGCGCGGCTGCTGTTAGCTACGAGCCCCTCATATTCATAACTGTTGTAATAATAATTGTAAATTCTTTTTAAATTTAATGATTTGAAATTACTCAAAAAGTAAAATTAATACAACAATTCAAAAATGAATATATCAAAATAAATGCTGAAAATCATGACTTTTTATTCGTCAATTTTACAAAAGACGGCTCCCAATAGGCCCGCCCTTCACCACTTCTATGTGTTATTGCTGGTTATACACAAAGATAATATAGTTTACGTTGTTCTATATACCAAAACAGTACTCAGTTTATTGCTTGGCACTCGATTTGAATGCAAGAGTGACAAGACAGATGCATCACTTAGATCCTACCGCCAAGTGTGCTAGATTTTATTCAATGTTACATCACGCGCGTTCGGATTATCCTAGCGTGGCGTAGGAGAGAATAATATATTTTCTCTTTAATATTACTTTTAGTAGGTTTTTTTACTGTCCCATAGCTGGGCAAAGTTGTCCCAATCCTTTTCCAGTCTTCCCTTGGATTTCTGTCTAATTTTATGTAATTATAATTGTAGAATTGTATATTCTAAGAATTCCTGCTTTATCGGCGTATCTAAATGTGTTTAGATAATGTTGACATTGAAATTATATTTTTTTTGCTGGAAAACAATCAGAATTCCTCTCTAATGATAGGAATTCTAGTAAGAAATAAAGTTCTTTATAGATGTATGGTTAAGTACCGTTACACAACACTAAGTAGTCCAAAAATTTTAGTGGAACTAACCTGGTTAATTTCAGCCTTTCCAGGCACGAAGTCCCTGTAGGCAACGGAGATGGTCCTGAGCCCGTCACAGGCCATGGGTTCGATGACTTGCCTGACCAACCGCTCTTGCATGTCGCGCGTGAACTTCTCCAAGCGACCTTCGTGACCGTAGATAAACGCGCATCTGATGGAGAATTATTTCGTTTAGTGTATGTGTAAAGGAAGCCTGATTTGACTGAGTGTAAGAAGTTTAATTCACAAACGTTTTGTAAAATTTGTTAAACAGATCTGCAGACAGCTGAAATTACCAATAATACATAGGGACATCATAGTTTCAACAACAAAATAGACTGGCTATAACATTTTAGGTGAAACACAGATTTGAGTCTATTAGTTTAAATGGGTATGGTGTATTTAATTAAACTGTACTTGATATATTAATCAAACATTTTAAGAATAAAAAAATATGGAACTTTCTTTTGTTTGGGGTACAAAACGCACAATCTATACAGATAATACGATTTCTTCTTTTCTATAACAAATCATAAATAAATCCCTAAAGTAGGATATAACACAAAACAACTAACTTCTTGAGTACAATCTCGGAGGCTCCCTTGGTGTAGAGTCGGTAGCCGCCCTTGTAGGGGATGACGGTGGACATGCTCTTGCGCACGGAGTTGAAGGTGTAGACGCGCGTGAAGGACTCCTCGGGGTGCCGCTCCCGCACCGCCTCGTAGCTCTGGCCCAGGTTCACCACGAAGCCCAGCAGCGCGCACTCCGTCTTGTTGCCCACCTGCATGGGCGGGCCCGTCGGGTCCAGGCTTGGCTGAAATTGCAATCACGTTTAAACAACCTTTTCTTTAAATTTGATGGGTTTTTTTTTTCTAGAAAGGAGGTTACTAGTGAAACGACGAAGACATAATGGGACGACCCCAAATAAATTGGGATAAGCAAGTCTATACTAATATTATAACGAGGTAAAGTTTGTGAGTTTGTAGGGGGTAATCTCTGGATCTACAGAACCGATTTAGAAAAAAAATTGGTACAGAAATAGATGGGTTTCTGGAGACGACTACAGCCTACTTTTTATCCGGGTGCGGTTAGTAGTTTCCCCAGGAAACGCGTGAAACCACGGGAAAAAGCTGGTACTAAATAATGGATGAGAAAAACTCACCATAATCCTTGAAGTAAAGGCAGCATTGACCGATATCCCCTCGACCATGGTCTCGGCGACCTCCTGCGGGATGTCGCGGAAGTTGGGCGTGACCTTGCAGAGCTTCTCGCAGATGTAGGACTGCACCACGGTCATGCGGTTGGTGGTGAGCGTGCCCGTCTTGTCGGAGCAGATGGCGGTGGCGTTGCCCATCGTCTCGCACGCGTCCAGGTGCCGGACCAAGTTGTTGTCTTTCATCATTTTCTGTGGGGGAAAATTACTTTGAGTCCTCTGTTCTATTATATTCAAATATCAATATCGTAAATCATATACTTGATGAAAATTTTCAGTTCAGTTCAAAAACCAAAATGATTGAACACTTTTGTGTGGACCCGGTCAGTTGCTTAGAAAGCTCGTAGCTCGTAACAACGTACTTTTCTTTGGGTTGGTATAACTTATACATTTGACACATCGTCATCAAGACTTCACAAACAAAGAAATACATAATCTTAAGGCACCTGCATCTCGTGTACAAGTGTGCGGGTTCGAAACCTGGCAAGTGCAAATGTGATTCTTTTAAAGTCATTATTTACTATTTTCCACTGACTAACAGTGAAGGAGAACATCGTGAAGTCTGGACTAAAAAGTCTGAAATCGCCAATCCGCCTTGAAGAAGCGTAGTGATCAATGATCATGCCTTCTCTGTATGGCCTTTGCCCAGCAGTGGGATAGATAGATAGGCTTTTGATTTACCTTGACAGAGTAAGCAAGCGAGAGCGTAACGGCCAGCGGCAACCCCTCCGGCACGGCGACGACGAGCACGGTGACACCGATGATGAGGTGCTTCACCAGGTTGTTGATGTAGGTCGCCTTCCACGGCTTCTGCTCGATCACGAACGTGTGCACGCAGAAGTTGATCACCAGGATGATGACGGTCAGCACCGCGATCGTCGAGCCGGCGTAACCGATCTGTGGGGGGAGGGGGGGGGGGGTTAGATATGCAATTTGTATTGTCTTTTTTGAGAATTTTGTCATGTTCGCTTTGAAGTACACATCAGATTGCTGTATTATTTAAAAGGACACTGTAATATTTGATGTAAAATCAAACTGGCTAAAATTTGTAGTTCCGGCTTCAAAGACATTTAACTGAAGTCGTAGACTTGATAATTTTAGCCCCTTTGGGTACATGAAAAATGTCTTTAACATCAGTCATACTATCAGAATCAGTTATAATATAGTTATAAATTGTAACCACTCTTTTTAGCTTTGCCAAACTGAGATGAACCGCTCAGATTTATTTTAAAACTTTTCCCAAGAAACACGATCTATACAGCCTAAACCGCTGATCGTAGAGACCTGAAACTGACCTGAAGGGTGTGTTCTTTGGATGAAGTAGGCATCCGATAAGAAAGGATTTTCCGAAATTCTATCCCAAAGGGGGTAAAAAAACGGAGGACAAAGTTTGTACGAGACTCTGTCATTTTTAACACGCTTTTATTAGCTCGGGTTGTATGTATGTATGTATGTAACGGAATCTTTGAACCTAATTTTCACTGGTTTCTAGACGTCTGATCAACTTGGAACTTTGCACACGTGTTAAGGGCCGATGACAATGCAATAATCCGATAAAAAAAACTAAAAAAATACACTTTTATTGCTGACCGAACTAAAAAATGGAAAATAAATAATAGTTTAAAAAAACACGCTTTTATTGCTGACCGAACTAAAAAGTAGAAAATAATTTAATTCAGAGTAAAAAGCGTGGGGTGCTTGATGAAATATTGATGAAAATATAGGAAAATGCACCCCACGCTTTTTACTCTGAATTAAATTATTTTCTACTTTTTAGTTCGGTCAGCAATAAAAGCGTGTTTTTTTAGTTATTTTAAACTATTATTTTTAATTTAAATTCGAATAGCCCACGCGGGCGAATACGCTGGCGGAAAGCTAGTTTGAATTAAGGAGGTATGTCATTTAAAATACATACTTGTATAGCCAACTTGGTAAGCTTCGCCTGCAGCACCGACTTCTCCTTCTTGTGCGAGGTCTCGGCGGGCGGCTTGTCGCTGGGCGGCGCGGGCACGTGGTTGTCGTCGGGCCGCGCGTGGTTGGCGGCGTGGCTGTTGCCCGAGCCCGGCAGCGCGTCCTCGTCCCCTGCACACAGCGCGCTCAGTGCCAACGTGGCTTCCCAAATACAGAGGAGACGATAGCCCGGAACTTAATTATGATGCTACAGAAATACTGGATCCTTACATAGGCACTTGCTTTCTTTCGAGTAGGGAAGATAGTTTGATACTGATAGGATTTTTTTTCAACCAAGAAAAGAAGATTGGTTGATTCTGAACATCGTTCCGTGGAAGTCATTTCAAAGGGCTGATTTAATAAAACATATTTTGATTGATTTTATAGGGCCACATACTTATAAGTAGATGTATAAATGAATCCCCACTTCCCTTGGTCATGCAGTAACTTAAAAATTAGTAAACCGATTTGGATTTAATTTAGTAAGGAGATAGAGGGGACCCTTGATACTTATAGGCTTAAGTAGTGCCCTTGGAAAGAGGGCGAAACCGCGGTAAATATATAAAAATATATAAATAGAGAGTTCATAATTTTGTATGCATGTATTGCGCGTCGAATTTAGATTTTTCAGTATTTATGTAGCACATAATATTATTTTTAGTATGACTCTGACGATATTGAGAATGTGAATGATAACCATTTCATATTATTATTAATAGAAAATACTATTAATAACAATATAGAATGCATTAATCGGATTAAATCTCACAATATTTAAATCGCCAGTCAATACTTCAGTAGTTGGGCTATTGTCGCTTCTAATATTTTTTTTAAATTTTGAAATAATTAAGCTCAGAATAGAATAGAACCTTACTATGCCAATTGTAAATAGTTTTTACTGGAAATCAGCCTAAAATTAAACGTTATAAAAGTGTTAAATAAATTTAATTTAATTAAAGGCTGTCAAATAGATATTAAATTCAGAAAAAAAAACTATTCTGTGAATGAAGGAAATTAATTGTTAAAAATATTTTTTTTTTCTTCAACTTGTAGTGTCAATGTGCAATATAGGGTGTTTTATTTTTGAAATTAATTCTATCTACAACTGATTACCTACCTTCGTTATTAAAGTTACATCTCTTCAGTAAATATTAGAGAAGGTCAAGATGCTGAAATATACACTAGGTTAATAGAAACACTACAGTAAGTGTTACTACTGGAGAATGCACTAGGATGCTGTTAAGTGAAAATGAACAATGGTATTTATATTATTTAATATTTTTAATGATTATTTTTTAAAAACCTACATTTTACCGTCTGGAAAATTAGTAAAATTACTTTTTAATCTACAGTACTATTACTGTATTAACTAAGAACATACTACTTATTATATTATCAATATTAAGTTTGTGCCTTAAAAGTAGTATGTCATTAATAGTACACTTAAGGACAGAATAATCTACCCAGTCCCACAGGTAAGCTCGAAGCCACAAAACTAAGCACCAACACCACCCTTAAATATAATAAATAAGGCGCATATTTTCTGGCCCTGAGTGTACGGAGGGTAGTTCGTAAAGCGGGGCATAGCAAAGGATGTTACTTACCGGTCAGGCTCTTGCGTTGCGTAGACTTGCGTTGCTGCTTTTTAGCTTCTACTCGAGTCAATTTTTCCAATATCCATTGATATTTTTATCCAGACAAGCATACACATTTATGACAACGATTGGATAATATTTTGATTATACATCATGCAGTCAACACGACAGTTACACGATGCATTCAATGTGTATGTTTTTTTATTTAGTTTTTGTTTTGTTTAATTATAGTTTTGTTGATCGGCGACATGGAGGTGCGTGCAGCAGGCCGGGGTCGGGGGTGGAGAAAAAAAAGTTGGATGTCATTGTACGGATCACACTATATGTTTGGTTGTGGCACTAAATCTAAAGGGTTTCATGTCAAGAGTGTTTTAGCAGTTGAGATATGAATTAAGAAGAAAATTAAGTTAGGTACTTTTTATGGAAATGAAGTGTAAATTAAGATTTTTTTTATTTGTCTCGAGATTACAGTTAATCTTTTCATAAATTGATTGAAATGAAAAAGTTCAAATACTATTGCTACTATATTGCAAATCTCAATTGCTCAAACATAGCGGACTAAAATTGCATTTACAAATGTATGCTTTTAGGATCATTTTTATTTATTTTTATGATTCTTGAAAAGAGATTATTTCCTTATTGAGACGGAAAAATAAATTTATATAAAAATTAATAACATCGATAGTACACATAATATATGGAAAAAATATTCACTTTAAAATATGTCATGCTATTACAAAACAATTCAGGCTATTAGTTAAACATATAACATAGACAGACAACGTCCAACAAGACTTTATGGATAAGAGACATTGAACTCAAGACAAAAAGAGAATGACAATCTGTATAGTTCAGTCGTCAATAAATAAAATAATCTCACTTATTTACGAAACTGGCAAAACAAGAAAATAAAAACAAGCGACATATTTTTATTTCAAAACAATTTTAACGATGAAATTTATATAATCCTGAATGTTACACTTTTCTCAGCCAAAAGTGTAACTATACTTTTTACCAATTTCGTTGTTTTCCCCTCCCATTGGGGAGCGGGGAGTGCGGTGGCTCAATGACAAGGGGGGAGGGTCATACGTCACTGGTTACACTAATGTATGCACCAAGCATCGGGGCGTACAATGCTCATTTAGCCAAGCAAAAATATACTCTATCGACTTAAATTAGAGTTTATATTTCATCAAGCACTTCAAAGCGTATAAAATCATCATCTAAATGAGCAAAGTTACATCGCTAACTATGTTGCGGGGTTTTCGCTAAAGTACAACCTTTCTGATGACGTTTTAATTAAAAAAATGATTTGATAATTTTAATTACAAAACATTTCAAACTCGCCATACAGTTTAACACTCAACCAAAACAAATTACACAAACAATACCCAGACATCACACGACCGTCACCTCATCATCAAAAAGGTACGTCACTAGGGGGGCATCACTATGCTACGTTAGGCAAACATAACACTATGGTACTGACCTTTCTTCATCTGCTTGATTTCCTTCTCTTGTTTGTCTACGGCGGCGCCCAGGAGTGTGAAGATAATACCAGCTTGGGAGTTTACGCCGACCGCTGTTACCAGCATTTTGCCGGAGCCTGAAATTTTTGGGTTTGCAATGAAAAAATTGTCTTGTTGCTGTTTAGGTAACTTATTTGTTCAGTGGATGAGTAAACTATAGTTATATCAATTAATTAATTAAATAAGACGTATAATGCGTATTTTAGGTGACGTTATCAAGTTCTTCATGGAGTTTCGGTACAATACGAGTTGTAAAAGTAAGTAAGTAGGATGCTTTCAAAACAGGAGTGTTGAATGGATAAGCTTATGTAGAATGGACCCGCACCCAATTGTATACAGGATTTTTAGACTTTATATCTGTATTTGATGGGTGTATATAGTTTATATTTACCTTCCATAACGTGTGTACCGGATAGCACCATGGGATCAAACGCTTCACCCTTTTTGACATGGTCCGATTCGCCAGTCAGCGACGATTCATCCACCTGAAACATGCATGTACTTATGTAGATTTCTGACAATATTACTGAAAAAATAATATATATTTTGATCGCGTTCACGGTAAAACGTCTGAAAAGATTTAGATGAAAATTGGTATGGAGATAGATGGGTCCTGGAGATGATTATATGCTACTTTTTCCGGGTGCGTTAAGTAGTTTTATTTCTTGGTGTTGATAGTAATAGAAGTTTTTCAGGCTTCTGACTAGCCGTAATGACTGTCAAAGATTAACAAATCCCCGTCATTTGTCATTAGTAGCGTCATTTGTCGTTATCAAAAGCTTTAAGTGTTTTCTGAGGCGTGAGAGAGTCTCGGTATAGGATGGACGCTAACATTATTTACCTAACCCATCCTGATTCAAATCTATCGACCTTACTTTTCCTTCATGCTTTCTCCTAAAATGTTCTACACATAAACCTACTTACCTACTAACATTATAACTAAGGAATGTCTTAAGTCAACCATCTGATATGACATAATGCCAGCTAAATCAGCACTCGACAAGTAACACATTGTAATAAAATAAATGATAAAAATATCGCAACAAAATCATCGTTATCTGAGTGCGTATCTTAAAAACGTGCTTATCGGCTCAATCTAGGGCTGCTAATGACGCAAATCGAATAATTATGAGTATCCTGGTATGTAGGATTGAAAATATAGACGCGGTTCCTTTTCTGCAAATAAAGTTCTGACCGATTCGTAGTTGCCTAGTGGTTAAGGAACCTGCGTGCCACCTCGTGCGTGAGCGTGCCGGGTTAGAAACCTGGCAAGTACTAATGTCACTTTCCTAAAATTTAAATTTTAAGTGTATCCTGGATTCGACTAGCTGGTGGTAAAGGAAAACATTGTAAGGAACCCAGGACCAAAAAGTCTGAAATCGCCAATCCACCTTGAGCAAGCGTGGTGATCAATGCTCATGTCTTCTCTGTATGAGAGAAGGTTTTTACCCAATAGTGTGACAGTAAATAGACTGATGTCGATGTCATACAATTCGTTTAAAATAACTGTCTGTAATTAGCTTTCCGAACTTGCCTAGAGTTACCATAAAAAAACTTGAACATACTTTACAGAATCGATTTAAAAAAAAACTTGACTACACTATTACTACCACTAAAGGTACACGTCATGTACACCTTATCTATTCCCTGATTAGAAACAACCAAACTTTCTTTTGAAGGTATTATGAAAGTTACTAAAAGTTATATCAGAAGTACTGAATTTAAGTTGCTAACAGACTGACATCTCCAAATTATATTGATAGCTAATCCCAAAAATGTACGTGAGGAGATTAGAAGCCGTAAATACCCATTAAAGAGATTGATTCTAGTGCAGAAAATATCTTTGAAGTCATAATACGGCATCCACACGGGGTTTTTTTAATCTCATGATTTTTTATCAACGCTAGACTCCAGACCCAAATTTTTTTATATGCTCACATTTCAATATAACAACGTAACAACGGATAACCCAATAACGTATTATCAGTGTTTGATCGCTAAGGCATTCGGTTATCAATTGACGCACGTTGTATCAATACTTGTACAAATCTGATAGGGCAAACAAATACCTGACTATTAGCACTGATATTGACATGTTACCGCGGTTGCGAAACAGGTGTTTGCAAACATTTTAGCGGCTGACAGCCGTGGATCGATGATCGATAAATCAGCTAGGTTAAGCTGCATTCATCATCATCATCAGCCTATATATTGTCCCACTGCTGGACACAGGCCTCTTTGCATACAGAGAAGGCATGAGCATTGATCACCACGCTTGCTCAAGGCGGATTGGCGATTTTAGATTTTTTAAGTCCAGGTTTCCTCACGATGTTTTTCCTTCACAGTTATTTTATTTATTTATTTTATTTTATTTAACAATTTATGTACACACAAAAAATATAAGATACAAACAGATAGGAAAGTGAAGTACAAAGGCACTGCTTATTTCTTAAGAAATCTCTTCCAGCAGACCCGCGATAGGAGAGTTAGAAAAAAAGATATGTAGACATAGTGTGAAAATCAAGAAAAGTTTAAAAAATAAAATATTTACAGAACAAGTATATATTTAAATAATATATATAAATGTATATATATATAAATAACATACAATTACAAGTTAGTTAGTGACGTCTAAGATAAACTTAGAAAGTACATTATGACTTCAGAAATGTTACATTGGTTCTTGTCAGGTTTCGAACCCGCACACTCTTACACGAGAGGCAGGTGCCTTAACCACAAGGCCACCACGACTTCTTCGACTTAAGCTGCATTAACCGAGGGAATAGAGATATCATGACATCTCGTCTCAAAATACGGTGATATAGCTAATTGTTGGAAAGGTTGTCATATAAATGACCACCAAATCAAGGTCAAGAATTCGGAGGTCAAGGATCTGTTTGTCATCCTATTTTCTAGCTAGCATTGTCAATATTTGCTAGTCAGGGATCATGCGTGATCGGCTTTTTTTTTCTACATGACCCCTTGCAAGGTGCTTCTAACACCATTAGACCTGCTTAACCGGACAATGAGACGAGGTCCTAATTCAATTAATTAAATTAAGGCCTCCAGCCAAGGCTTACAACTAAATTTAATACTAAGCGACTGCGCTCTAAGGGCTCCCTCTATTGGGGAACGAACCTCGGCTTAGGGCGTTACTAGGGAGGACAACTAGGGACTAGCTGGATCATATCAAGTATTTTTATTAGGAGACTTTTTATCCTACTGGAACAGCGCGCGGGCTGGCTCGTCGAGCAAGGGTCGGCGGTACCTTTTCAGATTATACTTTTAAACAGAACTTTACCTATAGCAAGTTGGAGTTCAATAAAAAGCTTCTCACCTTCAAGTCATTGCTCTGCAGCAGTATACCGTCAGCGGGCAGCAGGTCACCGTACTTGATCTGACATATGTCGCCGCAGACTATCTCGCTGATCGGCACCTGCTTCACCTCGCTGCCCCGGATCACGGCGAACTTGTGCTCGCCTTCTATCCGGGACTGGAGCCCTCTGGAATGTGGTGACGGAGACATGTTAGAACATGTTTAGATTGCCAGGGGAACCTCCGTGCTAAGCCTGAAGGAGAACTAGCAAGGAGAGTGCGTTTTCGCGAGAAGTTGTCTTCGGAATCAGAGACACAAAGAGGAAGAAATTACCATTCTGCTGAGGAATTATATGGGGTAATTTGGATCCTGGATGAAATCTGGATTTGAGATTGAAATTAGTGAATAAACTCGCTTCATGGGACTTAAATATCACTAGAAAAATGAGAATGTTGAAGCTTCTTTTATTAAGAAACATGGAGTAAGCTTTATTACCATAAACTGAATAAGCCATTATAGTTCCGTTGTAAGTAGGGGGGAGGCTAATCTAATCATGGACAACTCTATCGTGACGGTAAAACACTTGATGACAAGTCTGAAGAGGCATCGTTAGCGCTTTATTGGTATAATAGTATAATTTAAGAGTTTTGTACACACCTGAATTGCCTTTCTTTCGTATAATCGTTGAACGCAGTAACTATAACGACGACTATGACTGATATTAAGATCGCCAGACCTTCGATCCATTGATAGTGACCTTCCTCTTCGTCAAGATGAGCTGAAAAATATTTTTAAATCTGTTAATAATCTTTATTAACATAATTTGATAGATTTACTTCTGTTACTTGTTATATTGAGGAAAGAGATACAATTGTTTGGTTATACATAATAGTTATACAGATAAATACATAAAATATAATTAAATTTTCAAAAGATAATAACACCAATTTAATTATTTTTGAATATTAATTTATTTAGTTTAGATATTGCGAATTCGTTATGCAATTCAGAATCTAATTTATTTTCTTTTAGTAATTACCCCAACTAATGCGATAGTCGGACACAGATAAAAAAATATATTTATTTTTTATATTTCAATCAAGTGATTTCAAAAGTCTTTATAATTCTACTCCGCTCTTTTATTAAATAAGAGATTAATGTATCAATCAAGAGAAAGTGCCAAGTTGTCGATAATGAGTGTAAAATTCATTAACGCATCGCAGCTCAATGAATTTCAAATGAACACCACGATAGCAGGTATCCGGCCGACTACCGATTAATTGATCATGCTACGGCATCATTTAATTAAACACCTTTACTTTTTCGTAAAGAGTTGTTTTATCGATATTTTTATAAGTGGAATATGAAAGGACAACAATAGCTATAATACACTCGAGGCCAGTGAATCCGAGTCAGTTACAGAAATATTAATATTGTTTTCCATTTTTTTTCAGATGTCTTATTTTTTATTCAAAAATACATCTGAAAAAAATAATAATTTAGAAGAATATATATTTCAATAAGAAAATATTTTTTACTGACCCGGAATCATTGTTGTCGAATGTCAATATAATGTGACAAGATCAGGCTTTCAGTAAGTTAATGATGGATAGATACATATTTTTGTTGTATTTGATAAGCAATAAGTACTATAAGCATCTATATATATGTATAAGAGTAATATCATGATATAATATGTGTTTATTTGCATTTAAAGCTTGAAGTATTAATGTGTAGCTTACAGTAGACCAGTATAAGTAATGTTTGAAGTATATATATATTATTCAAAGCTTATAGCAGGACATTTTGCGAAGCAATACAATTAATTCTACACTCAGAAGAAATGAATTTGGGTCAGTTACAAAAATCTTAATATCTTGAATTACGATTCTTTATTGAAATAATAACAACTTATGATAAATGATACATATTTGAGTGATATTAAAATTGCATACCTCTTATTTTTATGACCCAAATTTAATGCTCTTGAGTGTAAATTTTTTCTTCTTTAATATTAGACAATATTTAAGATCTTTCAGTTAAGTAAGACTTATTAACCAGAAGAGTTGTCGACATATCTTTTTTTAAACAAGTATAAATAACAACACTTATGTAACATTGATTACCATTCACTAAACATTACACGGGACGACCTTATAATACTCCATCTAAACAAACACGGTAATACAATCACACTACTAAAGAGAGACAGAGATAGTGAAGAGGTGTTAGAAAGAGAGGGAAGACAACATAAACCGTATCAGGTGGAATACAGATTCAATAACGGTGAGGCATTCAATTTGATAGCTGCTGTAATGTTAATTGGAGGACTAATTGGTGATACGGTAGTACTAACTAACCGCTTTTGGGTAAGACATTAACACACAAGATGAAAATCTTGTAAATACTACGAATAATATATATTGTGAAGATCTCGATCTAGCACACAATACTATTGATATGAGAGATATGAATGGACTTATCAATAATTTAGAATCTGCTAATGATATTGTTTTTGGTTGTAAAGTGAGAATATTGTATATACAACTCATATTTCGGCAAACAGCTAAATGAATATTTTATAACGTTCATAAATGTACATTTAACAGTGTGTGGCAGACGCTTTACAAAAACCTTAAAAGGTGAGGATTAATATGTCATAATTTTTAATCTACAACTGACATTGAAATCCTCAGAAGAGAGACTGGTCATTTGAAAGATAAAGTATTTGATATTTTACATCATTTAAATATGAACAATGGCAACCAAAACATCATCCATCAAAGAAATCGATACCCGTGAATAAAGAATTCCGACCATTTCACACAAATTTTGTTGAAATATGTGTGTGATATTTGAATTGGTTGGGAACCGTTTCTCGCTGTGCAATTATGTAGATTCATTTCAGTTCATTGAATTCAGGTCTACCTTCACAATGTGGGTCAGGTACATATGTAGCTGTAACTTTGTTTCATAATTCGTTTTTATTTCATCAAATCGTAGATTTTCTTGCACTGCATTTATTCTCTTTTGTGAAGAATTTGGTCAAAGCTGGTTGTTTTAAGATACCACAGCATTTTTTGTCAGTAACCATGTGTGAACACAAACTAGCAAGCAGACAGATAAACCTACGGGGTCGGACAGGGTTACCAAGGTGCATTCTACAATGTGGTACTCAAGATGTGCGCAACTAAATCAATAACATGCCTCATTACCATGGTCTATATTAATGACCGCATTAAAAGGTCGTAAGTCTGAACAAATTTGGAATAGAAACTGCATTTCGTAGTCGAATCAAGCGGAAAGCTGTGCGAATTTGTTTATCGTTCGCTGTTTTCAATTAGCGTTGTTTTACAGTTGGTATATTCAGTAGTACTGTGTTTCCGTTGTAAAATTCGGCCAGTAAATGCAGCTTGTGTAATTTTAGATACGGATCATTTGATCAAGATGCAAAGTCGTAGTATTTAGTGCCAATTCACGTTATAGTGCTGATATTAAGTCATTAACGATACGATCTTGATCCAACTGATTTCTTTCGAACTCTCATTAGCGTTTGCAACATAACAACGTTACTTGTTGAAGCAAAAACATATTTATATCAGCACTATGACTCGTTCGTGTAACAGTAAACCATGATACAGAAACAGACATAAAATATCCGAACACAGACATTTAGTATCACAACAAAGTATCGATTTAGTTGCAAGTGTCGTGTAAAGAAATTTTTGCTCTTAGGCTGGATACTGACAACCGGGTCAACGAAAGTCTACAATGTATTTTCTCCTTCCTTGACTGTGTTTACCGCTTTCGCGAATTACAACTTAGCCAAAGAGAAGCTTGTCGCCTTTCGTTAGTCGAGTGTGCTCCCAGAATAAAAATCTATTTATTTGCCAATTGTACTCGAGTACCTACATAGCTCTAACAACGAACAACCGTGTTATTTCTAATCACATAATCTTACCAGGATCGTCTAATGTTTCCATATTGTTATTGAAAAGAAAAAAAATACATTAATTACTAATAATACCTTATTCTAGGTTCTACCCTATTGACTACAGCACTTATCGTATCCGTAACACTTTTGAAGCATGAAAGTGTACAACTAAATTCTCATTTTTTCAACAATTCTCAATTAGAAATAAATAAATAGTGAACAGAAAAAAATGTGAATTCTTCAATACCCTTGCAGGAACGTTTTAGTCCCAGAATATAATGTTGACCATCCTGCAAGCCCTATATTCAAATTTTTGAGAACATTGCCAATTACAGTAAGCATTTTCTTAACCACTAATTTATGGGGACGTATTCACATGTTCACCATTGCTGACTGGAAGCTTATGCGAGGCATTTTACACACATGGACAACACCCAACGTCTAGAACATTAATATCGTGTTCAACTAAAGAGTTTGCATGTGACACACGCGTTAGAACCACGCAAAAAGGGCTCTGAATAATACAGATTGAGCACATAGGTTTTCGCTATCGATCGTAACCTTTCCATGGTATCTTATGGTGACAGTTACGGGAATGAGATTATGGGACAATGAGAATTGTGTATGTTACAGAATTTGACTTTTCTTGGTTCTTAATGGATGGTCATTGACTATCGACAGCATGCTAAGTTGGATGTTTAAATTTTGCAATCTTTCCAAAAATATACTCAAAAGTGTTCGGTCAGATAAAATATAAATCATGGTACTTACCAACATCAGCAGGGTCTTCTGACGGTTTGTAGAAACTCAACCCTAAGGAGACCACGGCTGCCACCTCCAGGATAATGAGGGTCACATCTTGCAGGGCCTCCCAAACTAACGTAAGGAACGTTTTGGGGGGCTTTGGTGGGATCAGGTTCGAACCGAACACTTCGCGCCTGTGCTGCAGGTCTGCTTTCGAACCGCTAAGACCTGGAGACAAAGAAAATAAAAGGTTAGATCTTTACATCATGTTTTTGCTGAAATTATAGAGGAAAGAAAAGACAATAGATTCCAAGACGTTCAGTCGCAAGTTCGCAGTTGTTTTCGTCAATAAGAGCGAGCCATCCAGTCTACTTCTATAGTATACAATTCTATCCTGTATACAGACGTACTTGAAAAATATATTAAAGGTTAACTTCAATTTCATTAAACTTCAAAAACGTCTTTAGTTTTTATTACCCAGTGAATGGCTGCTATAAAACCAAAGGCAAAGAAAAACTATGACAAAACATGGCCGAAGCTTAACAAAACATGTCGAACAAAAACGTCTGTTTCTTTAATTAGATAAACAAACACTTAAAGATCTTCAAATACGTTTGAAGTTTACACCGCTACTATGGATGACGTACTTTGAATATTTCGTTTCAATTCATGTATCGATTTAGAGCACTCGTGAAGCTTGAAAATCGATACCTCGCAATTTAAAAATAAAATCAGTTAATTTATCGAGAACTAACCAATCGAAACGTGTGTTACGCCTATATTTCGAATAATAAAAATATATTTGACTGTGCTATAAACAAGTATTTGACATAAAACGGTATTTAAACCCTAAGCCGTTTATTCAAGATCTATTTTTGTTTGACCAAAAAGTATAATCGTAAAGTTTATGCGAACAGTTTGCAATGGGCGATATAAAGCGACGTATTCCTTTCCATTCATGTTGGATGAGCATGAACGGTCATGCGATAACGCTCAAACTACCCACGCTACGGTCGTAATAAAATTTATACTGTACAATGAAACTGTTGATTGGGGAAACGAGGTTTTATATTATTTAAGAAACGAATCGCGGTATACACAATGTCACACAAAACATTTGATGTGATTCTGGTTAAAAAAGACAGTGGAAATTCACCGAGCTGATTGATTTGATGAACTTAAAGACATTGTCAGAGTCAGACGATCGGAGAGCAGAAGGCAATGATAAGGCTCCCAAAGAAAAAAATATATGGTATTAGAATTTGCATGAAAACGACATAGAAAATCCATTGTCCGTAGAAAAAACCTTTGTAAAAATAACTATTAAACCATTACCACTTAATAAATAACCTTAACAAAATTCCAAAGTATGTACCTAATGAAAATAAATAAAAGCTAAATTTCAGTTAGAATGTGCCTGCAAATAAATATAAACCAACGGAAACTCCACGTCGGCTGTAAGGAAACCAGCCATCATTATGCTGCCTCGTGGAACAAAAAGCAATAGAGTTAGCATTCATTAACAAAAAGAAACAAAACATTCCGGTATAAGGATTACATGTTAATGTAGCAAAAACACTCCTCGTTTCTTAGAAAAAAGAAGCAGAAAATAATTTGATAGCTTCATCGTGAAACTTAAAGGAAGATTGCATAGTTGCTAAATATTCATGTAGCCAGATAGAAACGTAGTCCGCCGCTAAAATATGAGACTTCTCAAAGCTTTCTTCATTTTAGTTAAGTCAACAAGGCTGCTTTGCGAAGTCAGTAGCTCCATTCATTACTTCACTTTTTCGTCTTGCTTTAAGTAAATAAGACCGAGTTTCAAAACTTATTTTAAGAAAAGCATTTAATTAATTTTCTTACTTTCGTCTTCTTTGCTTACTTTTTCCATTTTTCTGTTGCTGTCAATCATATCAATCTCGATAGTATGCACATCAATCTGGTTGATTGATTGTGTATGAGTTTCGGATAGAGCATCGACCTCAGTAACATTGGCGTAGTACATAAATATATTAACGAACGATGTTACTACGAGTCTGAACTACTTATAACTTTTTACGATGAACTCTATGAGATGTTGTATAAATAAAAAATAAATATTTTGTTTCTGCTTAAGAGGATTTTAGTGATTGGTGTAGTATGGCAACCGGGTGAATCGACTCTGCTGCCATACGGAATTACGCATCTCTAGTTTTATGATTTTATATCTACATCCTCCCAGTCATGGTCCTATGATAAGGAATATTATCCGTGTATTTTACGACAACATTTTTCAATCCTGGTATACCTATGTACTTCCTTATCTCTTAGACTTGTGAATTTATTAGGTGGTGCTTCTTACGAAATACCCGCTGACAGGGCGGGTTCCGTCCTTCTATGAATATTTATCATAAAGTCCTTAGGGATCGTCTGAGCGGATTGAGCGATGGAAATAATTCCGCTTAAGCCCGAGTATGAAGACTTTTTATTATTACTTATTAAGCATTTTAGAATTGGATGAGATTAGGGGCAATTGTTTGGGGATTCGGTTTGAATTATTGATCACAATTGAAGATAAACCTTCGGTTTTTATGTTCACAAGTTGACTAATAGTCTGAGGCCATTCTTCAAATGTAATAGGTTTGTATGGAATGACAAAGAATTACACTACGCATTTTCCTTTTAACTTGCGTAAAACAAAAACCTTAAAACTATGATTAAAGGTCTTTTCGTCAGTAACCTGCCAATGACTAGTTTTAGCAACAACACACCGACCATCAATTGTTCATCAAACTTTATAATTATCAAACCACAAATTAGACAATTGGTAATTGTCGCAAGTCTGTTCTTATAAAAAAAAAACATGTGCCAGCAAAAAACATGTTATTATATTCAAAGATAAACTCGAGCCTCCCCCCTTTTCAAATTGTTCACTGAATTGGATCTCGTAATTTGCCAAATAAATTTAGCGTTATGCTCCAAGAGACGAAATAAAAAAAAGAAATTTGTTTGTTTTTTATTTCGGGACATTACTTGGTAAGTAAGGGGAGGGAAAATGGGGCCTGTGACCGTTCTGGTAGCGACATCCGTTTTTGACTGTTTTCTTACAATTGATGTGACTTTTTTTTTATAAATTCGCGTTTAGAAGTGAACGGCCAAGTTTTTAATTTATTTATCTTTTAATAGCATTTGTTGCTGAGTAAACAATGAAAGGATTTATTAAAGATTTTCTTCCAGTCTCCTGTTTTACTTGGTTTTTAAAAGTACAGTATAGACTAGATTTATTTTACTAAACGACCATTAATTTAAAGCGAAAACCAGAGTAGTCTAAGAAGCAGGCGTAACATTATCTTAATACCTAAATTACTCAGAAGTTGGCTCACGGCACTACTTCCTAGTTATCAATGGTAATTGTTTTAAGCTAATGTAGTGTGACTGGTTATTTATAGAATGTATAAACGCCTTATGAAGGTGTCGCGTGCAAGTTCCAAGACTGAGTCGTGGACATTGCACGCCAGTGTAATGTTAGACATTTTTGCAATACTCCGCTAATATACTTTTGACATATTCATTGTAAAATTGGACTAAGCCATGCAAAAATGTACTAAAGGTGTAAAGAAATATATTTAAAAATTCTAAAGCGCAATTAATATGTATCAAGTGTAAATGAAACTGTACTTTTGCTATCAATTTGTTTCGTCTATCGCTTAGTATAATTATACTATTTACAAAATTAAAAATGTAAAACACACGTGCTCAAAAGTCATTGCCACCATAACGGCAGTCTCGATAATATGTTCATTGAAGCAGCAAAAAAGCTATAAAACGAAAATTCATTCATTGTCTTCTAAATTCTTTCAGATGTTTTGGAAAAGTCAACGTATGGAGTAAAATCATCAGTCTCTTGGAACAGATGCAGGTAGACGAGATCCAAAGAGAGGAATCATTATTTTCTGCAGTTGGATTTCTGCCACTGCTAGGTATGCCTTAATAATAGGAGATTGACCTATGGGTCAATCTCCTATTATTTTTCTTATTATTTACTATTTTGACTTCTTTGATTTTTTACCTACTAAACTGCGACTTTCATAACCGCGTTTTGATTCATGGTATTCTAGCCTTACTCAAATGTTTTCTACTGCTCAAACACCATAATGTTGATGATGTAATGTTTGTCCATGTATGATGAATATTAATTCTCAGGGCGAATTGTTTGCCATGGCTCGTTTGTCTTGTGAAAAGGCTGTCAAGTAAACGATAAATCTTTACTTATGGCTTTTGCGACTCAAATTAGATGACGACAAAATTAAGTAGCATGTTTGGTCTACATCCTGTTTAGTGTTGCCACATATTCAATCCCGATCTTTTATCTTACATTATTAAGTATTTTATTCCAAACAAAACCCAGATATATACCTAGAAGGACACATATCAATGTGCACCAAATCCCTTTCCTATATTTTCATGGGATTTAGAAACTGGTACTGCAAAACAAGAATCGAATAATATTTTCCTTTCATCCCATATAGTGTTGTGACCTGCAACAAATTGTTTGGACATACCGTTTAATCACGTCGTTACTCTTATTTTAGAAGTTCTTGTGTAAACTGTACCAGAAACAATAATGTGAGAACAATGTTTGTAGGTACGATATAGCTTGTTAATCTTGGACTGACGGACAGACACTGGTCTTGCACGAGTTGTCATTTGTTCAGTTCGTAGAAAATGTGATCACTGACCAGCCTCCGAATGCAAATCTTGTAGTAGTTGCACTATAATAATCTGGTAAGACAACTGTTGTGGACGACGCACTCAAGAGAACAGGCCATGATCACAATGTTTGCTTGTGTCTATCTCGCAACTGACATATCGAAGCACAATGTTAATGGGTGGATCGTGTAAACAATTATCAAACCAACTGAAATCAGCTTAAGAGATAATGGTATCTAGACAGAAATTGGCAGTGTTTCTATTCCTGCGCTTATCTGCATTTCAAATTCAAGATTGACGGGAAGGGCAGGTTACTCCTTGAACTGAATTCTAGAGATAGCCTGCCATTATGTTTAATCGTTACTATCCATGATGATGCACAGGTGTTTTATGGCTGTACTATCATCAAATTTGACTTACAGGCAACTTGCGCGTTACCCTGTACTGCTTAGATTCCTGATCACGACCGACTGACAAAAAGACCGTGAAATATAAGTAGGTATGCTCATAAATGAATGAACAGCTGCATATCGAACCGGAAGGCCGGAACGGCTGTCGATAATCGTAAAATATTGAAGTGGAGTCAATGTACCGAGTTACCGAGCTCATGTTAATGTTATGTATGTTCGTGTGTTATGTTAAAATGTTAGTCGTATTGATTTTCGCTATTTACTTAACTTTGGGCTAAGAATACTTGAGCATATTGATTAGCAAACGAATTCCTTTGCTGTAGAAAATACGAGTAAGTTTTGCAACACATTATTATAAATTGTTTGAAATTACACGAGCACGAGCTTTTTAAATAAAACTGTCGCATCGATTATGAATTACCACATTGGTCGATAATGTTTTATTTTCTATCTGAATTCAGGTACACTGGCAATTGCAAGTTTTTGTCCCATTTATTTCTTTCACTTTAACTTTATCTGTCTGCATCCTTCATCCATCATGCACATGCCCTTATACTTACTTTACTGTTTGTTCCATTCTTAATTTAGATTGGTCTATCTCAAGAATGATTTTAGTAGACAGAGGGTTCGTTGAATACTCTGCAGCATGAGTAAATACAACAAGATCTTTATTTCTCTATTGAGCTGTACAATTGTTTGCGATTGTTGGAATGTAAAATGAAACGCAACCTTGTGTGGTAGTGGTCTATTATTCAGTAACGTCAAATGTCAAACTGACATTGACATAAGATAAGTTTTTTTTTCTCTACTTCCTGTTCCTGTCTTGGAGTGTGCCACCCGATGTATCATCTCCGTCGTATCGTACATAATAAATATCTACTGTTTTACTCTGCAATCTCGTTTCTTTTTGACCCTAACCCTTCAGGTTATGGGCCCAGGGTGTCTATCCCTGTCGCGAGTAGATGATTTTTCAATTTGTACAAGGAATCGCGTTGTGGTAAATATTGTGCGTGTGCACATAACCTCGCGATGGCTACCGGCGGTGACAAGGCGAATTTTCCTATTGAGAAACTGCGTGGAGTTCAAGACTATCATAATTGGAAATTTGCCATGAAGATGATACTGGTGCATGAAGATTTGTGGGAATGCATAGAGCCAACCGACACCACAAAACCTGATGAAAAACGTGACATGAAGGCGCTGGCAAAAATATGTTTGTCCGTTCATTCTTCGGCGTATCCCCATGTACGTAATGCAGCGGGAGCCAAGGCTGCGTGGAACAACTTAAAAAATGCGTATGAAGACAGAGGACTGAGCAGACGTTTGAGTCTCCTTCGAAGTCTTTTTGCTACCAAGCTTGAAGGTAACATGGACACGTATTTATCCATCGTTACTGAGTTAGCTCAACAGCTCTGTGACATAGGCTCCCCGTTAGACGATGACTTTGTAGCTGTCATAATATTAAGTGGTCTGCCGCAGGAGTATGATCCATTAATAATGGCTTTGGAGAACAATAACACAACTTTATCGAGTGAAATTGTTAAGGCAAAGTTGCTACAAGAGTACCAACGTCGTGATGACAAGGAGACGGTGAGCGCTTTGATTGCTAAAAAGACATTGAAATGTTTCAAATGCAAGAAACCAGGGCATGTTATGAAGAATTGTCCACAGAAGTCAAAGAAGAACAAGAATGATACGTCCAACGAGAAGGATGATCAGTGCAAGTCCAAAGTACTGCTTTCAGCACTATCGTCGAATTTAAGAAGTGATGTTTGGTATGTGGACTCGGGAGCAACAAATCACATGTGTAATAACATGTCGGTAATGAGTGAATTTTATTCCAAAAATGTGTTAACAGTGAGTGTAGCTAACGGTGATAAATTGTCTACTGCAGGTCAGGGTAATGTGACAATTTCACTTAAGGACTGTAAGAGAACAATTACAAATGTTTATTATATTCCTAAATTATCACATAATCTATTATCTGTTAGTGAATTAACACGAAAAGGTTACAATGTAACATTTGACAGCAAAATGTGTAAAATATATGACTGTGACGAGATTTTAGCCACCGCTACATATACTAATGGTGTCTATCAGCTAGATACAATAGGATTTGCACTAAGTTGTAGTTCACAGTCTATAAATAATGCTGAGTCAGATGTGAAACCTCAGTGCTTGACAATGTCACGGGGCGATGATGAGGAATGCTCATACGGTTCTAAACAGGTCACTGAAAGGCAACCTCTGGACACTCAAGAGCTGTGGCATCGACGTCTGGCTCACTTGAATTCAAGAAGCATGCACTTAATGAAATCAGGTATGGTCATTGGAATTAATTATGATAATACTCATTATAAATTATGTGAAACTTGTGTTAAGGGGAAGCAGACTAGACTACCTTTTCCTAAAAAGTCAGTAAATAGGTCCAAAGAGATTTTAGGCCTTGTGCACACAGATTTATGTGGCCCAATGCCATGTGCATCTTATGGTGGGTGTAAATATTTTTTATTATTCACAGATGATTTCACCAGAAAGTCATTTGTTTATTTTCTAAAATCCAAAGATGAAGTGTTTGAGTGTTTTATTAAATTCAAGGCTCTCGTAGAAACACAAACAGGGATGAAAATAAAAATGTTAAGAAGTGACAATGGTCTTGAATATGTCAATAAAAAATTTCAGGTTTATCTGGAACAGCATGGGATAATTCACCAGAAGACTGTCCCGTATTCACCGGCTCAGAACGGAGTCAGTGAAAGAGCCAACCGGACGGTTGTAGAGAAGGCACGCTGTATGCTGCAGGATGCTGGTCTGGACAAGCGCTTCTGGGCTGAGGCAGTGCAGACAGCAGTTTACATCAAAAACCGGACACCAACTAAAGCTGTAATGGGAGCCACTCCGGAAGAAAAATTTACAGGAAAGAAGGTAAATGTCAGCCATTTTAAAGTATTTGGGTGCCGAGCATATGCTTTAATTTCACAGAGGAAGAAACTAGATCCTAAAAGTAAAGTATACACCTTTATAGGATACTGTGAAGAGACTAAAGGCTATAGGCTTGTAGATCTGAATAATCCTAGGGCAGTAGTAATAGCCCGAGATGTTGTTTTCTTTGAAAATAAATTTAACAAAGATGGTACCTCTGAAAATGATGCTATATTGTCACATGATGATAATTTTGACTCGTTTTTGCCCATTAAATTAATTGAAACTACTGGCAATAGTGGAGAGCAACCAACTGGCCAACTTCAGTCTGAGCCCGGGTCATTTGATGACACTGACTTAAGTGACTTGACTGTAGAGAGTACAGATGATGTGCTGGATAAAAGTTATGTTCCAGGAAGTTCGTGTGATGACTCGGAAGAGACCTCAACTTCCTTCAGTCAATCAGACTCCGATGAGTTTGCTGGCTTGGCAGCAATGGCAAATTATGGGAACGTGAATGATCCAGTCACTGTGGAGGAGGCCTTGAGCAGTGAAGATGCCAAGAAGTGGCATGATGCAATGACAGATGAGTATAACTCTTTTTATAAAAACAAATGTTGGACCTTAACAGAATTAAAGAAAGGTCAGAAACCTGTGAAATGTAAATGGGTTTTTAAAATAAAACGAGGCTTGAACGGAACAATACTGAAATATAAAGCTCGTTTAGTGGCAAAAGGTTTCAGCCAGAAATATGGAATAGATTACCAAGAAACTTTTGCTCCGGTAGTCAGGCACTCTACGATCAGAATGTTGTTTGCTATTGCTGCCCAGCTTAGCCTAAATATCGATCAACTAGATGTCAAAACGGCATTTCTGAATGGAGACCTAACAGAGGACGTAGTGATGGAACAACCAGAAGGATTTGTTATAAAGGGGAAGGAAAATCAAGTTTATAAATTAAACAAATCCATCTATGGTTTAAAGCAAGCTGCTAAATGCTGGTATGATAAAATAAATGAAGTACTGATAAGAAAAATGCATTTTCAGAAATCATCAGTTGAACCTTGCGTTTATTTTAGATATGAGCACAAACAGCTGACAATCATTGCTTTGTATGTGGACGATATTTTATTATTTACGTCCTCAAACAAGACAAAGAAGGAAGTCAAGGACCAGTTGATGAAAGAATACGAAATGAAAGACTTGGGAAAGGTTCATGAATTTCTTGGAATGAGAGTTTGTACAGAAAAGGAAAATGTGATCACTCTTGATCAAACGGACTACATAAAGTCTGTTCTGAAAAGGTTTAAGATGGAAGACTGCAAACCTGTGTCCACACCAATGGAAGTTGGACTGAAATTACATAAAGAAGAAAAGAAGACTGAAAATTTAGAATATAGAAACTTAATTGGATGTCTCATGTACATTGCTGTATGTACTAGACCTGACATAGCTCATTCTGTGAGCTTCCTTTCTCAGTTCAACGACTGTTACTCTGATGCACATTGGAAGGCTGCGAAACGCGTCTTGAGGTATTTAAAAGGAACAATCAATTACCGCTTGATGTATGAAAAATCCGATCTCAACGTGCGAGGTTACGTCGATGCGGACTGGGCCAGCTGTGAAATTGACAGAAAATCATACACAGGGTATGTATTTAAAATAGGTAATTCCATTGTGTCATGGGAAAGCCGCAAACAGAAAACTGTTGCATTGTCGAGCACAGAGGCAGAATATATGGCTCTTGCTAATGCTTGTAAAGAATCATTATTCATTCGTACTTTTTTGAAAGATTGTTTAAATATAGACTGTGTAACTACCTTATTTAATGATAATCAGTCAGCATTAAAATTAAGTGAGAATTGTATGTATCATGCGCGTACAAAGCATATCGATATTAGACACCACTTTATTAGAGATGTTGTTAAGAATAATTTGGTCAAGATTGAACATTTGTCTACTGAAGACATGACAGCTGATTTGTTGACAAAACCTTTGTCAAGTGTTAAGTTTAATAAGTTTGTATCTCAACTTAACTTAAGACTATCTTAGAACTGTAACTAAAATAAAACTTGTTATAGCTGTAAAATGTTTAAAATTGTATTTATTCAAAGAAATAGTCTTGGAAATCTATTTATGTTTTCATATAATATGTATGCTAGATAAAGCTTCATGTTAGTTCATTGTATGCGATGTTTGTTCAAATAATTTTTACTTGTTTTAATTTTATTTAAAGTCATTGTTGGCGTTTATTTTATGGGCAGGTGTTGGAATGTAAAATGAAACGCAACCTTGTGTGGTAGTGGTCTATTATTCAGTAACGTCAAATGTCAAACTGACATTGACATAAGATAAGTTTTTTTTTCTCTACTTCCTGTTCCTGTCTTGGAGTGTGCCACCCGATGTATCATCTCCGTCGTATCGTACATAATAAATATCTACTGTTTTACTCTGCAATCTCGTTTCTTTTTGACCCTAACCCTTCAGCGATTCTTCTACTTCAAATTAAGTAAGATTGTGCTATAACGTTAGAAGAACATATTCCTAATTCGGCTACAGTGGTAGAGTACAGTACCTCTAAACATTAACAAGGGGGTGAAGCACAACTATTACGTACTAATAGTAGATTAGGATCAGTAATGAGCTTTGCTGCCCCTGTTTTATTAGGCACGTGCGTGGTAGCTTTGTTGATCATTATTGTAATTTCCGTGTTAGCCGATAATAATACGGAGTTTAGGTAATTGGGTTAGCATTTTTGGTTATTTTAGAATTGTTTTTCGGTGTGATCATTGTGTTATCTTTATCTGTCGTTTTGTGTGGATTTTCTTTATTTTTTTTTGCCTTTTATGTATCTACCCACCGACTTTTTTATTATCAATAGGGTTATGCCTTGTTATATTGATGTGGTTAATATTTTGAATAATAATTTTCTATAAGATTAAACCTATACCTATCTAATTTTAGTTTTTGTATGTGCGTAAAGTTTAAACTATACTTTAATCTAAGATACCAATCAATCAATAATATAAATCTATTTAGGGCGATTTCTGATAAATATATTATTTAATCATAATTATAGATAAAGAAAATTAGAAGCCCGCGATAATTATTAAACTACTTACGATAAAAATGATGTAATCAGTATTATCTTCTGTAAAGGATGTTAAAATATCTACCTACATTTAAATAATGAAATCTGTCGTTTTATTTAACTTTAGTACGATTTCATCTAATGGATTTGGTTTTTTCCAATAGATTTACACGAAAAATTCCAACAGGCTGAAAATTTGTATTGTTGTTAGTTCACGCGCCCACAACATATAAACATTCAGTTCTGTTCTTGTCAGTTTAATAGTCGTTAACTTCGCATTACATCCTACACGTGAATAATGAAACGTTATTTTGATAATCGATTAAAAATCGTAAGCAATTTTATATTTGCGTACACTCCATCGTATAAAACGTGTACGAAAAACGGTTTATTGGCGATAAATCGAGTGAACGACTGTAGCCACGGATAAACGAGGCCTCTCGTGACCGTACAAACATACGAACACACACATACCTGTGATAAAATTACTCGTGTAATAAAATCAAAATACACGGAGCGTGCGCGGTGCGCGAAATAGGTTCAGTGTAGTCAGTGTTGGCGCCAACGCAACGGCGGTTGGCGCCAATGTGTGACGAATAAATAATTAATTAACAGCTGTACCTCGGCCTGAACATCACTTGATTCGAGGGTCATACTCGTGTTTATTCGTTCACGTCCCTGAATTTAACGGAAAAGTTAAACTCTTAGCCTGGCACAGAATTTCCAATCAAATTATCATGAGAATAGATTCCTCTTGCATCAAGGTTTTGCAGTGATCTTTAATCATATAGCTTTAAATAACCAGCATGTTTTCTTTGTAAACGAAAATAATGTTGGAAGTATGAGCAACAAAGGTTTCATTATCATCAGCCCATTTACTGGCCCACTGTTGGGTAGAGGACTCTTCTCACACAGAGAAGGCATGAGCATTGATCGTCATTCTTGCTCAAGCCGGATTGACGATGTAAAATTTTTTAGTCCATGTTTCCTTAAGTTGTTTTCTTTCACCGTTAGTCTATGGTGTTTAAACTACACTTAGTAATAAACGAAAATAATGTTTAGCAAACCTAAGCACACTTAACGAAGGTTTATTAGTAGCTATTAACTAACACATTAGTTATAATTTTTGTTACAGTCAGTATTTAACTCCCCAAAGCTCGTAAAATATTGACCACGAGGAAGTGTCCTTGAACCGTGAACATATAGACCTGCGTGCAACCATACGGAGGTCAAAACAGTAAACGCTATCGAGCGAATTGTTCAAATAACACGACTCTTACTTATGTTCACGTATTAGTGTTATTTGTACATAATTAAGTTTTATAATAAGGTTGTAATTACTCACAGTGTGATCTTAAATATATAAACTTTTAATATATAATTTTAGATTTTATTAATAACTAGCTATTTCCCACAGTTTCACCCGCATCGGAGGATAACCACTTTACACATTACTTTGTCAGAAGTGTGGATTATAATGAAGTGTCCCAACCTATACTCGCTAAAAGATAGTTACTGCTTTTTGAACGTACACCGGGGCGCTAGTTTAAAATATAACATCGTAATTTAGTTTAAAATCATCGCTACATCACAGGAATCGCAGGTTAAGCTCACATTTGAAGTGGTTGCCAACACATTTGAGGTGAATAATTAAACAGAAAACAATGTAACGCCTATTGAATGCGCTGTCAGGGACAATAAAATCTATTTGCGAAGTCTCAACAACGATTTAGACAATGCATAGTAAGAGAAGAATATTATTTGGGTTTATTGCGATTTGAATCGAGAATTTCGTGAAAATAGTGTTCTGATTGCTCAAAAGCGAAGAGTTGATGTGAATAATGATGTAAAGGGTTCTCCAATAGTTGACAAAATCGCTACAAAGGTATCGCTAGAATTTTCCGTGTCTTTCGGCTCCAAAAATGGCTTTGCAGCTTAGGCTCATCATTCAAAACAATTTGCAGTTTTAGACTACTGTTTGGTTAATTAGAAAAAGGAACTAGTCATACAAGATCCTTAAACTTCCAATCCGGCTTCGACAGTCACTCAATCAATTTCAAATTTCCATTGCTTTCGTTTATGGGACTGTTGGAGCGGCACCCAAGGTCTTTCAGTCACGTGCTGGAATACAATGGGCGATATCTGAATAACTGATGGACCGTCACATCGACACAGCTGTCTGACCGTGTATCGACGGAAATAGAACGTCGATACCGGCCGACCTGAGCGGCTCTGCCCAAGGAGACGAATAACTCAAATTTAAAACAGACTTCATTATATCAAATGGACTTTTAGTAAATCTAAAACTTTACTAACTAATGTTGGATTTATGAAGACCTTATGGTAAAATATTCATGAAGAAAATAGCATTCATGAATGGAAAATGTATTGGCGGCAGTGAACTGAAACCGATCGATTCTTTTAAGGTCGTTGTAGTGATAACATAAAAATCGAATTTCAATCTGTTTGTTGCTGAACGATATACATTTGGAATACTAAATGAACTACTCTGTATGATATTGAGTCGAATAAAATATAATCAATTTATTAGTATAGAATATATTAACCATAAATAAACGTGATGAATCGTGGAAATATATCGAAGTACGTAAAATAGGAGTACATAACAAAAATACATGCTACGTTTTATCTGAAATATCCTCGATGCGACAATGTATGGTAGGATGCCCCACTTCACACGCCGCGTCCCATGGGGAGAACTTACCGAGCGGAATGATAAATTGTAAAAATAAAATACCAATCCTGGTATAAATTTTCCCAGTGTAAAATAAATATGAGGTTCTGACATTTTGTCTACGAATCCGAACCGTATAAATAGAGTTCGAGATATTGAGGTTCGGAGAGGGTTGGGTGAAATAGATTGGGCGAATTTTTGTTGTCCAGTTTTTTGACAATTTCGTAGTAGTTCAAAATAGCTTCTGTGTTCAGATAAGTGAGTACATGATATTTGGTGAATTACACAATAATTAGACAACAGGATACTAACAATTATGACCGTAGACGTCAACGGAAGGTGGTGTTCATTAAAATAAATGAGTATCTAACGTGCTTACAAATTGCTGATTCCATTTCGGCGTAAAACGTGCACCGTGAGAGTTAGAAATAATTTAATGTAAAGATATGTAATAAATTGGGTATAATCGAAACTAATGCAGATCATTTATGTCGATAATTCTGACAGCTATCAATAAAGCACCATACCTTTAATCGATTATTTATGATTATTGCTAGACTTGAATAAAGTTGCTCTAGATTCAGACGCGCTTCATTACCCTGGTGGAAAGCCTTAGGTGGCACACCTACCAGTCACTCTAGTCATCTATCTTAATTAATTTGTACAAGGTCATTTGCAAATAGCTCGGCTTTAGATTCATCATCACAACTTCATTTATCATCCAATGGCTTAGGACCCACGCCACTTGGAACATTAACGAACACAATAGGCCCTTAAACACGGAACTATTCCGAACAGAACAATAAAACTGCTAGCCTTTTATAATCCATTCCTCAGTGTACACGTACATACCAAGTAATAAATAGAAGTACAGCGCATTAGGCTATCTTGGATGGGAATCTGGTAAAAGGGTCCCGGCGTCCGGTCCCTAGGCGTGCTTACAATTGGCGTGAAAAACGATCCAGTTTCGGCCGACATGCTAAATAATGGTCAGTGAGAATCTCTCGACACAAAGATTACTTTATAGATAGGGTCTTACAATATACTCGATTACAATGAAAGTGTGGAATATTCAGAATGTGGGACGCACACGGATAGTCAGCAATTTATATTGGTGTAAAGCTATAATAATGTTGACCAAAAGACTAGAAATATTTGTAGGTACAATGCCACTATAATATTTGGGAAGATCGCTATCAAAAGACATTTTATAACTAAATTGCGATAATATTTGGGTACTTTCCCTCTGGTGTGTGTTTGGGTGGACAATGCATGTCGCTTAGACTATCTGATGGTAAAGTTTCCATATCAACCGGATATGCTTTTTACGAGAATCCTAAACAAACAACTGTCATCTTTGTTTAATGTCAATATTTTTTTAAAGAAGATTTGATGTTGAGCTTTGCAAAAAATCTTCTAAACAGATCTGACTATCACTTAGATCGTCGATATTAATCTAGACAACTTCATTTTTATTGCTTTAATATCGGCGAGTTTCAGTTTGATCATCATATTTTTTTATCGAATTAAGATTGAGACATGTGTTCTTCCGTTCATATGTCCGGTGTTATTGGCTTCATAAAATTTGGCGGCGAGATTATTTGGTTTTGCATTTGTAGTAGTGTTTTCATTCACTTTAGTTAAAGAGATTTTCAGAAGAGCAAATTCAATGCTAGTCTATTTGAATCTTAGTCAGCTCTTCATAAATCAACAAACTTTTTGAAATTAATAACATTTGAAACTCATTGAACGACACTGAACAACTCATTAGCGAAAATAATTTATTTTTAGATTAACACAGTAACGTGGGTGTTAAAAATGCCCCAGAAAACAAAATACTCTCCACCAGACGAAATACCTCGACGGTTACCACGACCAATTTACAAAAGCAGTAAAATAGGTAAGTGCTGTCCAAATGGGATTAGCCGAGCGTCGAACCCGGGAACGGTGCGTAACCAATAACCATATGTTTGGAGCAACAACGACGGGTAAATGCAGCGATAGGGCTCGCTCGGTCAGGAAGTTTGCCGAACATAAAACCCGCACATTTGCTGGTGATCAAAACCTCGTTTGCATAACGTCTGTCGTCCTTTTGTATGGCTCTTTGTTTAGGAAAATGGTGTTCTATATTACTGGTTTTTTATTCATTTTCAGAGCTGCACTTACTTTGTACTGGCAACCTTTGTGCCTTTTGTAAAATACCGAGAAATATTTAAAAAAATCTGAAGAGTATTTACATATCTTGGTACTCTTACAAAGGCAAGTAATTTTCTGATAGTGTCCTTTGTCGTAAAATATAGTGTTAGAAGTACATGCCTGTATAGCAATAAATATAGTCTTAGAGAAAATATTCGTGACAAACAACTTAGCTGAGTCACTGTACATAGAAACGCTGACCCTGCTACTAGTAAAAAAAGTCAGGACAAGTCAGAGGACAACGCAAATGACGCATACAAAACACTCAGAACTTACATACCTCCATTACACAAGAGATGTAACTCCGAAAATACTTATTATATTTAGACAACGTCTTAGCTTCCGCGATCCTTTCATAAATGACGATGAGATATAGACTCAGACACTAGAGCACAGAGTCTATTTTCCTACGGCCACCTTTGATGAAACTAGGGGATAATTCAGAACAATTTACAGTGGCACAAATAAAACACATGTGAGTTCTTAATTAGCTGTCACTTACTACTGCGAATATTGAAGATATTTTTGTAGATCGATCGATCACTGTGACGTTAATGTAAGGTTAGCTAGAATGGGTAATTTAGACAAATCATAGCTAACTATAATAAAGACTTGTGAAGTTACAGCTGTTGAAAGATTATGCGTCATAAAGTATCGTGGTTAATTTTTTTTAAGTTTCCTTATTTGAAGTTGTATTTTGTGAAAGTTGACTGCTGCCGTAGACCACATAACCAAAAAAATGTTCATAACCAGTCAAGTCCAGAAGCGAGAAAACTCTTTCATGGATTTGCGAAATATAATAAGAACCTACAAACGAGTGCGACGGCGAGAACAGAACAATGACGTCATTCACGTTACTAAATCTGCAAGGTACACCAGAGGATACATGCATAAGCACAATATCATGCAAAAGGGCTACGAAACGAAATTGCTTCCGCGACGTTAGCTTTGATGAAAGATCCTATTCCCGCATGTACAGATAATAAAATCTCAAGACTCGGTACACAGATATTCTTTGACGTGATAACACGGACGTCTTCAGGACTTATTTCAGCTGAAATGGCCACGAATAAAGGTAGAAAAATAAACACACGTAAATATTTGGAAGACGATAATAATAACGAAAAGTTTTCTGCTTCACATTTTGCGGAGGTGAATAATTTTATTATGTTTGATACACGATTTTCACTTTAGATGAACAGAACATCAGTTGTCTGATCTTTGTAAGTGTGGTATTGCTTGATGAAATGCAAAGACTACTTTAGCCTTAGTTCATAAGATAAGCATCTTCTTACATTGAACGATCAAAACTCTTGCTTTAAGATTGTTTGTTGCTCGATTGATTGTTATGATCTTAACCTTTCTACGAATTCCAATATTTCGATATGTGGACAAATATTTAACCCACATCTGCCATAAAGATCAAATAAAGATTAATCTAATCAAAATTTCAAACAGACGTTACATGCACATTGTGTATTGCAATTCACATTTGAATTATCCGAGGCAAGCCCCGCCCACGCGATCGCCTAGAGATTACATACATTATTGTAATGAAGTATCAGAACTCAGAACAGATATTAGGGCGTCGATGACGTGCATCAGTTACCTAACATGACCCGCGCGGGCGCACGTCCAAAAACTAACAATTCATATGGAGATTTTACCTATTCTCGTCTGTTAATAACGGCAAATTTTGAAGTGAACACATCTGCTGATATCAGTTAAAATGTTTTGGCTTTTATGTATTGTTACTTCTATTATGCTATAGATATCAAGCTGAAACGACATGTGTGTTGGCACGGTGACTGTTGTAAAAGGGAACGTGTGCTTGCTCAAGGTAATTTCTCGACTGCTTTTGGAAATATTTTGAAAGCTAAATTCGTTCGCTTTGTTGAAAATGTTATTTATTTTAGCGCGGGTTACGTTGCAATATGTAGCTAGGCTACCCACTTCATTGTTAGATGGAGTCTTACGTTCAATAGTGCGTAAATAATCTGTCGTGTTTTTCCTTCACTGAGCAACTTGTACGGTGTCATAATCTGCACTCCTTTCTTTCATTCAGTTCAGGTTCCTTCCCTTGAAATAAATTCTTATTTCTGTTACCGTGTTGTTTTTTTCATTTCAGTCATCATTAAAGCTTGGATTATATTACTTTATTATTAAATAAATTATAAGATCCGCCACAGTTCTTATAATAGCTTCAATGACTGCAATAAAACGTTTCACAGTAATGCTAGAACGAATTTCAGTAGCTACAGACTCAAACTTTCCAGTAATATCAGGAATGTGAGCACCGTTCTTTATTTAGCTGTCTGGCTTGCACGTCATAATCATGACACGTGAATTTCAATAGTTACTGGTCGAGTAAATATGAAGCTGGTCTCAACGTCATCGACCACATTGACGTCCGTGAGACGTCGCTCATCGTCACGGCACGAGACATGGGTTTGGCTATCATTATGTTAATCGTCACAAGCTTTTCACTTTTACCAAAGGATATTTGACAGATGAATTGTTTACTTTGCAAAATAACTTTTATTGACAACGCCGAAATATGGACGTAACATATTCTTCCTAAATGCTACTAAAAGGCATAAGTGTATTATCGTCTATCTACAGTTAGTCTCTGTCGGTTTTAGTCGATAAGCTCTAGTGAGATAGGACCAATTTTGGGCAGAGTTCCAATTTTGCACAGAGAATTTATGTAACAACTAAGACTTAAATCAATTTTTGTCCAAACTCGCCGAAACTTGTTACTATGTGCCATCGAAGAACATGGGCTGTATATAAAAGTCAAAGCTGGTAGAGCTGTCGACAGACCGTTATCCCAATGGCAATGGTTCCCTAAAACTACATTTCCGTCAGCTGACTCACACAATTCGGGAAAATAAACAGCTGACTTTATGTTACCTCCGCTCCTAGAATAAATAATCATGGAATTTTCTATTGCCCAATAACTCAAAAGGGTGATGAGATGGCGAATTTTTATTTTAAAATTCCACGTGGATGAGGCGATTACTGTTGTTTACGAGTTCGCTTATACTGCTAATATTTTATGTCGGCCATCATTTTTGATGGTGTGATAAATTGCCTGGTTATCTCCGTATGTTGGCCAGCTTGGGTGCGATCATGTTGCACGGAAAATGTATTGGCTGAATCTAATTAGTAATACGTGATAATTAGGAAGTATCGGATTAATTGCTAGATGAATTACACTGACTTGCATTAAAAGTATGTTAGCACAACCAGATTTTTTTACCAGCTGCTGCTTCAATAACCGTTTTTTTTTGCCAAAGGCCCAGCAGAGTATTCGCCACAAAGGACCAAACTACACTCGCTAACGAATTACCAATTGTTCCATCGTTAACGTCACCCGCACGCGAGCGTCGCGTTCACGTGTACTCGACCTAATTAACGTCACCGTAACTGTAATCGTCAGTGGCGGTGCCGCGGCGTTTTGCTTTACTAATAGAACGTGAGTTATATCATTGGCATTTTTTATAAGCGCTTATACTGGTACGATATCTGAATGTACTGTTTCCATGGATACTACATCGGAGTTCTCATATTGTTCATTGACTTTGTACTATATGTTTGCTTTTGATTTTTTTATTTTATTTACATCTGTGTCCCGAGGAACTACTTAACGCACCCGGATAACAAGTAGCCCATAACCGGCTCCAGGGTCGCCTCCATCTCCTTAAATCACAATCTGTTCAACCGTTTCACCATGAAATCGTAAAAACAAACCTACTCACTTTCGCATTTATAATATTAGGATTACGATTTACATTTCAAAAACTGTAATAAATGTAAGCAACAATTTTGGGCGGTAATGAGAAAGTGGTTTTTTATTTAATGAGGTCCATTGAATTTCGTTATGCGTGTTCAAAATAACAATGGGCAGGAGTAATGACGGTGTTTTAAGAATTTTGCCCACTAATTGGATTAAAAATTACCAATAAGTGACATGTATGGTCTGAATTTCATACCAGTATTTCTCGTTATAGCCGAGTAGGTGAATTAATGAAGCATGTAGCTTTAATAGCAACTTATAATCGCCAATCCTTGTCATATGAGATACTACTTGGATTACAAAATAGGAATATGCGTTTACTCTAACACGTAAGTTAACTCGTTCAAGAGATTATAGTAAGGTGTGTCTAGTTTTGGTTGAGTAATTAGATTATTATACGTTGAATTGAAATAGCATTACGTATAAATGTAATATAATAAGAGGTTATTCGTTTAGCCAATCTATCTACATATATAAAATGCTATGTCCTAAATGACTGACGGATCAACGCATAGCCTTTACCGCTGATCGTAGAGACCTGAAACTTGAAGGGTGTGTTCTTTGTATGACGTGAGCATTTTCAAGAAAGGAATTTTCAAAATTTTATCCCTAAGACGGTGAAAATAGGGGGGCAAAGTTTGTATGAAAATCTGACATTCTTTATTTGAATTCGTATAGCCCACGCGAGCGAAGCCTCGTATACATATAAAAGGAAACACATGAAATGTAAAGGTTGTCGCAAAAAATACGCCGCAAATAATCACACGACATTTATGAAAAGCTCGAATTATATTTAGCACAACAAAAACCTTAAGAAGAAATATGTGTATTTAAGAAGAAAACGACAAAAGGAAACATATAAATAGAAATACGTGTAAAAATAACTCGAATGTGTTATTACAATGCCATTCCTTGTCAAAATCGAAGAAGTGTAATTAAGAGAGCGAATCTGGCATTGAATGTACTGAAAATATTTCGTTTTAATACTACGAACGAATATGAATCATACTGCTCTATGTTAAGGTTGAAATCGTTCTACTGTAGAATGTTTGTGGGATCACATTCATAGTATATTACTGTATGGTAAGAAGAAACTAGGAGTAACAAAACAGTAATTGAAACTGGCAGAGGTTGTTGGGCTGCTAAGTAAATGATTTAATAATAGTGAGAATAACGTAATCACAAGTTAATAAGCTAATGTGTGATACCTTGAAGTTTCTGTAGACTTGGAAGTTGAAGTTTTGAGCCCTACTATAGGACCGAGGACATTCAAATTTAGAATTGAAAAAAAAAAAAACGTAACGACCAAGTTCATGGACATAGAGTCAAGATTGAGACATATCCAACTAATTACCACACGGTTCGTTATGAAGTTAATATTGTCACCTTCAAGCTCCATCGATCCAACTCAACTAACTTTAGAAATAGACTAGGTATTCGGCGACTGGCAGATCACTAAAATTAACACTTTGAATAGTTTATTATCTACTTTGTGACCCCAATATCCATATTTATGATAAAATCGTATCTTGTACAAGAAGTTTGGTATATTAGCTCTTATCCATATATTTTTATCTATAATTGTTCTTTACGTGTGTAGCCGTTTAAGAGGAGTTAACAAAACTCCTCTTAAATGGCTTTACCGATTTAGATGAAATGTTTCTGCCCCGTTTGTCTGTCGTAGATGTCGTCGTTTACATAAAAACGACAAAGTTAGGACAGTACAAGTCTGTCAGATCCGCGAGTTTACTTTAGTAAAACAACAACAATCAAAATTTCACCGTCATCAACATAAACATCAACGTAAACTAATTAATTTCCATATTAATCTCGTGACATGCAAGTCATACTGTCCCACATATTGCCATAAAATCCATCATGTTACACGAAACTGGACGAAAAATCTCATTAGATTTTTATAGGGGGATAGACGCGAAAGGCCAATGACAAATTGTCGGCGAACCCCATCAAAGGGCTGTGTGACATTGCTGAGTGACTGCTAGTCAACGCTCATCAAAATTCATGGAGCCACGCAATGTATGTGCGTCAAGTTTTTATGAACGACCACTGTGGTGAATAACTGCTGGAATGGAAGGTGTTTTAAATTTATGGTTAGGGGGATTTATTCGTTATTTTGGCTATAGAGAACTGGACAAAGATTTCTTTAGTAAATGTTTTTTTAGGATTTATTGTAAATCGAGTACAATTTTCTTTTATGGGATAAGACGTCTTGTTAATTAGAAAAGACTTCACAGAATAAGCTCGACTATTAAATTCTGTATCTACAAATATAGGGCAAAACAAACTTAAACTATAAACACAACGTAAAATATAAAACTCACAATATAAACATTAATGAGTTATAATATTATATTTAATGTTGAAAAGATGTGCTGTTCAACATTAACATATAACTGCATAATAACAATAAACTATTCAGAATATATAAAAACGACCTTAACAGGTCAAAGACACAAGAACACTGTGTCATTGGTGAAGAAAAAAATAATAATATTATAGCTATTGCTATTATGAGAAAGATTGAAAGATATGGAAATGGTCTTTGAGTAATGCTAATGCGTAAGATAAAAATCTTTTAAATACAGGTTGTGTGTCTAGAAAATCGAAATTAAGAATTTGGTAAAAATGTTTTAACCTTGAGTTTAAGTATTTTTGCCTTTTTTCGTTGAAGACGTAAAGTCAAATAAAGAGGTACTATAAAAGGTTATAAGTGGCAGAACCTTCGCCATACAAAAGGAACAACAGAATGAAATCAAGACGAAGAAAAAAGACGGGAATTTAGCGGAAAACTAGTCTTTCTAATTTATAGAGATCTTTACGAAGAAGATAACAGAAGAAGAAAAGTAGCAGTCGACAGTAACTTCAAAAACAGCAAAGAAAATAAAGGTACGGTACGGTAAAAACAATTGGATAATTAGTAAACATTCAAGTGAGATAAAAACTTCACTTAACACAACCTTCCTGTCATCTATCAGACAGTCGTACATTTCTAACCCCGAATTTAAGGAAAATAAATAAGGCACCTGATGCACGAAAAGCCGGTTAAGAATAATGTTCTCCGTTTAACTGGTATTCATCCTCCTCCCCGGAGACGGCAGAAATATTACGTGGGGAAACAACGCTATCTAACATCCAAAGAACCACTGACGTTTTATTGTATTGTATTGGTGAACACGTAAACTATTCGTTCCTGTTTACAGAGGAATATTATTTAGATTTCAAAGAGAATGTGGTTAAAATTGGAATGGAGTTTTCTGAATACAATATGACAGTTAAGATTCAAGAAGATTAACACAGAAATTCACGATTGTGATAAGTACACTTTGTATGGATTTATCATAATTATCCACAGATTGTAAACCTTTCCTAAAACAAGTCAATAGAATCTAGCATAGATTGAAATGAAAATATAATAATAGTCTAACATAGCAGCAAGTCTATAAATATTCGAAGATTTTACAGAAATTATTGTTGGAACTAATAGATCACGACCCTGAACAATAAAAGGGATGGAAGATTAGAAAACATTAGACACAGCCGTTTGTCTGCCTCAATGAGATTACCCGGAGGATTACAAAAGGAATAGCGATAGTGAACAAGTTGAGGTCACAACTAAATCGCGATTACTACGCCGTGTTCCGCATAGTACGCCGGTAATGTACGCGAGTAATACAATTTGTTACGTAATACCAGTAACAGTTATGGAAACAATCCGCTGATTGCTTACTGCAGTACATACGTTACGCTGTGAGAGTGTTATTGCTCTATTTTCGGTATGTAATGCCGTACTATAATTAGTTGCGAGGCAACGTCGATGTTACGCTTTATAAATATACACGATTGTGTAATCTACGATGAGTAACTGTCTATTGTGATGAAGAAAAATGACAGTTTCTTGAATTGAACGTGGTCGTGTCGTGATTCTCCGGCAGTGACCTCGCGATAGCTTTCGATAGCATGAACCGTCTGTTTCGGACGCTCCCGACCTATTTCAGTCCGCCGGCCAACGGAGCTACACGCTGAAACAATGAAGTGAGTGCGCACGAAAGGGACGTGCTTACGTGCTGGGCACAAGACGGAGCAGGACGTGAACACCGTCCGTCGTCACAGCGCGAACACGCTTAGTACCCGCTGCGTTCTATTTCTGATCGTCGCAAAACATGTCTCGGAATTCGTTTCTATGTGTCTGGGAACATCAGAAATCATGTGACTAATGATCCACGAGCTAAAAACGTGTGGATTAAGGTGGGATGTGGGACTATTCAGCGTTAATTGTAACATAGGGTCACATCCGCTAATTGTGGTACTACAATCGCTTTTACAATTACAGCTTCATTTCAGCAGTGACGTGTTCGCTCACCATAAAAGCATTCAGCTCGTTTGGTACTGCTATTAAGCGATATGAAATGACACAAGATAATTAATTCAGGGCTATTGCCTTGGTGACAACAGGTCGTTATGCAAGTGTAGTTAAAATTATTGGCGTTGGCCAAATTGGATGTAAACATATTGATCGCTTACTCCTAGCGGAAAGTTTTCACAATGGAAATAAAAACGCGAATAGCAATACTATTGATTTTGTTCTATAATGGATGGAGAGAGAACTTCAAAGGATTCAAATTACTAATGTAACTCTGTAATGTATTGGTAGCTACTGATGCGGCGAACCTTCGTAATGTGTAGTGAAGGGAATCAAGTTAAAAATATCTCGATTGTTTCGTGTAGCCGTACCATCCACATTAACCTGTAACTGCTGTAAATATAATGATGTAGCACCTCAATAACGGGCTTGTGTAACGCGTGTTGAGGAACATTTTGGTTATTTGTTTTAGGAGTAAGCCGGTCGTCCGTCTTTCGTTAATCTAAGGTTTATTTTAATCTCAGCATTAATATTATGTACGAAAATACCTGCTAGCGTTCAATCATAAACCGTTTGTACCTGGTTTGTTTCTGTTGCGCACGAATTTAGAGTTTCGTTTTAGGTATACAGTTTACGGTTTATGTTTCCGTTAGCTCAGTTGTTGCTTAATGGATGTGTGCGTGTTGTATCGCGAGTACTTCATCATCATGTGTATGCAGGATTCCAACGTTAACACAAGAATTCATAATTAAAAATATGCAGCGCACAACAACGGGCGCCCCTGTGTAACAACACCAAAAAATAATACGTGCTATGATAATGGAATTATCTATAGAAAGCTGCCACTCGTAAATCATTAGCTCGTAATGCAATAAGTTCTGATAAGATATCACTGGAAAAGTCCAAAAGCGTCGCTAACATATTCAGGGAGGAAAAAAGATCACCTTTTATGTTTATGTAAGTCGAAGGAAAATGGAAGACATTGCTACATAAGGAGCGGAAGTAGTCGTATTCCTGTTCCTAGTGGCGGGCGCGGTCCGGGGGATGAAGGAGGGGGTCGGGATCGAGGGGTTGCGGGTGACGTCATCATGGAAATTGATTCGGAGGCGAAAAACCGGGCCGCAACAAAGGCGCCGCGTCCGTCGACTAGACATAAATTAGTGGTTTATTTGTTAAGTCGGACGGGACCGTCTTTTATTGTACGTAATGGCTGTGGATGTACACGAGGATCGCTTATCATGTTACTTTTTAGGCTAATGCCTCCAAGGAGATCAATACCGACGACCTTGATACCGAGACGAGGACGAAACCAAATTACGGATTGAGTTACTGAAAATTGTGTTAATAAACATTAAGGTTGAATTAAGTAATTCTAGTTTTCGTGACGAATACAGAATGTACATCTAGTTTAACATAGCGGACGTGGTGATAAAGCCAATTAGCCTTCGTTGTGTAAAATAATGCAAAGGGAGGTCAACGCACAGCCCACAGTACACGCGAAAATCACAGATACTAAAATATCCAGTGAAGTGAAACGTACTATAAATAGAGTACCGAATGTTATTGAAAATATAAAAATACTGTTCTTCTATTTCTTCATAATTTACAAGACGTTCGTACTGTTTGAAGAGAAAACAAATGGTGTTCTTGCACTTCTGAAAGCTTTGATTTAGAGATTACTATTTTGAACAATGTAATGGTAGAAACATTGCTGGCTTACTTTTATTTCACATCCATCACTTAGGTGAAGTAAAAACGTTTTCCGTGTTCATTTCTTTTGATTCTAGCCAATAGCTTCATCAATTGTAAGGTACATTTGGCTATATTGTAACATGAACAATGCATTGATATATTAGCAAAAGGTATATAACCTTTGGCTTACCTAATGAGGTATGAATATGATTCAACCTGATGAAACTAGTCCAATAGATAACTAATAAATTTATAGCTTTCCTTATTCATTGCTATTTCTGACAAAAATATTGAAAACCATGTTTATGTGAAGTGTTTCACATAAATCAAACGTCCCAATAAATCGTTGAAACAACAGATTTAATTTTGTATTTTAACGGCAGCGCTGTCCATCAAAAATGCAACTGCAATTCCGATATTCCATACAAATTTACTGTTGCACCCGGTACACAGTATAATTGTACATTCTCATACATTATTGGTGTAATTACTGTTGTCGTCGCAACTGTTCCTCGAAATTGATATAATAATATAATACTATTGTCTTTCTGCGAACGATCCTGGAATGAGTCACATTAGCATAGAATAGAGCATCACACACGGGTGAACACGATATGTCATGTATTTCAATGTGAATTAATCAAACGCATTGCAACTTGAACATGCAAATGATCGATATGAACAACTTTATAAATCGAATACAGTAATTGAGTGTAGTTTAGTTAATGAGTCTATGGGAATGTTGTAAATAGATTTCATTATGATAGGAGAGAATTCAGAATCAAAATTGAAAAGAGGACACAATCTCTATTACACTTAAAAGAAAAGATGAGGATGAAGAAAATCAAATGAGAATCGAAACTTCTACGATGTTTTACGGTATTTTTCTCTCTGCAATACCGAGTCACGATAAAGTATTGTACAATGCAGAGAAAACACAGAAAGTTGCTAAGCACGAATCTCATGGCAACAATATACATTAGAAAAATAGTCGTCATCTTCATGATTGTAAGACGCGTTAGTCACAGAATGCTGATGACCATATCATATTATTTCTCAGTAATACTATAATATTCTTGTAAGGTTATCAATTTTACTAGACTAGTATTAGTTACTGCATTACAACAACGGCAACATGTTCAACTTGTAAATACGTACTGAACGGTTTGTCAGTCGATTCCTCATCGTTCGCAAGTTTTTTGACTTGTTCTAGATAAATTACTGCATATACATTCTGTGTTTTATACTAAATCAATATCATTGCAGTTATTGCTAAACTTAGTACTTCAAATTTCTGCCATCGCTATGAGCGTCTTATTCTTAAATTTGTCTACAAGTACACGTTAAATTCCTCCATGCGAATTATCCATATCCTCGTATTTGATGTCATAGATATTTTTATGTTGTACGAAGACAATGGAGCCAATTTGATCAGCGTTCTCATCGGGTGACATCATACATACGTCATTATCGTATTCAAGTCAGGTACCCTGTTTTGTGTAACTTTAAGTTTAAGTTGGCAGGATTTTAAGTCAGGCTAATTTTGGTGTGTTTAAATGTTTCCTCTTTAGTGATAAATGCTTATTTATAGTCAGTTATGAACATGTAACTGTAATTTTATGAGTCATTGCTGTATTGTACCTACCCTGGTTTAAATGTTAAATTATTTAATGTTTTAAATAATTACGGTTTATGGGAATTATCAGTCAGTCATACTTCCTACGGCAAAACTTCGTGTTAGTCACATGAAACTTATTTATTTGTTACCGACTGAGTTTTATTATAATTATTAAAGATGAATCACCATGGCAACAAAAAGGCTTGATTTTAAATATTCTGCTTTCCATGAAGCTGCCATCTTCTGGCTGATTCTTCTCTAGTTTACTTTTGTTAAGTATAACCGACTGAAAAAGGAAGCGTTTTGAAATCTAAAGTCTTTTTAGAAGTTTATAACGTTGACTAAATCTATAGTCCCGCAAACATATGGCACCGTTTAGAAGAGGGCTATGTCCAACAGTGGACTAATATTAAATAGGCTGATGGTGATGGTGACTGCAGAGATGCAGTCAGGTCAATAAGTTACAAGGAGCATCAACAAAACTTAGTATGGCCAAAACAGAATACACTTTTTTTCAAGTCGGTGCCAGTAATTCGCTTCTGCGTCAAACACTATGTTGACTAAGTATCCTACTTGGAGCTAAGACTAATGGATGAATCGCAATAAAACAATGGCTAAGTGTTAATCACTCCGCATCTTATGACATCAGCACACGTCATTAAAGTATTCTGGTCACTGCGGTGACTACAGCCTCTGGCAATGGCGTCATAGTTTAGTATATACTTGTTATTTACTTTAGTATATTGTCACGGACTTAGGTTTGAATGCAGGAACTTAGAAATTGATGAGATTTTATGCTAGTGGCTTTTGGACTTTATTTACGTTAATTCTACATGTTAGATAGTATAGATCCTTATTACTAATATTATAAATGCGAAAGTAACTCTGTCTGTCTGTCTGTTACGCTTTCACGCCAAAACTACTGGACCGATATAAATGAAATTTGGTACAGAGATAGAATAGAGGAACAACATAGGCTACTTTTTACCCGGGTGCGCTAAGTAGTTCCCTCGGGATGCGGGTGAAACCGCGGGAAACAGCTAGTTCAATATATGACTTCAGTAATAGAATAAAGAATGAATGAAAATGGTGTATAAAGATGTTCTGTCCATATTTAAATCGTATGAAGACTGCATTAAAAAGGTGGTATTTTTAGGGTTCCGTACCTCAAAAGGAAAAAACGGAACCCTTATAGGATCACTTTGTTGTCCGTCTGTCCGTCCGTCCGTCTGTCAAGACCCTTTTTCTCAGGAACGCGTGGAGGTATGAAGCTGAAATTTATATCAATTACTCAGGTCTACTGTCCCTTGAAGCTGTGAAAAAATCAAACTTCTAAGCCAACGCAATCAAAAGATACAGCCGTTTATGCCGCAAATTTTCGACACTTGCAAGGGAATCAAAACCTACAGGGTGCTTCCCGTGAACTCAGAATCTTGAAATTTGGTACGAAGCAACGTCTTATAGCATAGATAAAGGAAAAATTACGAAAACCATAAATTTTTAGTTACATCACATAATATATTTTTTTTTAATAATTTTAACCTTACTACCCATTTCCTCATAAACGCGTAGAGGTATTAAATTGAAATTCATACCAAATACTCAGGTCTATAATACCTTTAAGCTGTAACAAAATCAAACTTCTATGTCAACGCAATCAAAAGAAACAGCAATTTAAGCTGCATATTTTGAAACTCGCAAGTACTCGCAAGGGAATCAAAACCTAAAGGGTACTTCCAGTCGACCTAGAATCTTGAAATTTGGCATGAAGCAACGTTTTATAGCACACATAAAGGAAAAATTCCGAAAACCTTAAATTTTTAGTTACATTACAAAATATATATTTTTTAATAAATATAAACTTCATTTTGCAATAAAAATACCATAGTTATGACTCGATTGTCGTAATGAACGAACTTTGTAAACCTTGCAGGTTTGTACGGAACCCTCGGTGCGCGAGTCCGACTCGCACTTGGCCGGTTTTTTTACATGTTTTCACAGTCGTACATCAAAACCGGTAGTCAACGTGGTAATAATAATATTACAGAAGTTGTTAGTTATGGAATTATAGTGGTCTGTTAGTCATCGATGACGCGTGTCACTATTTGTGACATTGCGTTAAACATTTCCGTCCCAATGATTATATTGTTGTTTTCAAATGGCAATTTACATCGTATTATACCTAAATTGAAGAACATTATTTTTACTTAAATAATATGAAAGATGAGCTAAGGACCAAAATAGATCTAGGAAGAATAATGTTTGATAAACTAACTTTGTTCGAGCAAGAGAAATTGTAAAAACCTTGTACAAAATAGATTTCGTAATGTCTGAATTATTCTGAAAGAGCTGTATACTAAGTGGTGTTAACCGCAGTTGGCCTTTACAGGGCAAAGTTGAGGGTGCTTAGAGCGTTCGAGCAAAAGGGTGCAACTGGCTCATGGACACCTGAAGGTGTAAACCTTGATGAGAGCCGTGCCAAAGGGAAGGTTGGAGACTACTGACGTCATCCGTTTATTGAGATAAAGATACTCTATTTGAAAAATATATACTATATTATTGAAAATATATTAATATATAGAAAATGAAAAAAAAATGGTCTTTCGATTTCGTCAGAATCAGGACGTCTGAAGAAATCGAAAGACCATATTTTTTTTAAAATTCATTTTGCTTTAGCTCGAAAAGAGTGATTAATAGTACATAATAAAACCATGCAAAAAGAAAGTAAAAGTTCAACAGTACTTAAAAAAGTAAAACTATTAACACCAAAACACAAGTGAAGGTGTGAATTTATTTAACTTAAGTAGTACATTAGCGAACTTTTTGCTAAAACATCCTTGCGCCTAACAAGTCTATTATCGTTTCAACACAGTGTTACTTTCGAGAACTGTTACACAAATTAGTTTAGTCACCTTTCAGTGCGAGTAGCGTAAACAATTCGTGTGCACGCGATCCAGAGTGCAATAACCACCAGCTTGCATTAACAATATTATTTACCGACTACGAATGGTAAATAAAGATACCTGAAAAAATCGATTTGGTATTCAACTAACAACTTTTGTAGAAGGCAAAAGTCTGTTTGCTTATCAATCAACTATAATGAACATTCAGTTTTCTTTATTCAAAACAAAGTATGCAATTGTTAAGACATTGAGCGACGATTATTTGAGCTCAATTTTGAATACACGCGAACGAAATTACGGCCGACTGAATGTGATATTGTGGGATCAATTACAAAGAGGAATGGGGGAAATTTCAACATTTTGTTTTATATAAATTTCATGGCTCACGACCCCGTTTTCTTTACAACGCTGCAGTTAAAAATACGATACTAATCTTAATATGAGTCAGACGAAATGGTCACTTAGCATTGCAAAGTGAGGTATCAAGTCTCAGCAAGTCTTCAACAATAATATGAATGATATCATTTCTAATTTTAACACTGTTGACTATTCGAGGCACTGGACCAGTTTCATTTATATAACTTTAATAGATTTTAGCTTCAATATTATATAATCAAGTTGTTTTCCATATTTTGCTAGTATTATTACCAAAATAAACGTTTTTTATTTTGTGCTCCGAAATCGATTAAGCATTTTAGACTGTTACGTTGTTTCCACAACTCAGATCAAATGATTGACTTTGCCGGAACTCCAAGTCTAAATATTAGTACATTCTTCTTCTAAACAAAGTGTTGTTGCAAGGTTAAGCTGAATTATTAAACCTTTAGCACAGCACCGAAAGAAAAGCACATGTATACGTTCAACCCTGAAACAAATTAATGGTGTAGCCGAGACCTTGAATACGATAACCTATACATTTTTCCATACGTACCAATTTTCCGATTATACTTTTAGCTAAGAGCAATATTAAAATTGATTTGGTGAGCAATAATATGTTGAAAGCCGTGAAACAAAGGAATATAGGTTCATGAGATCGGCGCGGCCGAGCATCATTTGTAAGAGCTGTCAAACGCAGACATATGAGGGTAGGCTCGAGAGCATCGGTATGACGTCATAGGATCGCGGCCCGCCCCGCCTCACTCCACGGCCGGCCTTCGATCGAGATGCACGTTTGATGAGTGAATTGTTCTGTTACAATCGCAATATTAATCTTGACGTTCTCTACCAAGTCGAGACACCAATACGTCATTAGGATAAAACGATTTGACCTGAGTAATAAATGAAATGTGTTTGATGTATTTATAATTTGAGCTACGTATAAATTAACATCTAGTCGTTTTCCTAAAGGGGTAATGTGAATAGTTTGGAGCAGTTTTCCTAATTGTAATACGTCAATTGATTTCAAGTATGAATAAAACGAGATTAATGGAAGAATAATCTAGATCCGATGTCCTTCTACTCCTATAACCCTTGCTCATCGACGTCACCCAGCCGCGAATAGCCGCACTGCATCGACCCTCGATTACATCTAATGCGATTTGTGTTACCTTGCTATCTGATCCGAACTAGTTTAGACAAGTTGTTCTAAGCAGACTAAATGGCCTCACCAGAAAATGGGGCTGAAGTGAAGTTAACATTGCTGGTTCCTTTGCGGTTCATTTTTAAAGTTTACAACTAAAATCCTCGGAAGGATCGAAGTTCGGGGACTAGTTTATAGTTTGTTGGGAGAGAAAACGGTGTTCGTTTGTTTCAGAAGTTATAAAACTCTGTAGATTAATTACGATGGAGAGTTTCAAAAAAAAATATTTTGTTCAGGGATTTCAAAGTTTTGCTGAGTAGTAGAACTAGCTTTTGCGGCCACTATAATTAGGAATCTAGGAAGGAGTAATATGTCACAACATTATTGGCGTCAATTAGGCTGTAAGAATACATCATTCGGTATCATTGCAGTATGTCTAGGTTTCACGCCCATTCCAAAAACTCGTTGCTACCTACGATCATGTATCGACCTCGAATTTTATTTTCCCAAGTTAGAGCCCCGTCTTGATGAGTCCGTGGGACTATTTTGTATATCTTCCGAATCTTGGTCGTTTTGTTCCGAAGGGGAAACGGGTATTGGCGATTTGGCAAAGTCATAGTCCTCCTTTGTATCTTCTACCAATCGAAATAGATATTAATATAATTTAATATAGATAACACCGAGAAATCGACGTACATCAATGCACGTTTATAACATGAGGCGACAGTTATTTTTCCTATTTTGTGATCTATGAAGATACCAAATGATGATTTTCCGCAAGACCTCGAAACTGCAATAAATCTTCCGCCATTATTGACCGCACTACCTAGGTGTACTAAGATTAAATTTCATTCATCCGTACTGATGCTTATTTCAATTGTAGTACAAGGTTCGCATAATTCAAGCCGTGACGGCATCCAACTGAATTTATTAATGCAAAAGATACGCGTGTTGGTTGCCAATGTTTGATGGTGAATTGGACAAACATTTGAACACAATATAAGACTCATCGATGCTTGAATCCTTAAAGCGTGAGTTGATCAGTCAAGCGTTCCTTTGTGAACTTTTACAGTATTTGTTTTGTCATCAATTATATATTTTTCCTACAGACTTGTTGTTAAAGTCTGATACGTGCTTGAAGGTAGGTAGGGTCGTTGCGCCGGTTAGCGACCACTTAGCTGACTTGCGCACTTTGAAGGAATTAAAAACTACTTAATATGTACGCAAAATCGTTACTGTCCATATAAATAATTCAGAAATATAGTCAAGATGCATATAAATAAATAAAAATAATACACTTCCATATATAAATTTGGAAAAATAACGAAAATGTGCAAAAATAGCCAAAACGTCAGTTACCGACCACTTTGGTCAGTATGCGACCACTTGATGCCAGTTACCGACCACTATTTTAAAGGTGTTTTTTTTTAATTATAAGGCTATTATTATTGATGCAAAAATAAATTAAACATATAAACAAATAATCATCAACACCAATAATGATTTTTCATTGTTTTTTGAATATAATATCGATTATCTCGAGCTTGGATTGAAAGCCACTTTAATTCGCTTTTCACTCTTCGCATGTAATACTGGGTCATTCTGGTCTTTTGGTCTCGATAACGTCACGTTTTCTTCCTCTTAGTAGACCCTCTATACTATTCTATAGTAATTCGAGGAATCCGACATACCTGAGATCATCAGCCTATGGGTTTCCCAAGTATCTTGGGGTTCGTTACCAGTCCCAACAGATGCAGTTGAACACACATGGAATGACTGCCTATCTAACCTCCACTTTCTAATTACCACGTATCCCGATACCTTTCTGTAAGAGAGAGAATGTCACACCTGGGTTCTGACTTCCCGCAACATCATCTGCCTAGCCTTTTCCCAAATCGTTAAATTAATCGTCGTAACGATTATAAAAATTGTCAAAGTCAAAATTACAGCTGGGACCAACAGTTTAACATGTTTCTGAAACACGAAGGAGTCTCCGTATTATTTAGATGGTCACCCATCCACAAACCAACCGCGGCAAGCAGAGCTTTACTTTGACTTTCAAAGGTATGTTTTGAAGGATCTTAACTTAAATGTTATTTATTACATACTACACCATGGTGAACGCTAACTGATGTCAAATTCCATAGATTATTGCTCACAAACCGCGCGCGGCCACATATTTGCACTGATTTTGATAGGCATTTGTCAAAAATTTACAAAGAAAACATGTGGTCGTTTACTGAAAATACGTATCTTCATGCCTAAGTTATACTATATCCAAAAATATGTAATCATAATTTGAAACCTTGGGATCATAATTAACAAAATGAAATAAGACTGAAGCAATCAGTATACGACCACCCGGCCGCTTACTAACGCATCAGTTACAATTACGTTTCAGTAAGCGACCACTGGATTTTAGTGAAAAATAAGATAAAAATCAGCAAAATTATTATTAAATAATCGAAATCACTAAATAATTGAACTAACCACGCTTTCATATTGGTTAAACATACAATACAAAGTACCAAAACATATCATTGAACGCTGCCCGTCGCGCTGTTTTATTTGCAAATTCACTGTATTTTCGCACATCACCGATTATCACGAAAATTGAAAGGCTTTTTTCTAAGTTAGGTAAAAGCATTTAATTTAAAATGTATTAAATACTAAATGCTTAACTATTCCAAAGTTATTTGGTATATTTTTTTATGGTTATGTCTCATAGAAATGTTATTATCCTTAATTAAAGAAACCTAGTCGGTCAAGTGGTCGGTAACCGAAGGTGGTCGCGTAACCGACGCAATGACCCTACTTTATTGCTATACACAGATGTCTAACTGCTTGACTACCACAGAATGTTCGGTCAACATTCACTGGTATTTGTCTCATTAAAGCTTGGTGCATGTTGGTCTGTGTATGGGTATTGCACTTAATTTGCACATACCGGCAGCCCTTCGCATTTCCGAGAACTGACGGCGGTTCAAGCTTCGTTACACGAATAAATATTAGTGCAGTGGTGAATAATGCAATAATGGATTATTTGATGGCAGTGTGGCGATGAAGTTTCTGTTTGTGTAGGGAAAGTTTAAATGGATTATAAGTGATATCAATCAGTATTATTACATAACCTATATTTACACCAATTAATTATCAGTTTAATTTCCATATTAATAAGTATTCATTCAAGTCACCTACCGTACCATCCAATCACAGTGCTAACTTATTACGTACAAAAAGGTCGAGCCAGTATAATGGGTTCTGTACCGTTTCCACCTAATTTATTCGCTTGGGACGTTTTGTGGATCCCTAAATTGGTAGCTTAAGGTGCTGGCATGAATTATTCAAGTGTTTACACGTATCGTCTGACCGATGCTTGGAAAATACTTGAGTTTACGACGTTGTAAAGTTAAAGAGGTTTGGCTGCAAGAAAGTTGGGATGACCCTATATGTGAGAGATACCTTGTATTATTTAGGAAGTGGTTTAGTCACGAATGACATCTAATAAGGTGTTGCGTTGTTTATTGAAAACATTTGAATTTCAATTGGTGGCTAGTTCGAACTGGTCGTTACCACAAATGGATATCTTATAAAGATTGTGTTAATGGAAACCCATAATTGGCTAATTTACTAGATGCATTATTGAACAGCCGAACTGCCCTGTAACTCCGGAGAATTCTCATTGCCACCTGTACTTATCAATCCGGTCCAGTTTCAAACAAACATAACAATGTTATCGCAAGTTTGGCATTGATCCACGCAATAATACACACATTTGAGCTCCAGTTTAATATAGTTTCAATTTAAAACCCTATAATCTAGTATATAAGATGAGTAATAACCTGTTTTAGTCTGGATAAAGATGTTATTCCGCTGGAACCATTTTTCGCTAGCATTTGCTGGCTGAACAGTTGACAGGGGCGATCCATCAGAGGCAAAGAATTAGGTACCAAATGGCAAGTGAAAAACAACTTTATATTTAAAGCTGTAAGTAGCAAAATTGCCCGTAGTTAACGATGCCCGAATTTCTTGGAATACCACGTCTAAAGAGGTTGCGGGTTTCCTTTGCTTCGGCCTGTTTGATATTATAATAAAACCTTTGGAACAAAGGTGAATTCATACGTTACAATCGGTGTGAATGTAAATTTTTATATTATCATGTACATTACGTATGAAAACGGATACTGTTGTTCGGGGCGACGGATAAACCTTTTTTTAAAGAAAGCTCTTTCCAAATATTCGGCATTTTGAGTAACAAGAATTTTGAGAACCAACGTTATATTTTATCGAGTTTGTATAACGATATTCATAATATGTCGATATGCAAAAAACATGTTCTGGTGTGATGTTGAGGTGAACACAATATTATGTGTTAATACGACCGCTATTTTTGGAATCAAAATTAACACCATAGAAACGGCCTTATCGGTGGCCTTTTCGGCCTAAAACTTTTATCGGGAGCCGTACTGCGATTATCGAATTATGTAGATTCTATTAATAACGACAATGGTGATTAAATTGAATGTATAGCTTAATATTATTGAAGTAATAAACCTTTTGTAATTGTGATTAATTAATTGTCCGCCAAAATATATCGGACATGTCAATAAAGTGTATAAATAATGTTTTACATAAGGTCTATAATCGCGTGACTGGTCCGAGGGAATTTCGGCGGTCGCATATATCATAATGAAATATTACAGTCGCTATCGGCCGTAGTGACAGTTGCTATTTGCACACGTAATTTGTGCCGTTTAAATTGTCAAAATGTAGGGGAAGGTGTACGCAGACATTGTAATTTCAAGTTTATTACAGGATACGAGCTTCATTAAAACAGACATTTCTTTTTTTTTTCGTGTCTTTTTTATACTATTGTTGAAACGTCCAAACACGACGGAAGTTTGTAAAAAGAACACATCGTTGGTTTATTAATGAGAAACTTTAAAAACTGTCTGTCTACCTACGAGACGTCAGATTTCTATTCACATTCCACGAAACGCTTACGACAAATCGATTTAAATAATTCAGACAAGTTGTCATGAGTCAGATTAAATTACAGACAACGTTTGAAGACTGGCTGCATTCAATTTTCATACCATATTGCAGTTACAACGTTCAATTTCAATAGAAGCTTCCTAGAATCGATTTGGAGTCAACGGCTTTTGAGAGGTAAAATACTGATGTATGCCACATAGGGTATGAAGCTGGGAGCTACGTTTGAAAGGTCACAGTTACATACTGTGATAGTATGAATGACAGAAAAAGCATTGTTAAATCTTTCAATATGACAAAAACTAGACTTTTTATCAACCGCTGGTCTTAGCTCGTTACGTCAGCAGTCCTAAACCTGACACCAATCTCACTACAACGGGATCGAATCCAACATTCTAGCGCAAATTCTTCCGCTCCAACAATATCAATAGCTATGCTTATATTCTTAGCCCCGCGAGGCCTATCGAACTCTAAATAAAGGTCAAGTCAATACAACGTCTTTCAAGTAACATCTCCAATACCCGTTTCCCCTTCGGAACAAAACGACCAAGATCTCGGAAGATATATAAAATAGTTTCACGGACTCATCAAGACGGGCTCTAACTTGGGAACATAAAATTCGAGGTCGATACATGATTGTAGGTAGCAACGGACTTATTGCGATGGCTGTGAAGTATGGACAGATCAAAGCAGATACCTAAATGAAAATACACCATCAGACCTAATTTTAATTTGATTAAAGAAAGATTAATGTATTCAATTTCGACAGAATAATAGCAGAACGGTGAAGGAAACACAAAGGTTGTAAAGCTGATATTTCGCATAGAGGCATAGGTTGTACAGTCGACGGTGCTGAGTAATGCGTGACCTCATTATCAGGCGAGGACGGCACGGGGACCATAAAGTTCCTACTAAATTCCCGTATTAGGCCTCCATCGAGTGGGTGCAGACATTTATTAATTAGGACGCCATGACACAATCCCAGAGGACTGCCGGTTCAGACGTGACCTTTTAATGTAATTAAGCAAATATTGATGTGTATCCTGGTCAATTTGCTGCATTTGTCAGCGACTGACATACTGCTTCATTGTTTTTAACCGACGAAAAAAAAACGGAGGAGGTTCAAGTAAACGCGTAATTTTTTTTTATTGTAAGACCACCATGAGACAGGTGGCAAAATACTAACAACAATATCAACGAGGCACCAACTAGAGCGATGTATTTCTGCTTTCAGAGTTTTTTATTTAAGTCCTGGAATTAGTCTAAAATGGTGTGATGCTATTTTCATGGAAAGTATGAAAATTCCGCAACGTGTTATTAACCTCTAGAAGTTTTTCTGTAGCGAATTGCCGGCGAGGCGGTGTGCAGAGCGCCACGTTTTAGTCATAGCATATTTTAGTTGGCGCTAATTACTTTTTGATGAGCAAAGTGTGAGTAACAAGATTACGAGATGCATTAAAGGAACATGACACATTCCACGTTTCCCATAAAACGTTCTATTTTTACATGCTTACCTACAGTTCGTTAGCATAATGTGAACATTGTGTACATCTCTTTGAAGTACTACTTTAAACAAAGGGGACATTACTGCTTCCATTTTATGAAAGTACTCTACACAATTAAGGCTGTTAGCAAGCGATGTATAATCTTGATGAATAGCTTTGCTCATTACCATTAATTTGCTTCTAAAATAGATTCCGAAATTTCAAGTGCTCTAAAGTAGTTATTGAATAAGATTCTGTCCCGTGTTTCGTTGTCGAAAGTTTAATCAAGACTGTATCAAGCAGGTACTTGGTAAAGTTGTTATGAAGCGGTGACTGCAATCCCAGCGTTAAATCTATTAAAGTAAAGATAGAGCTGGACGTTTGGAACCGCCTCATGCTGGTTTAAGGAATGCTAATCTCGCCTCACGCCGTGAGGTATTGCGGAATTGTCTCCGCCGTTTCTACTAAGAAAACTTTAATGTCGACTGTTTACTTTGGCAGTTGTTAGGTACCGCGGACGGTTTTAACATCGCTTTCAAACGCTAATTCAACATCAACCTCGACTGTTACCGTCTCAATTAAGGCTATTTGTATTTCGTATTACGACACTGGTTCCGTGGCTTTTAAGCAAAATCAGTTACAGTCCGAAAAACCAATTACGTAAAAAAAATACAGACATAATTCAGTCATAAATATATTGGGTCTCGAAATTGACCTTCAACGCGACCGATTTAACGATCCTCTTCATTGGGGCCATTTCGAAAATCAAAGATTTCTGCAAACGTCCTCTTTGGGGTCAAATGAGCCATTTGTCGACATTTAACGTGTACTCAGTGTGACCTTTCCCACTCCAAGGGACGGTTCAGCTTGGCGCCTGACTACCGTTGAGCCAACAAAGGTTTTGTCAACACCAACTTAGGTCTTTCAATTTTGACATTGCGATGTTGTCATTTTTTTTCCAATATTCCTTTGGCAGTGAATCAAACTACCCGATCTGGTGAAGGCAAGTTGGTTCGGAATAAATGGGCGCTGTCTGCTAGTAGATACGTATCGCGACATTTCCCGAACAATATCGATAAGACTACTCCGATAGTGTCGGTATGATGGGAGGCGATGCCAAATACTGGACACTTTGTAATAGATACGGGGTTTTGTTTTGTGCAAACGCCTATCGAGTTATTTTGTAATAGGATACAGTAAACTGACTGACGCCAGTAAAAACAGGCATTTCAAATTACATAAAGAGTAAGATTAAAGGCTGAGTATTCCAAATGTTTTTACAATGATGACAAATAAGAAAATACCTACTCCAAGAGGTAATAAAATTCGGGAGACAAGAGAGAAATGCGTCACGAATAGGGCTACGTTTTCTTTATCTTACATTACAAGTGAATGAGTGTGAAAAAGAATTCAGGGTGAAGATCTAAGGGAGACAGATATAAAGAGAGCACGTTCTTTGTACACGGCTTGGGTTATGAAGCACGTAGAGCACCACCCCCCGAAGATTTACCTCCGTCACCGATTGCGGTTAACTTAACTGCGAATGTAACTCAACTTGAGATTGTAAGTAAACTTGTACATTGTTAAGGCGAGATTTACGACATCAGCTCCCTTTTGAATTTAACTTCTTTAAGTACGGCGACAAACTTTCAGGGTCCTGAATTTCTAAACTGACAAAATCCCTTGCTTTGTGAATTAAATCCCATTTTCTAGTTTGTTTTTTGACACTGCTCACATTTATGAAAACTGTAAAATACACTATCTAACATTTTACAGCACATTTTGATGTTGCCACTAAAAATAAATATTTAAGATGTGTGTAAATTTTTATCAGAGCATACGGAACGTGAGATCGATAGAAGCGTGAAAACCCTTTTTAGATTTAAAAGCCACTATAAATACCTCGTAAGATACCGGCACTCGTAAACTTACATCTATAAAGGTTGATGCACTATCTAAAGTCGTTTTGCGTATATTTTTCAGAACAACATCAAATTGCGATTATTTCGCTAAATATTGTGTAAACAATCAACATGCATTTAAGCTTTCATGTTTATTCTAAATAAATAACGATGAAAATATTCAAACAAAAGCCAACTTGGGTGTTACCAACATTAAAATCTGGGGTCAATGAACCAATTTTTTGTTCTAGTCAGACAAACATTAGACAGGAGATAAAATTTAAGCTCGACTTTATAAAAGGACATCGGTCATTACTACGATAGCATTGTCTCCTTATGACATCGACATAACGTGAATGGATAATGAATTAACGGTACAATGTTAAGTTGAAGCTAGCGATATAATATCTAGAGACCTACTTAAACAAGTTATTATCAGCGGTTCAGGTATAAACGACGAAGCTATTAAGGCAACTGTTATCGGGGACATTATCAAGGGTGCAAAGGATAAGGAGCCACTAGCCACCCCACCTGCCCGAGAAGTTCGGGTAGCTATCGATCTGATAGCGGTTTTGACAACAGTTCAACAAGATTAAACTTGACGTTCAGGTAAAAAATGGACTATTATTTGAGCATTTTCGATAAGAACCAATTTCTTGAGAGTCCATTTTGATTAGATTGATGAATAAGCTGAGGATGTTGATGTTGTTATTAAGTTGGTTTTCTAAACAATTCAGGGAATGAAGGTGACATGATTGACGTTATGACATAACTGTAGTATTTTCGAGACATAAAGAAACCAGGCCGTCACACGGAGTTCAAGGTTAACCAAACATATTAACAATCAGCTGGCCACATAGTATGTAAACGGCTTCAGCACGAAGAGCTATAACTAAATAATGCACATTGTAAACAGCCAACTACTGATTGACAAACCCTTTGTGCGTTCACGTAAATATTTGACTTCAAGAATAGTTCTTACCATAATATACGTAAACCAAGCGTTTTGTGACTCATATTTCTAACATCACAGAGTGCTTTAAACATTAGAATATTAGCTTTATATTTTTGAAGAATTCGAATTTAATTTACAGCTATGAATCAACTTGTCAAATCATCAAAGAGCGAACAATTTCTCTTGTGAGCTTATGAAATTCTGCGGTTTACGTGGAATTCACTAATGAAAGCTACGAAAGCGCTTGGTGGTCGTGGTTCATGTAAGACTGGAGTTCAACTCTGTATTTACGTTCTGGGTTTAAAATACCAGAAGTTAGGAATATAACCGCAATAGAATAAACACAATTCAGATATTTGTTATCTTTGTTGACGCAGTGTCAAGCGGATAAGAATGATTTTATGGCTGCTGGTGACGTTGATCCTGGTAGTCTAAAAGGCAATATTAACTTAGAGAAAAGTAGGTAATAAAATGGTACGGACCATCTGTGGGCGATGTGTAGAGCTTCTTGCATATTTCTTGCGGACCACCGAGCGCGTTGATCTTGGCCATGCCCTCGGCGCCGCGAGACTCCATCAGCTCGCGCAGCTGCCGTAGGGTGACGCCATATTGCGCCGGCCGCCCCTCCACCGTAGCCATGGTGCCGGGCTCGCGGCCGCCGCCCGCACCACGCCCGACAACCCTCTAGCTCTGCAACAAACAATACGAAAATTAATGCATCAGTCAAGCTACAAGACATTACATAAGAACTTCATTAAAATTTCCTAGCCTTTTGTTCAGTATCGTAAGTCAATCTGACTGAATACTGCTTAACAACAAGGACGGAAATAAAATCTGCAATCCCTTACCGGTGTGGGCAGAGGATTACAAAATACTACAGACACCTACGTCGTGTCCCGCCTACGTACGTAGTCCTAGTGGGCGGTTGTACCAGCAGTTCATCACATACAGTAGTATAGTAGCTTTCAATATGGAGTGAGCATTTCAATGATATAGTATTCAGTTTGTGATTCATTATGCATCAATTGAACTCCGATATTTTAGTACGTAATGTGTTTTTCTGCATATCGAGAATGTTATTGCAGTTGTATTTTCTTCCAGGACTAATATCGTCGTAGGAAGATAAAACAGATTGTATTGAATCGTAATTATAGTAAGAGATAATCAATTCGAAATATGATAAAGTTAGTGAAGAAAGCTTTGAACTCCAAATGCATACGATGATCAAAGTGCAGAAAATCAGAAGAACGCACCTGCGTCAGAACCTATGACGTTCGCGAAATATCTGCGAATTGACAATGCGAATGTATTTGTAAAATAACTTTACATTTTCCGAGAATTCCTGACATTTGTTGCCTTAAATTTAAGACTGTTTCTGTTAGAGACATTTACGATATCGTGACTGTAACGAGTTACGGAAGCTGACGACGAATCCTCACATATAACGTCACGCCTATTTTCCCCGAAGCGTAAGTCAGAGAGGTACACTTATAATACACCTAGTTTTTTATTTTATTTTTTAAGTTTATACATATTAGGAGGTCGATCTATCTCTACAGTCATCAACTGGGAACGCATCTAGGCTCCGAACCAAGAAATTTCAAAAAGAAAATTTTAGTTTTTCACCAACTCGACGCAAGAGATTGGACACACGTGTGTCCAGTTGGTGAAACTTAAAATTAGTATCACTTAGTATTTCGTCATCTGGACACGCCAATTCAACTTGTCTCGACTTGGGAATGAAAATTAGGAACTCATCTGGGCATAAGCGCTTGCAATCACTAGACCTGCTTTTCATCACATGCTTCTAACTTCGAATAAATTATTAGAATCGAATACATCACTTTCAGTAGTGTAATATTTCTTCGTTATTCTCATTGTATAAGTAGAAACCTGGCCGCTATTTACGGCACTATAAAACTTCCCGTCGGGTGCACTTTAACGTTGAACGGTGCATAATTAAACAAGGGTGGGGGATCTTCGCACCTACTCTGTAGGGGCGTGGGCTTCGGCCCACATAATTACTCGTAAAGGTATTATATTTATTGCACGATTTGCAAGATTTTAGGTGATTATTTCATTAGGCTAACAATAATCGGTAGTTAAGAAGCTATGTTAGTCACTTGAATTGGACAAATATTAAGTCATCAAGAAACCTATCAAAATATCGCTTGTATTATCCAACGATGAATATTTATAACTTAACGATAGATAACACCTTGCTTTGTTCGAATACAGCTCCTAGTAATTATTCTGCAAGATTCCTATCAATTCCTGACCCTACAAACGATTGTCTGTTATTCATCATCCGAAGCCTTAATCGATCATTTCAGAGAGGTTCAGCTGCAACACACACCTGCAAAGCTATTACATTCTTTTTATAGCGCTATAAAGCCATCAGATGGTTTATTGCAGTGTCGTACATAATTTAGAAGTATCATGAAGACACTTCGCGAATGATATAAAAAGATATGTCGTGAAAATTCGCAGAATTTGTGGCACAAAGTAAATGTTTAATTTTTCAGTTTATGACGACTTTAGTAAGATCAACAAACGAACATACTGACTCAGTTCACAGATGAATCGACGGTGCATCATTGTTAAAAAAAATATTGCGAAGATAGAACGCTATTTTTTAATTTTGGAATGTTCATAAAAGAATAGGATTAGCACTTGAGAGAAGTTGACGGTAGACAGATACAGACTATCAGTGATACTGATGTTCTGTTATAGTGAACTAAGATTCATTTCATCATTCATTCGCTTCATCATTTAAAATCAGAGAACAACATAAAATGTTCACTACGGAAGAACCAAAGCTATCTCAAGCTAAATTAAACAATAAAAACGTCTTCAAACTGACAACTGGGCTTGAAAAATAAACTCTCACATTTAGAGGGTCTACTTCAGTAAAAGAGAATTTTACATACGTTTGATATTTTACGGTAGGGTAAGTAAAGTGGGCCTAAGCTTTTAAAATGCCGTACGCGTGATCACTACAAATGCCGCTTAGAAACATGGTTGCCGGGCGGGGTTTGCCAAAAAGAGAGGGTTAAGCACTCCAAGTCCATAAACCGTAGTGAATACACAATGGAGGGTGTGTCAGGAGTGCTCCCCCCACCTGCGTATCCTCGTACTTTATGTCCGCAAAACCAACTCGAGCGGAAGTTATGGGAGACGTGTAAAGTTAAGATGATTGCAAATTGTGTCGTTATTTCGAAGCCCGCCTTATGTTAAGCGAAAGGAGTGCGAATTTAGGACTCCTTTTCCTTTTATGCCATTGATTTGTCTGATTAAATAATCAAAGACACTGTATAAATACAATGCTCGACTACTGAACTCAGGCGTTTTAATTAAGGATCTTATGGAAGCGTATGAAGAATCATTGAATTAAGCCATACTTAAAAGGAATTGGTGATTGATGACACATTTGTTAGGCTATTTATTTCGGTTAATTAATTTAGCTGTTTGCTTTACCTGATATTAATTATTTTCGGTTTAACCACAGGTCCAAAAGGTTATACACAAAAACAAGACCAAAATACACACAAGGGTAAACAAGTGACTCATCTAATGCGTTAATTACGTAATTTGAACTACGTTTTACTAATTACTTGGATAATGGTAATAAAATAAATATCGACGTCATTTAATAATGGAATTTATAAATTACGTTTGTAAAGTTTTCGATCGGAAAATCGAAGTATAAAAGTCAGTTGTTACGACAGATTCGTGCTATCGAATAAATTTCTAGGATATGCGTACATGCGTAAGTTACCAATGAGGAAAACTATCAAAGCAAAGGTTTTCTTCTTCAAATACAATGCACTGAAATTCTCCAGGATCCGAACACAGAGGCACAATTCACAATAGACACTATTCCGCCCGTCTAGAAAGACGCAGAATTGAACAATACGGATAAACAAAATGTATTTGTTAGGTCGCGTCACCAGCCCAGCAATATTTCGAGTACATACTATTATCCCTCACTAAAGCCGGCTGCGGAGGGTGAGGGGGGTGAGGAAGAGCCTGAGAGCCACCCTGCGAAGGCTGCCAACAGCATCCGGGTTGAGTGTCGTTGAACGGCCAGCAATTAGGTCGACATCGCCGTCTCAGACGCGCCTCCAAGACGCCGGAGAATCTTTGAATCTTTGGCTTGTTCAACATGTTTATTGGCTTTTTATTGGTCTATAAATAACTTGTTGGCTTAGCTCTATGCGTTGTGCTTGGTTATGATTTGTGAAGTCTATGCCGGCTGTCATGTCTGAACTGCCAGTGAATGTTCGTTGAAATTGGAAGGATCTTGTAAAATTACCAGAATGCGTATCTCTCCTAAGCATATTTTGTACATTTTTATATCTAATACATGTTATAAGCTTGCAATTCCTACTGGCTAAAAATGACAAATGATAATTAATTTTGACCTCTTTTTACAAATAGTTAAAGTTGGAATTGAAATTTGACAGTACAACCATATATTTAATTCAACATTAGCATATACATCCAGACAATACGTAGTATAATTTACTGATAGCATATAGACAACACTATCCAATACAAATATCAATAGTTTCATTTATTTGTTGCAAACATCAAATATGGACATAAAACTATTTGAATACCTACCCACTCTTGTTTGCTAAATAACTAGGTTAGTAACAAAAATACAACTGCAGATAACATAGGTTTCCAATGAACTTTTTGTACAAACCCAAAAGCAAAGATTTTCGTGCTATAATAAGTAGTCAACGTCGCGTAACAAAAATGAAGATCGGATATTCCCAACCAGCAAAAAATTTGAAAAACCTCAAGAATACACGTGTTACGTACAATAAACAAGATTCAAAGCTCAATGGATTTATACGTAAAAACTCTTGGTACTGATCAGCCCTTACACGTGATAAATAAAGTCAATTATAGGAGATGATATTTTCGTAATTTTTTTACAGTAGCTTTTTCATATCATAAAGCATTCCTAGAATCCAACATCAAAGAGACCTTTGTTCGAATCTAATAGAAATGAACACAACATTTGAGAACGCCACTGCACATGCGTTTATCCACATGGCTTACATACGGTACGATGTTTAGAAAGCAATTAAAAGGACCCAACGAACGAGGTAGCCGACGACAATATACCCAGTACCACTAAGTGGGTCAATCATCGCGTTTCTCAGCAAACTTGGCACAGCCAGGCAAACAATCTTGATTGAAAGTGCCCCTAATCGGTTACACTGAACGGGATAAATCGAACGAGCCTAACCGTTGCCTGCTACGGCTAATGATTAATGACTTAACTGATGTGATATATTAGGTAGCGTTGGATTTTGTTATTATACTCGTCAGGTTTGAGACAGTTATTGGAGGTTTACATTTGTTGTTAATCATGGTTTAGCTCGCTTTTGAGCTTGTTTGATTAAGTATAAAGTGTAAGGCTTATACAGAAGGAACTATCAATATTCTATTTAACCTCGGGTTATTTCCTGATCCTATGACTTGACAGTCTCCTACAGTTCCAAAATACGTGTGTAAGCCCATGCATTCTGCCTTTAAATTCGGTTTCAATACGGCTGATAACCTCTCGACATCAAAGAGACACGTCGTGAGATTTAAATATGCCGTCTATAAATAACAACGCTGGTAAAATGTGAGTAGTCTGTGAAATTGTCTTCGAAATTGGAACGTGCACATCGTAAATGTTACACATGAAAAATCTTTGAACAATGTTTTGGACAGTCCTGTTAAAGAAATGTTCTTTGGTTTGATAATCAGGAGAAGCGTGCAGAAACGGCTGTTGTATACTGAAATATAAACAAAACACATATAATCTATGTGCCTATCTATCGTAACCATTTACAACAAAAGACGCTACTCTTTCTCAAAACTTTGTAAATGTCAGTCATCACTTGCAAGCCACGATCAACCATAAAAATCACTGAGCCATTGACACGAAACACTGGTTCAGCATCAAAAGAACGCGGGTTCTATTTAAACCCGAAACAATTCCAACGTTAACTGTAAACCAATAAATCGAACACATCGATAAATTCGTGAACCACAAATCACTCGATGCGCAAATGGTTTTCGTAAAGAAAAAGAAACACCGGAGCTTTTACTAAGCGAAGGTTAACTAGTAGCTTCTATATAATTTATACTAGAATTCAATAGTTCTGATATACGGTCGCATCGCGTGTTCTGTTGGGTTTTATCAGGGCCACACCTGGAAATTCGCAACTTTGTTATTAAATGTGGGCTCGTCGATTAAGCGAGCGATTTTAGCAATTACAGTCCAATAAAGTAGTAAACTAGACATTCACTTGGCTATCTTCTTACAATCACTCGTTAAGTTATGAGTCTGTTAAACGTATTTTAGCAAGCATTTACCGCTTTGATAACATCAAAATATGAACTACCACGAAATTAACCTTTCCTTACTTTCAAAAACTTATCGGCTTTTATTAGAAAATATTTTGCAGCAATTTTTCTTTCGCCACGGCAGTGCCTTTTTCACATCGGTTGTTTAATATTGAAATTCTAAGCAAAGACTCAGAGTGCACGCTCGACAAGTCTCGATGCCGTTGTTAAAAGGTTACTTTTATTCCAGAGTATACTCTACTTTTTTCAATCCAATCTTCATTCGCTTGAGTGTAAGCACTTGAGTGCATTTAATTTTTTCCTTGTGTACGTGTTGTGGGACGGATAGTATAAATGGATGTACATATACTTTTTTACTGTTTTCCTTTTCTTTTTAGATGGTGTGTGTACCATGATTATCATTTGTTTAAGGTGTGTTATAAGTTTTGTACCTCACTAGCTTTTCTATTTGTTTATTAATTACTTCTAAATAATTAGTTTTTATTTCTATGTCTCGTGAATCAAGCGCAGCTAATTCTTTACTCATGTGGCTAAGTAGCAGTATTGTTGTTATCGTAACAATTACGATTACTAACTGCTGTTTCGTGTTGTTTCTATGCAAGATCAATCGCGTGTTCATAAACCTTAAAAGGCTTACGGCCAATATCGACACGGAACGGTGACGTCACGTCCGGGAAACGGTCGCCCCTGAATAGGAAACAGGGCAACAAAGTTTAAAGAGAAGTTTGAAAGAGGTGTCAAAGTTTCTGATAGTGACAACGCTGGAACTCGTGTTCAAGCATCTTGAAAATAAATGAAGCTCATTATTGTGGGAATGAGAAAATTTGCTTTGTAGATCAGCTAACATATTACATGTTATACCTATATAGGGAACTTTTTCATCAGCAACGATAGTAATAATGAATGCAAGTTTAATATCTCTTGAATGATAGCTCGTAGCTACTATTTCTTAGATTAAAACCTTGCATTTTGTGTATCATATTTTCACATAATTTATTCCTATTTCCCGACTTGCAAATTTTATAAGACACCAAAATAATGCAACTACAAAACCAAATCCAATTTTGTTAGCTATGATTTATCTTTATTCATGGTGTCATGTCCGATTCATACGGTACCCTAGAGAACGTGAGAGGAAAGCCACAACACACTTATTATGTTCCCCACGTACACTGTGCGACACCTTTATCTGAGAAAATATATGTGTAAAACGATATATAGCAGTTTATATCCTGCTGATATAAGCCCGGATTAAAAATGAAAGAGCATGTTTCAATTTCTCCGCTGAAATTTTTATAGGCTGTTCGAATCTGTTTTTTGAGGGATCATATTTTATTGATGAGAGGAATCCATTAAAAATTGTTCTTAACCTTTGCCTTTCGATGTTGGTATAAGATTATTCTAGTCCAATAAATAGGGCAAATGGCAATGCAAATTCCAACTGTTGGCATTTATACAAGCAAATCTTGCTCACTAAGACAGCTGATTTCATCTATCCTAGCCTTGTAGACATTAACAATCAAAGTCAAGAAACAACAGGATATGTCCGTAAACTACAAATAAATGGGAAATCGATGCTAGCATCGAGGATGCTAGTTTCAAATATAAAGAAAAGCCAACAGCAGAATTGACTGCCCTGCGTTAAAATTCAACGCGATGCCAGAACGCAATCATCTATCGACTTTAAAATTCCAACTGTGAATCCAGGAGAACAACAAAACATAAATGCACCGTCGAAATACTACATTGACACAGTTATTTAAATGGCAACTCTGTTTACTGACAGACGAGGCGTGTTGCAGCAGAATCGCATTTTGAACTAATGAATCGGGTGTTTCCAAAAGGCCTTCGGAAATTTTAATTGGAGTCGAAAGCTATGGAGGAATATAATTTATTGACAAAAATTAATAAACGCCGCGATTTCAATAAATATTGAATGCAAATTACATTTTTTTACCCTTTTTTTAATATGAGTTATAAAATTTTATCCAGATACGAAAAATCCTTATTCTATCCAAAAATCACAAGCAATCGAATATCGCAACGGTGTACCAGGAGTACAGAACTAAAAGGAGACCGCTAGTGTATTCAACACACGCCCACCACAGCCGGTCCGTGTCACCGCTAATCAGTATATCTCGTGACTGCCAGCCCTACCGCTTTGCCTCTTGCCTACTGCGCCCTCGATCTGTACGACCGTAATGGGAAAATCGGGGATGAAACCGATTGCCAGAAGACACGATGAAAGGCACACAAATGCTTTTGATCTGCTTTCGGTATAATTCGAAAAGGTTTACGTGGCCCTTATAAATACTATATTAATGGATAGTTTGCACTTTTACCTAAAAGTTTTCAATATGTTTTGACTACTTTCTTAATGAATTGTATAATTGAAAAGCAGACAGTAGATAGTTTAAAAACTGTTTGCGTGTAGAACAATGTGCGAACTCATCCACATTTTTCTCAAGGCTTATATCAAATTACTTGCTCATAGACACTGGGATCAATATGAGCTAACGGTCAGTACGTGTGCCGTAAACATTCAGGGCACGTGCCGGTTCAGTTAAACCGAGTCGAACTAATCAGGACTCGTACGCCTAGAGCAGGCTTGACCAGAACTAAGTTTTTGATTACATTACTTTGTCAGTGTTGGAAACTTAATATAAATGCAAACTGGACTACATCCTATTTGTTTGTGGGTCTATTTTATAGGTGTCATCACAGTTAGGTGTAGTGATTGGACAGGGAATGGCTATTGGCTTTGTTTAGCGCTAATAAGCCGAACCGAATGTCTATGGCTTGCGTGTTTAACGATACTTCAGGAATACGTCTAGAATGAATAAAAATAGGTTTCATTAATCTGCATTTGAGTGAAATCGAATAAGCGAGACATGTACCAACAAAATATCAAAAGAGAATGATGCTGCCATTATGCATTTGGAACTAAAACGAAAGACGCGAAGAAAGTCATAAAGTGAAGACCCTTTTCTGTCAGCTTGGTCTTAAAAACGTGTCCCTCACGTTGACTTTCCGGCTCGGAATCTCTTCATTTTATGGAACAGTTTTCTTAATCTATTATCCCAAAAATAAACTGGGATAACGTTCCTGTTCAAAGCTACTTCTGCCCGCTATAAGACGGCATGGTTCATTAAAAGTTGAACGATATAAATTTTGTTTCGGTCGAGCTGAACAATATGAAAAAGTTAAACCCGTTATGGGCAGGCTGGCCGGTTAATTAACCTAGGTTCGACACAAAAACGGGTGCGTTTTAATTATATTAAAACCCTATATAAATTCCGTTAAGTGGGGTTGGTGGCGTTCAGAAATCGTTATTTTTTATAACCAAACGTTTTAAATTTTTAATGAACAAAATATTTGGAAAGTACAATGGATATCGTGCCTTTCGAACGTGCTGCAATCAATGACCATTAAAAGAGTCTACTAGAATCGAAATGTAAATCTATTTTAGGTGGTATGTCATATCAATGGCGTAACTGTCATTTGTAAGCAAAGAGCTGTTACGTGTGTAGCGTCAATCATGTTTACAAAGTACCTATTAAGTAATTTACAATCGTGAAACTCATACGAAATAAATATTTTATTCGCCCAGTCAGCTTATCGAATTTTAATTGATTAAAATCGAACAACAACCATAAAATATTTTATAACTCGTTAATGAAATACTGAAGCAATTTCACTTTCAAACAAAATTGAGTTGGGTAATAATAGGACTCAGTATCGATTCAGATAATTGTTGGTTTGTCTAAGTAAATGATGCGCGGTGGTTCTGTCCACTATAACGGTCATCATTGACAATTACGATGTCGATTGTGTTGAACTTAGATATACATAACATTCACCAACAATAAATACTATTACGGGCTTGGTTTGCCGCTTCTGGATAGGGAATACCTACAAGATTAATTCATAATTAAGAACGTCATTTGTATAGAATTCATTGGCAGACAAGTTTAATCGGCAGGTACTTACTACTCGGAGTTGGTGAAACTGGCCATAACAACCTAAGAAATAACAAAGATAAAAAGGAAACAACAATGGAAAAATATTATTTTACTGATATATTGATTCATGGTCATGCTTTAAGCCCGACTGATATCCTTACATGTATACTTCAACGTATATTATATTCTACTATTAAGATAAACATTACTTTAAAGCTAACAAACCAAGACCATAAAAGTACACGACGAATCGACTACAATGAATCTCCCTAACCGACCAAAAAATGGGTTCATAGAACTTTCCAGAGAATCACCAGACTGTGACGCTTACAGTTAAAACATTTCTTATAAACATTGTAGGGTTTTTATCACAGATATTTCCCAAGAAAGTTCGTTTTAATACTTTGGAGTTCGCTGACATTATTTATAGTCTGTGGTGACATAAAAATAGATGTGGTTAGAAACAAGAACGGTGTAGGGGAGACCAAAACTTAAATTTTGAAGTCTTTGGAATTTCTGTTTTAGATTCGTATACAACATTTATATTGGCTTAGAGAAAAACTAATAGATGAATGCAGCAAGAAGCGTTAACATTAACTTAACCGCATCAATATTATCAAACGGCGCACAACGCTCGATCAAGCCATCGTCGTCAAAGCGAGAGAACTCGAGTTCTCTATAGCGTCACTATTCAGTCAGCCAACATTAATAGTGTCAGCCATTGTCTTATTCAAAGAGTTGTAACTAAGCCAAACTAACCCGTAGTCACGCAGGGCGGTTACACACGAGACCCAACAATATAAACTACATACGAGCACCATTCCAATAACTAGTTTCCAGTGTACAGCACACCCTTAATTGATTGCTGCACCGTTGGTAGGGACACCGCAAATGTACGTAATGTTACTTTAAACAATTCCGTATACTACAATAGATGGGACTGTCTCCTAGAATGAATAAGATTAATCCATTCCAACGGCGCTTTCTAGGTTTACATTCAAAATTACAATGGACCGCGAACTCTTTCAAAATCAAAACTATACAATTTTGCTATTGTTTTAAAAATGAGTGTTGAAATCTTAAAAGAATGTAATACTAAATTTAATTTAAATGAATATCAAAGACCTGCTCCATGGTGTCCAGAATACGGGTGATACAATACAAAAAAAAAAGTAGGAATTTCAACCATTAAATGCAATGACTTGTGCACTCCAATAATTTATTTACGATATGAAAGGCTTATTCCACTCCACTGCAGCCCAACTTACATTCAAAGCATGCCAGTGACATTCACTGTAAATCTTTTGAGATATCGATACCATTTCCCAGTCTTTGAATGAAGTCCATTTGATTTCGTAATAGAAATCATATTTGAGAAACTTCATAGAGATTGTGATAAAATTGGACGTGTTTTGAGTTGAACGGATCGTTCTTGTAATTGGATTTGGTTTTCAGGCGGCTTTATGTTGTGATGTGCAGTCAGCTACGCCAGATTGATGATGATGAAATTTAATTGGATGGTGTGCCGGGCACAACTTCTCCAATCTCTAGTATTCTGAACAAATCTAAATTGCTTTGTGGCCGATACCAATCCCAGTCTTAAGTAGAAAAACTTGGAATTTCTTAGCATAGAATTTCAAAGGGAAGTTCTGTATTCTCGAGGACAAGGGCTTAAAATAAACCTCAAATGTCATTCAGGTCGTTAAAATTTTCAATTACACATTTTGAAATGTTTTAGGATTCCTAACAATAAGTGGGTACTCAAAAGCAATTAATCACAAGCCTCATTGTTAAGTCGGTGCTATAGAAACACGTCTGTTTTATAACGTCATTATGTATTTTTCTCGTACGCCCAGAACGGCGATGTTACGCAATTTCCGCCACTTAAATCTTTATTACTGCGAAACGAATCTCCTTCGAAATCCTATCTAGAATAATGAACCGCAAGATATCCCGTGACTGGGATGGGTTCAATTTATCTTGTATTTTATCACAGCGCACTCCTGTCTGCAAGCGAGATAGGAATGGAGGATTACGTCGTGCAGTCGACATATATTGTAATCGATATTCGTCTAATCGAACATAGCCTCAGTGCATTGTTAGTGCAATCTAAATGGAAGCTTCGATATACCTTTACTGAGTACAGACGTGGCTTAATTCGATTTGCGGGAACCTCGGCACAGTTCTGACCGTGGACGTGATATGCATGAACAAAGGTCTCACTTTATACTTGAATCTATTACAGAGGGATCGCCGTAATGCTACAATTAATTTACATTACAAAGATCTCAAGTCCTGTGTAGTTTTACAGAGAAAATTCATAAAGTGGACCAAGACAAACTGCAAGTGCAAATTGATGGAAGTCATTACGTTGATGTAGTATCACAGAAATTAAAACGATTTAATCTCAAGAAAATTTATTGCATAAAGGAAATTAGAAACCCAGCACCAAAGAAGGAAGACTTATTCCAATTAAAAGTTAATTTATAGAAATAATATTTCTTGCTAAATGGAATGACCTCGAACGTATAAATCGATACAAAAGAGAAATTGAATTGGGATTGGAAACGTGTCGTTGAGTCTGACGGAAGGCACAAAAAGAACTGACGTATCGACAGCTGAAATACTGGTGGCGAACGTATCAACGTTAAGTGAGTAAATGTAACGGAGTGTGGCAGGAGAGACGCGCATAGCGGACGTGGCTGATAGTGTATTGCAGTTGCAGAGACACTGCATATTGTAAACATTGGACACAAATCGGAACTAGATACAGGCGTTGCAGTGTTTAAACATAATGGGAACACAGAACTACAGGTAGAATTGATTGACTGAAAAGGCATAGCAAAATAACTGTTTGATCAGTAAAGTAGTAAATATTATGTCAGCCGAGAGAAAATAATGTTCTAGTTCGACTAAAACGAGTTTTTTTCAGCTCAGCGTTGAAAATTGTGGTTAATTTATATTCCAAAAGTGACTTCATAATTTGGAAAAATTAACATATTTCAGCATACCTACCTGTTTTGTGAGATGAATTAAATTTTTCGTTGAAAAATATTATTTTGCAATGTTTTTGCCCCAGTAACTTAATTTCGTTGAAGCAAACTTCGTTTATTTTCGAAGTTGTTACACAAAAAATCTCTATTCACAGCCTGAGTATTTTTCATTTCATCGATTTAATTTCTTTATGTCCTTAAAGGCACAAGAATGATGTTATTGTTAGAATACAAGTATACGTACCACGAGTGCGTGTCGCACCCGTCTTTCCGCCGCGGTGTATGGCTCCCTATTATGCTGCAGGTTGCGAACTGAAACAAGGAAATAACAGATTTATTAAAACTGAACAGGAAAAACATTCGTCACTATGTTCCTCAAAATCTGGAGCAAACAAACAGGAGTAGGTCGATCGTTTTATTGAAGACTATGTCACTTATGGGTACCTTATCGATGTATGTAACACTCGTTACTAAAAAACTGATATTTTTCCGCAAACCATACAAACCCAACAATACATAACTAAGATCTATACTTATGATTTGGGAATATCTAGTTTTTAATTCTTGGGTTATTTTTATATAACCGCTTTTATCTCTTTGTGCGGTATTAGTTTTGTGAAATTCTTTACTTCAGCCAACTCGTTGGATAACAGCAACGACATATCAGCCCTTCATGTTTCTAAGATGAAATGTATTTTTTCGAATCTTAGAAATACCACGCATCACTTCATTCTAATACATTTAACATTTCTAAAACTCTTTCATTTGGAATGATTGAGTGAACTATGCTTGGTTAACTTTCATAGTATGCGCATTCATTAGCATAGTCTGGCAAGCAGTCCCAGTCCGATTCTCAACCGTTCAAAAAGTCGCACTTAGCATCAATTAGTGATGAAAGAATTTTTAAGTCAGGTTTTAATTCTACGCATTCCATGTAAATGACTTCGTCTTGCCTACTTTTTCATATTTAGTTAGACTAGTCGGAGTACATTTTAATGTGGCGATTTAATTACAAACCAAAAATATTAATTTCTATGCCTTCTGAACGTAAACTCTTAGTCTGAGTATATCATAGTAGTTTTTAATAACCTATCCATCCGGAGATTTTCTTATTAGAGATAGAATGTTGACATAAGATCCATACAACTTAGGTCAAAAATCTATCTGTAGTAAGCAAATCTAAGGATAGATAGGTTATTAAAAAAAGCATTTAATAAACAAAAAAAAAATTATAAAGGCGTTATACCCAAGCTACCACATCTCGAGACCCGATCTATTTGTGCCAAGACTCCGAACAAGACAAGCCCATTTACCACCAAACCATTACCGCTTGCAACCAGGCCGTTTTATATTTAGAGAGTGGATTCCTGGTGCGCTTCCGTGTTCAGGCGCTAGTATTAGTGGACCGAGTGACTAATTGCAAAGCTGTAGCTCAGAAAATGTGCCGGATACTGTTTCTGGTACTGGTGTACGCTCGGTTAGAGATGGCCGTAATATGTCGGAGCGATTTTGCTCAATGGAACCTGTTCAAGTGTTCATGGTAAACGTTGGGTGGTTTGCTGTAATTGATACGGGAATTTCCTTTCTTAATTACTCGTTAAGTATACTTGGAATCTTTATGAAAGAGGCTCAGTTTAAGATATGAGTACTCTTAGTAATTGAACTTATGTATGTATGTACCGGTTGAATGAATTTTCTTTACCATTCAAAACAAAAACTGCAATATGTTGTTACCTCTTGTTCAATATACAAAATATTTTATACGTATGAAAAGTAGAAATAAATAAAGCCAAACGTGGTACGAAAATCCCGACAAAATGAAACTTTGCAAACTATTTTGGCGAACATATTTTTTTACCAATTAACTGTGCGAAAGCAGCTTTTAAAAGAGGGAATCACTTTTTTATTTTCGTTTGCCAACCAAAAAGCTTTTTAAAGACAAAATATTCCACATCCATGCTTCATGTTTGTTTGAACAAAATGTTGGTCACGACACGACCTCAATATTTATGCATACATAAAGATATTAATGTTTGAGATACGATCTTTTATTTCATTGTTGTACAATGTAAGAACAGTAAGAATAGTTAAATCGTTTGTTCTTGAAGCAACTAAAGGAAACCGATAAACATTCAGTTGGATATATTGGTTTAGAAAATAATACATTTTAACGAGAACTTTACAATGAAATGGACTTTTTAAAGAAAATATATAAAGTAAAGGACTTTTGGAGCATAAAAGTTACCGAAGATGAAACACAAGAATTTAAATTCAACGTTGACATTTCTTCTCTTGGAATCAGTCGGCTAGAATAAATGAATGATATTGCTGACTACACAAAAGAATAACGCAGCAACCTGTGAACATACATCACAATAGATTTGCTAGTAAATCCAGCCAACACACCAGGCTATGTGGGGTATGCCTTTGTTTATCCACAATCTCAGTGCATGTATTTAAAGCCAGTCCTATTGGCTTGAGTGGAAAATTAATTATTGTACAGTTGGAATACCTCTAGGGTATTAGAGTATACACTAACTTGGTGTTGCTAGTTCAGATTAGGGGTTTACGGGATAAGATTGAGCAAATAACTACGTGCAAGTTATGGAGTGTGATTCGGAACACAATTGGCTCGGAACGTTTGCGTTGACGCAAAGTTTTGGTAGTTTGAATATTACATGTTCTGCTGAGTCTGTGTTTATATGCAGTATTATACGCCTTATTTTATAGAATCAGTAGAAGAAGAATGAGGCAATACTTTCTTTAGTCCAACTTTGGAGGAAATGAATTACCTAATGTAATTGGATGTTTTTTAAGCATTGATTCATTGCTACAGGTCTTGGAGCCTTGGCAGAGTCCAACTTTTCAAAAGGGAGCTTTACAGCTCCATTTATTTTAGTCCAACTAGACAGTTTCCCTCGGGAGCGGAACAAATCGAACTCACGTGGATTTCTAGTTAGTTAATCGTAATTTGAAATTCACGCTGGTGAGTTTCTTTGGGTCGTTACTTTTATTGGAAAATGTTGTATTGTAGTAATAGGAGTATTATTTCAAGGGTTTAATGTTACCAGACTAAAAATAGAACATTATGTGTCACAATCATAACAGACGACACTTGGATATCGTCACTATTGTAATCATAATGTAACCACTTTGCACAAACACAACACTGTAGCGTTTTATGTATATACTTACTACGTTTCGTAGTAGTAAAACCATAATAAATATGTATTACACTGCGATCGATGTAAGGTTACTGAAATATCTTCACGCAAGTAATTTTCTATAGAGAATTGATTTTCGATATCTCAGGCGACTCGAATTATTAAGCCTCGCTGGCTGAATACCTTGCAATTTATAACCTGTTCGTAATTACTTAATAAACATATTTTATTAAGGTTTCAAATAGTTTGGGACCTACCGCCTTTGTTACTACAAATTGATGGGAAATTGAGACTAAATAAGAGCTATGAAGATTTCTGGCGAAAATACCATCCAAATTATTCTAAGGATGGTAGAAATTATATCTTTGCAACGATGACATTGTCGACCCTCAGACACCCGATTTCGAAAAATTAAGACAAAATACTTAAGAAGATTTTATCTTAACATCCCTAAGAGCTCAATATCGGGGATTGGTACAAGAGGGGCAGGGTGTAAGAGCTAGTCCAAACATCGATAAGGCCACGAGGCGGGGTAAGCAAATGTGCTAATATTTGTCGAGTGTCGTACGGTGACGCATAACGTCTGGCAAAACAAATCTTATTTGTTTTGGACGTAATTTTATTGGATGATTGGACGTTAGTTGCGCTTGCGGCCACCTAGTAGATGTGGCGGGTAAAAGGATAAATAGATTAATAGAGGAAAGGACTGCGGGGGAGGATGGATGTCGCTTTGAGTGATCTAGAACTTGAATCAAGGATGAAAGAATTACGCGTGAAGAATGACGCTCAGTGGGAGGGCTTCTTAAACTAATCAAATCAGGTTAAAATATTTCATTGCTATAGTATTTATCGTAAGAATTATACTGTTCAATAGCTCAAAAACGAGTTCACAAGAATCTTCTGTATAATACCACTTCGATAATGTTAATGTTTTAATCTTTTGAATAGTGTGAGTACTGAAATGTTTCAATCTTTAAAGCAAGTGTTGGAAATAAATAATTAAAAGATTTTCTAGCTAAGTATCACAATATAAAACACTTAATGCTTCTTATCTTAAGGATGGAGTACATAGCTACATATGTAGACACATGTACTTTATGACAAATTTTACACGTGTTTTATTTACTTTTTATTTTTGAGGTGATTAGTTATTATCCCATGTAGAAGAGATACAGTTGAGTACTTTAATAATTGTAAACATAGAATTATAATAAAAATGTGTTACTAATGTAATTACATAGTATTTAGCTCAAGGAAAGTTTGCTTAATTAAAGTCTAGATAAAAAAAATATTTAATATGATAAGGTGGTAAGTTTTACCAATGATTTCATTTACCCTAGTTTTAGTATTAATTTATATTTGGGGTCATTTCAATTAAGCGGTTCGCCAACTTTAATTGGCTCCCGGTTAGCGTCCAGACTAAGATGCGGATTTTTTTTATTATGTCATCCAACCAGTTACTAGGTAATATCGGTATTATAAAGTGTCAGACACTTCAGAACACTGTCTAACATGATGCCGCAGAAAGTCTTCATGTCGAAAGTATGGTCAGTTTTCTATAGACCGACTTCGCAGATTGATCGATCAGAACGCCCACTATTTAGCCTCGCCATTCATCATTCATTTATACTACCAAGAACTGTATAAAACCTTGGGAATCGGATTCCTGTGGATCGCACAACGTACTTATTATCGCAAAAGCGAAAACCTACTGACTTAATGCCTTATTTGCCATTTCCCTCGCCCACGTGAAGAGTGGGTGGGCCATACCTCGACCAAAGGTTCCACGTGAACAATTCTCACGTTCCATATAATAAAAACTAAAACAAACAGACTGACAAATACCTGTATTTGTTTTGTATTTTGTGCAGATGTGAGATATTAAACACGTATGTTGCTCTTGACGTTAGATAAAGCTGTTGTCTGTACAAATATTGCGGTACTCCGTGTTTGCGCATGTCAAATTCATATAATTACCGCCTTCCTAGTAGCTATCGCGTAAACCGGTGACAAATACTAGCATTTTAATGTAGGATTAAATTGAACCTTGGTATATTTTCCTTAAAAAATAGCCTTATAATAAACCCTTTAATTTATGGAAACTATACATACTAATGCTTGAAAAATAGAAAAAAATCTTTTCTATATTATTCAAGGTTGTGTCATCCAGACGGGAAGCAATTTCAAGATTATTTTGCTAACACTTTGTCTTTCATCATCATCAGCCTATATACTGTCCCACTGCTGGGCACGGGCCTCTTCTCATACAGAGAAGGCATGAGCATTGATCACCACGCTTGCTCAAGGCGGATTGGTGATTTCAGACTTTTTGAGTCCAGGTTTCCTCACGATGTTTTCCTTCACCGTTAGTCAGTGGTATACTCAATACTCAAATCTTTATTAGCATTCCATATGTTACATAACAGGTGGTACAATTTACTTATGGTATAGACACAATATGGACCCGGTAGTTGTATCTAAGAGACACTTAAAAAGTACATATGACTTTAGAAAAATCACATTGCTACTTGCCAGGTTTCGAACCCGCACACTCATACACGAGAGGCAGGTGCCTTAACCACTAGGCCACCACGATTTCACTTTGTCTTTAAGAGGCCTCAAAAATTTGCTACAAAAAAAGACGAAAATATTAAATCATAACTCTGTAAAAATAGGACCACAAACATATCAATTTTAACCACCACAAAACATAACTAACCTATCACTTATTTATGGGTAAGTACCTACACTAGTTTTTGTTTTACCGCCTTTTACTAATTCCGCGCAGTATTAATTTAGAAAAATCCTTTCTTAGTGCACACTTACGTCATTTAAGGAACATTAGTGCAATATTTCATACTTCTAGAAGAAGCGGTTTCAGCTTTGACACTTATGTTAAAAATTAATAAAAATATTGAGTCTTATTTAAACAAAATACTTGTAATACCTATAGTTTAGTGCCAATGGTGTTCTCACCATTTTCAGTTACTGAATCAAATCACCAGTTATAAATTAAAAACATGTTATCAGTATCGTTTGATGTCGCCAACATTTGGTCGGCTATTTTTTATATTTGACATTTATATACTAGTGTAGGAGGAAGATTATAAATTTATTGGTTTTAGTATATTCATTCATCTTTAAATTAGAACTGACGGCGTATCATGACGAGTTTTTGCTATCATTTTTCAGGAGTGAGAGAGAACTAGAGAACAGCGCTTTGTATGTTACAAACATCTTACAAACTTTCTCATTTATAATAATTTAGTTTCAATCTATATGTTAAGTCTAAAATTTACCTACTAATATACTTCATTATTTATAACTTAAGATTGAATTTCAGGGCGTCTGTTGACGGACCTTTTATTTCATAAAGAATACTCAATATCTACACTAATATTATAAAGAGGAAAACTTTGTTTGTTTGTTTGTAATGAATAGGCTCAAAAACTACTGGACCGATTTTAAAAATTCTTTCAACATTCGAAAGCTACATTATTCACGAGTAACATAGGCTAAATTTTATTTTGGGAAAAATAGGGTAGGCTAAAACCAATAGGAGCGGAGCACCACTATTCCACGCGGACGAAGTCGCGGGCAGAAGCATAAGTATCATATAAAAATAAACACGCTGTTTATTGTTGTTACATTTCCTTATTGAATAAGCTTGTCTCATAAATATGGAATAAAATATATCTGCCTATAAATAGTAGCTTAGTAATATTAAACGGGCGTTTAAACGCATAGTTGACGCCTAACAAGTGACTGTTTCCTTTACGAATGATTCATGCATATTATAATATTTTATTAACTTGAATATTATTGTCAAAATAGTATAAAATAACAGTCTAAAGGCTACCTGCTTCTATACGAAATAATATGCATTTTCATAAATTTCTGAAAAAATAATTGAAGCTAAATTCAGCATTATTGACAGACACTCATCCAGCTAATTTAAAAATATTTGCGTTTGTTATTATTCTTAAAAATGATACTTCCTGTACAGCATGTAATGAGAAAATAGGTAAGTTTGAAAACGATCAGTTTTCTAATAATTAAGTTTAAAATAAGTAATCAAGGTTAGCCCAATATTTGCCCATCCATCCGACAATGCGGCATAGCAAAACTTAAACTGCAAATTAAAATTGACGTGTTGAAGTATTATTTTTAGACATGATGTGCGTAGGACACATATTTGTGTACCTATCTATATATAATAATTATCGTCATTTATCCTTTAACGTGAACTGACAAAACATAAATTATATTAGTAGGTAAGCAGGTACAATGTACAACAAATATACTACTGTTTTTGCCTACATTATTCATTGGTTCAAATTCAAAGAAATATTAAAAAAATAAAAGCATAAAATCCTTACTAATATTATAAATGCGAAAGTAACTCTGTCTGTCTGTCTGTTACGCTTTCACGCCAAAACTACTGGACCGATATAAATGAAATTTGGTACAGAGATAGAATAGACCCTGAGGAACAACATAGGCTACTTTTTACCCGGGTGCGCTAAGAAGTTCCCTCGGGATGCGGGTGAAACCGCGGGAAACAGCTAGTAAAAGCATAATTTTGATTCCTCCTTTTGTCCGGTACTAGCTAAGTAGCTAGTCCATTAGAAATCTAAGCGGCATGTAGATAAAATCTCGAGGTGAATACTGGCACATATGGTTCATTAAATTATGTAGTAAATACCTTTAGTAGCCATGCATTGAATGGAAAACTAGTACACTTAACATTTAAATTATAGTAGGTATACTTACAGATATGGCAAGTTAACGTTTTTTAAAGGAAAACAAATTAACACCATAAATTCAAATATGGGGAATAAATTGATTAGTAGATACAGCATAATTTAATCTTTAATTCCTTAGAGATAACAGGGGGTTATTTTTAAAATATCCCATGGAAACTTAAAGCTATTACACAGTATACAGTACACATATACAGTGGATTTTTTTATCTATGTACGATGTTTGCGTAAACCGGCCCTGACAGTACCGGTGATCACATCGCATCAATGCTAACCGGTATCGGAGCGCCGGAGGCACTGCAGGCGTGAATCAGCCTCGCGTGCAACCAGGCCGGTGATGTCATAACCGTGACGTCACTGGAACAACTCTATACCACTGCCGTCATCGCTATTACATTCAGAACAGTTTAATAATTACTCGGATTCCATTATTAATACCAGATCATTTAATTTATTTTTTTATAAGTAATAAATTCTCAGAAGATTAAAACGTAAACGTTGCTGTTTTAGCAGTTGTTATATGTAAGTTATGGTTTACGATGACGATAAGACCTCCTCAGCAAATACATGAGATGCGATCGATGCCGGAGACGAGTTCGGGTGAGTCACATCTCCAGAACCGCCCTTGTTGGCTCGTTGTATAATTATTATGTGTCTAGACTCCCGGCGGCGGGCAGGCGACGTCTATGGAATATAACTACGCCTGGATATTTTATTCGAACCAGCATAATCCAAGTTTCATAGGAATGAGGTTAATCGAGCTGTGCCGCCGATCCGCCGCATCGATATGGTAATCGGGGATAACCGAATATCGAACTTTCTAAAGCACGTACCTGAAAATATCACGAGTGCAGTATCAAGGCAAGAGAGTGCACAGGACGGAAAACACGAAGAGGTGACGCTCCCAGAACAACTTCTTATCTCCATATCACTTCACAGGGGCACCTCATAGTCCTCGAATGCTGAGTTCCTCGCACATCGCTATAAGCGACTCCGGAATTCCTTTCAGGCATCAAATTTGTCACCTAATTTATCAGGCACTTGACTCATAATTGGTTGTGAATTTTCGCGCGATACCAAGGGGGCACACATTATATTATGAAATAGTAACGGGGACACGTGCTCTCGCGGCAGAGAGGGACGGATTCACTGAACGTCCTTGGCGAGGGGGCGCGCGGGGCGCCTGCGGCATCAGACGTTTCAATCATCCCCGGGGGGACAGGGACGGGGTTAGGGGCGCGCGGCGCGAGCGAGCGAGAGAGAGGAGACCGTGCTATTGACCGGCCCGCAGACCACGCCCACCCGGGCGAGACACGGGCGCGCTGATGCTCCAAGTGAAAATCGAACGTCGGCCCGGGCAGACGCGGCGGGAGGCGGCTCAGCTGCAGCACCAAGGTTACCCCCACGTACTTACTACTCATGCACTTCCTGTGCCACTTACGACGCCGCTACCACTTGCCAACCACACTACCATTACTTCTATTGCACTTTTGTCACTGTACTACAAGAAACTCATGTAAAATCTATAAAGCTGGCTAGGTTGTACGGTTCGATATAAAGACTTGGCACGGAAACAATATAGGTTGCCAGAAAAGGACGTAACCGAACGCGAGAGAGAGGAGCTGAAAGAATAATCGACGTGAAGTTACGACACCCGACATAGGACCTTTCATATTTAATTAAATCCCTACGGAAGGGGTTTGTGATGATTGGATGAAAAAATAACGGTCAAGTGCGACTCGAGAATGGCGAGTACCTTCGTATTGTAGGAATTTTGTACGCGAGCACGCGGTGTTACATAATCCTTAGTTTAAGGATAATTAGTAACATAGTTTTTAAGTAGTTTTCCACAAGCGTGTTGGTTGATAAACCACGAGGTACGAGGTGGACATAAAACAACTGCTTCAAGGCGGTAAAGGTTATTATGTAATACGATTCTTCTTTATGGCTTTATCGTGTACGTGAGGTTTTAGGTGTAGAGCATTTAGTAATAAAGGTAGGCGGTACGAGACCTTGTGGAAACTGGCTACAGTTTATTCACTAAACAAGCTATCTTTGAGCTTAGATGGGCTATTGATTGAAAAGATATTAAGAACTTATCAAACCTATATAATTCAGCGTAAACAATCAAGAGCTGTATTGATTATAAACCCACCTTCTTCGGCTTAATCGTCGTGTTCCATCTCACAGAAACCGTGCATTTTCAGGGATAAAATAAAAGCGCTTAAGTCTACTCACTCTTCGCGCTACTCGGTAACTATGTACAAAAACACCCTCTTGCATATGATAACAAATTTAGAATAATTTTATCCTGGTGCGCGAAGAAGTTTTCTCAGGATGTGAGCGAAACTGCGGGAAACAACCATAGTAAGTATATAGAAGGCCGACTACCCAACAACATAAGTCATTAGTACCATAATACGGCACATCAAAGTCGCATAATTTACCCACGTTACGCTAATGGTATAAAAATAAGTTGGACGATCACGTGCTGGTGCTTCCAATAAAATGGTATTTCCTTTGATAATAATAATATTATGTTGTGTTGAGAATTGTAACAGCGTAATGTTTTTATTAATAGTATGTGTTATCAATTCATGCGGTGTGGTGTTGCCAGGCGTGAGTACGTTTCTATTGTGAGCTGAGATGGAAGGACAGGTATTATTATTAATTAAATGTAGCAGAGTTGTTTAATTTGTTGATTACATTATCCAATTTTATTTAAAAAGTATCTCTGTTATCCTAGTCCAATCTTAGCCCTTTTGGATTATGAGATTCATAAGGTAATTTCGTCTTTAATATTTCACAAGATCACATCTATCGCCATACCAAACTCCATTTAAATTGGTTCAGAAATCAGTTAAAAAAAGCGTTACAAACAAATTCACATTAAAATTTATAAAATTAAGTTAGGATAGGATATAAGAATATCCAATAATATTCATCCGTAGAAATAGACTGTAAGTAACGCTTCGCAGTCAGAAAAAAATAACATTACATTATGAATTTATCATAAACTGCCAAAGACATTAAACTGAGCTTCTAAACAACACAATACAATAGTACTAAAAATAGTACAAGAAAGATTTTTATTTTAAGTTTTCCATAGCATATTCACAAAGGCGCAAATATATAGTACATTTATCCTTATTTATTTCCTACTGTATACATAATGAAATATTTGTGAGCATACAATCATAATTAAACTACCCTGCGGGCTACTTATTTGTAATTTAAATTACTTTTATCTACATGAAACGAAAGAATTTCGCGATTTTTACCCGGGGCTAAACTTTTTTCAAACACAAAAAGCAATCGACTTTGCAACTGTTACATTTTAAATGTTCTAATTAAATCATCAACATAATATATTTATATCGGTTTTCAAATCGTATTCAAATATTTTGTGCTCCCTAATTATCTTGGCAATATTGCAACATAATGGGCTTTATTATAAAAAATAGCGCTAAATTAAATGGTTCATACATAGGTTTGGAAAATTCATCCGTTCGACCAAAAGTCCCAAGAAAATATGAAAAAAGATTATCTTGGAAGTAGCCGAGAAAGGAACAGAGCGAACTGGGTAAATTTGACGATAAAGCCAAGACCTTGGCCTTTGCAGGAAGTAGCGGCAACACTACCGAAACACACGCTCATTTACTAAAAATGATAATAAAGAATCTCAAAACTGTCACTGATGGACATCCACTAAAACACATCCACTTGTAAAACTTGCATAGAATCGATGTTAGAAAATTATAGAAGTACACAGATTTTTCTATAGATACATATTTATACAGCCCTATTATAATGCAGCTGTGTATTTCCCGTGAAGTTTTTAAGTTATATTATATGCCTAAGTTAAAACATGAGAAGTGACAGGTTGCGGTGTCCACACGTGTATTGAACGGATTTTTATTTTTAGTTAGCTGCAATTTATTCTTACTAAACCAACGCATATAAAATATATGAGAATATTCCAAGATATTAAAAACAAACTCAGGTAGCAAATTGGGCCATAGCCTGCCGGGGCTGCGGGATGTTCGAAAGAGTTACCGAATATTAAAGGGCTGAGGAAGGAACATTGATGGGTTTTAGTCAGTAAGAGTCTGACATTTTGTGACTTCTCATCCGAAAAAAAAAGAGTACCAAATTGGGTAGAGGTCTAACGAAAATTAAATGGTTCAAGACAATCATTCATTCAGATTAACAATTTTCGCATCGACCTATATTCCGCCCTTCGGGTTTTCAAAACCGGCCCTACAGCGAATGAGCAAGAACATGCAATAAAGGGTGGGGCAGAACCGTACACCTTGACCCACCTGGCGGTGTATACTCGTTTCGCGTGCATGGCATCGTAAAAATTTTACGGTATTGCATTTAATTTTAGTGTTACAGTCAAATTACTGATGCGGCTGTTAGGCTTCGAGCTAGATTTTGTTCAGTTAGGCTTACGATTTGAGATACAGTTTCTAAATAACTGAAAAAAGTCTTTGCTGTTCATAGGAAGGTCTTAGTTACTAGTTTGATGAAATCTGGTTTGGTTGGATATGATTGATCTCTAGACAGTCAGACTTCCACTGTTCGTAAGCGATTATTTCCAAAGACCAACCACGAAAACATCCAAATGAAAATCCATATTGACCATTAAAAATGCTGACTCGTAGAAACCAGCAATTTCTTCGCTTACAAGTATTTACTTAAGTTCGTTTAGCTGGCGTGAAGTTCGCGTGTCAAACTGTAAAACTTCCAGATTTTATAACAAACTGTAGACTTGGAGTAGTTTACACTCCAACTGACTCGAAAGTCGTGCTTCACTTCGAAACGGGTCTGCAGTCCTTTAAAAAGGTTAACTTTTAATAAGTTACAGTTAATTTTGAAACTGTACCACTAATTTATTGTAGGTGACACTAACAGGACTCCAAGCTCTTATTGAATTTCGTAATTGAACTGTTCTACCAAAGATTGCTCAATCTAGATATAGTACTAGAAGTACTAGAACCAAACCCCATTAGACCAATGAAGCAGATAATTCTGAATTTATAAACTGCATAACTGATGAGATTTCCTCCATTAAAGTTCCACATTCATCTTAAACATTCATTCACGGTATGCCAAGGCACACTTAATTTTTGAACGATACCCAACTGTCGCCGTATCTTACTTCAACACCAATAGGCCAGTCACTCATAGCAGCACTTACTATTCTATTACTAAACTATTTACGATTCACCATTATCGTAAACTAACGGGATAGGGTAAAGAACATGGTCATGTAATAAAGCACCACCCATTTATATAGTAAAGTTTAATGTTCGAAGAGTTGGCAGACTGAGTCCATCTGATTGTTTTACTGTGCACATTATTAGGTATAATATGTATACATCGCCCTTTTGTGTTTTGTTTTATGCGAGTCGTTTATTCGGTAATGTAACGCGACATATTATAGCAATTCGTATTAAATGTGCAGTCTTAAATGTCATGTGTGCTCGTAAGTCATAGTAGGAATGCGTAATGGCGTACACATAATGGCCTGTGTTGGCCTGTCTTCAATTCCCATTCGTGGACGATGAACCCTAAGATTTTGTTTCCGAGAAGCATTCTGTCAGCGGAATATACTGGCAACACATATTGGGTTACGTAACGAACTGTGTTTTTGACAGCTCCATCTGACATTGTCAACAGTTTAGCGATTATAGACCAGTCGAGCAGCTGTTTTCTGCGATGGCTACAAATACGGTTAAGTAATAAACCGACAATTTTTAAAAACAATTATTCAAAGTCGGCCACATTCTAAGTAAGACATGGTGGACTACGCCCTACTTTCGCTCATAAAGAGGAAGCTTTAATTCGAATGGAAACACACCGATTACGTAAACTTAATTGCTACAATCACCTTGGTGATGATATTTCAGTTATCACTACCATCAGTTTTAAATCAGATTAAAAACAATCACGCCATTGTAAGCCTACATTATGTTGATAAACGTGTTGATATACTAATATCTATCTAGGTAAGTAAGATATTCATGAGTATAATAGCCAACACCACCTTGAGAGATAAAATCATAAATAATAATTGATTAATTAAATTAGTGGCACAGTTTCATTGAACACCAAAAGATCTCCAAAAGTTACCGACCAGTGAAAATACGTTTAATCTTGTTTATTCTTCAATAGGCCTCTTTAATTTAATTTCCCTTTTTGTGATAAACCAATATAAGGGCGCGGTGAAAATCAACAACTTTTATTTCTTTTCAACCAGTTTTTTATGGTAAATTGCCGTTTTTTCTTTGTGGGCGGAAGTTAATAACCGCGAAAAGTACCTATAATGAAGCGCCTCGAACTCAGATTCTATACATACTTATGTATAAAACATTGGTAAATAAACTTTGTATTACGATTATAACAAAAGCAAAAATTACCAACATTCTAGGCTAATCTGCGAAACTACAAAATTTTATCAATAAATCCGAGTTTTTTTGACATCACACAAAACCCATCAAGAAAGAGCAAATCACGTCAATTTCCAGCACACCAAATGTATAGGGAGCGCGCAAAAATATGATTAATGCGATGAATCTCTACGGTATCATGTCAAAAGTTTGAACACGAGAGCAACGGACGGACAACGTTCTTTACTTAATTACACTAGAATAATACTCCAGTTCGGGATCACGGAATTACAGTCGAGAGCACTCGTGAGATGAATCTTGCTAGGAATGGGCTGGTAGGCTTTTGTACTTTAAATTTCTTGACACGAAATAAAATTTTATTTTATGGGGAAATATTTGAAGCAAAAGAAATACATGTAATGATCATAGTAAGTGGCGCTCTGTGGTTTCTGTCTACTTTCTTGGAAAAAAATATGTGTATGTAGTTTTATTACGGAGCTTTATGACGGTTAAACATGAATTTAAACATAATATGCAGTGCTTTCATGGCACACAATTAACCTAGTAGCTTCACAGTAGAATAGATGTTAGATTTCCTAAAATTGGTTCTACGACTGATTTCATAGAAATTAGGCTCATGAATTCAGAAAAAATTAAAGTTTTACTTGGAAATAAAACAGCAGATGCATAACACTATAATTTATTTGTGTAGTATATATAATTATCAGTGGAAAGTTTTAAGAAAAACAGTATAGTCAATCATCGTAGTACATCGTAAGTAGGTACATTTGATAACAAAGGTCTTAAAACGACTACACTTCCAATATCCTACAAAAACAAACCAAAATAAATCCACTCTTTCAACGTCAAACTTGGTCAAAGGTTAATTAAAAGGCAACAAACTTCCAGTCAACTAAATAAAACAAATCGTTTAGCTCCTAACAATCGATTGCAAGTGTTCTGCGAGGTTCCACATTAACATAGCCAGGTTTGCGTGTCAAACAATTCAATGGACGCGAACGGCTCATTCAGTTAGCTGGGGAGCTCAGAATGGAGCTACAATAGGAAGATTGATCTGGATTGGATAAATATTACTACTGTTGAGATACCGACACGTGACAGACGTGGGACAGATGATTCGGTTGCAGTCAACACAGAAATTCCACTAGCCAGAAGAGACAGGCAAGTTTTGTTTATTTTCATTCGTAAATAGAGCAGCTTATGGGGTCATTTTAGTAATGCTGCGTTTCAGTAGAAATTATTTTAAAGCTCGTCTCACTAAAAGTGACAAGCTAGACTCTTGACAAAGAAATTGAGTTTTTTAAAAGACGACCGAGGCGTTGCCTTGGGCACAATCGTGTTAGTAAACATTTCTAGTACTCAAACAAAAACAGTTTAAACGATTTTAATTGACGAAGACTTACAATCACATTTCGTTTAGCTATTTAACAGTTTTTACTTGAATCGCAGTTCTCAACAATCTCAACTCGTCCCACAAATCAATCGTGATTGCTTATAATTGAGTTTTCTTTTTATTCTATTTGATTTTGAGGCTAATGAAATCTTCAAGTGTCTTTAAATGTCTGTCTGTACAGCCTTTTTCTTATCGATGTTATGTTCTTTACAGAATAGTGTACCTATTGAATGCAATCCTAACTAATTGACAATATACATCTATACTAATATTATAAAGATCAAGGTAAAGTTTGTGAGTTTGTTTGGTTGTAATCTCTGGATCTACTCAATCGATTTAGATAAAATTGGTAAGGTATGGCGATGGATAGGACCCTGGAGAAGGTTATGGGTTTTTATAATGCGTGAAGTAATTCCCTCGGGACGCCGGCGGGTGAAACCGCGGGAATCAGCTAGCTATTACACACAAATTGGATTGGATTGCATTTCTAACAATATCTATAGCAAGTACTGCAATAACCCACCTTAAATCTGTCATATTTTGAATATATATTCGTAGATTGTCGTAGTTTACTTCCAAAACATTGTGAACAGATAACTCCAAATGAGAAAAAAAAAGTTTTATTATTGCAATTCAGATAACAGAGATCGTTCACATTTTGTATGAAGGTCGCTCTGTCTCTCGATCAGGTCGGGTGTCAAAACAATTTGATACATTAAACAGTAGGTTGTTCAAGAGTAGTCTATCAAGTATAAACATTGCAAGTGTGACGCAATGGTGACCTTCCAGCTGCATAAATTATCATCTTTCATAAAATGCAGCCGATTATCGTGAGGCGAGACGTTTGCGGAATAATGTTAGGTCCTCCATCTTGTTTTACGATAACATTGTTTGTATTACTATGCATTTTTTGTCAAATCATTTGTTTACTGATTTTAATGGCATAGGTATAAGTTCATCTTTCAAACGTTATTAAATGAAATTTTAAATGATATCGTTGATAGATTTTTTTTTAGCAAAGAAATACTAGTATCACGATAACTTGATAAGAGGTGTGTTTTATTGCAAATATGTACAAGGATGACATGGTTCACATTGAGTCTCGACATCGTTATTATGTGTTGAATAATATAACAGGTCATTGACCAGTATGAGGATAAGTGTTTGACATTAAAAGGTTAAAGAGTTTTTATTCAATTGCAATTAGCTTTACCCATAATCAATGGTCAAATATTAAAGGTGAAAACAAATATGAAGTAAGTTAGCAATTACTTCAAAATTCCCTCAGGTCTGATAAATTTATTCATCCATCATCTGTAAGCCTAATTTAAATCAGAAATCGCAAGCCTTACATGGATAATCGGATTACTTAACGCGAGAGTAGATTTCTTACGGAAGACATTCTGAAACGATGTGTATCGGAATTTCTAGGAGGAAAATGAACATAATCATTAATCGTATTCGTAATTTCGTTTCGCACACAAAATATTCCGATTGACAAGCTTCGAATTTCTAATTCAGCGAGCCAGATTCGAATCAGCTCAAAATAGCTGGACTAAAGCAGACTTGGGAGCTTTTTATAAAACGTCACCTAACGCTGGAAGCTAGCAAAGACTCTCCAACTTTTAATAAGCTCCCGATGGATCGCAGACCATTTTTTATAGTCGTTTCACCCACTCTTAGTTATTTAATTAAACCATTCGTCTTCAGAACGTAGTAGGAGACATTTTTGTTGGTAATTACGGTACGATGACATTGTGTGAGAAAGTTTAAGGATGTAATTCTAGAATTAGTTAGGGAAATCAGGATTTAAAGACAATTTGTTCGCGCCCTAAGTGTAATTACACGAACTAATCAAAGTCTTCAGTGTTTTTGCTGGAGTGTTCCTGTTCAAATCCACCTTTTCATTAGAGCCCATCTACGAAATATCAGGACGTTTTATAGCAAATGAAGCGGGCTGAAAGTTTGTGTTGGCTCGGGACGAACTTGTTTTACCTAACGCTACTGTTTGGACAAGCGAACTGATGTAAAGCGCGAATGCTTTTGAAATGTTTACGCTTTTTGCATCAGTATATAAGTGAGGTGAATCAACCGAAGAATTTTCTATCTGAAATGTATCGATAAATTGGAAAAAAGAACACATTAGCGAGCTCGCCCAGTTCCGATCATATGTTAAAACCTTTGCTTGCTATTTTCATTCTGAACATATTAGCAGTAAAAGTAGCTTCAATTAATCCAAAGCGGCTGCTTCAAATTCGGCTAACAATGAACAACCTTGATAGGAAATGAACGCCACAGTTGAAATTAAAACCTGGCAAAAAGTGCAAATAATACGCCAAGGACAGTGGTATTTGAGTTGTAATTTGAGGAAATAAAAGTCGTTCGTTTGAGTTGGGATAAAGTCGATATTTCAGTTGGCTGATGGGGAAGTATTACGTCACTGTTTGCGGATCGTCGTTAATAATAAACGCTTTAGTGTAAACGGTGCTGGATGCAGGTAGCCCGCCGTTAACATACTTAGTTACAGCGTGATTCATGGGACGCGTTTGTGAAAACACGTAAAATTGTATTAAAGATGTACCTGGGATCAGCTCCAAGTGGTACTAACAAGAGATGCTGCGTGTCGACAGTCACGGACGGAAATAACGTAGTTTGTAATAGTCCGTGGGAATTGACAATAGTGTCAGAAAAATAATAGTGTCGCTTACGCCGACCATTAAACTTGTTACATCGTTAAGTCCATCGAGGTCTCCGACTAATTTGCTGTCGAGATTCGAGGACATAAGAGATCAATCATTTCATGGTTATTTAACTTGAAAAGTTTTAACCTATTACAACGAAATCACGTGACAACTGTGAATATTTCAGCCTGAGCAGCTATATTTGTAAACGCACCTACATAGGTAAGCCTTGTATAGAAATTGGTTCCAGTATTATCGCTAAAATTTACCTCTATTTGTAACAATTGGATTTTGTCATCGTTAGTTAAGTCAGATAAGCATAATTTAACACTATCTAGTTTGTCGACATCAATACGTTTATTGCGGTTACAAAACGAACCGAGCACTAATCTAAAACAAACTATGAATGTGACTAAAAGAATAAAATACTCCTTGCTTAATCATTTTCTTACGAAAGACCTCGCGTCATTGAAATGCGTTTTATTGAGAAAAAAAATAGTAGCTACAGTTATGCTCAGTTCACTCGTACTGAGTCAGACGACTGCAAAATAATTCTCAATCTAGTTGCCAAGTGTTTCATTATAAAATATCTAGTATTTTTACTTAGAATTTTATGTCTTTCACCTTTCCTAAGAGTTAAAGGCAGCAAGTCAATAAATTAAATGGAAATATGTGTGATGCACTTTACAAGGTCAGGTACGGCATCGACAACTACTACCACAACTATGGTCAATGTCTATTAACCATGTAAATTAAGTCCTAATATTTTCTACCAGACCCTGAAGGCAGTACGGAAAACATCACATCATCAAATCTGTCTGAGTTAGCCAATCAGACGTGATCACCGCATGGCACATTAAACGGTACTGACCTAAACTAGGCGCTTACTAGGTTATCTCACTTGACTTTTACACCTTACAAACTGATAAGAAGTTGAAAGTTTCATTAACAGTTCAAAGATGACTATGTTTATATACCAAGTAGCTGTTACCTTAGCTTTTCTTCGCATGCTATGGAAAATATTCGTATCCCAAAAGTCACTAATAGCTTTACCGGGTCTTTTTTAAAGCCTTTGCCAAAGCAAGATTTAGGTTTGCATTAAAATTAAAGCAGAGTAACACACAGCAGCATATTGCAAAATGACGGCTAACCGACCCATGCCACATGCTGCAAAGACGGTCGAATACAAACTACAGCAATCCGCAAAATGTTGCCATATGATACACGGTATTGCCTGTCGCATGAATCTTGCAACACTCTGCCAGATATTGCAGACTTTAACATCGAAACATCTTTCGAGATCCAAAAAGAGCTTTACAATAAATTTGGGATCCTGTAAGAGAAACATTATTATCTAAATCCCGGGAGAAACGAAAAAGCAGACATTTTATTATGTGAGACTTAAACCATTCGAGTTTTTACTAGCGTAGGCGACGGTCTGGCAGCCAATCACCATTAGGTTTATACTTGACGATATAAATCTAATGCATTCAGACTGTATGTTGATTGGAATTGCATGTTTCTACTTTAACTTTTATTAAGTGACTGTGTGTATTTAAGTTACATGTAAATAAAGTGATTTACTGTTGTATAGCTGTTTTACTCTATTATTTCTACTAATATCTTTAAAAACGCTGAGAAGCCATGAAAAGCTGTGAAAAGCTGCAAAATGATTTTGTAAAATCAGTCATCAGCAGGACTAAATTCATTTAGGTACTAAGAACTACAAAAATCTTTATCGAACTCTACGCTAAGTGGGTGTTGCTAACAGTTTTTTCATGTAATTTTATAAAGCAGAGTTTACTTAAATATGGCTGTAGGCAGTCTCCGAAGTATATTGCAAGTTCCCTTTATGCAGTGGCACAAATAAGGCCAAGAAAAGAAAATTAAATTAAAAGCAAAACATAATAACTGGCACATATTAAAACCAGCAACAGTGCATAAGTAAGAACCAGTTTATCTCGCCGCAGCCCCACAACCTATTTCCACAACTTTTCCAACTAGCATCGGGTGATATGCCACTTTTCAGACCAGGCCCAGAAGATAAACTTATAGATATTTCAACGACGTCATTTACAGTTTCTAGAAGTTTCTCGTACAATTGTATGCAGTAAACTGTTGGGGCGTAAGTTCCCCGGAAACATGGGGAGACACTGCCAAACTGCGGTTATTCTTATTATTAAAGTTTTGCATAGTTTGCGCGTGATGTGCCGAGGTTATAAGTTCGCTCCGTGTAAGTGTCGGAGTTGGGGAATTCTCATTAATTATAGGTAACTTATCGCTTAATGTGTCCGAAAATATTGGTGGGAGAAATTTATAGCGAATATCAGTCTGTTCAACACTACCTGAAAAGTTAATCTGGATGGTTAATATTTTTGGCTGACTAGTAATTTTTGCATTAAGCCGCTATCTCTTCCATAGTGCATCAGGTGTGCTTCACATAATATTATTATATACAATAATGTGAAGGGAGGAAAATTGCCGGAATTACCAAAACAATATAGTATTTCATACAAAATTAACCAACCAAAGGATCGGTGACAGTTTAAAACTATTCACGGATGGGATGATCGAACCCAAAAGTTAAGCAAACTTTTCGAAACTTGTTCGCATTTCAGATTTATCAACAGATTTAGTTTGGAGGGTTTCGTGGGAGATAAATAATAGTTACTGAAATCTGAATACTTTTTGTACATGTAAATTATTATAGAAGTTTACAGCAAAGAAAAACTCGAAGCTACAAAACATTTAACTCCAAAAAACGTTGCTAACACCAGCTTTGGTCTTCATCTGCTTTTCTGCAAAACATAGGAGACGGCTAATCCTCGGCTAATGGGCACTAACGCGTACCGAGATGAGTGTCCAACGTAATACGACACGGCAACCGTGGCGTCATCAATAGACATTCAATCCTAGGTCTTAGAGTACAACGTACAACCGCAGCACGTCATTGAAGTTAGAAAGGCTTAGCATTTCACGCAATTTGTTAACTGTTATTCAAGGTAATGTTTTTGTAGATTCGACTTACATTCACTTTTTTGACTATCCGTCGATAATCAAAAAAGTTACAAGACAATCTTACTGAGTAATATTATAAATCCGATTATCCGAAACTTTGTAAGGTATCTGAACCCTTCGAAAACCTCACAGACGAAGTCACGGGCAGAAGTTAGTTTTTCATAAACATTGGTCACATGTCTTTAAACCGTGGTTCCTGCAGTTGGTCATAGGTTCCTAAAACTAATTGTGTAGGGCTTTATATATTAAAAACCTCATCAAGGCAAGAAAATTTGACATTAAATTTAGAAGACATTTCATCATTTTTGTGTTGACAAGATGTCGCATTCTCCATTAACTGAACAAAAAAATACTCTCAGTCAATCTCATCATCCACGTTACGTAACACCACTTTAACGGCCGTATCCCCTCAAGCATGGCATTAAGATAATATTGGACATCACGTGACCAGGTTCAATCACCTGTCGTTAAGTCGGAGCTTTGATGATCTCACGTGTATCACTGTGGTTATACAAACTAGTCAGGAGTTATGACACTTCCATTTTGTTCAAAAGATAAGTACTTAGTGTCAATTTTACTTATTTTTTTACAAGGCAACAGTGGACCGATTAGAAGTAGGATGAAGCTGAAGCGAATAAATCAGATAACCAAATCTTTGAAATTTTTGTCGAGATGTTTGTGATCGTGGTTACCGCCAGTGAGCAAAATATCAACAACAACAAGACCATTTAGTAAAAACTACGTAAGTCCCTAATTTTACAAAGTAGGCAGTTTTTCTAAGAGTACAATATTTGTCTATACTTAATCACATTAAAGCTTCAAGCGCAACTGTAAATATTTATCGACTTAAATCGACGCTGATTAATAATTAACTACGTATGTAAAAAGTAAATTATTGCGTCTGAAAAATATTTCATGGGAAGTTTATAATAAACATCTTCGTGACATTATTCGATGTACCGGTACATTGAACCACGTAAATAAAACTTCTTAATTCACTTTTGTAATACACAGATCCAACCAACGAACAAGTTGAAGATAATCGAAATTCACGAACAAAATATCGAAAAGCATCTTGGAATAGTCTCATTTCTTCGTAGAACTACATCGACTGACATTAACGAAACGCGACGAAACGCAAGCCGCATCGTCAATACATAGCAAAATTTTCAATATTCCAAATCCATCGAAAACTACGGAACGAGCCGACGTCGGTCGGACGCAAAACGAACCCAACACTTGGGAACAATCGGACCGGCAAAGCGGGGTTTATTTGTTTAGAGCGCTAACAAAATGGAACAACGAGAAATCGAACAAACTGCGGGGCGACGTTGCCGTCAGAATGCTGACACACATTCGCTGAGCGGCCAATCCCAAAAGCCGAAGTGGATTTATAGTTAAAAATGTTTCTGAGGCATCGTTCAATCTTTTACCCGTTTCGAAGGGTATTGCTTTAAATAACACAGAATAGCAGCTCTGACGTGAAGTCCATGAATGTGATTCAAACATCACCATAAACCGAGCGAGACGAGTCGAGAGACGCGAAAGTTGACAGTTTGTAAAGCCTTCGAACCTTCAGTCTCTCGACTTGCAAATGAAGATAAGATGATGACACAGTTTCGTTGCATCTCTGGGCAAACAGCTGGGCTACAATATTGAGGTCGTATGAAATATTCGTCAATGCAAGGACATTTGCTATCGACAAAGCGAGGGTAAAGAGATTTCGGAGCGACGGTTTCCTTAATTAGTTCGGAAAGATAAGAGTAATATTTTGGTAACAGCCTTGTTGCATGACGTAACTATTGATTATCGGATTGAACGGTGAACAAAATTAGAATATGCGTCAAAATAAAGGTTTATTATAGTTGTTATCAAGAGTCTCGTCTAGTCAAACGACTTATGTCAATGATTGGATTGGAAAAAGCTTGTTCTTGCAAGTTACAAGTAAATTAGATTCTGAGTAAAATTAACAACTTAACTGAGATACAAATCTAGTTTTCGGAGAGTACATAGTCTGATTACAAAGCTTCTGTTCAAAATAAGGAACTTATAAGGAGGCTCGTAATTAGCAAACAAATGGTCGAAATAAAAACTGTTTTAAAGCTCTAGTAGTAAACCTACTAGCAAAGGGAGACATTTGTAAGTTTTCATATCGTTTTAGATAATTGATGTAAACATGTCCTTGATATCTAACTTCTAAATATAAAGTCAATAAACTTTAGCATTGAGAAAAAACCACTTATTATAGAACGAATATGGTAATGCTAGAAAAATAAACCCTAACATAGTAAAACAAAACTAAGCACAGACATTTTTTACTCTAAACGAATACTCCTACAAGCGTTCATAGCGACACCAGTGGGTCCGTTTAAAAAAATTGCAATGATGTAATGCTGGGCGGTGACCTCGAGAGGTTGCGGGCCTCTGACCACGACGACACGTGGGACGAACAGACATCAAATCAAGACACCAGCATGCCATTCACGTACAATACAAGACTTTTATTCAAAACACTTCCAGAATCGGCAATAGCAAATGGTAAAAGATCTATTTTAAAACCTTTCATTTGGCACCAACTTAAATAAAAAGAAGTAATTTCACTCCCAAGAACATTACAATATTCCGCTAAAATGCTAACATTACGTCTTAGAACGTTAAGACCATAAATTTCGAAGTTTAAATGCGCTTTTTGCATCACGACGTGCCTAGTTGGTCAATCGACAAATTATTATCAGAAACTGGATTTTTATTTTTATTTATGACACAGATAACAAGCGTGTTGCATAAACTCGGCTCTGGTCTGTTGCTGATAATTACATATTGTTGGTCCGCCATCTTGGACTGTGAGTCACCGTGCGATCGAGCACTCCTACGCATGCCAAAGCTGCCAGACACCGGGCGGTTTAAACAGTACATCAAAATTTATACACACAAATACCAACTGACGCCGCTCCGCGATTCGGCTGGGTTACGCTAATAAACAAGGTGCCAGTCATCTTACATCCCTTTTACTCGAACCTCCGTTTCCTATTGTTATCCTTTGCCTGTGTTAATATTAATGTATGCCGCGTAGGTGTTCTCTGAATATGAAATTAGGTGCTTTAGCAGTTTCTAGATATCTTAGTACTGATATTTTAACTTCAATAACTTTAAGGCCAATAATCTTATCTATGGCTGAATAAAGATGAACGTGCTTGTAATAATAAGATATTCAATAGAAAAGAAAGGAATTCCTGAAGGTAGATTCGATTCATCTTGTCACCGGCGTTTTATCATTTCACTAATGTCGTTTTAAGCGCCCCGATTTCACTTATTTTTACTTCTGTAGGGTAATTTATATCTGTCATTCAGACGGCTCCGAAATAATACTCCAGGTTTCAAAATGATCTCCTTTTAATACAATTAAGCCTATCTGAAACTCCAGCTTCCTAGCTAAGTAATCTTCCCATAACTATCTCTAAATGCCACTAATTACGATTACTTAGTTGAAATTTAATTAAACCGCCCTTGTGACGTCAGAGTGGGAGAAGGGAACAATGGATGTCGTGCGGATGTAAAAGCTCATACTTAAATGGACAAGCTATACTGCACTGTTATTATATGTTGCTAAGACCAACTTCAAAGAATAAAAATGTTAATCTTTCCATATAAAATGCTTTGTTCTGAATGACTGACGGATTAACGCACAGCCTAAACCGCTGATCGTAGAAACCTGAAACTTGGAGGGTATGTTCTTTGTAAGACGTAGGCATACGATAAGAAAGGGTTTTCCGAAATTATTCCCCAAGGGGTAGAAAAAGGTGGCCAAAGTTTGTATGAAACTCGGTCATTTTTAATTTGAATTCGTATAGCCCACACGGCTGACGCCGCTGGCGGAAAGCTTGCAAGCATTGTGCTCAAACGTTTACTGGGGAATTTCGAATCATAATTTGTAAGCATCAAATGTTGTGGTTTATGTATAAAAGACAGAAATAGAACAGCAGATCACTCACCTCTTCTGTTTAATTATTTAGCAGATCCTAACTAATATCATAAATGCGAAAGTAAGTTTGTTTAGATTTCACAGTAAAAAGGTTGAACCGATTTAGATGAAATGTGGTACGGCGATGGATGAGACCCTGGATATGGTTATAGGTTACTATTTATGGCGTTATTATGAATAAAAGTGTAAGTATGTAGCAATAAAGGAATTAAAGTTTCAACAACACCTGACCTCTTTAAATTATTTGCTATCATATAAGTTTTTAAAGGAAATCAAATTGTCTTTGACGCCTAAGCGTTCGTCCCTATATCAAAATATGATTGAACGCATCGGAGTATGTTTTATCGTAATACCAAAGCATTTAGACTAGGCTAATTGTTACATTAGTGACATTTTTAGGCAGACCTCATGCCAGGACAATCATTATGAGAGACCTAAAGTTAAATTGACTATTTTAAATTACTACCCAAAAACGTGAACTGTTAATTACATCGCTTTTATTTGTAACACAATTACAACAAAGTAAGTAATTGTGTTTGTCCCCTGCGTGTTTAAGACCTATTTAACCCTCTATAACACTTGAGTGCACTCAATCAAAGTACTAATAGCAGTGTAAAGGTGACTATCAAAAATCACCCCTCACATGTCACCTTTCTTAATCCTCTAAAACGTGAAGGTCAAAATATTAGAATAAGTGCCACAAAATGGTCAGTCACCTTTTAATTGAGGCCAACGCCCACCTGCAATGGCTTCTATGATGATGTCACCATGACTTTGGCTCCTGACCTCATGGTAACACCGAGTTATTGAAGCGATAAGAATGATACAACTCTTAAAATAAACCCGACTCATTTATCATGTTTGTGATAATTAGGACATATTTGTTCCGTTGTGCACTTTGTATATTTTATATAAATCGTCCCTCATATTCCATGGCTTAGTAATGCTTAGATAGTCTGGTTCCGTCACTAAAACATGTCAATAGGAAAAAAATATCGATAAATAAACAGTGTTGGCAAGAGTAAATTTAGCCAGCATTCCACCTGAGTGACAACTGTGAAATATGATTGGACAAGGACGAGTCAACATAGGAAGACAGTTGATCAATAGATTCGATAGAAACTAATATTATATTGATGACATTATTTATCACAGAAATAAAATCGTATTTTGTGTGTAGGGTAGGCCGTAACTACCATTTTTTTTCCATATTTACAAATTCTGATTACGAATATGTAATTTAAGTAGGTAACTCAATATTTAAAAAAAGTTGGTAACAGCCTTTCTTCTTACGACGGCAAGTCTAATTATCTCGCTGGAAAACAAGTCGGTACCAGTGTAGTATTCCGGAAAGCTATCGGTTACCGTAGAAGCTTTTCGCTTTTTCGGGATCCCGCAAAAAATAAACCTACGAGGAAGCAGAGAGTAAACTCAGCATTGATTGGCAGCTTCGAATTTAGTATGGATTGAATTGCTAAGGGACGAAACCCGGATGGATTTCAGCACAAACACTCTCTGTACATTTACAGAACTAAGTAATGTTGGGGACAAACTTTATTGTGATAACGGGATAAATTAAATTCGGAAGCTAACATACAGTTTTTATGTATTCTCAGAAGACGTAATTTGTCATAGTTCTCTGTGATGGAGGGAACTTCTCCACCTCGGTTCACCCTCATATATTTCAGTCATTTAAGTTCCCACCAAGGACGCTTTATCTCTGACGATAGTTTGAGGCAATAAAACCAAATGGGAGCATGCTATGGAATTCGACGGGTCGTAACAAATACTTTTGGGATTAAATTGTTCTAACAGTAAATATATCATTGCAAACTTGGCACACTTTTAATACCTACGAGAGAAAATACGATTTCTTAACATGAATCTGGATAGTTCCGATATTGGAGAATTTGAGAAGATTTAGTGTCAATTAGTTGAAGCATTAAATTAGCGTGTGTATGTGGCATTACATTGTTTGTGTGGTGCGCTACGTAAGATTGGTCAATGTTCCCGTAACACATCCCGGGAATATGTCACGACACTTTCACTACAATCGAGTAACGTGAGCCGTCCGTCACGCATAGCGGGTGGCGTCATCCAATTCGAGGGTCACCAGTTTTCTATTCGCGTTTAGAAGTGACGCACGCGCCGATGACGCTGCGCGGCGAGTAGCCCGCGCATACGCTTTAAATACACCGCTTCACCCCCCCAACCGCAATCGGTCGCGTAATTAAAGGCATCTGGAACAGCGTCACCGCGGGCTAACGGCCGTCTAGTCGCCATATTTCAGCTGAAATCACCGTCGCAGTCCTCCCACCTCCTCCCCTTTCCAGCCTGGCTACTAGCAGTACTGGTTCATTACTGCCGCGTTGCAGTGCCAAATTGCCTGAGAGGAATATGATTACAAAGAGAATTGAATTCTTCTAATTTATAGGGTTGCCATATCTTTTGTGAAATAAATAAACAGTTCTGATTTACAACCATACCCATGAGCTTAATTCGTATCAGGAGCATATAAGTAGAATAACATTTAGATCATTAATGCATATAAATAAACGCATTGCAAATGTTTTCCTGTTACACATGTGTTAAACTATCACCGTAATTAGCTAAATTTACGTCAAGGTAATTAAACATTAATTTCAAATTTATTCGTAACATTATTTCAACTTTTCTTCTTTCTACAATTAAAGAAGATTGACTGCTTTTACTTAATTACTGCACAATAAAACTAAAACAGCTGTTATAATTAATTCTCCAGCTGTTGTCTGAGAACCTTGCTTTATGACGAGTTGTAGTCACGACAGACTTTATGATGGAGAATCAACCGTAAGTAGGACTGTCCGTGTTGTTGGCCGGCATGGTTACCCTACCCGCTCTCGAGTCTCAACATGTACCGTTCTCCACGTTCAGAGAGAAATGAGGCCAAACAGGTACCCGACTCCAGTCGCCGTTTATGAATAAGATAGAAAAGATTTATAGCAATGAATGAATACTTAATTCCGACTACAAGTTCAGTTTCCATATTACATTTTGGCATATGGCCAAGCAAAATATCAATACAAATTACATATAAGAATAAATAAAACATGTAGCCTCGAAACGCAACTATTGAACATCTCGTGCTCATAATAAATAAATGTCGTTTGTTACTCCTCTACATTGGGTATAAACTATAAAAACTTACAGTATATATACATACCTACAACACATTGTACATAATTTCTACTATTTAATTAAGTGTTTTAAGTAGAGCTACTTTATTTTTACTTTTCATTCTTAAAACAGTAAATTACATACTATTGGTTTAATTGTTTTCACTTTTAATAAAAAAAATGAGTTTTTTTTACTTATGCTACAATCTTAATGGATTATAAAAAGTGTGTCATAATTATTAGAAACACAACATCCTGAATTTTTATATTATGTTTTTTGTGGATGATTAGTCTAAAATTAATTTATAATTATCATTGTCTTAATACATTTTATTTCATAGCAACAATATCATTAAATTATCAAGATAAGACAGATATTTTTTTACTAAAGAAAATTATCAAAAATATAATAATACCAATCATCATAATTATGCGAAGAAATGCAACAAATCATAAAAATAAAGAATTCAATATGAGAATAATCACAATCATCCCTGTCATCACTATAAAATTAGCACATCACAAGCATAATAAACGTCAGTATTGGTATTCACAAAATCTGGGAAGACTATACATCAGCGGGTTTTATTTTCAAATAAAATGGATCACCTTTCACATTTGTTTATAGGGAGATATAAATGTCAATTTGATATTGTGAAGATGTACTTTGATTAATAATACATACACATACACAATGGAATAAAGTAAAAATATAATCCTACTACACTACAAACATGAAAGTTTGGATGGATATTTAGTAGATACTCAATCTCGCTAAAACTGGTAAAACAAATTGGATGTAATTCGGTATACACATAGGTTATATCCTGGATTAACACAAAGGATATTTTTCACCGAGTATAGGATCCAATTTCATTAGAAATGTGACTACTTAATACTTTGAGATAGAAATAACAATATTAAGTAGACAACTGAATATTATTAAAAAGGCCTTCAGTGTGTTGGCTTCGGCCCTGTGACACGAACCAAAGAACTCTGTAATTCCCATGAATAGAAAACTTTTCATTGGTTGGTGTAGACACATAAATTATTAGCAATTACACACAGGTTACTATTATCAATGATGTTCACACTGATCAAATATTTACATTTTAAGTCTTAAACTTGTAACTATTTGTTTTATTATTTTTCTATGAATATATTAGGAAGAAATATAGCCTATTTTATTATGATTGTATGGAAGTCCCATGAGGATCGCTTACTGTTGTTAGACATTTTACTCATTGCTCTAGGATTATACACCAGACACTAATTTTTACACTAATAATTTAATATTATTTTGTCTAAGTATATATAAAAAATATATATTGTATGTTCTCATGTTGGATTTTAAGGTCTATATTACAGAACATGATTCAAGACTAAAACTGTTGGTTGGCTGGTGCAAATCTAAGCTCAAGGCGAGATCTGCTTGAACATTGTTCTACGAAACCAAACAAAGAAAGTATGATGAAAAAGATCATATTTATGTATCATGCAAAGATATCCTTTTGAGAATACCATCAATGTTTTATTCTAGATATATCTAGGATATGATTTTTGCATTTTGACATTTTAAGTGTTCTGTAAACACATTAATTAATCACAATTAGAAAGTAATTTAGGTGTCTCAAAGGACTTCTGTGTGTCAGCTTCGGCCCTACATTCACCTCCCAAAATTCTGAGACTCTGTACATAGACCCATGCATAGTAAAAACATTAGTTTTTTTTTTCTCTTATTAAACCTCTCACATTTTGATAGTGTGAAACTAATTGTACTTTTAGTGGTTTTAATAGCTTTTGAATTAAAAGCGAACTAAAGAACTTGCTTAATTAGTAATATGGGCATTTCTCCACTAAATGGAAAATCGCTGTCCCAAGCTAAATTGATGTAATAAATCTTAGAATTTCTCAGATTTTTGTATCAATACCGACATAGAATTAGGTAATCATGGCACGCCATAGCTTATTTTGTAATTTAATAATGAAATATTCGAATAAATGAACCTCAAATGTCTCAAAACACAGTCCCCTAGTACGTCCCTTTTCCAGAATCACAAATTTTATTACAAATATTTGTTTTTTTGCCATTGATAATTGAATAAAAAATATCCAAATACATTAACAAGAACTGTGAGCATCTTTATACATACAATTATAATTTTACAATAAAAATTTAATCAAAATATCCATGTGTGAATGCTGTCCTCAAATTATTAACACAGTCCCCTGTTAAAATTTTAAAACCGCGCTAAAGTCATGTTTAGTTTTGGCGCAAAGCATTTAGATCGCGAAACGGAACGCAATCGGTGTGAAGTTCGTTCGGTTTTGTCGCTAGCGGGCAGCCACCAATTTGTTTAGTGCTACTACTGCGTCATCTGGTGAACCACGCGTCTCGGCCGTTAGTGAAAACATTCCCCTGGTAAGCCTTTTTTTGACTATTTTAAGAGTTTTAATAACGACAATTGGTTTAAAATAATTGATCAGTTAGTATGTAGCCACATCTGTTAAGTTTATCTGAATGTTTTTAAATGTTATTGTTTTATTAAGTATTCTAGTAAAAATTACAGTCCCCTGGCCAACAGTCCCCTGTCATTTCATAGCACAGAGGACTGTTCACACCACAGGGGACTGTTGATACTACTGTTTTCTTAGGTTTTGACCACTAAAAGTAACGTCTCTTTCGTAGGTATTATCTCAAAATGCCACCGAAAAAGAAGTCACCCAAAACAAGAGAAGAAATACTAGAACAAAAACGTATAGCTGAGCGTTTGAGATATCAACGACTTAAAAATTACCCTCAAAAAAAATTGAAAGAAAAAGAAAGGCAGAAGTATCGAAAGAAGAAAGAAAAAGGTAAAAGAAAATTAGTTAAAGATATGAGTCGTTCATGAGCATAAGGCTGTAAAAAAGGTTTGGAGAGAGCATTGTTCTAAGTATAGTGTAAAAAAAAAGTCATGAAAGACATAACAAATAATGTTGCTAGGGAAAATACGCCTGATTCAGAGGATCCCGCAGAAGAACGTCAGGCGCCTTTAAGATCATCAGAAAGTGCATTAGGTAAAGCATGAAAAAAATAAAATAAAAAGGAACTGTACTGTGGGTACTGAAAGAAAAAGGCCTTAAGATTCAAGAATACAAACGGAAAATGGAAAAGTATAAAAAGAGGTTACAGCGGTTGGAAATGAAGGTAATAGCAGTAAAAATGAAGAGACACCTAATACAAAATTCACGACCGTGTGACAATATCAATACTAATTTTGAGAATAGTGCAGGGCCTAGCACAATCAACCAACAGCAGTACAACAGTGGTGATTCTAGTCAAGTTTAACGTTAGAAACACCGAATATCGTTTTGCTGCTGTTATCACTCAAGTTGATAATGAAGAAGGCGAACTAACAGTAACTTTTTTTTTAATTTGTGATAAGAAGGGCCACAAGTTTAGAATGGACGAAAATGATATTTCTGATGTCAGTTTTGATCAAATATTGCAGAAGTTACATTGCGGGAGAACATTATTTTATTATTTTCCTGCATCTGTACCGGTCTTTCAGAAGAATTAGTTAATTTAAATATTTTTTCCTAAAGTACAATGTTATATGTATACTGATTTGTTTGTAAGGTGTTGTACAATTAATGTTAATTACTTTAGTTACTTCAAAAGTATTATGTCAACCTAAAATATCGGTTGTGATAATTAATTAGCAGTAGTAATGTTTCTTTGTTTATTATTTTTTATGTTTTTTGGTTCTGTTTTAAAAGGCAGGATACCATATTTTTCATTATTATATAAGACTGACGTAGTATCATAGTTTTTAGAAGTTTTAGTCAAGAAGTTGTCTTAGTTTAGCAGTATTTTAAAGTTTTTTTTTATTAAGTTTAACGCAACTTTTATTAGGCGTATACTGTTGATTTTATTAAAAAAACATATTTTAAGAATGGTAAGTTAAAATAAAGAATTTGATTACTTAAACAGAAAATACTAACTGTTTTTGTCCATAAAACATTCCCCTGGATGGTTACAACAGTCCCCTGTCACGGTTTTGGGAAAAATCGTCCATAACTCAAAAACCAAGAGGAAAATGTGTGGGCTTTTTTAAGATATATATTTAATTTACTATTGCCCTTCATTTTATTAACAAACATTCTGAACATTTAATAAAATTACTTCAGGACAATCTTGTATGGACGAATTTCCAAATAGCAGAGAAACACCCATATAATGGTAAACTTGGTATTAGCTCCTAAGATACAGGCTTACCCAGTTTAAGACTAATGTTAAAACATATTTTAAGTAATGCAAAAATAAAATTCTTATTCTTAAAATTAGAAACTAATGGGAACACTCCGTAGAAAGTTATTGAACTTCATATTATCAATTTTAAAATTTTAATTAGTGTACAATTCATCACAGTGATGATGATTAAGTACTATTTATATATATATAATTATAAATTATCAGCTGTACCAGCTAAACTTGTTATTATTTCTGTGTAAATTACTTATACAAACAACTGTCAAGATCTAATGTTCTATTTAGTCAGGTTAAGTTGGTATTTTAAGATAGGTTAGTATTCGGGTCAATCAACTTTTAAGTGTACATCAATGAGAAATTTCATTTTTTTAATTTTATTTGTATTTCTTTATATTTTAACATATTTGCTGTAGAGAATTATTTATATTTTAAGAATTCACATAGAGCAGAACACTATTTTTAAATAAAATAGTAAATTTGACTCCGAAATCAACATGACTCTACTAAGATAGTCCCTTGGACAACTAAACTAAATAGGCTTCTGAAACATTTAAAATTCAGTCAAATTATAAACGGTCACTTTATTCTCACTTAATATAGGATGTATTTCAATTTATCTGCCATAAATAAATGACGCGACTTTTAATTTATAAGTTATTCCCAATAATATTGTCTCTTGGACAACGACACACTTTAAATGTAACGAACTTTTCATTTAAGTTGTAAAATAATAGTTGATACGTGACATTTAACAGTTTATGAATTCACTTTTAATTGTTACATTCATGTTTGAAAATTTTGTAAATCTTACTGTTTTTTTAAAGTAACTATGACGATAATTTGTCTTTAGAAGACAGGGACAAATGGTTGTCCAGTGGACATATACGGTTGTCCATAGGACATACTCGGGGGCCAAAGGAGATACTAGGATTGAAATCGCCTGTATTTGTTCTTTTAAGGTAAAAAAAAACACAATATGACAATAATTATCAGTTTTATTATATTTTTTTACGAAAGAATCTTTTCTCTTTCGCTCAGCTAATTTCTCCGGGTCTGCTTTAAGTTTTTCTCTATAGCGTCTTGATTTTTCTTTTTCCGTCAAACCCATTAGATATCTAAAAATAATTTGGAGTAGAGGACTATAAAAATATGTTAAGTAAGTAACACACATCAAGAAGTACAAAGTTGAAATTGGTCAAAATATCAATCTAATTTATATTAAACAATAATAATAAATGCTCTAGTCCTTGTAAGAAGCTCTTCAGTGACTAATTATTGAAAGAAAAAGTATTGCTTTATGCTAATCCTATCATTATTGTCCTATGGACAACCAAAATGTCCCACGGACAACGGTTTTGGTTGTCCAAGTGACTGGTTGTCCGAGTGACATTTACCAGTCTTTGCGCTCCCTGTTAATAAATAATTATATTTTGAATTAGGTCTTACGCGCAGTCAAATATATAGATTAAATAGAATATATTTCACTTTAATTTACTAAGGTATATCAAATACTTACGTTTTTGTGCTGGTTGTCCGGTGGACACACAATAAAGCCAACCACTCTTTCAAAACACACTTGGCCGACTGGGGCCGCGGCAAAGATGAAATCAAAATCGCGGCTGGATGAGTGTTGTCACCAAATGAATCGACTTGCTCTCAAGGCACTGATCACGCAATTTGTGTTTTGGTTTCGGAACTTTTTTGCCGTTGTCCGGTGGACGTCATGATAATAAAATATATTAGGGACCAAAATGAACATGTAAAAAACTAGTTAAAATTATGATGCAAACTAAAATCTATATGCTAGCATCATAGTAGATATTGTAATAAATAATTATGTACAAGCGTAATTAATTGCCATATAGTATTTTTTTTGTATAAATTGATGTTTCATAATACTAACCTACTGGGGGACAAACAATAATACACTTAATTAGATGTTTTGTCACCCGGACAACCATTAAAATTCCAGTATAATAGTGATTTATTTAAAATAGTTTACTCGTATCTTTGCTTAATATTATGATAAATGCGACATATGCCAACAAAACACTTAATTTTTTTTAGAACTGCGATTATTGGTCAGGGACAAAACATAGTGCTCACAGGACAAATAAAAGTTGATTGACCCATTCTTATTATTGCGAATGCAGCGAAGGTAGACTTTTTAAGGCGGTAAATAGTGGTTGCAGTACTTAACATGTTTTGAGAGGTACTCACATGATTACATGGTTATAATACATACAAAATACTGACAATATATTCTGTTATGTCATTAACCTAAATATGTAAATTAATGTTTCTCAAAATCCTGTTTGAACATTATAATTAGAAAAAAATACTTAAGTATTATCTTTGCGAGCAAATATATCATAATTAATAAGTATCTTGCTACTTAAATCTTATCACTAATGGCATTTACTTGTGATTACATCGTGAACAGGGGTCACGATGCAACTGTACCTACTTTTTATAGCCTTGAACCTCTGCACATAACCTAACCTACCACGGTATTGTATAATATGCACTAATAATAACGCCTTGTCCTCAGTAAAGCCGATTTGTCTACCGGCCGATAATGCCCGTGTATTTATTTTTACTCGTTACGCACACTCAGCTGTCTGGATCGTCTCAGCCCGGCCACCAAGGAAAAATCACTAATTCCAACAACCTATAAACATCTAACTACCTATTCAAACGGTTATGGGCTCGGAATAAACTTGATTCGCTATATTTGGAACCAGTTAGTCGGGTTCACAGAGAAATTGTACCTACGCCCTAAATTGCAAGCTGAAAACACTTATTACAAACAACTAGAAAGTTTATATCGTTTATATATATTACAATATACCGGCAAAGTGTCACTTACCTATGTCGTTCCCGGCAGCAAGTGCAAATCGTCCACAAAACAATTTCCGAAAGAGAAATCACAAAAATTCTGCACAACACGACGAGAGTAGGTACACAGGGCGTGCAACCACTCAATTCACAGCCGGCGTGGAAAATTCACAAACGAACAGTCGTACACTTAGAATCAACAGAAAATACACAGATTACACTAACTTAAAATCTATGATTTCCACAAGAAATACCAAGTTAAACCAAAACGAAAAACGCGCCAACTGTCAAACTAAAAAACTACAAGCACCGACACGCCGCGCGTCCGCGCGATCCGAGTCCGCTCTACTGACTGATGAGGGCACCACACACGATCCTACACGACATCCATGCGCCCCATACACTACACGACATTCGGCTAAACGCTACATGCTCGTGTCGCAATTTAATTTTCATTTATATAATATGAATAGTAGCTATACCGCTATCACATAATTGATAAAATATTATACCAACGTCAACGTTATCTATATTACGATGCGACAAAATGAGATAACCGTTCGAACGTGAATTTTGGCAATAAAGTAATGCGGCCACGATGAAAAGATCTCAGCGCACTACGAAAATATGTACAAGCCAACACTCATCTATATCCGTACGGGATAGACGTTAGCCAGACGCGCATGCGTCAGTCGGGCCGCGGGTACGACGTCAGTGAATGACAAGCCCTGCGCTTGTATCGGTTCGGTTAACCGATCGATTTCAAAAGAAATGTGGTTTCTTGAGTGTGAGCAGCATCGTACACACTTTTATATTTGGTATGGTCACAAACTCTAGCATGGATGATACACAATAAGCAGGCATGAGCCTACAATGCGGCGAGGCATGGAAATCTGAAACACTGAAAAAATATATTGAAGCCATAATTATGTCAAGCGATTAAAATGTTTTTAACGTATAATACCTAACGTGGTTTTACCACAAATAATAGAGAGTTATTTAACATTAAAATTGTGTTTAAAATAACATTGCATAGCCTTAGAAATATTGAATAGCAAGATTTTTGTCGTTATTATTAAATTTTGTTAAGCTTATACCATATTTTAATTAAGTTATGCTATGATTACATTGAAATATCCAGTTAATATTGTCAATTTACCAAACCGTTTGTCAAACAATCAATAAATACATTGTCACCAGTAAGTAGATAATACATTTATTTGTGAAAAAATATGTTATCCTTTCGTTGCACTGCTATTCCTAATCATTACCTGTGCCAAGCCGGGGCGGGCCACTAGTATTAAATAATTTAAAAGCTTTACTTACTTGGTACCTGAACTAAAACGATTCTCTAACACGCAGGATAAGCAATACATTATTGTCTTTTACAGAATGAGTTAAACTGGCAGTTGTATTATGTTTAATATAGGCGAGACTATACCAATTTATTTACGCAAGGCCCATGGGTATGCCTACGTACTGAATTACTGTGGGACACACATAATCTATTTTGTATAGTCTTATCGATTGAGTTCTTAATGAACGCCAACGCGAATAAGTATATTGCCAAAAATATGAATTAAATAGATAAAATGTTTAATTTTAATCTTGCAGGCGGTAATAATCACTATCGCTAGGCTGTGCATCCAACATATTTTTTAAAATATTTTTATAAAATTATTGGCTGACTTATTTAGATGTTGTCAATAATTAATTTGCTGAATGTTTGTACAGCTTGGCAAAAAAGTCTAGAAACGGAACTAATTTTTTTTATTGCTGGCAGCCTGTGGCAATTAATGTCGTTCTGTGACGTTCGATGTAAACAAAGTTCGCGAGTTACTTATTTTTTTATTTCGACCATCAAAACGTTAATAAAACCACATTATAATAAATAAAACCATTGGGAGTACTAGCAAGGAAACAATTTATAATGTTTATAGGCGATATCTGGTCGAACATGAGGCTTAAACTCTTCTTTCCGATCTCGACGATATTTACCAAAGTACCGCCATTATGACAGGTATGTAAGAGTTTGTTTTGTTGTATTTAGTTGTATCAAGTGTTAATTTATGATCTCTATTTGGTTTTGAATTGCTTGAATACGAAATAAGTGAAATTTTGAACAATAAACATCGAGCATATAGGTTATGTTTACGTTTTGTCTTTGACACTTTGGTATAGCGCGCCTAGATTAATTGATACTTGTTTGGCTTGAGCCTTGATACTCTGCAATATGTAAATTCGATTTCTAAATAACTTTATCTATGAGCGTGATCACAAGATAATATAATACTTTTCGTAGCTAGCATTAGAATATTACAAAAAAATAGATATCGTAGACTTTTTACATTTAATATTGATAGAGGTTTAATCAAATGTTTAATCTTTATAGGAAGCACCAAACGTGCATTTCAATCTATATCCGACTAGGATCAGAAGAATTCATGCCAGCACGTTATCAAAATAGAAAAAGTATTATGAATTTATGAGAGGGCTAGTACGTGGACATGAAATGTTGAGGAATCAATCTCCAACATGATAGCGCAGTGCCTTTGAATCTGAGCGTGACTCAGATGAGTTTATGGCTAGCTCTAGCCAAGACATGGATTTGGAGGGCGTGGAATATTTAGAGTAAGATTTATTGGAATCAATTATAATAATGCTATACTCATAAGTCTTTTATTATACCCAATTTTTTTTTTATTAAAACACAGGAGTGCTTACATTATTAGTCCTTATAAGTAATTTGTATTCAGTTACATGATGTGAATACATTGTTATTACATTTTATAATAGTTACTGATTTTAATAAATTAAAAATAAATCAAAGTAGAAAAAAATACAGCTTAGTATCAAGACGATAGGCTGGTACGCTATACGGTCGCAGCGGGTTGCCACACGAACGGTAAAGTGGCGCCCCTATTAATTTCTACTCTTTTTTGCCAAGCTGTAATTTTAAATTCAGCTTAAACATTTTAGTTTAAATTCACATACCCAAATAATTAAAACATTTTAGTAGATAGATAACTATATATAGTATAGATGCTAGCTATCATTATAGGAATATGATACCAAATCGTATTTGTTTGCAAGGCACGAGTCGATGTGACGCAAGTTATCGAAGTTCATTCAATATTTTACAATAATCAATATTTCAAGTGGATTCATTTGTTATCAGATATTTTCAACATGATCCAGTCGACAATGAGCCCGTAATTATTGCTGAACATAGTCATTCCATCAAAAATGTTCCTTTCTTATGACATCGGGTGCAGCTTTTCAAAAGAATAAAAGTGCTACACACCTACAATGTCACAGGTTTATATTTTCAGGATTTCAAAGTATGATACTAAAATCTCTTAGCTTATTATCAGTAATGAGTTTATAATCATTTTGTTTTATCGAGAATGAGGAAATTTTATTTTTATCTCTTTAATTCTAGACTTAACTGGTACCTGTCTGCTTTTTAACAAAAAGTAAATATGCGGAGCTGTTAAATAAAAAATGTTTGTATCATTTATAGAGATAAAAACTGCCGCACTGATGTCAGTATTTAGATTCATTATTTGTCGTATTGTATTAACCGTGAGATAAGTGATAATGCATACTATTAAAATGTAAACATAATTTTGTTTAGTCTCTTTGCTACCTATATCAATTAAAGTTGAATGGGTTTTTTTTTAAATGGCTTCGGTCGATTAAGTCGATGTCGACTACTGCCAACGTCGAATGGGGGATTTATTTTTCGAGCAGTAGTAAATCATAAACCATAGTTTAAAGTTGACACCGCAAAAATGAGCTGCATCATTAGTTAACAATATTCTAAGTCTAATAAGCTTAGAATTTATTAGCATCTCTGCTAAGAAATAGATGAAAAAAAATCAAATACTTGAAACACGAACATGTCATACAACATCTATTATCGTCATCGTAGATGATTGGTTAAATAAGCCTTTTATTCATCATCATCATCATCATCAGCCTATATATTGTCCCACTGCTGGGCACAGGCCTCTTCTCATACAGAGAAGGCATGAGCATTAACCACCACGCTTGCTCAAGGCGGATTGGCGATTTCAGACTTTTAAGTCCAGGCTTCGTCACGATGTTTTCCTTCACCGTTAGTCAGTGACGTCTAAGATATACTTAGAAAGTACATATGACTTTAGAAAAGTCACATTGGTACTTGCCAGGTTTCGAACCTGCACACTCGTACACGAGAGGCAAGTGCCTTAACCACTAGGCCACCACGACACACAAGCCTTTTATTATTTTTATAGAAATTTATACTTACATGTAACTTCTATATGTAAAAAAACACATATTTTTATTTTGATAATAACTGTCGAAGTGTTTATGTAAAGTGTGTATACAGAAGCGACTGAAAATGGATGAGTTATGTTCAATAGGAAGACAATCGAACTGCTCAAGGTAAACGTTGGATAGAAAACAGCAAGGTCTCAGGTGTTGATGTATCCCAAAATACGATACACATAAAGGCAGGGTGATTATTTCATTGTCTGGGTTTAGGTACAAAGCCCGCGAGGTAGTGTCCGTTCAATATTTCGGCTCAGCCACAAAAGAATCAATAAAAAATGTTTATTTCAGATAGTAAAAACTTTTGCGTTGAGTTTATGAGGACTTATACATATAAAGACTAGCTGTTACCCGAACCCGGATAAAAGTATTATATAATCTTCTTCAGGGTTAAAGCTATCTCCATACAAAATTTCATCTAAATCGAAAAAAAAGACAACAAATCAAACTCGTACTAGGATGAGTGAATGAGTAAGGATTGAAGACTATATGCTATCCGATAATCTTATATGATGCTTGCCTGCTGTATTGCGCGATTATATTAAAAAAAACCAGCCAAGTGCGTGTCGGGCCACGCGCAGTAGGGTTCCGTAGTAGGAGTGAGTTAGTCGACTATAACTCTGTAACCGGTTAAGCCTACTTAGCCGTGATAGTTCTCCTTGTAGTTTCATTACATGTACTACGTCTGTGATTTTTTTCACATTTCTAGGTACAACCATTCAAAAGTTAGAGGGGGGGGGGGTAACTCGTATCGGACAAAAATTTGCACTGAAAAGCTAAATATTTCGCAAATGGCTCGCTTCACCAAAAAATGGTCTTCACACACCCATAATATTTTTGAAAGACCTATCTAACGATACCCCACACGGAGGGGTACGCGAGAAAAAAAATATTCATCCCCACTTTACGTGTTTGGGAGCTACCCTAAAAAAATATATTTTTCAAAGTTTTATTTTACCACTTTCTTGGCGTGATCAATATACATATCCATACCAAATTTCAGCTTTCTAGTATCAAGAACCTCGGAGCTATGCCGCGGACAGACAGACAGACGGACATGGCGAAACTATAAGGGTTCCTTGTCGGACTACGGAACCCTAAAAAATCCACTAAAGATAAACACCATTGGGTTTCATTCGGCTTATCCTGCAAGTCATTTTTACTGAATTGATAATGGACATTGTTTTCAGCTTTGACTCGGAATAAAAACTTTTAATGCAACTGTACTACTGTGTTGTACGCGAGGTGTACGCAGTTTAATTTAGTGGAGGCGTACCTATTCTTTTGATGAAAGAATATTCGGGAACAGTGACAAGTGACGGCTGTAAATACGTTATGAAAGACTTAGTTCATTTGATAAGTAAGGTTATTCAGAAAACTATTCGACATTCATTTTTGCATTTATAGAATTTGTTTATTTTGACGTTTAAATAAAATTCATGTTACGGAAACGGTAAGTTTTTATTCCTATCAATGATGAGAATCGATAGGTATTGTGAGTTGTTATGACCGACCCAGAACCCTGTAGAGTAACTGACTAGTCAGTATCAATATTTTATATTCCGGCTATTTGCAAACATTTGATAAAATGCATTATCTAATTGTAATGTGTATATTTTAAAATGATTTATTTTTAAAAATCCGTTTTTGGAACTTTAAGCTCAGAAAGTGGTTCTGGGACTATTTTTTCCTACAATGCCGGTCAAGATGGCACGGCGCACGATTGGCGTATTGGCTATTGCATTACGTGTCACGAGTTCGATTCCCGCATGGGACAACTAAAATTATTCCGGGTCTGGGTGCTGATGCGTGTGCAATGTAGGTTTGTAAACATACTCACGATACCGAACTCCGAAGTTAGAGCCATTGCTTTTTTAATAATGCAACTTAGGTTCCATCCCTATTCTGAATAGTATGCGTGAAGTATTTAATTGAAATGTCGAATGTCTAATCGTTGAATGCAAGATGAAGTATGAACTTTTTATTTACAATAGTGAATATTTATTTCAGGTTAGCATCTTATTTTTCATTGATGATATTTTTGGATTAACTTTTTCGTAAATGAGTAACAATCCTGCCAGTGCACGAAAAGTAACTGAAATTTAATCGCCTTGCTCTATGTATTGTAAACTTTATCCGACTAAATCGGCGCACAACTAAAATAGCAAAGTTCAAACAATACAGAGACTAAACAAAGCAGAGTCAATCTGTCTATCCAACGGTTTTATATGCCTTACTATATTTAGTTATTGATCAATAGTATCAGTTCACCTGACAGGTGTACGATTTCATTATGGTGATCGAAATATTTTGTTAGACTTTTTGATTAATTCTTAGCTAAGCTTCGGCCACATTGATAATAAGAAAAATGTATAATAAAACATTAATAATATTATATTTAGGTATATACCCCTACGGAATTAGGTATCGTAAAAAATAATATACCTGTTTTGTTTCAACGTCGCTAAGACATTTGATTTTTATACAATCCCAAAATATTAAAAAAAAAACCTGTCCAATATTAATTGTAATTGATTAAATTTACTAATCCATGATATTGATGAACGACTTTAAAGATAAAAATAAATTATTGTTGTATTTTCTGACGCACGTTGCGTTTGACGCACATTTTTAACTAGATACGAGTAAGTTGATAGTGATAAGTTTTGCCGCATTGTTTTCGTAATTGTGTATCTTAGGTAAATACGGACAGATTATTCTTATCTTTTGTAGGTACGGACAAACTTGCCGCATTATGTGAGTCAAGCAAATTCCTTCATACAGGGTAGGTAATTCAAACTTTATTTTTGGTCTGTTTCTAGGCGCTAACGAATAAGATGTTCACAAAAAAATCATAATAATTTGTCAAAATAAACAGCAACACGGTTTTTGCTCATCTCAGCTTCACGATTATTCTTCCTAGCAAAATAAAAGAAACCGTAAAATCGACCCGTTAATAGCCAGCTTTAGGCCGCCCAATTCTGCTATTTTTTGCAACGTTAAAAGGAACGGAGAAAATGGAGGGCAAACATTGCTGGGTAAATAAATATCTCCTTTTTCATTTTTTGTTGGAGGATTTTTCAAATGAACGACAGTGAACTTTGTAATAACGTAGTAAAATAGCATGAATGAAATTTTACGAATGACCTTCTAGTAGATACCATCAGGTTCAAACTAATTCTATGGTCTGAAGGCTTACTTAATCTTTATATCTGTTTATGATTAATAAAAAAACTTGAATAAAATATATTTTATTTCCGTATTTACTGAATTTAAAATGAATTTTAGGTATAAGCAAATAAGTCTAGTAAGTATCTACTTCACTCTCGGCTGCTCAAATCCTGCTAAAATAGTTTATTTGTTTAAAATATTCTGTAACACCTAATTATGTTCTACGTATTTAAAGTAACACGACAGTCCTATTTGACAGCGATAGAGAAGATTTATTTTGACGCGCATACCTACTATTAAAATCAAATCTATTCCGTAGCATGCTTAGACAAATCTTTGAAGACTGAAAGACAGCCGCTATATAGTTCAGTGATTTGGAGAACCTAAATAATCATACATGCTTGTTTAGTACAAAATGTACATAATATGTTGATATTGTATAATCAAGCAATAAGATTGTATTACGTTTAGCTTTCAAAATTATTTCGTTGGCCCGCTCGGCGACTATGACGTCATACTCGGCGCGCGCAGCCCGTGCGATCGATCCAGACCGGTATCTTGCAGCGCTGCAGCAATTTTCTCTATTAGACCGACAACTTGACTGTGTCCTAAACCGCTTTAAGCGCTTAACTATTAAGGTTTACAAAGGAAAAGGCGGTAAATGGTTATAAGCACCAACAAAGTGCAATGAAAATCCTATTTTATTGTAACACGTGCTGAGGGGCTGTAATACCCGAGCACTATTTAGAATTTAAGGCTTTAAAATGTGTAGGTTTATTAGTGATGTTTAATAGGTACTTTGTAACTTTACTTATTAGCTACTAGGTACACCTAGCTGTTTCCTGCGGTTTCGACCGCGACCATAGGGACCTACTACTTCGGTCACCTGGATAAAGAATAGCCTATATATTATAATCTAGGTTAAAAAACCATGACCTTTCAGCTTTCCTGGGTACCAGGTTAAACCAATGACCAATTTTCCAGGAGGAAGGAAATATATAGGATTTAAATTTAATTTCCCCTGTAAATTGGTCTCATTTTATAATGTCTGAATATTTTTGGCATTCGCTGGGATAAATTTCTTTTCTTAAAGGCATGGAAAACAATGGCACGGTTAAGTATTTTTTGATTTTTGTTAAAAATAAATTTTCTGGTCGAATGTTCTGACAATATAACTTGTTTTTTTTTGTAAGGCATATCGCAGGTCAACCTAGAAGGTTGTCGACTGCTTAACCGGGCTGAATATAACTTGCTATCAGAAGACTGACCTACAGGACACGCAAACTGCACACACTTGCGTTTTCCGTGTGGCTAGTGGTTTATACATTATTATGCCTAATACCTATAAGCGTAATGCTATAATGTTTCAGAATAACTACTTAACTTAATAATACGTCTAAAGTCAACGCAACAAATTAAGTACCGATAAAACTAAATAAATTTTCATTTTAACCGCATATTATATAGATCGGGATTGTTTAATTTACCCAACATAATCCCAGTAATAATTTTATTTCGCGCGTTTTGTAAATCCAATATGGCTTCCAAGGGAACAGTTTGCGGAGTTCGTTATACTCCGTGGATTGAGGCGACATCTAGCGGCACAATAGAGTATTATATTGTTATAAGGGTATTCTACATTGAACTTGAACAGCGGATCTCCGCAGAGTATAATTTTTTTAAATCAAATGAATTCGCTTTCTTTCAGAATTGTGTAGTCATATTTATAAATACACTCAGAGTTTTGATAAAAATGTAAAAATATCTACCTACCTGTATATAAGTTCCCTAGAATACGTTGAGCTGAGTTCCTACAGTTTGTCTAAATAGCTGCAGTCGAGGAGGTGAACTGGGCATGTGAAGCAGCAAAACAATAATTGAGGTCAGACACTCGTTCATATCAATATTTTCTTCGAGTATTCTTGCTTACGCACGAACATTATCTAGATTCAATTAATATTTTGTAAGATAACATAAGTTGGACGATAGGTACGTGTTAAAAGATTTTTCAATTTCATGTTTTCAGGACAAAATTCAAGACTTGTCATTACTGGCTATATTAAAAATATCAATTGACATTCTCAAGCGTTCCCCAGCGCAAACTTCGACAGGCTTGTTTCAATAAAAAGTCTTTCTGGGAGCCACTCGGAGTCCGCATCACTCCAAGCCGTTATTGTTTGACAGTGTATTGATTTACAACTCAAAGCCCGACTTTATTTCAGTTCTCTGTAAGTCATCATTCGGTCTTTACGACCAGCCACGTTTGTTTATGTCGTATGCACGCACGGGTTAATTTTGATTCTGCGCTTACGGAGCTCCGAGTTTTGTTGCTAAGCGGCAGGGTTAAGGCGCTTTTGAATGACTTCAATACAGTATCTACTTATTAGTTCCATGATAACATTTTCAGAAAACACTGTTTACATGAATTCATAATGAATATGAATGATAAATTTGTGTTAACACCGTGTTTGTGTTAGGATTTAGTTCATTTGAAGTTAGGTTCAACCTCTGACCTTTTGATCGGCGGTCAACAACCTGGCTAGGCTATTTTCTCATTTAATTCTGAAAGGCAGTTGATTTATGAAGTTGAGTGTGTAGCCGTACCTACTTCTAATGGTTTTGAGGTCCGTTTTCGTGTGCACACCTGTGATAGGTCGTATTTTCGAATAGTGAATAAAGTTTTCTTCATTTCTATGCGTAGAAATCCGCTTACAGAGGCAAACTTAATAAGAAAATTCAGCAGACATGTCGTTCCAAGTCTGAATAAGTTATTTGAGTTGCTATGGGACACGAATATGTGTTATTTGACCCAGTTGTTACCAAACTGCACAACAATCAGAAAAGCTACAAATAAGAGTACAAATATCTGCTTATAGAAACTGGGGTAGGGTATGTAGGTGAACCTGTACATAATACCTACCTACGTATCATTGAACATGACTGTATGTTTGTCACTAAGAGCCAAGTTCACCAACAGATGGTTACCTAATCGGCCCGTTAAATAAAAACGTTTTTTAACCACGAAGCGGGAATTTTCGTGTTATCCACTTCTTGTCCAACCCCGGATTGGTAATCGACCGTTTTACGAATATAAACCCAAATGACAAGGTATCCATCGTAAGACAGAAGTTTAAATTTATTGTAAACAGCTGTTTTGAGTTGATCGGACTGTTTTCTTGTCGGTGAACTGGGGCCTTAGTGGCCTACCGGTTAAGGTATCTAGTGTACGAGGGTTCGAAACCTGGCAAGTAATATTAGAACTTTTCTAAAATGTACTTTCTAAGTGTTTCTTAGGCACCAATGACTAGAAAGTGAAGACTAGTGAATTAAAATTTTGTGAAGAAATCTCGACTAAAAAGTCTGAAATCGCTTATCCGCTTTGAGTAAGCATGGTTGTAAATGTTACGACTGCGTGATCTAAGATACTCCTTGATACTCTTTATTTAGATAAATAATTCAGCTTATATACAATAAAAATACAATAGTCAGCAGACACACACATACACAATATACAATAATAAATGAAGACTACAATATTTATCTGGGGCGGTATTGTGTCAATGCATGTAAAAGTGCTAACAGTACTCCCCCCTTTGATATAAGATTTTTCGGTAAACATTAAACAAAACAATAAAGATGTATAAAGTAAAAGAACAATTAATTAAGTACTTATGCCTAACTATCTAGTTGGCAAATCGCACGACGGGTCGAATTACACGGCCGGATCAGGTGACATGTCGCATTTTCGCCGCTTCAGAAGGTGGCTAATTCTCGCGTGTCACAGCTAAAATGTAGCCGGTGATGTTACTGTTCTCGTGTGCACGTTGTCCATGTCCTTCTCATCTCCTCCTCGAAGACTGGTGATTATCAGTCGGTCAGTTTCTTGTCTCGTAGTCAGCTGTTTGCCTCGTGGAGCGTACCAGAACCCATGAGGAGTACCTCTGAGCCGAACGTCTTGTTTTCTGCGCGTAGTTCGCAGCTGCGATGCTCACGGTGCCCGGCGCTGTGAATGCTACGGGGCGTCGCTGTGGCTAGGCTAGCGCCTGTTATGACCAGGAGAGTAAGCTCTTCTTGTTACCGGTCGACAGAATGCTGTTGTGCCGAAATCGCTGAGGCTTAGGGCTATGACCAGGATTGAACGCTATCTACTGGCTACCCGTCTAGGCTAAGGGTTGGCAGATAACTCTTGGCATACTGCTTATCTGACTGAAATGAGGAGGGATGTTGATATTGAATCAACAAAGTTAATAAAAATGATTGGTCTACTTCCTAATTATAGACACACTTGTTGTATTATGCATCGGAATTCGCTGACGTCTGAAAATTACGCGGTTTTGAACACTCGTCGTATTTTGCAGAATTGCATAGCAGCGTATTACGGATCATGCGACCTACAATCTGCATATCATGTCACTTTGCAATACATATTCCTTACCGTGACTCTGTTCGTAAATTTCCGAGCTCTATAGTGTCTAGACCATCTTAACTCAGTGTGGCTCATTGCCTTGGACCTTTTGTGCATAATAAGTACGCCATGTGCGATCAGGTTGATGTGCGATGTTTTGCTTGCGTGTCGCAGTGTCGTCAATATCGTATCGATGTAAGTGGAGTACTGCGCGATGTTAGATTGCTTGAACAATATCCGTGTATGTTTGCCTCTTGAAATTCCAGTTAGTGAGACCCGCTTGTGGGAGGCCAACTGGAATGTGCAATCACGGTATACTGTCGACTGACGACAGCAGGCAGGTAGTAGCTGGGCAGCGATCACGCGGAGAGTATTATGTTTGTGTCATCACACCAGCCGGCAGGCCTAGGGCCGGGTCCGTAGCTGGGTGAGGATCACGTCGGGACTATGTTTGTGCCATCACACCAGCCGGCAGGCCTAGGGCCGGGTCCGTAGCTGGGTGAGGATCACGTCGGGACTATGTTTGTGCCATCACACCAGCCGGCAGGCCTAGGGCCGGGTCCGTAGCTGGGTGAGGATCACGTCGGGGTCACCAGTGTAAATGTTACGACTGCGTGATCTAAGATACTCCTTGATACTCTTTATTTAGATAAATAATTCAGCTTATATACAATAAAAATACAATAGTCAGCAGACACACACATACACAATATACAATAATAAATGAAGACTACAATATTTATCTGGGGCGGTATTGTGTCAATGCATGTAAAAGTGCTAACAATGGTGATCGATGCTCATGCCTTCTCTATATGAGGGAATGAGTAAATAGGCCTATGCCGGAATTTTAATACCTTTAATGTAGAATGGAACGAAATAATGGCGAGAGCGAGATAGATATATGAAAAGAGTCACAAAGTCTTTAGCTCAAATTAATAACCCCATCAATCAAGATGGCGTTCGCTTCATTTTACCCTTCTATGTCAGGTGGTAGAACTAGCATATTTCTCAGGGTATACCTCCGCTACTACCACGGTGTAATTCTGTAGCCCTAATTACAAGGCTTTGGTGTCATCCTAACAATTTAGCGTTTGAATGCTGTATATTTAGTTTTGAGTGCCCGTATGAGGCGCTGAAAAAAAACCTAACTGGGTTTTTTAATGACAGAATAGCGGTTATATTTTAAAATGTGAACACGAACCGTGTCATACGTAATAAAGCTATTGGCTTAATAAACGTATTTGAGCTATAAAACTGTTTTGTCCTTAACTGTCAAATTAAAATGAAGTTTGACTGAATGGGACAAAACAGTTGCATAGCTTTAAGAGGGTTATTAGCCGCTTGGCGCTATTAGAGTAGGTAACTGTTAATCCCTAAAATAGTAGTCCTGTATATAAAAAAAATATGAGTTATTTAAAACTAGCCGTTTTCCGCGATTTTATCCACTTTCTGTGAGAATTACTTTACGCTCCCGGATACTAAGTCCTTCCACAGGGTTCAAGTTATCTCTACACCAAATTCATCTCAGCCATTACTTACCATACGAATTAGAAGAGACAAAAGTAGATTTTGCTGAACTAAATATATACATATAAAATGCTTTGTCCTGAATGACTGACGGATCAACGCACAGCCTAAACCGCTGATCGTGGAGACCTGAAACTTGAAGGGTGTGGTGTTCTTTGTCTGACGTAGGCTTCCGATATGAAATAATTTTCCGGAATACTACCCCTAATGAGATAAAATAGGAGATAAAAGTTTGTATGAAACTCTATTATTTTTAATTTGAATTTGTGTAGCCCACGCGGACGGAGCCGCTGGCGGTAAGCTAGTAAGTACATAAGAGGTTACAAGAAGTGATAGGATATTATCCAACAATTGACAGTTCACGATTGATAGTGCCCTACTAGCCTCGACCTATAAACAAAAGTATATTTGTCACTTTTTGTCCAATAATACCAGGTCAGGAGTGACAGAGATGGATCGAATCTATTCTATTTCTGAACAGCAACAGCTACAATCTAGGATTAATCTTCGATTTGTTAAACTATTACCTACCATCTTACCTATAAAGTCCGATTAATTAATCTAAATTAATTAATCTACTGCTTCTTAGCAATGGATTTGCATAAATCTCACTCATGAATGCTGTTTCGCGTTAATCCGAACTTAAGTTAGTAGTTTAATTAATAATAATCCTGGATTACGACGTATATATTAAGTAAGGATTAGGTGAGAAATTGTTAAACTTCAGATTACTAGTTTTTATAAGGAAGATGGTTAAAGGAAAATGATACTTGCTAAAGCGATTTAATTTTGTTTAGATTTTGGGGTATTTAAGAGTTAGATTTAAGACTCCAATTCAATTGAAGAATTCAGGACATCTTGAAGTTCATGGAAGGTCTGTTTATTGAAATCAATCTTCAAAATTGCCTTTGATAAGGCCGTAAACATAAACTTCTAAATTCGAATTCCAATAACGTGTTATTGATTTTATAGAAATGTTCAAAAGCCTTAAAGAAATTCTTAAACTAAACAGCATTGAATGTGGACCAGTGTCCTATTCTAATTTCCTTACTATCCTACATAACTAATTACCTAATCCTAACTAATAGTCAATCTTATACTAAAAATGCGGAAGTGAGTAAAATCGAACGAGCTGAACAGCTATGGTATAGAGATAAATGGAACCATGAAGACGTCTACTTTTTAACTGAATGCGTGAAATATAGTTATCTCGCAAAACGAGTGAAACCGCAGGAAACAAATAGTTCTTTACCATTAATATGAAACGATGTTCATAACATACGAATAATCTCAATAAAAAGCAATTTTCTTATCTACTAATTTACACAAAAAAATACTTACTATTTATAAATAATCTAAGAAATATGAATCCTAAAACTGATCCGAATTCTTTGCTCCTAGGTATGCGACGTGTACATACATGTCATCTTTAGTAATAATATAAATGTGAAAATAATACTGTTAGTTGTTTGTTTATTACACTTTCACATAAAGCACTGAACTTGAAATGATATGAAGATAGATTGGAACCTAGGGAACTACATGGGATTTTGTTTTTATCCAGAAAAAATATTATGCAAGCGAAACCCCAGGAAATGGCTAGTACTATATAAAAATAAAATACGATAATTTTATAACGCAAATCCTAATAAAAACATAGATAGCTTACGCCACCTAATTTAAAAGTATATCAGGGTCGACACTTACGAATAAAACAATAAAAAATATGCAATCAAAAATCATTCTTACCCATATTTTTGACCTGGATATTAAATAATACGCGTCCTTCCGCTCAATTATAGCAAACTACAGCGATATTAATATTGCAGTTTTATTGTCCCTATTTTATGCCTGTTCTATATCTGCGGCCGGTGACGTCATGGCGTGATGTAATGTAGGTTGTACGTGGTGATATTGTTGGGAATTAATTCGTTCTGCTGATCCTGGAGTCCTATTTCTTTATTGTATTTATTTATGTTAGACTTGCGTGTCTTGCTTATTTCTTAGGATATATGACGCACGTACACGATACCATATTTAGTTTTAAAGGAAAATGTAAAAATAATTTTAATAAGCACAAAGTGTGTGTAGTGTTTAATTTAGCTTTTAAATAGTTTGACAGTTAACATGACTTGTTACTTAAGCTTGTAAGTAGCTGTGCCACAGAAACCAGCGCTTTAAGTTACTTTACTTTTAGAGTTAAATTTCTTATTCTAATATTATGAAATTAAGTACATATGTGTAAATATCGAGTTCAGTGCTCGAACCCTCTGTTTCCGAAAATGCTTTTTTTCTGGCAGTGGGACCATAATGGGCTCGGAATAATATACTTTCTGTAATCTACACTGTTTTTTATAAAGAGGTGAGGTTCTCAATTGTTTCATTTCAATCTCAAGAACTGCTAAACCAGTATCAAAAATACTTTAATGACTTTATCATCCCTGAGTGATTAAGCCTACGCTACGTAGTATGAGCAAAAATGTGGTGAGTCTGCACTAGTCTGCAGTCAGAAGCTATAATTTGTTTAGTTAAGTACGAACGTATAAAAGAGTGTCAGAGTGGTATCTATAGATTAGGTAATAAAGCTGGCTTCATAATGATGCGTGATGTTACGGATACATGCGAACCAACCTCTTTTTAAAGAGTAGCAGCGCAGACACGCCCGTTGCGGTTAGAAGAGCTGTGCGTGATAATCTGCAATATCACGCGCCGTAGGAAACCAGCTTAAGAAGTTCTTACCTTTACAGATTCGTCAGACGAGCGTACAAGGCTGCTTCACAGGTAGCCGACACTCGCGCCGCCTCGGCCGCCGCTGCATCACACAAGTCGCCAACACTTCGATATCACCACACACCGTCCCCACCGCCTTTATTTACTTTAAATATACTAATATCTATTACTACCGAGCACACCACCCCGGACTATACAGTCAAATTAAAGTAAGGCAAGTCCATTTTAAGCACCCAGATGTCCACTAAGAAGGTTAGGCGTTAAAGTCTGATCGGATTTAGGCGTTCGAAATTCAAAATCGGTTGAACGTTGCAATTTGGCTTATTTATATTTTTTTTATGTTTATTTTTATAATTAAAAAGCTATCCAGCTCCCGTGCTATTACCTACATCCGCGGTTTTTGTGTGTTTTGATACGCGGCGGAGCACGCGTGGTATACCCGTCCCGCTCCATATAAGGCGTTTTAGAGGGAGAGTCGGGATCGTCTGTCTCTGTCACTCGTCTCGTGGCACATTAACCTGGAACAAGCGAAGGTTTGATTAGTCTATGAGCTAGCTCGCAGAGTACGCGGTTTCGTACTGTCAAATGACCTAAATGTTAAGCTTAGCGTAAAATAAAAAATAAATGAAAAGCTCGTTGAGTATAACGTGAACGAGAACGTTTCAAAGGTTGTATGTTTCATATTTAATATGAGTAACAGTTTACTCATACACTTGATATTTGACTTTAATTTCTGTAAATTCCTCGGCAACCAGCTGACTGGTTCTAATATTTAAATGGTACCAATAAAAGTATTGCTACGATTTACATACACAAAATATTCTTATTTACCAAAACATTCAAACTTTATTTTAATTTACTTACACAATATATATATAAAAAAAAATATTATAAAATAAATTAAGCATCAAAATATTCATCCGCATCGATGTCAACGGGGATCGTGCCCAAAAGGCTGGCTGCATTGCCACGTTGGATGACCGCCACGCGTGTCGACTAAATGCTGTATTATATATATATTAATTTAAACAAAACAGACAATTTAATTACAGCCATCACTTAAAACTACATGAGATACTAAGGTTAAGGTTCACTTGGTTCGAAACAATCTAGACATTTGGTAAGTGACAAAGTTTGAACTCCAACATAATATAGTTACGAGTAGTGTAGTAAGTTATCGCGGGTATCTCGGTCCGGTCTAACTATCAATCTGTGCTGACTTTTAGACCTAAGACACAAGTTTTGCTAACTTATAGATATAAGTAGTAATTATTTTATCATGTCGAATTAATTGGTGCTGTGGTTGCCATAGTTTGTTGGTTGATCATCGGCATTTCGAGGGCACTAGGAGGGGGTACAAGGACTCCCTCGCATCCCTTGATATTGGGCACCCACCCATGCACCCCTACTATGACACATACTATGCAAAAATGTTATAAAAAATATTATCTGATTACTTATATATACCTATTGTAGAACTTCTTATAACCTACAATTAAAAGACTACAGAACGTACAAAAAACGCGAATAAAACCTTGTTAGTAAAATAATAAAATCTAACTAAATATCGACAGTTTGAGGTCAAAGTTAATTGCCTGGCAGCCGCATACCAACTCGTAGCCGCTACGCTCCGTAGCCGCGTAGACTCGTAGACGCACTAGCGTAGCTCGTAGCAATCAAGTTATTGGGTCACGACTCAACGCGAGCTTTTTCGAGTATTTAGATCACGTTTTGCTGAATGTTATTAATTATTCCATTAATATTGTCAGGGATATGGAAATTGAGGTCAATTGTAGATAAAATTAATATTATTACTAATAATTGTCTCATTGGGCTAGTGGTCGCTAGTGTGACTCCTGGTATTCAAGAATTTCTTAGCAGCCTGGAGTCTACATATATGTGTTTGGTTGATAGCAATAGGGTTACCCACAATCACACAGGACTTAAAGGTATTGGCTGAATATATGTGTATTATTCTGTCTAACTCTTCAGAGACAAACAGGCAAAACGATATATTTTACTTTAGCGGTTCCTTGCGGATTCATCTACATTCTGAGAGCTATTTTCGCGCACCCTTCCCCTGGCTTTAAGCTATCTCTATATCAAATTTCATTAGCAAGTTGACTGCCTCATTGGTCTAGCGATTCACGCGTATGGCCGAAATTGCTTTGTTGATTTTGAAAAATATCACAAAGCAGCCCGGAGTTAGCAAGTTGGTGGTGTTATACCCCTGTGCCTGGGACATTAAGCTGTAATCCCTAACTGCTATCTTGATAGCTGGCAGTTGTTGTTACAATTCCATGTAAGAGGCTGTCATACGGATTGAGAAAACTCTAACATTAGGGATTATTACGTTGATAAAATTTTTGATTGACGACCTGAGTGGTTTAGTGGTCAACATGCCGGAATGCCACGCAAGAGGTCCCGGGTTCGATTCCCGGCCGGGCAGAAATTGAAATGATGAATTTTAATTTCTGTAACGGGTCTGGGTGTTACTATGTATAATATGTATGTATTTATAAATATATATAAGTAGTATATCCGTTAAGCTAGCACCCATAACACAAGCATGATTGCATTGCTTACTTTGGGGCTAGATTATGGCTCTGTGTGACATTGTCCAAAAATATTTATTATTATTATTTATTATTATTATTATTTATTATAAAAACCTGCAGTCCACGCGATAAGAAGAAGAAGCAAGTAGAAATTGAACACGCAACTCAAAATTCAGACAATACAACCTTAAATTCACTCACAAAACGCAAACGCAAACCACAAACAAGTCGGTTAGCCCCAACATTAAAGAAAACACATCATAGTTACTAACACGCTTTTGTCCCAAACTAACTATTGTCTCTGTTCTACGATAACATGGCGGATTATGTACTGAGACAATAGCATATTGTGTGGCTAAACAGCTTGGCTTTGGCTTTAAATGAAGCTGTCGTCGCTTGATAGGCTTTATATGGCATTATGATAAGCCATTATTGATGAAATTGCTTCTGACTGAGACATTGTCTGCGGGGATATGGAATTGGGTCTAGATTACTGGATAAAAATCCTATGCTTTAATTCAGGTTATAAACTATGTGTGTGTGCTAAATTTCATTTAAATTCATTTAAAAGTTTTTGTATAAGTTTAACTAACATAATATAGTATACATACATCCATCCTTACAAACTCAGGCATTTATTATATGAGTAGGATTGAACCCTATGATAAATAAAAAAAATACAAATCAAATAGATGATAATCAAAAGTAATTATCTGTAGGTTTCAATCTATCAGCATTTTAAATTTCATCTAAACCGGGTCAGCCGTTATGCCCTGAAAGCGTAACAACAACAGGGCGACAAACAGACAGATAGAATTACTTTCGTATTTATAGTAAATATTAGTGAGGACTAAAATCATACTACGTACTATCACAATCGTTTTTAAAAACGGTTTGGCAGAGTCTCTGAGAAATTTCAACAACCGAATCGAACCTAGGATATTATTTCCACAGCTGTCACACGTGTAAAAACTAGACCTATGAAATATAATAAAATAAACACAATATAATCACATACGCAAACCGAATAATCTACGTAACTTGTTCCAAAACATCTCTGTCAAACGCCAATTTCAAATAATATTTTCCCTTTAAAAAATAACATAGCAACATAAAACAATGCTGATCTGTTCTATCACAGTGACGGCCACCATGGACCGCCATCAATTAATCTAACAAGCACATAAATCGCCGATGACAACACGGCCGTGGGATTTATTCAAAACAATAAAACGGAGCAATCAAATTGTGGAAACACAATGCAAGAATTACAGAAGATTCAAAGCTTATATGAAGAAGTTTTTTGGTAAGATTCGATTTTTCAATAGTCAAATAACTTTTAACTAAATAATAAATATGATAGTTTGACATATTTGGTTTATAAAATCTATCAAACATATTTATTCGTCAGATATCTGACTATTGAAAAACTTCTGTATTTTTCAATTGATTCTGACTATTGAAAAACTTCTGTATTTTTCAATTGATTCTGACTATTGAAAAACTTCTGTATTTTTCAATTAATTAACAGTTCATCATTACACATAATTCCAGATCAATCTATACAAAACCTTTAATGAATTAATCAAATTATAATAATGACCCTGTCAAAGAAAATTATTTTTTATACATGTTTTCATAGTATATTTCGTATGTGAGCGGATTTAGGTACCAATCCGGGGCCATATTGTGAAGAGTCCAAGCCAACATGGTTAAGTTGAAAAAAAAAAACGATTATAATTTATGTCTTCCATAGGTCTGTCACACTCTGACACAGAAACAGTAAAGCTTAGGTTCACACAACGACACTATACATCGTACACTCAGTGTTCACTTCGAGTGTTTGTGTGTAACATTTATCGTGACACGAGAAAAGTGTCGCACCAGCGGCATCACAAAGAAACTGTCGATGTGTGGACACTGGACAGCATAGACATTAGTGTCGCAATTTATGACGTAGTCAAATACACCTTATTGGCAAAAACACTTCCTATTGTATGGGTCCAGTGACTCATTGAATTTTCGCTACTCGAATAATTGAAGAATAAAATGTCTTTATGTATTTTCAAACACATTTACACTAAGTGTTTTATCTGCGTTTTTCTTCATACTGGTGGAGATGTTTATTTCCGGCTGCGCACGCGCACGACACGTTCAGACGCGCGTCTCAGACATCCGGTAAGGTCAGTGATTACTGTTATTAGATGACCTTACAAACATTCAGACGAAATAATAATCACTACATAGTATAAAACAAAGTCGCTTTCTCTGTCCCTATATCCCTATGTATGCTTAAATCTTTAAAACTACGCAATGGATTTTGATGCGGATTTTTTAATAGATAGAGTGATTAATGAGGAAGGTTTTAGTATATAATTTGTCAAGTTTTTGTATCCATTAGCTAAAATATCGCGGGAGAAGCCGCTAGCGGGAAACTAGTACACAATATTTTAGTGTTTACACAAATAATTCATTAATTAATCTCAATAGGTACATTACAAGCGAAACTACGTATTTTTTTATGAATCTTTTTTTTTATGAATGGGGGTATGTTTAATTAACAAAAAGCATGAGATAACGATATCGACACTGCCGTAGAACAAAGCCAGATGTGATAATACAACGAAATTGAGATTTTTACAAAATCGGCTTCAACTAAGCATAATCTATCGATATAAGCAAGAAAAAAAATTATATATCTGATACTTTCCGAGATATTGAAACGAACAAAGTTGTATTTCAAATACGTTCCAAAGAACATCGTCGTAAGGTCAATAGCGCCACTGTCGCTTGGGTCTCAGCGCCGCGCGCCGAGCGTCGTTCGTCACAAGCGGCGATATTCAACGGAAAGCGGTGGTGCTTATCAACAATATGATTGACGATTGATTTGGGTGTTATTGCTTGTATTATGTGTTTTTTTTTTACTTTCTGTATTAAAATCGACGTGAAAAATGACACGATCACAAAAAATATTAAATTTAATTATTAATAATGAAGAAATAAGAAAGCGATTCGCGGAGCACTCTAGTATTTTAAGAAAATCTACGGAAAATGCACATAATTCTGGTAAGTTAATTTATAAATATTTATTTGTGATGAATAACAGTACTATTATTGTCGAGTTTATTGTTTTCGAATCATTGGTTGGCATTTTATGCCGGAACATTCACAATTTCATATCGTATCATAACAACCGACAGTGTTCTTCGGAATTAAAAAAAAAATAATTTACTAGTTAAAATTATTTTTAATGCTGTTTGCTTTATGAACATTCGTTACGTCATTTATATTTTTGTTTTCTGGGATTTGATTTTTCAGACCTCGTATGTAATTATACTTCGTTTTTCTTCTCAATTTAATTCAATTATATAGATGGCTTGTGCACATCCGACGTTATTCTTCGAAATTTTACGACGTTTTTGATGTAGCATATTGAGAACTGACTATGTACTTCGGTATAATATCACATAGGTTTTTGTTCAGCATGTTCAAACGCCAATAAAACACGTATAAATTACCCGATTTATTTTATTTTTATTAATTTATTCCATTAACATGTATCTTTAAATATTTTACTATGTTGCAGGTCCGGGGGTTGAAAAACCCGAATCACCATTACTACCAGGGGGTGTTACCACCATTACTACATAACTCATCGAAAACGAAGATTCGATTGATGTTTCGTTCGTTTTCTTATAAATGTTTAATATGGGTAATATAAGTATATCCCTCTATGTGAAGAGCATCAGATTGCACCTTAGGTGCACCTGCACCACAATATATAATAAAAAGTTATCACCTATTCTTGGTATTTTCGAAGTTTTGTTTCGGTGAGTTAGAGTAGGCTCCCAGGATCGGAAACATAGCCAATCAGTTAAGCGAAGTAGCGCAGGAATATGTGTTATATTTAGAGATGGTGAGGAACACTTAAATTAAATGAACTTAAATATAGTAAATTTAAGTAAAACTTCTTGGCATAGATTATGCCAACACGTGTTTTGACTTTGGCTTCCCCACCAGTGATCAAATCATTATCAAGTAAAGAATATGAAGTAAAAGATTTTTTTGGACAGACATTTATAATCAATTTGAAAATAAAGTTGATATTAAATGTATGGGTTAAAAATTAGATATAGGAAGAGAAGAAGAGGCAGATAGAGGAAGTCCATGTTAATAAAAATGAGCCCAAAAATTATATTATAAGTATAATCTCAAAGAAAGTAATACTACAATGAACTAATAGCTAACTAGTTATTGGATCTAGAACCAGATACTCATCACCTTTACCTAATTTGGAAACTATTTCTAAAAGTTTGATAAATATAGAAAGATAAAATCGACGGTCCCTACGTACAAAAGAAGATGCCGAAAATGGCAGTTCTTTTTTTTATTGCACAATTGGCTTTAGATTGTCTACTTATTCATTGTAAATATAAAACTTGTTCTCATATACGATTTGTAAATGACGTTAAATACGTAATATTAAAAAAATATATAGACAGGTATATGCATATGGACAATCTAAAGCCAATTGTGCAATAAAAATAAACTGCCATTTTCAACATGTCCTTTTGTACGTAGGGACCGTCGAAATTATAATGACCTTTTTCATATGTGCAAAACACTAGAATGATTATTTCTGAACAACCTATTATTTCAAATCCCTATCTTTTGTAAAATAATCGTGGTCTTATTATCAACGATATGATATATATGATGAGTGACTTTATAAATATTCCTTTCTTACCATTTCTATATAGATTTAATTACATTTCATTTTAAATTGATAACATGTGATTCATTTGATTCGGAATGAAAATTCATTTTTTTTATTACCTATATAAAGAGATTTCAGACAGCTTTGGGTCAAGTGCAATAATAACATACATTAATATATTTTTGGCGGTATGACCTGACTGAGGTTTGATTTTTGTTAGGATTTTTTGGAAATGCTTTTTAGTATTTCAAGATTACTTTCTTTAATCATAATTGTTATTTTCTTTAAGTACCAAAATAAAAGTTTATAATAATGTTGTAAGTTAAAATGTTATTTTTTTATAATAATTTTATACAACTAGGTAAACAATCATACTATATCTTTTGTTATTTTGTCTTATAGGTATTGTAGATATAAAAATATAGTGTTTATGATTGATTTCAATCGTGATAAAAAATGATTTAAGTTACTTTAAAAATCTTTTAAAACTGATTCAGACTGATTATCTTGTTACCTATTGAGACTGATGAAGTGCCATACTATGTATTAATATTAAGACTTATAATAACCTAGATATTCCTTTGATGTAGAATTTTGCAAAATATATTTGAATTAAAAATAAAAGGATATATTGTAATTGTATGTTTCTCTCTATAATATTTTTGATATTATAGAATAATTAATGTATAATAATAATAAATATTTGATATTATAGTTCTTAATAAAGATTATTTAGACATATCAATATTTTTTATTTTCTTAGAAATAACATACAACATCAAATCTTTATGTAACTCCGTAGAACAGTGTGATATGTACACATACGTCGTAGTAGTTTCCGTAGAAAAACGTCGGAAAGTCACAAAAAACATCCTAAGCTACGTAGTACAACATCGGATTGTTACATGTGAAGGCTTTTTTTTTATTTAATAAAGATTTTTTTATTGTCATTGTCTATTAATAACCCTTAATAAGAGACAAAAAGCTATTGCTAATTTTATTTTCATTTATATGATTACAAAAAATATTATGCCGTAAATTGCAAACTCAAAACTTTAAAGTGCTCTCCTGTAAAGTAGCTATTTTGTAGATCCGACTTTGTTCTACGACAGTGTCGATATGCTAGAGATTATTTTTTATTAATACGAATAATAATTAAAATTATACATTCAATATTAATTTGTATACTTCGAGATAAAGGAGAAATTTACTATATTATGCGAATGATACCTTAATAACACAGTTTTACTTTCATCTTTATCATATAAAATAAAATGAAAAGTACAAAAAAAGGATATAAACCTTTTTTTGGAATACGTGTTGAGGATTACCTCAACACGTATTCCAAAAAAAGGTTTTATTCAAAAGAATTAATTTTCAAAATAAGTGGTCACAGTATCTACATCAGTGGTGTTGAGATATTCTCTAAACGGTCAAGTGCCAGGTTTTTTTTTTTTAATTTGGGTGGTTACGAACACATATGGAAAGATGAAGTGTTGTATAGATACATGAGGCGCCAGGGAAGACAGACCAGCTCCCTGAACACTGGCTTACTGCGTAGAAGAAGACCACGTACAGTCTTTGACCATTTCAAAACATTTAACAAGTGTTACTTACGAACTTTGATTGCGCGATTAAGAGGTTGCATGCAGAAACTGAAATTTTTGACAGTCATCATGGCTGATAATTCTTTAAAATGTTATTTTTTTATTTGTTATAAACAATATATGTTAATAAACCACCAAAAGATATCACAAACAATAAAACAACTTCTAAATACGATAGTGTTCGTATGATACAACTAATAATGCCATCTATTATGATCTATAAGAATTACAAATTACAAAAATTGAATTTGAAATTAGAGAACAATTGAAAATCGTATAAAAAATAAAGAGTAGAATAATTTTCTATGTCACTAACTGTTTTATAAAATAAAATCAAATGTGTTTGTTCTATTTTTGAATTGCAAATCATCGCCATCTGCTGAGCGAAAATGAAAACAAAAAGTTACCCTAATAATTAAATATGTGGGTAGTTTTATTTTTCCCAAAGTTCGCCGTACCCCCTTATTTAAATATTTTGTCTTCGGTAACCAAAGTCTTGTCTGATAGATATCGCTTTTACCGATATAACTGCCGTTGTAATTAAAATTTAGTGTAACTTTTTCATATTCCTGTTCTTTTTATAATAATAAAATCTGCCAATTCGTTTATTAGAATAAATTACTATGGATATCGTGCTTTGATTTGTTAATAATTAGTTATTTCCTGTGGTTTTATCCTTACTCTGATATAACTTCTTCACACACCTAGATTAAAACTATTCTATATTTTTCCCCAGATTTCAATCCATCTATATACCAAATTTCATCTAAATTGTTTCAGCCGTTTTACCGTTAAATCGTGACATGGTTACTGTCGCATTTATAATATTTGTAAGAATTAAAAGAATGAATATATTATTATCTATCAAAAACAGATATTATGTAGCAATATGTACAGTACAGACAATAATGAAAATAGGTTTAACAATCAAAAGAACGCCGTGTTCCCATGTTATATTGTTTAAGACCACTATAACTGGACCTAGTGCTGTTCCTACAACACCTGTTACAACAGGCCTAGTGTTGTGGTCGTGTAATATTCCCGTGTTATTGAAAACCAGCCAAAACGCCACAGTTAAAGGCCAAAAGAAACAAACTCGCAACAATTATGCGCGTACGCATTTTAAAACAATATTTTCTAGTATAAAATCGCTTTTATTGTGCGTCACGCGGCTAATTAAGCAGAAATGTGGGACATTTTGTTGATTTTAGTATGTTTAGATTTAACTGGATCTAGAATTAATTTAATTGAAATGACGTTTTTTTAGTGTAAGTATCTAAATATATATAGAACTGACTGACTGACATAGTGATCTATCAACGCACAACCCAAACCACTCGAGGGATCGGGCTGAAATTTGGCATTCAGGTAGATGTTATGGCGTAGGCATCCATTTAGAAAGGATTTTGATAAATCCTACCCGCAAGGGTGTGAAAAAGGGGGGCAAATTTTGTATGAAACTCGGTCATTTTTTAACTCACGCGGGCGAAGCCGCTGGCGGGAGGCTAGTTTAGAATACGTACCCATTATGATTGAAATTACAGGTAGTAGTACATTTTATATCATATATAATTTACGGATAAATCCTATCTTGGTTGAAAAGAATACCTATAAAACTACATTTTAAAGATCATTAACCTACCCTTTTCCGATTTACTATTTAGGTGACATAAGATTAACCAGAACGTTGTGCATTTTAATTTATTTTTTTGTTATAAGGAATTTTATATTGTTCGTTAATTATTAAGTTGTAAGAAATAATGCTAATTTCTCATGCTATTTATTATTAGAAGGTTTTATAGCCACGATTGTGGACACGAATAAAGATTTTTGATTTGATTGAATTATTTGAATTCAGCCCATCATACAATCCATGTTGCTTCCATTCAACTTTTCTACACGCCATGTTAGTATTCACTCCCAAATTTATTTATTTTCAAAAATATGACCAAATGTTTACTTAGGGTTAATTTTCAATACAGAAACTTAGCCCTAAGCTAAAAAGTTTAAAAATCCCTTCAGTTCGTAACGTTATGAGAAACCGGAATGAATCGGCGGGATTTATCGGATCGATTAATCTTTCGACGCCATGAGTAACGTGAAAGCAAAAGGGTTTTCGAATTCGATTACTCATGCACAAAATTATATTATGCCTCCATTTTTGTATTTCTACGATCCGAGTATACCAAGAGAATTTCATGACAGAGAACATGTTGCATTTAATTAGTTATTTTTAATATTGTATATAATAATATTGTAGCGAATAAGTCTAAGCGTCAAATACGCTTGCAGTTTAAGTAATTACTTGTACTGACAAACATCTCAGTAGCTTCTAGCAATAAGATGTCACTGAGTAAAAATATTTATGACGAAACTTTTGTAAATATTCTCCCAACTTTCAACCATACTTTCGACTATTGTTTCAACTTCAAAATGCTAATTTACAATAATGAGGAGTATTGGGAGTCAAAAAACCCAGACCGATATTAAGTTAACTCAAACTTACAACATTCGAATCATGTGAAATTTGCTGAAGGATTTTGAGATTTCTCTTCATGGAAATCTTAGGTCATTGCTTAAGCTCGGGGTCGTGGCAGGGGGATGAGAGGGGGTGTGAAGGGGGTGGGTCAAGGCCGTACCGTCGCCTCGATGCCGCCTCTTAATGCCTTGGGGTACGTTGAGAGTCACCGAGTGTTTTTGCCAATAATATTTGTCTGACATGTAAGTCGGATGGTGAATGTTGTTCGCTTCTAGAAGTACTATGTTATGACGTAATAGTATGTGATTCTATAATGTGTAACATCAGTTGGTGATGTCACATGCATGTTATGAGTTCCTCGTAAATAAGAATATAAAATGCAATTTCATAAATTGTTTTACAGATGACAAGAAAGGCGGAATCGCTATCGTAGTGAAGTAGTATTTTACATATTAAAAAATCTTCAATCTTTTGCTTCTTAGGACTCCGTATTCAACACGGAAGTTTCACAATGTCCGTCTGTATGTCTGTCCGCGGCATAGTTCATTATTACTAGAAAGCTGTAAATGGGCAGGTGTGTATATGCATATTAATTACATCGACAAAGTGGAATAATAACATTTTGAAAAATATGTTTTTAGGGCACCTCGCATACAGATAAAGTGAGCATGATTATTATTTTTCTCATGTATCCCATTGTGTGGGATTTTGTTGGACGGGTCTTTCATATTTTAGCTGTCTTAAGACCATTTTCCGATTCAGGGATCCGTTTGCGAAATATTGACCGATTATCCAACTCTAACTTTTGAATGACTGTTTCTAGACCTGTGAAAAAAATTCAGATAACATATAGTATAATGAACTGTAAGGAAAACTACAAAGGTTAGGAACCGGTTACAGAGTTATAGTCGATCGACTAAGTGTATTACGGAACCCAACACTGGCACGACCCGCACTTGGCCGGGGACGTTATTTCTAGCACAGCGACACAAGGACTACTATAGAAATTTTCCATACAGGGTCGTGGGTGCCTTAACAGACATTAATCTCACTTAAACATATAGGTATCTACTGTGGTACGTTGGTTAGAAGTATATAAATAATATAATTTTCCCGCGGTTTCACCCGCGTCCCGAGGAAACTACTCAACGCACCCGGATAAAAAGTATGTACATGGCAAAACGGCTGAACCGATTTAGATGAAACTTGGTATGGAGATAAATCATTTATTTTGAGTAACAAGACTCATAGTAAATGATTTATTATTATTTAACCGTCTCCAGGGTGTACTCTTTATCCAAGGTGCGTTAAGTAGTTCCATGACGCGGGCGAAATTGGGGGAAACAGCTAGTCTATACTTGGAAAATGCTTTGTCTTGAATGACTGACGGATCAACGCACGGCCTAAACCGCAGATCGTAGAGACCTGAAACTTGGAGGGTGTGTTCTTTGTATGACGTAGGCATCCGATAAGAAAGGATTTTCTGAAATTGTACCTCTAAGGGCTTGAAAAGGGGGGGTAAAGATTGTATGAAATTCTGTCATTTTTAATTTGAATTCGCATAGCCCACGCGGGCGAAGCAGCTGGCTGAAAGCTAGTATACAGTAAATGCTATTGGTACCTAGACTACATTTTATCAAGTTTTGAATGGAACGACATTCGACTCTTAACATGTCAGGGAAAAGTAGTGTTGACCTATTTAATGGCGCAAATATGTGACGAATTCCTTACATTTACCATGAGGGGAGAAAATGTTGGAAAAATAAGACAAAAATGTCGCCTTAATGTTGGAATACTCTTATCTGCACTTTTCCTTATGTAAGGTTAGGTGTTCATTTGCGAAATCACTCTGCATTTTTGAAATATTTTTGTTTATAAGTAGAAAATAGAGTGAGTGAAGCATACAGTTTTAGTAAGGTAGAATCTGCTACCCGCCCTAAGAAAACCTTTATAAAAGAAACGTTGCCCCATACTAGGAAATACTCCTGTATCGTCTATAAACATATATTACACATGCACAAACACCCAGACCCCGAACAATTTTAGTTGTCCCGTGCGGGAATTGAACTCGCGACACGTAGCGCAGCAACCAACTCAGTCACTACGCCAAATATACCGTTCCTTATATTAAAAGCCAAGTATACAGTAAGATTTGTTTCAAAATATTACGCTGTACCTACCTCATAGCAAAACCAATACGATAGTTTTTAAGAATTTGTCATTATTTTATGTCAATTGGGAATAATTACACGAACGAGTGGTTGAAATAATATAACCTCCAATGGTAATATTTATGATATTCTCATGCTTGTAAAGAAGCTTGCTTTAGTCCCGTTACGTAAATTTGTAGGGCGAACTAATAATTAATTATTTTTTATATGTATTCTACTACAAAACATACTTATTTACAGGCTTAAAACTACTTTACTATTTAATCCAGATGTGGTTTAAATAGTCTTGTTTTATGTTTAATACCGGAAATCAATACTTAACCAAAGACTTTCGTAAGGATACTTTAAAAACCATCAGTGTGGTGCAGTTCTTTGACTAATCCACCCATAATCCGCCCCATAGAAAATACCCCGAGAGAGAGAAAATAAGATACAAAAATCCTTGAGAATATAATGTGAATGAATGAATGATTTTCAAATCTGTTTCACAATTCTATGGTACAATCGCGTTCATAAGTGGTTCACCACTTCACAGGTTCATTGTGTGACCCTCTTTATTCGTAGTACAGTTGCGTACACAAGTATTATTTAAGTAGTAAAATGTATACATAAACATTTACACATATTTTTCTTTTGAACTCAACGTTTTCTTTGTAAATGAAAAACTTAGTTTCTATTTATAGTATTTTTAAATGGAATGAATGAAGAATGAATTCCATACATTATGAATGAAGGCCGTAAATTTAGTCGCATTTAAACATAGCTATAAATATTATAGACATATTATCAGATAGCTTATTGACATGTTATAAAAGAGATTTTTCTCGGACACTCTGTTTGCACGCCTAAAAATCAGTTTATTAGAACATGTTATTTATGCACTTGTTATAAATAATTCGCGGCATATAGACGGATAAATAGATTAAAAAACATAATTTCAGATATGCCTTTCAATCGCTGACTAACCACAAAAATCTCCAAGCCTATCCTAACTAGTATTATAACTGCGATAGTGAGTTTGTTTGTTATACTCTCACGGTAAAACCGCTCAACCGATTTCGATGAAACTGGTACAAAGAAAGACAGTAGGTACCCTGGAGACGGTTATAGGCTACTTTTTAAAAGCGTGCGTTAAGAAGTTCCCACATGAAGGGAGTGAAGTCCGGGAACAGCTAGTCCTGTATTTTGTAACCTACTTTAAACAAATAAAGAGTGTGGAACTCTCATACAGCTTACACGGAGTAGCTTTTAGCTCGTGATGCAACTCAACAGGGCGCCGAATGCAAACTGCAGCGAGGCTTTGAAATTGATTAATGTGCGACTAATACATTGATTGATATTTTTTAAGACAGAGAAAGTATTTAAATAAAAAATAGAAAAAGAAAGCATAAAAATATTCTAATATAAATCTAACTACGAAATGCGGCGATGGGGATGAATTTTTGACGCAATATTTTAATATTATAGTTTTTTTTTATTTATATTGTTAAGAATGTATACTACGAAATGGGGTCAAAAAATTCTTCCTCATCGCCTTCAACTGGAAGTGTATCCACGAGGCGGGCAGCATTGCCACTTTGGATGGCAATGCTTAGTGATTAAGTAATTGACAGTGGTTTAAAATGTGATATTAAAAATTTAAGAAATAAGAAAGTTTTTTTTATTTTATTTATTTATTTACTATTTATGTACACACATATCGAAGGAGAAAGAAAAAAAGAGAACAATTTTTTTAAAATAAATAAATTATCTTTTTTTGTTTAAACCCTGAATCATTAAAGTTACTGATCAGTAAGTACATACACCTATTGTAAAATACACTGTAGTAATAATTAACAGTACAGTTGGCGCAGTGGTTGAATGATTGGCCACAGTTTTGTGAGTGGGTATTTCGATTCCCATGGGAATTTCCCGGGTCCTGACCATATTATTATGATATAAAAACATCTACGATAAAGGAGATTACTTGTATATTTTTTTAAATATGTGCAAAGTTACAAGTATTTTTAACTAAAGTACGCTCCCATTGAAAGTAATGAGGTTGCAACAGTAAAAAAAAACATCACATTTTTTTATTTAATAAACTTATGCAACCTTCTCACGTAATAACATAATTATAAGCCATAAAATATAAAGCAAAAAACCAACATTTAATTAAACAAATGCACCATTTACTACGTTTATTCATACAACGTACAGGACTATAAGTGGCAACACAATATCGTGTATGGCAAGGAAATGGGAACGCGTTAATCCGGCAATTGCCGTCTTCCTGGGGGCGCGACATGTATTCATTGCGAGTGTGCGTGTCCATTGTCCCACGACACGACATGTACGTACGTCATTTTAATTATAACTTTTAACAGAAGCGTTATGACGAAATGATAGTTTTAAATTAACGGTTGACGAATGAGCTGAGTCTGTAGGGACGTGACCGATATGCGGATATTTATACCTTTATATTAATTATTTGGATGTTCTAATTACAGCGTTTTCCCAAAAAATGGGACGAGGACAAAAAGGTGTGATAGCGATGAATTCGTTTAAAACTTGCTTATATTATTTCGTGGTAATTAAAATCTACCAATGCATAAGCAAATTTGAGTCTACTTAGCGAAATACAGAGAAAAAAACATACAATCGAAACCTATACCGCTTTTTTATCGAAATTAAACAAAGTTACTAGAGCTCAGATTTGTAAACAAGACTTCAATAAAGGGATGGCGAAAGGGCTTCGAATCAATTGACGTAACGTTCAACAACATCCAATATATCAACATCTTAATTCTGCTTGACATCATAAGCTCTAGCTTTTGGCAAGGACTACCATTGGACCAAATTGTGACAGCATAAAACTTTCTTAACAAAGTAAGAATAAACAATATAATACCGTAGAAAAACTTTTTATCGTAAACTCAATAAAAAGTAGAATGGAAACAAGCAGTGCTAATGTTATTTAAGTAGTTAGCGTGTCCGCATATCGCATGAGTGACAGTGTGTGGTCAGCGAGACACGCTGCCGATGAGTGCACTACTATGTGCGCGGATATTTATATACAACTGCGGATAATTATTAACATCAGTGCTGATTAATTATTTCAAGTGTAGCGTTACTCTTGGAAAAAAAAATCCGAGAAGCCTATAATAGTTGCTTATTTTTTTCCGAAGAAAATTGTATTGCTCATCAAAATAAATAGCATGAGTTTCATATGCTGTATGAAAAGTAGTATATTATATACAAAAATCAGCCGTTGAAGTTTATTTAACAGCTCACAACGCGTTACTATCTATTTCTAATTGCACGAAATGTTACTAAATTTGAAATTTCTGGCCTTATGAATGGTACAATATCTAGACTAGAGAAATTCAATTCAATATAATAAAATGAACAATTTCTAGATAACAGAAGTCCCATTACATAGCAACTAAATTCAAATGACCAAGTTAAGGTAATTAAGTTGAAATTTATGATAATTATAATTAGAAAATAGAATAAACAGTAACAAGTTAGTTGCTCCCAATTCCTTGAACTTGAAACAGAAGTTCAGCAGCGTTGAATACTTGAATAAATTAACAGAATTTTTGCTGTTTTAAGTAGCAATGAACTGTTAATTTATTTCTAATTAATTGCTAATACTTCACAGAGCTACTAGGCAGGTATTAAGTATATCCTTTTTCCCATATTTCTTAGTTGATCAAATTATTTGAATGATCTGTTGTCATGGGCATGGGAAGCAATAATCTTTCCCTGGTACCTAAATCAGTGCCGGATTTATATTTTTTATGAGTGTAGGCCACTTTATTTCCGCCGCCCATGTACCTTCCTAAAATAATAATTTTATATTAAAGTTAAATAAAAAAAACCGGCCAAGTGCGAGTCGCGATCTTGTTTTTTTTTTCGACCGCATAATTAAGTTAGTTTACAATTACATATTTAAAAAGCATGATAATTATAGGGAATAATATTTTTAAATAATTGGTAACTAAAACAAAGCTTGTCAAATAAGGCCCAGGCGCGGATCCAGGATAGTAAAATATATAGAGCATGAGCGAAGCGAGCGCGAGCTTTTTGTAACATGATAATATTTTTCAATAAATAGTAACATAAATAGAGTTTGAAAACAAATACCTGCGTAATCGACAGCGCGAGCGAAGCGAGCGCAAATTTTTTTTGCATGTTTATCATAGGGAATAATATTTTGAAATAAATTGTAACTAAAACAGAGTTTGCAAAGAAACACAAAGATCCACGTAACCGAAAGCGCGAGCGAAGCGAGCGCGACTTTTTTTTTAGCATGATAGGGATCATGTTTCAATAAATTGTATCAATCGGAACAGAATCTGAAACTTAAAATAGGTAATAAACGTAATCAGAAGCGCGGGCGCGAACTTTTTTTAACATGATAATTATATTTTTCAATAAATTGTAACGAAAACAGAATCTGAAAAGAAATAAGAATATGTAAAAAAAAACGCGCGCGAAGCGAGCGCGAATTTCTTTTTTAGCAAGATAACTAAGGGGAATAGTATTTTTTTTTAATGGGTTACTATGATTGTTGATGTTACAACCTATCTTATTTAGTTTCCGAAGATGGGAGAATTTTTCGCTAGTTCAATAAGGCTGCCTAATCAGGTTTTGGGGGCCCTGGGGCACTGCCCCGCTTAGCCTCTGGGTAGCTACGCCTCTGCTCATGCTTTTATTTAAGTGATAACTGTAACAAATTAAACCGTATGTTGCTTTCCACGAAAACAATGAAAAACTCTTCGACAGCCAGGCTAACATTCTGTATGCAAACTACTCAAAATTGACTGATTTTCACCGTAGCTCACTAAATGCAAGAATTGGTAGGAAAATATATAAGGGAGGCCTATGTTCGACAGTGGACCAATGTAAAATAGGCTGATAATGCTGATATTTATGACATCTTCTCTAGGTAAAACAATAGTTTGAAAGGAACAAAAATATGTAATATATACGTATATTTGATTTATAATGGGCAAGTTGGTAGTAGTTGTAATGAGGTTGTGATGTCCAAACTTTCCCCATGTCACATGTCGGGGCTCCCATACCCCCGGATCATTGATACAGCTGATGCGGCGGTAGCTACGCCTCTGGTGGCTACGTTGAGCCACTGCCAGCCGCCCCCCGCTCTCATCCAACACTCACGCAGTTGTAGATAGAATAGGTACAATAACATAACAGTAGGTACCTAGGATTAATAATTTTCGATAAGAATGAGTTTCTTTAGGGATTTAACGTATTAGTATAAGAAACGATGAGAAAACCAGTGAACTTGTTTGACTTTTATCCTCTGAAATCGAGTGAGCGTCCTCTGAAATCTGCCGCCCCTAGGACGCTGCCGCCCATAGGCCGCGGCCTATACGGCCTATTGACAAATCCAGGACTGACCTAAATGACAGTATGGCTCCTTGTAAATACTTAATTATTAATATAGCCCTTAATTAGCCCTATCAAGTTGCTCTGGAAGGCGATCTAAACCTGGTTAAGAAAAGACTAGGCGAGAGAAAGAGGGTCTACAGAGTCAAATCCAATAAAAAGTATTATTGCTAGAATACTTAGAAGATTTCTTTAAATAAGGTTCTATACTGCGTACTACAACGTGTCTGAAGTTTCTCCAACTAATTATATTTATAATGAGGCTCTCAGGATTCCATTCATAACGGCATAACTATAACAATTTCCTTCGCCAGATTCATTCAGATAAAATCACATTTCACGGTGCGGTATACCTAAACGTGAAATGAGTTTATTTAGGGCGGATAGCCTGCGGATATTCGGATATTCGCGGGCGTTGGCTCATCTCTATTTGACACTCGGTGAGCCTGAGGTAAGTTACAAGTGTATTTCTGAGTAATTGAGTTTCGTTAGAGAAAGGTTTCTATAGTTGTAAAATTAGGTTTAGGTGTCGTTTGTAACGAGGTATTGTTTAGGTACTTGTTAACAAGATTTAAGTATCATGTAATCATGGACAAGCCTGTACCATCCACTCCAGATTACTATTGATCAATTACAAATATCAAAACCTATTGTTAGATGCATTGTCCGATCTGAAAATTGAACCTAGGGAACTTATCAAGACGTGCCAAAGCGAGAATAGTTTCGTTGTGCAAAAGTGACGGTGCTATACGACGTTAGTAGCTCTGTCTCGCTTACACATGAATAGTGATTGCAAAAACACGTGGTGGACTATCAAAACAATGTATTGGCAACCATTTTCGGTTTCATGCATTCATAAACTATGTGTTTCCTACCAAATTTCAGTCAAATCCATTCACTAGTTTTTGCGTGAAAGAGTAACACACATACACACATGCTCACAAGTTTTGCATTTATAATATTAGTAGGAAGTAGGATAAAGTTTACCTCCTCATCATCAGCCTATATATTGTCCCACTGCTGGGCACAGGCCTCTTCTCATGCAGATGCAGAGAAGGCATGCGCATTGATCACCACGCTTGCTCAAGGCGGATTGGCGATTTCAGACTTTTTAAGTCTAGGTTTCCTCACGATATTTTCCTTCACCGTTAGTCAGTGACGTCTATGATATACTTAGAAAGTACATATGACTTTAGAAAAGTCACATTGGTACTTGCCAGGTTTCGAACCCGCACACTCGTACACGAGAGGCAGGTGCCTTAACCACTAGGCCACGACGACTTATTTTTGTTACCCTCCTAATTATCCCGTCAACCCTTTCTTATATAAGTAAATAATGTACAGAGTATTATATAAATTTTATATTAAAAAAAACCTGCAGTATTTATGGGTTACACTCGCGGTATTTAAAGGCTTATTGCCTCGTGCCTGTCAGCTATCACGGTGACATAATACACAGGCAACATGGCCGCCGGAAGTGGCGGGCGAAACCTTAACACGACGTGTTCCGGTTTGCATTTTGGAAAATGGTAAAATATGGTTGCGTTTTCATTTGATGTTTTAAATTTGTTTTTTTTTGTTGGACCTGGGGCCTTACCATGACGTGCCAAAACAAGATTATTTTCGTTGTAAAAAGGGACGGAGCTATACGACGTTAGTAGCTGTGTCACGCTCTCAAACCTGAATCGTGAATGCAAAAACACGTGGTGGTACAGCCCCTGAACTAAGAAGTTGTTAGCAGGGAGCTGGTAATACAAGTTCCTATTTTAAAATCCATATATTTGTAGGTATAACATTCTAAGGTATTATTTAAAACGACAAGGGAAAATTTTGTTTTCCAACATAACTTAGTACTTGCATTTTTTAGCGGAATTAAAATCCAGTCCAACATTCTACTGATATGTATTATAAATGCTAAAGTTTGTGAGGATGTATTGTATGTATGTTTGTTTGTTTGTTACTCTTCCACGCAAAAAAAAAACTGAATGTATTTGGATGAAATTTCGTACACGCAAAGTTGAAAAGTAGAATAGAAATAGTAACATCACCCTTCCATTTTATTTTTAGTCCACATACTATACTAATAGCAGAGTCAAATAATAGCTACAAAGTAACGAAATCTTTTAATAAATAAAACATCTGACCAAAATGACAGACATCACACATCATTATTTAAAGAAAAGTCAGTAAATAGCCACATCGTCATTACTCGACAATGATCACAATAAATTCGCGATGACGATGGCTCATGACGCAAATTGTGACATCACTTTTGGCAGACCTTCTGCATATTATGACGATATAAATTTATTATTACTTTATAACATACATAAAGTATATAAAATTATTTTATATATTTTTGGTAATAAAGTTTTTTTTTATATCATTGAATACTGGAAAGTGGGGGTAAATTCACTAGTTTTTTTTGGCTTGGTATAAAATGACTAAGGCTTACATTATATGATCTTGTTTTCTTAGAAAATTAAAATTAAGCATCCTAATGTTCTGACTAATCAAAAGTGTTATACGACTAGTTTTTATTTAGGTAGGTACATTCAAAATTATTCTAAAATCTTAGCCCAATCTGACTAGTCAAAACTGAAACTTTTCCTTAAAACATTTAGGTACTTTTTTTGCCAATCAACCCTTATATTTTTAACTTAATCAATAATCCTATCCGCCAACATCATTTAAAAATAGAACTCTGCACATTGGCGCCAAAATACAAGCCCATTTTCATAATCACCTACGTGCTTTTGTTTAATAAATACTATATACCATAAAATGGACCAGCCAGCTTCCACCATCTTCTTAATCGTTCGCTTAGTCCCATGATAAAAGATTCAGGGACGTTTCGTCCTGGGGTTTACATAATTGATGGCCAAAGGGATTTATGTCTAAATCTATTATATCTTAGTGACGACTAGAGCTTGACGGTTGGGCACCGTGAAAAATTAATGGCTGATTTTGTTTCTAATTGGGTTAGTGCGAAACTCATTAGAGATTCTGGGTAGGATTAGAATTAAGATGATTTTAAGGATCAAGAAGTTTTTTTAGAAAATAATATTGTTTGTTTTCGTCTTCTTATCTATTTTCGTATTGTTATAATCTTATAAAAAATCTGATGATAAATATTTGTTACAAAGGTATTATGTGTCTTAAAAATATTGAATTTGGGGCTACCAAATTGTTCGAAAGAATTATCCCGGCCCTGGAACGTATAGGACAAAGGAATAAGGGTGGTTTTTAGTCAGTAAGAGTCTGACACTCCCTCCCGCTTCGCCCGGGGGAGCCATTCGATGATTTCCCATCCCTAAAAGACAAAATATAGTCTTGGACTAAGTTTTGAAAGCGGGTTATGCTTACCGATACAATTTCAAGTCTTCAAAACGATTAAAACTAAGTTCTCAACGCAGATATTCCATCTGCTAAAATCTCAGTAACACAAGACGACGTTTAGTTTAAAAATAAAATAGTTTACAGTACCAAATCACTGACTGTCCCGATGTTCATAAAACATTTCGAGATTGTCCAGACTACTTTTGTTACCGAAATAAACGAGAACAGTCCGCATTGTGCTACCAACGGCAATATTTATTTATTTCTTGTTACTATTGTGGTAGTTTTGCACTAAAACCTTAACTGAAATAGGGTGCAAGTCATGTGAAGAAGCTTGGCGATTTTAGCTCTTATTGCCGAAGTGTTAGAGTTTGTTGTAAGAAAAACTAATCAAAGTTGTGTGTGTGACAAAAGTATATAGCAAGTTGAGTGTTTACGTTATTAAATCTTCTAACGTGATGTAAATGGAAAATTGGTTTTGGAAATGATTAATCCTTGGACTGATCGAAATGTCCGAGTTGGCGTCTACTTTACAAGGAAATTTCAGAATTTAAAATATTAAAATAAAGTTTCCCCATTTCCAATGTAACTTCTTATCGAACCCGAATTAATTACCTATAACTGTCTTCAGGATCCCATCTATTTCCATACCGAATTTCATGCAAATCGGTTCAGCCGTTTTACTTTGAAAGCGTAACAAACAGACAAACAACAACAAACAACATTCATAATATTTTTGTTTTTATATAGGTTACAAAATTCCCTCAAAAAACCTCATGGGCGATCTTTTTTTATTTCTGAAAGCTGATCAAAATTGTTGGACGATTGTGCTTGTAATTTAATATTTTATCCCAAACGATTAGTACATCAAACGCATTCTTGTAAGGTCACATCAAAGTGTTAGGATTTTAAGTATTTAGTTGATGAGTAAATCATTTATCGCGCGTAGTGATACATCAATCAAGTGACAGTCGGCTGGCGGAGCAGCGTACATCTGTCATCGAGCCAGTCACCCTTGCAGTAGGATCTTGTGTGGGAAGCAAAGTTTTTCATATCAATTCGTTTCAGCTATTTCTTTCATAAACATCTTTTACATTGGTATCCTCTGTCTCGACTGTCTCGTAGTTCTCGTGGTAACAGACGTGACTGCTGTTAACGGGTTCGATATCACATTGTGGGTTTTTTTTTATTTCATAATGCAACGGGTATCCGATTGACATACCTTTCCCAGAAGAGTTTAATATACATTGCTGCACATATTTGGACGTTCATGTTATTGATTCTTACAACGAGGCAATGTATATCATTGAACTGTCAAAAATAAAGTTATTGCAACTGAAATTGAAAAATATTGGCTTACGTGATTAGGTACCCCCCTGGAGTCAGGTAGTTGGCGGTGTTACACCCCCATGCCTGGACACTCATTCCGGCCGCTAAATTGATAGCAGTCAGAAACCATCAGGCGGATTTGAGGAAACTCAGACGCAAGGGCTTGTTAGGTTAATAAACCTTCAGCTCACACGAAAACGCAAAACTCTTTTACGCAAAAACTACTGAACGGATTGGGATGAAATTTGGTATACAAATAGTTTATAACCTGGATTAACACATAGGATACTTTTTATCCAGATGTGCTAAGTAATTTTCTAAGGATTTGGGTGAAACCGCGGGAAACAGTTAGTATTATCAGAATTATAAAAAGCTAGTATCTTAGGTACACGATTGCCCACTCATTTATTCCCGTCCCCAAACAATAAATAGCAATTAAATATATTAATAGCTTATTATTTAATATCATCAAGTGTCGTCTAATGTCTCAGATCACTTGATCAAATTAAATAATACCAAATATATTGGCACTGTACTGTGTACCTAGTCAGGGATGCCTCGCTATCTCGTCTATACAGAAATATTTTGTAAATAGAAACAAATATAGATTTACGTCTACACAAAAACATCACCCGACTATCTAAAATAGCTACCACTCAATACTGCCGTCATAAGTAAAAAGGGCGTAAGTTAATTAATTAAAGATGCAGATATGCCCTTTCGACATGTGTCGGCGTGTTATATTTGGCATATATTCCCGGACATACACAGGTCATAATTACATTTGTATCAGAATAATGATGATAAAACTAGTTGGCGCATCTCTGATGTGACGATATTCGCATCACTGGTTGACGAAAAAACGCGTAGTAACCACCATATCGTCAGAAAGTGTGGTCACATGGGGAAATTGGCAGGGTTGGTACAACCAGATCACGGGTTTAGTGACTCGTTTAGCGATTTACGACCTTAATGTGATTGTAGTAGGGAGATTTAAAGCGCTGTTATTGTGTTAGATGGTTTATTGTGAAATATTTAATCGTTTATTTCAGGTATTTTGATTAGATTATTTTTAATGGTGTTATTTATTTGGCTGTGATGAGAGTGGCCTCACTTATGTTATGTGAATTTATATTTTCGAAGACACACAGCGAGATGCTGATTAACATTCAATTTGGTATGGAGATGGATTGGAACCAGGTCATAAAATATAGGAGAATTTCGTAGTCCCCTTAGGATGCGAAAGAAACTTCGAGAAAACGCTGTTTTTTTTACTTGGTTAGATGTTTTTTATAATGCTTTCTTTTTGCCACCTTTTATCATCATTCTCCTGTCCTTCTTCCAATCAATCTAGAATCAGCACAGCATGTCTTTTCCTTTTATACATCTCTATTACCACTCATCTCATCATGCTGCACCCTCTTTCTAGGAGTCAATACAGCGTTTTTGGCCTTCCTCTGATCCTAAAACCATCCACTTTCATACTTAGAACCTTTTTGGCATAATTTAATAATTTGACGAAATTCCCGTGTGTCAGACGTAGGGAAACGAAATAGAAATAAAACGGACAAAAAAGTGGGCAAAATTTTGGTATTACGTGATTATTGTCCGGTTAAGCAGGTCGAATGCTGTTAGAAGCACCCTGCAAGAGGTTAAGTAGAAAACAAATTACGGGATATTAAAAGTTAGAATCATGTTGGCTACATGGCTGGGTATTTTAAGGTTCAGGAGCCCACTTCTCAAGCGAGATTACTGATTTGACATGTTTAAAGTCATATCACACTTTCAAAGATAATCCGAGATGCCACTGACTATAGGAAACCGAGACATCACAAAAAGCTACAAGTCTGAAATTGCGAAATCGTCTTAAGTACCCATGGCGATCAATGGACACACCTTCTCTGTACAAGAAGAAGCGATTACCCATAAGTGGGTCAGCAAAAAGAGCGGAGATAATATTCCCAATAAGCGGGCTTGGTTCCCTGACAACGCAAGCATCTAGTCTCGGCAGTTGGTCCGAACGTCGCGATCTGGCTTCCGTCCAGCTCCGCGCACAGAAATAGACCAAGCGACACTCTCCATGTGTTTTAATTGCCTATACAAGCGAATTTTATCAACTATTTTTATAAATAATTGTAATTTCAACACCCTTGATCCGGATATTGGTTGGTTTTGACATTCAGAATTGATGATTTCGCCGGCTACAGCGGATTATATTGAACTAAATAATTCTTGATTTATTTAATAGGTTGGTTGACATGGTTTTAAATTTATTGGCTGCTATCGCTGGGATGTTTCTGTAGATTATCTATTGATGGGACTTCAACATCGCTGACTTACTGATAGATAAATAGATCATGGTGAGATACAAATAAAAGATAATTTTGCAGAATTCTCAACGCAAATGTAGGTTACTGTACAGTTCACAATGCGATTCTCATTACGATTATGAATAGATCAGACAATCGGTTTGTTCATACGCTAGAATATTTGGACGACTTTAATAATTAGGTCGGCTAAATATTTAGATATTTACGAAGGCACGAATTTGTGTGATCTGCTTGACTTTTAACGTTGGTTAATCATGGAGGTGAGTAGGTGTGAGTAAATTGTTTTTGCTCACAAAATGTAATTTGAAAGAAAAAAAATAATTAATATTAATTTGCTCTCGTTTGAAAGAATGTAACCACTGTATTCGGAATATTATAAAGTATGTTACCGAAGAATAATAATATGATATAAAATAATATAAAATAATATGATATAAAATAAATAACAACTTATACCTATTTCAAATTAAAGAAAGTGCATGCTCAATCATACGAAATCTTTCTAAAAAGATGTTTCAGTTTAGTAGTCATTCATTCACTTCACTCATTAGGATAATTATATATGTTTATTCCATACACGGGACTGCAGAATCCCGGGAGGAGGACGTGGGGCCGAAGCCAACGCAGAACCCCTTTGATTTAATGGTATGGCTATATACACTAGAAATGCACCTAGGGATTTTTGGTTTGTGCAGGACTATTGCAACTAGATACTGCTTGCATGGGCTATTGTGATGGGATGATATTGGACTAGGATATGGGGAATTCAGAAAACCTATGGCGCCTGCCGAAATAATAAAATATATACATACAAAAATGGCTTGTACTTGATCAAACATTATTATGTATCATTTCGAATAACAGATAACCACTCAGAAAAATATTATGCACAGGAAAAGTAATCTGAAGTAGATATGACTGAAGTTTAACTTAATTCGCTGTATATAGTCAAGTAGCTTAGTTTCACATCAGTCAGCTTACGGTGAACTTAATAGAAAGTAAAAAAATAATGTTTACCAAACTTTTTACCTGCAATTATATTGAGGAGAATGTTGCCGCGAAACTTACCTGTAAATACAAAGAAAACATTAGACAACTACACCATTAAATTATGATTAAATTGGTTATTACCAAGCACTCCGAAAAAAACGGAGTTTAGACCTCCTGTCAACTATGGAGGGTAGAGTTTATGGAGAACAATCTCGGCGTGTGAAAACTGCCAGTCAGTAAAATGCATTAAATTATGATCGTCACAATAAAGCCCCAAAAGTTAGTATGTATGTATGTAGTCATACTTAAGTCCAACTGCTACATTCATACACTTTTTTTTCGGCTGGGAAATCGTCAAATGACCCGTGGGACGGGTGGGAGTGTTACCCACAGACTGACAGACTCTTACTGACTAAAACCCATCCATGTTCCTTCCTCAGCCCTTTGTATTCCGTGGGCGCGGTAATTCTTTCGAACATCCCACAGCCCCGGCTTCATACCATACCCTCTAACTGCACGAGCATCATTCTGAGTTTTTCAACTATTATTTATAGCTTACAGCTGGACACTTTCTTAACTTGTCCCCCTTATGAGACTGTTCTTCTGCTCTACACTCCATATTGTAAAAGAAAAAATATTTAGAGGACCAATTGTTTTTGAGCGCATGGTAATAAGTACAAATGTCAATCAATTTTGATTGGCTGTTGTTATTTCAATCAACCAATCAGAACAGCTGACATTACATTTGACGATGGACAGTTAGATTTCATTTTGACAGTAGAATAATATACATTGCGTTTTTGTAGTTGGACGAAAGATTGTTGTTCCTAACTTATGAAGCTTTAGATGTTATTCTTATGTCAGAATGTAATCCATTGTTGTATAAAAAAAAACTTATGATTAAATCGATTTTCACAGACGAAACATTCGTCTATTTTGAAGCCGTAAGTAACCAAAATTATGAATCTCAACAGTAACATTACTATTTCGTAACATGGAAAACGGAAAAGTATACGCACATACCTACTTAGCCCTAATAAAACACTAATCAACTCTTAGCCCGACCTGCGAATCGAACCTAGTACCCAACACTTACACTGAAGAGTTATGGCTATTTTTGTTTCATTTCAATCAATAAATAAATTTATATTATTTATATTTTCAAAAGTTATGATATTTAGATATAAAAACTAATTTGTAACTCTGTATGTAAAACGAGGGTTTCTGACATAATATAATTAAAGTTTCACTAACAATAAAATGTTATATAAAAGCAGGCTAATTGTTTTAGAACAAAATACCCTTTTTCATTATAGTCCATTGAAATGTTACATTTTTTAGGCCTTACCTTGCGTTTTTTAGAGGACGCAATTTTATTTGTTTGATGTGTAGGGGGGGTCAGTGTAAAGCTAAAACTAAGTTTGTGGGGTCGCCACCCTTGTCCCACGGCCGCCATCTTGAAAATAGGGGTTGAAATGGTTTTTACGATATATCTCTTAAACTATTAATTTAATAAAAAAAAATTGTTAGCATTTTTTGTTGCAAATTAAATTCTCTACAACTTTGGTCCACAAACTTTTTGTCGTAGAACTATAAATAAAAAAGTTATAAGCGAAAATGCTCAGAAATTTGAGAAAAAAAAAATATATTTTCCTATCATTTTTATTATATTCTCCTCCTTTCCCAATGGGTTTCATCCTACTATTATTTTATTTACTTTTTACCGTTTTTAGAGGCTAAAAGCACTGGGCTATTACTTCGGAGCGCTGTAAAACCTTAGCTATTGACTTAATGAAAAAATGTTGTTAATAAAAGTTGTTCCTCAAAAAACGTTAAAAAAAAGTTACATCGAAAAATATATTTTTTTTTCTCGAATTTCTGAACATTTCCGCTTATAACTTTTTTATTTATAGTTCTACGACCAATAGTTTCTGGACCAAAGTTGTAGAGAATTTAATTTGCAACAAAAAATGCTAACAATTTTTTTATTAAATTAATAGTTTAAGAGATATATCGTAAAAACCATTTCAACCCCTATTTTCAAGATGGCGGCCGTGGGACAAGGGTGGCGACCCCACAAACTTAGTTTTAGCTTTACACTGACCCCCCCTACACATCTAAAAAATAAAATTGCGTCCTCTAAAAAACGCAACCCCAAATGTAACTTTTCAATGGACTATTAACAAATTGACAAATGTCACGCATGAAATATCGTATAGGCTGAACGAATTATTTACAAAACGATGCAAACTTTAAAAAATATAAACATTACTTCGGACGCTCAAGTCAGACCCTACCAATAAGGTTTTTTGTCAGATATTTTATAGGAAACAACTAGATACCTATATGGTAAAAACTGAAAAGCTAAGCTTAAGCTCCACAGAAGAATCTGAATAACAGAGAAAAAGCTGAAAAGTATAATTATTTGGCTAGCCTTTTCCCAACTATTTTGGGTCAACTTCCAGCCTAACTGGAGGAAGCTGAGTGTTTTACATGGAGCAACTGGCTATCTGACCTCCGCAACCCAGTAACCAGTTAACACGATGGCCAAGAATGGTCGTCAGACTTTCTGGCTTCTGACTACCTATACCAACTGAAAAAGGTCTACAAAAGACAGCCGCGACCAACGGCTTAAGGTGCTTTTGAGGCACGGAGGAGTCTTGGTATGATATAGATGGTCAACCACGGACCGACCCGTACGGCTGTTACTTAGCCACGAGCTCCTCAAAAATTAATACATAAAAATTAATACATCTAATAGTTATTAAATCGTTTAGAAGATAACATGTCCTCCAAATAGTAGTTTAGTAGGTATTTTGACAACCAAAAGTTATTCATGTAAAGTTGTATAAATTATAGTAACTAATGATTAATTCCAAATTGACGATTGTCACGCATACTGAGTAATATCAACTATATCATACAATTTTCTAACTATGCCCTGAGGAAGTGGCATTTTAATTACGGGGGCGTTTTCCTAACTTATAATTATTAGTTTTTTTGTTACCAACGCTTATAGGGAAATAGTAATGGACGGTACAAATTAAGCGACTAGTGTTTTGGATATTTATTTAAAACTTTTTACGTTAATGAGTTAACCTGTGTTTGTTACGCTTTTTCAATAACACAGTTACAGTAACGGCTGCACCGATTGAGATAACATTTTGTATGGTATAGATTGAATCCTAGCGAAGGACACAGTTTTTTTATCCTGGTGCTTCTATAAATTCCCCTTTGACGCGGGTGAAATTAGCTAGTTAAACAATAAATGCATTTTAAAACAACAAAAAATATCAAAATCGGACTACTCTGTAAAAGGTTATACATGTATGATCATATATAAAAAAAATACGCGTCTACATGAGAACCTAAAAATGCTATAAACTTTGAAAATTAATAACTGTATTGGACGTATCAGAACGACAAAAATACTACTGACTACTAAATAAAAAGACTACTATTATGAACTGAATTTTAGGTCTTAAAATTTTATTTTTTAATACTAATTTAGTCTAGCATGCCAATCAATTTTCCTCTCAAAACCTGTGTGCCACCTACCACCCGTAAAATTACTGCCTTACATAAACCAATAACTACCCTAGATTCCTGCTCACCCCACAAACTACCCTAGGAAACAGATAGTCAGTGATAAAACCGTTCTGACATGCATTGTGTTCGCGCCCACCGTAACTTGAACTGCTCTCGCTGAAGCAAAATGTTCCTTCAGCCCTCTTTTTCATGGAGCTTCGTAAGTTGGTATAAAGAGGTATTATGTGCTTGGACGTCTCGTATCTCGTATTGGTGATAGGCGGCAGGTGCCAGTACTATGGGGAAGGTCGACGCCTGACATTTGAGCAGATAAGGATATTCATGCTAAGATAATTATTTTTGTGCGAAAAATTGTGTGAAAGCAAAATTGTACCTTTATTTTTGGTAGGTAATTGAATAATTGCTTCACAATCGTGTTTCTGAAGCAGTCTGATGTTCCTGCTTTTTAACCAACTTCAAAAAAGGAGTTCTACATTAGCTCCGTATGTATGTATGTCCGTGATTTTCTCAAAAACTACTGATTAGAGATAGAGTTAGTTTGTGAGTTTGTGAGGATGTAGAGTATAATCTCTGGATCTACTGAAACGTTTTAGATACAATTTGGTACGGAGATAAAGAGGACCCTGGAGAAAGTTATAGGCTACTTTTTATCCGGGTACGTGAAGTAATTCACCGCGGGAAACAGCTATTAGTTTATAACCTAGATTAACACATACGTTACTATTTATCCAGGTATTTAGACCTGATTCTGAATCCACGCCGACAACGTCGCAGTCAGAAGCTAGTAAGTACATAAATGTAATAAACAACAAACGCGAAAATAAAGGATATTGGAGTGACGCGACGGTAGCTAATGAGGTTATCTGGAGAGCGGTAACTTGAGCGGTCGTTATCTCAACCATTTGTGTATGGAATAGTGAAACATCCGCACTTACGATAATCCTACAAGTAATATACGTAAATGTGAAAGGTTGCGAGGATGTATATATTATGTACTAGCTGTTTTACCCGCATTCCCTCAGGATACTTCTTCGCGCACCCGGATAAAAAGTATTCTATATGTCAATCCAGGTTATAAACTATGTGTGTACCAAATTTCATCCAAATCTGTTCAGTAGTTTTTGCGTGAAAGAGTCACAAATAACCCGCAACGAAATTAATTAGATAAGGTTGGGAGTAATAGAAGTCATAGGAATTGGTATAAACGAGTGTTGTGTGTGCGAAATAATATCGAGATTCTAGGATCATGCGTAGTTGGTTGAACTAATAATCTGAGGAATTTCTTAAACGTATAGAAAGAAATATATTTTATTGGGACAAAATATAAGTTGATAGAAATAACAAACAAAACAAATAAGTGTTTAAAACAAGATTGAAGATGGAAAATACAAAAATCTCTAATTCTTGTGCCAACAAGGCATAATGTCCAGATGACCAGTAATGCTGGCCACCGGACGCTGGTTTTCAGAGGCAGCCCACGAGTGCCATACGCTCGAAACTCAATTGTTAATTAGTTCCTCTTCGGACCCTCCTTCCCCATCCCTTTTCAACTATGTAAATAATTATAAATCGATTTAAGACACATAGCTCAGGGGCTGTACCACCACGTGTATTTGCAATCACTATTCAAGTTTGAGAGCGCGACACAGCTACTAACGTCGTATAGCTCCGTCTCTATTTCATAACGAAAATAATCTTGTTTTGGCACGTCATGGTAAGGCCCCTGGTATCACAACTTCGATTAATAACACATCAGAACTCAACATTGTACCGAGTTTAAAATAAACGTCATCTATCAACATCCAATTTTAAAGTTACGTTCGCGCTTTAGTTTTTCTTTCAGATATAAAACAACTGAGTAAAGCAAACAAAAAAGAAAGAATAGAATAGAATATAATATTCTTTGCTCTGTACATCAAAGAAAACATTGGAATATAAGTTATTTAAGGTGACACAATGGGCGGTCTTATCGCTAAAAGAGATCTTTTACAGACAACCTTTGGATGGATTCATAAGAATGAAGAAATTAAACTGTAAAAGGTTCATTTAAAGTACCTACGACATTTGTACAATTTACTTACCTACCTACAAACTATTAATTAAATCATACATTTTATTTCATTCTATCTTTCCGACTTGAAAAATAAAATTAACAGATGTAAATGTGATATATATTAACATGTAAATTTCACAAAGCATACACACATTATAGTTAGTAACTATATATTGCAACAAAATATATAAACAAGATCATAATATACCTGTAATTTCTTTCTTTACCAGACTGCTTTACGCAATTACCATTATTTTCCATAAATCCGACACTGAATATTAATGCACTTTCAAATTCTAAATAACAAATACCCCATAATTTTAATTACTAAACAAGTGTTAGCTATAAAATCATTAATTCGCTTCGTTTAAATAAATAGCCGCCATGATGTGCCAAACAGCGACATCTGTTATCCAGTAGCGGAATTTATTTGGAAGTTTATGGTTCCTTTCTGCTTTATTTACGTCAAATATTGATTGATTATTCGATTATTTGTTTTTATCGAAATGCTGAGCCTTTTTTTCTCTTTTGTATTTTTTTTTCATAAGAATTATTTTACTCAATGTTTTTTTCAAGAGGTGTGGCCAATTAATAAGTGGGAAAACTACCTAGTTAAGTTAAAATATAAAACACAGGCCACTAGTTAATTAAATTATCATAATTAGTAAGTTAAACTTAGTTGTTGACGGAACTAACAGTATTGATGTTAATAAAAAATTTCAGTAACGTTTTTTTCATAAATGATCTTAATAACTATATTTATAGCGCAGTAAGCGTTTTAATATCTAGTATGGTATTTAGGAATATCCCTTCGTCTAAACTACCGGGAGAGCACTCTAAAACTGAAACATAATATTATACTACGTAGGAAAGTAAAGGTTCTACCTATTTGTAAAATTACAAAGGGTAGAAAAATATATCAAGAAAGATAAAAAAAAACATATTTTGTAAAAGACAGTCATTATTATTACCTACATGGTTCATCCTACCTACCTACGTAATGTACGTTCGAATCTATCTAGGTATATAAATCCATTTAGGTTTTTTTGACCTTTCCAGCCTACATTTTAGTCTAGTACATTGACTTGATGCAAAGAAGCATTCTTAACTTGTTAATGGTACCCTAATAAATAAAAAAATCCTTATCAGATAAAAAAATATGGTACCTAACACTATTTATACAAAGGTATTTTATAAAAAAGGTTCACCGTAAAAGATTTTTGCGATATCGACAAAACGAAGCAAATCCCCGACGTGCCCAGAAGTCCTAAACACACAGAATCAGGGTTACGTATAAAAATTATAATTTACGCTTAAAAAACCGTTAATTATATCTATACATATAAAATGCTTTGCGCTGAATGACTGACGCATCAACGCACAGTCTGAACCGCTGATCGTAAAGACCTGAAACTTGGAGGGTGTGTTCTTTATATGACGTAGGCATTCGATAAGAAAGAATTTACCGAAATTAAAAAAGGGGGCAATGTTTGAATGTTTTTTTTTATTTTAATCATAATTCCTATAGCCCACGCGGGCGAACACGGATAGTTAGTTATTCCATAAAAGAAAGGGATAAATAAATAGGAATTAAATCATCATCATCAGGAACCTGAAACTTAGAGGGTGTGTTCTTTGTACGACGTAGGTATACGATCAGAAATTCTACTCCTAAGGGGGTGAAAAAGTGGGGAAAAGATTGTATTAAACTCTGTCATTTTCAATTTGAATTCGTATAGCCCAAGCCGGCGAAGCTGCTGGCGGAAAGCTAGTTAAATTATATTTATGCAAAAATAAGAACACAATATGTGCTTTTTCAGAAATGATGATTGATAAAATAATTGTTTTTATTCCCTAATTAATCGTACACAAATCGAGACTCCGTCTACTTGTCTTTATGGCAATACAATAAAAATCTCTTTACAATAAATATTTCTCAGAATAAGCACTTGCATTTGCAACTACTTCTCAACGAGGCTGTAAAAGAAAAATAAACTCAATTCTAAAGAGACGTTTTAAGTTACCCCTCCTAATGAGAATAATCGGTAAGTTAACTGAGTTAATATTAAATATACTAAGTAAAACAGGAGGATATGTAATATAAAAGTTATCCTCCAGTCATCCCAAGGTTTGCAACCCCTGACCCCGTTCGTTAAATGTCAGGGGTCGGTTAGTACCGCGACCCGTTCTTACTAACCATGATTTTAATCTTTATTTATTCGTCTTGACATAATTAGTAAGCGTTAATTGGATACAATTATATTAATTTTTAAATTGTGAGTAGGTATTAGGATAGAGAAAATGTATTGGTTTTATGAATCTTGTATTTTTTTTGTAACTTAACATTGGCGTATCAAATTTTTGGGAAAAGCTCGTTTCAGTGTCGTATTTAGTGAGGAAATTGCTCACTTCTCATTCGTATATGGTCGATCGTAACCACTTTAAATAAGCCGTTCGACTGTTTCTTGAATAAAAAAAATACGCTAAATTAAATACAAGGTTAGCTAGCTAGGCACAAAGTATTTTTTCTATAGAAAATTCGAATTTAAAAGCATAAAAACTACATTATTTAGACAGCAAGTAAATAGTAATTTATTTTATTCATGGTTGGTTCTTAACAAATGGCTAAAAGTCGGTCAGAAGTAAGATTTTTGCATCTTAATTGAAACAAATTGAATTATAGAATTCATTATTTTAGTGTTTTTTTCTACAATGAAACACATCAGTATAAAGTCGTTATTCTTTACCCGACTATGGCTAAGCAAAAAGGAGGGTTATGATTTTTTAAATTATACTGGACATGAATATAACATTCATTCATCCTCCTGCCCTTATCCCAATTTTATTTGGGGTCGGCGCAGCATGTTTTCTTCTTCCATACTCTTCTATCTGCCGTCATCTCGCTAGTAACATGAATATAACAAAAGAGGTAAAATGGGTAGGTAATGGCTGTAAATTCAGAACCGATTTCACAGGTTCTTGCACTAATAGAAATATTAATTACCTAATCCGAGTGTGGCGTATGATGTATGGTGTTGTAATAAATAAATGGACGAACATATTATGTACCTTTTATAAGGAAACAGTTTAGAGCTACATATAAATATGCTTGTAAATATTTTTCCTGTTTAGTGTTTGTAAGAAGAGGCAATAGGCTATTAGTTTGAACAATGCTTAATAACTTCCGCTCTTTTTTACTTTAGAGGTAAGAAATGGTTGAAAAGTATACACATAGTTTTTATTCATTCATAAAAGGGTAAACAAATATTATAAACTAAAAAAAAATACTTGAGATTTAAAAGATCATTTTCAAATAATAAAAAATATCCCCTAAACCATGGCATTTTGCAAAAACTCATTGTATCTTAGGAATAAATAAACAAAGCTAAAAATTATAAAAGTTAATGTACTACAACTACAATCAATGTCTCATATCGGTGTCCTCTTCTCTATATCAGAAGATATCTTCGCCCCAGTTATAGGCCGCCACTCTTCACCGATCAATGCGAGAAGAGGAAAGAAGGTCACCATGACTCACTACAGGACCTATTACGTCACACGAGTCGGTGACCTAACTGAATACAGGCGTCTGCATATCAGTATGTGGTTAGGATTCACTGGAAACGGTTGTATCTCCAGACTATTTGAAGTTTTTATTAGGGTATTAAATAGATGTAGGGTTTTTTGGGGAGGGTCACACTAGTTGGTCGCTTAAAGTTAGTCTTTCAGATTTTTCATCTATTTTATTCAATGAGACTTCGATTTTGACAAATTACTTTGAAGCTTTTGAAGCAAAACATTCCATATTGTTATAATTTTATTTATATTAACATTGTTTCCGTTATATTCATCAGTAAAAAAAACTATGTACATTTTAAGGAAGGCAAGTTTAAGGTTATTTATTTCACAGGGAAATGTTATATTTCAGATTAACTAAGAACTCAGACAATCTTGTAAAAAGAATAATCTTTTATTCTTTTTACGACAGCTTAGTACCTAATTAGTCTAAAGAGTAAATAAATAAAGGATTATCATAACGTCCATGTTCTTAAACAATTTAGGAGTCGCTAGGCTGGGGGTCTCAAATTGTATTAAATGGTGTGAAGAAAGGAAATCTATGAAAAGCAGTGATAAAAATAGAGAAAGAATAAAAGCAATGTATTCTTAAATCAGAATGTAAGATTAAAATCACCAGCTAGTTAATTAAAACGTGTGCTAACATTAGTTGAAAATAAATTGAGATTTTAATTACTTCTTAGAAAATTACTATCATTAGATATGTTGGCACACCTATGGCTACGTTAATAGTTTTAATTAATAAACATTCTTTAATATAATAACGTCGGTCTTGATTAAAACGGTAATATTTATTTGCATTCCCCCGGAAAAGTCGATAGCGGCGTGTGGCGACATCTATCGAGCGCGTGCGGAAATACTCGAGAATATTTTCTAGGTTATTTCTGCTACTGAAAAACTTCGGTGTAAGGTAAAGATTATTCTCATTTCTTACTAAATATATTACTACATATATGTATTAATATATGGGTGAATGGTAATGAAAATTGGTAGTCACGTACCAGTAAACTGAAAAGCTGAAACATCTATATGAAAATGAGGTTCCGAATCAATAATTCCAATGTATGGAAGTCAGAGATTAGATTTGAATCCAGGCAATACATTGATTGCTGCTACAGCAATACCAGATACTAAGAAAAGCAGATAGGAAAAGCTAATAAGTGGAAATTAGGTTAACTCCAGGGTTTTATGGCGACCATAAATAACCTTAATTTAGGGCCTTGTAAAGGTTATTGTGCCATAACAGCGTGTATTGTGTCCTTCATTCGATTTATGTAATGGAAAGCTGGCGCTGTTGGCACAACCGAGTGGCGTCCAAAGAAATTCATGTAACATGCTCTCGGTTGAAACACAATGTTTTAGCGGCTGTCGCCCTCCGCGGAGCAAACCGCTCAATTTATATTTATCTTTCACGTAGGAACACTCATTCTACACGCGTGTACTTACAGACCATCCTGAGACACTCCCAGATCGTAATATTGATAGAAAGCTCAGCGCAACGCTCTAACAACACCGACACTCGCGAATACGTAACGCTATCGATTCAACGCTGACGGCAACTTGGGCAGCAGACCTCAGCCTACACTTACACATAGGAATTTCATTTTTCTTTCAAACAACAACGTACGATTCTTACATAATTCCCGTCCGCCATTACGGCTCGTGACGCACACAATAATCGCCCTTAAAGACAACGTGCGTTGGGTACATATTTTCCATTTTCCATGCACGATAGCTCTATTTCGGAGCTGCGCCGGCGGTTACAACCTTGAATTCGGAACGCACCTTTAATTTTAGCCGGTTAACCTAGATACGGGGACCATTCCGAGTGAGGCGGATCGATATTCGCATGCGCGATGTCTCGAACGGTTTTAAAATAGTACGGGTGTGGTGGGTACCTTTAGGCGGCGGATTTTTGGGCAAGGTATGTCGGGGCCCGATGCTCGCGGCCGACTGACGGGCTTCGGGCGGCCGGCCGCGCGCACGCGCGCTGCCCGCCGCTCGCATAACGATCGCAATAGCTTTCGGTCGCGCGCCGCGTCCACCGCGCGATCCAGAACAGGTGTACCGCGTCCATTTTCTAATACTATTGCATATTTCTCTTGCCACAACCATGCCATATTCAAGCTACAAACAAATACTCAACCGTTAGTTACCCTATATCAATGGTACAGTTAATTTGTTTGCTGGAAATTGGTAAAAAGGACGACGGCATTGAAAGCTCTGACATAATTTAACCTATAAAACTTCCGTACGTCCATTCGTATGATACATTGGAAGTTTCGAATGTGTTTCGTCTAATAAATATGTTCTCGTAGTCCGGACGTGAGGCTATTTATCATGTTTCGTTGTATTTTTCAGCTATTGTGGCGCCCCTGGCGGTGGAAATGGGTACTGTATGTAAAAGCTCTCGTCCGCGTTGATCTTTTGTTTGCCTTTCAGTTTGCAATGACGTTTGACATTATGAATAGTAGTTGTGTGCCTGTCTCGCTCTTCCTACGAAAATAAAACGAGATACACGTAGTCTGTAACTAGGTACTCGAGAATAATAAGATACACGAGTGTTTTTAGTGAACAAAAGGAGGCAAATTATGAACTTTATATTCAGGTTATATACCTATATCATAATTACAAAACTACACAGCTTTAGCAACAGAGCTTCCAAGAGATAATTTTATTAAAGGGATAAAAATGTGTTCCAATAATCAAAGGTTCACAACGTCTTTTTATAATTTCAACGATGCCTTTAAGTACTAAATAAACATTAGCAAGTAGAAGACATACGATGGTAGGATAGAACGAAGGTTTTGGTAACATACATTTTCTGTAAACCTTGACTATAAACAAAGGCAGCGCCATCTACAGAGCAGTCAATAACTTATAATTTCAAGGTGACGCCATTGTAATGAAAATCAAATTGGGATTATTTTTTTAATCTCATCGACTTGTAGGTACAGCTCCTGTCATCTAGTGGCATTTTCCTAAACTAAAGTAAAATGTATCAAAATACTGATTTCCTAGATGGCGCTGTTTTAAAGATTTGCATATTGCGACTGAACAGTATTTTTAGTATAATCAAAATTGATTAAATGTATTGTTGAGATGATATTAATGATTGCATTAAGTACCAGTGAGGTGAAACTAATCCGGATGAGTTTAGCCGTATGTAGTTAGGAGACTAAAGACATATCAAGGAATATAAAAATTAGGCTCAAGCATAATTTGATATCTGTTCATTAATTCACAGACCTTATGTAAAACTAAAATCTTGGTGAAATAATTATTATGTGAATCAAGATAAGAATATCTGTACGGATGTCATTAAAATAAATCATGCACATTTCTACATTATTGAGAAGCGAATTAATACTCCTTAGATATATAAAAAAATATTATTATGTGTCATTTGCTTTCTTACCCACACACTAGTCCGAAAGGTTTATATTAAAGTGATATTATTATCCTATGTGTCAATCCAGGTTACAAACTATGTGCGTACCAAATTTCATACAAATCTGTTCAGCCGTTTTTGAGATTAGCGCGCACAAACAACTCAACAGATTTATATGTATATGAATGATGATCTTAGCCTTTGCAGGCTAAACGTGGACTAAATGAAAACTCAAGTACCTACTAGTTGCATGGTTCCAAGGAGTGGGTCATTGTTATGAAGAAGAACTGGCAAGAAACTCCATTGACACTCTTCATCTTTTATCTAACACAATTAGGTATAGTTTCCCAAAATAGTAATTCTATTTTCTACTGATTCTCTAAGGCCTAAGCTATTGATCATGAAGTTATAGTAGTAGGCTTAAACTGCTTTTGTTATTACTATAAAGTACAAACAAAATGCTGGCAACTCTGACAGTAAGGTAATAAATTAAAATAACAACTTGAGTAAAATAGCTGCATTATCTTATAGGTACGTACTTTCTAATCATGGAAATACGACGAGACGATACCTAAGTAATCCTCAGTACTTGTGTTACTTACTATACATACATTAAACGTTTTCTTAATTCATAACATTTAGATACTGTCCGTTCAGACATTGTGTTACTTATCTGTGGCACAGTAGACTGTTTATCGTTGCCTATTGAATTGACAGTTGACAGCAAACTTGAGCCAAAGTTAAACTAAGGTAACTTAAACCGAGTTTAATATCAATTTAGATTAGCTAGGTACTTAAACGTTAATTTAAACCTAAAAGTATAAGCTAAGAATTAACTATGAACGAGAAACCAAAAAGGGGGAGATCTGCAAATTGGGAAACTAAGGAGAAGGTCAGAAAGCCGTGATAAATTACCACTAAAGTAAAAAAAGTTTAATTACATACGATTAAATGTTTCAGATACTATTCAAGGAGATTTTAAAATCATATTTTGAAATATTAAACAACAAATCATTGTATTGTACCGCGAATGAGGCTAAAAAGGAAGCATGGGCCGAAATTACGAAAAAGTAAGTGATAAATAGAGGTTTAAACTCGTCAACTATCTTTAGAACTGTTAATTAAGCCCACAATTGGACATATGCACCTCGTAGTCATAGCTACGACTGGCCCACGAATTGAAGAAGGACATAAGTCCATCTTGAGGGATTTTATTAGTTTCAATCAGCTTTGGAACATTAAATGATTAGACATTTACCTACCAACTGGCATTAAATCTGAATATTTAGGTATTATCAATTAATAGGTAGGATCTACTAATCAAATACTTATATTAACCATGGGGCTTATATCCTATGAAGAAGTGACTTATCTGTAAGTACATTGAATCCAGTCTGATTGGAGCAATACTGTGCAATTGCTATTTCAATAAACCTACATTTATCTACTTCTTAAATTATTAACTTTGTGCATTACAGATATAGCAGTATTTGTGTAAACAGAAAGAGAAGCACAAAACAATTAATGATTCAGTGGAAGACAGTTAAGAAACTTATGAAAAATGAAATGGGCATAGCAGAGGAGAGCACAGGACACCAGGGATCACTGTTCCTTCCTTCTGAAAGTCATGAGACATCAGACAATATAAAAGAATTTCAATGTTTTAAATTAGAATCTATAGACTCTAGCGGTGATAGTGAAGAGGTAGGAATTTTATAATACATAAGTCATTTTATAAACTTGTTATAAAAAAAAACATAGTAACCATTCTGCTAGTAGCAATTTTCCAGAGTTTTTATCAGCAAAACCTAAGTGATTGCTCTATTTAAATGGACAATAAGTTAGTAGATAGGTAAGCTACTTACTTCAAGGATCTATAGTCTGTTTTTGGAGTCTGCCCATATTTTATTTCATAGAGTTGTTTAATAAACAATGGAAGTGAAATACAAAGACATGCAAATCTTTAAAAATTATGATTATTTGGTATATTTATTTAGTACCTACTTACCAGTTCATTGGTTTCACTGTTTAAAGATAAAAATTAACATTTTATTGTATCAGAGTTTTTGACAGATATTTCATAAGGTAGGTAGTTACTTTTTTCCTATTTGTGCAAAAAGTAAATTTTAAATAGTCATATAGGCATGTATTTTTTCTAATAATAAGAGCAGTTCTCAAAAAATAATGACAAATACACTTATTGGATTTTTTGAAATGAAACATACCTTATATGGGGGCTGTCTTTTGTAAATTTGATGTTCAAAAAGATCGCTGATTTTCAGCCTAATTTGAATAAACGAATTTTGATATGTATATGGGTACCTACTTACCTTACTATGTCTTCTTTTTAAGGCACCAAATCCACTGGAGGACTCGGATACAGATGATGAAACTATAATTCCTTCCACAACTCCACACAAAAAGGTAATACTATAGCATTTTTTGTACTTTCTATTTCATTTTCAATTACCTCCTGACTGCAACTTTGTCTGTGTATCCCTAAAACCAGGATATATGATATATCCATGTGTTTATCAAATTTCATCCAAATCCAGTCAGTAGTTTTGTGTTATGAGTATACAAACATACTGACAGACAGAAATTCTAAAAGTTGTTTTTTGGCTTCTGTTGCTCTAACAAAGACTTGCGCGTATTAATCTTTTTACATTAGGTAAATCATTACCTAATATTTTTTGAAATCTGTTTCAGGCCTCCAATATTCAGGTTCAAGTACAAGTTTTAAGTGCTTGTAAAAATTCTTCAACACAGACAGATGTGGATAAAAATACAAGTGAGTAACTGTGTATATTCTTATTATTAAGTAGGAACCTAGGTACTGCTGCATGGTCAAACTCTTTAGATTTATAGGTATTTTATTTAGACATGTTTTATTATTTTTTATAGATTTTTGTATGAGATTTACTTTTTTTTTTAATTTATTCGTCTTTTAACATATACATATATATATATATATTTTTTTTACCAAACAATATAAAAAATAATATTATTATAGATTGACAAACGCAATGTAGCGTTTTGCCTATAGATAGTGAGAAAATGGTAAAATACTAATTTATATTTCATTAATTTAGAACTTTGAAGTCTTCAACTTTTTCTTCTACTTATAATAAAACTGAATGAGCTTTCAGAAATAGCGTTTTTATCCCACGAAGATTATTTTTTGTTAAATCGACAGTAATACTATCAACCTTTATTCTTCCAAAATTTTGGAAGAAAAAAGTCTATAGAGATTTTTTTATTTCTTCCTTTTAAAGCAACCAGCTAGATTATACCTACCAATTTTTTTTACAGCTAGCAACAAAAATGGAAATACAACCAATTTCACGGAAAAAACCTACGAAGATATGCGATATTATAGAGATATGGAGAATAATAGACTGGAGAAAGAACACCTACTCCGTGTGAGAACGATGCAGGAACAACATAATCAATTAATGAAGAATCTGCTATTACAAGAGGAAATATTGAAAAAACAACTGAACAAAATCGATTAAAACCTTTGTGATATTCTTTTGGTAATAAAATCGAGAATCGATAATCCTGCCGAAGCGCTAAGGTTCGATACGAGTCGGATTACGATGACCTAGTCGGTGAACGACATTGGGCGATAGGTGGGACCCGTTCACAAGAGTTGAAAGAAAAGTAATGTTTGTGTACATATAGCTTTTGACTACAATATCGGAACAAACGACATTTGTTGCAAAATTGTATTCATTGAAAGGCCAAAACGCTGATTCTTGTCTGGGAGGAAAGGTGTTAATGAAAAATAAAAACATTTTAAAACAATTAGTTTTCAGTTAATTCATTTTATTTTGAAATAAAAATTACATTACGCTATGTTTGGACATCACAATAGGAATACATTGATGGTATAAAACTTAAAATTAAAAACAATACAATCTCATAAACCACATGATTGTCGTTAAAAAGCTGTGTATATGGAATGTACATAATATCAACGTATATTTTTGTATAACACTATTTACAATGGAAAATATTGATAAAAAATAAGTGCGTTGTTTATATTTTATCTGTGGCCAAACATAATGTACAGTCAGCGTCAAAAATAAGTGATTAGTTAACCAATTTTCAAATTGCTTGTAAAAACATGTCCAATTTAAATTTTGTCTACAAATGGAAGAAAAATAGAGAATATATTTTTTCGCCAATATTTCCGCATATTAAAACGCCATGTTGCTAAAATTAGTATCAACTTCTTATTAATGAAGAGAATGAAGAGTTTCAATAAATTGACGTCATGCAGCGTTATTCTATAGAAGAACATATATCTCAAAGATATTATGATAGGTTAGGTTTAAAATTCTTAATCATTATTATTACAAAAAAGTCCAGATTTTAAGAAGAAGTAAAATAAGAAGTTAATACTAAAATTAACAACACTTAAGCAATCTTTCATCAAAGTAAATAGTGTTATAAAAATTGAAATATTACTTTATTTGAATCTTAATGGCACTTTCGGACCCAAAAGTTTAAATCCTATCTTAGTAAACGGATGGTTGCACTTTTTCTCATAAAATGTTATAAGCGTTTTTTTATATTATTTTTAGCCACCAATATAAATATATAAGTATACTTATGGATAGTATAATTACGGAACAATACAGCGTCAATTCTTATATTCAGTCATTTTCACTTAAGACAAAAGAATAGGGGCGATCTATCATAAAAAAGTTTAACTGATATTTTTATTAAATAAAAGACAGGATTGTCTCTTTCTACGTTTTTTAGAAGAATATTTCAAATACTACCTGTTTAGCTGCTTTCAGTTTGGATATTAAAAAGTATTGGTGGATTTTTCGTACAGAGAAATGGATATTTATAAGATCGAAAAAATATAATACATGAAAGTTTATGATAAAAAAACTGAAAATATAGAAGAAAACCGTGCAACCAAGAAACCATTATTTTCACTAATAATTGATGTCTAGTGCAGCCTTTTATCAAAGGTAAGCGTTTCTAACAAACTATCAACAGCTTTTTCTGTGATTTACGTACTACATAACAATTATCTATATACAAAGGTAAAATCTCATTTATATCACATCATTCATTCAAAAATATACCTTAAAATTACTGAAGTATGGTCACATTCCGTTTTATTGGCGTACAGTATCCTGAAATAATAGGTACCGAGTATTAGGATGAAGTTTTTTTATTATTACTATTGTCTATTTTCTTTACTTTATAATAAACAATTTTATTAGTAAAGAAAAAATGAGTTTTTAAGACATTCGTGATACTGTACACTAATAAGTATATTTGATTGATTACATATTTGGTTATCTCACATTATTCTACTAAGAAGCACAGCAATCAAGAAAGTACAGTCAACTGCATAATTCAACAACCACTATGAATCAATTTCAAATTGCCAACAATTATGTGCGGCTGACTGTACTTCTGGCATTAAAATTACATTTTTATTAAAACTTTACTAACAAAAATAAGTTTTAATTTCTGTATCACACATACAATTTTTATACACATTATGTTCGTGTATTTTCTAGTAGAGGTAGAAATTAACAGGTTTTTTTCTTATATTTTTTTGCTATTTTCTGAGATCTCACACAAACAAACACATATTTCATTATTTCTTCGTTATTTTCTAAGTCCAGTTTATAAAATGCTTGTCTAATGCTACCAAATGGTGATAACTGATAACCTGACATGCCCAGTAGTTACGACGTTAGTTTAATAAATTAGTTTAGGCCTCTTAACTTAAATACTACGTAATTGCTTTATTGTACTCAATTTCCTAAACTATAAACTAGATTTAGATACTAACACTTGGTTTTCGTATAAATTTAATTAAAAACTTAAAATAAAAAAAAAGTACAGTCAACGCAAAAAGTAATTTTGAAAAAAATATTATTTATTAAATTAAAATTCTGAAGGCGTTATAACCCGGCGAATATTTTATTTTAAACATGTTCCGGAAGGAGGTAATGAGACACATTGTCAAGGTGATTGAAGATAACAACAAAAACAGAGGAAAATCGACGATGAAATTTTTAACACGTATTGCCTTGAGTTTGGCAACCGATTGGGCAGACCTTCGTTTTCAATGACCTTACAATACCTATAAAATATACCTGACGAGTACACAATATTGTATGTCACAACAATTTTATCTGCATCTTAAACTTTTGTAATGACTTAGGCTATCTTGCACTGTAATTTATAATCAAAAATCGTTTTAAACTACTCGAATCACAGTTTAATTAATTTGGGAAGCTACAGGTGTTATTATCAAAGTTTATCCAAAAACCAAGTGTAAAAAAATAACGCTATATCACATAAGTACTAACAGATGATGTTACAGCATCACTATGCGGTGATAAACATGTTTATATTCACACACGTGTCTACAAATTTATCTAGAACTATCGCCAATTTTATTTGGATATGACACTTCTTTAATCAAGTGTTAGATCGCATTAAGGGGAATACGTTCAATTAGGAACATCTTGTTACTAACGGCTTTAGGTTTTAAAGCCTCACTGCCGACTGAATCAATCGTTAAAAAGATATATAAAAACAAAAATCTAAATTAATGGTAACAAAAATCAGGAAATGTTTCAATTTTATTGCTATGATTAGATGATCGTCGAAAGTCGACGGCGTTAAAGGAGAGTCAATGGAACCACAATTTCATATTTTTCCGTTCGAATTCATCAATTTCGACTCCATCATTATAATTTATTGTCCACCTCATAAAATTGATGTCAAAACATTAAAATAATTTTTACTTCATATTATCACAGCTTGACTCTCAAGATGAAAATTAAGAACGAGAGCGATACCTTAATATGAATCTCACGAAATATTGATAAAAATAATAATCAAAAAACGATAAATCTTTGAAAGTTTTCAATACTGTCACGTTTAAAAATATTACGATGTCATCCACATATACAATTATATTGGCACACCAATTGACATTAATTAATTTTATTAAATATCAATACTGATAGGACACGACTTATCCTTGTTAAACCTAACGTTGACCGAATTATTAAATTTGAATTAAGAAATAAAACTCATCTAAAAGCTTGATGAAACATTGTTAGCTGATAGTACGCGACGCATGAACCACGAAACCAAATCCTTTGGTATTAATGTCATTTTGGATAGGTACGGTACGGTAATCGTGCAGAGCTTAAAGAACATCAAGACACCATCTCAATTCAGTACTGGTCCTTTAAGGAACGACACGCAAAACGTCCAAAAGTCCTGCAACTGCAAGAATGTTCAAAAATACAAGACTATTAAAAATTCATTTTACATCGAAAACTAAGACTTAAAATCTTTGAAACAGACTGTTGTGTCTTAAGATCTTTATTTCTTTCTTTATTTATTCCTTCAGGTCGTTGTTACCTGTTCATAGGACGTTGTTTCCGTACTCCATGCCGAAGAGTGAGAGGATCACGAAGGTTAGTCCTAGGAAGACGGAGCCGAGCAGATCACCGAGAGCGGTCAGGTAGGGGATGGCTGCGTTGTCGGGATCCTTCTTCTTTTTCCACATGAGGTGGACCAGCATGTAAGCTAGGTACAGCAATACCATGACCTGGAAACACGGTACATAATGTTAGCATTCAGTAACTATAAGATGATGTGTGGGTCTGTCTGTAAAGTTTTCTTGATTAAATCTGTGATCTGGTGATAACAGATTTAAAAATTCGTTCCTCATAAAAACGGACTAAAGCCGTTTTTATTATCGAATTTTAGCCCTTTTAACACCAGGCCACAGAAATATTCGACGTATTGTGGTTTCATTTATGAACTTAGAAAAACTGACTCCACTTCCTTAGAAGAAAATTGATGAATCTAGAAATAAGCCTAAGCACCTTATTGACCACATTCTGGTAGGTTTCCGCTCAATACCTGTCAGATAGTTTTGAGTATAAATTCTGTTCCAATCATAATTTTTGGAGAAGTGGTTCTGAAGAATTCTTAGAAAAAAAATTAAAACAAAAACTCACTTGCAACAAGGAGCATAATAGATAGGTGATGCCGAAGGGTACTTGTAAGGTGACCATGCCCTGGTACACGAAGTCTGCTACCACCATGAAGATAATCTGACCGAACAAGGCGAGGATCAGCAGCATACGAGCCACTTTAGCTGCAGCAGCTGGAAATTAACAAAAGTAACGTTGAGATTCAGAATAAGTAAGACCTGTTATTTGAATTTGAAATTCTTTATCTTCTTTTTAATTGCTAGGTTTGGTAGGATATTCAAGTTCTAACTACGTTTGAAAATGACCAGAAATCTTAAATTTTTCTCTTACTATAAAATACTCTGGGCTGAAAATTGTTGCGGTAAAAAAACTCAGATTTAGAATTCAAAGTTCAAAAGTCCACACTGGCAGTCTGCCATCATGTTGGGTATCTAATAGGTATATTACTATAACAGTAAAACCTATTCTTTGATAAGTAAAAAATGAAACTGAACAACCAACTCACTTCCATAGAACAGCGTCTTCCAAGGCCACTCCACGAGCCTGGTGTTCTCAGGCAGTTCTCCAGGAATGGCGGTCTGATGCAGGTGAGTGGCGAGACGGGAAGATTGCACACAGACCAGGTTGCCACCGATGCCGTTGACAATGGGCTGGAACACCTCGTATCCTCTGTAGTGGTCCACTGCCTTGTCCAGGACGATACCTCCGATACTGATGAAGAATGTTGACGATTAAACGAAGGAATTTGGTGAATCATAAAAGTAGGATTTTAGGAAATATGATTGATTAGCATTTAATTATCTACTAATATAATTAAGCCGCATTAAATTAAATCATCACCGATAAGTAACAAGGCACCGATACCGTAAGTATGTACCAGTGACACTCGGGAACTAGATAGTCTTTTCCAACCACCCTGTAATAGCTATTACTATGTAATGAGTATAATTATATCTAGGAGGTAAGATTAGGCTAGACTTTCTACCATCAAAACTGGTATTGGTAGGTTAACATACGAACTATTCGAAAGAACTTGCGAGTTTTAATTAAATAATAATTAGGATTTTTTACTAAAGCTTTAGGAAGAAGACTACAAAAAAGAAATAAAATTATAACTTTTTGACAACAATAAAGACAAAGGTTTAACATAATAGCAGTAACCTCTATCTTGCAAAATTGCTATGAATCCAATCTTTAGTTTTTGTACTTAGTACACTACTTAAGGCAAAAGACTAAGAAGATCTGGAAGCTGTAGAAGACAATATTCCAAAAGACATACCCGCTGATGAAGAGCGCGGAGATGACGGGGGTCCAGCCGCTGGTGAGTACCTTCTTGGTGTACTTGTTGCGCCAGACGATGAACACCCACAGCGGCAGCAGGCTGTAGTATACGCACATCAGCGCTATGGGCTGCCATAGCGATATCTCTGTTGGAAATATTGAACTTGTTATTCACAAATTCTGTATGAATATGGTTTTGGATAAAATCATGCATTTATTCCTGAAAAGGATAATCAGAGTTGTACCTAAAGTCACACTTTAAACATTGCCTAGCTTTTAAGCCCAACTATTTTGAGGTCGACTTCTATTTAAACGGATGCAGCTGGGTACTAGTGTTTTACATGGAGCGACAGCCTATCTGACCTCCACAAACTAGTTACCGGGTAACACGATTCTTTTTGCTAAGACTGGTCGGCAGACTTTCTGGCTTCTGACTACCCGTAACGACTGTCAAAGATCTGCAATTGAAAGCTGGAATGAACGACTTATCGCGCTTTCTGAAGTATGACATAGACTTAACCTTGATCTACCCGTGCGGCTGTTACTTAGCCACGAGTTTCTCCTGTTACTAACTCACACCCTAATATCCTGTGTAGGTAATTGGGGATGACTTAATTGTTATCAATCAGAATGAGATCACAAATCTAAGGCTACTAATGTCGCATGGGTTATCTAGTACCTTGACTTAAGGCGCAAATGAAGCACCATGCTCGACTATCGTGCTTACTACAACTAGACTAAAGTCAACTTTGAATGGTGAAGCAGGCAATGAAAAAGTTAAGTGATATAGGTACGAACAATATGCCTGATAAAATTGTGAATGACGTGTACAATGATCCTATGAAAGTTGCTTTGTGTGGTCTATTTAACTATTCATTTTTAGGGGGCCATACCAAAAATGGTCAAAAGGAAACATTATTTACGGTTTCAATTCGTCTGTCTGTCTGTCCGTCTCTGCAGCTGATTATTTCAGAAACTACTAATGCTATCGACTTGAAATTTGGATAAGTTATAAAGACGGTTTTAAATTTCAAAGTATAGTTACTAGGTCATGTGGGGTATCATATGGAAGATCTTGATTTGCACATTCTAATATATATATATATATTTTTTTCTTGTATATCTTTTTTATTCTACTATTCATAAGCGTAAGAGTAATTAGGGTAGGTAGTAGTCTAAGTCCAAATTATATATTAAAATCTAAAACATATAAATAAAAAGAGCACCCTATTAATTAGCAAATTCTTTTCAATAAGTAGGTGTAATTAAAACTTCATATCTAATGATTACCTTAGATTTGTATTAATTGACGTCAGTTAATACGGACACCATTTAATCCATTATTTGTTTGAGATAAGAAAACTGGTATTTTGATAAATATTTTGTACGTATCGTCTTTAAGATAATTTAATATATTCATATAGTCACTAAATTATCTCGAGTAGGAACGTTTTATATTATTACCAAATCTTACTACTTAATATTATAAATGCGAAAGTCTGTCTGTCTGTTACGCTTTCACGGTAAAACGTCTGAACCGTTTTGGATGAAATTCCGATGGAGATTGCTCGAGCCATAGGATAGTATTTATCCGGGCGCGATAAGGTCAATCCTTCAGAATTGCTAAGTGATAAATAAAAAGAATCTATAGGTACTCATGCAAGTAATTGAAAACTAATTATATTATCTGCTTACATATGAATTAAGAGATGACATATGAGAGAAATTAATTGAAGTGTTTAATTGACATGCAAAAGGTTTGTCTTGAAAACTCACCTCGCTCACTTCTTCCACTATCAGTACCTTTCAGTTTGAAAATTAACGACATTTAATGGTTTTTTGTAAATGAATACTAAATTGTAACATAATACTAATAAAGATTTTGTTAGGCATTTGGGTAAAGAAACAATCATATCCCCTGTAACCCCCCCCCCCACCACTGTGTGAGAGACCGGGGAGAGATCAGGCGCAGGACCGACAGAGATACGTGCACTCCGAGACAACCCCTCTCGCTATGTTAAGAAAACGGTCACCCATCCATCGGTTGACTGGGTCTGGCGCAGCTTACTTTACCTAGCTGATCTACCTATACGCACGGCTGTATGCGTCAGTTATTTAGCCACGAGCCCCTCCTAGATCTAGATAAATACAAAATACAAAAGAAAAACAAATAAGACAAAAAGCATACTCACGTATTTGCTCATACATATACTGCGCGGTGACAGCGAGCACCGTGTTGCTCACTATATCGCCGATAGAGGCCGCTAGCGGCGTCGCCACGTTGTCGGGGTTCACCTTGAACTTATGAGACCCGTAGATCACCATTACCATCACGAAGTCTGGAATTAGAAATAAAAGAAATCGTTATTTTTCCTAATATCTTCTGCCTAGCCTTTTCCCAACTATGTTGGGGCACAGAATACATAATAGTACAAGTACAGAAGAGCCACTTTGAAAAGTCATCTAAAGAAATATAGACTTTAGCGACGATACAATTAAGGCTGGGTAGTAGGCCAGTTTTAACAAATTGAGGGGGTGAAGCAGGGGAAGTAGCTCCGCCCACTGCGGGGCGCCCCTCTCGCAGTCGTCGTATCGCGGGGCCTCTACTGTAGTCACTGCTAGGAATAAGTAACTCAATATTTTCAATTTTAAAACATATAAGAATTATGTATAATAAATATCCATAAACATCGTGTTCATGCATAGTAATTTTATTTATAGAGGTATTAGGTAGTACCTAATTTTTAAACCTAACCAATTCAAAGGATTGTTATATAAAACAAATCGATTAATTTCGATAATACTGTTACTACCACATTTACATGTAAAAAGTTATTATTTATAAATTATTTCTGACAGGAAATGATCAAGACTAGCTTGCTTTTACTTCTCGATCCCATTCAGGCTTAAATATTAGCCTTTATTAATTAATATCTAGAGAAACTAGCTGACACCAACGGCGCCACCCACGTCTTCTTATTTAAGAGATTTCTATTTATTTTTTTGAAAATTAACGAAGCTTAAGTAATTCCTTACGCTAACAGCTATCTTCCAGTGAAAGTCCCATCGAAATCAGTTAAGCCGATTCACTTCACTTTGCATTGAAGATCTGTAAGTAACATACAACTCGACAAATCAACTTTTTCCAAAAAAAAAAACTGGCCAGTGCATGACATTTTGATAAGTTTTTAGTCAGAAACAATGTTTTCATGTATATACACCATCTAAAATTCAAAAAAGTCATATCTGTCTTTGCTTACTATACCAATTACAGAAATTAAACACGTTTTCGTTTTCCTTTTTTATCAAACTTAATTCTTTCCTATCCTAAAGACCTATCGAAGTCAACACTGCCTTAAAGGTTTTCGTTGTTTTCGCTTTAAAGTTCAAGTTTTGAGTCTCTGTAAAAATATTACATTGGTTTCGAAACAAAAAAGCTGTAATGGAAATAATTTTTCATTCCTGCCATAATGTGTCTATAGATATATGTCAGCATAAGACTATGAATTGTGTTTGCTGACGACAATTCGTGAACTATACCAAGTTTTTAGAATATTATGTATTCATTTTCGATGGTTCATAGTCGCTCCGTGTCAAACCGTAAAATTGTGAACAAACATGTACTTATCACCCGTAAATCTGTAAACCATCCCTAATTAGTCTGTTTGCAGCAGGTCATTCTGTGTCCAATAGCAAACAAACGATGGACAATTAACACTGGAGTCAATTAAAGGAAAATAATAATTATTTGAGATCAAATTTCATAATGTATGTTTACATTTTTTATTAACAATACTAATATACCTACGTTACATGGTAAGAAAATAAAATTCAAAATAAATAATTAGAAAACAAAACAACTATTGATGGTTACATTTGTTTAAAAATGTCTTAACATCAGGTATCCACAATAGCGCGCAAGGTGTGTTTTGTTACCTTGTAGTTAGTTAGCTTAATACCAATGTTTTATATGGAGCGACTTTCTATATGACTTCCACAACCCAGTTACCGGGTAACACATGTATTATTCTTAGAACGACTGATTGTCAGACTTTCTGGCTTCTGACTACCTATAGCGACTGTAACAAATGTATAAAGAAAGCACAGTTCTGCTATAATTCTATGGATTTCCGTTTTATATCTCCGAAGTTCATGATCAATTTTATAGAACCACCTGACAAAATCAAAAAAGCCCAGTATAATTTAAACGACTATTTTAGCGATAACAACAAATGGAAGCTGTTAAGTGGATAATATAAAAGTGAACACATTTGTATTGTAAATTCGGTGTTTTACATTGTTAATAAATATGACATAATATATAAAGTTAAACTGTAATAGACTGCTGTGTTGCTGGGAAGTTTGTTCATCACTGCTTCTTCTTTGCGGTCATAACACTAGGAAGCAGTGAAGGGTGGGCGTTTTGGGGTGCTGTCATAATGTATTTTGAAAAAGTGCTAATTGAATTAGCCTAATTTCAATAAACGTTTTTTTTTAAGTTTGAGTTTTGAGAAAGGCTTTTTCGAAATTCATCCGCTAGAGGGGAAAATAAGGGATGAAAATTTTGTATGGAGCTCAGTCATATTTTATTTAAAAGAAATGTGGTAATTAGCCTCTAAGTATAAAGTAAAAACAATATTTAATTATTTTTAGTTTCACTCCTTAGCGTAAAAAGTGTGGTGTATGCAAGCAAACATGCCGCCAGAATTGGAAAAAACTAAACAGCCAAAATTATGTTGTCCACGCGAGCGACGCCGCGGGCGGAAGGCTAGTAATATATATTTGTACCAAGCTACCAGGTTGTCGTGTATGACAGCGAAACACAATGAAATACAAAAATAAATTATGAAAATAAATGTATTTTATAAATGAAAGCACACATATACCTGAAGTATGCGGCCATCGTATTTATTTTCCTATTTTTAAGTCTTGGTTACGGCCTCGTTTTACTTTAAAACAGGGGTTTCAAAGCACAATATCGACAACAGCTATCATCATCATGTTTACCATTCACCTGCTATTTACATCCCTTCACAACAGTTAGTTACATTATAGACATTAAAATAGATTCACTTTTACATATGAAATTTTAATTACGTAGGTTTAATTTTTATAAATCAATTTTATATTTATTTTCTGAATGCGAAAGACCAACTGTCATCGGATGACAGAGTGACATAGACCACCCGTCTCTACGGCGGAGCGCCGTCTGGTCGATGAAACAGATTTATGCAAATAGTTCATTCAGAAAAGAGATGCAATACGAAGAATTTTTGAAATGAAATCGATGGCAATTTTTACACGGTTTTTTTCAATTTGCTCGATAAATACACCATATATTTATATAATATTGCAGTTGTACCTTGTTCACGGAATTCCCTTTCTTTTGGTTATAAAAAATGTGATGGTAATCATTGAAAATTTTGAGAACTACGCGACGAAAAATTTTAACGAGAGGTTACTTTAGGATTTTTTTTTTCAATGTTCTAGACCATTTCTTTAAGATTTTTTTGGGGTTGTACCTGCATCATATACTTAACTATACGTGTTATTTTTTTCTGGCTTGTAACTTGTACCAACGTCTCAATCTAGGCGACGAAAAATTGCCTATTTTATAGCTTTTTTCGCAAAGGAGCGCCTTAAGTTCAATTCAGATCGCGCAGCGCGTAATTACCTACGCTTATAGTTGCCTAGAAGTTGCGTCTCTTTCTAGCGCGTAACGCTTACCTTTTCTAACGAAAACAGGGTTGTCTCCTTTTAAAAAATAAATTAATCTAAATACTGAATTACCATTTTTGTAGTACTCTAGAAAACAAATGACTTTCAAAATAAAAACGTAAGGTAGGTGTTAACAGTACTTTAATTCTAATACATTTGTGCATACATACCTACTTACGTTTTCGATACCTTCACAAAAAGAGACACAGGCCTTATATTACTCAAATAATGTTGAATTACGCCGCTTTACTATTAATACCTTTGTCAACAAAAGACGTTTCAAATCGTATCACACGGTCACCGGAATGACTTACGATGCAAACAGATTAGTCCGGGAGGCCGTTCCTAAAAACTTACGAATAATTGAAACGAACAAATGAAGTAGATACGTATATAATCAAAGGAACAAATCATGCGCGTACATCACTCACGGCTCGCGCGTGAGGCCCCAGTGACTAGCCGTCTCGGATAGGCCGCTGTGCGTAGGTACATTTTTGATACCTACACGGGGAGTGGGACAGGCCTGGTTGGGGTCGGCTTCCAGTCTAATCGGATGCAGCTGAGTACCAACCAGTGTTAAAAGCGACTATCTGACCTTCACAACCCAGTTACCGGGTAACACGATAGCTCTTGATAAGACTGGTTGTCAGGCTTTTAGACTACCCGTAACGACTGTCAAAGATCTACAAATGACCAGGACCAACAGCTTAACGTGCTTTCCGAGGCACGGAGGAGTCTCGGTATGACATAGATGGTCACCCATCCACGGACCGACCGTGCCTGCCTGTTTATACCTAATAATCCATCATCATTATATCAGTTGTGAAAGTTGAAGTTTGAAGTTGAAGTCGTGGTAGCTTAATGGTTAAGGCACCTGCATATCATGTATGAGTGTGCGGGTGCGAAACCTGGCAAGTTCCAATGTGACTTTTATAAAGTCTATACTTTTAAGTGTTTCATAGACACCACTGACTAACGGTGAAGGAAAACATCGTGAGGAAACCTGTACTAAAGAGTCTAAAATCGCCAATCCGCCTTGAGCAAGCGTGGTGATCAGTGCTTATACCTTCTCTGTATGAGAAAAGGCCTTTACCCACCAGTAGGATATTAAATAGGCCAATAATGATTAGTTGTAAAACGACCACTGCTGAACATGGCTTTATTAAATTCTATTGCTAAAGTTTAAAACACTCAGATGAACTTGTGGGTCAAATCTAGTGCGCAGTTCCATACCGCACAAATTTAATTCATGTTATGTTATGATAATCTTAATTTCCTTACGTGATGAGAATTAGCATTAAAGCAATTAACCGTTGATCTCAAACTAACCTATGTGATGTCACGTAATTTTTATGTTTTCAACTGAAAACATTATACTAAATGTTTAAATGTGTAATTTTTAGAGTAATCCTAACTTATATAAGTTCTAAATGCGAAAATAAATTTTATAGTAACACGGCAAAATGGATTTGGATCAATTTTGGTATGGAAATAGAAGGGATCCGGAGACTGACGGGGCTGCGGGATGTCCGAAAGAGTTACCGCGCTCCGGAATATAAAGGGCTGAGGAAGGAACATGGATGGGTTGTAGTCAGTAAGAGTCTGACACTCCCTCCAGCCCCACCCACGGCGGGAGGAGTAATTTGATGATTTCCTATCCGAAAAAAAAGGGATCCGGTTATAAGCTACTTTTTATCGGAGTGCGTTAAGTAGTCCCTCGAGACGCGGGTGAAACCGTAGAAAATGGCTAGTCAAAGATAAAAGTGAGATAAGTATTATTACTTTGCAAGAGTAAATTAGGTACAGAATATCTTCTTCTTGAAATGAGATGAAAAAAGGCGTGACGGACATTTTGACCAAATCCTAAATCAATATTATAAATTAGTTTGTTTGTTACGCATTCACGGCAATAGGGCTGAACGGATGTTGATGAAGTTTCGTTAGGAGATAGATTGATCCTTGGGGAAGGATATGGGGTAGTTTTTATCCGGGTGCTGGAAGTAGGTTCTTCAGGATAGAGCTGATATTGCGGGAGCAGCTGGTTATCAAGATAATTTGGACTTACCCAAAACGAAGCACGTGGTGGTAGCTGTGAAGACGGCTGAAGCGACCAGCAGTAGGACGTAGGAGCCGTTGATGGCGCGGTCCGTGATTGTGTTCACTACTATCGCGAATATTGACACCACTGTCGCTGCTACTATTGCTTGAACCTGAGAACAAACAAATGTGATTAATTCTTTCAAGTAATTGAAATGAAATGCAATTTATTCCACTTAAAATGACAGTTTCATACAAACTTTGCTCCCCTTTTTCATCCCATTAGGCGTAGAATTTCAGAAAATCCTTTCTTATCGGATGCCTACGTCATACAAAGAACACATCCTCCAAGTTTCAGGTTTCTACGATCAGCGGTTTAGGCTGTGTGAAAAAGGGCGGCAAAGTTTGTATGAAGAAACTCTTGTCATTTTTAATTTAAATTCGTATTGCCCACGCTGGCGAAGCCGCTAGCTAGAACTCCGATAAATAGACAGACAGACAGATGACTTCAAGTTACTTTTGAGCTGTCATCACTCAAGTGAGTGACGAACGACAGTAAACACCCACAAATTGAGCCGCCGTCATTACCGCGTGTAACGACCGTGCGATCGTCTAAAACAATTACAGCGATTTACACGTCGTTTATATATATTTTCGCAGCACTTATTTCTATTTATTTCTTAGGAAGTCTGTAAGACTTTAATACGTACATTATTTATGAATATTTTGAAGTGAAAAAAATCTACGTATGGGAAAACACATGGTGCTTGAAGATCAAACGATTGCTCCGTATCATGACGTGCTTTGAGGAAAGTGAGGCAGAGTTATATAAACTATACAAAGCTCCGTCCCTTTTTCACGACGAAACAAAGAGTAATAGTAGTGCTACTATTAGATCATCATCAGAACTTTACCGCACAACATCTATCGATCATAATATTTATCAAGCACACAGCTATTTTCTTTATCTTACCTGTACTAGTGATATGTTTCCTACGACCATGGATATAACTTCTCTCGAGGACGACATGTTGCCTAAGTTCGCCTGGGTAGACAGTCTGGAAGCCAGGCACATGTCCAGATTACCTGGAAACAAACCAGAAACTTATTAATAAAAGCACAAAGTAGTTCCAAAAATTAAAACTAACGACGCGGCAGCTCGCCGATTGTCATCGACCAAGGCTTAACTTAGCATAACTTAACTAATTTTGCTTCGGTCAGTCCGTGGATGGGCGACCAACAATTTCATACCAACATATTAAACTGTTGGCTTTTTGTGATCCCGTGTAGTCAGAAGCCAGAAGGTCTGACAACGTGATGATCTTTCCATGTTGATTGATTGATTGTTCTATTGAGGTGTACCCGGTAAGGCGCTCTATAGACCAAACCCGCCGACCGCCACCCGCCGTTTCAGTCCGGCGACTTGTGCCGGCGACTTTATTTAATTGAGAACAATTGAGGTCGCCAACTTAAGTCGCCGAACTAAATCTGCTTGTCAGTGGATTTGGTGTGTATTGTATACAGCGCTTCAGACTGGAAGCCGACCCTAACATAATTGGGAAAATTCTAAGCAGAGGATGAACACTTTTTTCCCTAGTTAGGTAATAATATCACGTATAATTCTGACGTAATCTCGTATGACATGTTTAATCCCCTGATAAAAAATCGCAGTTTTTTTTAATGACTACCTATAAGATATCTAGGAGATACGGACGGGTATCAGTCGCACGTGTAGGACAGAAGGAAAATATATGGAACAATGAAAATAATATTTTTTTTGGGAAAACATGTGTGATGTTTATTTCGGTACCTATGTTTTTTTTCGATCGCCTTATCAGCTAATAATTCTCGTTTTGAAGCTGATCGTACAATAGACCCGACTCAATTGTTTATAGTAAGTCTTATTTAAAACATGGACTGTTTAAAATACTATAGAAGTAACACAAGCATACGTGTATAACATTTAATAAAAGTGTCGTGTGCGCTTTGAAGCTACGCCGGCGTTTACATAAAATTTCAGATGTAATCACATTTCAATTGTTTGAAACCTTGTAGATTTTAAAATGGTTTTGACCTTGTCTGTAGAGACAAAAAACTTTAAATGTTATGAATATCAAAACAAAGAAAGGGATTTATTTTGATTGGCTCGGTTTGGTGTTCGTCAAGAAGGCGCTTATTTCAAATCGATTTTAAAGTCAATAATCAAATCGACTCGATACTAGAGATAAGATTACTTTTATGTAGCTATATTGATCACGCCGACAAAGTGGTAAAATATAATTACGAATATTTTTAGAGTAGCTCCCAAACACGTAAAGTGGGGACGAATTCGTGTGGGGTATCGTTACATAGGTCTTTCAAAAATAGTACGGGTTTATCTAGGTAATTTTTCGGTTAAGCCATTTGCGAAATATCTAGCTTTTAAGTGCAAATTTTTGTTCGAACGAGCATCCCCCTCCCTCTAACTTTTGAATTATATTTTTCGTTTCTTAGTGTTGTCATTACAATTATTGTCAATCCAATTTTCAATGATCTAGTAAATGATTCCCGTCATTATTATAATACACGTTCCAACAGTTGTCACAATAGAAAACTACTGTGAACAACACACTTATAGTTTCTATATTTTCCCAAGAAATAACCAAGTTATTATTGGGTATTACTTGCACGCAACTGACATGTTTTTCTTAGAGACGTATAAGCATGAGTTTTTTCAACTTTAAAGATTACGTAGGTAATTGCGTAATTTTTCAGGCGTAAATCCATCAATTTCTGCAGATACACGTTTGCTTCGCATGTTGGATGGGTCAATGTTCTTCCGTGTATATACCGTTGATCCTGAACTACTTATTATTTTATCATTCTCATCTGCCTAAACTTTTCCAAACTATCTTGGGGTCAGCTTCCAGGATAACTGGATACAGCCAGTGTTTTACATAGAGCGAATGTTTATCTGACCTCCACGACCTATCTGATAACACGATACATATTTGTAAAAATGGCTTTTAGACTTTTTAGATTTTCTGGCTTCTGACTACCCGTAACGACTGTCAAAGATCTATAAATAACAGTCGGTACCAACGGCTTAACGTTTTTTCCGCTAACAGCATGCATTACCATACATATCGTTTTTATGGAGTTTAACACAAGTGTGAATATGGTGTCATATCCATTTAATTTCGGTCAGTAACCGTACCCAACCATGAGTCTCTAGGACACAGACATTGTTTTGCTCACATCAATTGCTTTTGTCCAAGACGAGCAAGCGATTAGGTACATTTGTAATTACACTACAATCATCTACTCCGTATTCAAGTAAATGACAGATTTTTATTGCAAAACCATGTGATTCTGAATCACGGAAACGATGAAAGGAACTACTTAGGTGGACATTTAATTGTACATTCAACATCTAAGGCCCTATCCACATGCTATAGCCATCCAGATTCCAGTGTGAGAGAGTTGAAACTATATTGAACGAATAGCTTCTTCTTTTTCCTGCCCTGTTCCCAATCTATTTGGGATCGGCGCAATATTTTTTTCGCTTCCATTCTTCTCTGTTAGCTGTCATACTATCATTCACTCCCTTTTCATTCATATTCTCTTTCACGCAGTCTATCCATCTCTTCTTTGGTCTTCCCCTCCCCTTTCGTTCATCTACATTCATATCCAATACAATACACATTATATTGAACGATTAGCACTGCCTCTTTTTTGGCGATCTTTATTTGTGTCAGAAATGTTTTGTTGGTCTGAGGGTTAAGGAGACCGCTTCTCTAACATGGATTCGGAACCTAGTCAATGCTATTTCCCTATTCAATTTTATCGTGAACGCAACTAATGGTGAAGTAAAACTTCGCAGGGGAACAATGCCTTCTTTATATTAGATGAGGCTTTAGCCCAAGAGTGGGACGGAATAGGCTGACGATGATAATGCACAACGGCAGTGGCGGATCCAGGGGCTAAGGGGCTCAAGCCCCCCCCCAAAAGCTAAGCAAGAAGACTTATTATGCGTTAAGCAAAATAAAATGTTCAGTGCTTTTTATTTAGTGCTTCGCTTGATAAAACCTACCCTCACCAGAATCAAGCCGCCCCAAACCAAAATCCTGGACCCGCCACTGCACAACGGTTTCGGTTGGAGATAAGATAAAGCTCCCAGCAAAGTAGGTACCGATCATTGAAATGCATCTACCTACATAGAAGCCAACCAAAATCTGCCTTTTCCTTTTATCGAATTTCGTATTAGCGGCGAAACTTATTGCTAAGAGGAGAAATTCCACGTGGAAAATTCAATTGCGTAAATCCAGCACGTTTTCACTGACGTAATCTGAACAAGGAAAATCTCACTCAAAAACTGTTTTGATTGATATTATGATAACAGTCTCATATGGCACTTCAAATTATTTTCGGCAAGATCTGATTCATATATCGTGAAGATTAGTGAGTGAGTAGGTATATCTAGTTATATAATTCACTTTTATTTTTTATATAATAGGATGATATCAAGGGCTGCCAAAAATGCTTAAAATCGTTTCCCATCTATGCTAGGATCAGCGCATAATGGCATGCATTAATTTTCAGGCTAGGTAGACACTAGGCAGAAGGAGCAAGTTATTCGTAGGTTACCTTAATGATAATTTATCACTATAGAAAATAAAGTATAATTAAAAATTAATTATCTAACAACTGGGCAAGTTTCGGGCTACCGAATAGCAGTTATCGCGAAACCATTTTTTTTTATCAATGCCAAAAATTTGGTGTGTGATATTGACAACCCTATGGATTTCTGATAGTGTGCAATCTAATCGCACTTATCATTGAAATGAGATCTATTCGCCATTCATATATGAGATTTATTGTTTTATTATCGTTTATCTACATTTTATATATATTTGCTGTAAAATTATGAGTAATCAAAAACATGTCGTTCAGTCAACGTGTGATATTGATAAACGTCATCATCTGCCTATTATGTTGGGGTCGGCTTCCAGTCTAAACTGGATGCAGCTGAGTACCAGTGTTTTGCATGGAGCGACTGCCTATCTGACCTCCTCAACCCAGTTACCGGGCACGCGGTACTCCTTGGTAAGACTGGTTGTCGGACTTTCTGCCTTCTGACTACCCGTTGTTGTGTGTATTATATTAAAAATTAAATTTACTCACCTTTAAGACCAGAGAGCGATGGCACGAGAACAAAGATGGCTGATACATTGATAAATACGTCCCAGTCCTGAAACAATATACAATCAATTCATTTATTTAATCACATCCCAAATCTAAACATCTAGATTAATATGCACTGGCGTAATGTTGACAGGCGACCATACACAAAGCTGAAGATTCAGCATCTTGAAGGGTGGTGCGAACTACTCATGTTACGTGAAGAGAAGAATTTTGACTTATGATTCCAGACTAAGTAACCATTGAAATTGCGTAGTCGGGTTGACATACAGTGCTTCTTCCTTACTATCATTATTTGAATTAATAATTCATTTATTGATAATAAGTCAGTATCTTTAATTCAGAATAAGTTATGTCAGATAAATAATAATAATAATTATACAAGTATAGAAAAACATTTTCAAAATACAAAAAAAATGATGATTTATTATTTATTATGATTTATTTAATATATTTAAATGATGACGAGTGAGTCGTCATTAAGAGAGATTAAAAAGATAATTTAATCCTTTTTCAAATTAATAAGCCTACAAAATCCCATGCTCAAACAATTCTGATAACCTTTTATTTGTCTAAAAGGTGAATTTCACACGGCAGACCTCTCCTTTAGCGACTTCTCATAAAATAAATTGGCCTTACTATCTTGCAAAACAGTGGCCATGAAACTGACCACCAGAAACAGAACACTGAGTCAACGCACAAAAAATACAATGTAAGCGCGTTATCTTCGTATATGCCTTACTTAGAGTAAATAGTGTTATATTATTATTTCAAAGTAAATTACATTATAATGGCTTTGTGCCAAAAATATAACTTGAAACAGAAATTAATGATGATGTAAGTTTCGACTGTACTTCAACAGCATAAAATACCAATGGTGGTCAAAAAATAGATTTTTATATACAATGGAAAAATTTATGGTGGAAATTTGAGATGAGTCTTTTTTAACCCCCGACGAAAAAAGAGGGGTGTTAGAAGTTAGATGTCGATGTCTTCCTGTCTGTCTGTCTGTCTGTGTGTGTATCTAGCTGTGGCGTCGTACCTCTCAAACGGATGGACCGATTTCGATGCGGTTTTTTTTTCATTTGAAAGCCAGTTTCCTTGCGGCGGTTCTTAGCTATGATTAATTAATATCGGCCCAGCAGTGTAAGAGTCATCAGCTATTTTCCAAAATGATGTAAGGCATTTTTACGTAGGGGGTTTTTTAAATTTTATTTAGTTCTTGTTAGGTAGGTATTGTTTGGTATATCTTTGTCACCGACTTCTAGAACGCTGCATTATACACTACAGTGCGCACTTACTACTGTACAACTATATGTAAAATACCCAATTGATTAGGTTATCTAAAATTTGCTAAATAAACAAAGCAAATGAACGTGAACTTTGATCACTTATAAATCACATATATCAATAATTCCAAGATAAAGATTATTATTTTTAGGGATATTATCTTAGTACATATTTAAATTGATTACATTGAGTGTTTTTTTATAATAAATAAAGATAAATATCTAGCTGGTCTGTATTTAGGTTATATGAAAAACTTAATAAATCCGTTCTAGGGCATTGTGTCCGCTTTTACAACAAGCTACCCAAATGTGTAACAGATTCTACTGATAAAAAGTCCAAAAATGTAGTCAAAACTACCCCTTATTGGAAGAGCTTATTATAAAGTTAAAGACTATATTGATGACAAGGATGTTTGGCGTGTAAGTCCTTCTCTGTACATGTGGCTTCCCCGGCGACCAATATTATATTAGGTCTACGACAATTCAGAATATTTTTTTTTCTTGTATAGATAATCCTTAGCATAATGCATTGTATATTTTTCTCAGAAAACGATTGTAACCGTAATATTGTAAACACAACTTTTGAAAAGAGTATCCATGGACTTTCTTGGCGGTTTTTCTCCATAAAACCCATTGCTTGGAACCGTGCAACTTAAATGAATAAAAACTAATTTTGACTTTGACCTTGAAACTAAATAATTGGCGATACATTTTCTTCGAAAAAAGTAAATATCATAGAACTTACCCTGACGGTGCCCAAAACTAAGCCAGCGCCAATGGTGCCGCATCCAGCTATGAAGAACGGCACAGCCACCTGCATCAACGTGTTCCACCATCGTTCCTCTTTCTTCTGAAACCAGGGTGCTCTAGTTAGACATATACGTATTGATATAATTCTTCATGTACTAGGTCCTCATGAGTTTGTGGAGGGAGATTACAGTAGCTTCGACACTAGACCAAATGTTTGTAGGTCCCGACTTTCATTTACATATTACGAGTAGTCAGAAGTCAGCAATTCTGACAACTAGTCTTACTAAAGAGTATGGGGTTACCCGGTAACTGAGTTATAGAGGTCAGATATGCAGTCACTCCATGTAAAAAATTGGTATTTGGCTGCATCTGATAATACTGGAAGCCGACCCCATTATAGTTGGGAAAAGGCTAGGCAAGTGATGATGACCATCGACATTATACAAACAAGCTAGTAATTATAATTAGCTACTACTACAACTAGGAACACCGAGGTATCTGCACAGGTGTTGTGTTAGTGGGTAACCTCAGATGAGCTCAGCCAATCACGGCCGATGCTGTGTGGTATACTGCCATATTGCGGGGGACGTTAAATTGGCGGGGGTATGTCTTCTTTGAAAGCATTAAATGGTTGATAGAAGAGTGAAAGATTGAATATTAAAGCAGTTAATTCGATAACAAATGATGCTCATGCTCAGTGGCGGATCCAGGATTTTGGTTTGGGGGGGGGCTTGATTCTGGTGAGGGTAGGTTTTATCAAGCGAAACACTAAAAAAACACTGAACATTTTATTTTGCTTAACGCATAATCATTCTCCTTGCTTAGCTTTAGGGAGGGGGGGGGCTTGAGCCCCTTAGCCCCGCCCCCCTGGATCCACCACTGCTCATGCTAATACCAAGAAATAAAGTGATTCAATGTAGCGTTCTGTTATATTAAGCGCCTTTGTCAACACCTAACATAAAAAGGAAAGCAGTGCAAAGTCCATTGATATTAGGAAGCCGATAGCAATGATATTGATAACTAATTAGTTTTCAAAGCGTAAAAGATAGTACACTAGGTTTCTCTCTCGATGATGCGAGCCCCTTGAGGAAGCTTACACCGCCCCCAGGGGCCCGCCGCCGGGGCCTTCTTAAGTAACGATGTACTAGTAAAATTGCTAAAATTTACTACTTTTATACAAATAAAATCTACATTTTATTAAAATATACGTTATCAAACTAAAGCTGTTTACAAAAATGACAGCTGTCTAATATGACAACTGTCAAAGTAAACGAGTTGGTTTTCGTTATCGATGAAGCAGGAAGAAAAGAGTTCGAATTTTAATGTGTTTTAATTTTATTTTTGAGTCGAAGTTGTTTAAGTATTTTTAAAGGCCAATTAACAAACGCTAAATACTAAAACCTAAATCTACCCTTCACTCTTTCTCCTAAAAAAATCTAAGTTCAATGAACAAAATAATATCCACAAACGCTAATATCTATCATGTTATGCCGCGAAATACAGAAGAATTTTTGATGAGAGGACAGACTTATAATATTGCTTCTGTATAAAAGACAAGTAGCTCTGTTCCCAATGATGGCAAATCATTTAAAACAACAAATATTACTCATACTCCTGTATATTTACTTCCAGAACACATTTAAAACATAGCAGTAAGTACTTCATTATCTACAACTTTCATAACATCGAGGGCATAATAATATCTATGTGTAAATAGTACTTTAATAATAATGTTGATTAGGGGAGCCCACGATGCTAAATGGGGATTTACTCGAGCGTCATAGAGACCTATTGGGATGCAAAGCTTAGATTATAAGAAGAAAAAAATGTTATATAATGTATCGTTTTCATCGGTGGGGGGAGCAGCTATAGATTTTCAAAAATGTAAAAAAAATCTGTTGCATGGACATAATCGAGCGCGTCAGATATTGATAGCATCAATGTCCTACGTATTTTTAAGAATGTATGTATGTTAATCTGATCGTTTGCATGATGGGGGTGGTCGTACGTAAGGGTTGAAAATGAAAAAAAAAATAATTTAATCGAGCGCGTCAGATTTTCTAAGGGGGTGTTAAGTGAACCTAAAAAAACGCTCTCAATCAATAATCTGACGATTTCGATGTGACGCAAACTCGTGGCCATTATTATAATGTGCAAAAAAAAATCGCCATTTTGACATACTCGAGCGCGTCAGATTAAGATATATATGGTTCATCTTTATGTCCTAGACGTGCTGTCTCATAATCTGACGATTATCTAGAGGGATTCGCCTAATCTGACAAAAAAACATTTTTATTCAAACCATTGGACTTAATTAATTGAAAAGCTCAGGAAATAGCATGCAAATAAAAACGTGTACGTTTGTTAAGTAGAATACTACAAGTATTCTCGTATTTATAAGAAAATATTTTTTTTTAAATGCTCAAAAAAATATATTTTTTTATAATTAATTGATTAATTAATCATCATCTTCATCAGTAGAATCATCTTCATCGTTTTCGTGCTCGAACAAAAAAAAAACCTTAACGAAAAGCCAAAACGTTGGAAATACTGTTAATAATATTATGCCACGAACGAGTCTGTTCTGTGTCATCAGCTGTGAAGGCGTCATAGCAACCGAAACCAGAGTAGGGACGGAGTGAGATAGTAATAGATAGAGAAAGAGTGAGAGGGGAATAGAAACGCGGAGAGGATAATCATCATCACGCAGCTGCACGCATTAAACTTTATCGACGAATTTTTGTTACTTCGGCTTGTGGAAATGGTCAGATTATATATTTTTCGTTATCCTTGAATAATTTACTACAAAATAAAAAAAAATTCAGCCACGCTCGAGAATGTCGAGATGACGTTTTTTTTTTACAACTTTTCCGCCCTCCCCTTTCTTTGCGTCTCTCTCAAATTGTCAGATTAGTGGAATATACACTTTTTAGCATGTAATTAACTCACCCTACCTTAATCTGACGCGCTCGAGATTGTCTGATGATCGATTTTTTTTTACTAATCTGATCCTTTATCCTTGACGCGCGTCCTTATATATGAGGCTCATATTTGGTGGAGGTACTCAAACGGGTACAAGGTATCCCCCTGTATATTAATCTGCCGCGCTTTAGTAAATCCCGAAATCCCTTCTAGGGCTCCCCTACCACAATGTCAATTGTGTTTGCTGTTGGTTTCTTTATAGTCCACGGTCGCTTTTTAGTTATTTACTTTTGTTGATAGAGTACTTGCGTGTGTATTGTAGGTATATTGCATTTACTAGTACATTGTACTCTTTATTATCTTTGGTCAGTAGTCCTACTTCTGCTTTTTTTTCAACAACATAGACTTCCTGTGTTAATAATATTTTAACATGGAAGTTAGATTTTCAAGTGGTTGGTAATAACGTCAGGTTGAAATTAACACTACGCAAAATATTGATACATCTTGTAAGAATACAAGCCAGACAGGCTGTGATAGTCAGTCTTATTTTATATCTAAAAAGACACGGATGTCCCATTATCATATTATACGCAATTGTGAAAGAAAAAATACCCATATGATTCGACAATCATAAGATCGATTGATATTAAAAGTGAATATAATCCTGTCAAAAAAATCTCCATCGGGTCCATCTCAATTGGTTAATCCATATCTTCGAATATTCATATAATAAAATATATACGTATAAAACGCTTTGTCCTGAATGACTGTCTGTCGGATGGATCAACCCACAGCCTTAACCGCTGATCATAGAGACCTGAAACTTGGCTTTCCTTCTAAGATTCTATAGAAAACGCATACTTATTTAGTGTTATTATTATACGTCCGTTTAGTCCCACTGCAGGGCAATCGCCTCCCTACTCTCTTTTCATCTATCTCTATCGTGAGCTGCTAAGCACCAGTTTTTATTAAAGGAGCCCAGCTCATCCCGCCATCTTCGCCTGGGCCTGCCATTATGTCTTTTGCCATACGTATACCTTTGTACTACGAAAAAGGTTTTTTCCTGAATACTGAATCCACTTGATGATTACAAGAATGCATTGCTAGAATCTGTATCTTTGTTTGTAAAGAGGCTGGTGACACATACATTTCTAATGATTATCATCCACTTCAATTACTATTAATAGTTGTGATATTGTGTATGATAATTAGGTACTACTATTGGTTTATCCATTCAAAAACAACATTTATTTACAAATGTCGGGTTAACTATATATCAATAATTCTCTTAAAAGCGACACAGCCTTGGATATACTTATTTTAATTCTTCGATAGCATTATTATGTGCTTAACTGGATCTGTTCGGATTGGTTTTGCTGTGAAAACTTGCTTTCCTTTTTTAGTTTCATTTTTAGTCTAAACATATACATCTTGTTTAGTTGTGTTAGTGTTATAGTTTTATACGACATTGAACTTTCTCAATAAAGAAGGAACACGTGCAACTTATCGTAAACGATTAAGGAATTATCATAAGAAGGTATATATAGGTATATCCGTTCCAATCAGATTGCAATGTCATAATCGATTTATAATTAATTTCTTCTGGTTTGTATTTGTTCTTTATAATCTCACTCATGTATTAACGTTATTGGTCTGCTTAATTTGTATTTAATGTACAAGTATTTAACATTTATCTAACATATTTCAATTTTACCGTGTTATCAGTATGATTGTGTTTAATTGTTATAGGTAATCATGAAGTGTCATGCTGATTTATATGTAACTTAATTAAAGTAAAATTATTTCGGAAGGAGTATGAAGATCTTTAGACCCCTTTGTATCTCGACAAGTGGCTAATCGCTCGAAATAAGAATTATGTACTGGCGAAAACTTTGCTAGAACTGCTATATTAATGGCAAATGAAAATACCCTGAACAAACTTTTATGCCCTAGAATCGAATATTCGAAAATATGGCAATAACTATGAAAGGTACTATTTATGGTAAAGTTAAATAAAGATGTCAACAAATGGGCTGTATGTTTGTTGCCCTGTTTCTTAAAAGCATATACATTTTAGGAGTGCAAGCAAGCGTAAGTGAGGCTTTTTTAAATATGTGCAGCAAACATCATGCGATGGATGACAAAGAAAGCAATAAGTAATAGAATGGTGCATAATAAAAAGTAATACCTACAATCACAGGATTCTTCCAAAGGGGCAAGCAGAAAGGAAATACAAACAAAATTTTAAAATTAGATTTGTTATTGTTATCGTTTTTTTTTAATATAGTCGATAGAAATGCCTATGGGATAACATCATAGGGAGTAAAGATTATTATTTCAAGTATATCCGAATGTTTTTTTCTAAAAAAGAAAAACAAAGAAGTAGGTAGTTTGCTATTGATACCCATCAGACCGATAACTCTATAGTATGCTGATAAACACCAATGAAGGCTTCTTAGATTTTTTGAAGAATTCTTGTTAGTTTTTCACGATCTTTAATCAAAAAAAAACCGGAACTATTCACTCTAATTGTATCCTTGTAAAGTTTATTAATACTTACTCCTGAAAGCGGCTGTTTTTCGGCGTCTGCTTCAGCTAGTTTTTTGTCCGGGGGATCCCCCGGACTTTTGTCATTAGAATTTATAGACGCCATATTGTAACTGTTGTCTGGGTCTCCAATTTCATCTGTAACAAGGACAATTGGGGTTAGATATTTTGAAATCGGGTGATTGATTAGTGAACTTAACATTATCACGAAGTAGTTCTTAAACATTTTGGATTATGTTAGGTTAGTCTTTCAACTGACCAACCAAGGTTGGGTCTTTGTTTTACATGATTCTGTATTTATCATCAGTTTTTCGTAGTCAATAATAATCAGCTTGCCTCATCGACCCTATTCGATCAACCTTCTGGGATTTTTCATCAAACGACACTTACCACCAACCAAAGATGATTCTACAGGTATATTTTTTATATTTAGATAGGTATATAAATAAACCGGCAGCTTCCACTAATAGGTGTCAATGGTATAAATATGATAAAATGATTAAATAACAAATCTGCTATCAGGCAGACATAGTTTCATAGATAAGCGTTGTTGTATCAAAATTCACTACGCAATTCGAATAGTAGCAATTGTTGATTCAATAATTATTCATGTAAAAGTTGAAATGCATCGGTAACAATCGGTCAATATGATAGAATACTTATTGAGAAGTTTTGATAATTAATAGTAAACAAATCGTTTAATCAAGATCATTAACTTAATTCATATTAACAAGGACTTTAACAATGACCTGCATTTTCATCCACTTAATTTTTCTTCACTATTACCATCTGGCATCAGTAGTTTAATAACTTAGTGATAACGCAATAGAGCATCTCCTAAGAAAACCCCTTTTATAAGTGAATCTTAATGGGTAAGTTCATTTTTACAATCACATGAATTTACTATTTTTTGGCATAAGAACTATCAAACAGTACTAATAGAAGACAGTACTCCTCAAGAAATCCTCATCATAAAGCAATAAAAATATTTTTATTTGTCCATAAAAGCGCATTGACTACAGAACATGTTCAAACAATCATCAATAGCCTAATAAACAATATAATGACCAATAAGAAAATGTTAAACAATGGTTTTAATTGCAAAATCCAAATTGCATTACAATACTAGTAGAGATTTTATTTCCGTCACGTTAACAAAACAATAGTTCACAACGATAACGGCTTACGAGTAAGAGATTATTGTTTAGAGGATATTAGGCATATCACGTATTATTATTTTAAAGACAGGCATTGTTCCTTGGGGAATCCCTTTAGATTTATCGAAGGCGTTTGACAATGTTAATCATATTTTTTCTTGTTCAAGGGTCATTGATCTTCTATACTTATAATAAATCTGTAGAGAGGTCAATTCTGTACATGAAATATATTTCCAAAATAACTATCAGGGGGTGATTAGGGATCGATACTGATGCCAAAAATGCAATCAGTAAAATTTTTGTCTGTCTGTCTGTCTGTATAAACTCTATAGAAACAAAAACTACTCAACGGATTTTAACGAAACTTGGTACAATTATTTGTCATACTCCTGAGCTGGTTATAGTATACTTTTCATCACGCTACAATCAATAGGAGCAGAGCAGTGAAGGGAAATGTTGTCATTTTGTTTAAACGCGCTAATCTCAGGAACCGCTGGTCCGATTTGAAAAATTCTTCCAGTGTTAGATAGTCCATTTATCGAGGAAGGCTATAAGCTATATGTCATCACGCTAAGACCAATAGGAGCGGAGCACCACTATTCCACGCGGACGAAGTCGCTGGCAGAAGCTAGTTATTATTATTATTCTGGAAATGATTATTTACGTTCTAAAACTGGCTGGTATTCAAAATCCAAATTCTGAAATTACGGGTCAATCAAGCAAAGTTCGAAAGAAAACCAATCTCGCAAGTATTGATTTGGAGTTCCACTTTTACTATAAGTAGGTCATTAATTTAGGTGAAGATAGTTACATATTTTATGAGTTTTTGAAGTTCTACAAGCGATAGGAACCAATTCTTATGAGTTATAAGAAAGCCTCCGCTCTGATACTGACGACTTAAAAACATTCATTAATCAGTTTGATACCAAGTGTTTGGATGCCTTAATTTAATCATTCCTAGCGTATTATGTATGTAGGTACTATCAGCTATACAACATTAAATAAGTTACTAAGTAACAATTTTGGGAAATTCAAAAACTGGTTTTTGCTAAACACAATGACATTAATTCAAGACAGTGAAATGTGTAGGTACATTTTTGCTTGTACATACATATTATCATTACATTTTATTTATTGTTTCCATTCATCTACTTATAGATTTTTTAGGTACCAGCTTATCTTTGCAAAGGAAGTTGTGTGCGATTGCAACGATTAGCAATAGGTATGATTGATAAGTTAAGCTTATGAATGAAAAGAAAACTCGTCATTTGATAGCAGGATTAGTCAAATTCGATGAAAAAAGGATTCAGAAGGGAAGAATCGGAAATAGTAAATATTAAACAAATGCGAAATATTTCATTACACTTACAAAGACAAAGAATTGATAAGCATAATGATTAATTGATAACGAAGCGCAAATAAACAAATAAATTTTAAAACTGTTCATAAAATACCATTTAAATTAGCTATTTAAAATATAATGATTAACGACCACTCTATGATTTATTTAGGAAATAATTAAACAAATTACTTTGTAGCATTGTGTTGAAAGGCAAACAAATTAATTGGGCATTGTTTTTTTGCACGTGTCTATGTAATTATTGTTTATTAGTAGATGGATTTGTAGTTCATACATAATCATGGAAATGGATACTAAATAGTCAGTTTTCTATTTTCTATGTTCAATTAGTCAGTTTTCTATTAGATCTATGCCTATGCTTATTTGTGACGCTTTACCCGCGTCTTGGTCCGGGTATGTCTGGACTTTTCCAGGCCTTACTGCTCATCCCCAACATATAGCGTAATATTTTATAGCCTAAAATATGACTCCATTTACAACAGACCTTGTTAAAATTTCTCTTAAATCTGTTTTGTTCGTTATGGCGTAAAGCTCAAACCGATGAACATCCGAACAGACAAAAAATCTAAAAGTTATACAGCATTGTTTCGCAATCACATGGACTACACAAATAAAAACGGATTTATTATAGAATGACGAATGATGACGATCTTCCTTTATACATTGTATTTCCTATTTTGTTCGCTGTAAGCATTTTTTAGGGTTCCGTAGTCCGACAAGGAACCCTTATAGTTTCGCTCTGTCCGTCTGTCTGTCTGTCTGTCTGTCTGTCCGCGGCATAGCTCCGTGGTTTTTGTTATAAGAAAGCTGAAATTTGGTATGAATATGTATATTGATCACGCCGAGAAAGTGGTAAAATAAAATTTTGAAAAATATTTTTCTTTAGGGTAGCTCCCAAACATGTAAAGTAGGGATGAATATTTTTTTTCTCACGTACCCCTTCGTGTGGGGTATCGTTAGATAGGTCTTTCAAAAATATTATGGGTGTGTCAAGACCATTTTTCAGTTAAGCGAGCCATTTGCGAAATATCTAGATTTTAAGTGAATTTTTTTGTTCGATACGAGTTACCCCCCCCCCCCTCTAACTTTTGAATGGCTGTACCTAGAAATGTGAAAAAAATCACAGACGTAGTACATATAATGAAATTACAAGGAAAACTATCACGGCTAAGTAGGCTTAACCGGTTACAGAGTTATAGTGGACTAACTAACTCCTACTACGGAACCCTACTGCGCGTGGCCCGAGTGGCACAATAACCTCTACACACATACCGATCTGTTTTGTAACAGTAACCGGTACAAGCAAAAAACAGTAACCGGTAATCAAAATCATGTATTGTCTAACAGTCCAATCAAATTCTGCTACAGATAAAATACTCCTGACTTTAAGGCGAAGGAATCTAATAACAAAGCAAAAGACAAATTTTAACAACTGCATTATCATAAATTTCGTTAAAGTACTTTAGTATAATTTGCTCTAGCTATTGCATGCCACGCGAGAAAGTTAGCAAGTGAAGGTCAACCCCGATGCAGGGCTCCTTGAGCGAAATGAGAATAGCATTGTTTGTGCAACCTCGTTTATGTAGGCAAATTCAACATTTATGAGAAAAATAATTAGGGAAAATAATTGGTGATAATTAGTGCTAAACTGGTGCTTGTATTGATTGATTCTGATTAAGCGTAATGTACTCGGTACTGTAGGGAATGCGTAGTCAGAGGCGGAGGTATCGTTATATACATCTAAGAGGAGCTTTCAATCTTTTTTAAAACTTTGATCGGGAATCGACTGTCTTCGTAGTATAAAAATCTGCTTCATATTCCAATTTCAAATGATTGTGTGGCCAGTTCACACAATAAGGTTTAATGTTTTCATAAAACCTCTACAGTACTCAAACTTAGCAAAGCTCTAACAATTAAAGTGATACATTTTAACATAAAAAGAAAAGCTTAAGCTGAACGGACCTTTTACCTATCATTATATTCAAACGCAGGTTGCAAAAATAAAAGATCAAAACTGTTAATAAGATTGAAAGAAACTGATTCCAAGTTACACGTTTGACGAATCCCATGAAGACTGGGAATCGAAATAATAAAGTGTTCAGATTAGTCGCATCAGGCAACAAGTCAGTATGCAGTGCCTTAAGAAACCTAAGGTCTTTCTAATTTATGGTAACATCAATCTACAAAATACCCTCGTATTTCAAGTACTTTATAGCAGTCATGGCTACATCAGGGGGGTTAGACAAGTGGCAAAACGCTAACGCTAACGCTCAGTGTATGGGAATGACATTCGTTTACGACTAGCTATATGTCATTCCCATACATTGAGCGTTAGCGTTAGCGTTAGCGTTTTGCCACTTGTCTAACCCCCCAGGAAGGGGAAGCATATCAGACCATCAGAAGGTACATTGAAACAACCATGACTAAGAGAAAAGCAGCCATTTTGTATTATATATGATATGATCGCGTGTTCTGAAACAATCATGTTTAACGATTGTTGACATACATAAGTATAGATAATGCTGATGGACTTTTTTTAGATTACTCAACCAGAAAGGTACCAATGTAAAGAAAATAAATACTATCGACAAAATAATAATATGTAAGAACAACATAATTATAGTTTTTATGGAATATGTTACTTTTAATATACGTTACTGTTTTTTTTTTTATTTTTTGGCGACGTGGTTTCTGATTTTCAGTCACAGTGATTCACATTGACTATACTGTATGAAAAATAACACTTTACGCCTTATAATGTTTCGCCTTTACGCCTGATTGTTTTTATATTACAAAAATATTATGCATTAGTAACATAATGTAAAAATGTTAATTTTATGCCTGATCATCTCACTCTTTTGTTGACTGTACATATGTGTAATGGTGTATTGTTAGTTAGTCAACAATTTACTTGACAAATTTCTGTAAATTGTATGTGACGAATTTGATTGTATTTTGAATATCAAAGAGGAAAATCTCTGTACAATTTATTTAAACACGTGAATGGCCCAATGACAATATGAACGTGGAAATTGAGACTGTATTAAAAAAAAACAATGCCCTTACTGGAATTTAAAAGCGATTACCTTCTGGTATGATTAGAACGCGAAAAATATTCACATTTACAGGGAAATCACATGTTTGTATTCGATTTAAATCATGTTTTTTTAAGCTTTTTCATCATCATCTGCTTTTAAGCTTTTTCATCATTTTTTTCATCATATCAAGCTTTTTATAGCGCTTTTTCAGCAAGATGGAGTTACTATTAGCGAAATGCTACAAGGCAGAAGTTGGATGTGTCAAGCTGAGGTCCGGGCGATATTGCAAACGTTAGAGTGGACTCTATTCTATAAGCTGATGGTTTATAAGTGAATTCTTAAGTGTATACTAAATTTCTTGACTAGGGAGACCACTTGATCAGTCGGCATGCTCTGTGTTGACTCATCTCAGAGTTGTTCATTAGATATATAGCTAGCAGTTGAAATCGTATCCGTGTATACACTGTTACAACAATTATTATTATTTTCAGTTTCTAAGATATATAGGATTTTTGTAACTGGCCCCAATGAATTGCTCCTGTTTATTCCGTTTTTTATCGAGTTTTTACTAGAGTCTACTTATTAGATCTGCCCTATTTAATAACAATTCTTGTTTATTGCAAAATATGACGAGTCCTGTAATTTTCCTACGTTAAAGGACACAGGACACTGACCGTTTGCGATAGGAGCCTGTAGGTACTATACAAAAATAGTCCCAACCTGATAGTTACAATCACACCAGACAGGCATTGCCATAGCATCCTTACTAATAAATTATAATAAATGCGAAACTTAATTTGTTTGTTTGTTATGCTTTCATGACAAAACGGCAAGTCATAACCTTGGAGATAATTTTAGGGTACTTTTTATCCGGAAACATCATGAAAGTGATGGAGATGGAGTACTATAGGACCAATAAGGCTATCCCTTTTTCTTGATAGCTTTTTTTTTCGTATGGTAAATCATCAAATGACCCCTCCCACCTCCTGCCGGAGGCTCTACGCGGGGGTCGTGCGATCCATAGCTCTCTATGGGGCCCCGGTGTGGGCGGGTTCAGTGGCGCGCCGAGGCGCCCGGTACCTGTACCCGCCCGAGAGGGCCATGGCCATAAGGCTCATCAGGGGGTATCGCACGATCTCCCGCGAGGCGGCGGGCCTCCTTGCCGGATTGCCGCCGTGGGATCTGGAGGCGGGGGTCCTCGCGTGCTTGTACGAGTGGCGCGCGACGGCCCAACGCTGGGGCGAACCTCCGCCGCCGCGGCAAATCGCGGCGTGGCGGACGGAGCTCCGGCGTGATCTCATGGCGGAATGGAAAGAGCGGCTGTTGCAGCCCAGCGCAGGGCACGCCGCAATTGCGGCGGTAAGTCCCCTCTTTGAGGAGTGGCTAGGGAGACGCCACGGCGTCCTCACCTACCGCCTGACGCAGGTCCTCACCGGGCACGGAAGCTTCGGGAGGTTCCTGCACAGAATCGGGCGGGAGGAAACGCCCGGGTGTCACCATTGTGTAGATCGCCGGGAGGACACGGTGGAGCATACGGTGGGGGATTGCCCCGCTTGGGCGGAGCACCGCCGTGTCCTCGTAGGGGCGATCGACGGCGGCGACCTCTCGCGTCCGGCCCTGGTTCAGGCCATGGTCCGGAGCGAGACGGAATGGGAAGCCGTCGCCTCCTTCTGCGAAGCAGTAATGCTGGAGAAGGAGGCGGCGGAACGCGTGAGGGAGCGACAGGCCTCACGCCCCAGCCGCCGCGGGAGACGCCACGGGCGTCGGGAGCCGCGAGATGACTCCCGGCCACCGTAGGCGCGGGGCTGCAGACGGTGAGCTATGGGTGGTTCGCCGTCCGGCAAGGACCAGACCCGCGTCGACGGCGCGTTCGTGTTCCACGCGCGCCTCAAAGAGCTGTCAGCAATAGCGACGGGGCCCTCCCACTGGGCCATAGCCTGCCGGGGCTGCGGGACGTTCGAAAGAGATACCGCGCCCCCGGAATACAAAGGGCTGAAGAAGGAACATGGATGGGTTTTAGTCAGTAAGAGTCTGACACTCCCACCCGCCCCACCCACGGCGGGAGGGGTCATTTGATGATTTCCCATCCGAAAAAAAAAAAAAAAAAAAAAAAAAAAAAACCCCTCCCACCGTGGGTTTGGCGGGTGGGATTGTCAGTCTCTTACTGACTAAAACCCATCCATATTCCTTCTTCAGCCCTTTGTACTCCGGGTTTCTCTTTCGAACGTCCCGCAGATATTTTCTAACATCACAGACTACGTCATCCAAACACAGTTCGTGCTAGAAGGTAGGGTTCCGGAGTACTTTAAATATCTGCCATTTAGTCATATCTAAAACTCTTTCTGTCTCAACAATATACGTTCATGTGACAAGGATAGCATGAGAGCTTAAATCCTAGTGACTATTGAGAGTATTTTATTCATTAATGTTATGTCACAAGACTATTCATGATATTAGATAGAATTATTATACGCTTTAGTAATTAATGAACATAATAATAAAAAATACAACAACAAAATAAATCATCCGTTAATCCTTCGGTGCTGTGTTTGACGTCATTGATAAGGAAATGAACATAATAAGACCTTACCTATTATAGTGTATCCATCCATTCTTCGAAAGATTTTACTAAAGATGATGTCAAGTCGAGCACCCATGTTTAAAACCGACATTTTGGCGGCAAAATATAAGCAATAATCTAGTTATTTCACGTAAATATTGTAAACAAATAATTAAGTTTAAATTCAGGCTATATAAAATGAAACACTTGGTTCAATAGCTGCACGAAGACTAACACTATCAAGTTCACTATTTAATTGCGGAACAACTGTTTCCTTATCGAAAAACCTCTCATTATAGCGTTTTCATGAAAAAATCTCTTTACACAAACGTAATTTGGTGTGTTTACTCAGCTATCACGACAATATAAATCACGGGATTAATTCGACTGATAATAATTTTCACTTCACATTTTTCCCGCGCAATATTTGTTTTTTTTTAGTAATATCACACCACAACTAAAAATGACACATTTTTATTGGAATATAAACAAATTCTAATCGAATTTAAAAATTCAAACAGCGAACGCGTTCGAAAAAAAAACAAATCGCGATGACACCACGTAATTTATGCTACATTTTTGACAATAATTCTTTATTTGAATGTAAATAAAAACAAAATTGATTTTAGTATTCACGTAACGTTTGTTAAAACTGCTTACACTGTTCACATTTTGAAAGGTACTGTTCAACTTAATGCACAAACGCTCAATACAGATATCATTACTAACATAAATGATATTTGCTTCATAATGAGGGTAAATTGTGTTTACTGCCCGGTAGTGATAATGTTTTATTTACGAGTTTATTATTACTGATATGTTATATTACTGATAGTGATAAATTATTTGCATTAATTGCACTGTTATTGTATAAAATAATAGTTTAACTACAAAAAGGTCTGAGTTTGTTTCAATTTTGCAATTGTCTGTTATGAAGGTCGTTCAGCCATTTCATTTTGGCTGGCCGTATGTTTTTCAAGGTAAGCCGATTTCTAAATATTCGAATAAAAGTCGTATCGATCTAGACACAGGAATGAAATTCTTAGGCCTGTACACGGATGGTTTTACCCATGACCTATATCGTAGTATTTGGCGGCATCGGCATTCATAGTCTACCTATGAATGAGGTAAGAGGGTTATATGAGAGTTGAAACAACTAGAAAACAGTAAATAAAAAAAACACTGAAAAAATATACATAATATATGTTGTATAGGACCCCCCTTACATATTAATTTTAATTTAATTTAAACTATCTGTCTACCTGTTACCGTTATCATTATCGAGCAAAAAAATAACTTTTGTTGTATGGGATGCGAGCCCCCTTAAATATTTATTTTATTCTGTTTTTTAGTCTTTGTTGTTATAGCGGCAACAGAAATATATCATGTACTTATTTAATTAAACAGGTGTTTACTTAACTAGATAAATAGTAACTTATTAAATAAATAATGTAGTACATAGGTATTATGTTTACGGGTAAATTTATTTTTCTATGATCTGCGAAAGGTTATCATAAAATGGCAACATTGTAATTAATTATGAAGGTAAATTGGTTTTGATTATAAGACAGTCCTTCGCCTAGCTGTAAGAAAATATAAATAAGCAACCTAAAACTTTTACAGAAGAAGTTCACTAATTTGTTAACGGTTACAAGCTTGCGCCGCTAGATGGCTCTGTAATTTATAACAGCAAAAATATGTTACACAATGATATAGGTAGGTAGGTACATCCAAACTTACACATAAACCTTTTTTAATACACTTAGTTAAATCTGAATTTCATACCTAAATATGTATTCCCAAAAAATTAATGAATAAAAAGTTTTTTTTTTTACAATTTGACTGAAATATTAACTCGTGCAAAATCGGCTTTACATAACTATTATTTCTAGGTTTAAGGACAATTTAATTATACTTAATCATTAATTGGCAACCGAGTTTCATAGTTTGTTTACTACTAACAATGTAGTTCAATGACCTTTCTCTAATCAAGCGAAAACAGACAGAGAATAAACCAATCAACATAATACATATTTCAACTTGCTTTATTTCTAAAATATAAATTCTTCAAGTTAATTTACAAATCATTGTCAATGGCAATCAACTCTGTCATTCACCTTCATTGCGTTTACGGAGATGAATGACTTAAAAAGTTATAATTACAACGTATAATGAATATTATCACTTGAGGAAAATTGATGTTTAAAACACCATGTTTTTATAACTGTTTCCACATAACCTTCTAACACTTCCTATATAAGTAGTTTTTCATTTGTATTATTATATATATATCAAGTCAGCGTGTGAATATCTGAATAAAATTGGGTCGGGTTTATTAAATCGGGTTTATTATCATAGATTAGGCTGAAATGGGATTAAGATCCTGTATAAATATAAGCCGGTAAATACATTCCAGTGGATAATTTCTTTCACTTCGGTGGCTGGTTAAACATGAATATGTATGTCATAGATCATTAACTACAAGAAACCACGGTTTAAATAAAAAAACACAATAAGTATTTAGAATTTTCACTGAAATGATAGACAAAACGAGTTTGTTGAAATTCACCCGTAATCGCTCTAAAATAATTTCAAACATTTGATAATTAGTTGGTAATGTTATCTAGTTATCTTAGTATGACATCGACTTCAAATGCACTTATTACTGACTATTGACTTTAATTTATAAGTCATTCACCTACTATCTATTTAAGGATATGTGTTGGACTTGTAAAAATTTAGTATGAGTCATACATCCAAAGGAAATGACAAAAATTCTACGACTTGTTCATTCATTTTTTGATTCATTTGTTTTTCCGACGAAATCTTTTCACATGCAGATATATTAAACACTGTTTGCTCATTAATTATTGGGATAACAGAGTATTGTACAAAATTACAACACGAATAACCGGTCAAGTGTAAGTCGGACTTGCCCACGGAAACCTAGTCACGGGACATTATTGTTATATGGATTTTTATAACTATTGTGTGACCCAGTTAATGAATAGTGGAGGTCAGATAGGCACTCGCTCCATGTAAACACTAGTAGCTACTCAGCTGCATCCGGAAGAAGACTGGAAGCCGATCTCAACATAGTAGGGAAAAGGCCAGGCTGATGATGGCCTTGCATCCTAATTACGTAAAGAAATAGTTATTGACATATATCTTTCCCAATGGAGTTTGATATACATTGAAGGATATTTGTGAACATGTCATTGAACTTTCAAAATGCTATTGATCTCAATTCAAATTGGGAAGATAGTACGTTACGTAGCTAATCAAGCATAGCAACAAATTTTATAGCTAGCAGCTTTTATTGTAAACATGTTCCCTTCGTTTAAGGCAGCGGTTTATTAAATTTAAATAATAATTAAATACATCAAAAGCAAGTCGTATAAGTAGAGCGGTTTAGCCTGGTAACCTAGTTTTATTTAGTCTTTATTTCGTAGACCTAATAAAAACGTGGTAAAATTGAATGGTATCACTCTAGGCACAAGAAATTTTCCCTTTCAAATGTTTTCTCTATAAATCTGGTAAAATGCGATAATACTAGTCTTCAGTACATAAAAGTCGAGATAAAAAACTTCTTGAGGGTCTTATTTAATTCCAGTCCAAGTTACATCTAAATCGGTTTAGCCGTTTTTCCATGAAAGCGCAACAAACAAACTTACTTTCGTCATCTCATCATCTGCCTAGCCTTTTCCCAACTGTGTTGGGGTCGGCTTTCAGTCTAAACCGGATGCAGCTGAGTACCAGTGTTTTACATGAAGCGACTGCCTATCTGACCTCCACAACCCAGTTACCGGGTAACATGGTACCCCTTGGTAAGACTGGTTGTCAGACTTTCTGGCTTCTGACTACCCGTAACGACTGTCAAAGATGTACAAATGACAACCGGGACCAACAGCTTAACGTGCTTTCCGAGGCACGGAGGAGTCTCGCTATGACATAGATGGTCACCCATCCACGGACCGACCGCGCCAAGCGCAGCTTAACCTTTGATCGGTCGAACCGTGCGGCTGTTACTTAGCCACGAGCTCCTCCTTTCGTATTTATAATATTAGTTAGAGGCCCATCTTTGGATAGACGGACACAAATATAGATTTTCGAAGCCTTTTCAGATGTAGATATGAGACAATTTTCGGTATAGTTTCGTATATACAATTCCGAATTTCCGGAATTGTATGTATATTTGTATAATATGGTGCTAACTTCAGATCGCTTTTATAAGCCAGGTGTGCCTAAATAAACATGAAGTTGTGACGACTCAACTGCCCACATGTTTTATGACGTAGGTAATCAATACAGAATTTGTACAAGTGAAGAATGTTTTTCACTAAAACGACGGAATAACAAATTAATAAGAACATACTTTTATTGAATTAATTCATTGAATAACAGTGTTGTTTTTACAAGTGCTTATGAAGCACTTAAGAGTAATCCGTACCTCGGAAAGCATGTTAAACTGTTGGTCCCGGCTATCATTAGTGAATCGGGATTTACGCACCGGGAATTAAGCTTATCAAAACCTTCAAGCTCTCACCTATCTCCATACTAAATTTCACCAAAATAGGCCATTAAACCGTAGAATCATAACAAACAAACTCAAATTATAAGTACTTAATTTTTGTAGTGAAAAATATTTATTTCTCGTTATTATCTTGTTTATTCGGTCCATTTGAAGAAACTTGGATTGTTAAAAAGATCTATTATCAAGATCCGCTTATTGTATTGTCAATACTATTGTCTCTGCGTATGTGCAATCACTTTTAGGTGTAAGTATTAGTATATTCCGTTGAAGTGATTTGTAAACTTTAGATTGCAATTAGACGCAGTAAGAGAGTCACTATTTGTTTATCTAAAGGACTCATCTCTACTAATATTATTAATACGTACATCTGTATTTCTCTGTGTGTACCATTGAGATGAAATTAGGCGATAGATTGATATCTGGGAAAAGATGTAGGATAAATTTTATGCTGTATTGCCCTCAGGATCTGAGTGAAATCGTAAGAAACAGCTGGTATTCTAATCCTGGCTAATATTATTTTTGTCAGTTTGTTTGTTTGTAACGCTTTCACGGCCAAACAGCTGAACTGATTCAGATGAAGTTTGGTATAGTTAGGGATAGATTTTATTTATTTTGATATTTAAGTTATATTTTTCGCAATATGTAATACTCATTATGTTCTCGTTTGATGCTGCAGCTTCTGCGATTTAATACGTCTGCTGCTGCAGCTTAGGATCCTGGAGACGGGCTTATAGCTTATGAGCTACTTTTTATCCGTGCGTTACTTGACGCCCTCAAAATCCGGGTAAAACCGCGGGAAATAGCCAGTACAAATATAAGTATATTGTACAATTAATATTATCATCAGTTGAATTGCAAAACAAACCAAGACATCGATTGGAAACCACTCTTGCGCAAAGTGATTGCACGTATCAATCAGTATTTGATTAGAAAATTGAAAACAATGAGTCAGTAATAATTTTCGCCTAGCTGACAATAGCCTAGCGTAATAGAACAAAAGAAGGAGATAGCAGCATGTAAGTGAAAGGGACAGCAAGGACCCAAAGGTCTTTTTCTTTTTATGCTATGGAATTTTACTAACCTCACAAGCCCGAGTGAGTTTTCTCAAATCCGCCTGATGGCTGACATGGAATTGTAACAACGACTGCTATGACGGTGGCAGCTGGGAATGACGGCTTATCATATTCGCCCAGGTACAAGGGTGTACACCCCTAACTACACACCAAGTTTCTTTACTGAAAGTTTTTTGAAAACCCACAGTGTGATTACTGTCCGTTTATTTTTAACTTAAAAACATAGCATTTAGCCTTATAACACCCGTCATCAACAGAGACAGTCAACAGAAAGACAAATAAAAAAAAATGGGGTTTTGGCAGTATAGGTTCGGTTTAAACATTCATATATATGTTTAAAAAAGCTGTTATTTCACATGACAAACAGACACTTCCATTTTATTTATCTGTATATATAGGTAATGTAAGGAGCTACTACTTACTCGAACAAGTTCCGTTACACTGAACTTTATATCTACTGAAAGTATAAACGGAAGGGGGCAGATGATGGCTTAGCTAAAGTGTTTGATAAGACATTTTAAACAAACTAAAACCATAAAAAATAATCTAGATTAAATTAACTTTATATTACTCAGCCATAAACTTTCCTATATTATCTTTTTTAATTACAGATATATCTTTTGAAATTATTTGCATTGTTCAGCTTTTTACAGTTAAGTAATAAACATTTAACTGCGTGATTACACCTAGACATGTCTCGCTATTATTTGTTTTCAGGTTTTCGGCGTTATTATCCTTCATTGATAAACGTTGAAAACACTTTAATTATCGTGTAATTATTGTGTAAAATAAACTAATAGATTTGCGCTAAATAATGTATGTATGATGCCGGCTATCATTTGTAGACCTTTGACAGTTGTTACGGGTAGTCACAAGCCAGAATTTCTGATAACCAGTCTTACCAAGGGGGGGGGAAGACAACCAGTGTTACACGGTAACTGTGTTGTGGAGGTAAAATAAGGGTGGCTTCATTTAAAACACTGTTACTCAGCTGCAACATAATTGGGAAAAGCTAGGCAGATGATGAAGTATGATGTCGTAGTGGCTTAGATACCAACGTGTCTGTACCTTGAGTACAGGTTCGAAACCTGGCAAGTACCAATGCATTGGGTTTTATGGTATGGTTTACTTACCATTACCATTCTATGATCTTAGATTCCACTGACTCAGGCTAAAGGACAAACATGGTGAGGAAACATGGACTTAAAAAGTCTGTAATTACCAATCCGCCTTGAACAAGCGTGGTGATCAATGGCCATGCCTTCTCTATATGGGAAGAGGGGTTGCCCAGTTGTGGGACAATATGTAGGCTGATGATGACGATAACCCCTTAAATGGATGAGCTCAACACCTCGGACATTTAAAACGATGCACGCGTTTCTGATTGCTTTGTAATGAAATGCAATTTCATTGAAAGTTTCTTCAATAAATTAAGCAGAGCAAACATAAATGTAATCACTAAAACAATAATTTAAAACAATTTACGAGATAACAAATATATCACAGTGAGTTTATAAGGAAAATCCCTTGAATACAATATACTAATTTAGTTATTACTTGTAACATTGACATTAATGTCAATGAATTGTAGAATGCCGTTTTATCTTCAACAGCGATGTTACCGTACAGGTATTAAACAGAAGTTCTTTATGTTATTTCAAGACTATTAAGATGTTCACCAAATCGTATAAGAGCTTGCAACCTTTTCGAAAATCAATTTTTATAAGAGCTGTTTTTTGTGGCTCTCTCTGTTAGGTTAGGTTATGTGCGCATTGCAGCTGGCAAAGCCTCTCTTGCTTTATCCTAAATCTTTCTTCAGATTACTATACATCTCTATGCCAAATTTCATCAAAATTGGTTAGACCTTTTTACCGTGAAAGCATAACAAAGAAACAAGTTGTAAACGCCTCTGCCGGCTAAAAGAATGTGCGAAGGCTGACCCAAAGAGCAACAGAGACCACAAATAAAAAAATCTGCTGTACTGAAATTTTAGTAGCTTTTGCATTAATGATAATACATATAATTCGGTAAATAATTAAGTCCGCTAGATTATCTGAAAGTGACCTACAATAAAATGTCATTATCAAAATTATCTAGTCATTAGCTATCACTAATGATATGTGGCGAAATGCAAATGTTATCTTTTGATTATCTAAGTTTACAGTTATTAAGATATTGCTGAAAAATTCGCTAAGTCTACCTAATCCCTGAAAAGCCAAAGTCATTCAATTGTACGTCTTAACCTTATGCTCGCTGGCACTTAGAAATTGAATAATATTTTTGAGAAACCGATGGCAATTGGATCGCCATGAATTACGTAATAAGGATGTGAACCCTTTTAAAACAGATTATTATATTATGACATTTCTAATATGGATAGGTGCTCGTAGAATAGTGTATTGTTGATTATTCATTTCTGTTACAATCATTATTACAGTATCATTCATTACATAATATTTCGATTGCGCGAGTTGAACTCGTTGTATACTCGCGCGCACGTTTCAAAGGCAACGCAATATTGAACTTAATAGTAATCTTTTATTATATAATAATAGCTCGAATTACTGGTGAAATATGTACATAATATCCATAGGTACAGGTAAATAAGGTGAAGTAATCGATATATGTAATTAATATTGAGTTTGTTTTTGTGTAACCTTTATAAGCAAACAAACACATTCGCATTCATAATATTAGTTAAGATTTAGTTTTTTACAGCCGTGCCTAGCCTATAACCATGTCCAGAATCCTCTCTATCTTCGTACCAAATTTCATCCAAATCAGTTAAGTCGTTCTTGATCTATGGCACGCACGAGGGAAATAGGGATTCATATTTATAACTAGCTTTTCGCCAGCGGCTTTGCCCGCATGGGCTATACGAATTCAAATTAAAATTGACAGAGTTTCATACGAACTTCGCCCTCTTTTACTTTCATCCCCTTAGGAGTAGAATTTCGGAAAATCCTTTCTTATCGAATGCCTGCGGCATACAAAGAACACACGCAACAAGTTTCAGGTCTCTACGATCAGCGGTTTAGGTTGTGCGTTGATCCGTCAGTCATTCAAAACAAAGCATTTTAAATTTATAGATGTACAGTTCAAGGTACTTCGACCCTTTCTTGTAAAGAAAGAGAAAGTCTTTGAGGAACTATGGTTGTACTACTGAAACAACCATACTTTGCGATCCCGTTTAGCAGTATAATCTCTTCAGAGCAAAGATAGTGTTGTTTTTCAAATATTTACTCAGCAATGCTTGCACGAGACATTTAGCAGACTAATTAGGTATTTGAGAACGTTTATATATACTAGTAGGTTAGACTGTCAAAAGAGTTTTACAACGTATTTTGAGTCGCATCTTCCGTATGTAAATAATACTACATTCGATTACCTACTTTCTTTATTATTTGACTAACATTTTCGGCTTAAGCTTAACTGACGTCTTAACAATTACTGAGCAACACGGTGGTACAATTATGGGACATATTTTCTTGCTTCTGACTACGGAAACGACTGTCATTTACAAATGTCAGCTAGGACTAAGGCTTTGGAGCCCCGCTGCATCGGGGAGGTCTCTGTCTGTGGGTCTCATTATCGAATGGATGTTTTCTATATTATGTAAATCTGTTTTCCGATATCTGAAAATTAATCCAAGCTGTTTGAGTCAATTGGTGTACTTGGTCTAGGCTGTTCCAATTTAAAGTAAAATCTATACAAAAATAATGCTTTGTTCTGAATGACTGACGAATCAACGCACAGCCTAAACCGCTGATCGTAGAGACCTGAAACTAGGAGGGTGTGTTCTTTGTATTACGTAGGCATCTGATAAGAAAAGGATTTTCCGAAATTCCACTCCAAAGGGGGTCAAAAAGGAGTGCAAACTTCTGTCATTTTTAATTTGAATTCGTATAGTATATGCGGGCGAAGATGCTGGCGGAAAGCTAGCTAACCAGTAAAAATACTGAAGTTAGTTCAAGTGTTTTTTAATCTTATCAATAGAAATGTACGTGCCTTGATAACTAAACAAGATTTGAATGCACGATTTTCCCAATTCAACTTGATTCTTTCGAGTACTGATAGTGTCAGTTTAAAGGCTAAATAAAGATAAATTAAAGGTAAACCCCACTGCATTATCTTTAAAAAAACCAGAGTCTACGACTTGAATCATCATTAGCCTATAATATATTGCTCCACTGCTGGAAACGGGCCTCTTCTCATACAGAGAAGTCATGAGCATTGATCACCACACTTTCTCGAGGCGGATTGGCGATTTTAGACCTTTTTCTAAGCCCAAGTTTCCTCACGATGTTTTCCTTCACCATTAGTCAGTGACGTCTAAGATACTTAAGTACGTAAGACTTTAGAAAAGTCACATTGGTAGGTACTTGCAGGTTTCAAACCCCCACACACGTACACCAGATGCCGATGCCTTAAACACTGGGCCACCAAGACTTTTGAATCATATTCATAACTAATGTTATAAATGCAAAAGTGGGTATGTTTGTTTATAACCCTTTCACGGTAAAACGGCTGAACCTAATTAGACGAAATTTGGTATGGAGATAGCTTGAACATTGAGAAAGGATATAGGGTAATTTTTATCCAGGTGCGTGCAGCAGTTCCCTTGAGATACGAGTGAAAGCGCGGGAAGTAGCTAGTATAGCAATATACAATGGAACGAATGTAATATTTTCCTTACTGACTCATTAGCGATAGATTATTATCAGTATTTGTAAATACCGTCTATCGACCGGTTATCATGAAATCTTTATAGTAGTGAGTGACACATATCCTATTTGTTGTTGTCTACATTAAAATTTTTAAATTGCAATTTCAACGAAGGCAAGTTATCTGAGCAGACGATATTATAATGCACACGTACTTATACAGACTCTCCTCAATTTAGGTTTAATTCCCATTTCATAGTGTAATGTTTACATAAATAATACATAGTTTGTTTACTTACATATATCCCATTTGTATTAAAACCTGTACTATTAATAGGTTTAATCTTCAATATTTATTGTGTTTACTATAATTTATAATATTCACAAGGCGTTCTGATAAGGATAATACGAGGAACTAAACAATATACTAGGTGCTTAACGTTTATACATACTAATTGCAAACGTATGGATTTTCTATTAAATCCAGTTTCCAAATCAATCCATCATCTTTTCATGGATATACATAACAAAAAAATGCTAAGTTAATCCTGTGACAAAAAATAACCACAAAATATGCTTTTCATTTCCAAAAACTTCTGGCCCTTAAAATTTTACACCCTACATTATGGTTTTAACTTTGAAGTTTAAATATGTTTCACAATAATGCGCTGATATAACGGATACCTAATCCAAAAAGTTTAAAAAAATGTATTTCAGAAAACATAAATACTTAAATCTACTTAAGCTTTAAATCAGTTTCAAATGAAAAAAAAACCGTTTAATTATTTTTTAAATCAAAATTTTACACTAGAGAGTTTGTATGAAAATGGCTTACTTCGTTAACGCACTTATAATCAAAATACTATGAAAACTTACCGCTGATCGTGAACACTGGGTTCCCGTTGAGGTAAGGTGATTGATCTTCAACTTTCTCTGATGGTTTAACAGCATCCGGAGCTCCGACCATGCCTGGGAACAAGAAATAGATTATGTTAGCCACGTATTTTGATAAATACTGCCAATGTTTTGATAATATTGTGTGTGAACTACCTAACAATAAGCCTGGCCTTGATTCGAACCTGATATCTATACTTAGATGTTATTTTTTCAAACGACCTCGACCCTTATTTAAAGTCGCAAGACCGAAATTATTCCTTTTTCATTGCATCAGAATGCAGGAGTGCAAGAATATACCAATGATGCCACTGGCTGATCAGCACCCTGATTACGTAAAACATGGATATCATTCAATTGCCATATCCATCAAAAGGAGTTAAATATTCATTGCTGCATGTGCTTTGACGTTTATCCGATTGATACTTTCAATAAAATAATGTACTGTATATATCATTGAACTGCCAAGACGAAAGGTATTGCAATTGAAATTGAAAGATATTGGCTTACGTAATTAGGGGGTAGATTAAAAAAACTTGAACTCGGCAATTTGTTTAATTTATTTTTAAATAAACCTGGACTAGCGTTTTTTTATAGCAACTGACGAAACGTTGGCATCAGTGGTTTCTGCATTACATACATAGCTCTGAACAATTGACCCATATATAAAGTCGCACCCAAAAGATTCCTTTTTACCATTTCAATACGGAACCCTAAAAACAATTAACAAATAATAGGTATTTTTTGGAATATTTTAATCGGTGTTAATGACAAGACAATTTGTGTTACTCACACTGACTAGGCACAATATAAGATTGATTTTACGTCAACGAATTCTTTACATGCGCATTCGCAAATAAATAACAACCGTTTTAACAATTACAAATTAGTGGGCTAAAAAAAAATCTAGGCTTAAAAATCTATAATGAAAAGCCCATCTTCACTCAAGCACACAAACAATAGAAGTAGGTTTTTGATATTAGTTGTACGGACCTTATATTAAATGTATATCTTTGGTTAACATAATTTACGAAAAGATAGGTTATTGGAAGTGGTCAAAAGTCGCAGTATAAAAACGTGTGAGTTTATATTGAAAGTCGCGTTAAGCTGAAACCTAATAAGTACCACATTTGGTGCATGAAATCGTCGGTTTGACCTAAATAGTGTGGTTCTAACTTGACTATATCATGTAGATATCTACTAGTAGCGTTTCACTCGCCTCGCTTTTGAACGTGCTATGTTCGACATTAAAAGTGTACGACGTATGTGCTAAGTTTCATACAAATTCCTTCAGTAGTTTCAGTGTTGGACATACTTTTGAGTTTGTAATTTTAGTAGGATGTATTTCTTTATCCTATTTTTTTTAGAATAGTTTGTTCTTGACTCTAGTCTAGGTCGGAGGTGACAGAGACTAAGTCGACGATGTAGCTATTTAAATAAAATAGCTATATTATAAATGCGAATATATGTTTGGTTTTTACCTTTTCACGACTGAAACAATTGACACGATGTTTAGTATTGAGATAGATGTAACCAAAGATACAGTTACAGGCTGATGTAGTTCTCGGACTGCAGGTGGAACCGAGGGAAACAGCCAGTCAATTATAAATTGATATATTTTGTTCGTTTGATCGTCGTTTCAAAAACGTATGATGATACGATGTGAGATAGATAGAGATAGAATATAATATAGATATTGAATGAGACGTCACTATACAGAACATCATATCAACATATCATAGCACCATCCTTTCTTACAATGCAATGCTGATGATAAAAAAAACAATATAAAATTGATCCTATTACGTAATTACGTAAATATTTACGAAAGTGTAGCGGTGCCATGCAATGTCCGTTAATAGAAATATTACGAGGACAGAACATCGAATAAAAACTAGTTAATATTATATTAAGTGGCCAAAAGTCCTTCCGACCTCTTTAAAGACAAGAAAGTCTTTACAAATCTGAAGTTTTTGTATAAAAAACCGTCTTAGAATGATGCATTTACATCCAATTGTGTTAGGCCATTAACAAAGTAATCGGATACTAAAGGAACTGTCCTATTAGTTAAGTGAAACGACTCGAGTGACTATAATTCATGTATTTTTTTAATTTGAGCTAGAATTCCTTTGAGCGGGTTTTATGACACACAGTAACTACATATAACATTCTTGACTGCCTTGTTGGTCTAGTGTCGAAATCACCTTGTGGATTTTGGAAATTTTCACAAAGCAGCCCGGGGTCAGGAAATTAATGGTGTTATACCCCCGTGCCTGGGAGGGCAAGCTAAACCGTCGTCCCAGGCTGCTATCTTGATAGCAGTTGTTGTTATAATTCCATGTCAGAGGCCGTCAGACGGGTTTGAGAAAACTCTGATACTACGGCTCGTAAGTTTAGTTAACATGCAGCCCACATGACAAGTACCACTTTTATATTTTTTATACAGTCTGTCTAGGTCAACATTATGACTGAAAAAGTCATATAAGTATTTGTCAGATTTTGAACCTGCATATTTGTACTGAAGCTGGAGAAACCTCAACAGCAAACTACCCATTTTAGTCCCATCTCCCTCACTCATGAGGTTAAATTCAAAAGAAGAAAAACAAACAATGCAATATATTTTTAAACCACTGGTGTAAATTACAGTATTTTTTGAACAATATGTTACCTACTGACCATAAAAACTGATGGCATGTATTGATTACATCGTAACAATAATCATTGACGTGTATTATCATTCATTACAATACTGTAATGAGAGGCTCGTGGCTTGGTAGCAACACGGATCGAACTATCAAGGTTTCTGATATATTTTTGCAGAAAAAAGCTTTGTTGATACCTGCATCTTAATTCCGTAATAATTCAGCCAATATATTCAGTTCTAATGCCTTTTATGTTGACAGTTTTATGATATACATTGCTCTGTTGAGAGTGTGAATGAAAAAAACTTGGAAACTTATGCAATAATGTAGATTAAAATCCTTTTGATGGGTATGTCAATTGGATATCCGTTTTTACGTAATTAGGATGTTATTTGACCAGCCAATAGTTTTTCCTTCGTCGGGTGTTATAACGTTAGTTACACCTGTCATTTATAGATCTATGATAGTCGTTACAGGTAGTCAGAAGCAAGAAAGTCTTCTTATTGGTATCGTGTTACTGTTATCCTTATCTAGTTACAAAGAAAATTTATGAGAGTTTGATTTTTAGAACTCAAATAAATCTATGAGAAATAGCCCTACAATTTTGACGCCATAATAATCAGGGTTAGAGAACCGTCTCTTTTACACAACGAAACTATTCTTGCTTGCACGTCATGGTGAAGCCAGATCTATCCAAATCCTTACTAATATTATAAATACTTAAATACTAATATTATAAATGCGAAAGTAACTCTGTCTGTCTGTTACGCTTTCACGCCAAAACTACTGGACCGATATAAATGAAATTTGGTACAGAGATAGAATAGACCCTGAGGAACAACATAGGCTACTTTTTACCCGAGTGCGCTAAGTAGTTCCCTCGGGATGCGGGTGAAACCGCGGGAAACAGCTAGTTTAACAATAATTGGCCGGTATTTTCACATTTAGACCGAAAATGTATAGAGGGCGGGTGATTTACTTTCATTCTATCTTTTAACCGCTTTCAGACTACTGACGTAAATCTTTAATCAAGTTTAAAAAACGCAGTGAGTCAATACAAAATTGTCGCATTGATAAAAAGACTGACGGGTATTTTCCAAGAAGGTACTTACAAACAATTATTGTACCAAATAACCTCATTTTGTACACAATGTTAATCTACAAAGACAAATATTATAAAGCTAAACGGTTTGTGAGTTTGTACACGCTAATCTCAAGAAACACCTGTCCAATTTTGAAACTTCTTCCAAAAGTCATGTGCACTATTTTGTTTTGGGATGGATAATAGGGTTAACGGGCTATTTGGTTTAAGCGACATTTTGGGGGAATCAGCAAAATTCGCTGATTCCAAATATATATATATCAGAAAAATTCGCTGATTCCAAATATATAACTCAATATCACCCAAAATGTTACTCCTCATCATCATATAACGCCTCCTGCCGTGGGTGGACCGCAAGGGAGTGTCAGACTCTCACTGACTAAAACCCATCCATGTTCCTTCCATCGTCTTTTGTTTTCCGCTGAAAGACTACGAGCTGGTTGCACAAAAAAAAAATGCGGTTACTTACACGTGAAACGAAAGAACTGTCATCGAAGATCTGTCAAAATGGATGATATAATTGAATAATTTTGCTATTATTTTATGTTTTTCTTTTAAATATTTATGATATAATATTAATTTTTTTTTTTTGTTTAAGCATATATGTATGTTGTAGTAGTAGTTTTTAATCTTTAGCCTTAAGTTACTGAAATCTTAATTGATTTGTAAATAATTCACGAAATACGCCAAATTTAATTATGAAGAATAATTTTTATATGCAGTTTTCATTAAATTTAATTGTTATATCTATGTACCTATCCTATCATATTTTTTAAGTATGCTAATTATTTCATGTTTTGTGATGTTCGTAAAAGTATTAATGATAAAAAGTTTGATGCTAGGCTGTACCTAAGTATAGGACACAGACGGCAAAAAATAGTCGCTTAAATATCCGGAAATCCCGTACAAATAAACAAGAATTAACCCAAGGCTAAAGAAATACATTGTTTTGTATTAAAAATGTTGATAACAATAACTTATTAATTATTACAAACTTATCTATGTGTGTCATCTAAAAAAAAGTATTTTTATTGTCTATGCATTGATACAATGGTGTTTTTATTATCTATAGATCTTTAGGTGCGTCAGCGCAGCGCATGTTACCATTGCGTTGTAGTTTATGATTTCAAGTGTTTATTGTGAAAATTGTATTTGAAAAATATATAATAATAACAATGTTATTTTAAACAACGATCTATGTAACATACGATTTATAACTAATTTCACGTATGAACGAATTATCATAATTATTATTATAACAATACGAAAACAAACAAACTCATGTTTGTGACGCTTTAACAGTAAAACGGCTGAACAGAGTAAGATGAAATTTAGAGAAGGATATAGGCAGGCGCGGTCGCTGCCAGATATTGGAGGGGTCATTAACAACCAAAATTGGCTCAACCCGAAGGTTTCAAGCAAGCGCTAAAATTGAGCGATCTTTTACGATTAACCACGTACCAATGCGTATATACAATTAAAATTTTCATAAATTGTTTATTTTTAGGAGGTTTCTCCATTAGACGTGTACGATTCTGTGGGGGGTCATATCTCTTTTGACACCCCACCATCGGACCGCTACTGGATATAGGATTTTCATCCGTGTGTGAGAACTTGTTCCCTCAGGACACGATGGAATCCGCGCGAAACAGCTAGCATGAATATATATAAAAGATTCTAAGTACAAGCATCACAAAGTAGTAGAATTTTTGCCAATCATTATTCTACAATGTAAACATAACGCAGTACAAAGTCAAAGGTCGATTTGGTTGCTAAGCAACGGTGCTATAAATAAATAAACATGAGACAATGGGTTCGTTTTGCGTGGGCGAGTCTGCGCTTACGCAGCTGTCTGTACGCATGCGCACTCTGAATATGCACTATATTGTCTTAAACGTTGTTTCCGTTGAAATACTTTGTTGAGTCTCGTTTGAAAATACTTCGCCACATTGAAATTGTTTTTTTACATCAAAATTAAAGTTGTGAGAAAATCCTCGTTATTTTAAATACGGTTAAAAAGTGACATTATTTTACATAATGTTATGCCAATATTATTTAATACATACACATTCTTAGTAAATATTAAGCATATGACATGTATTTTGTATGAAGGGTGACCATCTCCAAAGTATATTTGGAAGGTATTGTCCTAAACATACAGTAATAATAAAAAATACTTATGTGTATTTCTAGTAATTCTACTTAGTTATTACAATTACACTAAGTAGTTAATCTTGTAGCTAACCATGACCACAAGTTGCCATTAATTTCCTTGCCATAAAATCTGTTTCAAGTAATATTGAAAATTACTAAAAACGTGAGCGCTCACATCATCGCTACGGCTCAAACAATCGATTATCGTATGCGATAATTGATTTAATTTCTTCACTTTTATCGATCACTGTAGTTCCAATACCAGTAATGAGTTTTTTTTTATATAAATCTATTATTTAATCATATATTTATAACATTTAAAATCACGTATTTAAAGCGGAAGGTTAGACGGGCGTTTGAGAAGAAATCTGTCAATTCGTGAGACTGTTCCTCCTAGCTGATAGCTGGATGGATTTCGATGAAATTTGACATAAATTAAGACTATGATAGGACATTATTTTTTTACAGAATTTCAATCTTCAATTGTAAACAAATTCTGAGGTACGCAGTTGAAACTGGCGGAAAGAAAATAGTACCTAAGAAAGTTCACTTCGTCGTATGACGAATATACTGTGAATATAATATACTGTTATAGTTTACAAGTAAATGTATGTTTTACGGTTGTAATGTCGCGTATAACCGTTATGTTAAACATAGGTTATGTTTTACAAACGCAACGTTTGTGTACAGTTTGCGCGATTTTACGCTACGGTTGACGAAATGAGCTATCGTAATGTTATTTCTTTTTACTTAGGTACTCTTGTAATATAATCTTCGAAGGTTATTTGTTTATTAAGTGCTTGTTAAAATACAGCCAAATAAGTAATTACAGCTATTCTTCCAACTTCTTAAACATTTTTTAGGGATTGGAAATCATCAAATGACGTCTCCCACGGCGGCTGGGGTGTGAGCGTTGCCTGTCTCCCAAGCGTCCCGCCACCTCCTTCTCCAGCATGACTGCTTCGCAGGAGGTGACTGCTTCCCATTTCCTCTCACTCCGAACCATGACCTTAATCAAGGCCGAACGCGGACAGTTACTGCCGCTTCTCCTCCCATTTAAACTTTAAACAACAAAATGCAAAAAATATTTTTTTGCCTGTTACCGGTGCCTTACACAGAAAAAGCACGAGCATCGATCACCGTGCTTGCTCAAGGTGGATTGGTGATTTCAGACTTTATTTTAGAGCCAGGTTTTTATTCACAGTGTACTCGAAAATTTAAGCATTTGCTAGGTTTAATGACCGCATAATCAAGCTTGAGAAGTCTTCGGACCACCGCACTGGTATAGCTAATCGGCATGTGTTTTTAATCACTTCTTAAGTGCATACCTATGGTTTATGGATAGATATTTTTATTGTACTTTTAAATTAGACCGATATACAAGCGTTTTTTTAAGATTTTCCATAGAATTTTCAACGACATTACGAGCCAAAGGTCAATGAAAAATATACAACCTAAGTACAGATTCAACCCGCAATAGCGTGCAAATTGCGATTGCACATTACATGAGCATATCCAATCGATAGAACGCTTATTTCTTTGAAACTTACTCTTGATATCAATATCGGCCCTTTAACTGGTAGATTGGCATTCATTTTATTGTGAAAACAGTTGCTGCAATGGGCAACCAACCGCAAAGTGGTTGCAACACAATGATGACAGAATTTTGTTCGTTTTTTTCTCGAGTTTGTTCGAGAATTAGGATCGGTTTACTTAATGTGTTTACTTATAAATGATTTGCGTGTTTTGGTTTGTTTTAATAGACGAAGAAATTGTGATATAATATTTTGTTACTGCCCGCGACTTCGTCCGCGTGGAATAGTGGTGCTCCGCTCCTATTGGTTTTAGCGTGATGATATATAACCTATAGCCTTCCTCGATAAATGGACTATCTAACACTGAAAGAATTTTTCAAATCGTACCAGTAGTTCCTGAGATTAGCATGTTCAAACAAACAAACTCTTCAGCTTTATTATATTAGTATAGATTGTGTTCCTTCGTACATACAAAACCTTTGAGCATGAAAAAAAATCCTTTAAATTAGATAATTATATATATCTAATGCTAGTTTAGATATATATACTTGAGGCTTGAGGGAACTACTTCGCGAACTCGGATAAAAATTATCCTGTAGTATATAATAATACTTATCATGTGTTAATCCAGGTTTTAAACTTGGTAGGTATGTTTGTACCAAATTTCATCCAAATCCCTTCAGTCCTTTTTGCGTGAAAGGATAACAAACATCCTCAAAAAATATCGCATTTATAATATCCTTATATATCGATATCGATGTAGGTTCTGCACTAGTCAATTGTCATTATGTGTCATCATAATAGTTATTGGACTGACAAACAATACTCAATAGTTGACATGGGAAGCGCTCTTTCCTTTTTATGGCACTTCCTTATGTCTCACAATGCGGAACCACCTGTATGTAAAGTGGGTATTCTGCTTGTCAATAGTGGGGTTCCGTAAGGAAGCAATAAGTTCCTTTATTTGGGAATGCGTGAGCATTTTTTTAATGAAACCCCGTTGTTCCGAATCTGGTACTGATTGCATTTAGAACTAGATTTAGGATTCAATTTCTATATCAGCCTATCAAGGTCCTGTGCTGAGCGTAGGTCGCTCAGCATAAAAAGCGCATCCCCATTCTTAGGCATTCTTATATTTCTAGCGGGCAATACTAAATATGTTTACTTTTGGTCTAATTGTTTGCCATTTTGTAGTGAAATTCAAATAATTTATCTCAACAAGACCACTAATGGTAACAGAGGTAAAAAAAGTTAGTCAAAAAAAGGTTGACCTACTTAAAATTTTATGTTTTTAAACGGATAAAGTTTATGGGTTCGGCGAAGGACTTATAGAAATGAGGCACAGAAGAAAGTACGTAGAAATAATATAATAATAAAACAAAAGTATATACACAAATCACAGGATAAAGAAAAGTTATAATACAGTCACAAGTTATTTCACATAAAAGGTTAAACTAAATATTTCACGCGGCAAGTGCGTCGCGGTATCGCGCGGGAATCGTTCTGCCCCGCCGGGGCCTCGGTTGGCGGTTGTCGCCGCTAACGGACTCACGCGTTCCAGAAAGATCTTCTGCGCGCGGATTGGGCGATACGGAACGGGGAGCGTTCCGTAATAAAAGAATTTGGTACCGCGAGATTAGAGAGGCGCGTTCGAGAATTCGTGGCCGTTATATGTTCGTTTTAAATGGTATTGCCATTTATCTCAAAAAAAACCCAAACTAATGCCATAGCCATTTATACCACTAAACATATTCTTAATTATACAAGATAACAATAAAAAAATATATTTAAATAAAAACAAATGTATTAGTCTCCTCTTTAACCTCATACGGAACCGTCAATACAAAACGAATCACATTACCTTTACCGGTCGCTTCGGTCATTGCCCGATCCGATACCGGTATCGAATGCCTAAAATGGTAAGAGTAATAAAAACAAATTAAATTCTAATACTGTGAAGATGCAATGCTAAAAACTGTTAAAATATACGGTTAAAAGTGACTATGGTAATTGTTGGTTATATTAAAAACGAGAAAATAATTCTGTCTGCCTGTCCGTCCGTTTTACGATAAAATCTCTGTACCGGTTTTTATTGAAATTTTGTATGGAGGTAGTGAAAACTGGGGAAGGATAAATGAAGTTTTTATCCGGGTGGATAAAAAAGTTTCTTCAGGAAGCGGGTAAACTATAATAATATTTTTTATGTTAATGATGTTGTGTGGTACAGGTACATAAAAAAATATGCATATAAAATGAAAAAATATGTAAGTATGAGTTCTATTCATTTTAGTAGTTTTCCTTACGTGTCTTGGAACATTAGTACAATTTTAAGTGTTAAATTAAATTTTGTTTTGGATTTGTTACTTAACACATGCACTTTGGTAAAACAAAATGCAATACCTTATTGAAATGTTAACAAAAAAAAAGTTGTAAGTACCTATTAAACCAAATAGTGTTAAGTAAATAAGTTTCTCGTTAAAAATCTATATTGTGTTTTGGTTATGTAGGTGTATAGGTATTTATGGTTATGTAAATGACTGTTTGCAAGTGTATAGGTATGTATTATATTATAAGTAATTTTGGATTACAGAAGTTTTTGCGGAATTGTTAAAAACAATGTAACCTATTGGCCAAGTGGTTGTTGTGAATGCCCAACTGTGAACTAATATTAATTAGGCTGATTAAGAATGATGAATACCGAGAGATGATAATTATGAAAACTGGCTATTTAGAAAACAAATCAACATAAAATGGGGCAGGTGATTTTTCTTTGTAGGTACAGACTAATAAAAATATTTTGATACGAGGGTGACTATAATTTCCGATTATACAAGACTATCCCGGTTTTATTTTTTATACTTTGACTGTAATAAAACCCATACAAATATAGTGTCAAATATTACAGAATATTATATTCCGATGCAATAAGCATTGGTTAAAAATTATGTATGATTGAACTATACCAACGATTTGTCAATCAACCGTGTTTTGTAATGTGACGTTATTACTTACAAAATAATGAAACTGCGTTGTTATGGAACGATTTTCAATGTAAAATCGATATTCAAATCTGATAATGATTGATTACAGGTTAGAATGCAATAATCTTGTTCGAATTAATCATGTTTTCACATACATTCTTGGATTTTTCATTCAGGGTATTATTGTAATTTGCTGATAAACTCTAATTTTATTTTTGTCTGGAAAAATCATTCTTATCGTTATAATTTGGAAACAAGTGTTCTGTAAAGAGAGAGGTGGGATTTTTTCGTAGCCCAAAAATAGCAATAATAGTGTAATTTAGACATATAGGTATTAAATACATCATCTACGTCATCGTTAGCCCTTGTCAGTTCCCTGCTGGATTCAGGCCTCTCCCATGGCACGCCACTGAGCTCAACCTTCAGTTCTTCTCTTCCAACCCCTGCCCGAATAGGTACAAGACCAACAATATGTATCTCGAAGCTAAAAACATAGCTGATACAGAAGTTTACATATCGCCTTACCACCGTGGGGTTATTTAAATATTTTTTTAATCAGTTTAGCTTATCAAAATTGCAATCGTAGATATAAAAAAATGGACACATGATATCTTTAAAAGTATTAATAATTATTGTAATAATCCAAGTGATATCTAATACATTAATCAAAATGTATCGTTTATAATGTGTTTATTTCCATTCTAATAAATTATTATTACTTATGTACTTAAGGGCTCTCACGTGTCAAGAGTTGTCAAGTTCTTTCGAAAAAGAGTAAAAAATAAAAATGCATACTAAACATATCTCGCACAATGAATTGCATTTATAAAATCCTTTCCTATCTTATATTATAAATTATAAAGTGATTATGTGAGTTTGTTTTTTTGTTTCGCTTGCACAGTAAAACGGCTGGACTAATTTGGATGGAAATAGATAGGTAGGATAGATAGCTATTTATTTGGTGCAAGAAGAAATTTTCGATATCGGGTGAAACCTATTACATGAACATCTAACTCGTTGAGTTCAAATAGAATTTTCATTCACACCAAAATAACAGTAAATCGTATTCATTTAGTTTGTCAAATGTCACTAATTACTAATTAAAACATACATCAATAATTGAGAAAAAGAATAAAAAATACTTGGGTTTTTTAATAGTAGTTCGCTACATCTTCTCAATCAAGATTTTATGAGGAATAGGAACATCCATCTAATTATTTTAATCAAAGTTAATTCTCAGCACATCTACACTAATATTATAAAGAGGAAAACTTTGTTTGTTTGTTTGTTTGTAATGAATAGGCTCAAAAACTACTGGACCGATTTTAAAAATTCTTTCACCATTCGAAAGCTACATTATCCACGAGTAACATAGGCTAAATTTTATTTTGGAAAAAATAGGGTTCCGTAAGATATTTGGGTTTTCTACCACTATTCCACGCGGACGAAGTCGCGGGCAGAAGCTAGTCTTAAATAAAAATAAAAACCACCATCATCTGACATAGTTCCAATTAAATTTCCTTTCTACTTATAACTATTCTAAAAACACGTACATAATCATGTAAGTTGCATATGTTCGCCCTGAACGTGATGTTCACTGGCAATGCCAATAATAAACATCACGCATAAATACATAATAATTATCTGCTAATTATATACGTACACCATGATTAGTAGCTCATCGATATTGCTACTCGGAACAATCACCTGTCTACGATTGTTTAGGTAAAATCGTTAAACAACATTTTTTTTATCTTTTTATAATTTCATATAATTAATTTATAAAGCCAGCGGCTTCGCCCGCGATATTTTAGCTAATGGATACAAAAACTTGACAAATTATATACTAAAACCTTCCCCATTAATCACTCTATCTATTTAAAAAAACGCATCAAAATCCGTTGCGTAGTTTTAAAGATTTAAGCGTACATAGGGATATAGGGACAGAGAAAGCGACTTTGTTTTATACTATGTAGTGATAGTGATTAGTATATATTTTATTGGTCTGTTACGTAAACTATTTATTTAATTTCTTAGCTATATATGTAGATTCTACAGACGTACACCTAGTTTTTTAGTTTTGACATTTTATAAGAACCTGTAATTGGTCTACATAAAATAAAAACCCTTTGACTTTGACTTTTGACTTTGAACTAATACTAAGACAAGATTTTTGACATAAATATCTATGCTGTTCCCACTTCAACTGTTTATTTTTGATGCAGCTGTCACGAGACTTTATGTGTCATGACAAATGTCACACGCACCACTCTAACTCAACCAAAACGAAGATTCGATGAGGTTTAGAATGTTTCCTTATAGGTTTTAGGGCGGTAAGGTGCAAACAATTTTTTTATATGAATAGTATAAGTACCTACATATATATATATGTACAGAGCATCAGATCGCACCTTACGTACCACAAAAAAGTTATCGTCTGTTCTCAGTCTTTCCGATGTTTCGTTTCTGTGAGTTAAGACTAATGGCCATTTTCAATATCCTATCTATCCGAAGATTTCCCTACTAGAGATAGAATTTTGACATAAAGTCCATACGACTAATGTCAAAAATCTATCTCTAGTAAGCAAATCTATGGATAGATAGAATATTGAAAATGGCCGTTAAGAGTAGGCTCCATGTTTACACATAGAAATTCAAAGGTGCATACTTTGAGTGTGTGGTGTGGTGTCATAGTGTAAACCTAGCTTTATTTTTTTGTATACATCAGATTTATTATGAAGTATTATCTACAATTAGATTGATTTGTCATTAGGTACTTTAAGGCTAATTATTATTCGGATAATAAAATGTCTTGATACGAACCATTACCTGCCATTTATTAATTAATAAATCATGTTTATCTATTGATTCAAGATTTAATTACAAACTACTTTGAATTTGTTTTTTTCATTACATAAGACAATATTATTAAATCATTGTTAGTGATATATGGCTCAACTAGCTATTTCTCGTGGTTTCGCCTGCATAATTAGGGAACTACATCGCAAACATAAATAAATAGTATACAATGTCCTTCTCTAGGTTCTTATCTTTCTTCTTACCAATTTTCATCTAAATCTGTTAAGACATTTTATCGTGATAGAATAATCGCCAGACAGACAGAGGTACTTTCAGATTTAAAATATTATTAAGGATTATAGGGGCCGTATTATGATTATGACGCGTTAATTTAATCCAGATCTAGACACTAGTGCGAGAGAGATGAAACTATACAGGATGGATAATACCGTCCCATAGCATTGATATATAGAATTACACTAGAACTCTTTAACTATTTATATTAGGGCCCCATAACCCGTTACAAATGACGTAGTTTTCTAAGAATTTTCAAAAATGATGTTCATTGCCAAAATACATCGTTAAGAAAACAGTGAAACAGGTATGGCAATAAAATATTATGTTTTAGCTCAATATTAGATATTATTTCAATTGATTTATCTCAGAAAACAATATTACTAGGAACATCTTGTCTTGTCATGACAAGATATAGAGACTCGTTATTTTATTGGATATACTTGTTTTGGTGTAGGTTGTAATGATGAGAACTCAGACAGCTGGTCTGAGCGGGATTTTTATAGCTTTAGTCCGGGGTCGGCGATTTAGGTGATGGCAGCTCTATCCATACCTAGATTTTAGTTGTATTTTCACATCGTTCGAAAACATTTATCGGCTAAAATAATACTCATTTGGTATTTTATCGGCAGCTATAGCGAATTAGATAAACCCGCTATCAGTCTTTAAAAAAAATCAAGAATAATCTTGGCCTACTTGGGTCAGATAATATTACGATAAAGGTAAAAAACCTCCGTAAATATAAACTTGATTAAAAATATATATAAATAGGATTCCTTATGGAAAAAAATGGGAAAAAAACGCCATTTTGTCATTGTTTTTTTTTCCAAGGCATGGAGGAGTCTCGGTATGACATAGATGGTCAACCATCCACGGTCCGACCGCATCAAGCACAGCTTAACCTTTGATCGATCGACCCGTGCGGCATTTACTAGGCCACTTCACTCACTTGCATACTATCATAAAATACATAAATTAAAATTTACAAAAGAAAATAATTAATAGGACACACAAAAACAAATGTCTCGACACGACACTCAAAACCCAAACCAACATTGTTAAAAAAAATAAACAAAACGTGACGCAAATAATATTGAACAATACCATTCTCAAATAAAGCAATAATGTAAACAAGATCACGTTTACTGTTTAAAATAAGAATACGCAACGTAAACAAACGCGTATTGTCGAAACATATTTGCGTATTTGCAAAACAAAAGAAATCGATAAAAAAATACGAAGTCTTTGCCTAAATTTGTACATGGAATCGTCTGTTCTGCGTCCCTTGCTATAATTCGAAGAAAAAATCTAGTAAAACAGACTCTGGTAAAGTTAAAAATATCTTATTCGTAGTTTTTTATTTGCGGTCATCAATTTAGAATAATTGGCGTTTAATTATACAAAATATGTGTATCTTTATAATAATAATGCGTGAAATATATTGCATGCAATTATCGCTGTACGCCAATATTGAAAATCATTATTTCCTAAGTAAAATTTGCGCAATTGTAAGTAAAATTTGTCATATTTTTTGATGATTACATTATTCTACAGCAAAAATATCACTCACCAGTATAAAAGCAGGCTTTGAAAACCTCTTATCTGCCTAATTCAAGACATTACATAGTAATAAATCGTAAGTTTGAACAATTTATGTTTCCGTTGACAGCTAACATACTCGTAGGTAAATCAATTAATATACGAGACAGTCCCGCCTTTTTCGGAATCATTGTCTTCCTAATTTATTGGCTATCATGACGTCAACCAGTTTTATTTTGATAATTTGACGGTTGAATCTACATGGGTAATTATTTTTATAGGTTGTATGAGAGTTAAAAAAGCTATCTAACCGTTTATTTTTTTTTCCTTGAATTTATTAAATACCAAGTTCAAGGTTTTTGAGGAAAGCAATCGCTCGATAGTCACTTGATATTGTATGAAATTGTGTAATATGTCTGTCTTATCGCTTTCACGGGAAACGGCTGAGCCGATTGACATGAAATTTTGTATACAGATAGATTGAAACCTGGGGAAGGACATTGTAGAATATGTTTTCATAATGCGGGTGAGACTGCGGGAAATAGCTAGTTCAGAAACAAAAACAGCTCTGCAAAATAATAATCTCTTCAGACTGATTTCGGTCACAGCAGCCAGTCTCAATGAAGACTAGCCGACGCAGGAGGTGGGAGATAGGCACACTATTTTCCCTCACTCTTATACTGCCATCATGAGAAGAAAAGGCGTAAATACCATTATTTTTCGATATTGAGTTAAGTACATATTTGAAATCAGGAAAAGATTCAGAGTTTTTGAGAGGAGCATAGTCCAATGGGTCGGTAATCCGGCGCAGGATCGACAGCTTTACGTGCTCTCCGAAAAGCAGAAGAAACCTTCTTCTCCATAGGAAACTACTTTTTGAAATGGACAGCTAAATTCGTTCTTTTTCGACTTTCAAAAGAGCTTGTTATTAGGCCTAATTGAAATAAATGAATTGAATTGAGACTCCTCTATCTTAAGAAAACGATCACCCATCCATAGAGTGACCGCGGCTAGTGCAGCTTAACTTTGCTAATTTATCGGTCCGTATGGCTGTGACTTAGCTAAGAGCCAAGCACAAAATTAATAAAAAACTACAAAATCAATAAACGTTAACGGTTACCATCGTACCATAAAAACTTTGCTTGTTATTATTTTTCAGTCAAACTTTGTAAGTTTGTTCATAATTTATTATAACAACGTAGCGAACGAAGCTAGGAAAACTTTAAAAGTTAGTACTGCAATATCTACCGCATGGCCTGTACTGGGAACACGATATTCTATACTTTATTATGTAAGAAATATTGTCTAGAAAGTAACTCATCATCATCTGCCTAGCCTTTTCCCAACTATGTTGGGGTCGGCTTCCAGTCTAAACCGGATGCAGCTGAGTACCAGTGTTTTACATGGAGCGACTGCCTATCTGACCTCCATAACCCAGATACCGGGTAACACGATACCCCTTGGTAAGACTGGTTGTCAGACTTTCTGGCTTCTGACTACCCGTAACGACTGTCAAAGAGGTACAAATGACAACCGGGACCAACAGCTTAACGTGCTTTCCGAGGCACGGAGGAGTCACGCTATGACATAGATGGTCACCCATCCACGGACCGACCGCGCCAAGCGCAGCTTAACCTTTTTGGTCGGTCGAACCGTGCGACTGTTACTTAGCCACGAGCTCCTCTCTTGTTTAGAAAGTAACTAACTAGCAAAAAAATTATGTATTTTCAGCGTAAAGTACCCGCCTACCCGGGCCGGGGGGATGTTCGAAAGAGTTACGACGCCCCCGGAATATAAAGGGCTGAGGAAGGAAAATGGATGGGTTTTAGTCAATAAGAGTCTGAATCTCCCTTCCAACCCACGGCGGGAGGGGTAATTTGATGATTATCCCATCCGAAAAAAAGGCTTACGTACCCGAAGGGTTCAATGAACCCTGTAACTAAGCCTTCGCTGTCCGTTTGTCTGTCAACGGGCTATATTTCTACTCGTACGAGTATAATAATAAAGTAGAGAGTTGTTTTTACAGAGTCACGTGTATCTCTAACAAAAAATAATAAAAAACCGTATAACATAATCATCAATCACATCATATTTGAATCTTGTATGATGGGACAAAGTCATATAGTTCACTAGAGGGGAAGGCCTGCATTTCGCGTGCGGGTACGAAACCTAGCAATGCGGGTACGAAACCTGGTACCTAATTATTGATGTGACGTGTGTACTTTTTAAGTTTATTAGTCATCACTGACTAACGATGAAGAAAAACATCGTGAGGAAACTTGGACTAAAAAGTCTGAAGTCTTGAGCAATGTGTGGATCAATGCTCAAACCTTCTATGCCATGAAAAGACGCATTTTCCCCAACAGTGGGAGAATGAACTAAGCTGATGATGAAGATATTGATGACGACAGGACCTGAACCCATCGTGTCCGACTATTCCAGTCGTATTTTTAACTTACCACCAAAAAAACCTGCAAAATTGAACTGTACCTCACCAAGATTCACTTATCGCACGTGTAACAGTTAAAAATGTTTTCAAAGCAAGCCGACACGTAATCGTAGTATAACACAACGATCCGATAACTGTTATTTACCAATCGCTAATAGTATTTTGAAGGAGCCGGCCGCCATTTACAAAATATCACCGTGTATATGCTCTTGATTGCAAGAAGTTTTGTTACGGTTTACATTTTGCATGGAACGATTGACGATTGAAATTGTGTGGGACTAAGGCCCAAGTTCACCGACAAAGATAACGGTCTGATTAACTTAAAACAGCGGTTTAGCATTAATTCAAACTTCCAACTTTCGATGAGTAACGTATTATTTGTGATTTTTATTACTGAAACGGTCGATTACCAAACCAGGGTTGAACTAGAAGCGGGTAATACGAAAATTCCAGCTTCCTGGTTAAAAACGTTTTCGTTTAACGGACCGATTACGGAACGAACAGTCGATGAACTTGGCACTAAATAATACGATTCGCGTGGTTTCGTGTTATCAATGTTGATTTTGATATTGAAGTTAATTTTGCTAACTTTGACGAGTGCACTGCATATAAAAGTAGCTACCAAAATTGGCGATACGATATCTATGGGTAGTGTTTTTGAGGGTTCTATATTCGACAAGGAACCCTAGTAGTATAGTTTCACCATGTCCGTCTGGCTGTCTGTCTGTCTGCGGCAGAGCTCAGGTATCTTTGTACTAGAAAGCTGAAAATTGGTATGAATATGTACATTGGTACTAATTTATTTATTTATTTATTTAAACTACATGTACAGCAGTGATACATAGGCGGACTTAATGCCACAAGGCATTCTCTGCCAGTCAAACTAATCATATTGATCACGCCGACAAAGTGGTAAAATATATTTTTTTAAATTATCAATTGGCCGGTTTTTTTATGTCTTTTAGTTGAAACATATCATTCGCCTAATATTTCTAGGATTGACTTTCAGTCTGTCTGGATAAGATGAAAGTTCACTATAAAAGTGTGGTGTCTTATGGAAATAAGACACCATTTGTTGTTATAACGCCAATCAATTAAATAACTTCCTTAATTTTTGAGCACAGCTCTATTTATAGTCAGTTTTTTTAAGACGGTAAAAAATCTGTGCCTTATAAAAATGTTAGGCAGATGATGTCCAAAAAATACAATAATAATACAATTAAGATCATCAAGCGTCATCTTCAAGATTTATCTAGGAATGTGGTCACAATGGAAATTCTCACATTTACAATAGTAATCTTAAACTAAACGGCACGATTAAAAAGTCGTTAAAAACAAGTCGACTTACTAAACTTGATGGCTGTTACTAAAATACAGCGATTTAAGTTTGGTTTGTGATAAACGGTTGTAACTACGTCGTTTATGTGTTAGAAATAGTTTCTTTGAGGTTTTTTAACGTTTAATGCATTACAAAAATATTATTTACATTAAAAAAATATTTGAAAGACTTTCAATTAAAAAAAAAATACATAAAATAAAATGGCTTCATAATATTTTTTATACCGAATAGAGTTCCGTTGTTTTGGCACCTTTTTGGGAACGGAACCCCTTAAAACAAAAACAAAAAAGATTTAATTTTTTTACACAGTGAGTTTCTTTGTTTCGCTTTCACGGTAAAATGTTCATTCTAGTTCTTTACTAAAATTTCATACAATTACGATATCATTTTAAATAATTACTAATAATGAACCTAAGAAATACTCTCTCTAATAAAAATACTTAGAAAAGTCCACAACTACAGTTCCAATATTGCACTTAATGGACTATGACGTAGGTAGCATTGTTCTAAGTGTCCAATTACATTATGACGGTTAAACAATTAAAAATGTACCACACAGTGTTATTATGCATTCTTCACGTCTTGTTTGGATGGCCAGTAGCCGACAGCTGGAGTTTTGTTTACCAACATGACGGCGAAGTGAACCTGCTTTTAGAGCAATAAAACGTAATATAACTGACTTGCAGGTTCCCATGGTCACCCGCATGCGTATAGAACTGCTTCGTCCCGGATAGCCAGGGCTGCGGGACGTTCGAAAGAGATACCGCGCCCCCGGAATACAAAGGGCTGAGGAAGGAACATGGATGGGTTGTAGTCAGTAAGAGTCTGACACTAACGGTGGGAGGGGTCATTTGATGGTTTCCCATCCGAAAAAAAAAGTCCACCCGGATAAAAGGTATCCTAGATGGTAATCCAGGTTATAAACTATGTGTGTACCAAATTTCATACAAATCAATTCAATAGTTTTTGCGCGATACGTGTTCAAATGTACAGATAGACCAGTCGCAGCCAAATATTTGGGGCAGGGGTCATCAACAACCAAAATAGGTCATGGGTCGTGGGAGGTGTTGTCTGAAGCCGAAGGTTTCTTAAAGTTTAAAATATTTATTTCAATTAGACCATTTACAGGCACTTTTGAATTGTCAAATAAATAATTAATTACAAGTCAGTCCGTTAGTCAAAAAAAAGAAAAATTGAAGCTATTTGCCCGTTCCAAAGCGTAGATTCCTATCGAGAAGAACGGGCAAGAAACTTCATGGTTAAGTCGTACACTGGCCTAGTGGTTATGGCACTTGCCCCTCGTGTGTGAGTGTGCGGTTTCGAAACCTGGCAAGTGCCAATGTGACTCTTCTAAAGTCATATGTACCTTAGACACTACTGGCTAATGGTGAAGAAAAAACATCGTGAGGAAACCTGGACTTAAAAAGTCTGAAATCGCCAATCCGCTTTAAGCAAGCGTCGTGATCAATGCTCATGCCTTCTCTGTAGAAGAGGCCTGTGCCCAGTGGGACAATAGACTGATGATGAGGTTTCAAGCCAGATCCAAAATTGTTAGATTTTTTACCGATGCGTTAATACAATTAAAATACAAAATATTGTGCAATGTTGAACGTGCATTTGAACAATAATAAGCAGAAAAAATATTATTTACTAATACACGCGATAATTCCGTGGTGAAATTACAATGGATCAGATAAAGTCTTAGTACAAATGTATTGTAGTTTCTGTTTACATTTTATTTTTTTTAAAGTGACCAATCTTTTTTTTCCGGATGGGAAATCATCATGTGTCAGACTCTTACCGACTAAAACCCATTCATGTACTTTCCTCAGCCCTTTGTATTCCGGGGGCGCGGTAACTTTTTCGAACATCCCACAGCCCCGGCAGGCTATGGCCCTGGTAGGCCCCACAGCTGCTGACATTTCTAAGAGACCAATCTACTCTTAAGTGGTCGCCGTGGTCGCAAAACATCTCAACTAATGTTTTAACTGCGAATCTGAGTGCTTGTTTATTACTTAAGGCTTCTTTTTGTAATATATCTGTCGACTAGCTGGTACCCGTAACCCGAATAAAAAGTATCCTATATGTTAATCCAGGTTGTAAGCTATGTCTGTACCAAATTTCATCCAAATCCGTTTAGTAGTGTTTGCGTGAAAGAGTAACAAACATTCATCCATCTATTCATCCCTACTAACTTTCACATTTATATTACCTATTAGTAGGATAGTAGAATTAGTTAGGCTTATACTTAGAATAGTGTTCACTAGGTACCTATTTACGAATTGAACATAGTCTATTCCCAGGGAAGAAAATATATTTCAAAAACAGATTTATTTTTAAACTGACTTTCCTTAATGCAACTCAATGGATATTATTTGCTTTTTTCATAAATATTGTATTTTAATAATTCGAATTATTCAAATAAAATAATAAAATTTAAGTTGCAATCAAACCAACCGCAAATCAACCGCAATAATAACGATTTATTTATACATATAAGGTCTATATAGTTAATATCTGAATATATGCCTTAAAATTTATATGTTGTTAATTTAATTTTATCGTAAAATATTTATTCTGTGATTTATTTAGTACCTACCTAGCTAATAAATACACGTGTTAAGTGCATAAAACAATTTTAAATAAAATACTTATTTTATTCAAATAATTATTTTAAATGTATGCTCTTTAAAATTTTGGCTAAATAAATTAAAAGAGACAAAATAATGTCTCTTATTTTTTCTAGGTCGGTCGCTGACTTTGTGAGTACACACGCAATTGAGTCCCGTATTAATGAATTTTAAAATTCTCCTATAAAATTGTAAATGCGAAAGATTGTGAAGATGTAAATAATTATGTTTGTTACTTTTTAACGCTAACCTGGTTTACCATACAGGATACTTTTTATCCCAGTGTAAGACCACCCAGACACGGTTATTACCGTGACGCAGAAAAAGTCGCGAGAAAAATAAGTACGTGACATAATAAAGAAAGAGGTAATATGATATTGATATTGATTGTCTAAAACGCTAAAACTATATGTAAAGATATTTTTTATTTTTACTGTTTCTGTCACTAATTAAAGCAAACTGGTACCTAGGTACCTCTACCTACCTACTTTATTTAAAAAAAATCACATAAACATAATGATTTATAGTTCAAAAATCAATTTATTGTGTTTTGATAGCAGTGATATTTAGGTACAAGGAAAAATAAATACCTATGATTCAACATTCAAAAATATTTTTTGTGCTATTATTAACTTCGGTTTTATATTTAATAAATAAGTCAGCGATAATAATTTTAAATGGTAAACATTTTTTATTTGTATTTATTTTCTGTAACAAATTCCAATTACTTAATCATAATTTATATTGTATTTCATGAATAATTACAATTATATAATTCCGTTTAGGTCCTCATACGGCGGATTTAGTGGAAACTATATTTGATGAGTACCTACTTCTAAAAAGATGAGACCGGTATCAGTTTTATTGAAAATAAACGCAACATATAAATAAAATGAGTAGCGCACGTGTTTTGTTTAAATAAATAAATAACTTTTACTAATAAAATTAAAATAGAATAAGTATTTTATTTAAACTATTTACGAACAGTTTTTTACGGTCTTTAGAATTATAAAAGAAAAGCATTCATTGATGAATTAAAATTCTCCTAAGTTATGGAAATTATATTCATTATTTAAATCTACAAGTTTACTTTATAATGAAAATTAATTTGAATAAACTTTATGTCAATATGTCAAATTATATAGCGAGACTAAAAAGTTGAGAGTAGGAGTAAGTAGAGAGGTAGGTACTATTAGGAAAAAAAAATTACCTGTGTGACAACAATGTTTGACCTTTTTTTTTTTTTCAATTTGTATGTCCATAATTCTAATTACACCAAGCATGCATAACACATATACAACAAAAAAAAAAATACTTACTGGCTGATTTTCTTCAACACCAATCCTTAATACTAATATCACAGGATTTTATAAAATATAATTTTTTTTTTTTTATATTTACACACACTTATTAAAATAACACTGTAAAATATTTACATTCAATTTATTTACACTGGAGTGTTTATTTAATTTACATTCGCATAATTCGATTACATTCGTATTTATGTTTAATTACATTTTGGTCACGCGTGACGGATAGACGGATCTAAAAGCGGCCCGCGGTAGGTGCGTTCGGAAGCGCGACCGACGGCAAACTGTCGCTCAGGTAAGACACCTTTGGCTTTAATATCAAGTGGACAACTCAATCAGTGATAATGATAACAATACAAAGGCTGGTCTCGTCGGCAACAGACGGCGGCGCGGCGTACATGCGACCGGTTCTCGGTCAACGCTCGGTACAATGAAATGTGGAAAAAAATTTGGGGCGAAGATCCTGTGCGGATCCTTTTTTTGGACGCAGCGTGATTTATTGTCTGTGGAGCCAGACTAGTAATAAATAACTAAACCGGTTGGGAGATGGCTAACTAAATATGTATATTATTAGAAATAATAAAGAAAAATACCTTAGGTACGCACGGGAGAGCATCAAGTAAGGTTAAGCTGCGGTTGGCGCGGTCGGTCCTTGGATTGGGGACCATCTATGTCATACCGAGACTCCTCCGTGCCTCGGAAAGCACGTAAAGCCGTTAGTCCCGGCTGTCATTTGTAAATCTTTGACAGTCGTTACAGGTAGTCAAATGCCAGAAGGTCAGACAACCAGTCTTACCGTGTTACCCGGTAACTGGATTGTGGAGGTCAGATAGGCAGTCGTTCCATCTAACGCTGGTACTCAGCTGCACCCGATTAGACTGGGAGCCGACCCCAACATATTTGCGAAAAGGCTAGAAGATGGTTGGTGGTATTTTTATAAAAACTATAGCAATTTTATACTTGACGCTAATGTTGTGAAATTCTAAATTTATTAGTTACTAGCTTTCCAACAGCCGCCTCGCCCGCGAGGACGAACTCAAATAAAAAAAAAAGACAGAATTTCATACAAACTTTGGCCCCCTTTTTTACCCCCTTAGGGGTAGAATTTCCCGGGCTACGGGACGTTCGAAAGAGATACCGCGCCCCCGGAAGACAAAGGGCTGAGGAAGGAACATGGATAGGTTTTAGTCAGTAAGAGTCTGACACTAACGGCGGGGTCATTTGATGATTTCCCATCCGAAAAAAAAAAAGGGGTAGAACTTCGGAAAATCCTTTCTTATCGGATGCCTACGTCATACAAAGAATACACCCTCCAAGTTTCAGGTCTCTACGATCAGCGGTTTAGGCTGTGCGTTGATTCGTCAGTCATTCAGGACAAGGCATTTTATATGTATAGACTAGCCGTATCACGTGGTTTCACCCGCGTCCTGGGGAAGCTATTTCGCGCACGCTGATAAAAAATATACCTTATACCGTTCACATAAAATTTAATTCAAATTCATCTAAATATGATCAGGCACTACCGCGGTGGCTTAGTGGTTAAGGCCCCTACAGCTCGTGCACCAGTGTGTGGATTAGAAACCAGGCAAGCACCAATGTGAGGTTTTAAACACCCCTGACTGACGGTGAAGAAAAACATCGTGATAAAACCTGGACTTGAAAGTCTGAAATTGCCAATCCGCCTTGAGCAAGTGTGGTAATCAATGCTCATGCCTTCTCTGTATGAGAAGAGGCCCGTGCCCAGCAGTGGGACAGTATGTGTATGGCAATGATGAGAATAATCAAGACCGCCCAATGTATAACTTATATTCCAATGTCATCATTTGGTTTACGTAGGAAAGAATATTCTGTTCCACTCTATTCTACATCAGTTCAGGGGCCTTACCAAAACGTACAAAAGCAGGAATAGTTTCGTTGTGAAAAAGAGACGGTGCTATACAACGTTAATAGCTGTGTCTCACTCTCACACCTGAATAGTGATTGCAAGAACACGTGGTGGTACGGCCCCAGGTACTTTACAATAACCAAGCTAATTTCATAATAAAGCATCTTTGGTAAATTATTTTTAACTAGCGTCTGCCCGCGTCTTCGTCCGCGTGGAATAAAGGTGCTCCGCTCCTATTAGTTTTAGCGTGATGATATATAGCCTATAGCCTTCCTCAATAAATGGGCTATCCAACACTGAAAGAATTTTTCAAATCGTATCAGTAGTCCCTGATATTAGCGCGTACAAACAAACAAACAAACTCTTCAGCTTTATTGTATTAAGATAGATTTAAGCTGGTTTTTCGGATCCTAAAGGTCATTGGATTTTAAGACCCAAGAATGCATAGTGTTTGATATTTGTTTTGATAATGGCATCACTAAATATGTATAGCTTTTTCTTGTTTTTATTTGTGTTGCAATGATATATTATGTTGTTCACAAATTTTATGATTTGAACTTTCAATAAAAATAGAATACAAAACTTGAACAACATAAATATGAAAACAAGAAATTCCAAGTGTCTACGTGGTTGATAATTTTAAACGCTATCCCTCTTATTCATGATAGCACTATTCGTCTTATAAACTCTTTAGCTGTCGTACTATTTTATAGGTATTTTACTGACATACTTCATTTTGACTTGACAGTTAGATAGCTGAAAGAAGCTTAAAAACGACTGGACTGCGTTTTAAGGCGGTTAATCTCTACAAATAAATAAAAATTTACGTGTGTGTGTTATGTTAAAATAATAGGTACCTATGTAAAAATTGATTTTAAGAAAAATGTTAACAAAGTAACCTATTTTGTTCTAATTCTGCCACAGAAATTAACAAAATGGCGCATTTACGATGTCAATTTCATGCTCTAAACATTGATCAAACCATTCATCATTTAATGCCGTTTTATTTAAATGAGTGGGAAAATTGAAAATGGAACAAAATAGGTTATGATTTTACATTTACATTTTTCTGAAAATCAATTGGTACAGAATGCAGTAATAGGGTTCCGTTGAATTGGCACTTTTTAATAATTGCAATATCAACTACAGGTGTTATACCAAAACAAATATTTAATAGCTTCAATGCACTTAACCTATCCAAATTTACTTATCTCACACTTCAAAAAGCAGCTATACTCAACACATGCCGAATAGTCAGAAAATTCCTACAACTAGATTTAGATAATAATTTCAATGCAGTACAGAACAATCCACCTTCTCAAACTACTTAGAAGTTAACTATTACAATCTCACTCTGGCGTATGCCCGTAAGATTCTAAAAAATACCAGGTTAAAATAAAAAACCTGAGAAAAATTAATTTGAAAACCAAAATAATAATAATAACTTTATTGTTCAGAAAAATACATAGTAAAATCAGATAAATCACTGGTCTCCACACTAGGATTCCCTGTGTCGTGGAGGCCAGTCTCTTTCATCGTGATTCAAAAAAAAGAAAAAAAGAAAAGGGGGTTTTGGGGTTACGGAACCTTAAAAACAAAAATAATCTTACAAATTTTACATCAGTCTATAATTAAAACATATGCATATAGTTAAAATAACAATAAGTACGAAATTCTGCTGTACGAATCCGCATTTAACTGGTTTCTGAATACTCGTTCAGAATTAGAATATTCTGGTCTGATATTATCACATAATTATGTCTGTCTGTCTCTATAAAAACATGTAAGATTTAATTTTTATAGCATGTTTGAAGATAGATATCGAATTATGTTGTTTGTATAATTCAAATTTTGTTTGTTTATATTACAGAGAAAGTTAACCAGAGGACGGTTATGAGGTCAAAATGCGTTGTATTTCGAGCGAGGAATTGTTATCTCAACCTTCTAATAATATATTACCAAAGTAAATATTTGCATTTAGAAAAAAAAACATAAAATAATTGCAAAATTATTCGATTTTATTTTCCATTTTGACAGATCTTGAATGACAGTTCTTCCGTTTATTTTATTCTTTTATTTTTTTTGGTGCGAACGGCTACTAGTTTAATGACCTCAGTAGTTCCCGCGGGTAGTCCGATTTTTACCAATAAAAAAATTGATAAAGACGTAGATCATAAAGATTGACGACCTGAGTACTTTTGTGGTCAACAATGCCACGCAAGAGGTCCCGGGTTCGATTCCCGGCCGGGAAGAAATTGAAATGATGAATTTAATTGATTTTAATTTCTGTGACGGGTCTGGGTTACTATGTATAATATGTATATATTTAGAAACGTATATAAGTAGTATATCGGTTAATCTAGCACCCATAACACAAGCATATTAGTTGTTTACTTTGGGGCTAGATGGTGATGTGTGAAACTATCCAAAGATATTTATTTAACAAAAATATTAATAACTCCTGATTACTTGAACTTTGCACTGATATCAAAGTTCAAAATTGCTTCGGGATTTTCACAGTAATTTAAATAATTAAAATTTTGTACTATCATCGCCTGCCACCATGGTTAAAAACATTCTGACCTACGTGAACTCCTTAATTACAAGAGATCAAAAAAAACTACCATCGTGTGATCTAAGGATCTAAGTTATTTTACCTGTTACTATTAGTCACGTTTACTATATATAATTTTAGCTATTACACTTGAGGCCAATCAATTCGGGTCAGCGGTAACTTTTTGTATATCACAAAATTATTAATACTATCTGTATCAAATATGTACGAATGATTTTAGTTATTAGTGTTTAAAAATAGAACCGAAATCCATTAAAAAAATTGTAATATCTGAAATGGTGTTTTACTCAATTGAATCAACATTTTTACAGTCTTACTTATAAAAAACCTTATAAAATCTGAAGTACATATAACCATTTTTCACCTAATCTTTACTTAACATCGTAACTAAAGTTCGGATTAACGCTAAACAGGATGTATGAGGGAGATTTTTGCGTCCGTTGCTAAGCTGCAGATTAAAGCTTAATCGGACTTTATAAGTAAGACTGTTATGTTTGAGATAGATACGTCAAAGATTTGTAAGTGACCAGGTTTTATTACACCTTTTTTTTTTTTTTTTTTCGGATGGGAAATCATCAAATGACCCCTCCCGCCGTGGGTGGGGCGGGTGGGAGTGTCAGACTCTTACTGACTAAAACCCATCCATGTTCCTTCCTCAGCCTTTTGTATTCCGGGGGCGCGGTATCTCTTTCGAACGTCCCGCAGCCCCGGCAGGCTATGGCCCTGGGGGAGGGCCCCGTCAATGATGCTGACATCTCTTTGAGGCGCGCGTGGAACACGAACGCGCCGTTGACGCGGGTCTGGTCCTTGCCGGACGGCGAGCCACCCATAGCTCACCGTCCGCAGCCCCGCGCCTACGGTGGCCGGGAGTCGTCTCGCGGCTCCCGACGCCCGTGGCGTCTCCTGCGGCGGCTGGGGCGTAAGGCCTGTCGCTCCCTCACGCGTTCCGCCGCCTCCTTCTCCAGCATTACTGCTTCGCAGAAGGAGGCGACGGCGTCCCATTCCGTCTCGCTCCGGACCATGGCCTGGACCAGGGCCGGACGCGAGAGGTCGCCGCCGCCGATCGCCCCTACGAGGACACGGCGGTGCTCCGCCCAAGCGGGGCAAACCCCCACCGTATGCTCCACCGTGTCCTCCGGGCGATCTACACAATGGTGACAACCGGGCGTTTCCTCCCGCCTGATTCTGTGCAGGAACCTCCCGAAGCTTCCGTGCCCGGTGAGGACCTGCGTCAGGCGGTAGGTGAGGACGCCGTGGCGTATGTACATAATAAACATTGGACTTTGGAACTCGCTAGTGGAAATTTTAGTAACAGGAAATCTTTGTATAATAAATATGACGTATTTTCCCTTTTTTCAGCATCAAAAGGACCTTTAAACTTGGACTTTGAACGTTAAATTGAAGCTTATGGTAATCACGCCATGGTTATTTATGGTTTTTATGAAGGAAATCTAATGAGATTTTTATTGCCATTGTTGCTAATAAACTAGTACCGGTCCATTGATTGTAGGTAGTCCTCACTGACAATATTTGCAATTTCGGAGGTATCGTATTTTTTTGCAGGGTGCTTCTAACAGCATTCGACCTACTTTACCGGACAATAAAGGCTGCTTATATTGTACCCGTCCTAAAAATTGAGTCCTGAAATTTTTTGAATTGATTCGGGTTGCCAGTTCCTGAGCTTTACACTTTGTTACACACAATCTTACCAAAATACATATATTTTTTAAAATATTAGGCGTAGAAATTATAAAGTGTGCTTTTTTACACTAAAAACACAATCAATACATCAAACTATAGGTAAATCAAACTATGAATGAAATAACTTACGCCTAATTTATGTCATAATGCTACTAGGTAAAAAGTATATATAGTCTAGACTTTTATCCAATTTGAAAAACTAAAAGACTAGATAATAATAAATTATCATCTGCCTAGCCTTTTCCCAACTATGTTGGAGTCAGCATGCAGTCTAAACGGGATGCAGCTGAGTACCAGTGTATAGACTAATAATAAATACAAAATAATAATAATAAAACCATAAGACTGTTTAAAATTAGCTGACGCGACAGATCCCTGTTAAAAAAATAAAGATTGTAATAAAAAATCTCATAGAAAGTTTAATTTTCACACATTTTCCAATTTTTGAATTACGAATTTTACTAGTAATTCAAATGACACGATGGGTGAATCTACAAAAATATGCGGTTGGATTTTCGACGTTGTTCGCGTCCTCACACAAATTTCATCGTTGGCAGCTGCATTAAATTGAATATTTACCTACATTAAGAGACTATATACCTATTTCATTTATTTAACATATTACTAATAATTTTAAGCTTGTAAATTATACAAATAAAACGACAATCGGTGATGAGGGTAATGACGATTCGGAGACCAAACAGCAAAATAATGTAGATTCACCCTGACAACCAATGCAAGAAAACTTCCAATTTTGATTTATATAGAGACGAAGTATTTTTTACGAGTTTTGAAATAGAATAATTGAAAAAAGCATCTTCCTTGCTTTTTTATTGCCATTTGAATGTCACGGTCATGGGCGAATTGTAGCTTTGATGGGTATCGTAAGACCTTGGTACACTGCCGAATAATCTCCTAAAAAGCCCTAGATTATAGACAAGGTGACTACCGAAAATTGTATACTAAAATGAACATAAGACTATCAGCCAATTGTACCAAAAAAATTGAGAATACTTAACGGAAGAACTGTCATTCATGATATGTCAAAATGAAGGATAAAACTCAATTATTTTACTATTATTCTATGATTTTCGTCTTAGTATTTATGATAACACAAAACTTTCATTATAATTAATTTTAAAATTAGGCACAACACAGGGTAGTTTGCTACCTTTCACTTGAGGACAACGAAAGTGGACTAGCTAAAAGTAAAAAAAGAAATATTTACTTATTTGTTATTAAAAAAAAACATGTATTTATAAATAAACAAGGAAAAATCCTGGTGGTTTTTCCATCCGTATTGTCGGTCAAAGTTCATAATAAATAAGTAAGCGCAAAGTCCATGCCAACGGAAAACGTGTAAAAAGCAGGTTTTTCATAATGACTTTGGACTTTGAATTAATATTGAAATAAAAAGCACTTATTTTTTGTCAAATTTCAAATAGACAAGGTCTTATATTTTAAGAACAGCAAGTCGCCCATTTGGAGAAACATCGACGTAAATGTATGTTTTCCAAAAATGAGTTAAATATTACAAAGTACTGCAGAAAGTGTATTCACGTTAGAAGAGACAAATAAATCAATCGATTTCAGTCGATATATCGGTAACCCAGGAGTCTTCATAACGGTACGGTAACTCATTAAAAAATATATACTTCAATTTAATTAACTGTCCTGTTAAATTTGAAAAGTAGTAGCTACGTCGATGTTTCTCCAAATTACCGATATTATGTATCTTCTCAGACGTATCTACATCTTAATCACTAAAAGTTTGCATTATTTTATTATAAAGTGTAGATCACTTTATAATATTTATTGATTACATCCTACCCAGTTTCGAAGCACGGGGGAATCTCGGTATGACATAGATGGTAACCCATCCATCTATCCATTCATGTAAATGTAATTCATTCATCATCATTCATCTTTAAGTCTGAAAATCAGGAAAAACGCAGGCTCGTTTGCTTCCGGGGCTGCGGGACGTTCGAAAGAGAGACCGCGCCCCTATATATATATTTTTATTGTTAGTCCAAAGTACAATCAATAAGTTAGCACAAAGTCCATACAAAAGCGCGTAAAAGCTAAAAAGCAGGTTTTTCACAACGTCTTTGGACTTTGAATCAATATTCAAGTAAAAATCACTTGGTTTTTGCTAAAGTTTGGGTAGTCAAAGTAGGTATTATTTTTAACAACAATTGATCGTACTGGTTTTAAACAGGACATTTTACTCAAATAAAAAAATACTGGTTTTACTAAAATTTTGAGTTTTTGTTATCATTTATATAGATCACATCCTTCCCAGTTTATTTTATAAAAAATATAATTATGAATTCATAAAAAAGTTTTGATACCTTAACATTTTTCTATTTGACCCCTGATTCATTGCTTTCGACTTACTTACTAATTTGAGAAAAGTGTTTAAATATTTTATCTCTATCTATTTTCCTTATAATATTCAATACAATAAATAATTTAGAGCAAAGTCCATTCTAACGGAAAACACGTAAAAAAGCTACACCAGGTTTTTCCACAAAACTTTGGACTTTGTATCAATGTGCAGATTAAAATCACCTTAGATTTTTTTGTGCCAATGTTCTATTGGGCAAGTTCTTAATTTTTAACATTATGTAACGTAAGTTCCATTTAGCAAAAATATGTTTATCTGATAAGTATATCTAGCGATTTTTTCCTTAGGATACGTTTTTACTTTCCTTTTAAAAATATTGAAAAAATATATCTAGCTAACCCGGATTCAATGCTCGCAAGTGTAAAACTATTTTGAAAATTGATAAATCTTTTATTCGTGTTATAATAATATTTTCTCGAAAGCAATGCTTAATCATTCTAAAAATAAGATGACGTCATTAAATATTGCTACCGTCTTGTTTCCGGGAATGTTGTTATATTAACAGTGATGTTGATCGAAAATCCTTATCAATCATGATTACTACTTAATAGCATGATATCACACATATTATACGTCAATACTGCGTGCTAAGTTATAATTATCGTAAAAATATTGATTATGTTTAAGATTTATCTGATTTTATTAGGCTATAACGCACTGATGAGATCACTACACACCAGTAAATATATATATATATACTACCTACTACAAAAGTATATGTAAGTACCTATCCTTACTAATAATATTTAGGAATCTGAAAGTTTTCTGTCTGTTACGCTTTTACGGTAAAACGATTGAACCGATTTTGATGTATGGAGATAGATCCTGATCCAGATACCTGTGGAAGGATATACTATTTTAAGAGTATTAAATTTATAAGGATATTTAAAGGCTAAAGTTTTTCTCTGAATGCGTAAATAAGCTCCCTCAGGAAGCAGATCGGCGAGAAACTAAGTAGTCTGATTTAAATGGTAAAACTTTTTTGAAGAGATGTTTTCTGGAAGTGATTAATGTTAGAGAAAGAAAAAAAACAAAAGATTTTTTAAAGAAAATCACTCTTGACATACCTACCTAATAAAAATATTAATAAATTCAAAACGAATCGAATACAGAATCCCCATTTTTCAAGTCGTTCGTCATATATATCTTTTGTAAATTTTATTTTAATTGTATTCGAAATTAGTCTGAGGTACCTATATTATACTAGCAGCAGCCGCCTAGCTGTTTTCGTTTCACCCGCATCTCTAGGGAGATACTTCGCACACCCGTAAAAAAAAGTAACCTATGTCCTTTCTAAGACTCTAGACTACCTGTGTACCAAATTTCATTTAAATCGGTTTGGTAGTTTTGGTGTGAAAGCGCGACAGACAGAGAGAGTTACTTTCGCATTTATAATATAATATTAGTAAGGATTAGAGTACGGCTGTATAAATTATGAATTAAAGGTTTATAGATAAACAATATGATTGTGAAATCGCATACGCACTCTTTTATTTATTTGGGCAACCAATTAAGATAAAATAAAATGCAATACGTGACATGAAATTATTAATCCCAAACAGTAAAAACTCATAAATCATTTGTTATACTTATTAAATTTATGAATTAGCTATTTTCAAAGAACGTGAGGATTATTTGCACTGGGCGTGGCGTTGACGGGGCAAGGACCAATCAGCGTCCGCCTATACGCATGCATATTTACATAAATATATGAATAAAAAGCCTGCTTTAGAATAAAATTATTGTCATTGTTTTACGTAAATTCGTAATCTCGTGACGTATGTTCGTAGCTAAGTAACAGCCGGTTGATCGATCAAAGGTTAAGCTACGCTTGGTGCGGGCGTTCCTTGGATGGGTAAGCTATGGTAATCTATGTCGTACCGAGATTCCTTCGTGCCATCGAAAGCACGTTAAGCTGCTCCCGGCTGTCATTTATAGATCTTTGGCAGTCGTTACTGGTAGTCTAACAACCAATCTTATAAACAGGTATCGTTTTATTCTGTAAGGGTTGTGTACGTCAGATAGGCAGTCGCTCCTGTCACAGATGGTACCTACTCAGCTGCATCTTGTGAGACTGGAAGCTGACCCCTACATAGTACGGAAAACGCTAGGTCGATGTTGATAACGAACTTAGGCATACAATGACTCTGCACCATATAAAGTTATTTCTAAAGAATTTTCCTGCTTTATCAAAAGTAGCTATAAACGAGTTGATAAGACGAAATATTACTTTATAATTAGATCTAATTATTCGATTTGTTATCGATTAAATTAAATCTAATCTTATCGATATTGTTATTGCCTATCAAATAAATTCTAATCACCAGCTTTAGATGAAAAGTTTTATGATGCTAATAATGATTATTTAATAAATATAGAGTCATGGAGGTTTATTACACACTTATGTAAATTAATCTTAAAAAGGTTATTAACATATTTTATTAGTGTACACGTAATAAAGACTACCTCTTATAAAACCTAACATAAAAGATGGCTACTTTAAAAAATATGTTGGCTATAATTTAAAAATTATAATTTTTAAAGAAAATATAAATTGTTTTTTTTCAATAATCATGTAGACTGAATTGTTTTTTTTTTATAACGAAACTTTATGTAGATATTCCTAAATCTATACTAATATAATAAAGCTGAAGAGTTTGTTTGTTTGAACGCGCTAATCTCAGGAACTACTGGTACGATTTGAAAAATTCTTTCAGTGTTAGACAGCTCATTTATTGAGGAAGGCTATATATCATTACGCTAAAACCAATAGGAGCGGAGCACCACTATTCCACGCGGACGAAGTCGCTGGCAGAAGCTAGTCCTAAATAATATTATAAATGCGAAAGTGTGTTTGTTTGTTACGCTTTCAAGGTAAGATGGCTGAACCGATTTGGATGAATTTGGTATGGAGTTAGATGGGACCCTGGAGTCCTGATGATAAAACTGCTGGATCAATGTATATTGACATAATGTAACACCTACTGTAACTCATTTAAAGCAAAAATTTACGTAAAAAAATAAAATGTTTTTTATAAAATTTGACCCCGGAACCTTTATAGGTCCACTTCGAACGCGGGCAGAACCGCGGGAAACAGCTATTCCTATATCCATGGACCAGTTTCTCACCAGTAGCTTAGCCACGTGGTCTAACAGCCCACAGGTCACGAGAAAAAGTGATCAATCTATCATCAATCAATTAACATCATCTATTAAGTCATTAAACTAATTTGATTTAAAGGGCCTTCGCGTCAATTTTGGAGATTCAGGTTAAAACCAATCTATTTAATCTGTTGTTACATTAATGGTGTCTAAATATACATTAACGTGGTAATTTCCAGTTTATTGTTTTAACATGTTTTGGTTCAGAGTCTTCGTTTGTTTTTTTTACAAAGTCAGAATATGAAATGACAGTTGTAATAATGAGGTGCCCCCTTGTTGCAATCTGAGCGACTATGGAAGCCCGAATAGTGAATAGGGGCCTTACCATGACGTGCCAAAACAAGATTATTTTCGTTATGAAAAAGAGACGGAGCTAAACGACGTTGGTAGCTGTGTCACTCTCTCAAACTTGAATAGTGATTGCAAAAACACGTGGTGGTACAGCCCCTAGTGAGTCTCCGCCTGCCATTTTACGTGTATATGTTGTTACATTATTTCAGCACGCGCCATAGGTTTCCATAGTTCCTCGTAGGTATCCTATTCTACTATCATCCCATCACAATAGCCCAAGTATTTTTTTTTTCATGTTTTGTCCTACACACATTGAGGATTGTGCCTGAATGCATTTTTATAGTGTATACAGGGATAATCGCTACTTATGTGTCTCCATTAAATTTCACAAAGGGCTTGACGTGTTGGCTTCAGACCCACATTCGCCGCCCAAAGGTCCGGGACTCTGTAGTCCCGTGCGTGGTAGAAAGTGTAATGTAAACTATTTTCTTGTTATTTAATATCAATATTTTCCAGCATACGCCAACAAAATAGAACCTCTCCATTACTGATTACGAGAGAGAGTACCATTTTCAGTTATTTATAACTAGCTTAGCTAGCGGCTTCGCCCGCGTGTGCTATACGACTTCAAATAAAAAATAACAGAATTTCAAACAAACTTTGCCCTCCTTTATCACCCCCTAGGGGTAGAATTTCGATAAATCCTTTCTTATCGGATGCCTACGTCATACGAAGAACACACCCTCCAAGTTTCAGGTTTCTACGATCAGCGGTTTAGGCTGTGCGTTGATCCGTCAGTCATTCAGGACAAAGCATTTTATATGTATGTCGATTTTCACATTATGCCTACAGCATACTTATCGATTGAGAACTATTTCTACATGTTTATTATTCTTATCTAAATCTTTATTGACGCTGGTGAAATACGTGAGCTTTCAAACATCCAATCAATCATAATTATAGTCAAGTAGTATTACACCAATCGATTTTATTAGGTACCGGGATCATTGCTTTTTTCTGGTTTTTCCCGCTGACGTGGATTATAGATGCTAAAACGTCGATACTAGTTTAGATTTTTAACAGATCGTTTTATCTTAATTAATCAAATTAATTCATATTTGAAGTAAATATTAATTCACTTTTTTTTGTTATTAAAAAACTTTTTTTTAAGTAAAAATAGTTTTATTTTTATTGTTCAAAGCTACTTTATACATGACTTACTACATAAAAGCACAATACTTGGTTATGTAGTTCATTATAATCATTAAATTATAGCCGAGCCACTGGTGGAACTGGAGTAAATATACAAATTCCGTTAATACCTATTTAATTTTGATTGATTCATTACTTCAGAGATAGTTTTGTGTGTTCTGTGCCATCATCACAACTGTTAAAGAAGAATGGAAGAAAAATACACCAAGAAAGACAAAAAAATATCTATTATGTTATTGGGTACCTCTCGTGTCCAGCCTTGGTCCGAGACATGATCCGCAGCAAGGGGGAATGGGAAGCCTTCACCTCTTTTTGCGAAGCAGTCATGCTGAAGAAGGGGGAGGCGGGTCGTGTGAGGGGGGGGGCAGACCTCACGCCCCGGCAGGTCCCGGTAAGCACAGGCCTGCGGACGGTGCGCTATGGGTGCCTCGCTCTCCAGTAAGGACCAGGTCCGTGTCAACGGCGCGTTTTTATTCCACGCGCGCCACAACGAGATGTCAGCAAAAGTGACGGGGCCCTGCCCAAAGGGCCATAGCCTGTCGGGGCTGCGGGATGTTCGAAAGAGTTACTATGCCCCCAAACGCAAATTGCTAAAGAAAGAACATGGATGGGTTTTAGTCAAGTAAGAGTCTGACACTCCCTCCCACCCCACCCACGGCGGGAGGATTTCCCATACGTAAATAAAGGCTGTTTATCCAGATACGGGCTTTATGTGTATAACCACGAGCAGAGCACGCGTAACCACGAGCAGAGCCTAGCATTAAAGAAAGCACAACAACATAATTTTTTTTGCAGTGCAATCATGATTTATTATTATTTTTGTTTGTTTATCAGATTTAATGATAATTGAGAACAATAGCACTAAGTAACAGCCGCACAGGTCGATCGATCTTGGCGCGGTCATCGTACCAAGAATGGGAACATTAACTATATGTCATACCGATATTTTCCATTCGGTACTTTTTGTGTGAAAGAGTAACAAACATACATTCTCACAAATTTTCTCATTTAAAATATTTCGTGTCGCGGTGAAATAAAACATTTTGATTTTGATTGACATCCAGGGGACAACCCTGGAGAATCCTTGGGGTAATTTTATTCGGCTTCATAAAGTAGTCAGAATGCAAATAAAACCACAACAAACAGTTAGCCATGCATAATATAATCACCATTATGACCTGGATAAGCTTGACAGCAAAACTGACATATCCACCTGACAACTCCATAAACATTAAATCCAACGCGTTAAGCGTACTAATTAATTTCTACATCTACTTATCTAATTCTCTCGATATGACCAAGAAAAGCAAGGCTTCACCATATATCTGCCTGACAGGTAAAATCCCCCTTTGAAGCATTTTCCTCAACGTCTCATACATACATGGACGGAATCGTAATAAGCAAGGAAATTATGATTCCTAAGACAATGGGAAAACGTCTGCGGTTTCTGGGTCGACGCTGACGTATTAGTTTAAAGCTCTTTTTCTTTACCCAAGGAATCCCTAAGACGTGACTGTAAAAACGAATCTTCACATACATCATACATACATTTCGGAACTGTATTGTTATGACCGGTTCTTTCCCGATCCTAAATAGATTAGTTATGTATGACTCATGGACATATTAAGTCTGCATGAATATGAATGTAGCATTATTTAGTTCGGCACATAAGACGCATACAAGTCGTGGTGGCCTAGTGGTGAATACCCGCATCTCGTGCATGTGTGTGGGTCCAAAGCCTGGCAAGAAGGCAAGTACCGATGTGTCTTTTTAGGGTTCCGTATTCCGACAAGGAACCCTTATAGTTTCGTCATGTCCTGTCTGTCTGTCCGTCTGTCTGTCCGCGGCGTAGCTCCGAGGTTCTTGATACTAGAAAGCTGAAATTTGGTATGGATATGTATATTGATCACGCGGAGAAAGTGTATATAATTAAATATTGAAATATTTTTTTTAGGGTAGCTCCCAAACATGTAAAGTGGGGATTAATATTTTTTTGTTCGATACGAGCATCCCCCCCCCCCCTCTAACTTTTGAATGGCTCTACCTAGAAAGGTGAAAAAAAATAATGCACATGTAATGAACTTACAAGGAAAACTATCACGGCTAATTAGGTAGGCTTAACCGGTTACAGAGTAATAGTCGACTAACTAACTCCTACTACGGAACCCTACTGCGCGTGGCCCGACACGCACTTGGCCGGTTTTTCAAAGTCATATGTACTTTCTGAGTGTACCTTGGACACCACTGACTAATGGTAAAGGAAAACATCGTGTGGAAATCTGGACTTAAAAATTTGATATCGCCTAAGACCTTGAGCAAGCGATGCCCAACAATGGACTAGTAAAGACTGAAATGATGATGATCATGATTGGTTTTGAGTTTTATAAACTTAGTTTTGGAAGCCGGACAATGGCTGCCAAGCTACTTTAAAGTCTATATTTGAACAGAGTTACACATGACTTATAGTACCATCGAAAGATTCCTGCTTTGACGCATCATGGTACGATTCAAGAAACCAAAATGACACCTATTCTAATTTTGCCCTTTCAATCCTGTTCTGTGACGTCAGATAAATACGTGTTTGTATAGGCATAGTTTGTCATCTTTCCTTTCTTTCTGTATTGCCTGTGGGGAATACTTACCAATACGCATTTTCTATGTACGTACGTGTATTTGAATCACGGTGCAATATGACTAGTATAGTTGCTAGGAGCTCGTGGCTAAGTAACAGCCGCACGGTTCGACCGATCAAAGGATAAGCTGCGCTTGCCGCGGTCGGTCCTCTTGGGTGACCATCTATGTCATAGCGAGACTCCTCCGTGCCTCGGAAAGCACGTTAAGTCGTCCCGGTTGTCATTTGTACATCTTTGACAGTCGTTACTGGTAGTCAGAAGCCAGAAAGTCTGACAACCAGTCTTACCAAGGGGGACCGTGTTATCCGGCTACTGGGTTTTGGACTGGTTAAGACTGGAAGGCGTCAACGTAGTTGGGAAAAGGCTGAACAGATGATGATGGTGCAATATGACTAGTGATGCCAAACTCTCTAACTTTTAGGTATGTTTTTGCAATCACTATTAAGGTGTGAGGGCGAAACACAACTACGATCGTAGTATAGTACCGTCTCTTTTACACTACGAAAGTATTCTTGTTTTGGTAAGTCATGGTAAGGCTCCAAAGGGGCATGAACTAGTCCCCGTTGATATGAGTGAAACCACGATATAACAATTCTATAATAAAAGTAAGTTAAAATAAATATAACAATGTATAACTAACAGTATGCATAATAAACTAAACCATTAATTAAGAAAACCACTCTCACAATATACATAAAAGATACCGGGAATCCTGATAACTTTGCTCATAAAAAAAACTTAGTATTTTATCTTTTATAACAAAGAGAAAGAAAACCTTTTAAGCTGTAAACCAACCTTGAAGGACGCTGAGCTATTTACTTTTAAAAAGATAGCGTCTAAGCTTCAGGCGACAACTTTACGTTAAAAATTTAAATGGTATCTCTGAAAAGTGGTATAGAGTTTACCTTGAAAAAACTTTATTTTTTTTTAGGGTTCCGTACCAAAAATGGTAAAAAGGAACCCTTATGGTTTCACTTCGTCTGTCTGTCCGTCTGTCACAGCTGATTATTTCAGGAACTACTCGTGCTATCGAGTTGAAATTTGGAACAGTTATCAAGAACGATTGTTCATGCGTATTGCAAATGAAAAACAGTTGAAATATCATATTTCTTTTATGGAAAAAGTGGGGGAAGTGGGGGTTTAAAATTTCAAAGTAGTAGGTACCTAAAGTAGACCTAGTAACGAGGTCATGTAGGGAATCATATAAGGTCTTGATTTACACATTGTCATGTCATCACATGTCTTTTATTTTTTTAAGCTCACTTTTTATCATCTACGTAAATGTTTTCCTATATCTCAACAAATGCCGTAGCAATAAAATTTGATCATGATATACATTTCTAGGATAGGTAACCATCAAATGACCGCTCCTGCTTTTATTTGTAAGGACCCAACAACACTGCTGGTCCGTGCGAGAATCGTACCCAGGTCCTTGCGGTCATCAGTGCGTATTTGCGACTATTAGACCAACGAGGCATCATGAGAACGACGGCAAGAGTCCTACATCACGCAAGCAGAGTTCGCAAGCTAATTAGACCATATACGTCATCCATCGGGCCCGCCAGGCAATATCACCCGCCTGGCCGGAGGATCCTCCCTTTTAATGGAGGGATCCCACCCAGTGTCTCTCCATATAGCCTGCTGGGGCTTCTGGACGTTCGAAAGAAACACCGCGACCCCGGAATACAAAGGGCTGAGGAAGGAACATGGATGGGTTTTAGTCAGTAAGAGTCTGACACTCCCTTCCGCCTCGCCCACGGCGGGAGGGGTCATTTGATGATTTCGCATCTGAACAAAAAAAACAGTGTCCCTCCAAATAGGTACCTTCCACATAAAAAAATACATATATAAATTCTAACAGTCCAATTTCCTACAACAAAAGATCGGTATTGCAGTTAAAGATTGCGCCTCAATCTAAATAAAAACAAAACAAAAGACAATAGCGATGAAACTACTAATAAAAAATAATGAAGTACTAAACAAATTATGATGAAGTTTCAGAAATAGGTTCTTTAAGTAAGTCATAGGTAATAAACTATAGATTATATTATAATGTTTAACTACTACCGATATTGTTGTATTGTTTTGAAAACCCATCCGGTGTGCACTAGGAAATGATTTTTCTTTACTCAAATCCTAAACCGATCTATCTGATTTAGAAATTTCGGAGGCGTGGAGGTGTCCCTTTTTTCGGATGGGAAATCATCTCCCGTGGATGGTGGAGAGTGTCAGATTCTTATGTTCCTTCCTCTTTCGAACATTCCGCAGCCCCACGAGGCGTGGTGCCCTAGTGGTTAAGGCACTTGCATGTCGTGTACGAGTGTGCGCGTTCGAAATCTGGCAAATACTTATGTGCACGTTTTCTAGTGTAGGTTCTGTCTTAGCCACAATGACTAACGGTGAAGGGAAACATCGTTACCTGGACTTGAAAGTCTGAAATCACCCATCTGCCTTGAGCAAGCGTGGTTTTCAAAGCTCATGCCTTTTCTATATGACAAAGGCATTTCAGTGGGATATTAAATAGGCAAAGCTCTTATAAAAATATATTAAGAACTAAGTTCGGCCTGCGACTTTATTTGCATAAACTTCACAATTGAGTCTAGATATCGGGATAAATGATACGCAGCAAACTGGTAGTACAAAATTGTGATATAATATCCACGGGACTGATTATGAAATTACGTAGAATGGTGGTACTATTTGCAATATTCTAACATCCTGTACACGTGATGAAAACGCGGTAAATGAATACAGTTTTAAAACAAATACAGTAGGCCAACGCCTTTGAAATCGTCGTAAATGCCGACAACATCTAGGCATTGTCGCGATAGCTACGGGCATAGTGGAAAACCTGATCCAAATCGGATCAGTAGTTTTTGAGGAAATTGCAGACGAAAATACATATACACGTTGAATACAGAACCTATTTTTCATAAGTCGGTGAAAAAGGCTTAAACAACGAATGGTGGTATTATGAATTAATAATAACACCATTATTATTAATTAAGATAGTTTATAACCTAATAACAAAATTGCAGCATTGCCATCCAACGTGGCAATGCTGCCCGCCTCTTGGATACACAGTTGACGGCGTTGAGGAAGAATTTTTTGACGCCATATTTGAGTTCATATTTTTATTAGAATACTAGCTTTCCGTCAGCGGCTTCGTCCGCGTGGACATTTTTTTTACACTTTGGGTTACTTTATTCAAGTTTTAGTAGGGATCCCTAGTTATTTTTAGAAATAAATATAGCCTATGTTACTCGTGGATAATGTAGCTTTCGAATGGTGAAAGATTTTTTTAAATCGGTCCAGTAGTTTTTGAGCCTATTCATTACAAACAAACAAAGTTTTCCTCTTTATAATATTAGTGTAGATAGTGTAGATGTATGGTTTCTTTTTTAATTTCTCCTACTTTATACACTTTAAAGATTAAATTCTCGAACACGTTTAAAACTACAAGGTTTACAAAATCAGTGTAAGAAACATCTGATGATGTTACATTTTCTTTATCCATTACGGGATGTCCCCAGTGCAGTGTCACAATTGGCAATTGTTCAAAAACTTCACTCTCAATACTCATCGCGCATTGACTTGACTATAGATCTAACTCAAGTTAGAAATTTAAATATTCAGAGGAAAATACAAAGTTCAACAAGTGTATAATAAATTAATATTTATTAACAAAATTTTCCTTGTTTAATTTTCAGCTTAATAAGTAGTAAATTTTAATTAATATTTTACCAGCGGAATGCTATAATGGTCTATTTGGGTAGGTCACTCCACCAATCAATTTTCTTTTTTTTTATGAGCTGCCAAAACGCGTTTCTCCCTTTTTGTGTGGTACTAGCAGTGTGACGTCACTAATTTTCCAACACATTTAATAAAATATATATAAATATATATATATATATATGGTATGTACCAACTGATTTTAAGAAAAATCTAAACAAAATCATAACTAGCTTCTGCCCGCGACTTCGTCCGCGTGGAATAGTGGTGCTCCGCTCCTATTGGTTTTAGCGTGATGAAATATAGCCTATAGCCTTCTTCAATAAATGGGCTATCTAACACTGAAAGAATTTTCAAATCGGACCAGTAGTTCCTGAGCGTACGCAAAAAAAGTAACCTTTCTGGTTGATTTCTTACACCTTGTGTCCGAAAAACCCAAATATCTTACGGAACCCTATTTTTCCAAAATAAAATTTAGCCTATGTTACTCGTGGATAATGTAGCTTTCGAATGGTGAAAGAATTTTTAAAATCGGTCCAGTAGTTTTTGAGCCTATTCATTACAAACAAACAAACAAACAAAGTTTTCCTCTTTATAATATTAGTGTAGATTTAAAGAAATAATTTATTTAGGAAGTTACAATGTATTCTATTATTATCTATAATTAATTTTCCCACTCACATAAATAAAACGGCATTAAATGATATTTAGAGCATGAAATTTACATAAATGCGGCATCCTTACGCCATTTTGTTAATTTTTGTGGCCGAATTAGAACAAAATAGGTTACGACTTTGTTTACATTTTTATTCAAATCAATTGGAACAGACTATAGCCATTATATAACCCTATCATTTCTATTTCGTTATTTTTCCGATGTTTTAATATAATCTAATTTTACAGTAAAATCAAAGAAGTATTTGATAATTGAGGTATTCCTCGAAGCGCCACCGTTTTGAGGCGCACCTAATGAAGCGCACCTTTATTATTCCTCGGAGCGCACCTTTTAGTAGCGCTCCCGATAACAATTAAAAATATTAAAATTTTATTCCTTGAAGCGCACCCATGTTTAAAAATAGGGAAGAGAATGAAGTAAACGTAAGAAATTATATTGATGATTTTTTTAAAATGCCCTATTTTTAAACATGGGTGCGCTTCAAGGAATAAAATTATAATATTTTTAATTGTTATCGGGAGCGCTACTAAAAGGTGCGCTCCGAGGAATAATAAAGGTGCGCTTCATTAGGTGCGCCTCAAAACGGTGGCGCTTCGAGGAATACCTCTTTGTGCCTTTTATGAAAGTCCGCCAACGAAAAAAATGTATCGTTAGAACTAGCTATTTGGAGTAATAGTTACTATGACACAAAAGTTGTAGGGTTGCTCAGAGCCAAGTTAGGCGCTATCCACACATTTCCGGGTCAGTGCTATCCATGTTCCGAATTGTCCGTTTTAGTGTTCCCGTCAGGGACGTGCCATCTGTCACCCGTATTCAAACACGATGTCTTTATTTTACAATGAAGAATTAGCAATGATTGCAATAACGCTAGAAGAAGAAGCAGATCACTAAGCAGACTATCAGCCGGCAAAACGTATATTTATTAAACGGCTGTCAATGTACCTAGATAAAAATCGGAAAGCACTTTCAGAGCGTCCGTGCATCGGGACACTGACGCTCCGGATGCTCCTGACACGGAGATGTGTGAACGAGTTCGTACAAGTTGTATGTAACCGATTTTTTCCTTGTCGCTGACGGAACACAGCAGGGACCCGGAAATGTGTGTATAGCGCCTTATACAAGTTCGATGATTCATCATTTTCATAAAACGACGCCATGTGCAGAAATTAGTCTCAGTATAATAGTTTTCTCCTGTAACAGGAATGATACCTGCAACCATGAACACGAATAAAGATCAACCACAGGTAATTCGGCGTTAACGCTTACGTCATCATACCAGATAAAAGTCATTGAAATGCTACGGAAGAGAACTGAGGAAGTTCTCTCGATGAGGAAGTTGTTTGTTTCCGAAAATGATAATACTTGTAATTAAAGAAATAATACATTCAATGAAGGAGAATTAAGGAGTCTTATCAGCCATAGTATAATTTGTATCCATTTCTTTTAGAGTATGTACGTAATATTGTTAGAATTTTGTAACAAATTAACGAAAAGTGCAACGTGCAACAGTAACCCCAATGAAATATCACAAAAATGGCCAAGTTATGAACTCTAAAAAATAATGCGTAAAATATCTACTAATTAAATAAGTACGTACCTATGTAATTCTGAAAATACCGTACCGTGGGTAGGCACCGTACGACCAAACCACAGAATGAAATAATATAGTTGCTGGGGAGTTTGTTGCGCCACTTCTTCTTCCCAGCAAAAACACATAGGAAGTGGTGAAGGGCGGGGGTTTTGGGGGCTGTCTTTTGTAAATTTGACGATCAAAAAGTTGTGATTTTCAGCCTTATTTGAATAAATGACTTTTGAATTTTGAATATACAAGTCCCAAATGTTTCGCGCAACAAGTGATTGCCCAATAATTACGTGATGTTTTTAACAACTCTAACCTCACCCTCCCCTCGTGGCACGTGGCGAGGTTGACTACCCACGCCCCAAACAAAATCACGTGTACTTTTTTCCAAACAAAGAATTTTAATTAATAAAATCAGATTATTACTATATCTTTCAATACAGTTAGAATCTAATTGAATTCTAGAAAATGTGTATGTAATGTATGCAGTGTGATAAAATGACCTGATAAAAAAATGAGGTTGCAGGTTGCAATAAAACATACGTGATATTTCACTACAATCTTCGTGCTTGACATTCTGTTTTTTTTTCAAGATCTTCCCGCCTTTTGAGCCTCACGTGAATTATGGAAAACCCCAAAGGGAAAATACCTGCAGAAAAAATCGTAAAATGTGTAAGTAACTTTAAGTTTTTTTTTAATTCTTTACATATTTTACCTTTATAAATTATATTTTTTAAAGCTAGCTCTACGCACCAAAACCGGCGACCCAGCGACTCACTGGCACAGCTCGGCGACTTGTTGCGGCAATATCTTTTGTCATGGCAACTGACGAGTCCATAAATTAGTTCGTTAATGACAATAAAAATGACAGAGTTTAATACAAACTTTGACCCCCTTTTTCACCCCCATAGGGGTAGAATTTTTTTAAAATCCTTTTTATCGGATGCTTACGTCATACAAAAAATTATTGTAATTTTTATTAATATTGTTTATGTATAGTATTTTTATGACAGTTATTGTATTGTATTATTATATTATATGGGCCATGTTGCCTGATTTAAAAGAATAAATAAATAAAAAACACCCTCCAAGTTTCAGGTCTCTACAATCAGCGAATCAGGCTGTACGTTGATCGGTCAGTCATTCAAGACAAAGCATTTTATGTGTATATATAGATTTATGTTAATTTTGATTCAATGAGTTTAACTTTTGATAAAATTAATCATCAAAAATAAGATAAAATTGCTTAACAAAAAATAGTTTAAACATTGCAAAAATAGCAACTAATTACTTAAACCTTAATTCATTTTGTTTTAACTGTTGAAGCTGAGTTCAGTTCGAAAATTCATTAAAATATCTAAACCAGTGGGAAAACCAAACAAAGGAAGCGATGGTATTGATGGCGAGACATGATACGCTTTTGCAATGATAAAATTCCTACATTAAAGTTGGAAAACCAGTATACATCATAGAGATATTATATACAGCTGCAAAGTTGTGTCACTACGCATGATTTGAAGATAGTGGTGGGTGCTACCCAAGAAAGGGATGGTTGGCGCTCTTTAGGGGAGACCTACATTCAACAATGAACGGCGATAGACTGATATGATGCATAATAATATAGTGCCCAAGTTGAAAAATGTAATACGGTACACAGCATGGTGGGGTGTGACGTTGGTGCGTCTTGTTTGACGATGAAAAAGCGTGAAAATAACATTAAAAACATCACCTTTAGCGTTAGTCTTGTATATTCCTAAATTTTCGTAATCATTCAGCATGCCAACAACGCACCGCACTAACGCCCGACCAGCCCCAACGTCACCGAGGTGTTATTTCTATACTTCATAAGGCTTAATAAGAAAACTTATCAATAAATGTCACAGATTAAGTGAATTTCAATGTTCACGTCAACTACATCAATAAAATTTCCTTTGCGATATCGGTTTGATCTGACATCATCAGTCATCACGTTCACGCTAATCTCGATTATCAAACGGAGCACGTAAGCATTCATAAGTATTATTTTACTATTTTATTCTCTGGTTTTGTTTGAGTTTGTAGAGAGATTTACTTCTAAACTGCTTTCATATTTCGCCAGCAGTCAGCATAGGCAGCGGCTCCAGAGACCATGAAAATCTCAAACACAATATCCTACTGGGTAAATATGTATATTTTCGAGCCGTTTGGGGTCGACGCTCGGGTCATGGGAGGAAGACTGGTCGCTACTTCACGAGATCAGAGAGCAGGCCTATATTTCGGGCAAAGAATAAGCATTTCCTTTAAACGTGGCAATACTGTCAATCTTATGGGCACGTTACTGGATGAGCACTGACGTCTTATTTCACTGAGGTATATGTTTGTTTTTATATCTTATTTGTATAATATATTTACAAAAAATAAGTTTCTCCCCGGTCATGTCGGATTGCCGACCCATTGACTATGACAGTGAGGGAATAGAGAGGGCACCTGTGTCTGCGCAAGCGAATTAAATGCTGATTCATAAGACTGGCTGCCGTGACCAAACTTGATCTGGAGAGATTATTGGGTAATACGAAGTCTGTATAAAGCTTAATGTATATTGTAAACTAATAAATTACATAAATTATTATGGGTTTAGATATAAAAGATTACTTTACTAGATTAACGGCGTGAGTTTCTGTTCCTATGTATGTCTAACTGCAATGTACAATCGACAAAATTGAATCATGACCCACTTTGACGATAAATCGTTCGAAACCGTCAAAATAACAAAGATTTCCATCCATTTCAGTGCATGCCGCACTTAGGACGTTTTAAATATTAGGCAAGCTATGTCAATACGGGTTGGAGATCTATGCAATTTTAACCTTTGTTATAAAGCATTAATAAAAATATTTTCAATCCAAACTCTTTGGATCAAAAAATTGTTCTTTTTCAAAACCATGTTCGAACGAATTCTTTCGATTATAAAATGACAGCGTCAAAAAGTCACTCATAAAAAGTTTATAAATTTATATTGTGTTACCATGGAAACGTATGTTTACGCGAATGTCGACCTTATTGTATTTGAATGTTTGTAAGAATATAGCCTTATGGTGGGTCATGATTCAAATTGGTTGACTGTACAATCCTATTTCATATAATTTTCTTCGACCGTCCGACCACCATCGGTTACAAAGAAAATGATATCATATCCAGCGAACTACGATAAGAAGAATAAGGGCCTAGTTCGACAGATGGTTACGTAATCAGCCTGTTAAACAAAAACGTTTTTCCACCAGAAAGCTGGAATTTTCGAGTTACCCACTTCTAGTTTAACCCTGGTTTGGTAATCAACCGTTTCAGTTTTCAGTTATGGTAAACCGCTGTTTTAAGTTAATCGGACCGTTATCTCGCCGGTGAAGTTGGGCTTTAGTAGATTATGACTGAAACAGTACATTATATACCAGTTCTTACAAGAATTAAATTAATCACACAAGACGTCATTAGAGCATAATTATGAAATTACATGATATTTTAGCTAAGCACCACCAAGTAAACAAGTGATCAAAGATAATTTAAGAATCCGGTCGTTATAATAAATATAAATAATTATTGATTTTATCGATTGATTAATTTGTAGATTTTTAACTGGACTGAGAATTTGATTTGATGAAAGATATTTGGCGGTCACACTTGTGAATTGTTTTGTACAGAATTAATTGATAAAATTGTTTTGTATTTGAATAGAATCCGTAATTTAAATGTAAGTATTCAGAAAATGGCTAAACCGATGTTGAATAAAAGATAAAGATATGGTACCACACGGGAAGCACCAGCTTTAAATTGAAAAAATAATCATCAAAGTCGGTTCACCCAGTCGAAAGTACTGAGGCAACAAAAAATATAGTCGAATTGAGAGCCTCCTCCTTTTTTGAAGTCGGTTAAAACCATTCCGTGTTCCATGGTAATGAGCAAAGTCTGTCGGTGCGTTGTCATTAATAAACTGTTTATACACTCTACACAATTATCGACAATCTTCATCATGTCTTGTTTAAGCACCATATAGGAGGTTTACACGGGTAACCATAAGCACACGAGCCGCTTTTGCCGCGCGGCGTAAATCGACTGTCTAAGTGGCAATTCGGTTAGGTCGTAGGTGACTGAAATCGCAAGCCCCAAACTAAGGTAGCATCGGACTTTCCTAGCGACCTGCCGTATGTGGCTGGTGACTAAAATGGTTCCAAACTCGCCGACGTCGTCGACTAAATGCAGCGATCGGCCAACAAAAACGACTGTAGCGACCTTTTTATGATTCTATCAAAGATCGCCAACAAAAGTCGCCGGGATGAGTTAACGGGTCTAGGAGTTTGGTGTGTAGAGCGAATTTTGATGAGAATTTTCATATTTTAGGTAATGGCACAGTATTACGATATCTCTCTACAGTAGCGCAACGAATGTACTTACGCGGAGCAACGGCGGGGAACTCGCGGTGTCAATTGCGTCCCTCAAACACGCTTACTTCGCGGGATGGAGCGCGAAGGCCAGACGCGGTCGTGTTTTGTTGAAAATTGTTTCGCTTCGTTATTTTATTTCCCATTTTGTATAGTTGCCGGCAAATAACTTGGCCAGATTTTAATGTAGTTGAAACAAGTTTGCGCATATGCACCCAGTGCAATCCAAAAGTAACACTTTCAATGCTTGTCATTACACTATTGTCTATTGTATTAATTTACTTTAAACATTTATATGTAGAAAATTGTTAGAGAAAAGAGAAAAACTACTTACAATTTTGGCCAAGTTACGTGCCGCCTACTATAACGACCTTAGCGTAGCTACCTACTTACGCCGGCGGCGGCATCGCGCGTCATCAAAGGCGTTGCGCTACTGTAGGGAGATATTGTAATACTGTGGTAATTGTTTATCCTAGTTATCTAGGCTCCCAGAATGTAAAACTTGATGAAGTAGATTGTAGAGAATTGACGTCACTAACCTACCTATAGATCAGAATAGGTACCTACCCACGTTTGTATAGCCTAGCAATAAAGCCCAGACTTTGTGACAAGGCTGTTTGATTTATCGCAATAATTAGGTAACTACCTAAGTTTAATCAGAATGTTAAAAAAACCGCTTCACGCTATCGTCTAGACATACGAGTAATATTAATTTATGTATAACGCAGTGTTATCTATTAAATTTCAGTATAAAAACATAATTTCATTTAATGTGTTATTGTAATAACTTTATATTATTATTATTTTTTATAATTATAATTTATAGGATTGTCATTGTTGATTTAGTTTTTGTCTCCATTAAATAATTTAATTTATTGCTATTGTTTCATTACTTTTTTAACTAATAATGAATTCTGTTATCGTATATTATTTCACACTTCTTTCTTTTGATGTGCATAATGTAGCTTTATTTTATATTTAGCCTAATTGTTATCTACGTTATGTAACATTTGTTGATAAGTACTTACTTGTATAATATTATTATATTAATACACTATATTTCGATAGTATGAAGTTAGCTGATTAGCTGCGTAATGTATTTATTTACCTTTTAAATAGGGAGCATAACTGTAATATTTTACTGCCAGAGTGCAACACTAGCACAAACAGTAAACAGATATTAAAGATGATCAAATCATGATTAAAATTGCAGAAATACAATAATAATTTTTAGTAGTGCCTGTGAACTTTAGGTACCTACTATGTCTTGTTTTTATCTTACTTTCTGTGTGCGCGTAAACTATTAAATATAAATAAATAGACATGTTATCGAAATCTCATCGTAAAGGTTTTCTTTTCCCATTTCCCCACGAAACCCTGAAACATTTTACTGTAATTTCAGTTTTAAAGATTGTCTTCAAAACTAAGACATAACACTGAATAAATTCACACTATCTTATACACATAAACTATATAGAAAAAGAAGTCACAAAACATGTACCTTATTAGTAGGATTATAGTCAGTAACAGTCTGACATTCCCTCTCGCCCCACCCATGGCAAGGGGACTGGGGGACTCATTTGATGAATTCCCATCCGAAAAAAAAATCTAAGTAGGTACCTACCTCATAAAAACCAAATTAGATTTTAATCAAGAATATTAAAATCATCGTAGGTTGATCTAGATAATGAACTTAATTAATTAATTACCTATATTAATAATATTATCTTGATTATATTGTACGTATTGCAGTGAAATCTATGAGAATTTACATCATACGAAGTGTTTGGAATAATGATTTCTCATTGATTATAATTTTTATTACCTATTAACTAAAATACAGGAAAAGTGGTAGCGAAAACTTCAAGTCAGTACCTACATAATTCATTTTCTTAATCAGCACAGATCAGAAAAAAAATGCGGTTATTTGTACGTGAAACGGAAGAACTGTCATTCAAGATCTGTCAAAATGGAGGATAAAATTGAATAATTTTGCTATTATTTTATGTTTTTCCTCTTAATCTGTATGATATATGTTTAATTAATTTACCTTATTACTGTAAGTATGTATTGATATCATTAAAAATATTAAAAGATTGCTAATTATTGATATCATGTTTTGTGATATTCGTAAAAGTATAAATGACTAGCTTCTGCCCGCGAATTCGTCAGCGTGGAATAGTGGTGCTCCGCTCCTATTGGTTTTAGCATGGTGATATATAGCCTATAGCCTTCCTCAATAAATGGGCTATCTAACACTGAAATAATTTTTCAAATCGTACCAGTAGTTCCTGAGATTAGCGCGTTCAAACAAACACACTCTTCAGCTTTATAATATTAGTATAGATAAAAAGTTTTAGTGCAACCGGCTGTGACGTCAAGTTCTTAGTGTAATCTATGTATGTTGTTATCCAAAGGACAAATGCACCCCCCCGATTTTTTTCCTGTGCCCGACTATGCGTATTAATTTATTAAATGTCGATTAGGTATTTTTTGCAATCAGATATATCTAGGTACTTACATTAATAATACGTAATTATCGCTGTGTATTAGTCTTTCCAATTATTATTTTTCGTAGAAGTTTTTTAGTTCCGAATGTGCCCACGTAGCTGTACTTGTACTGTTTATAAGTCAGTAATGACGTAAACTTACTTTTAGTTTAAAACGCTAAGGACCTAAACTAATATTTTGTGAAAAGGTAGTGAGTTATGTCAGTACTTACAACTTAATTATTTTTTATGATAATTTTCATTTACTTCTTGAAGACTGCATAGAGAAATCGTATATTTTTCCCATTTTAAAATCAAGGCTAGAGTGGGATTGTACGTGTCTAGAAAATAATACATAATTTCGAAAACACTCGTAAGTGGTAGCGTGGCCGAGCGGTCTAAGGCGCTGGTTTAAGGCACCAGTCTCTTCGGAGGCGTGGGTTCGAATCCCACCGCTGCCAAATTTTTTTTGTGTTTTTTTTTTTAATCTTATTTCATTTTTGTGTTTTAAGTTAATTATTTACGTATTATTATGTTCTCGTTTTTACGAAAAGGCTATTATTAACAAATCGCTACACACAATTATAATCAACACTTCATAAATATTTACTTAATTATCAAATAATTAATATTACAACAATGTCATGAGAACTTTATAACAATGAATTATGTTCTTAATTAAAACATTACTGTCATACAGTTTTTTATCTGTACATCAAAATAGTGAATTCCATTATAACATAAAGACAAGTGTTCTGTTATATTTTTGCTTAATTTTGAAACAAAATATTATATACATTAAAAATATCAAAAAGGTTTTTATAAAAACAAAATTTTGATGCAAATCTTTAGAGCCGTTTTCGAGATAGGTACAGGAAATAAATTGTAGCAAGAATTTCTCGTATTAAGGTAGGTACCTATTTAGTACCTGAATACGGCTTTGTTTATAAGATTACCAATATTACGCACGTACCTATGTAAGTAAATATTTTTTCGTATGTTATATTTGCTTATATAAAAATGCCGGTATATACGAACTAAAATCATTTTTCGCACATATTCCACACAACCCCCATTTCATTAGGCACCAAACTTTTTGGGGAATTTGAAAAATATTATACCCTTTTTCGAGAATAGAGTAAAAGTGATAATTCGATCGTAAGTCCATCTCAAATATTGTAGATGCGACTGCAAACTTCACTAAATACAAAATGTGTTCCATTTCGTTATTCACTTTTGAATGCAAAATTGATCCTTATATCTTTACATACAAGGTGCAAAATAGCATTTGAAACTGAGAATCTTAATGAAACACATAGCGTTTTTTGCAAGCGCAACGACGATATGCGCCGTAAGAACAATAATGTGAACTAGTTTTCAGCAAGCGGTTCGCTTGCGTGGGCTATACGAATTCAAATAAAAAATGACAGAGTTTCATACAAACTTGTCCCCCTTTTTCACCCACTTAGGAGTAGAATTACGGAAGATCCTTTCATATCGGATGCCTACGTCATACAAAGAACAAGACTTTACGATCAGCGGTTTAGATTGTGCGTTGATCCGTCAGTCATTCAGGGCAAAGCATTTTATATATAACTAGCTTCCCGCCAGCGGTTTCGCCCGCGATATTTAAGATAATGGATACAAAAACTTGACAAATTATATACTAAAACCTTCCTCATTGATCACTCTATCTATTAAAAAAATCGCATCGAAATCCGTTGCTTAGTTTTAAAGATCCGTTGCTTAGTTTTAAGCATACATAGGGATATAGGGACAGAGAAAGCGACTTTGTTTTATACTATGTAGTGATACAGATATAGGTATGTGACGATCAAGTAAAAAATTGATTGTAAGTATATATATAAACTGCAGTTTGCTGCATAAACAGTATTCATTTAATATAAAGGCTAGCTCGGCTCGGCCTTGGCACTGACATTGTGGAATAATAGCCGAAGGCTGGAGAAATGGCAAAAATAATTACCTACATTGTAGGCGCCATAGTTAGTTATAGTTTCTTTCTATATCTTATTTTCGGTGTGGGCGTAAACTATTAAATACTTAGGTATCTAATTTACGCCTGAAATTAATAAACTGTGTACTTACGGGTAAATTATTTATTTATGGCCATTTTCAGTAAACTATCAGCTATCTGTAGGGATTTCTTAAATTGTAAGATTGGTGTCCATATCAACAACAAATTTCAAAAATCTATCTCCAGTTAGTAAATCTAGATAAGCTATGAAAAACAACCGTTAATCAATTTAAATAATTACCTTTATATATTTTAGGTTATGCCATGATTTCCTATTCATATTAATTACAAATAAAAGTATGTTAAAACGAGGCAAAATTGTTGTCTGTAATGTAAATTTGAAAGCCGTAATACCTAGCACTGAAATTATTTTTCACTGATTCCTAAAAAAATCTAAACTAAGAGAAAATTAGGTTCCTAAATGCGGGGAAATCCGTGGGCTGAAACTGGAAGATATAATGACAACATTTTCAGGAAAAAAATAAATTTTAAAAATCTGGTTTCCATGTGTTTTGTTTGATAGAAAATAGTAGGCAGTAAGTAGTAGGTTATTACCTATTACCACTCAATTATTATTCCATGTCAGAAGCCTTCAGGCGGATTTAAGGAACTCCGAAATAAGGGCTCGTTAGGTTAGTAAAACATGCAGCCCACGCGATAATAAAGCCCTGACTGGAGGCCCTAAATTCATTTATGGCACTTCACAGGCAAGCCCGGTTAAGCAGTCGACAACCTTCTAGGTTGATCTGGGAGATGCCATATATAATTATAAAAAAAATATTTAACCACACGATAAGAAGATACCATAAAATGTTGATTTAGTAGATGTTAAAATAACATATTTTTTTAGGTAGGTACAGGACCCAGTTGTGAGGTACTCATAATAATATGAATATCTAATTAACATACTAAGATTATTTTTACAGGTGTAACTATTTAGTCACTGTGGGCATTTCACATTATTTTGCAAGAAATAATGAAGTTGTTTTTTTCTATTTCACAACTTGAAAATCTACTTAAACAATTCATAGAAACACCGCACAACCACCGAACGTCAAATCAATACAGTCGAACTAAATTGAGTTGTCCACTAAATATTATAAGGTGCTTTTTCATGCGATATCACAAGATAAGTGTAAGACACCACGTGGCCGAACTGTACTATCGATTTTTATATTTATACCACATTGAGATGAAAACATTCCAAATAATATTCTATTAAAAACATAAAATCTACACACAACATTCGCTAACACTGTATTTTCTAGGAAAAAAGCACGTTTTTGCATTCCACTCAAATAAAAAATACACGCTACGCTACTAAGTCACTATTTCGTAAATCCGCCGGCTACAGCCACTCACCATTACATGGTCGGTACAAATATCCACCCGCACTCAACGAAATCTGACGTCAGACTGGCGAAAATTCACAATTTTTTAGGTCTGTAGCATTCGATTTTTGAAAACAGCTGTTTCCAGACTACTATGAGCTCCGCGCACAAACGATCGTTATTCCGTCGCGTCTCTAAAACGATTGGCGGTAAATGGTGTCAGAGGTCACTACCGCGGCGAGACTCCCTTTTACAAACTTACAGCAACGCGTTAAACGACCATTTATTTAATTGGAACGTTATGCAAGCTGTTAATTATTAATAAAAACTGTGCAAGTGCAATTTTGCCAAGTTTAGTTGTTATTAATAGAAAATAGTCGCCATTTTGAGTCGTCTGGGCGGAGAGCGCATGCGTAGCGTTAAGGGCAAGGGTAGAACATATCTAGACAAGTAGACATTATTTATTCCAAGCGCTAAATCGCTAGACGTCACGTTTAATTGCTTTCTCACTTATAATTTATTTATACAGTTGTTCTAAAACGGTCGTATTTACACCTAACAATCGCTGAATATGACAATAGATATAACAAAGAAATGACAGAAACATGTGTATACAATTGCGTTTTTATTTGTAAGCGTAAAATATACGCGACCTTGTGCAAACCATATTGCTAATCATAATGAAAAAAAAATGCTCGGTCGGGGGTCTCGTAAAATAATTAAATTCACCCCCCTAATTAAAATTCACACACCATCAAAATTTTCCTACAGGCGCCCATGCTTGGCTATTAGATATTCCTCTGCCTAAATAAATTGTAGAACGCACTATAACTGCAAGTGAGAATGACAGCCACCACGTTATTTGTATGCAGTTAGTAGGTTTTTTTCCTCTTTGTTTGATTCCGAACAGTCATAGCGTGATGTTATATATCCTATCAAGAGCAGGGCTATCAAATACAAAAATAGTTTTTAAAATAGGACTGGTAGTCACAAAGATTAGCGCATTCAAACAAAGTTTCGGACTTTAAACAACTACTAAAGACTACCTATGTTATAGAAAAATAAGTGGAACATCTACAAGTAGGCCTCATTATCTCTGTGTACGTTACTTGGCACGTGTCTATTCTCTCTGAGGAAGCTGCGTAGGTACAACACTAATTGCAAGCTTGCAGTTGCAACACAAGTGTTGAAGACTACTTCGGTATGTTGTTCTGAACTTCTGACTGTTGACACAATTATTTTGTGCAGTTCACACGCACTCCACAGTACAAAAATATGATTGTAATAAATATACATACATAGGATAGGATAGGTACTGGTGGTTTCAATTTATTTTTGGTCCTCGGCTATTAATTAGGTCGAATACAATAGAAAGTACAGTTTAAGAGCTCAATTTTTAACGTTTATGTGACCCTTAACTTTTGGTGAAACTCGAACGATCCCCTTCTTAACTTTGCTTACGGGATCCCCTAATTTTGCTCAGGGGATCTCCTAACTTTCCTTTGGGATCCCTAAACTTAAGACGACGACTACCGCCAATGACCTTGAGCAAATGGGCGGAGCTTGAGCTTCCCCCCCGCGACCCCGCAATGCACACCGCACGCTTGTCATTTTATATTTTGAAGAACTTTGACGGGTGACCATAATATTATGTATAGATTCTAAGGAAAGTCGCATATTGTATTTTGATATGCATGTCTAAGATATAAAAATAGAAATACAAATAACATCTGTCTGAGTAATACTTCGAAACACTAATTTTAAATTTCCAACCCCCACTACATACTTCGTTTGCCAGAAAAGCAAAAATATTTTCAATTTCTTTAATCTGCAAAACATATTTATCGATCTGAATTGTTACAAGTTTCAAGAAAAAATTCTGACAACTAGCATTCTTGAATTAATCCGCTGTGAAAGATGGACAGACAGACAAAATCGCACCATAGGAGTTAATTTTTAAGCCATATTGGTGTCCATTTTGAGCTCTTCTAACAGAAATGCACGCAAGATTTTTTCATATTTGCATTTTACGACATCTGCTGCTTCTCAAATAACTTCAGCTCATCTTCACTTGTATAGGAAAATCATATTAGTTTTGTAAGGAGAGCCTGGAAGCCAGTTAATTAGTCCGACGTTTCTGATCCATCTGTAAAGTGTCCGACCAAACCTTTGGCATCAGCTTTGGCCAAACCATTAGCTTAAAATTGGCCTAAGTTTTGACACCAACAGAACCGAAATTGAATAATCTATTACGTTTAAAGACCTAAAAGTGAGTGAGACTGTATTCAAATGATGTTAATATTTTAATTAAGCTGCAGGTAGTTTTATTCATATTATTAAGTTGATACACCGAACATATTAGTAAAAAGTCATTGTGGCTTCTTTGCTAAGGCACCTGCATCTCATCTATGAGTATGCAGATTCGAACTTCGAAACCTAGAAATTACGAATCTGACTATTCCAAAGTTTTACATGCACTTTTTTTAGTATAACTTAGACACCATTGACTAACGGTGAAGAAAAACATCGTGAGGAAACCTGGACTACATGGTCTGAAATCACCAATCCACCTTGAAAAAGCGTGATAATTAATGCTAATGCATGTCTATGTCATACCCAAAAGTGGGATAGTAAAGATTCCGATTATGATCAGGATTTTTTTAATTTTTACCTATCATGAACAATGGAGTATCACCCGTTTTGGGCCCAATTATGAAAGTGCCGCAAAGCAAAAAATCAATGAAAAAATAAATGTGCTAAATTCGGATAAAGACTTTGTCTGAATGAGAATTAGCTGTTATATTTTCAAGCACCAAATTTGTACGACCCTTTTCCACGGTTTCATGCATTTTTGAAGAAATAAAGTAATGGAAAAAATCCTACCATTGTATGGCAATTCGATAATCTTATAAAAAGATGCAATATCGATTTTTGACTTTGAAATCATTTATAATTACCGATTTAAATATTTTTGATCTTTATCTTTTTACCTTATATTACTAATATAAGGTTTTTTATAATATATTTTATCAGAAAAACTCACCGCAAAAATTGACAGTTTTTTTTATAAAAAGATTATTAAATTGACATGCAGTAGCTCAATTTTCATTTAGTTTTGTTCATTTTCATTTAGTTACCTTGGAATTGGAAAATGGTCGAAATACCTTATTGAGAAAAGCATTTAAGAGAAAAATGCACGGAAGTCTAATTATTTCAGAATGTTTGTTTTACAAACTACGGAGAGTTTTTTTTAAATTTAATTCGTATACCAAAAGATGTCGAAGAAAACATAAAAAAATATTAGAATATGCATCAAGCCTTCATATCAAGCCCTTTCATAATTATGATGACGTAGAAACTACACTTTGTAATTTTAATCCCCATTTTTCCTCGAAAATAATAGGTAGTATTTTTCTACTTTATCCATTTGCGATATATTTTAACAAGTATTCCAAATCGATAAGGTTAGTTATTCCTGAAGTCAGCTCTGACAGACAGGCAAAGTCGCATCGCATAAGGGTTACTTTTTACCATTTTGGTTCGGAACCTTAAATATACTAATTGAATATATCTTTATTTTTTCATTTTCAGTTCTTCTGTCTTTGACTTCTGGACCAAAAATTAAAGAAGATCAAGTCCTTTTTATTTATCAGGGCTTTAGCCAAAGAATTAAGCGATTGTCTATTAATCGGCTTAGGCCTAGCCAAAAATCGACGTTCTGTCGGATACTATTTGGTGTTGAAAATAAAACATAAGAGTGGCATAGTGAAGTAGGACCTTCATTTCTAAAACACTATGCTTCGTCTTATCTTTTAGATTGTGTGTATATAATATTATCCCACATTAGATACCTTGACTAATAGATTAATATGTATATCATATGTGACTGCTTACTTGGCGTTTTTACTAAACTTCGAAAATGGTTGCTATGTAAAGCATCACTACCCAATGTTACCAATAAAAAACCGGCCAAGTGCGTGTCGGGCCACACGCAGTAGGATTCCGTAGTAAGTCTTAGTTAGTCAACTATAACTATGTAACCCGTGAAGCCTACTTTGCCGTGATAGTTTTCGAAAGTCAGTTTTTTTTATTTTTGAAAGACCTATCTAACGATACCCTACATGAAAGGTTACGCAACAAAAAAAATATTAATCCTCATTTCACGTGTTCGGGAGCTCCACTAAATTATTTTATTTTTTTTATTCATTTTTACCACTTTTTCGGTGTGATCAACACACTTATCTATACTAAATTTCAGCTTTCTAGTACCAAGAGCCTCTGAGCTATGCCGCGAACAGAGAGACAGACGGACATTGCGAAACTATAAGGGTTCCTTGTCGGACTACGGAACCCTAAAAATAAAACTAATGTAACCAATCCAAAATAGAAAAATGGTCTAAAATAGTCAGACAATACATTTTACAATTTTACATTTTACAATACTCTTTGAATAGCGTAAGCTTATTTTTTTATCATATTCTGCATTTTTTTCAAATTCGTCTCGTAGCAAAGAAACTCGAACCCAAATTCACGTGTTTAGAAAAATATTTTCATTGGTAATAATTTAGAATAGCGCCACCTTGTTACCCATGGATAAACCGTTTTATTTACAAACCATTAAGTTTTGTTCTAAGATATCATCCCATGCCCTGACTTATAGCTACTATTTCTATAAATTCCAAACTATTAGGAAATATTATAACATAACATGAAAGAATTTTAATTTTGACGACTATCTCCGACCTACATGTAAAATTTAAATGAGGTATGCAATATTCTCGTTTTGAATACGCAATGTATTAAAAGAAATACATATTTAAATCCTAAAGTACATTTAATTATTTAGTAAGTCAATAACAAAATATATTTGTCCTGCCAAATTTAGATACACACATTTTAGATTATGACAGATTATGGATGATTTGGTTTGAAAACACGTTATTCACATCAAAAAAATATTTTATTCGCATGTAGTGCCTTTTCAATGTAATAATTATAATTCACCAGTCATCTTATCACAAATATAATAATTTATTTACATCGTAATGTGCTCGCTCTGAGTGACAGCGTCTACCCGTGACAGTGGTCACAGACGTACTGCCCCCGTCGCCCGGTGGAGCCCCTCCGTAATTTCAACTCAACGTTTTGACAAAAGCACAAAAATTGACGTAAATGTACGATTAAAAAAAAATATACGTATACAAAAAGACAGATAATTAACTTTTCTATAAAATGGTACAGGTTTCATTAAAATCCGCTTGATAAATTCTATGTAAAACTCAGTTTTTCTTCTGCGTTAGACCTAACTTCATGATTTTTTTATACAATGTTATAAATACATAATTAAAAAAAACGTTATACAAAATTATCAAGCATATGCTCTAGTTTAGTATATATACTTTTCAAATCATGAAAGCAAGTCGTTAAAGCGTAATCATTAGCTTTAAAAGGGGCAAAGTCGTATATCGCCGCCTTAAGGCTGTCAGCGAAAATGGGCATCAGTTAGAAACACGTAGTGACATCTATTGAGTCGGAATGGTACACAATACACAGTAACCATTACTAATTAAAGTCGTGTAATATTTTTAAATTCGACACTCTAGTAATTTCAGATAAAGATAAAAATGATTGAAATCGTTGCGTCAATAACACAGTTTTTTGGTTCAAAAGCGTACTCACCGTGGTCACCATTATTTCATCAGCTGTTCATGTTCTCATTATCAATCAACACGTACCTAACACATTACATTAACAAAATTACTTACTTATATATAATATAACCACAAACATTGATTATCTATTTAAATGTACAAAAACACACAAACACAAATTGTACGACAGTTTTGATAGAACTAATTTATTTTTCCATTGTACCCTCATTTTGGAAACGAATAGTTTTGTTTCGTTTCTAAAATTTTACCTAAATACCCTAACCGCTACCATGACAAAAACAGGAGTTCTAATTGTAACAGATTATGAGATTGTAGGAGTGAACAAAAATATACAGTTAAACAAATGTTTAACCTAAGGAGGTTGGTAGTTGGTACTTTGATCCTAATACTTGATTATTATAAAAAGCGGAAGTAAGTTTGTCTGTCTGTTAGTGTAATTGTGGTGAAAGAAATCGATCCAGTAGTTTTCAAGATCATATTATAATGCACTGTAAACATACAAATACTTAAAAATATATACGTTTTATTATCAGAAACCTCACATTAATTACATAGTAATAAAGATGTGACCTTCCTTGTACGTAGGTATATTTTTTTTGTTCAAATAAAAAATAGAGCATTAGGTATGAGTTAGATGACCTAACTGTTATAATTTTCTAAAAACTTGAAACGGAAACAGACCATAAAGTTTTAATCTTTACGATCCGATAATAATCTTAAGTGTAGCTGTGATTTCATTGTGAAGAACATTAAAATATTTTATTTACCGACAACATAATCATTATGGTAATGGATGGTGAATCTGCCCAAATCTGTTTCATAATAAAAAACGTAGTACAAAGCTACTTGACCCAGTTATTGCAATTGCGTTTGCGCAAATACAAATGAAAGGTATGGCAAATTATGCCGAGAAGGTTTTAAGAAACGGTCACAATCACAACAACTGGCAAACGGTTTGCTGAACTGCGTTAGCAGTTTTTTATACTAAGGTAAATTTTAAATGTTAAATAAACGAATTAATACTATTACAAAAATCTTTTGATTTTGTAATGGCATAATTTTTATCTTTATTGACATGTTGCTAGCGTCCTCTAATGACACATAGTAGATTCAAGATGTACTCTAAAAATGTCGCACTACTTGTCGCTAGATGGCGCTGTGCTAAAGTAAGTATTGCGATACCTATAAAAAATAAAGAAGTAATAATAAGTTTTGCTGAAGAATATGGTTAAAAAGTCATTATCATGTAATAATCTTTTTTTAATAAATTATCTATATTTCAAAGCTTAATATTAATAATCCAAGCGAAGCACCTAGGACCTAAGCCCTAAGTAAAACTTTCTGTGGCATTAGATAGTCTGTGGCTAAATCCAACATTTGATATTGTAGTGATGCGCATAGGTAAATATTGGTACAAATGTATCGATTAACTTATTTAATTCAAGACCGGAAATAAATTATTAACGTGTGAAAGTCCCTTAGTCATCTAATTTCATTCAAGTGTAGGTTAAACGACTGATGGCTGCATCGATTAAAATGAATATTGGTATGGTGATCGAATCGAATCGGTTCGGTTTCGATCGAAAAACTTCCAGACATCTGGTCCTTGCCTCTTTTTGTTAAAGTCGTTTATTATTTTTGAATTCGATTTAGGTATATGTTTGTCCTATGCGTTTCGAACATAAATTAGAGGCCTGTTAGGAAAAAACAACGGGTATTTTATCCACGTAAATGAAGAAGTTTCCTTAGAATGTAAGTGAAACAGCGGGACACTAATGCTTTTGTTGGTTATAAAGCTACTACAAATTTAAAGAAGTTTTAAATAGTTTTTATTAAACCGAAATACATAAAATAAGTAGTAACATAACATATAATCGTATATTATGTATCTTCCGTGACGGAACAACAATCATTAAGGGACTTTCTTCTAAGTACTTCCAATGAGGATCCGTAACGTTTTTAGTTGACAATGCAGATTTGTAGAGCTAAGTAATCCTTAACATACAGTGCAAAAATTTTTGATCTACGATAAAAATTGACGAAGTTATGACCAAATTACTAGCGAAGTTCACCGAGCGGTCGCCGCGATAGCTGTGACGTCACTCCTACGGTTAGCCGTTGGCAGCAGTATGGCGCGCAGTGTTTTGTTTGATTAATTGTGACTTTCAAACAAATTAAGTGTCCGATTTGTGTCTAATTCACCTTTTCAAACATGTATTAATATTGTATAGTGCCAAAATGTACAAATACTTCTATTATTACCTTAGAAAAATTATTTTTAACGTGCCGAAAAACGCAAAACTTCTTCAAAATGGTATCCTGTTGTAAAGAGATGATTGATGATGATTTTTTCAAGCCATCCTAAGTAGGTACATACTGAATGAATTATTTGTAACAATGAACGAGGTGGCAAAAAATAGCCATTGAAAACCAATATTAAGGTTTCCGTTATAGATCGACAAGTATATAGGGAACTATGAACTAAATAAAGCGCAAGTTGGTTAAATAGCCATCCGCGAAATGATCCGCATAGGAATGAACGAAAACAACATTTGTTTATCAAGATTTCTGTACCAATACATTATATTCATTATTTTTTACACCTACCTACTGCTGCCTCCACACAATCACCGATGATCGCGGTGATTTGCTATACATTGCTGCGTCGGATGAAAAACTCTCAAGAGTTTTTGAGAGTTCACAGCAATGTACAGCGATTCACCGCGATAATAGCCGATTGTGTGGAGGCCTAAAGATTTTAAATCAATATCTTAAGGTGGATGTTCCGATAGTCCGTCCATACATTTTGGGATTGAGCTTTATCCTAAACACAGCCACTATTTGTTTCAAACTAATAATTTCATCACTTTCTACAATGAAATGTGTACGCCTATCAACTTTTTAGAGAATAACTTACATTATTTACTAAGAAAAATAATAGTAAAATTCACGCAAAAATTGACATTTTGTTTATTAGTGTGAGTGTCTTTTGCCATAAACAAAAATAGAATAGGATAGAATAGACAAGCAAACCAAAAGCGTAGTTTAGACATTAGCACACTAGATGGCGACAGATGATGAATCAATTTCTTATGTACAATATTTATTTATTTCCTTTTCTGCAATTCATAAACAAAAAAAACAATAAAATAACATAAAACTGTAGACCCTAGATGACAAATTTTACAATTTTATTTTATTACATCATAATTATTGTTGTCTGGCAACATAAACCATTTTGCGTAGGTAGGTAATATAAGCGACGCTGCCACTCTTGCAAACTTAGACCTGACCTTCAAACATTGACGAAGAAACAGCGTTGCCAAACTTCTATCACTTGTTTGACTGTTATAAAATACATTCTGAAGTAATTCTCAATTGTCCCGCGATAGGATTTGCGCGCGGAATTTCTTGCGTGTTATATTTTGTATGTTATGCGTTTTCATTGATTCAAATTGGAATATTTCTAGTATGTTTTTGATTTGAATTTAATAGAATATATTGTAATTTATGGTAGATATAGTAATTAATTAAGTTGGCCCGTGATTTGCTGAAATCTCGTCACAATACTAATTACCTATGCCGTATGAGTCGGTGTTGAGTACTAAGTCAGTGTTTTAATGTTATTTTAATGTTATTTTAATGTATTTTTATTTTTTTGGATAAAATTATTATAAATCGGTAAGCTACCAAAGTAGGTACCTAGTCACAAAAGAAAATTAATAAACATTCTCAAAATATGGTTTTGCCGGGTTACGTAAAAAATACTTTTTACGAATTTTGCAAAAAGTTTCAGACAGACGCACATTATTATTATTTTGTTTTATTTTGTAGTACCAAGAAGCTCAAGGTCGCGTCCTAAAATTTGTCTGGTGCGTTCAATCCTTCGAGCAACACAGGCTTCCGAACGAAGGTTCAATGAAATAGACGTATCATTATTTTTATAGTTATTGTAGTTTATTGTTTATAATACAGTTTTTTTTTCTTATGCGTCGTCTACCAGGAATATAAAGACAACATTGATGTAAAAGATAACTAAAATTTTACTGTTACATTTTGTTTTTCTAGACTTTATAATTTTCGAACGAAACCTAAAATTCAAATAAGAATTATTGTATTATCTATGATCTGGATTATCTCTCAGCAGATCAGAATTCAGATGACCACAGATGACCTGCAGTAGTATTGTGCAGTATTGTATTGTATTCTCTTGTGATCTGCGATCACTTTCATTACATGGTTGTGAATTACAATACTATTAAATTTTATTCAAATATTGAGTGTTTAAAAGTAACATGCGCTTTTGTTGTTCTTTTGAGATTCATTGGCCGCAAGCTGATACTGAAACTGATTCATTTCAAATTGATTGTCGAAACTGCTCCAAATAAATGTTTATCTAAGACATCTGGGTATCGCATTTTGGACTTGAAGCATGTAATTGAGTGAGCATTCCTTTTGAAAAGACATCGAAATATGTGTGAATCTTCGCAAATTGAATTTGTTAGTGAAAGACTTGATGGGTTTCGAAGTGAATTAATTTTCACGTGCAGTATGTGCGATAAGTCATAAAGCTTGGAGGCATTGTACGGAGAGCATTGATAAAATAAACACTGCATTTGTTTGGGCAACTGTCAATTCTGGTAGCTCTAGTATACTGAAGCAGCACACATAACAAGTCTTATGGATGTTCCAACACTGTCAACTAATAAATTTCGACGTGTTGTAAAAATCTTGGGCAGTGTGTGGTTTGAACATTTGATAGAGGAAATTAAAACTGCTAGTGAACAAGAAAGATCAATTGCTATTCAAAAAGGTCATGTGTCTTCAGACGGTGTTCCATTTGTTTACTGTACTTATATGTAGATGGAGGATGGTTGAAAAGATCGGGTATGACTTTGATTTATCATCTGGTATGGTAGGTTAATCTAAAAAAGGTTCTTTATATTATTTTGTGTGTTATTTCTTATTTTGTGCAATATTTACAAGTGTCGTTTTTCATTTCTAGGCCTACATTATTGGTAAAGATAGTAGGAAGTATCTATTTCTTGGTGTTAAAAACAAATATTGTTATACATGTCAATATTATGAGAGGAGAAACATGGATATGAAAGCACATAATTGCTGCAAAAAATTCACTGGACCGTCTACAGTTACGGAATCAGAAAGTATTGTGGAAGCCCTTTCAAAAGACTGAAGAATTACATCAACGTCGCTATTTGAGTTTTATTGGAGACGGAGACTCCTCTGCGTTTGCAAACTTGAAATAGAAAGTGCAATAATGCATGAATCATGTAGTAAAAAACTATAGCAGTGCACTTTACAAGGTATAATATTATATGAACAATTCAAATTTGTTTAGTTATCTCAAGATCAGTGGATCTCCACATTATAATTTATTTTAGTGTCTTTTTTCTTACTATAATCAAAAACTATTTCAGGTTCAGGCACCTTTGACTGTGATAGAAGTTTTTCAAGATAATGAATGTATCCGCAATATGATGACAAAATGATTTAGACTTTTTTGAAAACTATTCTGCTAGAAAACATTGAGACATGTTCAAAAAAATGGGAGAGGTATAGATTTCAATGGGATGTACCAGTATGTACAAAGGTTATTACTTTTTATTTACTTTATAAATTATCAATTTCAATGTCTAAAATATATTATTATGTTATTCTAGTGAAAAATCGTCTTTCATCATCAGTTGGAAATTCGAGCAAGAAAAGTAAAGTTGATTTTTGAGCAGCTTTGGAGATGGATGGTAAATAACATTTTGAAGTGAATGGTAAATAATATTCATCAAAAAGTAACTAGTATACTAAATAAAGTAATTTTTCTTTGCAGCAGCCGTGTAGCAGTGGTTTCAAGACAAGAAGACTCAGAAGAGGGGGAAATCAACAAGTCCAATGATTTGTTTTAATTGTATTTTTGTAGTAGTTTGTTTAGAATCTACATCATAGTTGTATATTTCATACTAAATCGTGTTTTAGATTTGTTGTTATCTCTTGTTTATGAATTGTAATTTCTTACGAGTTATGTTGTCTTTGTAATAATTGGTTATGTTACAACTCATCAGTGTTATTAGTTTTGATTGAATAGGCATGTGTTACTTCAATTACTTGTGATTTGAAAAATAATTTCAATAGTGTGAGATAATAAAGTAAACTGCGTTTTATTTTACATAATTTTGTCATTATTTATTTCCTAAAATTATAAATCAATTAAATAGTTTATGCCTACAAATATAACTTTTATTTTTATCACATAATCGTACATCGTACATAATAAATATCGTAGAAGGTGGCGTTCTGTAGTTGTGCCTACACCCATACAGAAAAAGCGCCATCTAGTGCTCAATTTTCGTAAACGTAAAGACTAGGCACTCGCCCACGTCTGTGTGTGTGAAAAATACTATATTCAAGGACAATGTTATTTTGGAACTTTTTTGTCGAATTGGGTGGATTTTGAGGCAAGGAAATGACCCAGTTCAATAAAGTGTAAAATCCGCGAACCGCCACAGCTACTCCTACGACTTAATATGTTCGAATTACACAATAAACTCAAATAAACTAAAAACATTGACTTCAACGCCATCTAGCGGGAAAGTGGCCGGGAACAGACCGTATGTTTCACCTTAAGATTACTAATAAGTAACGTAGATTAACTTAGAACTAGATTACTGAGATAATCAAATGTCATGAAAGAATCCACCTTTGGAAGATTATCTGACTGAGCTCGCACAAAACCAGCCTCTACTTTATTAGTACTCATATTTTAGGACGTTTAATACTCAAATATCACAAAACACACTCTAACAACACTTTACGTAAAATAAATTGCCAAATATAGTGACCAACCGCGTCGCAGCTCCGCCGAATAGTGAAATATGAATGCAGACTGCGCTCGGTTCCGTAGGAGTGACGTCACACGCTCCCGCGGACATTAATTTTTAGCGGCCGGAACGGCAAATGTTTATTACTTAATATCTTCATAAGTAATGGTCCGATTTCGATAATTCAAAAAGATATATCATTCTTATGTCATAAAGAATAACATAGATACTAGTTTTATTGAATTTGCTATTACATTACTGATCCTCATTGTAAATCCTTGTCAATATTTTTTAATCGATAAGAATCAAATTCTGACTTGAGTGTAGTGATTACATCACTACATCACATCTCAACAAATGTCACTCAAACAAAAAGTCAACACCCAACGGCTGTTATTTTTTAAAACATTTTCTTTCATGGATAATTTAATTATTTTCTTTTACATTACATATTTTTGATAAAAAATGGACACAAAGACCACGCAAAACAGACAACAGAGCCGTACGTAGCCACATCAATATTCAAATTTCGAATTGTTCTAATTTTTACCCTCAAATGTGAGAAATAATTTTTACACGTGTTATTTCAGGATTTTTGAAGCTATCTTTGAAGAAATCCAGACCCAAACCTACTCAAGACATTGTAAAACATAACAGAAGTTCGGATGTGATCATACTTGACGAGTCTTTTGATAGACTAAGAAATGATTTATTAAAAACTGTGAGTATGCAATAATAAATAATTCACCGCCAAATATTAGAACTTTAGTTTAAATAAAAAGGTCAGTGAGTCCTGTTAAAAAGAAAAACATTTTTCTAAATATGATGAATAACATTAGAATTATTTGGTAAACAAAAAACTTGAAAAAATCACTTGTACAGTGCAATATAGCATGGTCAGCGAAGACTTCATTTCGTATTTACAATATTAGAGGAATTATAGGACAGTTGACGGCAATAAGAAACATTTTTTTCATGTCATGTGCAGCTGTGAAGTGTCCTAAGATAATTTTGCAATTTTTTTTTCTCTATCGACTTATATCTTCTATTCCAGGTGCAATCTAGTCAAAAAATATATTCACCAATAACTATAAATGACTCATGTGAACTATCATTTAAAGATGAACTGCCTAAAATTACTTTCAACAAGGAATCTAGCAAGAATGGCAGTGTGAGTAAAACAATTTGCTATTTATTAATTTTAATAACACTAGCAAACTGCCCCGACTGCATGGTTGCTCTGTAGTTTAGATATTATATAGATACTCTACTATAACATGCATGTGTTATACTAAACTTTTCTCTTGAATCACTCTGTCTATTGATGAAAACCGCTTTAAAAAATTAATACCATTGATCATCATCAGCTTATATATATTGTCCCACTGCTGGGCACAGGCCTCTTCTCATACAGACAAGACATGAGCATTGATCACCATGCTTGCTCAAGGCGGATTCGCAATTTCAGACTAAGTCCAGGTTTCCTCACAATGTTTACCTTCACCGTTAGTCAGTGACATCTAAGATACTTAAAAAGTACATAATATGATTTTAGAAAAGTCACATTGGTACTTGCCAGGTTCTGAACCTGATGATTTTTAGTAGGAGTGAGCTTACACAGAAGAAGACTCCACTCTAACTTTGAAGAGATGAGAGAGAAATATTCAGTTTTTTTGTCTAATTTTCAATCCATATACTAAATTAACTATTCGGACATTCAAACATCTCAATCGGTTCAGTTGTTTTACCATAGTCAAGTGTGACAGATAGTCAGACAGAGTTAGTTTTAGTGAGATAGTTTTACATTTTTAATATTAGGAAGAACGGTTATTAGATTCCTTTGGGAAGGGTATGTCAATTTCTTACTTTAAAAATGTTTGTACACATTTGAAATAGGTTTTAAATTTTGCAAGCCACTGCTGACTATGTTAATCATGCCTCAAAGTCATCAACATAGACATCTAATTTGCATTATAATATAAAAAATAATACAAGATATTAACATAATTACTGTAATAATTGCAGTTCTCCTTCAACTGCTCACAAGAAAACACAACGCCGTCAAAAGAATCGCGACCCAGCATCGGTGGCTGGTCGCCAGCACAAAACATCATCTGTGCCACACCAAGACATGAACCCACACCATCCTCACCGCGAGACACAGCCAACGAGTCACAAGAACAATGCTCAATTAAAAAAATACATTTATCACAGAAGAAGCTTTTAAACGACTTATACGGAGACCAATGGAAATCAATACCAAAGTTATTTAAAGCAATCAAAGCTAAATATGAAAACGATACAGTCTCAAAAAAACTGCAGTTTGATGATGATGCGAGTGACAAAGAGAACATTAGACATGATTTGAAACGGAATAAAATGTTGTATCTCACAAATTCAGAGACTAAACGAAGAGAAGATATATTAACAGATACTGAGAAAAAATCTAAAAAAAAGTTGTACACGGAAAAGGTACCAAGTACACCGGAGGTGCCTAAAATTACTAGGACCGTGAATAGTATTACAAAGAAGAATAAAGTGAAAAAAGCTTTGAGTGTTACGGAGATGGTTGAGATGAATATTAAGAATGATGTTGATGTGTTGGCGAAAAAGGTTGGCAGTGTATCTGTTACACCAAGCGTTGAGATTTGCAAGAGGATAAGCTTCATTGGTTCTTTAGCAGGTAACATTCTGATCTTTCTGGCTTCTGGCTATCTGTAAAGACTGTCAAAGATCTAGAAATTATGGTCAAGACTAACTACTTAACATGCTTTCTGAGACACAGGGAAGTCTCGTTATGACATCGATGACCCATCCTCGGACCGTATGTGCCAAGCACAGCTTAACTTTACTCGATCGGTCCGTGCGGCCGTTACTTAGTCACAAGCCCTTTACATATGCCATTTTGTATTGTATACTAAACAAGGCTTCAGTCAGTTTAGGTGACTATGCCAGCCTCTCGGGGAATTAAAATATATCTAGCACTACTTAACACATTCTTTTTCCTCTTGCATGCTTGAGATGTTGGTTTGGCCAAAATAACATTAACTGACGCCTCACATAATGGTGATGTGTGTTGCCAAATTAAAGTCTTCACACAAAAACGCAGTTACCCCAACGATTGTCATTTCATTAACAAACATAACCAGCCCAAAAATTTTGTTATAAGATATGTTCCTTACAGACAATGTCCCCTCATGGCGGTGCCACATAGAAGCAATACAGTATATAGATAACTACAAGACTCTCAAGGAACAACTAACCAGGAGGTTATTCGTTGAGTTTAATAAAGGAGTGTTTGATGATGCAATAGATAATGACTTGCCTATTATTTGGGACACTAAGTTCCGGACTACTGCAGGGTAAGTAATAAACAATCATTATTCAAATCAAAACTCAATTTAGTTGTATGTTTATCACAATTACGACACGAAAAACCGACGAGTCCATTGCATCTTTAGATGGCCGACTCATTTGCCAGAAAAAAAAAAAACAAAAAGACAGCCTCCAAAACGCACACTGAGCCCGCGCATAACTCAGCGCTGACGGCCATCAGCGCTGAGCGGTCAGCGTGACTCAGAAACGCTACCTTACTACATATCATATATATTGACTCATCAGCACTGACCATCCTCGTCTGGTCAGCGTGACAGGAAAACCAGCCTGTGTATATATGCGTATTATAATTAGTATAGATAATTTTGTGTGTGGGTGTCCAAAATAATTACTTTTTTTCTCTTAATGAGAGGTGATCTTTGCCCAACAGAGCAGGCTGATGGCAAAAATTATAACCTTAATATTTTTCAGCACAACAACCAACCGTTTAATAAAGAACTCTAAAGGTGACCGCATAAGGACCTCCACCATCAAGTTGTCCAGCAAGGTAGTCGATGGACCTCAGAGGCTGAGAGACACTCTCATACATGAGCTGTGCCATGCTGCCACCTGGCTGATAGACTCCGAGCTGAGGGCAGGACACGGCCCTTTGTGGAACAAATGGTATTTATATTCCTTTTTAACCATTGACATAAATGTAAGGACAGGTCGAACCGCATGTTAAAATGGCGCCACGAATTTGGAGCGCACACACTAGTCCGCGATCGACTTTCTTTGCGAGCGGTCGTAATTCTCATAGTCAAAATTGCCAAGTTTTGTTGCAAAAGGTTGCGTGAACTATGAAAAAAAAAGCACAATAAAAAAGGTTAACATTTCATATCATCGGTAAATCAGAAATATGTCAGTAAATCAACTTCTAACATTATTAAAAACAATTTTCTTGTCTCAACGTTAAGAGTATTTCTAATAGATGGCGTTAGTGTTTGTTGTATACAGAACGCGTCAGGCAAATGTTCGGACGACCGTATCTTTAGTTTATAAATCAATGGTTTTAACAAATCGTCGGCGTCAGTGCAGGACCTTCTAAATACAAAAACAAGTATGTTTTAGAGTATACAATAAAAACTTTCTTAAAAGCGATGCGAACAAATTAATACAACTTTTTTCAAAAACATATTTTTTACATTTAGAAGGTCCTGCACTGATGCCGACGAAATATAGGCTAAATTTAATCAACGTCGTAATCCGGGATTAAGCTATTAAGTTCGGACAGTGAAAGGGACTATCACTTACTATGATTATAATCACCATGTACCTTCGGTTGTCTTTTTTATGTAATATTACTATTCTACCTTATAAATATCCATAAAGACTTAGACTGAAATGACTTTAAGACGTCGTATCTCCGGAAGTACTAACATTTGACCATAGCTTTGTTAGTAACTAATGTTTCGCTTAAAAAGCCCTATCTAATGGTATATCAAATGTACCTATTGAAGAGTGGACCCAGACCCCATACATCTGTTTGCCACTCTCCTTTAGTGTTACTTAGAACAGGAGCAGCTTGCAGATGTGATAAAAATATTTGTCAGTCATTAGGTGGATTTGGACGTTTAAGTATGGGATTTGGAATAAAAAGGTGAAACACGTTAAAAAAATATCGATTTATACAAATACAACAAGAAAATTTATTCATATTATTTTTATTAAGTTTTAATTCAAATATTTCAATCAGCAATCCACATAAATGTGCACGTAAAATTACTTCGTGTAGTGTTTAGACAGTAATTCAAAAATAAAAACTACTACAGCTAAAACACACCCTACCAAATAAATACACCAAGGCATTAGAAATCTAGATTCAAACTCTTTCTGATGAAAATGATATTTAATCTTCCTCGAATAGTAATGATCTTTTAAATTCTTATCGACCAGACCGTTCTCTCTGAAACGAATGGCGTTGGTTCGCATCTTATCTGTGATTGGAAAGCCTTTGTAGAAGAAAATACCAAAAATCATGTTTGCATACGGTCTTCTAAAATAATATACACGTGACTTTCCAAACTTATCATCATACATCTTTTTATGGTACTTATATAAAGATGCTTGTGCTAAAGTGAATATTTTGTTCGATTCACCAACTCTTTTTACATTTTTCAATGTATGTAAACAATCTTTGTCTAATAGACTTGTTTGATTTACTTCTGATTGTAAGTATGCGAGTGTTGCAGGATTAAAACAAGGCTTCAATTTTCGGTCCAACAATTCTCGTTCATTATGAATCTGATGCTCTTTAACTGGGTGTCTAGTCAAACTAACTAAACTTGATTGGTATATATTGTTTATTAGAAACGAGAACCATATCCATGATATAAAAAACCGCTTTACATTACCTCGATAGGAAATATCGCAGCTGTGACCAAGTAAATTCTTCAACAATTTCATTATAACACGCGATTTGTCATCAGTGCCTAAAATTATGATCATTAATCCAGAATAAGCAAGACAAGTTATCACCAGTAAAAACCACACATTCGGTTCGAATTCCAAATAAATGTTTTTCCAATTTTCTACATAAGATGCTATTTTCACCAGAAACAATAACTCATCTTCGAAATCCAGATGTCCATTTAAATAAGTGAAAGCATCAGCCCTGCTCGATACCAACCATATGCCACCTAAAACTACATCAGTACCATCTTTGAGCTTTTTCATAGGTCCTGAAACGACCATGTCTGGCGTTATAATAGAATATATATTTTTATCATAATTGTAACTATAATTCACTTTGAACTGCTCAATTTGACTCAGCAAATTCAATACTAATTGCTCCGTGCCTAATATGATTCGGTCGTGTTTTTCAAGTTTGTTGTTATCTATAGAAAAAGGCGGTCGATGAGAAGTCATTGCTTGAAAAGTGCAGTTTTTAAGTCCTGTAACAAGTTTGTTTGGGTATAAATTGTTTTTTGCTTGCAAGCACTCGCCATAATATATAACACTGTTGTAATATTTTCCACACGCGTATTTGTCGAATGGATTATAAGTATATAGGTGGGCTTCGTTAGTGCCGTTTACTAAAAGCACGTTGATCACACGGTGTTTAAGTAAGACATCAAAAATTTTCTTCAGTTCATCTCCTTTTAGAATGTTTATAATAATTAAGAATCTTGCTGTGGGTCTCCAAGTTGACTCCCGAAGAAGATATTTAAAATTATCAGCGAATATATTTGCTGTTTTAGCAGTTATAACGTATCCCCGGTGTCTGAATGTTGACTGAATGAACGTATGTCTGCACACCACTGCCGTGGTCTTCGATGAATGGATCGCTTTCAGAAGACCATTATTATAAGAGTCAATATCAACGTATGTGACAACTTTTTGTTCGAAAAAATATTTTTCTATTAAATTAGTTATACACGTTGGAAAAGGTTTTTCCATCCGTTGTGTATAAATAGAAATATTTTCGCTTTTACAATTAATGTAACTCACAGATAATAAAAGGTATACAACCAACATGTTTACACATAAAATTGTGTGTGATTTTGGTTAAAATCTTTTGTATTCAAATTATTAATTCAAAATGTTTTTTTTAATGATCTAATGACTTAAGTAACATGTCGTTAGAAAATGAGTAGTTAAAATGTTAATCTTAATGGATCTGGTGAACATTAAACGTGTAGAATTACTCTAGATTCTAATCTATGTTTAAGGAATGGTCTATGATGTATGAACATTATTTGTTATCGTATGATTGATGATATTCCTAATAACAATATACGCTAATATTACAAAATTTTGTTTGTGTGTTTGTAGCAGAGTTGGGCAACATTTAATTGTTCGTACAAGTTAATTGTGGAAAGAACTATTTACAATTAATTAATAGTTAATTGTGAATTCTGCAATTAATTGTTAATTGTGACTGCAGTATTTAATTGACTATTAACAATTAATTTGCTTTATCTAGCTTTCCATCTTAAAAAAAATATATTCCTGCATGCATCCCTAAACCATTCCTCCGTACCGATTTTAAAGGTTATAGGAGCAGCACCCCTAAAATCCCCGAAAACGATACCCATCGATTTTACTAGAAATGTCAACTCCGCCATCTTAGATCGGTAAAATGGTCACAAATTCGTTATCAGCATCCCTTATAACCTCGAAAAAAAAACGATACCCATGTCGATATAACTAAAAAAGGTCGATTCGGCTATCTTGGATCTGACTAAAGATCTCATATTCGTGATCTGATCAGCATCCATAATAACCTCGAAAACGATACCCATATCGATATCTATCTATACTTATAATAAATCTGTAGAGAGGTCAATTCTGTACATGAAATATATTTTCAAAATAACTATCAGGGGGTGGTTAGGGATCGATACTGATGCCAAAAATGCAATCAGTAAAATTTTTGTCTGACTGTCTGTCTGTATAAACTCTATAGAAACAAAAACTACTCGACGGATTTTAACCAAACTTGGTACAATTATTTGTCGTACTCCTGAGATGGTTATAGTATGCTTTTCATCACGCTACAATCAATAGGAGCAGAGCAGTGAAGGGAAATGTTGTCATTTTGTTTGAACGCGCTAATCTCAGGAACCGCTGGTCCGATTTAAATAATTCTTTCAGTGTTAGATAGTCCATTTATCGAGGAAGGCTATAGGCTATATATCATCACGCTAAGACCAATAGGAGCGGAGCACCACTATTCCACGTGGACGAAGTCGCTGGCAGAAGCTAGTAACTAATAAAGGTCGGGTCGGCCATCTTGAATCCAACTAAAGATTTAATACGCGTAGTCAGCACCCCTAAAACTCTGAAATTGATTCAACACATTCAGATTTTACAAAAAAACTCGGGATATCCATTTTGGATCCATTACAAGTCTGTGTGTCTGTCAGTATATCATAATTCCTTAACGGGTAGCTTAATTGTTTGCTTAAACAATCAAAATAGTCAATTGTGATTAACACAGTTTAATATAAAGAAATCAATTGCAAAGTGCAATTAAACTTTTAATTGCAATTGTGACTAATAGACCAGTGCCAATAATTTTTGAAAACAAAAAAAATAATAGTAGGATGATTTTTTCACATAAATTTTGAGGTTATGTGAAAAAAGTGTCAATCCAAAAGTTGTAGATCTTTTGATTTCCTACAACTTTGCAATTTAACTTTTTTTCATAGGACTTGTAGTTTTGCCGGAAATTGAGATAAACCGTTTTTTAAACTTTAACCCCCCCTCCCCCCAGTTCCCGACCTCAGATCGCCCGTAATTTATTTTTCCTATCATTTTTATTATATTCTCCTCCTTTTCCAATGGGTTTCATCCTACTATTATTTTATTCACTTTTTACCGTTTTTAGGGCGGATTCGACCAAACTGGAATAAATTTTACTCTCGGCGTAGATCTCTTATTACTCGATAATAAATCAATTTCACGTTTAACCAACTACAATTCGAGGAATAAGGAGTCTATTTGGGAATAGTCACTATACCACCATTTTGCGTGGAATAAGAAGTTTATTCAAGGAATAATAAAATGGCGTCCTATTGACTTATGCTGTCATTTTCATTCACTGACATTTTTATTTTTTTAATTTATTTAAAGGGCTTTGGCAGTTACTTTTCCACGCTGTAATACGACAAATTAGAGTTGACATGAGTTATGCTACTGCACCCTCCCGTTTGTAGAGCAATTTTTTTTGGCCGCGTATTACATTCGTTCACATTCACTTCGCTATTCGTGAGTAGCTTATCCAAGTAAAGCTATACGCTAGATTGCATGGAAAAACGACTAATGATTTACTCGAGAATAAAATCGTGGTATATATTATTTTCCGCATAGTTATTCTTGTATAAATTCAGGTTTGGTCGAATCTACCCTTAGAGGCTAAAAGCACTGGCCTATAAAGTTAATTGCAATGAAATTAATTGTAATTGATTTTTTAAACAACTAACGAAAAGATTGAATTTTCAATCAATTGATGGATGACTGGTTAGTAGTAATAGTACAGGATCCCTGGTACATCTTTCATCAGTTATTACTAACAAGCTGATTTTTCGTGAGTAGGTTCCTTTTGACTAGACGCCCAACTTTTTTCTTTACAGTAATGTTGGTAAGTGGTAGCTTAATAGGGGTAACAAGGATAAAATATGTTGATTTGACGAATTTTAAAAAAATATTACTAACCGATTTTTTTTTGTTTATTATCAAGATAATTATCTAAATAATGTGAAAAAATATTTGTCCTACAAAATGTAAGGTTTTGTTAGGGAGTCCCCCCGCTCCAACATGTATCGTAAACAAGGTCAAGAAAAATCATTACTAACCAGCTGATTTTTTTTTTATTGGTTAGCTAACATTTGCATAGTTTACCACACACACTGTCCTACAAATTGCGTGGTAGGTCATCTTGGTCCTACGCTCAAAAGTTGTAGTACTAATACTTAATGTAAAAATAATTACTATCAAGCTGAATGTTCGAGAATAGCTTCGTTTCAATGAGACGCCCAACAAATTCTTGTATGAAACTTCTCGATTGTGGTTTATAACTAAGATAATAGGGATGAAATGTGTTGATTTGACGAATGAAAAAAAATGATTACTAACCGATTATTTTTTTGTTAATTATCGAGATAATTATCTAAATAACGTGAAAAAATATTTGTCCTACAAAATATACGGTTTTGTTAGGCAGTCCCCCCTCTCCAACATGTATCATAAATAAGATCATGAAAAATAATTACTAACCAGCTGATTTTTAGGGTTCCGTAGTCCGACAAGGAACCCTTATAGTTTCGCTATGCCCGTCCGTCTGTCTGTCCGTCTGTCTGTCCGCGGCATAGCTCAGAGGTTCTTGGTACTAGAAAGCTGAAATTTGGTATAGATATGTATATTAGTGTGCAGGATAGGTTTGTTCACATGCTTTGAAATGAAGACCCAGATTCCAAAATAATAATAACGTTTAATTACTGTGCTTTTACAATTTTTCAATATGGAGACGGAGACACTGAGTGTTCGTAATAGAGCGATGGCGGGCGGAAGCATTTTTAAACACAGTGTTGCCAGAGTCAATATAAATTTTTCGTTGTATATTTTTATTTATGGCAACAAATATCGATGCCAATGGATTGTTCCTTAAAGTCACACTAGATGGCGCGAACATGGCCCCGGCCTTGGAACCTGCGGCTTCCAACATGATGTCGTATTGATGTTAAATATCTTCGCCCATCGGTTGAATTGGTAGTGGACATATCTTCTTGTATAACTTAGCTCCTATTAGGGCTCCACAAAGTTCTAAGCGAGGTATACTTATTGATTTTAAAGGTGCAACCTTACTTTTGGCACACAACAAACGCACCGTTACTTCGGAGTTATCACTATAGGTACGTATATAAGCACACGCACCGTACGCGTCTTGCGATGCGTCGGAAAAAATATGTAGTTCGGTATACTGAGCATACGCTCCGCGAACGTGACGTATAATACGAATATCTTTTAAAAAATTCAATGCCTTTATAAAGTTCTGCCAAATCCTTACTATATCTAAAGGAACTGGTGTATCCCAGTCAATCTTGCTTAACCATAATTTCTGTAATAATAACTTTGGAATTATGACTACGGGAGAAAGGAGACCCAACGGATCATAAATCTGCGATAAAATGGATAACATTACACGTTTAGTTAAGTTTGAATTGTTCTCAATATTCGTTACGAAATAAAGTTCATCACTAGTATTGTGCCAACCTAATCCTAGTGTTTTCGTTTGCGAATGCTCACCTATAAAATGCTCTGTAAACTTGCACTGATACGTTTCTGAATTGAACGTCCACTTGCGCAAAGGAAAACAACCTGATTGCAACACTTCTGATGTCTTCTGACATATTCTAATCAAATTATGATGATCATCATCACCGGTAATTAAATCGTCTACAAAAATATCTTCTGTGATGACGCGTGCTATAACTTCATCATCACACTCTGAAGCTAGTTGTCTGATACATCGCATACTTAAATAAGGAGCTGACGCGGTTCCATATGTCACCGTATTAAGCTGGTACGTATCTAATTTTTCCGTGGGACTTTCGCGCCACAATATTAATTGTAACGATCTTTGATCAGGCTGGATAAGAACTTGTCGAAACATCTTTTCTACGTCTGCACACGCGACATATTTATACTGCCTAAACCGCAACAAAATAGAAAATATATCGTTTTGCAACGCGGGCCCCGGAAACTGAATATCGTTTAATGATTTGTTTGAGCTAGTGGCGGCACTAGCGTCAAATACTACGCGTAACTTTGTGGTCGTGCTACTCTCTTTAATTACCCCATGGTGTGGAAGATAATAGTTAGGATAACCACAAGTACTTAACCTTGACATGTGACCTAAGTCACTATATTCTCGCATAAAATTAACATACATACGTTTAAATTCTGGTAAACGTTCAAGTTTACGTTCCAAGGTCAGAAACCGTTTCTTCGCTAACGTATAAGAATCACCCAGTGTGTCTGGGGACTCACTTAGTGGTATTCGTACCGAAAACCTACCACTATCTCCGCGTAAATAGGTTTTGATAAACAATTCTTCACACTGTCGTTCGTCATCTGTGAGAACTGAACGAGGTGAAGTAGGTATACTCTCGAGTTCCCAGAATAATCTGAGTTGCTTATCAATATCTTGAGTGAAGTGGCACTGAACATGAGTTGCCTGCGCGTCCTTAACAAAGAGAGGACCGGACAACAACCATCCTAATTTCGAATTTTGTAGGTATGGCCCACTAGGTAAACGTATCTTATCATTATCTAAAAGGTCCCAAAATTTATCGGCACCTATCAGCAAATCAATATCTGAACTAACATTAAATGTAGGATCTGCCAATTGTACATTATCAGGAATACGTATATAACTAGATTCTATGTTTATCGTCGGCAAACTGGATGTTATGCATGGCAAGACAATACAACGAATCTTGGTAAAATAATCGTTTACTTTTGAACGCATAGAAATATCGCATGAATGGCACGACTGTGTGACATATTGTCCCACGCCCGAGATTTGTACCGTGGACTGTATATAAGTCGCATTAATTCGTTTAGATAATTTCTCCGTAATAAAACAGTTCTGGCTTCCGCTATCTAGAAGCGCACGAGCTGTATGAAACACGTTGTTATCATCGGCTACCTCCACCAACGCCGTAGAAAGTAAGACCGTGTGTATCAACTTAAAATTACTAGTAGCTTTATCACATACGACAGTATTATTCGAATCGGGTAAAGAATGTAACACAGTCGAATTTTGCGTGTGCATAATGCTCGCTTCTCCGCGCGACTCGTTACGCACACACGCATTACTTACGCTTTGACTGTTATCGATATGTAATAAGCTATTATGTTTACTCTGACATTGCCTGCACGGACCAAATACACAATCTTCAATTAAATGTCCCGATCGTAAACAATTACGACACAATTTTTTCTCATTTACGAACTTTGACCTCTCACTAACTGACATATTTAGAAAGCTTATACATGTATATAGCGCATGACCTTGATTACACAAAACACAACTTGGTAAATCTTTCTTAAAATTGTTACGAGTATATTTACCTTTCGTTGAAACGTAACTATGAATGCGATTTGAACTACGTTTATGATCGTTGTGATGTTTGTTATCATTAGTTTGCGGTACTTCTTTCACCTTACTGTGATTAGCGTTTATCATATCGAGCATATCGGCACGGTTTCTAAGAAATGAAAGTAAATCCTCTAATTTAACCTTGACATTGACTCCTAAGGACAACGAGCCTTTGTGATTTTCCCACTCGCGTTCCGTGGAGGTATCGAGTTTAGTTACGATTAAATAAATAATTAGAGTATCCCATTTGTCAGTGGGCTCGTCTAGCGAATTGAGAGCTCGTAAATTACGTAGTACTGAGTCGATCAATTTCCTAATTTGCGTAGGAGATTCGTATTTTAACGATACACTATTAAATAACGCTTTCACGTGATTATTAACCAACAATCTATCGTTGTGATACCGATTTTCCAGTAGCTCCCAAGCATGAACGTAGTTGGCTGGACTAAACTCTAAGGCACTGATCACCTGCAGGGCACTTCCACTAAGCGCTGACCTCAGATAATGAAACTTTTGTATTTCGTCTAAATCGGAACGTTTATGAATCATAGTAATATATGAATGTTTAAACTCGAGCCAATGATCGTAAGATCCATCGAAAATAGGCAATTTAATATCGGGTAACTTGACGTTAAGAGGTTTTCGAAAAGATGAACTATCACCAAGATTCTTGTTACTGGTCTCTGCACTATGAATTAAACAATTAGCACTCGCCATTGCCGTAAAATATATCGATTCCAACGATTCTACGTATTGTAAATTTATTTGTAATTCCGTGTCCGACAACTGTAATTCAATATCATTTTCAATTGCGTTAAACTTTGCAAACAAGTCACTAGCGGCTTGAATTCTTACTTTAAATTCTTCTACTTGTAATGGCGATAAACTCGCATCCCGATATGAATCAACAAACTTTTTAAATTGTGTTAAACGGCCTCTCAAGCTTCCCCTTTGTTTCTTAAGGTCAAAAATAATCTCATCAGGAGTTTTATCGACAGGCATATTGACGGTTTACGAATAAAACGTTAGGTAAATGTAGGTAGGTACTCACGTGCAAGCATCGGCGGCGAAGCGTCGCGGCCGCGTCGAAACTCCGCGAATTGACACACGACTTATAATAACACTTACGTATAAAGCACAGTTTTAACACTCACGAATTAGGAATTGGGAAAGATGGGAACAAAAACCAAACCGTTGCCTTCTCTCGTAATTTCTTCTTCGTGAAAAAATGGCTGCTGGCTGGTCCAACTTGGCGTCACTCGTATAAACTCGTATTCTTCGTATTGATATCCGGCTCGAAGGACCAAAATGTGCAGGATAGGTTTGTTCACATGCTTTGAAATGAAGACCCAGATTCCAAAATAATAATAACGTTTAATTACTGTGCTTTTACAATTTTTCAATATGGAGACGGAGACACTGAGTGTTCGTAATAGAGCGATGGCGGGCGGAAGCATTTTTAAACACAGTGTTGCCAGAGTCAATATAAATTTTTCGTTGTATATTTTTATTTATGGCAACAAATATCGATGCCAATGGATTGTTCCTTAAAGTCACACTAGATGGCGCGAACAATTAGTTACATCGACAAAGTGGTAAAATAAAATTATGTAAAATATTTTTTATAGGGTAGCTCCCATTACACGTAAAGTGGGGATGAATATTTTTTTCTCATGTTTCCCATCGTGTGGGATATCATTGGATAGGTCTTTCAAAAATATAGTAGGTCTGTGAAGACAATACTTCGATTTAGGAATCCGTTTGCAAAATATTTAGCTTTAAAGTCAAATTTTTTTTCGATACGAGCTTCCCCCCTCTAACTTTTGAATGGCTATCCCTAGAAATTTGATTAAATTCACAGACGTAGCACATGTAATTAACTTATTAGGAAAACTATCACGGCTAAGTAGGCTTAACCAGTTACAGAGTTATAGTCGACTAACTAAGACCTGCTACGGAACCCTACTGCGCGTGGCCCGACACGCACTTGGCCGGTTTTTTTATTGGTTAGTTAACATTTGCATAGTTTACCACCCATATTGTCCTACAAATTGCGTGATACGTTATTCCAGTTCTCCAGTTATATAGTTTAAATTCATGAAATTAAAAAAATATTAATTTGTACATTTTGCTATTGGAGCTGAGGCACACTATTATCCTTGCTCACAAACGCATGCGCACCACAGATTACTATATACTAGTCAGAGACAGATAGAGATTTATCAGATGAATCAGATAAAAAATAATGGTTATATAAATATATAACATTATATTATGTATATATATAATATATATATATATATATATATATATAATACATTATATATTATATATAATGTTTTATATGTCCTTATATCCTTTTATACATATATCCTTTCATTTGTATACTCCAAAATTACAAATCTTGTAGGACTAATAAAGCATACCTTTTTTTTTGTAGGACATTGTTTTATAAGGACGAAAAATATATTAACCTATCACGTGATACCTTTGTCCTACAGTTACTAATAAAAAAAAAAGTCCCGCGGTATTGACAACTTTTGAGCGTAGGACCAAGATGACCTACCACGCAATTTGTAGGACAGTGTGTGTGGTAAACTATGCAAATGTTAGCTAACCAATAAAAAAAAAATCAGCTGGTTAGTAATGATTTTTCATGACCTTGTTTACGATACATGTTGGAGCGGGGGGACTCCCTAACAAAACCTTACATTTTGTAGGACAATTTTTTTTTCACGTTATTTAGATAATTATCTTGATAATAAACAAAGAAAAAATCGGTTAGTAATAAATTTTTAAAATTCGTCAAATCAACATATTTTATCCTTGTTACCCCTATTAAGCTACCACTTACCAACATTACTGTAAAGAAAAAAGTTGGGCGTCTAGTCAAAAGGAACCTACTCACGAAAAATTAGCTTGTTAGTAATAACTGATGAAAGATGTACCAGGGATCCTGTACTATAAAGGTTTCTGGAACGAATTTAATGTTGCATGAATGATATTTATTTTTGCAAGCAGGTTATAAAATAACACTTTTACACGTCAAACATATTTTTGTTTATAGCTAGGGCCGGTGTTTCCAACTCACCTTAGTGTCACGGGCGGTACGCATGATGGATCCATGCGCCTCGCCCGAAACACCCGTAATTCGCTTTTTTTTGCATTATACGTCAAGCCATGCTCTTCTGCATATACCTCACAGACTTTAAGGAGTTTTCGCAGAGCACTGATCGATGGGCTATGAAATAGTCTTGGTAGATAATTGAAAGAATAAATAATTTATTTTTCTTGTAATATTTTATGTTTTTATTTGCTGCACAGGCACACATTTAGTTCTAGCAAAAAGTATCAGAGACAAGAGACGACAACGACATAGACAATATAGACTAGACACCAAGATTATAAAATTAACCATAATACAACAGGCTCAACAACACCATGTCGTCGGCGTAGCTAATGTTGTTGACAATTTGATCATCTATAGAACAGCCAACACCGGTGTTGTTGAGCTCACGGACCAGCTCCTTTACATAAATATTGAATAGTGTGGGGGAGCTCAATCCCCCCTGCCTCATCCCACACCCTAACCGATAAGCTTCAGAGAAGGAACCCGACCACCTTACTTGATTTGTCTGATAATGATACCAATACTTGAATATATTGGTGACACCATCAGGCAACCCTTCTCTTCTTAGTTTGTCCCATAGTCTGTCGTAATTTACCAGATCGAAAGCCCTGGAGAGGTACTTTATAATATATACTATATACTTATCTATAAAAATGAATTGCCGTTTGTTAGTCTCACTAAAAGTTGAGAACGGCTAGCCTGATTTTGGTTTTGAAATGGTTGTCGTAGTCCAGGTAATGTTTAAACAGGTAGGTGATACGAAGTTCACCCGGGTCATCTAGTATATTCAAAAAAAACAATTTAAAATGACTTTGTGTAATGTTTAGACAATAATTCAAAGATGAAAACGACTATAGCTAAAAAACAACCTACCAAATAAATACACCAAGGCAGTATAAATCTAGCTTCAAACTCTTCCTGATGAAAATGATATTTAATCGTCCTCGAATAGTAATGATCTTTTAAATTCTTATCGACTAGACCGTTCTCTCTGAAGCGGATGGTGTTAGTGCGCATCCTATCCGTGATTGGAAAACCTTTGTAAAAGAAAATACCAAAAATCGTTTTTGCATACGGTCTTCCAAAATAATATACAAGTAATCGTCCAAACTTATCATTATACTTCTTTTTATGGTACTTATATAAAGATGCTTGTGCTAAAGTGAATATTTTGTTCGATTCACCAACTCTTTTCACATTTTGGAATGCACTATTTAAACAATCTTTGTCTACTTGTCTTTGTGGACTTGTTTTATTTACTTCTGAATATAAGTATGAGATTGAAGGATTAACACAAGGCTCCAATTTTCGGTCAAACAATTCTCGTTCATTACTAATCTGATGCTCTTTAACTGGGTGTCTAGTCAAACTAACTAAACTTGATTGGTATATATTGTTTATTAGAAACGAGAACCATATCCATGATATGAAAAACCGCTTTACATTACCTCGATAGGAAATATTGCTGTTGGAACCAAGTAAATTCTTCAACAATTTCATCATAACATCCGATTTGTCATCAGTGCCCAAAATTATGATCATTAATCCAGAATAAGCAAGACAAGTTATCACCAGTAAAAACCACACATTCGGTTCGAATTCCAAATAAATGTTTTTCCAATTTTCTACGTAAGATGCTCTTTTCACCAGAAACAGTAAATCATCTTCGAAATCCAGGTGCCCATTTAAATAAGTGAAAGCATCAGCCCTGCTCGATACCAACAATATCGCACCTAAAATTACATCAGTACCATCTTTGAGCTTTTTCATAGGACCTGAAACGACCATGTCTGGCGTTATAGTAGAATATATATTTTTATCATAATTGTAACTATAATTCACTTTGAACTGCTCAATTTGACTCAGCAAATTCAATACTAATTGCTCCGTGCCTAATATGATTCGGTCGTTTTTTTCAAGTTTGTTGTTATCTATAGAATAAGGCGGTCGATGAGGAATTGATGCTTTAAAAGTGCAGTTTTTAAGTCCTGTAACAAGTTTGTTTGGGTATAAATTGTTTTTTGCTTGCAAGCACTCGTCATAATATATAACACTGTTGTAATATTTTCCACACGCGTATTTGTCGAATGGATTATAAGTATATAGGTGGGCTTCGTTAGTGCCGTTTACTAAAAGCACGTTGATCACACGGTATTTAAGTAAGACATCAAAAATTTTCTTCAGTTCATCTTCTTTTAGGATGTTTATAATAATTAAGAATCTTGCTTTGGGTCTCCAAGTTGACTCCCGAAGAAGATATTTAAAATTATCAGCGAATATTTTTGCTGTTTTAGCAGTTATAACGTATCCCCGGTGTCTGAATGTTGACTGAATGAACGTATGTCTGCACACCACTGCCGTGGCCTTCGATGAATGGATCGCTTTCAGAAGACCATTATTATAAGAGTAAATATCAACGTATGTCACAACTTTTTGTTCGGAAAAATATTTTTCTATTAAATTAGTTATACAAGTTGGAAAAGGTTTTTTCATTTGTATTCAAATTATTAATTCAAAATGTTTTTTTTAATGATCTAATGACTTAAGTAACATGTCATTAGAAAATGAGTAGTTAAAATGTTAATTTTAATGGATCTGGTGAACATTAAGCGTGTAGAATTAGTCTAGTTTCTAATCTATGTTTAAGGAATGGTCTATGATGTATGAACATTATTTGTTATCGTATGATTGATGATATTCCTAATAACAATATACGCTAATATTACAAAATTTTGTTTGTGTGTTTGTAGCAGAGTTGGGCAAACTTTTATTGTTCGTGCAATTTAAGTCAATTGTGGAAAGAACTATTTACAATTAATTAATTGTTAATTGTAAATTCTGCATTTGAAAATTGATTAATTGTTAATTGTGACTGCAGTATTTAATTGACTATTAACAATTAATTTGCTTTATCTAGCTTTCCATCTTAAAAAAAAATATTCCTGCATGAATAGAATAGAATAGAATAGAATAGAATAGAATAATTTTATTCGCAAAAACATGTGTATACATACACACACACGCAGGTGTATGTATGTAGGATGACAAAAAATATAGAAGTGCTTATAAACATGATTGCCACTTGTCATGACATGCAAATACTTAACAGACAACAATTAGGAACATCGCTACTTATTAATTAATTTATTAACAATTATTATTAATAAAATCAAGTTTTTACACTAAACTAAATTCTAAATAAATATTATTGAAAAATACCATTTAATAAACATTTCACAATTAATAATCAAAAAAAAAAATATATACTCAAACATTTCAATCAAGGAATTGTATCATTGAGGAATTCTGTGATATTATAATAGACCTTTTGTAACAAAAACAGCCTAAGCTTTCGTTTCATAGCTTCGATACTGAGCTCTTTCCAGGATTTAGGCAATTTGTTATACACAATGGGTGCCATACAGAAAACATTTCTGCGCATAAGTGCAGTCTTACATGGGTGCAAACTGAGTTTACTGTCATCACGTCTGTTGCGGTGAATTACATCCTCTAGACGCGGAAATAAATGAGGATTACATTTTACAAACATAGCAATTTCAAGTATGTATAGTGATGGCAATGTAAGAATCCTATACTGTTCGAAGTACGGCTTGCAGCTATCAGTAACCCTTAATTTGAACATAGATCTTAGGCATCTTTTTTGTGCTTTAAAAATAGTCTCCCACTCAGTAGAATTTCCCCAAAAGATTACACCATACCTGAGAATAGATTCGGCTATTCCGTAGTAGGCAGTTAATAATGTATCAGTGTTCATCGTTTGAGATAGTCTATATAAAGCGTATGCGCTATTGCTTATTTTTTTCTCTAGATTCTCTAAGTGAGCCTTCCAGTTTAGATTTTGGTCAATTATTAAACCTAGAAATTTTGTCCTGGTGACCGATTCAATATTATTGTTTTTATATTTAATGTCAAGATTGGTTGATGTATTAAGTCGTTGGCTAAAGTGCATTATTACAGTTTTATTTAGATTAATTTTTAGGTTATTATTGTCTAACCAGTCTATGGTATTAACTAAAGTATTATTTATGTCATGGTTGAATTCTTCCTTTTTATTACATGGAATAGTTATAGTGCTATCATCTGCGAAAAGGGTCATCATATGTTCTATACATTTAGAGAAATCATTTATGTAGATCGTAAATAAAAGAGGGCCTAGAACACTTCCTTGTGGGACGCCATATGTAACCTGACGCTCCGCTGATATAAATATTTCCTCCTGTTTGGTTTTTTTATTAATTCTACAAATTTTTGTTACTTGTCCTCTGTTTTGTAAATAAGACTTTAAAAGATTTAGTATGTTACCTCTTATTCCATAACTTTCCAGTTTGTTTAAGAGTGTACTATGTTGGACGTAATCGAAGGCCTGTGTCATATCGCAAAAAATTGCACATATTGGATTTCTCTTATCCATATTTATCATGACTTTGTATAAAAAGTCGTAAATGGCCATGTTTATGGTTTTATTTTCTCTGAAACCTTTTTGTTCATGACACAGTATCTTATTCTTTTCTATATATGCATTTAATTCTTTATAAATGTATTTTTCAAATATTTTAGAAAAAATTGGTATTAGTGAAATAGGTCTATAATACTCCATTAATTCTCTATCTTGTTTTTTAAATAGTGGTTTTACTATCGATTTCTTAAGGGCGTCAGGAAATACACCTTCACTGATGCTCAAGTTAATTATATGACATAGAGGTCCGCAAATTTCGCAAGATACTTCTTTAATAATTTTTGTACTGAATCCATCGTACCCTACACTGTTGGTATTTTTTAATGAATTAATAATTTTTTGTATGTCTAATGGCATACTTGGAACCATAAACATTGAGTCTTTTCTGCTTACAATATGTTTAGTGACTCCAGTTGTTTGAAAAGGGGATGGTTGGATTTTATCAACGAAATAATTATTAAACGAGTTAGCTATTTCAATAGGACTTGTTATGTATTTATTGTCAATAAGAATTTTTTCAATATTGTTCTTAAATATGTTAAATTTTCTATTGTTTATTAGTTGCCAAGTAGTTTTAGATTTATTTTTTGATGTGTTTATTTTATATGTGTTTTGTGCACACTTTGTCTTATTAATAATTGTTTTAAATAGTTTAGAGTATTTTTTGAAATCATTTTTATTTTGTATAGTTGGATTTAATCTGTACCTCCATAACAGTGTCCGTTTCTTTCTACTACACAGTTTTACCCCACGTGATATCCATTTTTGTTTTTTATTAACATTTATAGACGCTATGATTTCGGGGAAGCATTGACCATATAAAAATGAAAATATTCCAGTAAAGGCATTATATGCTTCATTTGGATCACTGGATTCATAAACATCTCTAAAGGATAGACTCTTAATATAAGATTTAAATTTTTTGATGTTATCTGCACTATAATCTCTTTTAATTGTATGCCATCGATCAATAGAGCAAACAGTGTCTACTGGACATTTAAGAACCTGCGCCGTGTGATCTGACAGTGCAAGTTCCAGTACAGTTGCCTTGCAAGTTTTAAAATTATGCGCGAAATTATCTATGCATGTCTGACTTTTAAGACGAGTTGGTTGTTTCAGAGCTAAGTGTAAGTTATAATTCAATAGCAAACATTCAAAATCTGTAGTTTGTTTGTTTTTTGCAAGTATATTAATATTAAAATCTCCAGCAATAACTATGTTTTTATAACAATTTTTAAAAATAATACGCAATAAAATTTCTAATTTTTCAATACAAAAGTTAAAGTTATTTAATTTGGGCACTCTGTATACGCACACTATGATAGTCTTTTGATTAGTCAGTTCGATGGCACAACATTCCAATACACCAGTAGTAGATAATTGTGAGATTTTTGTTATTTCTCTATATTGATGTCCCTTTTCTACGAGAATGCATGTACCTCCTCTCTTGCTTTCTTTACGACTATAACATGCAGCTAGGTAGTAGTTAGGTATGTTAATGTGATTTTCATAGCCTTCCATAACGAAGTGCTCAGTTAGGCATAGGACATCTACTTTCATATTTCGCTCCACAAGCTCTTGTAGGCATATTGTTAAGTTATCAGCTTTTGATAGCAGTCCGGCAATATTTTGGTGCATGACATTAATATGTTTATTCACGAAAAAAAGTAGTATCTAATGTGCCTAGGCTTTTTTTGCTGGCTAAGTTTTGTTCACACGAAGACAGCTCCTCCATTATTCCTGTTATGAGTTCCAGAATGTCTTTAAAGATGGTTGACATTGCATAATTATTAATTGTTCCATTGTTTTTGTGGAACATTTCATAGCCCAGTGTGAGGTTTTTGTTGGAGTCTAGAAAGTACGCGTACTCATTAGCCAGTACGTCTAAATATAATTTATTGTTAAAGTTCTCAACTCGCCAGTTATACATACATGCTTGTAATCCATATTTGTATGTTGGCGCACATATAATAACATTAGTGTATGTCACTTTTTGTAAGGTCTGCTTTAATTTCGATATCATGCTGAGGTAGTCGCGCGTAGTTTTAAAATCTTCTTCGCCTATCATAATGACACAAAAGTCGCTCTTTGTAAATCCATGTAATTTTGATTCTATGTTTTGTATCATTTGATCAGTATCACAATTTGGCAATAAGTAGTGACATAATTTGTATTTGTCGGGGAAAGTATTTTCGGCGATAGTTAATATTCTATTTTTTTGATTATTGCTCAATATATGTATTCTATTTAATTGTTTGGTTTGTTTGTTTTGAGTTTGTACTATTGGATAAGTTTTATTTTGTGGTGCTAATTGCTTAGGGACTGCAACAGAGGGTCCATCAGTTGGAGTTTGTATTTCGGGAAGTGTAGTTTGTGTATGTACATTCTTATTTTTTCCCTTTTTTGTAGAAGTTTGGTGAGCTTTAGTCGGTGTATTTTTTCTTGTGGGGCTACAAGATATTGTATTGTATAACCTGTTTTTCTTTAGTAGTTCTTCATTAGTTTGTTTAAGACTATTATTTTCTAAAGATAATGACTCGATTTCTTGGTGGGCACTATTAAGTTCATGCGTAAGCTTGTGAATTTGCTGTTTTAACTGGATTATCTGTTCGTTTTGTGTTTCGTCGAAGGATAGCTCAGGCATACTTGTCATACTATTATCATCGTGGGTACTTGTTGAAAACTGACTACTATTTATGTTTGGGTCAGAACTTGTACGTTTTCGTCGCAGTGTTATATTTTCAAAGAAGCTCATCATAGCTATTTATAGTATTTTGCCTCAAGAAACATTCACAAAAAGAACATCTGCCGATGAGATTCGAACCAGCGCACGCAGAAATGCCAATCCAAGGCTCGTCCGCAGAGACCAGACGTATTATGAATTAGCATGTGAAATTTAAGTTCTTGTTCTTGTTAAGATTTTTGTTTGTAGTAGCGTATTTCCTAATAGATACTTTTTTCAAAAAACGGCCGTTGCAATTTTTTCACACACTATATTTTTTTATGTTTTTTAACACATAATCACAAAGTCCTAGGTGTAGATAATCATGTTTAGTATTTGTATAAAAGGTTTTTCACAGTACGTAGTTTTTATACACTGATAACTTTTTGCACATATATACAACATAAACTTTGTCTAGAGCCAAGTTACACGGTGGATAACATTGTCACAGGTGTTCCGCACTTTATGTAGCACTTGTATCATATATTAAACTAGATAAACGCAATTAAACTATTTTTATTAAAAAAAAACAAACGGAGCTCGATGTTTACGTGACAGCGCAGCGCCATCTCTGCATGCATCCCTAAACCATTCCTCCGTACCGCTTTTAAAGGTATCAAAGGAGCAGCACCCTTGAAAACCCCGAAAACGATACCTATCGATATTACTAGAAATGTCAACTACGCCATCTTAGATCTGTAAAATGGTCACAAATTCGTTATCAGCACCCCGAAAGACCTCGAAAACGATACCCATATCGATATTACTAGAAATGCCAACTCCGTCATCTTAGATCTGTAAAATGGTTGCATATTCGTGATCAGCATCCACAATAACCTCGAAAAAAAAACGATGCCCATATCGATTTAACTAAAAAAAGGTCGATTCGGTCATTTTGAATCTGACTAAAGATCTCATATTCTTGATCAGCATCCATAATAACCTCGAAAACGATCCCATACCGATGTAACTAATAAAGGTCGAGTGGGCCATCTTGGATCTGACTAAAGATCCCATATTCTTGATCAGCATCCATAATAACCTCGAAAACGCGGTACGCATGATGGATTCATGCGCCTCGCCCGAAACACCAGTAATTCGCTTTTTTTTGCATTATACGTCAAGCCATGCTCTTCTGCATATACCTCACAGACTTTAAGGAGTTTCCGCAGATCACTGATCGATGGGCTCAACAACACCATGTCGTCGGCGTAGCTAATGTTGTTGACAATTTGACCATCTATAGAACAGCCAACACCGGTGTTGTTGAGCTCACGGACCAGCTCCTTTACATAAATATTGAATAGTGTGGGGGAGCTCAATCCCCCTGCCTCACCCCACACCCTAACCGATAAGCTTCAGAGAAGGAACCCGACCACCTTACTTGATTTGTCTGATAATGATACCAATACTTGAATATATTGGTGACACCATCAGGCAACCCTTCTCTTCTTAGTTTGTCCCACAGTCTGTCGTAATTTATCAGATCGAAAGCCCTGGAGAGGTACTTTATACATACTATATACTTATCTATAAAAATGAATTGCCGTTTGTTAGTCTCACTAAAAGTTGAGAACGGCTAGCCTGATTTTGGTTTTGAAATGTTTGTCGTAGTCCAGGTAATGTTTAAACAGGTAGGTGATACGAAGTTCACCCGGGTCATCTAGTATATTAAAAAAAACCATTTAAAATTACTTCGCGTAATGTTTTGACAATAATTCAAAGATGAAAACGACTATAGCTAAAAAACAACCTACCAAATAAATACACCAAGGCATTAGAAATCTAGATTCAAACTCTTTCTGATGAAAATGATATTTAATCTTCCTCGAATAGTAATGATCTTTTAAATTCTTATCGACCAAACCGTTCTCTCTGAAGCGGATCGCGTTGGTTCGCATCCTATCCGTGATTGGAAAGCCATTGTAGAAGAAAATACCAAAAATCATTTTTGCATACGGTCTTCTAAAATAATTTATAAGTGGCTTTCCAAACTTATCGTTATACCTTTTTTTATGGTACTTATATAAAGATGCTTGTGCTAAAGTGAATATTTTGTTCGATTTACCAACTCTTTTTACATTTTTCAGTATATTTAAACAATCTTTGTCTAATGGACTCGTTTCATTTACTTCTGATTGTAAGTATGCGAGTGTTGCAGGATTAATACAAGGCTTCAATTTTCGGTCATACAATTCTCGTTCGTTACGAATCTGATGCTCTTTGACTGGGCGTTCAGTCAAACTAACTAAACTTGATTGGTATATATTGTTTATTAGAAACGAGAACCATATCCATGATATAAAAAACCGCTTTACATTACCTCGATAGGAAATATTGCTGTTGGAACCAAGTAAATTCTTCAACAATTTCATCATAACATCCGATTTGTCATCAGTGCCTAAAATTATGATCATTAATCCAGAATAAACAAGACAGGTTATCACCAGTAAAAACCACACATTCGGTTCGAATTCCAAATAAATGTTTTTCCAATTTTCTACGTAAGATGCTCTTTTCAACAGAAACAATAACTTATCTTCGAAATCCAGGTGCCCATTTAAATAAGTGAAAGCATCAGCCCTGCTCGATACCAACCATATGCCACCTAAAACTACATCAGTACCATCTTTGAGCTTTTTCATAGGACCTGAAACGACCATGTCTGGCGTTATAGTAGAATATATATTTTTATCATAATTGTAACTATAATTCACTTTGAACTGCTCAATTTGACTCAGCAAATTCAATACTAATTGCTCCGTGCCTAATATGGTTCGGACGTATTTTTCAAGTTTGTTGCTATCTATAGAATAAGGCGGTCGATGAGAAGTCATTGCTTTAAAAGTGCAGTTTTTTAGTCCTGTAACAAGTTTGTTTGGGTATAAATTGTTTTTTGCTTGCAAGCACTCGCCATAATATGTAACACTGTTGTAATATTTTCCACACGCGTATTTGTCGAATGGATTATAAGTATATAGGTGGGCTTCGTTAGTGCCGTTTACTAAAAGCACGTTGATCACATGGTGTTTAAGTAAGACATCAAAAATTTTCTTCAGTTCATCTTCTTTTAGGATGTTTATAATAATTAAGAATCTTGCTTTGGGTCTCCAAGTTGACTCCCGAAGAAGATATTTAAAATTATTAGCGAATATATTTGCTGTTTTAGCAGTTATAACGTATCCCCGGTGTCTGAATGTTGACTGAATGAACGTATGTCTGCACACTACTGCCGTGGTCTTCGATGAATGGATCGCTTTCAGAAGACCATTATTATAAGAGTCAATATCAACGTATGTGACAACTTTTTGTTCGAAAAAATATTTTTCTATTAAATTAGTTATACACGTTGGAAAAGGTTTTTCCATCCGTTGTGTATAAATAGAAATATTTTCGCTTTTACAATTAATGTAACTCAAAGATAATAAAAGGTATACAACCAACATGTTTACACATAAAATTGTGTGTGATTTTGGTTAAAATCTTTTGTATTCAAATTATTAATTCAAAATGTTTTTTTTAATGATCTAATGACTTAAGTAACATGTCGTTAGAAAATGAGTAGTTAAAATGTTAATCTTAATGGATCTGGTGAACATTAAACGTGTAGAATTACTCTAGATTCTAATCTATGTTTAAGGAATGGTCTATGATGTATGAACATTATTTGTTATCGTATGATTGATGATATTCCTAATAACAATATACGCTAATATTACAAAATTTTGTTTGTGTGTTTGTAGCAGAGTTGGGCAAACTTTTATTGTTCGTGCAATTTAAGTCAATTGTGGAAAGAACTATTTACAATTAATTAATTGTTAATTGTAAATTCTGCATTTGAAAATTGATTAATTGTTAATTGTGACTGCAGTATTTAATTGACTATTAACAATTAATTTGCTTTATCTAGCTTTCCATCTTAAAAAAAAATATTCCTGCATGCATCCCTAAACCATTCCTCCGTACCGCTTTTAAAGGTATCAAAGGAGCAGCACCCTTGAAAACCCCGAAAACGATACCTATCGATATTACTAGAAATGTCAACTACGCCATCTTAGATCTGTAAAATGGTCACAAATTCGTTATCAGCACCCCGAAAGACCTCGAAAACGATACCCATATCGATATTACTAGAAATGCCAACTCCGTCATCTTAGATCTGTAAAATGGTTGCATATTCGTGATCAGCATCCACAATAACCTCGAAAAAAAAACGATGCCCATATCGATTTAACTAAAAAAAGGTCGATTCGGTCATTTTGAATCTGACTAAAGATCTCATATTCTTGATCAGCATCCATAATAACCTCGAAAACGATCCCATACCGATGTAACTAATAAAGGTCGAGTGGGCCATCTTGGATCTGACTAAAGATCCCATATTCTTGATCAGCATCCATAATAACCTCGAAAACGATACCCATGTCGATATATAACTAAAAAAGGTCGAGTCGGCCATCTTGGATCTGACTAAAGCTTTAATACGCGTAGTCAGCACCAATAAAACTCTGAAATTAATTCAACACATTCAGATTTTACTCAAAAACTCGGGATATCCATTTTGGATCCATAACAAGTCTGTGTGTCTGTCAGTATATCATAATTCCTTAAGGGGCAGATTAATTGTTTGCTTAAACAATCAAAATAGTCAATTATGATTAACACAGTTTAATCTAAATAAATCAATTGCAAAGTGCAATTAAACTTTTAATTGCAATTGTGACTAAAGTTAATTGCAATGAAATTAATTGTAATTGATTTTTTAAACAACTAACGAAAAGATTGAATTTTCAATCAATTGATGGATGACTGGTTAGTAGTAAAGGTTTCTGGAACGAATTTAATGTTGCATGAATGATATTTATTTTTGCAAGCAGGTAATAAAATAACACTTTTACACGTCAAACATATTTTTGGTTATAGCTAGATGAGGCCGGTGTTTCCAACTCCCCCTAGTGTCACGGGCGGTACGCATGATGGATTCATGCGCCTCGCCCGAAACACCAGTTATTCGCTTTTTTTTGCATTATACGTCAAGCCATGCTCTTCTGCATATACCTCACAGACTTTAAGGAGGTACCGCAGATCACTGATCGATGGGCTCAACAACACCATGTCGTCGGCGTAGCTAATGTTGTTGACAATTTGACCATCTATAGAACAGCCAACACCGGTGTTGTTGAGCTCACGGACCAGCTCCTTTACATAAATATTGAATAGTGTGGGGGAGCTCAATCCCCCTGCCTCACCCCACACCCTAACCGATAAGCTTCAGAGAAGGAACCCGACCACCTTACTTGATTTGTCTGATAATGATACCAATACTTGAATATATTGGTGACACCATCAGGCAACCCTTCTCTTCTTAGTTTGTCCCACAGTCTGTCGTAATTTATCAGATCGAAAGCCCTGGAGAGGTACTTTATACATACTATATACTTATCTATAAAAATGAATTGCCGTTTGTTAGTCTCACTAAAAGTTGAGAACGGCTAGCCTGATTTTGGTTTTGAAATGTTTGTCGTAGTCCAGGTAATGTTTAAACAGGTAGGTGATACGAAGTTCACCCGGGTCATCTAGTATATTAAAAAAAACCATTTAAAATTACTTCGCGTAATGTTTAGACAATAATTCAAAGATGAAAACGACTATAGCTAAAAAACAACCTACCAAATAAATACACCAAGGCATTAGAAATCTAGATTCAAACTCTTTCTGATGAAAATGATATTTAATCTTCCTCGAATAGTAATGATCTTTTAAATTCTTATCGACCAAACCGTTCTCTCTGAAGCGGATCGCGTTGGTTCGCATCCTATCCGTGATTGGAAAGCCATTGTAGAAGAAAATACCAAAAATCATTTTTGCATACGGTCTTCTAAAATAATATATAAGTGGCTTTCCAAACTTATCGTTATACCTTTTTTTATGGTACTTATATAAAGATGCTTGTGCTAAAGTGAATATTTTGTTCGATTTACCAACTCTTTTTACATTTTTCAGTATATTTAAACAATCTTTGTCTAATGGACTCGTTTCATTTACTTCTGATTGTAAGTATGCGAGTGTTGCAGGATTAATACAAGGCTTCAATTTTCGGTCATACAATTCTCGTTCGTTACGAATCTGATGCTCTTTGACTGGGCGTTCAGTCAAACTAACTAAACTTGATTGGTATATATTGTTTATTAGAAACGAGAACCATATCCATGATATAAAAAACCGCTTTACATTACCTCGATAGGAAATATTGCTGTTGGAACCAAGTAAATTCTTCAACAATTTCATCATAACATCCGATTTGTCATCAGTGCCTAAAATTATGATCATTAATCCAGAATAAGCAAGACAGGTTATCACCAGTAAAAACCACACATTCGGTTCGAATTCCAAATAAATGTTTTTCCAATTTTCTACGTAAGATGCTCTTTTCACCAGAAACAATAACTTATCTTCGAAATCCAGGTGCCCATTTAAATAAGTGAAAGCATCAGCCCTGCTCGATACCAACCATATGCCACCTAAAACTACATCAGTACCATCTTTGAGCTTTTTCATAGGACCTGAAACGACCATGTCTGGCGTTATAGTAGAATATATATTTTTATCATAATTGTAACTATAATTCACTTTGAACTGCTCAATTTGACTCAGCAAATTCAATACTAATTGCTCCGTGCCTAATATGATTCGGTCGTGTTTTCCAAGTTTGTTGTTATCTATAGAATAAGGCGGTCGATGAGAAGTCATTGCTTTAAAAGTGCAGTTTTTTAGTCCTGTAACAAGTTTGTTTGGGTATAAATTGTTTTTTGCTTGCAAGCACTCGCCATAATATGTAACACTGTTGTAATATTTTCCACACGCGTATTTGTCGAATGGATTATAAGTATATAGGTGGGCTTCGTTAGTGCCGTTTACTAAAAGCACGTTGATCACATGGTGTTTAAGTAAGACATCAAAAATTTTCTTCAGTTCATCTCCTTTTAGAATGTTTATAATAATTAAGAATCTTGCTGTGGGTCTCCAAGTTGACTCCCGAAGAAGATATTTAAAATTATCAGCGAATATATTTGCTGTTTTAGCAGTTATAACGTATCCCCGGTGTCTGAATGTTGACTGAATGAACGTATGTCTGCACACCACTGCCGTGGTCTTCGATGAATGGATCGCTTTCAGAAGACCATTATTATAAGAGTCAATATCAACGTATGTGACAACTTTTTGTTCGAAAAAATATTTTTCTATTAAATTAGTTATACACGTTGGAAAAGGTTTTTCCATCCGTTGTGTATAAATAGAAATATTTTCGCTTTTACAATTAATGTAACTCACAGATAATAAAAGGTATACAACCAACATGTTTACACATAAAATTGTGTGTGATTTTGGTTAAAATCTTTTGTATTCAAATTATTAATTCAAAATGTTTTTTTTAATGATCTAATGACTTAAGTAACATGTCATTAGAAAATGAGTAGTTAAAATGTTAATCTTAATGGATCTGGTGAACATTAAGCGTGTAGAATTACTCTAGATTCTAATCTATGTTTAAGGAATGGTCTATGATGTATGAACATTATTTGTTATCGTATGATTGATGATATTCCTAATAACAATATACGCTAATATTACAAAATTTTGTTTGTGTGTTTGTAGCAGAGTTGGGCAACATTTAATTGTTCGTACAAGTTAATTGTGGAAAGAACTATTTACAATTAATTAATAGTTAATTGTGAATTCTGCAATTAATTGTTAATTGTGACTGCAGTATTTAATTGACTATTAACAATTAATTTGCTTTATCTAGCTTTCCATCTTAAAAAAAATATATTCCTGCATGCATCCCTAAACCATTCCTCCGTACCGATTTTAAAGGTTATAGGAGCAGCACCCCTAAAATCCCCGAAAACGATACCCATCGATTTTACTAGAAATGTCAACTCCGCCATCTTAGATCGGTAAAATGGTCACAAATTCGTTATCAGCATCCCTTATAACCTCGAAAAAAAAACGATACCCATGTCGATATAACTAAAAAAGGTCGATTCGGCTATCTTGGATCTGACTAAAGATCTCATATTCGTGATCTGATCAGCATCCATAATAACCTCGAAAACGATACCCATATCGATATCTATCTATACTTATAATAAATCTGTAGAGAGGTCAATTCTGTACATGAAATATATTTTCAAAATAACTATCAGGGGGTGATTAGGGATCGATACTGATGCCAAAAATGCAATCAGTAAAATTTTTGTCTGACTGTCTGTCTGTATAAACTCTATAGAAACAAAAACTACTCGACGGATTTTAACCAAACTTGGTACAATTATTTGTCGTACTCCTGAGATGGTTATAGTATGCTTTTCATCACGCTACAATCAATAGGAGCAGAGCAGTGAAGGGAAATGTTGTCATTTTGTTTAAACGCGCTAATCTCAGGAACCGCTGGTCCGGTTTAAATAATTCTTTCAGTGTTAGATAGTCCATTTATCGAGGAAGGCTATAGGCTATATATCATCACGCTAAGACCAATAGGAGCGGAGCACCACTATTCCACGTGGACGAAGTCGCTGGCAGAAGCTAGTAACTAATAAAGGTCGGGTCGGCCATCTTGAATCCAACTAAAGATTTAATACGCGTAGTCAGCACCCCTAAAACTCTGAAATTGATTCAACACATTCAGATTTTACTAAAAAACTCGGGATATCCATTTTGGATCCATTACAAGTCTGTGTGTCTGTCAGTATATCATAATTCCTTAACGGGTAGCTTAATTGTTTGCTTAAACAATCAAAATAGTCAATTGTGATTAACACAGTTTAATATAAAGAAATCAATTGCAAAGTGCAATTAAACTTTTAATTGCAATTGTGACTAATAGACCAGTGCCAATAATTTTTGAAAACAAAAAAAATAATAGTAGGATGATTTTTTCGCATAAATTTTGAGGTTATGTGAAAAAAGTGTCAATCCAAAAGTTGTAGATCTTTTGATTTCCTACAACTTTGCAATTTAACTTTTTTTCATAGGACTTGTAGTTTTGCCGGAAATTGAGATAAACCGTTTTTTAAACTTTAACCCCCCCCTCCCCCCAGTTCCCGACCTCAGATCGCCCGTAATTTATTTTTCCTATCATTTTTATTATATTCTCCTCCTTTTCCAATGGGTTTCATCCTACTATTATTTTATTCACTTTTTACCGTTTTTAGGGCGGATTCGACCAAACTGGAATAAATTTTACTCTCGGCGTAGATCTCTTATTACTCGATAATAAATCAATTTCACGTTTAACCAACTACAATTCGAGGAATAAGGAGTCTATTTGGGAATAGTCACAATACCACCATTTTGCGTGGAATAAGAAGTTTATTCAAGGAATAATAAAATGGCGTCCTATTGACTTATTCTGTCATTTTCATTCACTGACATTTTTATTTTTTTAATTTATTTAAAGGGCTTTGGCAGTTACTTTTCCACGCTGTGATACGACAAATTAGAGTTGACATGAGTTATGCTACTGCACCCTCCCGTTTGTAGAGCATTTTTTTTTGGCCGCGTATTACATTCGTTCACATTCACTTCGCTATTCGTGAGTAGCTTATCCAAGTAAAGCTATACGCTAGATTGCATGGAAAAACGACTAATGATTTACTCGAGAATAAAATCGTGGTATATATTATTTTCCGCATAGTTATTCTTGTATAAATTCAGGTTTGGTCGAATCTACCCTTAGAGGCTAAAAGCACTGGCCTATAAAGTTAATTGCAATGAAATTAATTGTAATTGATTTTTTAAACAACTAACGAAAAGATTGAATTTTCAATCAATTGATGGATGACTGGTTAGTAGTAATAGTACAGGATCCCTGGTACATCTTTCATCAGTTATTACTAACAAGCTGATTTTTCGTGAGTAGGTTCCTTTTGACTAGACGCCCAACTTTTTTCTTTACAGTAATGTTGGTAAGTGGTAGCTTAATAGGGGTAACAAGGATAAAATATGTTGATTTGACGAATTTTAAAAAATTATTACTAACCGATTTTTTTTTGTTTATTATCAAGATAATTATCTAAATAATGTGAAAAAATATTTGTCCTACAAAATGTAAGGTTTTGTTAGGGAGTCCCCCCGCTCCAACATGTATCGTAAACAAGGTCAAGAAAAATCATTACTAACCAGCTGATTTTTTTTTATTGGTTAGCTAACATTTGCATAGTTTACCACACACACTGTCCTACAAATTGCGTGGTAGGTCATCTTGGTCCTACGCTCAAAAGTTGTAGTACTAATACTTAATGTAAAAATAATTACTATCAAGCTGAATGTTCGAGAATAGCTTCGTTTCAATGAGACGCCCAACAAATTCTTGTATGAAACTTCTCGATTGTGGTTTATAACTAAGATAATAGGGATGAAATGTGTTGATTTGACGAATGAAAAAAAATGATTACTAACCGATTATTTTTTTGTTAATTATCGAGATAATTATCTAAATAACGTGAAAAAATATTTGTCCTACAAAATATACGGTTTTGTTAGGCAGTCCCCCCTCTCCAACATATATCATAAATAAGATCATGAAAAATAATTACTAACCAGCTGATTTTTAGGGTTCCGTAGTCCGACAAGGAACCCTTATAGTTTCGCTATGCCCGTCCGTCTGTCTGTCCGTCTGTCTGTCTGTCTGTCCGCGGCATAGCTCAGAGGTTCTTGGTACTAGAAAGCTGAAATTTGGTATAGATATGTATATTAGTTACATCGACAAAGTGGTAAAATAAAATTATGTAAAATATTTTTTATAGGGTAGCTCCCATTACACGTAAAGTGGGGATGAATATTTTTTTCTCATGTTTCCCATCGTGTGGGATATCATTGGATAGGTCTTTCAAAAATATAGTAGGTCTGTGAAGACAATACTTCGATTTAGGAATCCGTTTGCAAAATATTTAGCTTTAAAGTCAAATTTTTTTTCGATACGAGCTTCCCCCCTCTAACTTTTGAATGGCTATCCCTAGAAATTTGATTAAATTCACAGACGTAGCACATGTAATTAACTTATTAGGAAAACTATCACGGCTAAGTAGGCTTAACCAGTTACAGAGTTATAGTCGACTAACTAAGACCTGCTACGGAACCCTACTGCGCGTGGCCCGACACGCACTTGGCCGGTTTTTTTATTGGTTAGTTAACATTTGCATAGTTTACCACCCATATTGTCCTACAAATTGCGTGATACGTTATTCCAGTTCTCCAGTTATATAGTTTAAATTCATGAAATTAAAAAAAATATTAATTTGTACATTTTGCTATTGGAGCTGAGGCACACTATTATCCTTGCTCACAAACGCATGCGCACCACAGATTACTATATACTAGTCAGAGACAGATAGAGATTTATCAGATGAATCAGATAAAAAATAATGGTTATATAAATATATAACATTATATTATGATATATATATATATATATATATATATATATATATATATATATATATATATATATATATATATATATATATATATATATATATATATATATATAATACATTATATATTATATATAATGTTTTATATGTCCTTATATCCTTTTATACATATATCCTTTCATTTGTATACTCCAAAATTACAAATCTTGTAGGACTAATAAAGCATACCTTTTTTTTTGTAGGACATTGTTTTATAAGGACGAAAAATATATTAACCTATCACGTGATACCTTTGTCCTACAGTTACTAATAAAAAAAAAAGTCCCGCGGTATTGACAACTTTTGAGCGTAGGACCAAGATGACCTACCACGCAATTTGTAGGACAGTGTGTGTGGTAAACTATGCAAATGTTAGCTAACCAATAAAAAAAAAATCAGCTGGTTAGTAATGATTTTTCATGACCTTGTTTACGATACATGTTGGAGCGGGGGGACTCCCTAACAAAACCTTACATTTTGTAGGACAATTTTTTTTTCACGTTATTTAGATAATTATCTTGATAATAAACAAAGAAAAAATCGGTTAGTAATAAATTTTTAAAATTCGTCAAATCAACATATTTTATCCTTGTTACCCCTATTAAGCTACCACTTACCAACATTACTGTAAAGAAAAAAGTTGGGCGTCTAGTCAAAAGGAACCTACTCACGAAAAATTAGCTTGTTAGTAATAACTGATGAAAGATGTACCAGGGATCCTGTACTATAAAGGTTTCTGGAACGAATTTAATGTTGCATGAATGATATTTATTTTTGCAAGCAGGTTATAAAATAACACTTTTACACGTCAAACATATTTTTGTTTATAGCTAGGGCCGGTGTTTCCAACTCACCTTAGTGTCACGGGCGGTACGCATGATGGATCCATGCGCCTCGCCCGAAACACCCGTAATTCGCTTTTTTTTGCATTATACGTCAAGCCATGCTCTTCTGCATATACCTCACAGACTTTAAGGAGTTTTCGCAGAGCACTGATCGATGGGCTATGAAATAGTCTTGGTAGATAATTGAAAGAATAAATAATTTATTTTTCTTGTAATATTTTATGTTTTTATTTGCTGCACAGGCACACATTTAGTTCTAGCAAAAAGTATCAGAGACAAGAGACGACAACGACATAGACAATATAGACTAGACACCAAGATTATAAAATTAACCATAATACAACAGGCTCAACAACACCATGTCGTCGGCGTAGCTAATGTTGTTGACAATTTGATCATCTATAGAACAGCCAACACCGGTGTTGTTGAGCTCACGGACCAGCTCCTTTACATAAATATTGAATAGTGTGGGGGAGCTCAATCCCCCCTGCCTCATCCCACACCCTAACCGATAAGCTTCAGAGAAGGAACCCGACCACCTTACTTGATTTGTCTGATAATGATACCAATACTTGAATATATTGGTGACACCATCAGGCAACCCTTCTCTTCTTAGTTTGTCCCATAGTCTGTCGTAATTTACCAGATCGAAAGCCCTGGAGAGGTACTTTATAATATATACTATATACTTATCTATAAAAATGAATTGCCGTTTGTTAGTCTCACTAAAAGTTGAGAACGGCTAGCCTGATTTTGGTTTTGAAATGGTTGTCGTAGTCCAGGTAATGTTTAAACAGGTAGGTGATACGAAGTTCACCCGGGTCATCTAGTATATTCAAAAAAAACAATTTAAAATGACTTTGTGTAATGTTTAGACAATAATTCAAAGATGAAAACGACTATAGCTAAAAAACAACCTACCAAATAAATACACCAAGGCAGTATAAATCTAGCTTCAAACTCTTCCTGATGAAAATGATATTTAATCGTCCTCGAATAGTAATGATCTTTTAAATTCTTATCGACTAGACCGTTCTCTCTGAAGCGGATGGTGTTAGTGCGCATCCTATCCGTGATTGGAAAACCTTTGTAAAAGAAAATACCAAAAATCGTTTTTGCATACGGTCTTCCAAAATAATATACAAGTAATCGTCCAAACTTATCATTATACTTCTTTTTATGGTACTTATATAAAGATGCTTGTGCTAAAGTGAATATTTTGTTCGATTCACCAACTCTTTTCACATTTTGGAATGCACTATTTAAACAATCTTTGTCTACTTGTCTTTGTGGACTTGTTTTATTTACTTCTGAATATAAGTATGAGATTGAAGGATTAACACAAGGCTCCAATTTTCGGTCAAACAATTCTCGTTCATTACTAATCTGATGCTCTTTAACTGGGTGTCTAGTCAAACTAACTAAACTTGATTGGTATATATTGTTTATTAGAAACGAGAACCATATCCATGATATGAAAAACCGCTTTACATTACCTCGATAGGAAATATTGCTGCTGGAACCAAGTAAATTCTTCAACAATTTCATCATAACATCCGATTTGTCATCAGTGCCCAAAATTATGATCATTAATCCAGAATAAGCAAGACAAGTTATCACCAGTAAAAACCACACATTCGGTTCGAATTCCAAATAAATGTTTTTCCAATTTTCTACGTAAGATGCTCTTTTCACCAGAAACAGTAAATCATCTTCGAAATCCAGGTGCCCATTTAAATAAGTGAAAGCATCAGCCCTGCTCGATACCAACAATATCGCACCTAAAATTACATCAGTACCATCTTTGAGCTTTTTCATAGGACCTTTTTTTTTTTTTTTTTTTTTCATAGGTCTGGCGTTATAGTAGAATATATATTTTTATCATAATTGTAACTATAATTCACTTTGAACTGCTCAATTTGACTCAGCAAATTCAATACTAATTGCTCCGTGCCTAATATGATTCGGTCGTTTTTTTCAAGTTTGTTGTTATCTATAGAATAAGGCGGTCGATGAGGAATTGATGCTTTAAAAGTGCAGTTTTTAAGTCCTGTAACAAGTTTGTTTGGGTATAAATTGTTTTTTGCTTGCAAGCACTCGTCATAATATATAACACTGTTGTAATATTTTCCACACGCGTATTTGTCGAATGGATTATAAGTATATAGGTGGGCTTCGTTAGTGCCGTTTACTAAAAGCACGTTGATCACACGGTATTTAAGTAAGACATCAAAAATTTTCTTCAGTTCATCTTCTTTTAGGATGTTTATAATAATTAAGAATCTTGCTTTGGGTCTCCAAGTTGACTCCCGAAGAAGATATTTAAAATTATCAGCGAATATTTTTGCTGTTTTAGCAGTTATAACGTATCCCCGGTGTCTGAATGTTGACTGAATGAACGTATGTCTGCACACCACTGCCGTGGCCTTCGATGAATGGATCGCTTTCAGAAGACCATTATTATAAGAGTAAATATCAACGTATGTCACAACTTTTTGTTCGGAAAAATATTTTTCTATTAAATTAGTTATACAAGTTGGAAAAGGTTTTTTCATTTGTATTCAAATTATTAATTCAAAATGTTTTTTTTAATGATCTAATGACTTAAGTAACATGTCATTAGAAAATGAGTAGTTAAAATGTTAATTTTAATGGATCTGGTGAACATTAAGCGTGTAGAATTAGTCTAGTTTCTAATCTATGTTTAAGGAATGGTCTATGATGTATGAACATTATTTGTTATCGTATGATTGATGATATTCCTAATAACAATATACGCTAATATTACAAAATTTTGTTTGTGTGTTTGTAGCAGAGTTGGGCAAACTTTTATTGTTCGTGCAATTTAAGTCAATTGTGGAAAGAACTATTTACAATTAATTAATTGTTAATTGTAAATTCTGCATTTGAAAATTGATTAATTGTTAATTGTGACTGCAGTATTTAATTGACTATTAACAATTAATTTGCTTTATCTAGCTTTCCATCTTAAAAAAAAATATTCCTGCATGAATAGAATAGAATAGAATAGAATAGAATAGAATAATTTTATTCGCAAAAACATGTGTATACATACACACACACGCAGGTGTATGTATGTAGGATGACAAAAAATATAGAAGTGCTTATAAACATGATTGCCACTTGTCATGACATGCAAATACTTAACAGACAACAATTAGGAACATCGCTACTTATTAATTAATTTATTAACAATTATTATTAATAAAATCAAGTTTTTACACTAAACTAAATTCTAAATAAATATTATTGAAAAATACCATTTAATAAACATTTCACAATTAATAATCAAAAAAAAAAATATATACTCAAACATTTCAATCAAGGAATTGTATCATTGAGGAATTCTGTGATATTATAATAGACCTTTTGTAACAAAAACAGCCTAAGCTTTCGTTTCATAGCTTCGATACTGAGCTCTTTCCAGGATTTAGGCAATTTGTTATACACAATGGGTGCCATACAGAAAACATTTCTGCGCATAAGTGCAGTCTTACATGGGTGCAAACTGAGTTTACTGTCATCACGTCTGTTGCGGTGAATTACATCCTCTAGACGCGGAAATAAATGAGGATTACATTTTACAAACATAGCAATTTCAAGTATGTATAGTGATGGCAATGTAAGAATCCTATACTGTTCGAAGTACGGCTTGCAGCTATCAGTAACCCTTAATTTGAACATAGATCTTAGGCATCTTTTTTGTGCTTTAAAAATAGTCTCCCACTCAGTAGAATTTCCCCAAAAGATTACACCATACCTGAGAATAGATTCGGCTATTCCGTAGTAGGCAGTTAATAATGTATCAGTGTTCATCGTTTGAGATAGTCTATATAAAGCGTATGCGCTATTGCTTATTTTTTTCTCTAGATTCTCTAAGTGAGCCTTCCAGTTTAGATTTTGGTCAATTATTAAACCTAGAAATTTTGTCCTGGTGACCGATTCAATATTATTGTTTTTATATTTAATGTCAAGATTGGTTGATGTATTAAGTCGTTGGCTAAAGTGCATTATTACAGTTTTATTTAGATTAATTTTTAGGTTATTATTGTCTAACCAGTCTATGGTATTAACTAAAGTATTATTTATGTCATGGTTGAATTCTTCCTTTTTATTACATGGAATAGTTATAGTGCTATCATCTGCGAAAAGGGTCATCATATGTTCTATACATTTAGAGAAATCATTTATGTAGATCGTAAATAAAAGAGGGCCTAGAACACTTCCTTGTGGGACGCCATATGTAACCTGACGCTCCGCTGATATAAATATTTCCTCCTGTTTGGTTTTTTTATTAATTCTACAAATTTTTGTTACTTGTCCTCTGTTTTGTAAATAAGACTTTAAAAGATTTAGTATGTTACCTCTTATTCCATAACTTTCCAGTTTGTTTAAGAGTGTACTATGTTGGACGTAATCGAAGGCCTGTGTCATATCGCAAAAAATTGCACATATTGGATTTCTCTTATCCATATTTATCATGACTTTGTATAAAAAGTCGTAAATGGCCATGTTTATGGTTTTATTTTCTCTGAAACCTTTTTGTTCATGACACAGTATCTTATTCTTTTCTATATATGCATTTAATTCTTTATAAATGTATTTTTCAAATATTTTAGAAAAAATTGGTATTAGTGAAATAGGTCTATAATACTCCATTAATTCTCTATCTTGTTTTTTAAATAGTGGTTTTACTATCGATTTCTTAAGGGCGTCAGGAAATACACCTTCACTGATGCTCAAGTTAATTATATGACATAGAGGTCCGCAAATTTCGCAAGATACTTCTTTAATAATTTTTGTACTGAATCCATCGTACCCTACACTGTTGGTATTTTTTAATGAATTAATAATTTTTTGTATGTCTAATGGCATACTTGGAACCATAAACATTGAGTCTTTTCTGCTTACAATATGTTTAGTGACTCCAGTTGTTTGAAAAGGGGATGGTTGGATTTTATCAACGAAATAATTATTAAACGAGTTAGCTATTTCAATAGGACTTGTTATGTATTTATTGTCAATAAGAATTTTTTCAATATTGTTCTTAAATATGTTAAATTTTCTATTGTTTATTAGTTGCCAAGTAGTTTTAGATTTATTTTTTGATGTGTTTATTTTATATGTGTTTTGTGCACACTTTGTCTTATTAATAATTGTTTTAAATAGTTTAGAGTATTTTTTGAAATCATTTTTATTTTGTATAGTTGGATTTAATCTGTACCTCCATAACAGTGTCCGTTTCTTTCTACTACACAGTTTTACCCCACGTGATATCCATTTTTGTTTTTTATTAACATTTATAGACGCTATGATTTCGGGGAAGCATTGACCATATAAAAATGAAAATATTCCAGTAAAGGCATTATATGCTTCATTTGGATCACTGGATTCATAAACATCTCTAAAGGATAGACTCTTAATATAAGATTTAAATTTTTTGATGTTATCTGCACTATAATCTCTTTTAATTGTATGCCATCGATCAATAGAGCAAACAGTGTCTACTGGACATTTAAGAACCTGCGCCGTGTGATCTGACAGTGCAAGTTCCAGTACAGTTGCCTTGCAAGTTTTAAAATTATGCGCGAAATTATCTATGCATGTCTGACTTTTAAGACGAGTTGGTTGTTTCAGAGCTAAGTGTAAGTTATAATTCAATAGCAAACATTCAAAATCTGTAGTTTGTTTGTTTTTTGCAAGTATATTAATATTAAAATCTCCAGCAATAACTATGTTTTTATAACAATTTTTAAAAATAATACGCAATAAAATTTCTAATTTTTCAATACAAAAGTTAAAGTTATTTAATTTGGGCACTCTGTATACGCACACTATGATAGTCTTTTGATTAGTCAGTTCGATGGCACAACATTCCAATACACCAGTAGTAGATAATTGTGAGATTTTTGTTATTTCTCTATATTGATGTCCCTTTTCTACGAGAATGCATGTACCTCCTCTCTTGCTTTCTTTACGACTATAACATGCAGCTAGGTAGTAGTTAGGTATGTTAATGTGATTTTCATAGCCTTCCATAACGAAGTGCTCAGTTAGGCATAGGACATCTACTTTCATATTTCGCTCCACAAGCTCTTGTAGGCATATTGTTAAGTTATCAGCTTTTGATAGCAGTCCGGCAATATTTTGGTGCATGACATTAATATGTTTATTCACGAAAAAAAGTAGTATCTAATGTGCCTAGGCTTTTTTTGCTGGCTAAGTTTTGTTCACACGAAGACAGCTCCTCCATTATTCCTGTTATGAGTTCCAGAATGTCTTTAAAGATGGTTGACATTGCATAATTATTAATTGTTCCATTGTTTTTGTGGAACATTTCATAGCCCAGTGTGAGGTTTTTGTTGGAGTCTAGAAAGTACGCGTACTCATTAGCCAGTACGTCTAAATATAATTTATTGTTAAAGTTCTCAACTCGCCAGTTATACATACATGCTTGTAATCCATATTTGTATGTTGGCGCACATATAATAACATTAGTGTATGTCACTTTTTGTAAGGTCTGCTTTAATTTCGATATCATGCTGAGGTAGTCGCGCGTAGTTTTAAAATCTTCTTCGCCTATCATAATGACACAAAAGTCGCTCTTTGTAAATCCATGTAATTTTGATTCTATGTTTTGTATCATTTGATCAGTATCACAATTTGGCAATAAGTAGTGACATAATTTGTATTTGTCGGGGAAAGTATTTTCGGCGATAGTTAATATTCTATTTTTTTGATTATTGCTCAATATATGTATTCTATTTAATTGTTTGGTTTGTTTGTTTTGAGTTTGTACTATTGGATAAGTTTTATTTTGTGGTGCTAATTGCTTAGGGACTGCAACAGAGGGTCCATCAGTTGGAGTTTGTATTTCGGGAAGTGTAGTTTGTGTATGTACATTCTTATTTTTTCCCTTTTTTGTAGAAGTTTGGTGAGCTTTAGTCGGTGTATTTTTTCTTGTGGGGCTACAAGATATTGTATTGTATAACCTGTTTTTCTTTAGTAGTTCTTCATTAGTTTGTTTAAGACTATTATTTTCTAAAGATAATGACTCGATTTCTTGGTGGGCACTATTAAGTTCATGCGTAAGCTTGTGAATTTGCTGTTTTAACTGGATTATCTGTTCGTTTTGTGTTTCGTCGAAGGATAGCTCAGGCATACTTGTCATACTATTATCATCGTGGGTACTTGTTGAAAACTGACTACTATTTATGTTTGGGTCAGAACTTGTACGTTTTCGTCGCAGTGTTATATTTTCAAAGAAGCTCATCATAGCTATTTATAGTATTTTGCCTCAAGAAACATTCACAAAAAGAACATCTGCCGATGAGATTCGAACCAGCGCACGCAGAAATGCCAATCCAAGGCTCGTCCGCAGAGACCAGACGTATTATGAATTAGCATGTGAAATTTAAGTTCTTGTTCTTGTTAAGATTTTTGTTTGTAGTAGCGTATTTCCTAATAGATACTTTTTTCAAAAAACGGCCGTTGCAATTTTTTCACACACTATATTTTTTTATGTTTTTTAACACATAATCACAAAGTCCTAGGTGTAGATAATCATGTTTAGTATTTGTATAAAAGGTTTTTCACAGTACGTAGTTTTTATACACTGATAACTTTTTGCACATATATACAACATAAACTTTGTCTAGAGCCAAGTTACACGGTGGATAACATTGTCACAGGTGTTCCGCACTTTATGTAGCACTTGTATCATATATTAAACTAGATAAACGCAATTAAACTATTTTTATTAAAAAAAAACAAACGGAGCTCGATGTTTACGTGACAGCGCAGCGCCATCTCTGCATGCATCCCTAAACCATTCCTCCGTACCGCTTTTAAAGGTATCAAAGGAGCAGCACCCTTGAAAACCCCGAAAACGATACCTATCGATATTACTAGAAATGTCAACTACGCCATCTTAGATCTGTAAAATGGTCACAAATTCGTTATCAGCACCCCGAAAGACCTCGAAAACGATACCCATATCGATATTACTAGAAATGCCAACTCCGTCATCTTAGATCTGTAAAATGGTTGCATATTCGTGATCAGCATCCACAATAACCTCGAAAAAAAAACGATGCCCATATCGATTTAACTAAAAAAAGGTCGATTCGGTCATTTTGAATCTGACTAAAGATCTCATATTCTTGATCAGCATCCATAATAACCTCGAAAACGATCCCATACCGATGTAACTAATAAAGGTCGAGTGGGCCATCTTGGATCTGACTAAAGATCCCATATTCTTGATCAGCATCCATAATAACCTCGAAAACGCGGTACGCATGATGGATTCATGCGCCTCGCCCGAAACACCAGTAATTCGCTTTTTTTTGCATTATACGTCAAGCCATGCTCTTCTGCATATACCTCACAGACTTTAAGGAGTTTCCGCAGATCACTGATCGATGGGCTCAACAACACCATGTCATCGGCGTAGCTAATGTTGTTGACAATTTGACCATCTATAGAACAGCCAACACCGGTGTTGTTGAGCTCACGGACCAGCTCCTTTACATAAATATTGAATAGTGTGGGGGAGCTCAATCCCCCTGCCTCACCCCACACCCTAACCGATAAGCTTCAGAGAAGGAACCCGACCACCTTACTTGATTTGTCTGATAATGATACCAATACTTGAATATATTGGTGACACCATCAGGCAACCCTTCTCTTCTTAGTTTGTCCCACAGTCTGTCGTAATTTATCAGATCGAAAGCCCTGGAGAGGTACTTTATACATACTATATACTTATCTATAAAAATGAATTGCCGTTTGTTAGTCTCACTAAAAGTTGAGAACGGCTAGCCTGATTTTGGTTTTGAAATGTTTGTCGTAGTCCAGGTAATGTTTAAACAGGTAGGTGATACGAAGTTCACCCGGGTCATCTAGTATATTAAAAAAAACCATTTAAAATTACTTCGCGTAATGTTTTGACAATAATTCAAAGATGAAAACGACTATAGCTAAAAAACAACCTACCAAATAAATACACCAAGGCATTAGAAATCTAGATTCAAACTCTTTCTGATGAAAATGATATTTAATCTTCCTCGAATAGTAATGATCTTTTAAATTCTTATCGACCAAACCGTTCTCTCTGAAGCGGATCGCGTTGGTTCGCATCCTATCCGTGATTGGAAAGCCATTGTAGAAGAAAATACCAAAAATCATTTTTGCATACGGTCTTCTAAAATAATTTATAAGTGGCTTTCCAAACTTATCGTTATACCTTTTTTTATGGTACTTATATAAAGATGCTTGTGCTAAAGTGAATATTTTGTTCGATTTACCAACTCTTTTTACATTTTTCAGTATATTTAAACAATCTTTGTCTAATGGACTCGTTTCATTTACTTCTGATTGTAAGTATGCGAGTGTTGCAGGATTAATACAAGGCTTCAATTTTCGGTCATACAATTCTCGTTCGTTACGAATCTGATGCTCTTTGACTGGGCGTTCAGTCAAACTAACTAAACTTGATTGGTATATATTGTTTATTAGAAACGAGAACCATATCCATGATATAAAAAACCGCTTTACATTACCTCGATAGGAAATATTGCTGTTGGAACCAAGTAAATTCTTCAACAATTTCATCATAACATCCGATTTGTCATCAGTGCCTAAAATTATGATCATTAATCCAGAATAAACAAGACAGGTTATCACCAGTAAAAACCACACATTCGGTTCGAATTCCAAATAAATGTTTTTCCAATTTTCTACGTAAGATGCTCTTTTCAACAGAAACAATAACTTATCTTCGAAATCCAGGTGCCCATTTAAATAAGTGAAAGCATCAGCCCTGCTCGATACCAACCATATGCCACCTAAAACTACATCAGTACCATCTTTGAGCTTTTTCATAGGACCTGAAACGACCATGTCTGGCGTTATAGTAGAATATATATTTTTATCATAATTGTAACTATAATTCACTTTGAACTGCTCAATTTGACTCAGCAAATTCAATACTAATTGCTCCGTGCCTAATATGGTTCGGACGTATTTTTCAAGTTTGTTGCTATCTATAGAATAAGGCGGTCGATGAGAAGTCATTGCTTTAAAAGTGCAGTTTTTTAGTCCTGTAACAAGTTTGTTTGGGTATAAATTGTTTTTTGCTTGCAAGCACTCGCCATAATATGTAACACTGTTGTAATATTTTCCACACGCGTATTTGTCGAATGGATTATAAGTATATAGGTGGGCTTCGTTAGTGCCGTTTACTAAAAGCACGTTGATCACATGGTGTTTAAGTAAGACATCAAAAATTTTCTTCAGTTCATCTTCTTTTAGGATGTTTATAATAATTAAGAATCTTGCTTTGGGTCTCCAAGTTGACTCCCGAAGAAGATATTTAAAATTATTAGCGAATATATTTGCTGTTTTAGCAGTTATAACGTATCCCCGGTGTCTGAATGTTGACTGAATGAACGTATGTCTGCACACTACTGCCGTGGTCTTCGATGAATGGATCGCTTTCAGAAGACCATTATTATAAGAGTCAATATCAACGTATGTGACAACTTTTTGTTCGAAAAAATATTTTTCTATTAAATTAGTTATACACGTTGGAAAAGGTTTTTCCATCCGTTGTGTATAAATAGAAATATTTTCGCTTTTACAATTAATGTAACTCAAAGATAATAAAAGGTATACAACCAACATGTTTACACATAAAATTGTGTGTGATTTTGGTTAAAATCTTTTGTATTCAAATTATTAATTCAAAATGTTTTTTTTAATGATCTAATGACTTAAGTAACATGTCGTTAGAAAATGAGTAGTTAAAATGTTAATCTTAATGGATCTGGTGAACATTAAACGTGTAGAATTACTCTAGATTCTAATCTATGTTTAAGGAATGGTCTATGATGTATGAACATTATTTGTTATCGTATGATTGATGATATTCCTAATAACAATATACGCTAATATTACAAAATTTTGTTTGTGTGTTTGTAGCAGAGTTGGGCAAACTTTTATTGTTCGTGCAATTTAAGTCAATTGTGGAAAGAACTATTTACAATTAATTAATTGTTAATTGTAAATTCTGCATTTGAAAATTGATTAATTGTTAATTGTGACTGCAGTATTTAATTGACTATTAACAATTAATTTGCTTTATCTAGCTTTCCATCTTAAAAAAAAATATTCCTGCATGCATCCCTAAACCATTCCTCCGTACCGCTTTTAAAGGTATCAAAGGAGCAGCACCCTTGAAAACCCCGAAAACGATACCTATCGATATTACTAGAAATGTCAACTACGCCATCTTAGATCTGTAAAATGGTCACAAATTCGTTATCAGCACCCCGAAAGACCTCGAAAACGATACCCATATCGATATTACTAGAAATGCCAACTCCGTCATCTTAGATCTGTAAAATGGTTGCATATTCGTGATCAGCATCCACAATAACCTCGAAAAAAAAACGATGCCCATATCGATTTAACTAAAAAAAGGTCGATTCGGTCATTTTGAATCTGACTAAAGATCTCATATTCTTGATCAGCATCCATAATAACCTCGAAAACGATCCCATACCGATGTAACTAATAAAGGTCGAGTGGGCCATCTTGGATCTGACTAAAGATCCCATATTCTTGATCAGCATCCATAATAACCTCGAAAACGATACCCATGTCGATATATAACTAAAAAAGGTCGAGTCGGCCATCTTGGATCTGACTAAAGCTTTAATACGCGTAGTCAGCACCAATAAAACTCTGAAATTAATTCAACACATTCAGATTTTACTCAAAAACTCGGGATATCCATTTTGGATCCATAACAAGTCTGTGTGTCTGTCAGTATATCATAATTCCTTAAGGGGCAGATTAATTGTTTGCTTAAACAATCAAAATAGTCAATTATGATTAACACAGTTTAATCTAAATAAATCAATTGCAAAGTGCAATTAAACTTTTAATTGCAATTGTGACTAAAGTTAATTGCAATGAAATTAATTGTAATTGATTTTTTAAACAACTAACGAAAAGATTGAATTTTCAATCAATTGATGGATGACTGGTTAGTAGTAAAGGTTTCTGGAACGAATTTAATGTTGCATGAATGATATTTATTTTTGCAAGCAGGTAATAAAATAACACTTTTACACGTCAAACATATTTTTGGTTATAGCTAGATGAGGCCGGTGTTTCCAACTCCCCCTAGTGTCACGGGCGGTACGCATGATGGATTCATGCGCCTCGCCCGAAACACCAGTTATTCGCTTTTTTTTGCATTATACGTCAAGCCATGCTCTTCTGCATATACCTCACAGACTTTAAGGAGGTACCGCAGATCACTGATCGATGGGCTCAACAACACCATGTCGTCGGCGTAGCTAATGTTGTTGACAATTTGACCATCTATAGAACAGCCAACACCGGTGTTGTTGAGCTCACGGACCAGCTCCTTTACATAAATATTGAATAGTGTGGGGGAGCTCAATCCCCCTGCCTCACCCCACACCCTAACCGATAAGCTTCAGAGAAGGAACCCGACCACCTTACTTGATTTGTCTGATAATGATACCAATACTTGAATATATTGGTGACACCATCAGGCAACCCTTCTCTTCTTAGTTTGTCCCACAGTCTGTCGTAATTTATCAGATCGAAAGCCCTGGAGAGGTACTTTATACATACTATATACTTATCTATAAAAATGAATTGCCGTTTGTTAGTCTCACTAAAAGTTGAGAACGGCTAGCCTGATTTTGGTTTTGAAATGTTTGTCGTAGTCCAGGTAATGTTTAAACAGGTAGGTGATACGAAGTTCACCCGGGTCATCTAGTATATTAAAAAAAACCATTTAAAATTACTTCGCGTAATGTTTAGACAATAATTCAAAGATGAAAACGACTATAGCTAAAAAACAACCTACCAAATAAATACACCAAGGCATTAGAAATCTAGATTCAAACTCTTTCTGATGAAAATGATATTTAATCTTCCTCGAATAGTAATGATCTTTTAAATTCTTATCGACCAAACCGTTCTCTCTGAAGCGGATCGCGTTGGTTCGCATCCTATCCGTGATTGGAAAGCCATTGTAGAAGAAAATACCAAAAATCATTTTTGCATACGGTCTTCTAAAATAATATATAAGTGGCTTTCCAAACTTATCGTTATACCTTTTTTTATGGTACTTATATAAAGATGCTTGTGCTAAAGTGAATATTTTGTTCGATTTACCAACTCTTTTTACATTTTTCAGTATATTTAAACAATCTTTGTCTAATGGACTCGTTTCATTTACTTCTGATTGTAAGTATGCGAGTGTTGCAGGATTAATACAAGGCTTCAATTTTCGGTCATACAATTCTCGTTCGTTACGAATCTGATGCTCTTTGACTGGGCGTTCAGTCAAACTAACTAAACTTGATTGGTATATATTGTTTATTAGAAACGAGAACCATATCCATGATATAAAAAACCGCTTTACATTACCTCGATAGGAAATATTGCTGTTGGAACCAAGTAAATTCTTCAACAATTTCATCATAACATCCGATTTGTCATCAGTGCCTAAAATTATGATCATTAATCCAGAATAAGCAAGACAGGTTATCACCAGTAAAAACCACACATTCGGTTCGAATTCCAAATAAATGTTTTTCCAATTTTCTACGTAAGATGCTCTTTTCACCAGAAACAATAACTTATCTTCGAAATCCAGGTGCCCATTTAAATAAGTGAAAGCATCAGCCCTGCTCGATACCAACCATATGCCACCTAAAACTACATCAGTACCATCTTTGAGCTTTTTCATAGGACCTGAAACGACCATGTCTGGCGTTATAGTAGAATATATATTTTTATCATAATTGTAACTATAATTCACTTTGAACTGCTCAATTTGACTCAGCAAATTCAATACTAATTGCTCCGTGCCTAATATGATTCGGTCGTGTTTTCCAAGTTTGTTGTTATCTATAGAATAAGGCGGTCGATGAGAAGTCATTGCTTTAAAAGTGCAGTTTTTTAGTCCTGTAACAAGTTTGTTTGGGTATAAATTGTTTTTTGCTTGCAAGCACTCGCCATAATATGTAACACTGTTGTAATATTTTCCACACGCGTATTTGTCGAATGGATTATAAGTATATAGGTGGGCTTCGTTAGTGCCGTTTACTAAAAGCACGTTGATCACATGGTGTTTAAGTAAGACATCAAAAATTTTCTTCAGTTCATCTCCTTTTAGAATGTTTATAATAATTAAGAATCTTGCTGTGGGTCTCCAAGTTGACTCCCGAAGAAGATATTTAAAATTATCAGCGAATATATTTGCTGTTTTAGCAGTTATAACGTATCCCCGGTGTCTGAATGTTGACTGAATGAACGTATGTCTGCACACCACTGCCGTGGTCTTCGATGAATGGATCGCTTTCAGAAGACCATTATTATAAGAGTCAATATCAACGTATGTGACAACTTTTTGTTCGAAAAAATATTTTTCTATTAAATTAGTTATACACGTTGGAAAAGGTTTTTCCATCCGTTGTGTATAAATAGAAATATTTTCGCTTTTACAATTAATGTAACTCACAGATAATAAAAGGTATACAACCAACATGTTTACACATAAAATTGTGTGTGATTTTGGTTAAAATCTTTTGTATTCAAATTATTAATTCAAAATGTTTTTTTTAATGATCTAATGACTTAAGTAACATGTCATTAGAAAATGAGTAGTTAAAATGTTAATCTTAATGGATCTGGTGAACATTAAGCGTGTAGAATTACTCTAGATTCTAATCTATGTTTAAGGAATGGTCTATGATGTATGAACATTATTTGTTATCGTATGATTGATGATATTCCTAATAACAATATACGCTAATATTACAAAATTTTGTTTGTGTGTTTGTAGCAGAGTTGGGCAACATTTAATTGTTCGTACAAGTTAATTGTGGAAAGAACTATTTACAATTAATTAATAGTTAATTGTGAATTCTGCAATTAATTGTTAATTGTGACTGCAGTATTTAATTGACTATTAACAATTAATTTGCTTTATCTAGCTTTCCATCTTAAAAAAAATATATTCCTGCATGCATCCCTAAACCATTCCTCCGTACCGATTTTAAAGGTTATAGGAGCAGCACCCCTAAAATCCCCGAAAACGATACCCATCGATTTTACTAGAAATGTCAACTCCGCCATCTTAGATCGGTAAAATGGTCACAAATTCGTTATCAGCATCCCTTATAACCTCGAAAAAAAAACGATACCCATGTCGATATAACTAAAAAAGGTCGATTCGGCTATCTTGGATCTGACTAAAGATCTCATATTCGTGATCTGATCAGCATCCATAATAACCTCGAAAACGATACCCATATCGATATCTATCTATACTTATAATAAATCTGTAGAGAGGTCAATTCTGTACATGAAATATATTTTCAAAATAACTATCAGGGGGTGATTAGGGATCGATACTGATGCCAAAAATGCAATCAGTAAAATTTTTGTCTGACTGTCTGTCTGTATAAACTCTATAGAAACAAAAACTACTCGACGGATTTTAACCAAACTTGGTACAATTATTTGTCGTACTCCTGAGATGGTTATAGTATGCTTTTCATCACGCTACAATCAATAGGAGCAGAGCAGTGAAGGGAAATGTTGTCATTTTGTTTAAACGCGCTAATCTCAGGAACCGCTGGTCCGGTTTAAATAATTCTTTCAGTGTTAGATAGTCCATTTATCGAGGAAGGCTATAGGCTATATATCATCACGCTAAGACCAATAGGAGCGGAGCACCACTATTCCACGTGGACGAAGTCGCTGGCAGAAGCTAGTAACTAATAAAGGTCGGGTCGGCCATCTTGAATCCAACTAAAGATTTAATACGCGTAGTCAGCACCCCTAAAACTCTGAAATTGATTCAACACATTCAGATTTTACTAAAAAACTCGGGATATCCATTTTGGATCCATTACAAGTCTGTGTGTCTGTCAGTATATCATAATTCCTTAACGGGTAGCTTAATTGTTTGCTTAAACAATCAAAATAGTCAATTGTGATTAACACAGTTTAATATAAAGAAATCAATTGCAAAGTGCAATTAAACTTTTAATTGCAATTGTGACTAATAGACCAGTGCCAATAATTTTTGAAAACAAAAAAAATAATAGTAGGATGATTTTTTCGCATAAATTTTGAGGTTATGTGAAAAAAGTGTCAATCCAAAAGTTGTAGATCTTTTGATTTCCTACAACTTTGCAATTTAACTTTTTTTCATAGGACTTGTAGTTTTGCCGGAAATTGAGATAAACCGTTTTTTAAACTTTAACCCCCCCCTCCCCCCAGTTCCCGACCTCAGATCGCCCGTAATTTATTTTTCCTATCATTTTTATTATATTCTCCTCCTTTTCCAATGGGTTTCATCCTACTATTATTTTATTCACTTTTTACCGTTTTTAGGGCGGATTCGACCAAACTGGAATAAATTTTACTCTCGGCGTAGATCTCTTATTACTCGATAATAAATCAATTTCACGTTTAACCAACTACAATTCGAGGAATAAGGAGTCTATTTGGGAATAGTCACAATACCACCATTTTGCGTGGAATAAGAAGTTTATTCAAGGAATAATAAAATGGCGTCCTATTGACTTATTCTGTCATTTTCATTCACTGACATTTTTATTTTTTTAATTTATTTAAAGGGCTTTGGCAGTTACTTTTCCACGCTGTGATACGACAAATTAGAGTTGACATGAGTTATGCTACTGCACCCTCCCGTTTGTAGAGCATTTTTTTTTGGCCGCGTATTACATTCGTTCACATTCACTTCGCTATTCGTGAGTAGCTTATCCAAGTAAAGCTATACGCTAGATTGCATGGAAAAACGACTAATGATTTACTCGAGAATAAAATCGTGGTATATATTATTTTCCGCATAGTTATTCTTGTATAAATTCAGGTTTGGTCGAATCTACCCTTAGAGGCTAAAAGCACTGGCCTATAAAGTTAATTGCAATGAAATTAATTGTAATTGATTTTTTAAACAACTAACGAAAAGATTGAATTTTCAATCAATTGATGGATGACTGGTTAGTAGTAATAGTACAGGATCCCTGGTACATCTTTCATCAGTTATTACTAACAAGCTGATTTTTCGTGAGTAGGTTCCTTTTGACTAGACGCCCAACTTTTTTCTTTACAGTAATGTTGGTAAGTGGTAGCTTAATAGGGGTAACAAGGATAAAATATGTTGATTTGACGAATTTTAAAAAATTATTACTAACCGATTTTTTTTTGTTTATTATCAAGATAATTATCTAAATAATGTGAAAAAATATTTGTCCTACAAAATGTAAGGTTTTGTTAGGGAGTCCCCCCGCTCCAACATGTATCGTAAACAAGGTCAAGAAAAATCATTACTAACCAGCTGATTTTTTTTTATTGGTTAGCTAACATTTGCATAGTTTACCACACACACTGTCCTACAAATTGCGTGGTAGGTCATCTTGGTCCTACGCTCAAAAGTTGTAGTACTAATACTTAATGTAAAAATAATTACTATCAAGCTGAATGTTCGAGAATAGCTTCGTTTCAATGAGACGCCCAACAAATTCTTGTATGAAACTTCTCGATTGTGGTTTATAACTAAGATAATAGGGATGAAATGTGTTGATTTGACGAATGAAAAAAAATGATTACTAACCGATTATTTTTTTGTTAATTATCGAGATAATTATCTAAATAACGTGAAAAAATATTTGTCCTACAAAATATACGGTTTTGTTAGGCAGTCCCCCCTCTCCAACATATATCATAAATAAGATCATGAAAAATAATTACTAACCAGCTGATTTTTAGGGTTCCGTAGTCCGACAAGGAACCCTTATAGTTTCGCTATGCCCGTCCGTCTGTCTGTCCGTCTGTCTGTCTGTCTGTCCGCGGCATAGCTCAGAGGTTCTTGGTACTAGAAAGCTGAAATTTGGTATAGATATGTATATTAGTTACATCGACAAAGTGGTAAAATAAAATTATGTAAAATATTTTTTATAGGGTAGCTCCCATTACACGTAAAGTGGGGATGAATATTTTTTTCTCATGTTTCCCATCGTGTGGGATATCATTGGATAGGTCTTTCAAAAATATAGTAGGTCTGTGAAGACAATACTTCGATTTAGGAATCCGTTTGCAAAATATTTAGCTTTAAAGTCAAATTTTTTTTCGATACGAGCTTCCCCCCTCTAACTTTTGAATGGCTATCCCTAGAAATTTGATTAAATTCACAGACGTAGCACATGTAATTAACTTATTAGGAAAACTATCACGGCTAAGTAGGCTTAACCAGTTACAGAGTTATAGTCGACTAACTAAGACCTGCTACGGAACCCTACTGCGCGTGGCCCGACACGCACTTGGCCGGTTTTTTTATTGGTTAGTTAACATTTGCATAGTTTACCACCCATATTGTCCTACAAATTGCGTGATACGTTATTCCAGTTCTCCAGTTATATAGTTTAAATTCATGAAATTAAAAAAAATATTAATTTGTACATTTTGCTATTGGAGCTGAGGCACACTATTATCCTTGCTCACAAACGCATGCGCACCACAGATTACTATATACTAGTCAGAGACAGATAGAGATTTATCAGATGAATCAGATAAAAAATAATGGTTATATAAATATATAACATTATATTATGATATATATATATATATATATATATATATATATATATATATATATATATATATATATATATATATATATATATATATATATATATATATATATAATACATTATATATTATATATAATGTTTTATATGTCCTTATATCCTTTTATACATATATCCTTTCATTTGTATACTCCAAAATTACAAATCTTGTAGGACTAATAAAGCATACCTTTTTTTTTGTAGGACATTGTTTTATAAGGACGAAAAATATATTAACCTATCACGTGATACCTTTGTCCTACAGTTACTAATAAAAAAAAAAGTCCCGCGGTATTGACAACTTTTGAGCGTAGGACCAAGATGACCTACCACGCAATTTGTAGGACAGTGTGTGTGGTAAACTATGCAAATGTTAGCTAACCAATAAAAAAAAAATCAGCTGGTTAGTAATGATTTTTCATGACCTTGTTTACGATACATGTTGGAGCGGGGGGACTCCCTAACAAAACCTTACATTTTGTAGGACAATTTTTTTTTCACGTTATTTAGATAATTATCTTGATAATAAACAAAGAAAAAATCGGTTAGTAATAAATTTTTAAAATTCGTCAAATCAACATATTTTATCCTTGTTACCCCTATTAAGCTACCACTTACCAACATTACTGTAAAGAAAAAAGTTGGGCGTCTAGTCAAAAGGAACCTACTCACGAAAAATTAGCTTGTTAGTAATAACTGATGAAAGATGTACCAGGGATCCTGTACTATAAAGGTTTCTGGAACGAATTTAATGTTGCATGAATGATATTTATTTTTGCAAGCAGGTTATAAAATAACACTTTTACACGTCAAACATATTTTTGTTTATAGCTAGGGCCGGTGTTTCCAACTCACCTTAGTGTCACGGGCGGTACGCATGATGGATCCATGCGCCTCGCCCGAAACACCCGTAATTCGCTTTTTTTTGCATTATACGTCAAGCCATGCTCTTCTGCATATACCTCACAGACTTTAAGGAGTTTTCGCAGAGCACTGATCGATGGGCTATGAAATAGTCTTGGTAGATAATTGAAAGAATAAATAATTTATTTTTCTTGTAATATTTTATGTTTTTATTTGCTGCACAGGCACACATTTAGTTCTAGCAAAAAGTATCAGAGACAAGAGACGACAACGACATAGACAATATAGACTAGACACCAAGATTATAAAATTAACCATAATACAACAGGCTCAACAACACCATGTCGTCGGCGTAGCTAATGTTGTTGACAATTTGATCATCTATAGAACAGCCAACACCGGTGTTGTTGAGCTCACGGACCAGCTCCTTTACATAAATATTGAATAGTGTGGGGGAGCTCAATCCCCCCTGCCTCATCCCACACCCTAACCGATAAGCTTCAGAGAAGGAACCCGACCACCTTACTTGATTTGTCTGATAATGATACCAATACTTGAATATATTGGTGACACCATCAGGCAACCCTTCTCTTCTTAGTTTGTCCCATAGTCTGTCGTAATTTACCAGATCGAAAGCCCTGGAGAGGTACTTTATAATATATACTATATACTTATCTATAAAAATGAATTGCCGTTTGTTAGTCTCACTAAAAGTTGAGAACGGCTAGCCTGATTTTGGTTTTGAAATGGTTGTCGTAGTCCAGGTAATGTTTAAACAGGTAGGTGATACGAAGTTCACCCGGGTCATCTAGTATATTCAAAAAAAACAATTTAAAATGACTTTGTGTAATGTTTAGACAATAATTCAAAGATGAAAACGACTATAGCTAAAAAACAACCTACCAAATAAATACACCAAGGCAGTATAAATCTAGCTTCAAACTCTTCCTGATGAAAATGATATTTAATCGTCCTCGAATAGTAATGATCTTTTAAATTCTTATCGACTAGACCGTTCTCTCTGAAGCGGATGGTGTTAGTGCGCATCCTATCCGTGATTGGAAAACCTTTGTAAAAGAAAATACCAAAAATCGTTTTTGCATACGGTCTTCCAAAATAATATACAAGTAATCGTCCAAACTTATCATTATACTTCTTTTTATGGTACTTATATAAAGATGCTTGTGCTAAAGTGAATATTTTGTTCGATTCACCAACTCTTTTCACATTTTGGAATGCACTATTTAAACAATCTTTGTCTACTTGTCTTTGTGGACTTGTTTTATTTACTTCTGAATATAAGTATGAGATTGAAGGATTAACACAAGGCTCCAATTTTCGGTCAAACAATTCTCGTTCATTACTAATCTGATGCTCTTTAACTGGGTGTCTAGTCAAACTAACTAAACTTGATTGGTATATATTGTTTATTAGAAACGAGAACCATATCCATGATATGAAAAACCGCTTTACATTACCTCGATAGGAAATATTGCTGCTGGAACCAAGTAAATTCTTCAACAATTTCATCATAACATCCGATTTGTCATCAGTGCCCAAAATTATGATCATTAATCCAGAATAAGCAAGACAAGTTATCACCAGTAAAAACCACACATTCGGTTCGAATTCCAAATAAATGTTTTTCCAATTTTCTACGTAAGATGCTCTTTTCACCAGAAACAGTAAATCATCTTCGAAATCCAGGTGCCCATTTAAATAAGTGAAAGCATCAGCCCTGCTCGATACCAACAATATCGCACCTAAAATTACATCAGTACCATCTTTGAGCTTTTTCATAGGACCTTTTTTTTTTTTTTTTTTTTTCATAGGTCTGGCGTTATAGTAGAATATATATTTTTATCATAATTGTAACTATAATTCACTTTGAACTGCTCAATTTGACTCAGCAAATTCAATACTAATTGCTCCGTGCCTAATATGATTCGGTCGTTTTTTTCAAGTTTGTTGTTATCTATAGAATAAGGCGGTCGATGAGGAATTGATGCTTTAAAAGTGCAGTTTTTAAGTCCTGTAACAAGTTTGTTTGGGTATAAATTGTTTTTTGCTTGCAAGCACTCGTCATAATATATAACACTGTTGTAATATTTTCCACACGCGTATTTGTCGAATGGATTATAAGTATATAGGTGGGCTTCGTTAGTGCCGTTTACTAAAAGCACGTTGATCACACGGTATTTAAGTAAGACATCAAAAATTTTCTTCAGTTCATCTTCTTTTAGGATGTTTATAATAATTAAGAATCTTGCTTTGGGTCTCCAAGTTGACTCCCGAAGAAGATATTTAAAATTATCAGCGAATATTTTTGCTGTTTTAGCAGTTATAACGTATCCCCGGTGTCTGAATGTTGACTGAATGAACGTATGTCTGCACACCACTGCCGTGGCCTTCGATGAATGGATCGCTTTCAGAAGACCATTATTATAAGAGTAAATATCAACGTATGTCACAACTTTTTGTTCGGAAAAATATTTTTCTATTAAATTAGTTATACAAGTTGGAAAAGGTTTTTTCATTTGTATTCAAATTATTAATTCAAAATGTTTTTTTTAATGATCTAATGACTTAAGTAACATGTCATTAGAAAATGAGTAGTTAAAATGTTAATTTTAATGGATCTGGTGAACATTAAGCGTGTAGAATTAGTCTAGTTTCTAATCTATGTTTAAGGAATGGTCTATGATGTATGAACATTATTTGTTATCGTATGATTGATGATATTCCTAATAACAATATACGCTAATATTACAAAATTTTGTTTGTGTGTTTGTAGCAGAGTTGGGCAAACTTTTATTGTTCGTGCAATTTAAGTCAATTGTGGAAAGAACTATTTACAATTAATTAATTGTTAATTGTAAATTCTGCATTTGAAAATTGATTAATTGTTAATTGTGACTGCAGTATTTAATTGACTATTAACAATTAATTTGCTTTATCTAGCTTTCCATCTTAAAAAAAAATATTCCTGCATGAATAGAATAGAATAGAATAGAATAGAATAGAATAATTTTATTCGCAAAAACATGTGTATACATACACACACACGCAGGTGTATGTATGTAGGATGACAAAAAATATAGAAGTGCTTATAAACATGATTGCCACTTGTCATGACATGCAAATACTTAACAGACAACAATTAGGAACATCGCTACTTATTAATTAATTTATTAACAATTATTATTAATAAAATCAAGTTTTTACACTAAACTAAATTCTAAATAAATATTATTGAAAAATACCATTTAATAAACATTTCACAATTAATAATCAAAAAAAAAAATATATACTCAAACATTTCAATCAAGGAATTGTATCATTGAGGAATTCTGTGATATTATAATAGACCTTTTGTAACAAAAACAGCCTAAGCTTTCGTTTCATAGCTTCGATACTGAGCTCTTTCCAGGATTTAGGCAATTTGTTATACACAATGGGTGCCATACAGAAAACATTTCTGCGCATAAGTGCAGTCTTACATGGGTGCAAACTGAGTTTACTGTCATCACGTCTGTTGCGGTGAATTACATCCTCTAGACGCGGAAATAAATGAGGATTACATTTTACAAACATAGCAATTTCAAGTATGTATAGTGATGGCAATGTAAGAATCCTATACTGTTCGAAGTACGGCTTGCAGCTATCAGTAACCCTTAATTTGAACATAGATCTTAGGCATCTTTTTTGTGCTTTAAAAATAGTCTCCCACTCAGTAGAATTTCCCCAAAAGATTACACCATACCTGAGAATAGATTCGGCTATTCCGTAGTAGGCAGTTAATAATGTATCAGTGTTCATCGTTTGAGATAGTCTATATAAAGCGTATGCGCTATTGCTTATTTTTTTCTCTAGATTCTCTAAGTGAGCCTTCCAGTTTAGATTTTGGTCAATTATTAAACCTAGAAATTTTGTCCTGGTGACCGATTCAATATTATTGTTTTTATATTTAATGTCAAGATTGGTTGATGTATTAAGTCGTTGGCTAAAGTGCATTATTACAGTTTTATTTAGATTAATTTTTAGGTTATTATTGTCTAACCAGTCTATGGTATTAACTAAAGTATTATTTATGTCATGGTTGAATTCTTCCTTTTTATTACATGGAATAGTTATAGTGCTATCATCTGCGAAAAGGGTCATCATATGTTCTATACATTTAGAGAAATCATTTATGTAGATCGTAAATAAAAGAGGGCCTAGAACACTTCCTTGTGGGACGCCATATGTAACCTGACGCTCCGCTGATATAAATATTTCCTCCTGTTTGGTTTTTTTATTAATTCTACAAATTTTTGTTACTTGTCCTCTGTTTTGTAAATAAGACTTTAAAAGATTTAGTATGTTACCTCTTATTCCATAACTTTCCAGTTTGTTTAAGAGTGTACTATGTTGGACGTAATCGAAGGCCTGTGTCATATCGCAAAAAATTGCACATATTGGATTTCTCTTATCCATATTTATCATGACTTTGTATAAAAAGTCGTAAATGGCCATGTTTATGGTTTTATTTTCTCTGAAACCTTTTTGTTCATGACACAGTATCTTATTCTTTTCTATATATGCATTTAATTCTTTATAAATGTATTTTTCAAATATTTTAGAAAAAATTGGTATTAGTGAAATAGGTCTATAATACTCCATTAATTCTCTATCTTGTTTTTTAAATAGTGGTTTTACTATCGATTTCTTAAGGGCGTCAGGAAATACACCTTCACTGATGCTCAAGTTAATTATATGACATAGAGGTCCGCAAATTTCGCAAGATACTTCTTTAATAATTTTTGTACTGAATCCATCGTACCCTACACTGTTGGTATTTTTTAATGAATTAATAATTTTTTGTATGTCTAATGGCATACTTGGAACCATAAACATTGAGTCTTTTCTGCTTACAATATGTTTAGTGACTCCAGTTGTTTGAAAAGGGGATGGTTGGATTTTATCAACGAAATAATTATTAAACGAGTTAGCTATTTCAATAGGACTTGTTATGTATTTATTGTCAATAAGAATTTTTTCAATATTGTTCTTAAATATGTTAAATTTTCTATTGTTTATTAGTTGCCAAGTAGTTTTAGATTTATTTTTTGATGTGTTTATTTTATATGTGTTTTGTGCACACTTTGTCTTATTAATAATTGTTTTAAATAGTTTAGAGTATTTTTTGAAATCATTTTTATTTTGTATAGTTGGATTTAATCTGTACCTCCATAACAGTGTCCGTTTCTTTCTACTACACAGTTTTACCCCACGTGATATCCATTTTTGTTTTTTATTAACATTTATAGACGCTATGATTTCGGGGAAGCATTGACCATATAAAAATGAAAATATTCCAGTAAAGGCATTATATGCTTCATTTGGATCACTGGATTCATAAACATCTCTAAAGGATAGACTCTTAATATAAGATTTAAATTTTTTGATGTTATCTGCACTATAATCTCTTTTAATTGTATGCCATCGATCAATAGAGCAAACAGTGTCTACTGGACATTTAAGAACCTGCGCCGTGTGATCTGACAGTGCAAGTTCCAGTACAGTTGCCTTGCAAGTTTTAAAATTATGCGCGAAATTATCTATGCATGTCTGACTTTTAAGACGAGTTGGTTGTTTCAGAGCTAAGTGTAAGTTATAATTCAATAGCAAACATTCAAAATCTGTAGTTTGTTTGTTTTTTGCAAGTATATTAATATTAAAATCTCCAGCAATAACTATGTTTTTATAACAATTTTTAAAAATAATACGCAATAAAATTTCTAATTTTTCAATACAAAAGTTAAAGTTATTTAATTTGGGCACTCTGTATACGCACACTATGATAGTCTTTTGATTAGTCAGTTCGATGGCACAACATTCCAATACACCAGTAGTAGATAATTGTGAGATTTTTGTTATTTCTCTATATTGATGTCCCTTTTCTACGAGAATGCATGTACCTCCTCTCTTGCTTTCTTTACGACTATAACATGCAGCTAGGTAGTAGTTAGGTATGTTAATGTGATTTTCATAGCCTTCCATAACGAAGTGCTCAGTTAGGCATAGGACATCTACTTTCATATTTCGCTCCACAAGCTCTTGTAGGCATATTGTTAAGTTATCAGCTTTTGATAGCAGTCCGGCAATATTTTGGTGCATGACATTAATATGTTTATTCACGAAAAAAAGTAGTATCTAATGTGCCTAGGCTTTTTTTGCTGGCTAAGTTTTGTTCACACGAAGACAGCTCCTCCATTATTCCTGTTATGAGTTCCAGAATGTCTTTAAAGATGGTTGACATTGCATAATTATTAATTGTTCCATTGTTTTTGTGGAACATTTCATAGCCCAGTGTGAGGTTTTTGTTGGAGTCTAGAAAGTACGCGTACTCATTAGCCAGTACGTCTAAATATAATTTATTGTTAAAGTTCTCAACTCGCCAGTTATACATACATGCTTGTAATCCATATTTGTATGTTGGCGCACATATAATAACATTAGTGTATGTCACTTTTTGTAAGGTCTGCTTTAATTTCGATATCATGCTGAGGTAGTCGCGCGTAGTTTTAAAATCTTCTTCGCCTATCATAATGACACAAAAGTCGCTCTTTGTAAATCCATGTAATTTTGATTCTATGTTTTGTATCATTTGATCAGTATCACAATTTGGCAATAAGTAGTGACATAATTTGTATTTGTCGGGGAAAGTATTTTCGGCGATAGTTAATATTCTATTTTTTTGATTATTGCTCAATATATGTATTCTATTTAATTGTTTGGTTTGTTTGTTTTGAGTTTGTACTATTGGATAAGTTTTATTTTGTGGTGCTAATTGCTTAGGGACTGCAACAGAGGGTCCATCAGTTGGAGTTTGTATTTCGGGAAGTGTAGTTTGTGTATGTACATTCTTATTTTTTCCCTTTTTTGTAGAAGTTTGGTGAGCTTTAGTCGGTGTATTTTTTCTTGTGGGGCTACAAGATATTGTATTGTATAACCTGTTTTTCTTTAGTAGTTCTTCATTAGTTTGTTTAAGACTATTATTTTCTAAAGATAATGACTCGATTTCTTGGTGGGCACTATTAAGTTCATGCGTAAGCTTGTGAATTTGCTGTTTTAACTGGATTATCTGTTCGTTTTGTGTTTCGTCGAAGGATAGCTCAGGCATACTTGTCATACTATTATCATCGTGGGTACTTGTTGAAAACTGACTACTATTTATGTTTGGGTCAGAACTTGTACGTTTTCGTCGCAGTGTTATATTTTCAAAGAAGCTCATCATAGCTATTTATAGTATTTTGCCTCAAGAAACATTCACAAAAAGAACATCTGCCGATGAGATTCGAACCAGCGCACGCAGAAATGCCAATCCAAGGCTCGTCCGCAGAGACCAGACGTATTATGAATTAGCATGTGAAATTTAAGTTCTTGTTCTTGTTAAGATTTTTGTTTGTAGTAGCGTATTTCCTAATAGATACTTTTTTCAAAAAACGGCCGTTGCAATTTTTTCACACACTATATTTTTTTATGTTTTTTAACACATAATCACAAAGTCCTAGGTGTAGATAATCATGTTTAGTATTTGTATAAAAGGTTTTTCACAGTACGTAGTTTTTATACACTGATAACTTTTTGCACATATATACAACATAAACTTTGTCTAGAGCCAAGTTACACGGTGGATAACATTGTCACAGGTGTTCCGCACTTTATGTAGCACTTGTATCATATATTAAACTAGATAAACGCAATTAAACTATTTTTATTAAAAAAAAACAAACGGAGCTCGATGTTTACGTGACAGCGCAGCGCCATCTCTGCATGCATCCCTAAACCATTCCTCCGTACCGCTTTTAAAGGTATCAAAGGAGCAGCACCCTTGAAAACCCCGAAAACGATACCTATCGATATTACTAGAAATGTCAACTACGCCATCTTAGATCTGTAAAATGGTCACAAATTCGTTATCAGCACCCCGAAAGACCTCGAAAACGATACCCATATCGATATTACTAGAAATGCCAACTCCGTCATCTTAGATCTGTAAAATGGTTGCATATTCGTGATCAGCATCCACAATAACCTCGAAAAAAAAACGATGCCCATATCGATTTAACTAAAAAAAGGTCGATTCGGTCATTTTGAATCTGACTAAAGATCTCATATTCTTGATCAGCATCCATAATAACCTCGAAAACGATCCCATACCGATGTAACTAATAAAGGTCGAGTGGGCCATCTTGGATCTGACTAAAGATCCCATATTCTTGATCAGCATCCATAATAACCTCGAAAACGCGGTACGCATGATGGATTCATGCGCCTCGCCCGAAACACCAGTAATTCGCTTTTTTTTGCATTATACGTCAAGCCATGCTCTTCTGCATATACCTCACAGACTTTAAGGAGTTTCCGCAGATCACTGATCGATGGGCTCAACAACACCATGTCATCGGCGTAGCTAATGTTGTTGACAATTTGACCATCTATAGAACAGCCAACACCGGTGTTGTTGAGCTCACGGACCAGCTCCTTTACATAAATATTGAATAGTGTGGGGGAGCTCAATCCCCCTGCCTCACCCCACACCCTAACCGATAAGCTTCAGAGAAGGAACCCGACCACCTTACTTGATTTGTCTGATAATGATACCAATACTTGAATATATTGGTGACACCATCAGGCAACCCTTCTCTTCTTAGTTTGTCCCACAGTCTGTCGTAATTTATCAGATCGAAAGCCCTGGAGAGGTACTTTATACATACTATATACTTATCTATAAAAATGAATTGCCGTTTGTTAGTCTCACTAAAAGTTGAGAACGGCTAGCCTGATTTTGGTTTTGAAATGTTTGTCGTAGTCCAGGTAATGTTTAAACAGGTAGGTGATACGAAGTTCACCCGGGTCATCTAGTATATTAAAAAAAACCATTTAAAATTACTTCGCGTAATGTTTTGACAATAATTCAAAGATGAAAACGACTATAGCTAAAAAACAACCTACCAAATAAATACACCAAGGCATTAGAAATCTAGATTCAAACTCTTTCTGATGAAAATGATATTTAATCTTCCTCGAATAGTAATGATCTTTTAAATTCTTATCGACCAAACCGTTCTCTCTGAAGCGGATCGCGTTGGTTCGCATCCTATCCGTGATTGGAAAGCCATTGTAGAAGAAAATACCAAAAATCATTTTTGCATACGGTCTTCTAAAATAATTTATAAGTGGCTTTCCAAACTTATCGTTATACCTTTTTTTATGGTACTTATATAAAGATGCTTGTGCTAAAGTGAATATTTTGTTCGATTTACCAACTCTTTTTACATTTTTCAGTATATTTAAACAATCTTTGTCTAATGGACTCGTTTCATTTACTTCTGATTGTAAGTATGCGAGTGTTGCAGGATTAATACAAGGCTTCAATTTTCGGTCATACAATTCTCGTTCGTTACGAATCTGATGCTCTTTGACTGGGCGTTCAGTCAAACTAACTAAACTTGATTGGTATATATTGTTTATTAGAAACGAGAACCATATCCATGATATAAAAAACCGCTTTACATTACCTCGATAGGAAATATTGCTGTTGGAACCAAGTAAATTCTTCAACAATTTCATCATAACATCCGATTTGTCATCAGTGCCTAAAATTATGATCATTAATCCAGAATAAACAAGACAGGTTATCACCAGTAAAAACCACACATTCGGTTCGAATTCCAAATAAATGTTTTTCCAATTTTCTACGTAAGATGCTCTTTTCAACAGAAACAATAACTTATCTTCGAAATCCAGGTGCCCATTTAAATAAGTGAAAGCATCAGCCCTGCTCGATACCAACCATATGCCACCTAAAACTACATCAGTACCATCTTTGAGCTTTTTCATAGGACCTGAAACGACCATGTCTGGCGTTATAGTAGAATATATATTTTTATCATAATTGTAACTATAATTCACTTTGAACTGCTCAATTTGACTCAGCAAATTCAATACTAATTGCTCCGTGCCTAATATGGTTCGGACGTATTTTTCAAGTTTGTTGCTATCTATAGAATAAGGCGGTCGATGAGAAGTCATTGCTTTAAAAGTGCAGTTTTTTAGTCCTGTAACAAGTTTGTTTGGGTATAAATTGTTTTTTGCTTGCAAGCACTCGCCATAATATGTAACACTGTTGTAATATTTTCCACACGCGTATTTGTCGAATGGATTATAAGTATATAGGTGGGCTTCGTTAGTGCCGTTTACTAAAAGCACGTTGATCACATGGTGTTTAAGTAAGACATCAAAAATTTTCTTCAGTTCATCTTCTTTTAGGATGTTTATAATAATTAAGAATCTTGCTTTGGGTCTCCAAGTTGACTCCCGAAGAAGATATTTAAAATTATTAGCGAATATATTTGCTGTTTTAGCAGTTATAACGTATCCCCGGTGTCTGAATGTTGACTGAATGAACGTATGTCTGCACACTACTGCCGTGGTCTTCGATGAATGGATCGCTTTCAGAAGACCATTATTATAAGAGTCAATATCAACGTATGTGACAACTTTTTGTTCGAAAAAATATTTTTCTATTAAATTAGTTATACACGTTGGAAAAGGTTTTTCCATCCGTTGTGTATAAATAGAAATATTTTCGCTTTTACAATTAATGTAACTCAAAGATAATAAAAGGTATACAACCAACATGTTTACACATAAAATTGTGTGTGATTTTGGTTAAAATCTTTTGTATTCAAATTATTAATTCAAAATGTTTTTTTTAATGATCTAATGACTTAAGTAACATGTCGTTAGAAAATGAGTAGTTAAAATGTTAATCTTAATGGATCTGGTGAACATTAAACGTGTAGAATTACTCTAGATTCTAATCTATGTTTAAGGAATGGTCTATGATGTATGAACATTATTTGTTATCGTATGATTGATGATATTCCTAATAACAATATACGCTAATATTACAAAATTTTGTTTGTGTGTTTGTAGCAGAGTTGGGCAAACTTTTATTGTTCGTGCAATTTAAGTCAATTGTGGAAAGAACTATTTACAATTAATTAATTGTTAATTGTAAATTCTGCATTTGAAAATTGATTAATTGTTAATTGTGACTGCAGTATTTAATTGACTATTAACAATTAATTTGCTTTATCTAGCTTTCCATCTTAAAAAAAAATATTCCTGCATGCATCCCTAAACCATTCCTCCGTACCGCTTTTAAAGGTATCAAAGGAGCAGCACCCTTGAAAACCCCGAAAACGATACCTATCGATATTACTAGAAATGTCAACTACGCCATCTTAGATCTGTAAAATGGTCACAAATTCGTTATCAGCACCCCGAAAGACCTCGAAAACGATACCCATATCGATATTACTAGAAATGCCAACTCCGTCATCTTAGATCTGTAAAATGGTTGCATATTCGTGATCAGCATCCACAATAACCTCGAAAAAAAAACGATGCCCATATCGATTTAACTAAAAAAAGGTCGATTCGGTCATTTTGAATCTGACTAAAGATCTCATATTCTTGATCAGCATCCATAATAACCTCGAAAACGATCCCATACCGATGTAACTAATAAAGGTCGAGTGGGCCATCTTGGATCTGACTAAAGATCCCATATTCTTGATCAGCATCCATAATAACCTCGAAAACGATACCCATGTCGATATATAACTAAAAAAGGTCGAGTCGGCCATCTTGGATCTGACTAAAGCTTTAATACGCGTAGTCAGCACCAATAAAACTCTGAAATTAATTCAACACATTCAGATTTTACTCAAAAACTCGGGATATCCATTTTGGATCCATAACAAGTCTGTGTGTCTGTCAGTATATCATAATTCCTTAAGGGGCAGATTAATTGTTTGCTTAAACAATCAAAATAGTCAATTATGATTAACACAGTTTAATCTAAATAAATCAATTGCAAAGTGCAATTAAACTTTTAATTGCAATTGTGACTAAAGTTAATTGCAATGAAATTAATTGTAATTGATTTTTTAAACAACTAACGAAAAGATTGAATTTTCAATCAATTGATGGATGACTGGTTAGTAGTAAAGGTTTCTGGAACGAATTTAATGTTGCATGAATGATATTTATTTTTGCAAGCAGGTAATAAAATAACACTTTTACACGTCAAACATATTTTTGGTTATAGCTAGATGAGGCCGGTGTTTCCAACTCCCCCTAGTGTCACGGGCGGTACGCATGATGGATTCATGCGCCTCGCCCGAAACACCAGTTATTCGCTTTTTTTTGCATTATACGTCAAGCCATGCTCTTCTGCATATACCTCACAGACTTTAAGGAGGTACCGCAGATCACTGATCGATGGGCTCAACAACACCATGTCGTCGGCGTAGCTAATGTTGTTGACAATTTGACCATCTATAGAACAGCCAACACCGGTGTTGTTGAGCTCACGGACCAGCTCCTTTACATAAATATTGAATAGTGTGGGGGAGCTCAATCCCCCTGCCTCACCCCACACCCTAACCGATAAGCTTCAGAGAAGGAACCCGACCACCTTACTTGATTTGTCTGATAATGATACCAATACTTGAATATATTGGTGACACCATCAGGCAACCCTTCTCTTCTTAGTTTGTCCCACAGTCTGTCGTAATTTATCAGATCGAAAGCCCTGGAGAGGTACTTTATACATACTATATACTTATCTATAAAAATGAATTGCCGTTTGTTAGTCTCACTAAAAGTTGAGAACGGCTAGCCTGATTTTGGTTTTGAAATGTTTGTCGTAGTCCAGGTAATGTTTAAACAGGTAGGTGATACGAAGTTCACCCGGGTCATCTAGTATATTAAAAAAAACCATTTAAAATTACTTCGCGTAATGTTTAGACAATAATTCAAAGATGAAAACGACTATAGCTAAAAAACAACCTACCAAATAAATACACCAAGGCATTAGAAATCTAGATTCAAACTCTTTCTGATGAAAATGATATTTAATCTTCCTCGAATAGTAATGATCTTTTAAATTCTTATCGACCAAACCGTTCTCTCTGAAGCGGATCGCGTTGGTTCGCATCCTATCCGTGATTGGAAAGCCATTGTAGAAGAAAATACCAAAAATCATTTTTGCATACGGTCTTCTAAAATAATATATAAGTGGCTTTCCAAACTTATCGTTATACCTTTTTTTATGGTACTTATATAAAGATGCTTGTGCTAAAGTGAATATTTTGTTCGATTTACCAACTCTTTTTACATTTTTCAGTATATTTAAACAATCTTTGTCTAATGGACTCGTTTCATTTACTTCTGATTGTAAGTATGCGAGTGTTGCAGGATTAATACAAGGCTTCAATTTTCGGTCATACAATTCTCGTTCGTTACGAATCTGATGCTCTTTGACTGGGCGTTCAGTCAAACTAACTAAACTTGATTGGTATATATTGTTTATTAGAAACGAGAACCATATCCATGATATAAAAAACCGCTTTACATTACCTCGATAGGAAATATTGCTGTTGGAACCAAGTAAATTCTTCAACAATTTCATCATAACATCCGATTTGTCATCAGTGCCTAAAATTATGATCATTAATCCAGAATAAGCAAGACAGGTTATCACCAGTAAAAACCACACATTCGGTTCGAATTCCAAATAAATGTTTTTCCAATTTTCTACGTAAGATGCTCTTTTCACCAGAAACAATAACTTATCTTCGAAATCCAGGTGCCCATTTAAATAAGTGAAAGCATCAGCCCTGCTCGATACCAACCATATGCCACCTAAAACTACATCAGTACCATCTTTGAGCTTTTTCATAGGACCTGAAACGACCATGTCTGGCGTTATAGTAGAATATATATTTTTATCATAATTGTAACTATAATTCACTTTGAACTGCTCAATTTGACTCAGCAAATTCAATACTAATTGCTCCGTGCCTAATATGATTCGGTCGTGTTTTCCAAGTTTGTTGTTATCTATAGAATAAGGCGGTCGATGAGAAGTCATTGCTTTAAAAGTGCAGTTTTTTAGTCCTGTAACAAGTTTGTTTGGGTATAAATTGTTTTTTGCTTGCAAGCACTCGCCATAATATGTAACACTGTTGTAATATTTTCCACACGCGTATTTGTCGAATGGATTATAAGTATATAGGTGGGCTTCGTTAGTGCCGTTTACTAAAAGCACGTTGATCACATGGTGTTTAAGTAAGACATCAAAAATTTTCTTCAGTTCATCTCCTTTTAGAATGTTTATAATAATTAAGAATCTTGCTGTGGGTCTCCAAGTTGACTCCCGAAGAAGATATTTAAAATTATCAGCGAATATATTTGCTGTTTTAGCAGTTATAACGTATCCCCGGTGTCTGAATGTTGACTGAATGAACGTATGTCTGCACACCACTGCCGTGGTCTTCGATGAATGGATCGCTTTCAGAAGACCATTATTATAAGAGTCAATATCAACGTATGTGACAACTTTTTGTTCGAAAAAATATTTTTCTATTAAATTAGTTATACACGTTGGAAAAGGTTTTTCCATCCGTTGTGTATAAATAGAAATATTTTCGCTTTTACAATTAATGTAACTCACAGATAATAAAAGGTATACAACCAACATGTTTACACATAAAATTGTGTGTGATTTTGGTTAAAATCTTTTGTATTCAAATTATTAATTCAAAATGTTTTTTTTAATGATCTAATGACTTAAGTAACATGTCATTAGAAAATGAGTAGTTAAAATGTTAATCTTAATGGATCTGGTGAACATTAAGCGTGTAGAATTACTCTAGATTCTAATCTATGTTTAAGGAATGGTCTATGATGTATGAACATTATTTGTTATCGTATGATTGATGATATTCCTAATAACAATATACGCTAATATTACAAAATTTTGTTTGTGTGTTTGTAGCAGAGTTGGGCAACATTTAATTGTTCGTACAAGTTAATTGTGGAAAGAACTATTTACAATTAATTAATAGTTAATTGTGAATTCTGCAATTAATTGTTAATTGTGACTGCAGTATTTAATTGACTATTAACAATTAATTTGCTTTATCTAGCTTTCCATCTTAAAAAAAATATATTCCTGCATGCATCCCTAAACCATTCCTCCGTACCGATTTTAAAGGTTATAGGAGCAGCACCCCTAAAATCCCCGAAAACGATACCCATCGATTTTACTAGAAATGTCAACTCCGCCATCTTAGATCGGTAAAATGGTCACAAATTCGTTATCAGCATCCCTTATAACCTCGAAAAAAAAACGATACCCATGTCGATATAACTAAAAAAGGTCGATTCGGCTATCTTGGATCTGACTAAAGATCTCATATTCGTGATCTGATCAGCATCCATAATAACCTCGAAAACGATACCCATATCGATATCTATCTATACTTATAATAAATCTGTAGAGAGGTCAATTCTGTACATGAAATATATTTTCAAAATAACTATCAGGGGGTGATTAGGGATCGATACTGATGCCAAAAATGCAATCAGTAAAATTTTTGTCTGACTGTCTGTCTGTATAAACTCTATAGAAACAAAAACTACTCGACGGATTTTAACCAAACTTGGTACAATTATTTGTCGTACTCCTGAGATGGTTATAGTATGCTTTTCATCACGCTACAATCAATAGGAGCAGAGCAGTGAAGGGAAATGTTGTCATTTTGTTTAAACGCGCTAATCTCAGGAACCGCTGGTCCGGTTTAAATAATTCTTTCAGTGTTAGATAGTCCATTTATCGAGGAAGGCTATAGGCTATATATCATCACGCTAAGACCAATAGGAGCGGAGCACCACTATTCCACGTGGACGAAGTCGCTGGCAGAAGCTAGTAACTAATAAAGGTCGGGTCGGCCATCTTGAATCCAACTAAAGATTTAATACGCGTAGTCAGCACCCCTAAAACTCTGAAATTGATTCAACACATTCAGATTTTACTAAAAAACTCGGGATATCCATTTTGGATCCATTACAAGTCTGTGTGTCTGTCAGTATATCATAATTCCTTAACGGGTAGCTTAATTGTTTGCTTAAACAATCAAAATAGTCAATTGTGATTAACACAGTTTAATATAAAGAAATCAATTGCAAAGTGCAATTAAACTTTTAATTGCAATTGTGACTAATAGACCAGTGCCAATAATTTTTGAAAACAAAAAAAATAATAGTAGGATGATTTTTTCGCATAAATTTTGAGGTTATGTGAAAAAAGTGTCAATCCAAAAGTTGTAGATCTTTTGATTTCCTACAACTTTGCAATTTAACTTTTTTTCATAGGACTTGTAGTTTTGCCGGAAATTGAGATAAACCGTTTTTTAAACTTTAACCCCCCCCTCCCCCCAGTTCCCGACCTCAGATCGCCCGTAATTTATTTTTCCTATCATTTTTATTATATTCTCCTCCTTTTCCAATGGGTTTCATCCTACTATTATTTTATTCACTTTTTACCGTTTTTAGGGCGGATTCGACCAAACTGGAATAAATTTTACTCTCGGCGTAGATCTCTTATTACTCGATAATAAATCAATTTCACGTTTAACCAACTACAATTCGAGGAATAAGGAGTCTATTTGGGAATAGTCACAATACCACCATTTTGCGTGGAATAAGAAGTTTATTCAAGGAATAATAAAATGGCGTCCTATTGACTTATTCTGTCATTTTCATTCACTGACATTTTTATTTTTTTAATTTATTTAAAGGGCTTTGGCAGTTACTTTTCCACGCTGTGATACGACAAATTAGAGTTGACATGAGTTATGCTACTGCACCCTCCCGTTTGTAGAGCATTTTTTTTTGGCCGCGTATTACATTCGTTCACATTCACTTCGCTATTCGTGAGTAGCTTATCCAAGTAAAGCTATACGCTAGATTGCATGGAAAAACGACTAATGATTTACTCGAGAATAAAATCGTGGTATATATTATTTTCCGCATAGTTATTCTTGTATAAATTCAGGTTTGGTCGAATCTACCCTTAGAGGCTAAAAGCACTGGCCTATAAAGTTAATTGCAATGAAATTAATTGTAATTGATTTTTTAAACAACTAACGAAAAGATTGAATTTTCAATCAATTGATGGATGACTGGTTAGTAGTAATAGTACAGGATCCCTGGTACATCTTTCATCAGTTATTACTAACAAGCTGATTTTTCGTGAGTAGGTTCCTTTTGACTAGACGCCCAACTTTTTTCTTTACAGTAATGTTGGTAAGTGGTAGCTTAATAGGGGTAACAAGGATAAAATATGTTGATTTGACGAATTTTAAAAAATTATTACTAACCGATTTTTTTTTGTTTATTATCAAGATAATTATCTAAATAATGTGAAAAAATATTTGTCCTACAAAATGTAAGGTTTTGTTAGGGAGTCCCCCCGCTCCAACATGTATCGTAAACAAGGTCAAGAAAAATCATTACTAACCAGCTGATTTTTTTTTATTGGTTAGCTAACATTTGCATAGTTTACCACACACACTGTCCTACAAATTGCGTGGTAGGTCATCTTGGTCCTACGCTCAAAAGTTGTAGTACTAATACTTAATGTAAAAATAATTACTATCAAGCTGAATGTTCGAGAATAGCTTCGTTTCAATGAGACGCCCAACAAATTCTTGTATGAAACTTCTCGATTGTGGTTTATAACTAAGATAATAGGGATGAAATGTGTTGATTTGACGAATGAAAAAAAATGATTACTAACCGATTATTTTTTTGTTAATTATCGAGATAATTATCTAAATAACGTGAAAAAATATTTGTCCTACAAAATATACGGTTTTGTTAGGCAGTCCCCCCTCTCCAACATATATCATAAATAAGATCATGAAAAATAATTACTAACCAGCTGATTTTTAGGGTTCCGTAGTCCGACAAGGAACCCTTATAGTTTCGCTATGCCCGTCCGTCTGTCTGTCCGTCTGTCTGTCTGTCTGTCCGCGGCATAGCTCAGAGGTTCTTGGTACTAGAAAGCTGAAATTTGGTATAGATATGTATATTAGTTACATCGACAAAGTGGTAAAATAAAATTATGTAAAATATTTTTTATAGGGTAGCTCCCATTACACGTAAAGTGGGGATGAATATTTTTTTCTCATGTTTCCCATCGTGTGGGATATCATTGGATAGGTCTTTCAAAAATATAGTAGGTCTGTGAAGACAATACTTCGATTTAGGAATCCGTTTGCAAAATATTTAGCTTTAAAGTCAAATTTTTTTTCGATACGAGCTTCCCCCCTCTAACTTTTGAATGGCTATCCCTAGAAATTTGATTAAATTCACAGACGTAGCACATGTAATTAACTTATTAGGAAAACTATCACGGCTAAGTAGGCTTAACCAGTTACAGAGTTATAGTCGACTAACTAAGACCTGCTACGGAACCCTACTGCGCGTGGCCCGACACGCACTTGGCCGGTTTTTTTATTGGTTAGTTAACATTTGCATAGTTTACCACCCATATTGTCCTACAAATTGCGTGATACGTTATTCCAGTTCTCCAGTTATATAGTTTAAATTCATGAAATTAAAAAAAATATTAATTTGTACATTTTGCTATTGGAGCTGAGGCACACTATTATCCTTGCTCACAAACGCATGCGCACCACAGATTACTATATACTAGTCAGAGACAGATAGAGATTTATCAGATGAATCAGATAAAAAATAATGGTTATATAAATATATAACATTATATTATGTATATATATATATATATATATATATATATATATATATATATATATATATATATATATATATATATATATATATATATATATATATATATATATATAATACATTATATATTATATATAATGTTTTATATGTCCTTATATCCTTTTATACATATATCCTTTCATTTGTATACTCCAAAATTACAAATCTTGTAGGACTAATAAAGCATACCTTTTTTTTTGTAGGACATTGTTTTATAAGGACGAAAAATATATTAACCTATCACGTGATACCTTTGTCCTACAGTTACTAATAAAAAAAAAAGTCCCGCGGTATTGACAACTTTTGAGCGTAGGACCAAGATGACCTACCACGCAATTTGTAGGACAGTGTGTGTGGTAAACTATGCAAATGTTAGCTAACCAATAAAAAAAAAATCAGCTGGTTAGTAATGATTTTTCATGACCTTGTTTACGATACATGTTGGAGCGGGGGGACTCCCTAACAAAACCTTACATTTTGTAGGACAATTTTTTTTTCACGTTATTTAGATAATTATCTTGATAATAAACAAAGAAAAAATCGGTTAGTAATAAATTTTTAAAATTCGTCAAATCAACATATTTTATCCTTGTTACCCCTATTAAGCTACCACTTACCAACATTACTGTAAAGAAAAAAGTTGGGCGTCTAGTCAAAAGGAACCTACTCACGAAAAATTAGCTTGTTAGTAATAACTGATGAAAGATGTACCAGGGATCCTGTACTATAAAGGTTTCTGGAACGAATTTAATGTTGCATGAATGATATTTATTTTTGCAAGCAGGTTATAAAATAACACTTTTACACGTCAAACATATTTTTGTTTATAGCTAGGGCCGGTGTTTCCAACTCACCTTAGTGTCACGGGCGGTACGCATGATGGATCCATGCGCCTCGCCCGAAACACCCGTAATTCGCTTTTTTTTGCATTATACGTCAAGCCATGCTCTTCTGCATATACCTCACAGACTTTAAGGAGTTTTCGCAGAGCACTGATCGATGGGCTATGAAATAGTCTTGGTAGATAATTGAAAGAATAAATAATTTATTTTTCTTGTAATATTTTATGTTTTTATTTGCTGCACAGGCACACATTTAGTTCTAGCAAAAAGTATCAGAGACAAGAGACGACAACGACATAGACAATATAGACTAGACACCAAGATTATAAAATTAACCATAATACAACAGGCTCAACAACACCATGTCGTCGGCGTAGCTAATGTTGTTGACAATTTGATCATCTATAGAACAGCCAACACCGGTGTTGTTGAGCTCACGGACCAGCTCCTTTACATAAATATTGAATAGTGTGGGGGAGCTCAATCCCCCCTGCCTCATCCCACACCCTAACCGATAAGCTTCAGAGAAGGAACCCGACCACCTTACTTGATTTGTCTGATAATGATACCAATACTTGAATATATTGGTGACACCATCAGGCAACCCTTCTCTTCTTAGTTTGTCCCATAGTCTGTCGTAATTTACCAGATCGAAAGCCCTGGAGAGGTACTTTATAATATATACTATATACTTATCTATAAAAATGAATTGCCGTTTGTTAGTCTCACTAAAAGTTGAGAACGGCTAGCCTGATTTTGGTTTTGAAATGGTTGTCGTAGTCCAGGTAATGTTTAAACAGGTAGGTGATACGAAGTTCACCCGGGTCATCTAGTATATTCAAAAAAAACAATTTAAAATGACTTTGTGTAATGTTTAGACAATAATTCAAAGATGAAAACGACTATAGCTAAAAAACAACCTACCAAATAAATACACCAAGGCAGTATAAATCTAGCTTCAAACTCTTCCTGATGAAAATGATATTTAATCGTCCTCGAATAGTAATGATCTTTTAAATTCTTATCGACTAGACCGTTCTCTCTGAAGCGGATGGTGTTAGTGCGCATCCTATCCGTGATTGGAAAACCTTTGTAAAAGAAAATACCAAAAATCGTTTTTGCATACGGTCTTCCAAAATAATATACAAGTAATCGTCCAAACTTATCATTATACTTCTTTTTATGGTACTTATATAAAGATGCTTGTGCTAAAGTGAATATTTTGTTCGATTCACCAACTCTTTTCACATTTTGGAATGCACTATTTAAACAATCTTTGTCTACTTGTCTTTGTGGACTTGTTTTATTTACTTCTGAATATAAGTATGAGATTGAAGGATTAACACAAGGCTCCAATTTTCGGTCAAACAATTCTCGTTCATTACTAATCTGATGCTCTTTAACTGGGTGTCTAGTCAAACTAACTAAACTTGATTGGTATATATTGTTTATTAGAAACGAGAACCATATCCATGATATGAAAAACCGCTTTACATTACCTCGATAGGAAATATTGCTGCTGGAACCAAGTAAATTCTTCAACAATTTCATCATAACATCCGATTTGTCATCAGTGCCCAAAATTATGATCATTAATCCAGAATAAGCAAGACAAGTTATCACCAGTAAAAACCACACATTCGGTTCGAATTCCAAATAAATGTTTTTCCAATTTTCTACGTAAGATGCTCTTTTCACCAGAAACAGTAAATCATCTTCGAAATCCAGGTGCCCATTTAAATAAGTGAAAGCATCAGCCCTGCTCGATACCAACAATATCGCACCTAAAATTACATCAGTACCATCTTTGAGCTTTTTCATAGGACCTTTTTTTTTTTTTTTTTTTTTCATAGGTCTGGCGTTATAGTAGAATATATATTTTTATCATAATTGTAACTATAATTCACTTTGAACTGCTCAATTTGACTCAGCAAATTCAATACTAATTGCTCCGTGCCTAATATGATTCGGTCGTTTTTTTCAAGTTTGTTGTTATCTATAGAATAAGGCGGTCGATGAGGAATTGATGCTTTAAAAGTGCAGTTTTTAAGTCCTGTAACAAGTTTGTTTGGGTATAAATTGTTTTTTGCTTGCAAGCACTCGTCATAATATATAACACTGTTGTAATATTTTCCACACGCGTATTTGTCGAATGGATTATAAGTATATAGGTGGGCTTCGTTAGTGCCGTTTACTAAAAGCACGTTGATCACACGGTATTTAAGTAAGACATCAAAAATTTTCTTCAGTTCATCTTCTTTTAGGATGTTTATAATAATTAAGAATCTTGCTTTGGGTCTCCAAGTTGACTCCCGAAGAAGATATTTAAAATTATCAGCGAATATTTTTGCTGTTTTAGCAGTTATAACGTATCCCCGGTGTCTGAATGTTGACTGAATGAACGTATGTCTGCACACCACTGCCGTGGCCTTCGATGAATGGATCGCTTTCAGAAGACCATTATTATAAGAGTAAATATCAACGTATGTCACAACTTTTTGTTCGGAAAAATATTTTTCTATTAAATTAGTTATACAAGTTGGAAAAGGTTTTTTCATTTGTATTCAAATTATTAATTCAAAATGTTTTTTTTAATGATCTAATGACTTAAGTAACATGTCATTAGAAAATGAGTAGTTAAAATGTTAATTTTAATGGATCTGGTGAACATTAAGCGTGTAGAATTAGTCTAGTTTCTAATCTATGTTTAAGGAATGGTCTATGATGTATGAACATTATTTGTTATCGTATGATTGATGATATTCCTAATAACAATATACGCTAATATTACAAAATTTTGTTTGTGTGTTTGTAGCAGAGTTGGGCAAACTTTTATTGTTCGTGCAATTTAAGTCAATTGTGGAAAGAACTATTTACAATTAATTAATTGTTAATTGTAAATTCTGCATTTGAAAATTGATTAATTGTTAATTGTGACTGCAGTATTTAATTGACTATTAACAATTAATTTGCTTTATCTAGCTTTCCATCTTAAAAAAAAATATTCCTGCATGAATAGAATAGAATAGAATAGAATAGAATAGAATAATTTTATTCGCAAAAACATGTGTATACATACACACACACGCAGGTGTATGTATGTAGGATGACAAAAAATATAGAAGTGCTTATAAACATGATTGCCACTTGTCATGACATGCAAATACTTAACAGACAACAATTAGGAACATCGCTACTTATTAATTAATTTATTAACAATTATTATTAATAAAATCAAGTTTTTACACTAAACTAAATTCTAAATAAATATTATTGAAAAATACCATTTAATAAACATTTCACAATTAATAATCAAAAAAAAAAATATATACTCAAACATTTCAATCAAGGAATTGTATCATTGAGGAATTCTGTGATATTATAATAGACCTTTTGTAACAAAAACAGCCTAAGCTTTCGTTTCATAGCTTCGATACTGAGCTCTTTCCAGGATTTAGGCAATTTGTTATACACAATGGGTGCCATACAGAAAACATTTCTGCGCATAAGTGCAGTCTTACATGGGTGCAAACTGAGTTTACTGTCATCACGTCTGTTGCGGTGAATTACATCCTCTAGACGCGGAAATAAATGAGGATTACATTTTACAAACATAGCAATTTCAAGTATGTATAGTGATGGCAATGTAAGAATCCTATACTGTTCGAAGTACGGCTTGCAGCTATCAGTAACCCTTAATTTGAACATAGATCTTAGGCATCTTTTTTGTGCTTTAAAAATAGTCTCCCACTCAGTAGAATTTCCCCAAAAGATTACACCATACCTGAGAATAGATTCGGCTATTCCGTAGTAGGCAGTTAATAATGTATCAGTGTTCATCGTTTGAGATAGTCTATATAAAGCGTATGCGCTATTGCTTATTTTTTTCTCTAGATTCTCTAAGTGAGCCTTCCAGTTTAGATTTTGGTCAATTATTAAACCTAGAAATTTTGTCCTGGTGACCGATTCAATATTATTGTTTTTATATTTAATGTCAAGATTGGTTGATGTATTAAGTCGTTGGCTAAAGTGCATTATTACAGTTTTATTTAGATTAATTTTTAGGTTATTATTGTCTAACCAGTCTATGGTATTAACTAAAGTATTATTTATGTCATGGTTGAATTCTTCCTTTTTATTACATGGAATAGTTATAGTGCTATCATCTGCGAAAAGGGTCATCATATGTTCTATACATTTAGAGAAATCATTTATGTAGATCGTAAATAAAAGAGGGCCTAGAACACTTCCTTGTGGGACGCCATATGTAACCTGACGCTCCGCTGATATAAATATTTCCTCCTGTTTGGTTTTTTTATTAATTCTACAAATTTTTGTTACTTGTCCTCTGTTTTGTAAATAAGACTTTAAAAGATTTAGTATGTTACCTCTTATTCCATAACTTTCCAGTTTGTTTAAGAGTGTACTATGTTGGACGTAATCGAAGGCCTGTGTCATATCGCAAAAAATTGCACATATTGGATTTCTCTTATCCATATTTATCATGACTTTGTATAAAAAGTCGTAAATGGCCATGTTTATGGTTTTATTTTCTCTGAAACCTTTTTGTTCATGACACAGTATCTTATTCTTTTCTATATATGCATTTAATTCTTTATAAATGTATTTTTCAAATATTTTAGAAAAAATTGGTATTAGTGAAATAGGTCTATAATACTCCATTAATTCTCTATCTTGTTTTTTAAATAGTGGTTTTACTATCGATTTCTTAAGGGCGTCAGGAAATACACCTTCACTGATGCTCAAGTTAATTATATGACATAGAGGTCCGCAAATTTCGCAAGATACTTCTTTAATAATTTTTGTACTGAATCCATCGTACCCTACACTGTTGGTATTTTTTAATGAATTAATAATTTTTTGTATGTCTAATGGCATACTTGGAACCATAAACATTGAGTCTTTTCTGCTTACAATATGTTTAGTGACTCCAGTTGTTTGAAAAGGGGATGGTTGGATTTTATCAACGAAATAATTATTAAACGAGTTAGCTATTTCAATAGGACTTGTTATGTATTTATTGTCAATAAGAATTTTTTCAATATTGTTCTTAAATATGTTAAATTTTCTATTGTTTATTAGTTGCCAAGTAGTTTTAGATTTATTTTTTGATGTGTTTATTTTATATGTGTTTTGTGCACACTTTGTCTTATTAATAATTGTTTTAAATAGTTTAGAGTATTTTTTGAAATCATTTTTATTTTGTATAGTTGGATTTAATCTGTACCTCCATAACAGTGTCCGTTTCTTTCTACTACACAGTTTTACCCCACGTGATATCCATTTTTGTTTTTTATTAACATTTATAGACGCTATGATTTCGGGGAAGCATTGACCATATAAAAATGAAAATATTCCAGTAAAGGCATTATATGCTTCATTTGGATCACTGGATTCATAAACATCTCTAAAGGATAGACTCTTAATATAAGATTTAAATTTTTTGATGTTATCTGCACTATAATCTCTTTTAATTGTATGCCATCGATCAATAGAGCAAACAGTGTCTACTGGACATTTAAGAACCTGCGCCGTGTGATCTGACAGTGCAAGTTCCAGTACAGTTGCCTTGCAAGTTTTAAAATTATGCGCGAAATTATCTATGCATGTCTGACTTTTAAGACGAGTTGGTTGTTTCAGAGCTAAGTGTAAGTTATAATTCAATAGCAAACATTCAAAATCTGTAGTTTGTTTGTTTTTTGCAAGTATATTAATATTAAAATCTCCAGCAATAACTATGTTTTTATAACAATTTTTAAAAATAATACGCAATAAAATTTCTAATTTTTCAATACAAAAGTTAAAGTTATTTAATTTGGGCACTCTGTATACGCACACTATGATAGTCTTTTGATTAGTCAGTTCGATGGCACAACATTCCAATACACCAGTAGTAGATAATTGTGAGATTTTTGTTATTTCTCTATATTGATGTCCCTTTTCTACGAGAATGCATGTACCTCCTCTCTTGCTTTCTTTACGACTATAACATGCAGCTAGGTAGTAGTTAGGTATGTTAATGTGATTTTCATAGCCTTCCATAACGAAGTGCTCAGTTAGGCATAGGACATCTACTTTCATATTTCGCTCCACAAGCTCTTGTAGGCATATTGTTAAGTTATCAGCTTTTGATAGCAGTCCGGCAATATTTTGGTGCATGACATTAATATGTTTATTCACGAAAAAAAGTAGTATCTAATGTGCCTAGGCTTTTTTTGCTGGCTAAGTTTTGTTCACACGAAGACAGCTCCTCCATTATTCCTGTTATGAGTTCCAGAATGTCTTTAAAGATGGTTGACATTGCATAATTATTAATTGTTCCATTGTTTTTGTGGAACATTTCATAGCCCAGTGTGAGGTTTTTGTTGGAGTCTAGAAAGTACGCGTACTCATTAGCCAGTACGTCTAAATATAATTTATTGTTAAAGTTCTCAACTCGCCAGTTATACATACATGCTTGTAATCCATATTTGTATGTTGGCGCACATATAATAACATTAGTGTATGTCACTTTTTGTAAGGTCTGCTTTAATTTCGATATCATGCTGAGGTAGTCGCGCGTAGTTTTAAAATCTTCTTCGCCTATCATAATGACACAAAAGTCGCTCTTTGTAAATCCATGTAATTTTGATTCTATGTTTTGTATCATTTGATCAGTATCACAATTTGGCAATAAGTAGTGACATAATTTGTATTTGTCGGGGAAAGTATTTTCGGCGATAGTTAATATTCTATTTTTTTGATTATTGCTCAATATATGTATTCTATTTAATTGTTTGGTTTGTTTGTTTTGAGTTTGTACTATTGGATAAGTTTTATTTTGTGGTGCTAATTGCTTAGGGACTGCAACAGAGGGTCCATCAGTTGGAGTTTGTATTTCGGGAAGTGTAGTTTGTGTATGTACATTCTTATTTTTTCCCTTTTTTGTAGAAGTTTGGTGAGCTTTAGTCGGTGTATTTTTTCTTGTGGGGCTACAAGATATTGTATTGTATAACCTGTTTTTCTTTAGTAGTTCTTCATTAGTTTGTTTAAGACTATTATTTTCTAAAGATAATGACTCGATTTCTTGGTGGGCACTATTAAGTTCATGCGTAAGCTTGTGAATTTGCTGTTTTAACTGGATTATCTGTTCGTTTTGTGTTTCGTCGAAGGATAGCTCAGGCATACTTGTCATACTATTATCATCGTGGGTACTTGTTGAAAACTGACTACTATTTATGTTTGGGTCAGAACTTGTACGTTTTCGTCGCAGTGTTATATTTTCAAAGAAGCTCATCATAGCTATTTATAGTATTTTGCCTCAAGAAACATTCACAAAAAGAACATCTGCCGATGAGATTCGAACCAGCGCACGCAGAAATGCCAATCCAAGGCTCGTCCGCAGAGACCAGACGTATTATGAATTAGCATGTGAAATTTAAGTTCTTGTTCTTGTTAAGATTTTTGTTTGTAGTAGCGTATTTCCTAATAGATACTTTTTTCAAAAAACGGCCGTTGCAATTTTTTCACACACTATATTTTTTTATGTTTTTTAACACATAATCACAAAGTCCTAGGTGTAGATAATCATGTTTAGTATTTGTATAAAAGGTTTTTCACAGTACGTAGTTTTTATACACTGATAACTTTTTGCACATATATACAACATAAACTTTGTCTAGAGCCAAGTTACACGGTGGATAACATTGTCACAGGTGTTCCGCACTTTATGTAGCACTTGTATCATATATTAAACTAGATAAACGCAATTAAACTATTTTTATTAAAAAAAAACAAACGGAGCTCGATGTTTACGTGACAGCGCAGCGCCATCTCTGCATGCATCCCTAAACCATTCCTCCGTACCGCTTTTAAAGGTATCAAAGGAGCAGCACCCTTGAAAACCCCGAAAACGATACCTATCGATATTACTAGAAATGTCAACTACGCCATCTTAGATCTGTAAAATGGTCACAAATTCGTTATCAGCACCCCGAAAGACCTCGAAAACGATACCCATATCGATATTACTAGAAATGCCAACTCCGTCATCTTAGATCTGTAAAATGGTTGCATATTCGTGATCAGCATCCACAATAACCTCGAAAAAAAAACGATGCCCATATCGATTTAACTAAAAAAAGGTCGATTCGGTCATTTTGAATCTGACTAAAGATCTCATATTCTTGATCAGCATCCATAATAACCTCGAAAACGATCCCATACCGATGTAACTAATAAAGGTCGAGTGGGCCATCTTGGATCTGACTAAAGATCCCATATTCTTGATCAGCATCCATAATAACCTCGAAAACGCGGTACGCATGATGGATTCATGCGCCTCGCCCGAAACACCAGTAATTCGCTTTTTTTTGCATTATACGTCAAGCCATGCTCTTCTGCATATACCTCACAGACTTTAAGGAGTTTCCGCAGATCACTGATCGATGGGCTCAACAACACCATGTCGTCGGCGTAGCTAATGTTGTTGACAATTTGACCATCTATAGAACAGCCAACACCGGTGTTGTTGAGCTCACGGACCAGCTCCTTTACATAAATATTGAATAGTGTGGGGGAGCTCAATCCCCCTGCCTCACCCCACACCCTAACCGATAAGCTTCAGAGAAGGAACCCGACCACCTTACTTGATTTGTCTGATAATGATACCAATACTTGAATATATTGGTGACACCATCAGGCAACCCTTCTCTTCTTAGTTTGTCCCACAGTCTGTCGTAATTTATCAGATCGAAAGCCCTGGAGAGGTACTTTATACATACTATATACTTATCTATAAAAATGAATTGCCGTTTGTTAGTCTCACTAAAAGTTGAGAACGGCTAGCCTGATTTTGGTTTTGAAATGTTTGTCGTAGTCCAGGTAATGTTTAAACAGGTAGGTGATACGAAGTTCACCCGGGTCATCTAGTATATTAAAAAAAACCATTTAAAATTACTTCGCGTAATGTTTTGACAATAATTCAAAGATGAAAACGACTATAGCTAAAAAACAACCTACCAAATAAATACACCAAGGCATTAGAAATCTAGATTCAAACTCTTTCTGATGAAAATGATATTTAATCTTCCTCGAATAGTAATGATCTTTTAAATTCTTATCGACCAAACCGTTCTCTCTGAAGCGGATCGCGTTGGTTCGCATCCTATCCGTGATTGGAAAGCCATTGTAGAAGAAAATACCAAAAATCATTTTTGCATACGGTCTTCTAAAATAATTTATAAGTGGCTTTCCAAACTTATCGTTATACCTTTTTTTATGGTACTTATATAAAGATGCTTGTGCTAAAGTGAATATTTTGTTCGATTTACCAACTCTTTTTACATTTTTCAGTATATTTAAACAATCTTTGTCTAATGGACTCGTTTCATTTACTTCTGATTGTAAGTATGCGAGTGTTGCAGGATTAATACAAGGCTTCAATTTTCGGTCATACAATTCTCGTTCGTTACGAATCTGATGCTCTTTGACTGGGCGTTCAGTCAAACTAACTAAACTTGATTGGTATATATTGTTTATTAGAAACGAGAACCATATCCATGATATAAAAAACCGCTTTACATTACCTCGATAGGAAATATTGCTGTTGGAACCAAGTAAATTCTTCAACAATTTCATCATAACATCCGATTTGTCATCAGTGCCTAAAATTATGATCATTAATCCAGAATAAACAAGACAGGTTATCACCAGTAAAAACCACACATTCGGTTCGAATTCCAAATAAATGTTTTTCCAATTTTCTACGTAAGATGCTCTTTTCAACAGAAACAATAACTTATCTTCGAAATCCAGGTGCCCATTTAAATAAGTGAAAGCATCAGCCCTGCTCGATACCAACCATATGCCACCTAAAACTACATCAGTACCATCTTTGAGCTTTTTCATAGGACCTGAAACGACCATGTCTGGCGTTATAGTAGAATATATATTTTTATCATAATTGTAACTATAATTCACTTTGAACTGCTCAATTTGACTCAGCAAATTCAATACTAATTGCTCCGTGCCTAATATGGTTCGGACGTATTTTTCAAGTTTGTTGCTATCTATAGAATAAGGCGGTCGATGAGAAGTCATTGCTTTAAAAGTGCAGTTTTTTAGTCCTGTAACAAGTTTGTTTGGGTATAAATTGTTTTTTGCTTGCAAGCACTCGCCATAATATGTAACACTGTTGTAATATTTTCCACACGCGTATTTGTCGAATGGATTATAAGTATATAGGTGGGCTTCGTTAGTGCCGTTTACTAAAAGCACGTTGATCACATGGTGTTTAAGTAAGACATCAAAAATTTTCTTCAGTTCATCTTCTTTTAGGATGTTTATAATAATTAAGAATCTTGCTTTGGGTCTCCAAGTTGACTCCCGAAGAAGATATTTAAAATTATTAGCGAATATATTTGCTGTTTTAGCAGTTATAACGTATCCCCGGTGTCTGAATGTTGACTGAATGAACGTATGTCTGCACACTACTGCCGTGGTCTTCGATGAATGGATCGCTTTCAGAAGACCATTATTATAAGAGTCAATATCAACGTATGTGACAACTTTTTGTTCGAAAAAATATTTTTCTATTAAATTAGTTATACACGTTGGAAAAGGTTTTTCCATCCGTTGTGTATAAATAGAAATATTTTCGCTTTTACAATTAATGTAACTCAAAGATAATAAAAGGTATACAACCAACATGTTTACACATAAAATTGTGTGTGATTTTGGTTAAAATCTTTTGTATTCAAATTATTAATTCAAAATGTTTTTTTTAATGATCTAATGACTTAAGTAACATGTCGTTAGAAAATGAGTAGTTAAAATGTTAATCTTAATGGATCTGGTGAACATTAAACGTGTAGAATTACTCTAGATTCTAATCTATGTTTAAGGAATGGTCTATGATGTATGAACATTATTTGTTATCGTATGATTGATGATATTCCTAATAACAATATACGCTAATATTACAAAATTTTGTTTGTGTGTTTGTAGCAGAGTTGGGCAAACTTTTATTGTTCGTGCAATTTAAGTCAATTGTGGAAAGAACTATTTACAATTAATTAATTGTTAATTGTAAATTCTGCATTTGAAAATTGATTAATTGTTAATTGTGACTGCAGTATTTAATTGACTATTAACAATTAATTTGCTTTATCTAGCTTTCCATCTTAAAAAAAAATATTCCTGCATGCATCCCTAAACCATTCCTCCGTACCGCTTTTAAAGGTATCAAAGGAGCAGCACCCTTGAAAACCCCGAAAACGATACCTATCGATATTACTAGAAATGTCAACTACGCCATCTTAGATCTGTAAAATGGTCACAAATTCGTTATCAGCACCCCGAAAGACCTCGAAAACGATACCCATATCGATATTACTAGAAATGCCAACTCCGTCATCTTAGATCTGTAAAATGGTTGCATATTCGTGATCAGCATCCACAATAACCTCGAAAAAAAAACGATGCCCATATCGATTTAACTAAAAAAAGGTCGATTCGGTCATTTTGAATCTGACTAAAGATCTCATATTCTTGATCAGCATCCATAATAACCTCGAAAACGATCCCATACCGATGTAACTAATAAAGGTCGAGTGGGCCATCTTGGATCTGACTAAAGATCCCATATTCTTGATCAGCATCCATAATAACCTCGAAAACGATACCCATGTCGATATATAACTAAAAAAGGTCGAGTCGGCCATCTTGGATCTGACTAAAGCTTTAATACGCGTAGTCAGCACCAATAAAACTCTGAAATTAATTCAACACATTCAGATTTTACTCAAAAACTCGGGATATCCATTTTGGATCCATAACAAGTCTGTGTGTCTGTCAGTATATCATAATTCCTTAAGGGGCAGATTAATTGTTTGCTTAAACAATCAAAATAGTCAATTATGATTAACACAGTTTAATCTAAATAAATCAATTGCAAAGTGCAATTAAACTTTTAATTGCAATTGTGACTAAAGTTAATTGCAATGAAATTAATTGTAATTGATTTTTTAAACAACTAACGAAAAGATTGAATTTTCAATCAATTGATGGATGACTGGTTAGTAGTAAAGGTTTCTGGAACGAATTTAATGTTGCATGAATGATATTTATTTTTGCAAGCAGGTAATAAAATAACACTTTTACACGTCAAACATATTTTTGGTTATAGCTAGATGAGGCCGGTGTTTCCAACTCCCCCTAGTGTCACGGGCGGTACGCATGATGGATTCATGCGCCTCGCCCGAAACACCAGTTATTCGCTTTTTTTTGCATTATACGTCAAGCCATGCTCTTCTGCATATACCTCACAGACTTTAAGGAGGTACCGCAGATCACTGATCGATGGGCTCAACAACACCATGTCGTCGGCGTAGCTAATGTTGTTGACAATTTGACCATCTATAGAACAGCCAACACCGGTGTTGTTGAGCTCACGGACCAGCTCCTTTACATAAATATTGAATAGTGTGGGGGAGCTCAATCCCCCTGCCTCACCCCACACCCTAACCGATAAGCTTCAGAGAAGGAACCCGACCACCTTACTTGATTTGTCTGATAATGATACCAATACTTGAATATATTGGTGACACCATCAGGCAACCCTTCTCTTCTTAGTTTGTCCCACAGTCTGTCGTAATTTATCAGATCGAAAGCCCTGGAGAGGTACTTTATACATACTATATACTTATCTATAAAAATGAATTGCCGTTTGTTAGTCTCACTAAAAGTTGAGAACGGCTAGCCTGATTTTGGTTTTGAAATGTTTGTCGTAGTCCAGGTAATGTTTAAACAGGTAGGTGATACGAAGTTCACCCGGGTCATCTAGTATATTAAAAAAAACCATTTAAAATTACTTCGCGTAATGTTTAGACAATAATTCAAAGATGAAAACGACTATAGCTAAAAAACAACCTACCAAATAAATACACCAAGGCATTAGAAATCTAGATTCAAACTCTTTCTGATGAAAATGATATTTAATCTTCCTCGAATAGTAATGATCTTTTAAATTCTTATCGACCAAACCGTTCTCTCTGAAGCGGATCGCGTTGGTTCGCATCCTATCCGTGATTGGAAAGCCATTGTAGAAGAAAATACCAAAAATCATTTTTGCATACGGTCTTCTAAAATAATATATAAGTGGCTTTCCAAACTTATCGTTATACCTTTTTTTATGGTACTTATATAAAGATGCTTGTGCTAAAGTGAATATTTTGTTCGATTTACCAACTCTTTTTACATTTTTCAGTATATTTAAACAATCTTTGTCTAATGGACTCGTTTCATTTACTTCTGATTGTAAGTATGCGAGTGTTGCAGGATTAATACAAGGCTTCAATTTTCGGTCATACAATTCTCGTTCGTTACGAATCTGATGCTCTTTGACTGGGCGTTCAGTCAAACTAACTAAACTTGATTGGTATATATTGTTTATTAGAAACGAGAACCATATCCATGATATAAAAAACCGCTTTACATTACCTCGATAGGAAATATTGCTGTTGGAACCAAGTAAATTCTTCAACAATTTCATCATAACATCCGATTTGTCATCAGTGCCTAAAATTATGATCATTAATCCAGAATAAGCAAGACAGGTTATCACCAGTAAAAACCACACATTCGGTTCGAATTCCAAATAAATGTTTTTCCAATTTTCTACGTAAGATGCTCTTTTCACCAGAAACAATAACTTATCTTCGAAATCCAGGTGCCCATTTAAATAAGTGAAAGCATCAGCCCTGCTCGATACCAACCATATGCCACCTAAAACTACATCAGTACCATCTTTGAGCTTTTTCATAGGACCTGAAACGACCATGTCTGGCGTTATAGTAGAATATATATTTTTATCATAATTGTAACTATAATTCACTTTGAACTGCTCAATTTGACTCAGCAAATTCAATACTAATTGCTCCGTGCCTAATATGATTCGGTCGTGTTTTCCAAGTTTGTTGTTATCTATAGAATAAGGCGGTCGATGAGAAGTCATTGCTTTAAAAGTGCAGTTTTTTAGTCCTGTAACAAGTTTGTTTGGGTATAAATTGTTTTTTGCTTGCAAGCACTCGCCATAATATGTAACACTGTTGTAATATTTTCCACACGCGTATTTGTCGAATGGATTATAAGTATATAGGTGGGCTTCGTTAGTGCCGTTTACTAAAAGCACGTTGATCACATGGTGTTTAAGTAAGACATCAAAAATTTTCTTCAGTTCATCTCCTTTTAGAATGTTTATAATAATTAAGAATCTTGCTGTGGGTCTCCAAGTTGACTCCCGAAGAAGATATTTAAAATTATCAGCGAATATATTTGCTGTTTTAGCAGTTATAACGTATCCCCGGTGTCTGAATGTTGACTGAATGAACGTATGTCTGCACACCACTGCCGTGGTCTTCGATGAATGGATCGCTTTCAGAAGACCATTATTATAAGAGTCAATATCAACGTATGTGACAACTTTTTGTTCGAAAAAATATTTTTCTATTAAATTAGTTATACACGTTGGAAAAGGTTTTTCCATCCGTTGTGTATAAATAGAAATATTTTCGCTTTTACAATTAATGTAACTCACAGATAATAAAAGGTATACAACCAACATGTTTACACATAAAATTGTGTGTGATTTTGGTTAAAATCTTTTGTATTCAAATTATTAATTCAAAATGTTTTTTTTAATGATCTAATGACTTAAGTAACATGTCATTAGAAAATGAGTAGTTAAAATGTTAATCTTAATGGATCTGGTGAACATTAAGCGTGTAGAATTACTCTAGATTCTAATCTATGTTTAAGGAATGGTCTATGATGTATGAACATTATTTGTTATCGTATGATTGATGATATTCCTAATAACAATATACGCTAATATTACAAAATTTTGTTTGTGTGTTTGTAGCAGAGTTGGGCAACATTTAATTGTTCGTACAAGTTAATTGTGGAAAGAACTATTTACAATTAATTAATAGTTAATTGTGAATTCTGCAATTAATTGTTAATTGTGACTGCAGTATTTAATTGACTATTAACAATTAATTTGCTTTATCTAGCTTTCCATCTTAAAAAAAATATATTCCTGCATGCATCCCTAAACCATTCCTCCGTACCGATTTTAAAGGTTATAGGAGCAGCACCCCTAAAATCCCCGAAAACGATACCCATCGATTTTACTAGAAATGTCAACTCCGCCATCTTAGATCGGTAAAATGGTCACAAATTCGTTATCAGCATCCCTTATAACCTCGAAAAAAAAACGATACCCATGTCGATATAACTAAAAAAGGTCGATTCGGCTATCTTGGATCTGACTAAAGATCTCATATTCGTGATCTGATCAGCATCCATAATAACCTCGAAAACGATACCCATATCGATATCTATCTATACTTATAATAAATCTGTAGAGAGGTCAATTCTGTACATGAAATATATTTTCAAAATAACTATCAGGGGGTGATTAGGGATCGATACTGATGCCAAAAATGCAATCAGTAAAATTTTTGTCTGACTGTCTGTCTGTATAAACTCTATAGAAACAAAAACTACTCGACGGATTTTAACCAAACTTGGTACAATTATTTGTCGTACTCCTGAGATGGTTATAGTATGCTTTTCATCACGCTACAATCAATAGGAGCAGAGCAGTGAAGGGAAATGTTGTCATTTTGTTTAAACGCGCTAATCTCAGGAACCGCTGGTCCGGTTTAAATAATTCTTTCAGTGTTAGATAGTCCATTTATCGAGGAAGGCTATAGGCTATATATCATCACGCTAAGACCAATAGGAGCGGAGCACCACTATTCCACGTGGACGAAGTCGCTGGCAGAAGCTAGTAACTAATAAAGGTCGGGTCGGCCATCTTGAATCCAACTAAAGATTTAATACGCGTAGTCAGCACCCCTAAAACTCTGAAATTGATTCAACACATTCAGATTTTACTAAAAAACTCGGGATATCCATTTTGGATCCATTACAAGTCTGTGTGTCTGTCAGTATATCATAATTCCTTAACGGGTAGCTTAATTGTTTGCTTAAACAATCAAAATAGTCAATTGTGATTAACACAGTTTAATATAAAGAAATCAATTGCAAAGTGCAATTAAACTTTTAATTGCAATTGTGACTAATAGACCAGTGCCAATAATTTTTGAAAACAAAAAAAATAATAGTAGGATGATTTTTTCGCATAAATTTTGAGGTTATGTGAAAAAAGTGTCAATCCAAAAGTTGTAGATCTTTTGATTTCCTACAACTTTGCAATTTAACTTTTTTTCATAGGACTTGTAGTTTTGCCGGAAATTGAGATAAACCGTTTTTTAAACTTTAACCCCCCCCTCCCCCCAGTTCCCGACCTCAGATCGCCCGTAATTTATTTTTCCTATCATTTTTATTATATTCTCCTCCTTTTCCAATGGGTTTCATCCTACTATTATTTTATTCACTTTTTACCGTTTTTAGGGCGGATTCGACCAAACTGGAATAAATTTTACTCTCGGCGTAGATCTCTTATTACTCGATAATAAATCAATTTCACGTTTAACCAACTACAATTCGAGGAATAAGGAGTCTATTTGGGAATAGTCACAATACCACCATTTTGCGTGGAATAAGAAGTTTATTCAAGGAATAATAAAATGGCGTCCTATTGACTTATTCTGTCATTTTCATTCACTGACATTTTTATTTTTTTAATTTATTTAAAGGGCTTTGGCAGTTACTTTTCCACGCTGTGATACGACAAATTAGAGTTGACATGAGTTATGCTACTGCACCCTCCCGTTTGTAGAGCATTTTTTTTTGGCCGCGTATTACATTCGTTCACATTCACTTCGCTATTCGTGAGTAGCTTATCCAAGTAAAGCTATACGCTAGATTGCATGGAAAAACGACTAATGATTTACTCGAGAATAAAATCGTGGTATATATTATTTTCCGCATAGTTATTCTTGTATAAATTCAGGTTTGGTCGAATCTACCCTTAGAGGCTAAAAGCACTGGCCTATAAAGTTAATTGCAATGAAATTAATTGTAATTGATTTTTTAAACAACTAACGAAAAGATTGAATTTTCAATCAATTGATGGATGACTGGTTAGTAGTAATAGTACAGGATCCCTGGTACATCTTTCATCAGTTATTACTAACAAGCTGATTTTTCGTGAGTAGGTTCCTTTTGACTAGACGCCCAACTTTTTTCTTTACAGTAATGTTGGTAAGTGGTAGCTTAATAGGGGTAACAAGGATAAAATATGTTGATTTGACGAATTTTAAAAAATTATTACTAACCGATTTTTTTTTGTTTATTATCAAGATAATTATCTAAATAATGTGAAAAAATATTTGTCCTACAAAATGTAAGGTTTTGTTAGGGAGTCCCCCCGCTCCAACATGTATCGTAAACAAGGTCAAGAAAAATCATTACTAACCAGCTGATTTTTTTTTATTGGTTAGCTAACATTTGCATAGTTTACCACACACACTGTCCTACAAATTGCGTGGTAGGTCATCTTGGTCCTACGCTCAAAAGTTGTAGTACTAATACTTAATGTAAAAATAATTACTATCAAGCTGAATGTTCGAGAATAGCTTCGTTTCAATGAGACGCCCAACAAATTCTTGTATGAAACTTCTCGATTGTGGTTTATAACTAAGATAATAGGGATGAAATGTGTTGATTTGACGAATGAAAAAAAATGATTACTAACCGATTATTTTTTTGTTAATTATCGAGATAATTATCTAAATAACGTGAAAAAATATTTGTCCTACAAAATATACGGTTTTGTTAGGCAGTCCCCCCTCTCCAACATATATCATAAATAAGATCATGAAAAATAATTACTAACCAGCTGATTTTTAGGGTTCCGTAGTCCGACAAGGAACCCTTATAGTTTCGCTATGCCCGTCCGTCTGTCTGTCCGTCTGTCTGTCTGTCTGTCCGCGGCATAGCTCAGAGGTTCTTGGTACTAGAAAGCTGAAATTTGGTATAGATATGTATATTAGTTACATCGACAAAGTGGTAAAATAAAATTATGTAAAATATTTTTTATAGGGTAGCTCCCATTACACGTAAAGTGGGGATGAATATTTTTTTCTCATGTTTCCCATCGTGTGGGATATCATTGGATAGGTCTTTCAAAAATATAGTAGGTCTGTGAAGACAATACTTCGATTTAGGAATCCGTTTGCAAAATATTTAGCTTTAAAGTCAAATTTTTTTTCGATACGAGCTTCCCCCCTCTAACTTTTGAATGGCTATCCCTAGAAATTTGATTAAATTCACAGACGTAGCACATGTAATTAACTTATTAGGAAAACTATCACGGCTAAGTAGGCTTAACCAGTTACAGAGTTATAGTCGACTAACTAAGACCTGCTACGGAACCCTACTGCGCGTGGCCCGACACGCACTTGGCCGGTTTTTTTATTGGTTAGTTAACATTTGCATAGTTTACCACCCATATTGTCCTACAAATTGCGTGATACGTTATTCCAGTTCTCCAGTTATATAGTTTAAATTCATGAAATTAAAAAAAATATTAATTTGTACATTTTGCTATTGGAGCTGAGGCACACTATTATCCTTGCTCACAAACGCATGCGCACCACAGATTACTATATACTAGTCAGAGACAGATAGAGATTTATCAGATGAATCAGATAAAAAATAATGGTTATATAAATATATAACATTATATTATGTATATATATATATATATATATATATATATATATATATATATATAATATATATATATAATACATTATATATTATATATAATGTTTTATATGTCCTTATATCCTTTTATACATATATCCTTTCATTTGTATACTCCAAAATTACAAATCTTGTAGGACTAATAAAGCATACCTTTTTTTTTGTAGGACATTGTTTTATAAGGACGAAAAATATATTAACCTATCACGTGATACCTTTGTCCTACAGTTACTAATAAAAAAAAAAGTCCCGCGGTATTGACAACTTTTGAGCGTAGGACCAAGATGACCTACCACGCAATTTGTAGGACAGTGTGTGTGGTAAACTATGCAAATGTTAGCTAACCAATAAAAAAAAAATCAGCTGGTTAGTAATGATTTTTCATGACCTTGTTTACGATACATGTTGGAGCGGGGGGACTCCCTAACAAAACCTTACATTTTGTAGGACAATTTTTTTTTCACGTTATTTAGATAATTATCTTGATAATAAACAAAGAAAAAATCGGTTAGTAATAAATTTTTAAAATTCGTCAAATCAACATATTTTATCCTTGTTACCCCTATTAAGCTACCACTTACCAACATTACTGTAAAGAAAAAAGTTGGGCGTCTAGTCAAAAGGAACCTACTCACGAAAAATTAGCTTGTTAGTAATAACTGATGAAAGATGTACCAGGGATCCTGTACTATAAAGGTTTCTGGAACGAATTTAATGTTGCATGAATGATATTTATTTTTGCAAGCAGGTTATAAAATAACACTTTTACACGTCAAACATATTTTTGTTTATAGCTAGGGCCGGTGTTTCCAACTCACCTTAGTGTCACGGGCGGTACGCATGATGGATCCATGCGCCTCGCCCGAAACACCCGTAATTCGCTTTTTTTTGCATTATACGTCAAGCCATGCTCTTCTGCATATACCTCACAGACTTTAAGGAGTTTTCGCAGAGCACTGATCGATGGGCTATGAAATAGTCTTGGTAGATAATTGAAAGAATAAATAATTTATTTTTCTTGTAATATTTTATGTTTTTATTTGCTGCACAGGCACACATTTAGTTCTAGCAAAAAGTATCAGAGACAAGAGACGACAACGACATAGACAATATAGACTAGACACCAAGATTATAAAATTAACCATAATACAACAGGCTCAACAACACCATGTCGTCGGCGTAGCTAATGTTGTTGACAATTTGATCATCTATAGAACAGCCAACACCGGTGTTGTTGAGCTCACGGACCAGCTCCTTTACATAAATATTGAATAGTGTGGGGGAGCTCAATCCCCCCTGCCTCATCCCACACCCTAACCGATAAGCTTCAGAGAAGGAACCCGACCACCTTACTTGATTTGTCTGATAATGATACCAATACTTGAATATATTGGTGACACCATCAGGCAACCCTTCTCTTCTTAGTTTGTCCCATAGTCTGTCGTAATTTACCAGATCGAAAGCCCTGGAGAGGTACTTTATAATATATACTATATACTTATCTATAAAAATGAATTGCCGTTTGTTAGTCTCACTAAAAGTTGAGAACGGCTAGCCTGATTTTGGTTTTGAAATGGTTGTCGTAGTCCAGGTAATGTTTAAACAGGTAGGTGATACGAAGTTCACCCGGGTCATCTAGTATATTCAAAAAAAACAATTTAAAATGACTTTGTGTAATGTTTAGACAATAATTCAAAGATGAAAACGACTATAGCTAAAAAACAACCTACCAAATAAATACACCAAGGCAGTATAAATCTAGCTTCAAACTCTTCCTGATGAAAATGATATTTAATCGTCCTCGAATAGTAATGATCTTTTAAATTCTTATCGACTAGACCGTTCTCTCTGAAGCGGATGGTGTTAGTGCGCATCCTATCCGTGATTGGAAAACCTTTGTAAAAGAAAATACCAAAAATCGTTTTTGCATACGGTCTTCCAAAATAATATACAAGTAATCGTCCAAACTTATCATTATACTTCTTTTTATGGTACTTATATAAAGATGCTTGTGCTAAAGTGAATATTTTGTTCGATTCACCAACTCTTTTCACATTTTGGAATGCACTATTTAAACAATCTTTGTCTACTTGTCTTTGTGGACTTGTTTTATTTACTTCTGAATATAAGTATGAGATTGAAGGATTAACACAAGGCTCCAATTTTCGGTCAAACAATTCTCGTTCATTACTAATCTGATGCTCTTTAACTGGGTGTCTAGTCAAACTAACTAAACTTGATTGGTATATATTGTTTATTAGAAACGAGAACCATATCCATGATATGAAAAACCGCTTTACATTACCTCGATAGGAAATATTGCTGCTGGAACCAAGTAAATTCTTCAACAATTTCATCATAACATCCGATTTGTCATCAGTGCCCAAAATTATGATCATTAATCCAGAATAAGCAAGACAAGTTATCACCAGTAAAAACCACACATTCGGTTCGAATTCCAAATAAATGTTTTTCCAATTTTCTACGTAAGATGCTCTTTTCACCAGAAACAGTAAATCATCTTCGAAATCCAGGTGCCCATTTAAATAAGTGAAAGCATCAGCCCTGCTCGATACCAACAATATCGCACCTAAAATTACATCAGTACCATCTTTGAGCTTTTTCATAGGACCTTTTTTTTTTTTTTTTTTTTTCATAGGTCTGGCGTTATAGTAGAATATATATTTTTATCATAATTGTAACTATAATTCACTTTGAACTGCTCAATTTGACTCAGCAAATTCAATACTAATTGCTCCGTGCCTAATATGATTCGGTCGTTTTTTTCAAGTTTGTTGTTATCTATAGAATAAGGCGGTCGATGAGGAATTGATGCTTTAAAAGTGCAGTTTTTAAGTCCTGTAACAAGTTTGTTTGGGTATAAATTGTTTTTTGCTTGCAAGCACTCGTCATAATATATAACACTGTTGTAATATTTTCCACACGCGTATTTGTCGAATGGATTATAAGTATATAGGTGGGCTTCGTTAGTGCCGTTTACTAAAAGCACGTTGATCACACGGTATTTAAGTAAGACATCAAAAATTTTCTTCAGTTCATCTTCTTTTAGGATGTTTATAATAATTAAGAATCTTGCTTTGGGTCTCCAAGTTGACTCCCGAAGAAGATATTTAAAATTATCAGCGAATATTTTTGCTGTTTTAGCAGTTATAACGTATCCCCAGTGTCTGAATGTTGACTGAATGAACGTATGTCTGCACACCACTGCCGTGGCCTTCGATGAATGGATCGCTTTCAGAAGATCATTATTATAAGAGTCAATATCAACGTATGTGACAACTTTTTGTTCGGAAAAATATTTTTCTATTAAATTAGTTATACACGTTAGAAAAGGTTTTTCCATCTGTTGTGTATAAATAGAAATATTTTCGCTTTTACAATTAACGTAACTCACAGATAATAAAAGGTATACAACCAACATGTTTATACTAAAAATGAAGTATGATTTCGATCAAAATTCAAATGTTTATACTTTTTTTTAATAATAAGTGACAGTCGTTAGAAATTAATTAATTAAAGTTTATCTTAATGGATCTGGTGAACATTAAGTGTGTTGAATTACTTTAGATTTTAATCTATGTTTCACTTTTTGTATGCCAGAAGCATAGATCCACTCGAGACACAATTGATTTTTATTGTCGTTTAATACCCATACAATAGATTAAGGAATGGTCTAATGTATGATCAACATTTGCTATCGTGTGATTGATGATATTCGTAATAACAATATGCACTAATATGACAAAAAATAGTATTGTTTGTGTTTGTAGTAGGTTTCTGTGACGATTTTCAAATTTATATCAATAAGTAGCTGCCCCGCGCGACTTCGTTCGCGTGGTATGCAACCTCTACCCAACTCCTTGCTATAAACCTCACGGAGCCCGAGACCTTTCCAACGAATACAAAACCGTGGAAATCGGTTCGTGCGTTCTGGAGTTATAGCGTCAGGAAGGAAAACCCGACTTATTTTTATATAGTAGATATACCGGATCCAAGATCCATTGATCAAATAAAATCAAAACCATGGTCCCATTTATCTTTATACCAAATTTCATCCAAACGGTTCTGCCGTATTTTCCTCAAAGCGTAACCATTCATATTTATTAGTCACTAGCTTCTGCCCGCGACTTCGTCTGCGTGGAATAGTGGTGCTCCACTCTAGCTTTCCTCAATAAATGGGCTATCTAACACTGAAAGAATTTATCAAATCGTACCAGTAGTTCCTGAGATTAGCGCGTTCAAACAAACAAACAAACAAACTCCTCAGCTTTATTATCCGTTGATCTCTAAATTTATAATCAGAAATTTTGAATAATTCAAAATATGTTTTTGTTAATTAATCCTTTTTTCCAGGGCTAAGCGCGCACTGATGGTGTACCCGGAGTTGGGCGAGATATCTAGGTGTCATGACATGAATATACATTACAAGTACTCATACAAATGTACTAAGTGTGGATACAGGTAAAAAAGTAATCTTCTTATCTTTTTGGGCTGCAGGTTCTACCAACCTACCAAGCCCTAGTGTCAGAGTTTTCTCAAACCCGCCTGACGGTATCTGACAGGGAATTGTAACATCGACTGTTATAGTCCGACATGGCTATTTATGAACGTGGCTAAAAAGGTGAATAACGCAAGCCACCATCTTGAAATGTCATTTTGGTGATACCGGCCAAGGGAAAATTCATACCCAACTATAGTAAAAATGTAGCGCTATTCAATAAGACTAGATTTTGTCCTTGAAATAGTTTAGAAAGGGCAATGATGATCTGCGATGCCTCTGGTGTTGTAGATATCCATCGGCCGCGGTGACTACTTAATAATCAGGAGGGTTTCGGCTTGTGAGCCACCTACTAACATTCACATGTGTGTTAAATGTTTTAATATTGCATTTTATTGTATCCAATTTAAGATTATTATTTAAACTTAAATGATGTATTAATAAATTGCTATTTATCATGTCATGATTTACTTGAAATAATGGAAATGTTCATTAATTGGTATCATTATCACTAAAAATGACATTTTAAGATGGTGGCTTGCATTAGTTCACCTTTCAGCCACGTTCATAAATAGCCATGTCGGACTATATCAAGATAGCAGCCGGGGACGAAAGCTTAACGTGCCCCCCAAGTACGGGGGTCAGGGGTGTACCACCGCTCCGGGGCTGCGGGATGTTCGAAAGGGTTAACACGTCCCCGGAATAAAAAGGGCTGAGGAAGGAACATGGATGGGTTTTAGTCAGTAAGAGTCTGACCCTACATCTGACACATACTTCCTCATAGACTTTCGCATTTTGAATATTAATTTGTTAATAACTACAAAACACTCGTATAATTATCTTACTTCGTCTACTTAACACTATAGATAGATATATATACTCTTTTATTGCACACAAAATTAATAAAAGATCAGAAAAAAGATGGATCATTCATTAAGAGTGGTACAATGGGCGGTCTTATCGCAATCAGCGATTTCTTCCAGACAACCTTTACTACTAACTATACTACCCAACAAAACAATAGTTTCTTACTAAAACATTTTTCTTTCAGCATCAAACGCCATTCAAAGTCTATAGACATCACAAAGAAATGCTGCGGTTATTGCCGGGGTACTTTCGAATTGATTTTGAACAAGAAAAACAAAGATGGCGTCGTCGTTTCCACCCCCGCAAGAAAAGGGAACACCAATGAATTCGCTTTGTACGTTAAAGAACATTATGCGACGCTTAAGGACGGGACGAGGACTCATGCGCAGGTCATGAAAATTTTAGGGGAACAATTTGTTAAGAGCAAAAGTAACTAGATTGTAGATTTTGTTGTTTGTGCTGAGTTTTCTTCTCATGTTTACTGACCTGCCTGCTCTGTGTGAGAAGAGGCCTGTGCTCAGCAGTAGGACCATATCTGATGATGATTACTAACCTAAAAAAACCTAGTGTCAAAATTTTCTCAAATCCCCCTGATGGCCTCTGTCATGGAATTGTAATAACAGATTTACTTTTGCTTAATAACTTAATTTTTGGCTTTTTTAAACAAAAGGGTGTACTTGTAAATAACTTAGGGTAATTTTTTTAATAGTCAGATAAGTTTTTACTAAATAATTTGGCAAACTGACATATTCATTCATATAAAAGTGGTCTGACTATTGAACAATGGGTCTTTAGTGTTATTTTCTCTGTGAGAAGCAATACCAAGAGTGGGATAAGTAAGCTGTTCTTGTTCCTGATAATATAACAAAAAAAAATCGGCAATAAGAAAAAATGCCTATAAAGTTTAGACGAAAAAAAAAACCATTTTAAATAAAACCTTAAAAAAAATTTGATAAATTGCAATGATGTCTTAATGTACCTATTTGTAATTCTGAAACAGTTCTCGTTGCGTTGTGCCTTCCACCGAATATATTTAGGATCTCAGTCTCTTAGCTGCGATTGCCGCGGTCAGCCCATGGATGGGTTACCATTAGAAATTAGTGTAGTTGTTACATTGAGTAAGGAAACTGGCACAAACTTTAACAAAGATTTGTAATAATATATTGTGTTCCAAATTTAAGTATACCTCCGTGAGTGCCTTTTTAATATATTTAGATATAGTAATTCATGTGTATATATAAAAATGGACTTAAAAAAATCAAACCATGTTTCATACTATTTATGTGAATTGTGAACAAGTAAATTTCATATAATTTACACAAGTTTCTTAGGTAAGTATATAAAATATGTTGTTAATTAAATTTAATTAATATATAATTTTATTTGTAGACTAATTGTACAGGTTACAATATTTTTTTTGACTGAATTCTTATTTGTAATAATTCTTGCCTTATCGGTATGAATGTAAATATTGAACAACATTCTGAACGTGTATTCTTATAATAAGCAATATTAAATGAAATAATGTTTTATTTTGACATTTATTTATTTATTTACTTAAGACTTTTTTTTTAAGTAACAAAAAAACAGAATTATTAAAACAACAATTTGACTTGTGCACTTCCGCTCGTTTATTCATTCACTCATTCCAGATTCAAATTTGAATTCTTTTCCATTCGTTCTAACAACCTCGCTTGCGGGTCAGGTAACAAGATAATAATATCACCGGATCCCACTTGAAAAAAAGAACTACCCCCTTCAAAGAATAAACAAATTGTGTAGTGTCAAATGAAGGCGCGTCCATGGATAGTGTGAAGTGACGGACTTCCATCAACACCGTGCGAAAAAAACGTGAGTAAATCTTTCCCTTCTGCCTTTCTTTGTTCTGTGTAATAAAGACCGGGTAATTTGGTACACGTTAGAGGAGGCCTATGTTAGTGGACTGGGGAACCCTATGTCCAGCAGTGTACTAGTGTAAGATAGGCGGTGTGATGATGATGGTGATGTGAAACGAAACGGCTAGGATTAACAGTCCATCGAAGGCCCTTTATACGTTATGACTGCGACTTTCTGCAGCAATACAAATGTACGTTTAGCCGTTTAGTTTATAACCGTACGACTTATCGGGTCGTAGTGATTAGTGATACTTTTATTTAATAAATTTCATTTAAATCGGTTCAGGTGTTTTACACAGCTGTTTTTAGCTTTGAAACACAAAACATCACCAGGATCAGGTTATTAAAATTCAAGCTTTTTTATCCAAAAACTTCCATTATTTTCCAATCATAATTATTATATGTCAGATGAGTATTAAAACCTATTTCAAGGGTATAAAAATAAAACAACGAATTTCAATACCGTTTTTCGAATTTATTTTTACATATTAGATGATTAATACGTACAGTCTTGGGAATATAAAAAAAACGCTATATTTTACAACAAATTCAATGTTATTTCGTTAGGAGTACGTTAGTACCTCCAACATATATATACACTTAATAGTAAAAAAATAAAATTAAAAAGTGGCATGTATGGTCAGCTATTTCACCATACTTTATTATGTACTTAGACATTACATTTATTTACATAGGAATTAATTAAATGAGCATTTTTTCTAATGCAACATTATTATTTATTTTTTTATCTCAAAATAACGTTACAATATTTAAGTGAGATGGTACTTTTTTATCAATAAATATTCTTTAGTTCTTTTGTCTAATTTATACAATTATTTTTATCTATCTATTGTAGTGGCAACATTCATTATTTTTAACGAAGATCTCTTAGGATAGTAACACTGAAAATGTTTTTTTTTTGAAAATTGTAAAAATGAAATGTTAATTGATAATTTAAACATCATATTTTTATTATCGCTTTACACGAAATTTTCAGGAATTAAGATATTTTTCCAATATTACTATCCCAAGCCTTCATATTATCAACATATTACATGTCGTACATTTCAACATACCTACTTTCTTTTATGTGAACGGATACAAAAAAGGTTTTTGTTTATTAAAATGGCAAGTCATTGGTGCCGTGCATCGCAGTGTAAAAGTTTAAACAGTAAAACATTTCTTACGGGAAGATACAAAAAATACTTTAATTTAAAAAATATTTAAAGTTGGCAAAGATTTATAATGCAAACTGCAGACTTTAGCAACCACTCAGCAGAATGAATATTCGCCCTAATAAATTTTGCTTTTAATTTCGATTAATATTTTACTGTTTATACTTGTAACTTTCAGTGTTTTGACTAGGCAAAGTTCAGAGTATTATTTTTACCAAATACCATATTATTTATGACAATTTTAATATGGTAACACTTAGAAACGATCAGGCTAAATATATTCGTATAAGTTATTTTAACATCTGCCAAATAATGTCAATCAATCAGTAACTACAACAGTGCTTGATATAAATATATGACAAATATTATTTTATGGATATGATGACAAGGGACACATAGAATATTTAGATCAACTGATATAAATATTTTTTTAATTATATTGTAATGGTCATAGAAATATTTAGGTTTAACTGAATAATAAACACAGAGTTTAATTTTAAAGATAATCATAATAAAGTCACTCTTTTAACTTCATAGATTTTTAGAAGTTTTGATGTCCTCTTTCAATAAGACATTTTGGAATGATTTAATAAAATTACCTCTAAAATAAATGAGTACAACATTCAACATTATTTTCAATGTTGAACAGTGTACTAAATACTTAGAATTATTTTGATAATAACCTTAACATTAAATATGGACAGATTGTTTCAAATAAAATGTTAATTGATATCACATACATTTAAATCTTCATTTAACACTAAAAACGGATTAGGATTCTGTAACTTTAATTGTCTTAAGACTAAGTGGAAAATAATATTCGAATTTTGAACTGCAATGCAAAATGCAGAATTTAGAAATTACTCTGCAGAGTGCACATTTTATATAGTAAAATTCAAACGTGGCTTGTCTAAACGAAATCTCAGAAGACATATTTTACATAGACCGTATAAACTAAAAAAATAGCTATTTACAAAAGGCCGTTACGATTAATTATCTTAAATTACGTCGTGTTACACCTAACATTTACAATTTTACATTATTTTGATTCGATAAAGTCAAACGGGTCATGGCTATAAAAATGATTCTCTTAATGATACGTATATTGTACGTAATACTCTTTGCATAGAGGCCGTAATTAAGTCAAGAAATTAAAAATAAATCAGTATGAACTGTACAGTGTAAGTTTAATTAAGTTACTTAAATAAAATAGCTTTAAAATGCGTATTTCGCCTTTATTTAGGCATACTTTATCTTCCCCTTTCTCACGTCGTGTTTGTCATTCATTTAATGAGCATATATTTCAATGCATCATACCTAAGAGTATACTGGCTCATGAGCTTATTCATATCAATATAAACTTGACACTTAGCATAGCCAGACAGTAAATATTTTATCAAAAACTGAGTTCTGTCGTATACGACAGATTTATGGTAAATCAGGTATGCGAAGGTTGAGGGTTTGGAGACGGGTCCTTCATGGAACGGATCCTCAAGAACCCGTCTTGAGCAACCAGCATACTGTTTCCCTCAGCCTCCGCCGGGATCTCATCCTGCGGTTGGGAGTACGACGCCTCGTAACTGCAGTTCCTAGGAGCTGGTTGAGGTGTCCCTCCTAACGCACAGGGATACCCTCTCTCGTTGGGGTCTTCTGAAAACCCATACAAGTCCGTAGACTTAGGCCTATCTGGGAACCCATTGCCTTTACCACGCTTCTGGCTCCCGCTGGAGTTGACCATGGAAGTAGACGGTGAATTTCTGCGCTGCGAGCTCCTGATCTGTTGGCACGGGTCATTGCTGTAACTCCTGTTGGGGTTCAAGGTCTGGATGCCAGAAGCGTGGTAAGAAGCGTTTTCCGTATTGTAATTGCCATATTCATCAGGCGTATGTGGCTGATGGTAGTGGTGACCGATTGAAGAGTCATATCCCATCGTCATGCAATTCTGAACGTTCTTGTTCTTTGCTCGGTGCTTTTTCCGAGGATTACTATTAGTTCTAGACGACACTCTGTCGTAAGACATGTGTTTGAAGTTGTGTGAACTACGGTTTGACCCTGCATTGTAATTCTGGTTCTTGATGTCTCTGATAAAATCGCTGTTGCTTCCGTATTGAATGACATTATATTCGTGGTCTAAGGGATCATCGCCCTGAAGGGACTGTATGGCTGGGTCGCAGTTGGAATAGTGGTCGTCTGAGGCGGACTCTATGCCATTATATCCAGCCATGTTCGGATGATGTTTGATCAGGTGGTTAGTAACACCCTGGCTGGAAGTTGCATTGCTAGATTCTGTAGAGCTACTGTGTCCTGCGTTCGCTATAGAACTATGACCAGAATAGTTCTCAGTCCCTGAATTGTTATCGCAATTTCCTGTCAAAGTGTTGAGTTGGAATCTCTGATGGTCTATCACTGGTCCGCAGCATGGCTCAGGCATGGCTGGGTGGTGGCCAGTGGTTTCGTAAATAGGTTTTCCAGTCCTCATCGTGTAGGTATGAAGGTTAGTGTTCGTGTTGCAAATCGCAGGGTAGTCTGATTCGAACTGTTCGTTGCTGGAACCAGCTCCGCAAGCGAAAAGACCAAGGCCTGATATTTTGTGGCCATCAGCCTTTTCATGCTGTAAAGCGATTCCGACTTTCAAACTTATGACCCATGAGATCAAGGCGACTATACTAACCTCTAGCAGCCTCAAAGAGAACTGGTAGCCCCATTGAAGCCAGTCGAACTTGGTCATATTATGTTGATTTATGCCGAAGATCCCGAAAATCTGCAACCCTGCCATGAGGATAAAAAGCAATGCAGTCGCTAATTTTATCTGAATCGCATGCTGCAGATTCTGGAATCCATTAATATACGTATGACTCTTTTTCTGTAGAACAGTTTTGAGCATTTTATATACATATAGGTAGCAAAGACCTAAAGTAAGGCATGCTATTATAAATATTATCTGACATGTAAGACCTAATACCCTCTTTTCGACGCCCTGCGTATTTCTATTTATTGTATTACTACTTTCAAAGATATGCAACATTATACAGGACAGTATATGTAGACTGCCTCCTATAATAATAATTCTAGGACGAAGAAGGAATGAACAGCAGGTATTCTTAAAATTAATACTATTAGTTAGGAGGAATAGTATGATACAGGCGAAAGCTATGCTTAGGAAAATTTCGGGGACATGAAGAAGTATCTCACTAATGAATTTATGGAGAGAATTGTTGATGTTATAGGGATCATAACACATGTAAAAGATCCTTAGGAGACACACAAGGACCAAAATCAAATGGAGTATTATGAAATAGTATTGCGTGAACAAATGTGTGTATTTGTTGTAGCAGACGATCTTGAAGATGGAGTAGACCGCTAGTATTGTGAACATGACTGTCACTAGGTATATGTGGAGGTTCCAGGCGAAGGGCCAGGCCGCTCCGGGCCTCTGAACTGGCCCCGAGTTCTTTGAATCTTGCTTCAGAATCTTCTTGTCCGAATTCACATTGGCAAGATTATGGTACCTCTCCGTAGACATCTCAGGGTCTTTTAACTCGAAACCTATGGTTGTAGCAGGAGTATACTCATCTTTTCTGCTATCGTTCATCTCTGTCTGTTTATTAGTAGAATACTGAAGATTTCTTCTCGTATTTGTTTCTCCATTCTGATCTACAATTAAAGGCCTATCTAGATTGTTCATCTCTGGGTCCAATACTGCTAAAACGGACCCTTCGGTTGACGAATCTCTGTTTGAGTCGCTCAATGTGACTCCGACTTCTTTTGTCACGAAGATGTCGCTCTTGGAAGTCTTCTCTTGGTTGTGTTGAGGTTTTGCCGTCACTGTTCTTAGCAGCACGTCTGGGATGTCCTCCTTTCTTCCATTAGAGCCCGATAATATCCTGGATATAGTCGGGATATTGAGCGAGTTGGGCACGAAGTCGGTGAAGTTCGCCTGATCTGTCCCAGGCTGCTTTATGTCACTGTCTAATTCATCCGGCTGGAAAGAGAAAAAGGATACTATTAGTCGATTCAAGTAATATTTAGAGATGAAAAGAGGAAGGTGATTTCTTAGTGAATGAAGTTCTAAATTGTATGTATTTTAATTTTTAGAAAATACTACTTATAAATGTGTGAAATTGTTGTTTTTTGAGGTTATTTTGCTATATAGGTTACATAATGTATCCAAAGGATTTATGATAGGAAGCTAGTCCTTACCTTATGGCTAGGCGTGTTAAGAGCCTTCTTCTTCTGTGGTTCGATTCCCGCCGGTGGCAGCGGCGGTGCGGGCGGCGGAGCTGGCACCTGGGGCGATGAGGTCTCCTGAAAAATAAGACAAAAATCATAAGTTTCACTATAAATATACAAAAGTTTATTGAGGTGAGACTAATAATCAATTTTTCACGCAAGAACTTCTGAACGGATTTGGACAAAATTTGGCACAAATAAAGTTCATAAACCTGGATTAACTTATAGGATACTTTTTATTTATTTTGTACCTCGGAATCTGGCCAATTGCAAGACCAAACACACAGGCATAAGCTCGTTGGAAAATGTGATGGAAACTACGTATGAAGTCACAATCACAAACATGTAGTTAACTGCGATTTGAAGCAGCATTCACACAAAATCAGATCACAAAGCTATGTTTAGAGCATTGTTAATCGTAACCACGAAACGTGTCCCTCATTAACTTGTGCCAAAAATATAACGTTGTGCCACATTTCCGATAATTACTCACACGAAAATAGGTCGGTTTTCAACAATGGACTAACGAGTCAACATACCGATTCTTACAAAATATATGAATACGTGGAAAAGGGACTACATTATCAGCAAAGAATCATTTAAATTTTGGAAGGTACCTTTGTATTTTGTTTTTGGGGTTCCGTACCAAAAATTGAAAAAAGGAACCCTTATGGTTTCATTTCGTCTGTCTGTCTGTCAGACTATTTCAGGAACTACTCATGCTATCGACTTGAAATTTGGAATAGTTATAAAGAACAATCACATAATATGCGTATAGCAAATGAAAAAGGTTGATAAATCATGGGGGGAAGTGGAGATTTAAAATTTCAAAGTATAGTTACTAGATCATATGGGATATCATATGAAAGGTCTTGATTTGAACATTTTAATGTTTTTTGTTTTCTAGTATGTCTTTATCTTAAAAATATATTTCCACCGCTAGAATTGCGTTGGTAGAAATTGTCTTATTTTAGGAGAACAATGCTTTTAAGCAATAAAGAATATATATAAATTATAAAATATATTTTATACGAATATTGCTGATACAACAAATAGGTTTAGAATTGTCCATACCTGTCCAGGTGGCCTGATAGGTATCCTGTCGTGACCTGGCCCGAGGGAGGGCGGGGGGATAGGCCGCCTGTTGAGATAGTTGTTCCCATCTGTGTTAGTGCCTGTTGATTGAAATAAATCAATTATTAAGTGACAAATGTGCTTTATTGTTTTCGTAGGGCGGTGATTCTGGGATTCCCAGGTCACGCAAATTAATAAAAATGATAGATATCTCACCTCTAAGTGTAGGCTTGTCAGCAAAGGGGTTTCTGTACTCGGGCGGCAGAGGGGGGGTGAAGAAGGCTCTGCCGGGGGGAGCGTATGAGGGGACTGCCCCTCCTCCCCCCACCCCGGCCAGCAGAGCGGCGCCGTGGTGCTGCGGTGGCCTGCAAAAGGTAATAAACACATCAGATGTTGATTATTATTTAGAAATATCTATACTTGCTAATAAATAAAGCTGAAATCGGTTCATTGTTCACTACACCATGTCATAATACGACAAAAAGCCGTGAGTTTTTTTTTTTGATAGAAAGTAAAATTTTGCTGATAGAAAGACGAAAAAAACAACTGTAAAACACCTTAGCAATCTATGCAGGTTGATAAGACAGCTCGATTAATTAAACACTTATTTGATACACTTTTTTGTTTTTTCCAGATATTTTTTTTATTATAAGGAAAAAGCACATAGTATTTATATTGTCCGTTAATTATTAATTTGTAAGAACCTACGTATGTCTCATGCTATCACATAGTGACACATTTAATTATACCTAACATTCTAATAGCTGTGGAAACAAAGCTTTTGATTTGATTTCTTTTATAAGTACTATTTAAAGTTCAAAGTCCATTGACATCACTAGGTACAAACATTCTGTATATACTTTCATAGGAATGCATACAGGCGGTTGCCAATTTCTTTAGAATTCCACGCGTTGCATATAAAACGAAGTTTCTAAGATGTCTGACGTAAGCATAATAGATAAGTACCGCAAGTATTGTGGGCGCAGTTCCTACAAATCATATTATTACGCTTTTATGCATTAGGGGAACAGTAGAAGTACCTACTTCGGCTTGAATATAATATAGAGGAAAGTTGAAACCGTAATGATTACTAAAAACCGGATTCTTTCTTTATAATTGCGAAAGTAACTCTGCCTGTTTGATACGCTTTACGGCAAAACGGCTGCACCGATTTAGATGAAATTTAGCTGGGATATAGATTGAGATCTGGGAAGGAACAGAGGGTAGTGTTTATCCGGGTGCATGGAGTAGTTCTACGGATGTGGGTGAAACCGCGGGAAACAACTTGTTTGTATAAATGCAACGCCTAGTATCTTGTTTCATTTCATAGAAAGACATAAATGTGTTAGCATTGTTATACTATTTCTTAGTATACTCAGCCGGGTTATAGTTACAAGTGTGAGAACATTAATCCTAGCGAAAGTTTGTGACGATGTAAGTATGTTTGTTACTCACGCAAAAACGACTGAATGGATTTGAATGATATTTGGTACGCACATAGTTTGTATCCTGGATGTACTACTGGACGTAGGATACTTTTTATCAGGGTACAAGAAATTCTCATAGGATCACAGTTTTAATAATCCTTTCTATGTAGGTATGTATATTTATTTCTTACGCTTTTACGAGTACACTCTGAATGGCTTTAGTAAAATTTTGTAAAGAGATAAGTACTACGTGGTGTATAAAGTAGTTTTTTACAAAATACGAAATAAGCCGCGGAAAGTTATCAACCAATAACATTACTTCATTCATAAACAGTAAAAAAACAACTGAATTAAATACAAAAATGTGTTTACAAACATTTATTTTTGTGGTTTTTTAAAAGGTAATTAAATAGCCCGAAATTGGAGCGTCAATTTTATTATAGCAATACCGTTTATGCGAATACTTTTCTGAATGTCGTTGACCTTACGATTTGAGACATAACCGGTTTAAGAAGACCTCTATTCGAGTACTATTTGTATTGGTAAAGAGATCTGTATTCAGATCACAGTCTGCCATGGAAATGACAAAAACTGGCAATGTGCCATAGCTATGCCATTCAGTTCACTTTATTTTCGGTACGCAAACCGCATTTTAATGAGGCCCCATATAAAAAAATCCAGATTTTTAGCTTTAAAATAGTACCTGTTGATGTAACTGTGCAAATATTTAGAAATATAGTAGATTTTTTTTCAAACATGAATAACGTTTAATTATGTAAAAAATGAATAACATTATTATCTCACTTAAAAACAAATACTTAACATCAGCTAAATAATTAATAATACTAATTTATTCCCACAGATAAAATAGAATTAACGAAAAATAAACAAAACTTTTTGTCCGTAATCTCCTTTTGTTACTTCGTGCCATTTGCTAATAGATGGCGTTACTAGAACAATGCAGATTGTTATCAGATTAAAACTCAGCCACAATTAAATTGCTATTGTTTTAACTAAGTACATAGTATGAAACATTTTCCAGTATAATAAAAATAGTTAAAGTTAAACACAATGAGATTGTTGAAAGATAAAATTAGCATAGAATTAAGTTTAATACCATATTTAGTTTCGCTGCTCGCCACTAGATGGCAATACGAGTACACATGATTGTATTGCAATCTTAAGGGCCGGTTTCCGACAGGAATTATAAATTCGTCATTTGTATGAAATTATCTGCCAGATAAGTTTAACCAGCCAACCAGAATTGGTGGTACTTATACACCAAATGACTTAATATTGTTTACATTGAAATGCGAATTCGTAGGCGTTACATCTTCTACAAGATGGCTATTTAGATAAATATTGTAATTGAAAAAGCCTGTTTATGTTTATAGACATAATTTATATTGGAAATACATGAATACGAGTTATTTTCGAATGGTAAATGCCAGTATTGATATCGATAGGCGATCAAAATATATCTAAATTGCTTTGTTGTGTCTATAATCGTTGTTAAAAAAAACTGTTATAGAATCTTGCATTATTTTTATAGTTTACTATTTATTGTATTAACAAATGACGATTTAAAAAAAAACATGAAAAGAGAATATCTTTTTTTGAAAGTCTGGTAAAATATATTTGAAACGATGCCGATTTTGGGTATTTTTTACGATATAGGTACAAGTACTTTTTATTAGTATTCAATCTTATTCCAAAAAAAACAATGAAAACTTTAATGTAGGTATAAGTCAAACGTAAATGTATAGTTTAAAATGCTTGAATTGTAGTGAAACCAACCTTTAAAATAAATTCCATAAATTACTACAATTCATACAAACCACGTTTGCATTCAACTAGAAACATAAATACGTTTTGTTTTTGCAATAAAACATAAAACTACGGAGTACGATGCAAATGTGAACAATACGGCTAGATTAATGATCGCCTCCAGACCTAGGCTGAGATACAGGCTGAGATAATAGACTGATCCGACTTGTTTTTCTTTGTGTATTCAAATTGTTTCACAAGTTATCTATACATATAAAATGCTTTGTCCCGAATGACTGACGGTCTCCAGACCTGAAACTTAGAGGGTGTGTTTTTTGTATGACGTAGGCATCCGATAAGAAAGGAATTCCGAAATTCTACCCCTAAGGTAGTGAAAAAGGGAGCAAAGTTAGTATGAAACTCTGTCATATTTAATTTGAATTCGCATAGCCCACGCGGGCGAAGCCGCTGGCGGTAAGAGAGAATTTCTTGCTTTAGAGAATTTCTCCAACATGACGATTATGTTGTTAATGTAAAAAGGCTGAACCGATTTGGATGGTATTTGGCACGGAGATAGATTGTATCCTGGAGACAGTTATAGGCAATTTTTTATCCGAGTGAGTTATTCCTTCGGAATGCTGGCAAAACCTTGGAAAACAGCTAGTTTCCACATTAAAAAAAACTTAATAACATTTTGCTTGACCTGGAATCGAACCGATAAACTCATAATCAGCAGTATTACTTGCAACCACTAGGCAAAAGAGGCAACCATATATTATTTGATATAATTTAGAAATCAAAATCATAAATAACAGATGTGGGCGCGGAGACATTTGAAAAACAGGTTTTTTTTGAATATTCGATTCCATTTTACATAATGGATGCTTTTAAAACAAGATTATTATTTATATGAGTGTTAATATGGGCTCTAATCAGCTCAGTTATGTCAGAGATACCACACAGAAACATACTAATTCTTACTATTAAAATGATGGAAGTAACTTATTATGTCTGTCTGTTAATCATAAAAATCCATCCTACTTATATTAATATTATAAATACGAAAGTTCTTGAGGAGTATGTGTGTATGTTTGTTACACATTCACGCAAAAACTACTGAATGTATTTGGATGAAATTTGGTACGCACACAGTTTATTAACTTTAATTACAATTAATTATCTTTAAGGATGAGATATAATTTGTATTCTTTTTCATGATCGATAAAACATTTATTTAGTGCAAAAATAAAACAATACAAGAAAGTGAAAAAGTCATGAAAGTGTTTGCTCAGATATTGTATTTTATACATGTATATTATATACCAATCGTCCCTTGAAGCTAATTCGAACCAAAAAACAAATAATACACATTTCCGTATAGGATTTGCACGCGGATTCGCTTGTCTTCTCCTTATTTTAAATGCTATAAGCTTGATTGAGAAATTAATACCTTCTTGTCTAAACGAATAAAGCTTATACAAGTGGTCTATTTTAAGAGTGAGACGCGATGGTGGGTTTTATTTTGACGTTGGAGGGGGACTTGTTGAAAAAAAAACTTACTTATTTAAAACGAGTAACCATGGAGTTTATTGCCTATTCTTCTCCATAGGAAACTACTTTTTGGAATGGGCAACTAAATTCTCTTTTTTTTTACTTTCAAAAGTACCTACTTATTATTAAACCTAATTGAAATATATCGAGGGGTAACGGGGGGGTAACGGGGTAACGGGTTTGGTTTAAGCGACATTTTGGGTGATATTGAGTTATATATATTTGGAATCAGGGAATTTTACCAAATAGCCCGTTACCCCTCGATATGTAGATTTGAATTGAATCGTCAAATGGTTATAGCATGAATGACAGATTTTGGCCTTCAGAACAAAAACTTTTTTTTTTCTAATATTATATAAGCGAAAGTGTCTGTCTCTCTGTCTGTATTGATTTGATTGGAAAGTTATTACCTATGCGAAGATACATACAAAATTACATAACTACTGGTTAGGCCTTCTTACTATTGAAGCCTCTCCATTGCGTTTAATCGCAACTTGAAATCGCTAAACTGATTATAAACACGATTAGTCGTGAATCGTGTCCTTTGTAACTCTCACAGATTTGCATAATCGCACTAACGAGACTTTACCAACGACTTATAAGTCGTAATTTGGGGCCACGAAAACAGCGAAACTTGACTGGGGCACATTAGAATACAATACTTCATCTTTTTACAGTACCTGCGTTAAGTTACTTTCTGTATTTATCTATGGATAATAAGAACCTAGTTTTATTCTTTCATTTTTTTTTCAAAAAATCTGTCTGTCTGTAACGCGTTCATGGGAAAAGAACTGAACCGATTTAGATGACATTTGGTGTAACGATAGATTGAATCCTGGAGAAGGACATATGATAGTTTATAATTATCCGTGTGTAATCCGTCTAGTTCTGGCAGGACGCGGCAGAGAGCTTTATATAGTACTAGCTGTTTCCCGCGGTTTCACCCGCATCCCGAGGGAACTACTTAGCGCACCCGGGTAAAAAGTAGCCTATGTTGTTCCTCAGGGTCTATGCTATCTCTGTACCAAATTTCATTTATATCGGTCCAGTAGTTTTGGCGTGAAAGCGTAACAGACAGACAGACAGACAGTCAGAGTTACTTTCGCATTTATAATATTAGTAAGGATTATAAGTTTATGTATAAAACTTAGTACCTACAACGTCAGAACAAAGTCAAGAAGTCGCTTGACTACTAAAACCTGGTACCTACATGAATAAAATATCTAAAATTGGCCCGTTAGACCCCATCTTACGGTATGCCTATAAACTTTGCTATCAAAAGATCTCGTTTGATCAAGTGCCAAATCATATACTTGTTTACGACCACTGAAAAAAGTAGGGTTCAAGCGTATTTTAAAAAGGTTTTGTATGTAATAGCTAGACAAAAAAGATTTTTAGCTTAGAAGGACTATGTTCTCTAAAACTATTAAATTTTATACGACAAGAATTTTGGTTACGTTAAAAAAAAATCAGTCAGAATCACCATTTATACGTAACTTGCCTGATTCACACGGTAAACTGTGTCCGCGGTTTTTGTGGCCCACCCTTAATTCTTGCAAAACTTTTATTGTCACGTATTTTATTAAAACTCGAAGAATACCAACGAATGGCAACAATGAATTAAAGTTTAAACCAAGAGGTCACAGTTAAATTAACATTCTTAAACTGAAGCACTTTAATTACTGTAGCATTAATTATGTTAACTTTAATTTGTTGTTTTAGGTTAATTACTGTCAGGGAGTTTTATAAATACTAGTATCATCTTATCAAATAATATTATGTTCATATTTCAAGAAGTCATTGATGAAAATAATAACGAAGTAACATGCATAATTTTTGCGCAAAAGTTTCATACAACTTTGTTTTTATTCAAATGGATCCATTCTTTACAATAACAAAGTTCAATGATGCTTTTAGTATTCATACAGCGATCCTCAAACTGTTTTGGTTTCCCCTCTGAAGTAAAGGGGACTCCTTAGTAGAAAATACAATATCTAATATTTTAAGCCGGTATTAAGGCATGATTTAATCAATCAAATAAATTCAATTTTTTTTTCAAGAATAAATAGACCAAGAATTTACCTTTCAAAATCCCTTGAAATTCTAAACGACAAGGAGAAGTTAAATCAACTTCTTTATATAAACTTTCGTTTACGGTCGTTAATTTAGAAGATACTGTACTAACAATACTTAAAACCAAATATGAGCATCTCCAAAAATCTTAATTTTCAAGAAAATTAAACCTTACATCAGGGAAATATTATAACCAATGCATCACTCATGCAAATGGGACATGACTCACTTAAGGGGGTCAAGTAAACTTTGAGATGCGCTGTTCAAAGTTCGTTCAAAGAACTTTCGATCAATAGAATTGATTGATCGGCGTACAATGGAAGAAAATACTTTTATGTTAGCACTCGTAGTTTTTTTGTTGTTGTTGAAATTATGGTGTTATTTTACAGTTGGGGTGACTCGGTATAAAACCGACGTATTTTGCCAAAATAGGACATTAATGGCCGAAAAATTGTAACTACGATCAGTGCGATTGTTAACATTCAAAACCTGGTATGTCAATAGTTAAATTATAATTTAATAGTTAATGGCCAGTTTCAACACCTCTGGATAAGTACCAGTTAAACTTATACGATAGATAATTTCATAATAATAATGATCCAATTATAAATTAATCTAGTAGATTTCGTGTCCCGGAGCGATGACTCGCCCGAATCTCGTGTAATTAGACGATATTGTGTTGGTCCTCTGGGAAGCGAAATTCGTCTGTATGGCTGTGTAATTACATAAGCCGGGCCACGTATGGGCATTCCTGCAGTATTGTAATTACTGCACACGGCTCCACGACTTAGGATGAGTCGTGAAGGTGTCGAGATGTCGTTAATTATGTGACAGGCAATATTTCGCAAATGAAGAAATCGTGTTTTTTTTTAATTCCTTTACGCTTTCACGCAAAAATTGGATGAAATTTGGTAACCTGAATTAACATATTTTCTTTCTATCCGGGTGATCGACGTAGCTTCCTAAGATGCTATGCGTGATAAACCGCGGATTATAGGGAGTATTATCATATATTACTTAGCTTGTTTCGTAACTTTAACCTATTGATGAATAGGAAATAATACGCTTATAAAAAAAACTTACTATTTGGCAACTTCGCGAATACTTTATATTTTTACTGTTTTTTTTTATTAAAGCGATCATAATAATGACATATCTTGTGACAGACAGACGGGCGGTCAGCATAGCTGATTCATGATAAGGTCTAAAACCCGCAGTAATAAAATTCACTAAAAATTAAATGGATCAATCTTTTTAGTATTCGGTGAGATTAAAAAATGTTCGAATTGAGCGAAATTTTCAAACTTGTGTCGTAAAAAGGTACATTAAGACACGTAATGTCTTTCAAGTTAAATTATTCCTTTCTTAAAATTGTTCTACGGTTTACGAAATGGTTTTGTAAAATGATAGTTTGAGAGATCCTTATTTGATTGGGTACATATTTTAGTACTAATGTTATATTTTCTCTTCTCTAAGTCTTAGGTTCTATTCTCAGGTCAGGCAAAGTATTCTTGAGTTTTACATCACTAACGAACTGTTTTTCAAAACTCCCGCACTCTAAACTCAGACAAATCCGGGGAAACCCGGACGGATGGCAACCCTATATCTACATAACTATTTGAGATATTATGCGTGATATTTAATTATGATTGCAATAAACCTATCTCATCGTTTTACAGCCGAGGTTAGAAATCAAAGTCAAAAGCTTGAAAAGCCGCCTTTATTACGGTATTTGGCTAGAAAAAAATATCTTTAAGCAAATCTCGATTTTATAAATACGCAAATAAAAACTAATAATTATCAATTAATATGCATGGTGCTACCACATCGAATATATTCAGTAACCAAAGTTTATCTATAATCACCCGTTAATTCAATGTTTTCTTGCAAAGATCAGATAAGTTCGGGTATGAAGCTATAAACTTTAGATTATAAACCACAGTTTAATGTTGTCCAATCAATAAAATCATGGGAAATGAGCTTGATAGTACAAAATAATTTTATTGAACCGGTTATTCGAGAAAATGAGCAATTAATATATTTTTGTGAGAGATAATTTTAGTAAAAATAGGGTTGTCACTGATTGTATACCTATGTTATTTTATTTTCATGCGTTATTATTATAAACCTAAGGAGATATCAGTCTGACACACCCACCCGCCCCACCCACGGCGAGAGGAGTCATTTGATGATTACCATCCGAAAAAAAAGGAGATATCAGTCGCTCCATGTAAAATGCTGGTACTCAGCATCCGGTTGGACTGGAAGCCGACCCCAAGATAGTTGGGAAAAGGCAAGATAGTTGCAAGTAAATGCGATTACATTTAAAATCTTTGTGTTTTTTGCCAGAATATTTTTTTTCCAGGCTAAAAGTCATTAAAGCTGTGAAAATGAGTTGACATTATTTTGTTATTTCCATAACTCTGTTTATAAAAGCACGCGAAGTTAAATTCTGTTAATGTAAGCTGTGTTTAATTCATTTGTTTCAGCTTGATTTTATTTATTTATTTTGCTTTCTGTCCTGTTATTTTATGCAAAAGGTTTTAAGATATTTCTTGTGGAGTTTTTATATATTTTTTTATTTTTGATGCGATGTTTTTTCTCTATTTTAATTCGCTGCCAACCCTAATATAAAACTAATCGTTTGTAATGTAAATGATACTGCCAGGTTATGCCAATTTTATGATTTGAACAACTAAACCGTCCGTGAGAAATCTACCTTTTTACGCGTTCCGGGTAAAATCGACCGTTTTACGTTTTACGCGCCGCCTAAAGTTACGATTAGCGGTCATTCCGTTTTGAAATTTAACGATAATGTTTGTTTTTTATGTCAAATGTTTTGATAACAGTAATTAGGAGCGTATATCCGTCGTTTTACGATTACAGTTCAAGTTTTAAAAATGTAGTTATATTAAAAAAATACGCGTTAAATATCTACGACCTGTTTATGCCGCGGGTTTGGCGGTTGAGCGAAAGCTTCTGTCTAGGTGGTGCGGGTTCGAATTTTCAGCAGAACAGCTATTAATTTCAAAAAGCCTTATTATTTCCGGCTTTATCCGGACGCCTGGCAACGCTATACGTAGGTAATTAAAAAAAAATGACAAAGCTTACCTCGGCTTATGATACGTCGGGTTGCTGTTAGTCTTGAGTATGTCAGCGTTGGGGACGGACGTCGGCAGCGCGTGTTCCCTCTCCAGTTCGCTCTCATAGCTTTCTAGCGGTACGTGCTTGCCTGGCAACGGATCAGCTGGAAATAAAAGAAAAATATATCTTAGATTTTGTATTTTATTTTACCTTTTCTAATAGTAAGGTGGTTTAAATTAAGATTTATTACGGTGCAAATCCTTCATACCAAAAGTTTGTAAAGATGTTTCACGCAAAAACTACTGAATGAATTTTGGTGAAATTCCTCACTCAGATGGACCATGTTCTGGACTAATATTTTTTTTAAAGTTCCAGTGGGCGAGTAAAACCACAGGAAAATACTAATACATCAAATAAGTCTGTCAATCACGCTTACAATATCGTATATGTAATTTAAGCACTAAATCAGTCTAGGTTTGGGTAAAATTACTAGTCTACAACACTGTCACCCCATGTCAACGCGTACCTACGTCGGTCAACGCGCCGGGGGTTGAGTTGGCCGTGTCAGGGGGTCGAGTTGACGGCTTGGGGGTTGAGTTATATTTTAGGCGGACACAACGAAATTGGTAGCTTTTAGTTTATAACTTTATTATATCGCCACTATTTTTCCAGAAGGGATAGGTAAATTTGTAGTTAGTGTACTAAGTACACTATAATTAATTACTTATATTTTTTTTATATTATATCTTTTAAGCCTTTTTTTCTTGAATCACATCTGAGAAATGATTTGAATCTGTTTGTTGAAGGATGTATATATATTTCTAAAACATACACAATACGGAGGAAACTACTAGCAACTAAAAAAACTAATTTAACTATTTTATCATTTGTTTGTGGTATTAAATAGTTTATTTCCAAGGAAAATTGTTATAAAGTTGTATTTGAAATTTGGATCAGCTATCGTTTATTACGGAAAATTTATTGACAGTAATTTAATTCAGCCGTACCTATTTAATTAACGTCGAAATATTAAATACCTTTGCAAGGTAAATAGCAATTTATAAAATTCGAACTCGCTCATATTTTATTAACGCTCAAACATAAAGAAAGGAAAAAAATGAGCGAATCACCATTTCAGCTGAACAGTTAACATTAATTAATTGCAGGAACATTAATTTATTAATTGAATCGTTATGATTCACATCGAAAAAATATAATTGTAGCAAATGGCGCGTAATTAATAAACATGGCGGAAATTATCAATCAAACGTCACATTTGAATTAAGAATATTGAATATGGATTTGAAATTTGAATGCGGCGTTAGATCGCGTTCCTTGTATTTGATAACGCGGTAACTTCCATTTAAAATGTATGAATGTAGTGGGTACAGTGGAATTGATAAGTGTGTGCTTTGAAGTCATTCTTTCTTATCAAGATAATTTATTTCCTTCAAAGTATACAACTTTACATAGCATTTCTTTGAACGAAACAGACGTAATGTAAACTGTCCACATTTTTTTATTAAGATACCATAAATGACTATTGAAACAAACGTTTGCATAATAATAATAATAAACAATAAAGACTACACGCCATTTAAAAATCCGTTGCTCAATCAAATTTCGAACACTCCATTTTTAAATCGCGATAACCAGAGACAAAGCAACAAAGTCAAACAGCCAGTATCGCATAACATATCAAATTAGAAATATTTGCTGTTCTCACAGGTTATCGAATTTAGAGTTCAGTGGAATGAGATAAAAGCCATTGTTTAACCGTCAGGTCAATAGTGTTCTATTACGATGTTTACTGTTTATGAAGCGAACTCTTTGTTCTTTGACCTACTTAATTAATTTAACGTCTTGTAAACCGAACTTTTAATACAAACGAGATGGTCTGATCACATATTCTTTATTTTGGAACTATTTTTAGTATATTGTTAGCATACCGGAACTTAAATACTAATTAATTGTTAAATTCATATTGAAAAAAAAAAAGATTTTTATACTTGTTCGGCCCTTTTCTCTCGGATTTTTTAGAGACTTAAATTTTATTAGTTACTTATTCTTTACCTATACACATGTCTAAGTACCTAGATATGACTTGAAGACGAAGTAATGCTGACAAATTGTAAATATTGACGTTATGATTTCACTGTAATTTATTAAGGAGAGTCCAGTATTGGCTAAGAGGGGCTGATATGAGTTACGTCATCATGTGTCATGAATAAGTTCGTTGACATATTAGTCAAACATCTAAAGGCATTGATTTATCGAAGTACAAACATTACTAGGCACTCCATACGCCTATATTATACCTAAAAGCTAACTACGTTCTTCGATAGAATACAGCCCTGTCTTTGTACTATACAAAACCGAAAATTTAAAATTGTCAATGCAAGGAGTAATTTACAACATGTTGAAACATGTCAACCATCGGCCATTTTGTAAAGAACCCATTATTATTACAGTTGCGCCATTTGACAAGCAGTAGAAAACAGTATGTTTTTCATCCATTCTAAAGTTATCGAAAATATTTTACCGTTATGAAGTACAAACTCTTTATTCGTGACCTCAATAACTCTTAACGTTAAGCGTAACTTTTTAAATAGAGTGGAGAAAGTAGTTCTTTCTTCAAACGCCAGCATTCCATTTTTAAAATGTATTGTTGATGTTTTGTTTATGGCTGGGGTAATGAGGTTGCGTTGAAGTGCCACTTGCGTTGACAATGGCGCTAGTGTGCTTTTGTAAGTTTATCTTATTTATTGCTCAGAAATGATTGAGTATACATTCTTGGACAAAAGTTATTTGGTATGTGAGTCATTGATTCTAATATTCGTTGGCCTAGTAACTGAACATTAATTATTCACTATGCGATCTTTGACCTGGCAATCACAGTAGATACGTATATGTAATCGGATACCGAATATGCGAGAGCCTATTGAGAAATACAATGGCCTAAATATAAGTACCTAGATAAAATAATGTAGCAAAATGTATGTATTTATTTAAAGTAAATGTCAACACGTAAAAACATAAATATGTAGCTTGAAAAAAATCTAATTTCTTCTGTGGAAAAAGTTATGAATTAATAAAAAAGGGCCCTGTCCTACAATAATGATATTAACCGTATTTCGACATAAAAAAATACTTCAAGCGTCGGCAAAGCAAAAATTACAGTAGGCAACACTAAACAGGAAATAACCATTCAGAATATCCCAAATTAAGGTTTTTTTTTGCGCAAATACAAAAACTCAATGCCATTTTATCCACGACCACCTATTATTATTTCATAAGGCATTATTATAAAATGTGTGAATAGTGAATACAGACAAAAAATCGCGGTCAAGCGAGAATCGTTTTTTTTGTTTGTATTGTTTGAAAAATGAATCAACTTTTGATTAATTCGGCGAATGAGTTCGTTTGATTTTATTTTTCAACGAATTATATTTTCTATCCGACTGTAAGGAAAGGGTCATTTATCATATTTTAATGTGCTTGTAAACTGAAAAACATAATTTTAGCTACATATTCTCACCTGGATGAAACAACAAAACGTATTTTTTTTGCCGACTATACAGTAGTCCACAACTTATTATTGTCAGAAATTTTAAAGTTTTTTTTTATAGATAAGCATTAGTAAAGAATATTTTGTAACATAAATAGGGTAAATTCGTTTAAAACAATACTCAAGCCTCTCATATAGTTTAATATAACTGCCGAAATACGTACATACATCTCCTTAAACCCTTGGGGAACGCAGGTCAGATATTAAACTATGGTAATTTGAACCTTTTTTCGTTTAAACCGGTTACCAAGGAACTCTAACGCAACCAAATTACCGATACCAAATCAGTTAGGACGGTAATAAAAGTGTTCGTAATTATAGGTGATTCACGATTGCTATGAGTGCGGTTTTCAGCACTGACTCACACCAAAACGTGGTAACCGTGATGATTCAATTATCGATGCACTTTTTTCCTTATATTAAAAAAAGAATACTCAGGTATGTTACTTTGTTTAGAGGTCAAGAAACTCTGTTCATTTACACTTACGTTTATGTGAATTACTTTATAAAATCAAATTAAATCTTGATACGTTATATAAACATATTCCGGTAGCTAAGGTATTCATAAATTTTATTAAAATGTTTTGAACACTCCAAAAATTTAAACAAACATTTTTAAGTAAAAGAATATCCCTATTCGCATATTTAGTTTTAGGTGTTAACAAAACAAAAAAAAATATTTCCTTTAGACATCTACAAAAAAAACGTAGCCATAAAATTAAACAGCACAACCCAAAAACATTACCATCCTAATTTTTATAACCCAAATAACGTTACGCAAATAGCTTAGCAAAAAAATAACGCTTTCAAAACACGTACACATAATTCCGTTTAGCTTAATAGGCAGAACAGTAGCCCTACAAAATTAAAGATTATCACGATTAAAATTCGGAATTAATAAATTGTATCCATTTGCCAAGTTTTGCTCTTTAGCAGAGGGTATAATCTAATTCACTTGTGTATTAATTGGGCAGTAGTTATACACGATAGTCTTGTGTTTCTAAGACCTACTGCTCACCGTGACATCCCGGAAACGATACCCGGTTGTGGACTTATTAAAAAAAAACAGTACTAACAGTTTTTTACTGTTTTAATAAATAACCTAGACTCATTCCTATCCAATATGGGTCCCGACTGTCAAAGTCTCTATATCCAGTATTTAAATATATTATTTGTTATAGTTTAGGTCAATTACTTTCTACGCATTTTTCCTTCAGTTCAGATCAACCAGACTTGTTTTATTCTTTTTAGTTTATAATAAGAGTATTTTTACGCAGTCGGGTTTTTTGTTTTTTTTTAGATTAGGAATAGTAATTAAGTAGGTAAGTATTGTAGAGGTTTTATGAAAACGTAAGAGATTGGACCTTATTGTTTAAACTGGCCACACAATCATTTTGAAATTAGAATAAGAAGACACTTCCAGTTGATGGCAATGAGGAAGAATTTTTTGACGGCATAGTTTAGTAACTTTATATTAGAATATTAATACTTTTTTTTCCTACTGTAAATACTTTCTCTAAATAAAGTTATTATAAGAAAAGGTAATTAGCAGAAACGTCTATACACAATCATAAATTAAAGCTAGTCTTCAAAGTTCTGTTTGATTTATATCAACGATACCTCCACCTCTGACTACGCATTCCCTCCAGTACCTACAGTTCAATATAGCGTTCGCCTCTGATCTTTGGTTTTCTAGAAATAGCTATTGTTCCTAGTAAAACAATACCCATTTCCAGCAAAGATATTTCAAATAATTTAATATATATATTCTGCGAGAGACATTTAATTATGTACGCAAAAGAAAAGGAAAGGATTAAGTCGAATTATTAATTAATAAATACGCTCAAACCTCTCTGCAAAAACAATGAGTATTTTCAAACAAAAGTTTATGCGAGTATTATTACAGGCACCTTTTGTGCTGAAGATTTCCTCGGCATCTGTTTGCCGGTTTATATAGAACGAGTCGTATCCCACGGTTTCACTCGTATTCTAATAAAACTACTGATAAGTTATATCCTATGTCCTTCCCCAGATTATAATATATCTCCATACAAAATTTCATCAAAATCGGTTCTGATGTTTAAGCGTAAAAGCGATACAAACAAACTTACAGTACAGGATGTAGTGTAGCTTTCTAACCGTTTTTTACGTTAAGTTTCCTTGTGTGGAGATAAATATGTCGTCACAGTAAAAGGATGGGTGGCCAAAAATAATCGTACTTACACAAAAAACTCAACCCCTAGAATTGTTTGTTGGTTAACCAATGCTTATTAAAATAGATGTTCCTAATTAGTACATATAAAAATTCTTTCTGTACCATAAGAAAAATAATAGCATGATTGCCACAGTAATATCTCAACCTTAACTAAGGTTGTACCATAACTTATCCACGTCACATATATGTAGCAAATAGACGGTTTTCCCACCCCTACGCATGATTCATTGCTAGGGACAACTGTATCTGTTTCATGAGCCAGTGAATCGTAACCATTTGTTTTCGATTAATGTTGGCACAATTGCGAGACGGCCCGATATTAATTGAAGAGTTCCGGTTTTTATTCCCGCACTAGTGTTGTGGTTTTTTGTTTATTTTTCGTGTAACCGCCTGTATGCTTGCAATTGATTAATGGCCGCTTAAATTGGTTTTAATAATCTTTAAAACCGCGGGAAACAGATGGTTATTCATGAGTGCTATAGGTTGCGTTTCATGTGCATAAAATGCAAGCAATGCCAGAGACAGAAGCAAGGCATATATGGAAAACATTTTAAAGATTCCAGAATTCCAATCTATCTTATATATACAACGTGTAAAAAAAATAAGCAATAATATTCAAGGGTATGTACATATATCAAGTATAGATGCTACTGACAAAATCTTATTATTAAATCTGATAACTTTTTTTTTCATATTTTTTTTCACTAAATTTTAATAGGCTTATTAGGCTAGTTGACGAATAGGTAGAAAATAAGGGATAACTTATTTGCAAACTCGGCATTATTGATCTTCAAATTCGAGTTTATTAACCCATTTTTAGGGCTGTAACCTATTTTTTTTAACAAAAACTGTTAATTCTTTTTGTTCTAAAACTATAAGATCCCATAAGATTTCCAGTTCCTAATACGGCGCAAAAGATTTGTTATCACCGTATGTGTAGCCCGCTTAAATTTTATTGCTTATTTTTTTTACACGTTGTATAAATGAATTGATGTTCGTTTGTCTCGCTAAACTGGAGAACAGCTGGACCGATGTAGCTGATTTTGGTTTTGATTATTTTGTCGTAGTCCAGGGAAGATTTAAACGGTGTAGTAAAAAATTAAAACAGATGTAGGTGAAACAAAGTAAACCAAGTCATTTATTAAACGTATATAATCTAAAGCTATAACCCTAGGTCTTACATAAAAATCACCTAGAAATTCCTAACCTAAAAAGTCTCAGCAAAAACTTTCCTGAAATAATTGAACGTTTCCCTCTTTACAGGCAAATGGTTACGGAATATTTTATACATTTGGCCTTCAGGATACCTAGGCAGACTTTCTTAGGTCTCAAGTCTGTTTACTTATTAATGGAGGAGTTACCTTGACTAATTTATAGATATCGAATTGACACACGATGGTATGATTCGATATATTTGAAATATGTTTCGTGGAAAAACGTATATTGCGCGTGAAAAAGATTGCTAAGCAAATAAGCTGTGATAATAATTGTATGATGACTATACAAAGACTAATAGTAATATCTAGAATAGAATATTTTTTTCTTTATTATGTTAATCAAACAAAACATAATGACACTGAAATATAGGTAAGTTACATAGGGTGACTAAAAAAGGGCGTTCTTTTCGCTAGAAGCGATCTTTGACAGACAAATTTTAATGCATAATGACTTGCTGTCCGCGAGCGTCTTCGCTCGCGAGGCCTATACGAGTTTCATACCAACTTTGCACCCCTCTTTCACTCCCTTAGAGGTAAAATTTCGGAAAATCCTTTCTTATCGAATGCCTACATCATACAAAGAACACAACCTCAAAGTTTCAGGTCTCTACGATCACCGGTTTAGGCTGTGCGTTGATCCGTCAGTCATACCACTCTATTATGATAACTTCACAGCATCGGTATGCTGACAAAGAAAGTAAATTATAAAATCTAGCCCTTTATTAAAGTTTCTCTCATAATAACTTTCAACCCCTTGAATATCCCAACACTTAAAATAACTCGAACACTGATAACCCGAAATACGAGTTTGGGACAAACTTACGAGTCGCGTCTTATGTCTTAAACTTTTATTTGTGAACCTTAAAGTTTAGTAATTAACATTTGGGCCAAATAATGAGCGAATCCTGCATTGTTTTTGCTTCGAACAAGCGGTTTCTTGATTATATCAAACTTATTCAATAAAATTTGACTGTAATAATGTCAAATATTCGTCAGAATTCGAGATTCAGACGTCAAAATTAGACGCGTTTAATGTTAAAAGATTTAATAAAAAATAAACATGCTCTCAAAAGGTCCAATTGTTAGTACCTACCAGAAAACATTATAATATTCACACAAAACACGTTTTAACAATAAAGACCTATTTATATTCTATAAACGAAACCAAACAATGTATCCTTTACACCCACACGGAATAAAGACGCTTCTCATTGCCGCTACTCGATAACAGATGGCGTTACGATCGCGCTCGACGAACGCCCACACAATACTTTACGAATAACAAGAATTTCATCGAAAAACGAGAAAAACGACACGCCATACCAACATTACAACAACTCCAATATGTAATAAAATCAATTCAAAGGTTTGTTTCCATGCTTGTACAAGACTTTATTAATGATATCCGATATTTTAGCAAATAACGCGAAATAACGAGGGCTTACGTATCACTTGAGGTATTTATTATCTATATTGACATCCTATAATATGTTATTCAGGAGTTGATAACAATTTGTTTCCTCGTACTAGCTGAAGGGTAGATAAGGAAAAACAATTTATTTTTTCACGTCCCCGGGGACTACATGATTTTTGCAACAAAAAGGTAACCAAAACGTAATATTGTGCGTAATTTGTCAAATAAAAATTGATTATCGACGTGCGAAGACATATTTTACAAGAAAAAAGAGATTACCATGATAATATTTTTTTAAATATAGCTACTAGCTGTTTCACTAGCTCCTGAGGAAACTACTACACACAACCGGGTAAAAAGTTTCTATGCCCTTCCCCAGATTACAATCTATTTCCATACCAAATTTCATCTTAATCGGGTGAGCCGTTTCCCGTTGACAGACAGACAGTTTCTTTTACGATTATGATATTAATTACGATTTTAAGGCAAGTAATTTGACGTTTGTTTTACTCGAAATAAAGGCTACTTTAAAGAGTTATCTGTCAGTTAGCAACGAAGATTTTTCTTCTGAATCTTACATTATACGAACCTTCGTAGAATATAGTATTTTCTTAAACAAATAGATATTGCATGCAAGAGCGAGCTACCTCATAAAAAGAAATTGTTATAACAAATGGAATTTTTTAAACTTAAAAATTACTTAGAAAAATGGTAAGCACTTGGTTTTGTTTGCGGCTGCTTTTCTTAAAGAAAATAGTTTTAGAGAAAATCGCAATTTCTACAAAATGAAGCTTCATTTACGAAAATAATATATCGTTAGTAAGAAGTTATAAATTTGAGCTTAAATTTTAGTTTAAATTCTTTTTAATTTAATTGAAAAGACCGAAAAATAACATGCTTGCTTTGTAATTTCATTTCGCCTTTTTATTTCGCTTCAAATTAAAATAAAATTACGCTTCAATTTTAACGAATCATAAATTGATAAACCACCTTTTTTTGTTTTAATAAAACAGAGTCAAAGTTTAAAACGAAAACTAATATTCATTAAAAGTTCACGAAAACTTTAGAATGTTCGCGAACAAAATAATAAATATTTTAGAGTTATTTTATATAGCGAAAGTGAAAATTTCGTTGTTACTTAAAAAATTGGTCTCTCGACTATATATAAGTATTTCTTTAATAAGTTCTCTTGCAGTTTCATAAACAATTGTGTTGTCGTAAAGTTTTTGTTTTCAATAGCTTTACGATTTTCTCTAGATTGTTATTATTTATTTAACAGCAACTTAAATATAAGATTACTTTTTTAACTTTAGTCGTATAAATCGTAGTTGCAACGACTTTTTGGTAAATAGAATAATGTTTCATCTATCTTCTATCTATTTATATAAAAATGAATCCCTATTTCCCTTGGTCACGGCATCACGCGTGAACGGCTGGACCGATTTGGATGAAATTTGGTACGGAGATAGAGGGGACCCTGGGACGGTTCTAAGGGTACTTTTTATCCGGGTGGGTTAAGTAGTTCTCCCGGGACGCGGACGACAGCTAGTTTTATATTTATTCGTTTTTGGTCATGGCGCCGATGTTATTATTTGACAAAATTAAATAGTTATAGTTTTCACTGATAATTTAGCTATATATCTATGTTAATTGATATTAACGACTACATACAAACATTAACGGTCTTACTAATAAAGTACGATTAATTTTTAACAAGCTGCTAAGAAACGGATTAGCAAAAATCTCACCCCTAAATACTGTTTAGCTTAATCCTGGATTACGATGTTAAGTAAGAATTAGGTGAGAAATGTTTAAACTTCAGATTACAGGATTTTTATAAGTAAAACTACAATCTTCATACTAGGTATGAGTGTACTCTTCTAAAATGGTTTTCTCTTTCACATATATTGCTTTATTCATTCCAGTTTAGTACTTTATATAGTTCACTATTGTGTGTGACCAACGGTATTGACGATCAAATATTGTATAGCATTGTATGAGTCGGCGAGTATTATTCAAATAACCCTCCTACTAATATATATGCGAAATTTTGTGAGGATGGACCTATGTTTGTTTCTCTTTCACGAAAAATCTACTGAATGGATTTCGATGAAATTTAGCACACACATAGTTTATAACCTAGATTAACATATAGGATACTTTTTATCCGGGTGCGCGAAGTAGTTTATGTATGAAGCGGGTGAAACCGCGGGAAACTGCTAGTATTAGATGATTTCATTTTTATCTATATATATGTGTGAGGTATGAATGTTTGTGCAGGTGTTATGATAACCCTATATTTGTTTAGACATATACAGGAATACATTCATAGTGTAAGAAACGTATTATTTAAATGTGTTTATTTTATAGCGAATATTTTTTTTATCTATAGTTTCGCCTGCATCTTGAGGCAACCACTTCACATATCCGGATATTTCACGGTAAAACTGCTGAACCGATTTAGATGAAATTTGGTATAGATATCAATTAAACCCTGGAGAAAGACTTATGCTATTTTTTATCCAGGTGCCTGATAGTTCCATCAGAAACATCGGGAAAAAGCTAGTCTTCATACACAAACCGTTTTAAAATCGAGAAAAATCCAACGTAACTACTCATGTTCTACAAAACATTAATCAACTTGAAAATAAAGTTTTTTAATAACGAAACACTCCATCACTAATAAGTCGAGCTGATTAATCTACTCTTTCTTCCTAACTTAATGTTTTCTTACAAAATTTTATACCAACTCTCGTTTCTTTAATAATGAAGAGTTTGTTTTGTTTTTAAACATCTGTGGCTGAAGTTTATCTCGCTACAGTTCTTTAAATAAAGGGATCGAACTTTTTAGTTTGCAGGGTTTAAACTCTCGAACTATTTTTAAGTGAGGAAGTGGATTTTTTTTACGGTTTTTTTGAATCACCGTTTATTTATTGGGTTAGATAAATGTGAAGAGTTAAATTTATTTGGGAAAGACATTTTGACTGTTGGTGTTCAGTAAATCAATATTCAAGTAGATACTAGCTTGTGTCTGCGACATTGTCTGCGTCGTCTTATATACATGGATAATAAACTATGTGAATACCCAACTTAATCCAAATCAATACAGTAGTTTTGCGTGAGAAAGTAACAAACACACATATGTACATCGCACTATACAATTAGTAGGATCCATTGAAGATTTTTGAGAGAGCTAATGGTCACTTTCTTTTGTTTTTAGAGTTCAAATGTTAGGCGAAATTATAACCTACATTTACGGAACAAAATACGAAGGAGCGAAAGCAAATTTTACAGCTCAGATTTAAAAGCCATGAACATAAAAACAACTTGCTCTTTCGATATAAACTAGTAAACTACAGTCGAAACTGTACTTTTAACAGTTTTTTTTATTTCCAAACTTTTCCACCGCCTCAACTGAAAAATCACGTTGATATTATCATGAAATCCTAATAAAAACACATTTAAATAAATCACACTACACTGTGCTTCCGCTTCATAAAATAAACTATTTGAAACTAAAAAGTTTTAGTATGAAATAGAACAAAAAAAACTTTTTGATCCGCCCAAAAAAAAACACGTAAAAAAGTTTGTACAGGAAAAAAACACTATCACGCTATAAACTCCGATTTTATGACTGCGAAGAATAACTATCTCGTTGAAGTTAAGCCGACAGTTAAATTTAACCGCACTGAAGCTATAAATTAGGTTTAACCAAAAATTAATAAAAACATGACGGATTTATGGAGAATAAGATTTTTATACGTTTTTAAATAGGAATTTGGTAATTTTTTTATAGTTTTTATTTTGTGAATATAATAAAAAGTAGAAAAATGGTCAGAGATGAAAAAGCTATTTTAAACAAAGTTATGAGTAATTTGTCTAAAAAAATATTATTTTATTTTATTACTTATAAATATAATTTATTACTTAAGAAAAACATATATGTATATAGAAGAAAAAACTGACTGACTGATCGCTCAACGCATAGCTGAAATAGCTGGTTCTAGAATTATAAAATTTTGCACAAATGTTCCTTTTAAGGCTTAAGTTTGGACTAAGAAAGGAATTTTCTAAATTCATTCCCTAAAGGGGTGAAATTGGGGATGAAAGTTTGTATCAGGCTCTGTAATTTTTCTTTTGAATTCGTATAGCCAAAAAGGCTGCATCAACTGGTCTCGGACCTCGAAGCCGCCGCACAAGATCGCAAAAAAAAAAAATCTCTTCTTAGAGCCCTATATCCCTGATGAGGAACCACAGGATCGCATCATTATCATCATAGCTACGCGGGCGAAGCCGCTGGCGGAACATAGTTCTCTATTAATTTTTAAGTGCATAACATAAAAAGTCACCTTTCCAAGTCCCATATGTTATCACCATCCATTTCGTCACCTAACACGCAACGCATTTCTTACAAAACTGTTTAGATAATCTTGTTTACGTTTAAACTAACGGGAGCGTTAACCATATGGCGTATGTTACGGTTAGGTGTAACACAGATTTTATTGTTTCTAGTTAAACGTAACTTTTTGTTGGCGTAACTGAGAACTTTTGTTTATAGGCGCGTAAATTTTAACGAAAATAAGTAGCCAGTCAAAACTATTCTTGCTAGTGGTTTGTGTTTTGTTTTAGCGTATATAGTTTATTTGTTAGCTTTGTTTTATTTTGATTTTTGCCTCTGTAACGACTATCAAAGATCGGAAAGACCAGAAATTCGGGCCAAAAGATCCATTCAAATCGGTCCAGGCGTTTTACCGTGAAAGCGTATCAAACAAACTTACTTTCACACTCATAATATTAGAATAGAAAACAGCTAACTCGTGATATCCCACTCTTAACCTGACATAACACTAATATAACTAAAATAAATCCTAGCCTAGCTTCCCACAGGAAAGTCCCACTAAATCCACTCCAGATTAAATAAGACTAGACTAAATTCTAAGGTATTTAGGCTAGCAGACGTGACACCAAAAGTCTATATACTACACGATAATATTTTGCCAGACGGACTAAAACATTTAGCTAAAAATAATGTACAAGACGATACAGCAGTTTTTGATGTACTGCCAAAAAATTCAGATCGAATATTTTCAAATAAAAAAAAAAAGTGATTGACGAAGAGAAGATGATGGAAAACAAATACATTATTGGTCTGACATATAAAAAACCTGTAATCTGAAGTTTAACATTTCTCACGTAATCCTTACTTAACAGCGTAATCCAGGATTAAGCTATAACTTAAGTTAGTTGGGATTAACTCTAAACAGCGTTTATGAATGAGATTTTGGCTAATCTGTTACTAAGCAACAGATTAAAAATTAATCGAACTTTATAAGAAAGACAGTATGAGTAAAACTATGCTTCTACACTAATCTTACAAATATTATAAATGCGAAAGTAACTCTCATCTGTCTGTCTGTCTGTTACGCTTTCACGCCTAAACCAGGGGGCCGATTTTGATGAAATTTGGTACAGAGATAGAATAGACCCTGAGGAACAACATAGGCTACTTTTTACCCGGGTGCGCTAAGTAGTTCCCTCGGGATGCGGGTGAAACCGCGGGAAACAGCTAGTATACATATAAAAGAAGAAACTGGTTGACTGAATGACCGATCGATCAACGCACAGCTGAAACGCTGTTTCTAGAAGTATGAAAATTTGCACAAATGTTCCTTAAATGACGTAAGAGTGCACTAAGAAAGGACTTTTCTTAATTCATACAGGATTCATTTAGAAATAAGGCATGAACGTTTGTATGAAACTCTATCATTTTTAGTTTGAATTGGTATAGCCCAAGCTGACGAAGCCGCGGGCTGCTAGTATGGTATTATAATAGCGAAAGTTTTTGAGAATGGGTTGTATATTTGCAACACTTTCGGGCAAAAACTACAGGATAGATTTAAATGACATTTAGTATACACATAGTTTACGATCTGGATTATTACATAGGATACTTTTTACCCAGGAGTTCCCTCAGGGTTTGAGTGAAACCGGTTTTTTAACGTATAGAAGAATAATCCAGAAAATTCTATGTCTTCTAAAGATTCTAGGTCTTCTAAATGTAGCTTAACTTCAATTTCGGAATACAATTGCCATTACTATCGAAGTTTATGGTCATACGGACTATTATAGCCGATACCAATAGGTTATATAAAAAATGTAAACAAAGTCGTAACCTATTTTGTTCTAATTCTGCCACAGAAATGAACAAAATCTCATAAGGATGGCGTATTTATGTCAATTTCATGCTCTAAATATCAACATTCATTCTTTAATGCCATTTTATTTATCAACTAGCTTTCCGCCCGCGGCTGCGACCGCGTGGTAATTTTTTTACACCATGAGTTACATTATTCAAGTTTTAGTAGGGATCCCTAATTATTTCTGGAAATAAATATAGCCTATGACACTTCGTAAAGATGTAGCTTTCTAACGGTGAAAGAATTATTAAAATCGGTCCAGTAGTTTTTTAGTTAAAACCCTACAAACAAGCAAATCTTTCCTCTTTATAATATTAGTATAGATCTAGATGTGGTAAAATTAGAACAAAATAGGTTATTATGATTTTGTTTAAATTTTTTGTGAAATCAATTGTACAGACGATTATTAGTTTTTTTTTTCAATACAAACAAGAGGCGAAGGAGGCATAACTCTATTCCTTGTGACGTGTCTTTGATGTATGGGCTCGGAGAGAGAAATTGTTTCGTGTGGGTAAATATTGTTTATTTTGCCATTTTTCTTCGTAGCATTTCGTCGCTAATGTTTGATGTATTGTGTGTGGTTTATATTTATTTTTACTGAGTTCTGCATTTGTTGTTTATTTTGATATTGGTATTTGCTTTCTAATAAAATATTGGCTGTTTCCCACGGTTTTGCTTGCATCATGATGGAACTACTACACGCACCCAGAGAAAAGTACTATTTTAATTATCAAAATCCCTTTTGACTTGACACACCTACGCAAAAATGCCTTACACCATTTTGAAATAGAGCAGACACTCTTACACTGCTGGACCGATATTAACCAAACATAGCTAATAACCACCGCAAGGAAATTGGCTTTCAAATGAAAAAAACGCATCGAAATCGGTCCATCCGTTTGAGAGCTGCGATGCCACAGACTGATACACACACAGACAGACAAACATCGGACACACAATTTTTACGTCGGGGGTTAAAAACAAAACAGTTCAATATCTAAAAGATGCTTATAAGACGAATGGCATTATTATGAATAGATTAGACTGTGAGTGTACTAAATCTCATCCAAATTCGTTCAGTAGTTTTTGCGTGAATGAATAACAAACAGACATAAATACACATCCTCACAAACTTTCATATAATATTAGTAGAATGACAAGAGCTTCTCAATGAGAAGCTAAAATTAAATGTAGGTACCTACATTCTGACAAACTCAATTTTCTACATAAACGTAGAAATTAACTAAAATTTCATAAGAAAAATATACATAATTTATTTAAACTGCAAAGGGCACATTCCTAGGCTACAATTCAAACTCCCTTTATCCCGAAACAATGAAATGTGAACAATACATTCATAATGATTTCTCAGTAAAAAGGTTAAAACTTATGTAAAGAATGGGAGCCAATTACTTATCAAAGAAGCCAGGTAGGTGGAATACCCGTGGGGCTGATAAAAAGTATTATGGAATAATACTGACGAAAATAACTACGTATCTAAAATATAAAATAATCTATTTCAAAAATAAAATCGACTCCCGGAATTTAATAATAGAACACCTTGAAATACCTATATCCTTACTAATATTATAAATGCGAAAGTAACTCTGTCTGTTTGTTACGCTTTCACGCCTAAACCAGTGAGCCGATTTTGATGAAATTTGGTACAGAGATAGAATAGACCCTGACCCTTTTTACCCGGGTGCGCTAAGTAGTTCCCTCGGAATGCGGGTGAAACCGCGGGAAACAGCTAGTAATAAATATTTTGAACAAAATAATAGGAAAGTCTAATTACCTACCTAGACTTCGATGTAAAATATGGAAGCAATCTCTCAAGAACTATTGTTAAACTTGAATACAAAATGACTTTACTGCAGTTTGCCAATGTTATTCATGTTATTGCACTTAAATTCACTTTAATGAATAGTCCAGACCATTTCCTAGAGCACAAAGCTCAACGGAGTCACTCATAATTTATGTTTCTATTGTATCGTAAGTGCAAAATAAACAATGAGGAGACTATTAAACCCACTTGCTGTTTACGCTAAGTAAATTTAGTTTCGCTACTCGGCGATAGATGGCGCTACGTGTCGACGAGCGCTGATAAATAAGATATGAAATGCAAGTTGTATTATTCAAATGTTGTTTAATAAGCAGTGTCAAATTAGATTTTAAGAACAATAAGTATTTGTTTAATAAATTCTTTGCGAAATCAAATAAGCTTAGTAATATCGGAGGATTTCATTGTGCGTAAACTTAATTTCGATTACACAATGGCAAATTAGTTTTCGGTCGACTGGATTTTTGTTAAATATATTATGAAATATAATTACAGTGATTGCTTGTTTTAAATACAAAAGTACGAGATAGTTATAAATACCAGTCTCTTGCTCATTTCAAAGTAGCATTTTCTTAAGGATAACTAGACCATTCATTTTATCAAAGAGGACTTTAACCAAATGAACGAAGTTGATACAAAAACAGAACTGCAAGATAACGACAAATAAAACACGACTATACCGAACTTTAATATAGAACTTACAACATAAAAAGATACATTGAAAAATAAAAACGAAAAGCCTAAAGGAATTGAAATCGTGTTCCGTAGTCACGTCTTCTTAATTCAGTTTGCTACGGTTCGCCGAAGCCACTTTCTAAAAAAATATCATTTTAAATTTTTATCCTTGATTCCATTGAAAATATCGCCGAAGATCGAACGGATGTCGCATTGAATCTTAATGTTATTTATTTGTAAGATGTCAGCGTAAAATTTTATGAAGAAATCGCACGAAATGTCGATGATAGAAAATTAGTAAGAGCGGTAGAAAATTGTGGAGATCATAAAATCTGTGAGAGTAAATTTGTATAATATAGATAGGATGATATTTTATTATTTTATCGGTAGTAACAAAGCTTTCACAAATTAGATCATCATACGGATGTATAAATAAAACGGAATTGTGCCTGGATACAATATTGTTCTCCCAGCAATATTGGCTTCATATATGACAATTTATGTCTCTAATTTAGGCCGTAACAGGATAAGAAACATCCGAACTTTTGTTATACACCACAAAAACTAGCAAAACAAGCCTTAATTTCTGAAGAACCGAAATAATATGAGAGGCTACTCCTATTTTATGATGAATGGTTATAATAACATCAACGAAATTGCGGAGGCGTGGTTTCAATTTTGGAGCCAGCTTTTGATATTAAAAACTCTTTTATAAAATATCACGATTTTTAGGTTTTCAACATCTTTGACGTTCGCACAATAGGAATCAGTACGATATTTTATTATAATAACTGAATATTTAATATTCTTCGTAAATTGCTAGTCTGCTTTGATAATAATCAGACTACCGAGCTTGGAGTTTGAAAATCGTTTTGATATGTCATCGAAAGAGCAGGTATCAAGATAGTATAAGCTCTTGATAAAAGAGAAGTTCTATTAGCAAAAAATATTAAAATTATCTATACCGATATACTTATTGTGAATCATTTTAATTCTACAAAGACACGCAATAAGCAGACCATCAATTAGTCGATATCTGCAGTCGCCTCGGCTTCTATCCCTACCATCCCTAGGGCTTTGATCATTTTCCTTCTAAATTCTATTAGATTATCTGTTTTCAATAATAATAATTGAATATGAAATAGTAATGTATTAGTGTCGTCTATGCTAGAATAGTTCATATTGTTTGTTTTCGGTGAGTTAACTTGGCAAGTCTTAAGGATTATGATATCATTCTTGAAATTCAAGATGTTTATCTTCATGCTCAGGTTTTTAAATCTAATACGTTCAAATACGTTTTTTGATTTTCTTTTTTCTTTTATGTTTTCATTTTCTTTATAGTAGGTATCTATCCTGCTGTATTCTAGAGAGACATTCTACGGATCTAAAATATTAGATTCGCTGGCGTGTTTAAATTTTACCTATTCTCCATCTAAATTTATTTGAAGGGCCCTTTAAGTCTTAGTTTTATTTTTTCCCTGTGTGGTCTCAGTAAATGGTTGGTTTTAATGAACAACGTACTAATTGACACGGTCACAAGCACGGGCAATATTGTCAAGTTAACTGAATTTGTGGACGCCTACATCCATTACCGTTACGATTGGGAATTTATAACCATTTAATTTATCACCACTACTAACTGTATGCGGGCGCTATAGTTCCGTTTTGAGTTAAGTAGATTTTTAAATTTAGAACTGAAAGCTTTTCTAAGTGTCGTATTCTCGAACTTTTTTTTTGAAATTTTAAATTTAGAACCGACGTTGATTAATGTCGTTGACTGCTATGTCAAGTTCTGTCGCCTAATCAAAATATTATTACAGCGGCATTTTATAACCAACCGTTAGGTCCAACCAATAGAACAGTTTATTGTGTTAGATTTATTTATTACGGCACAATTTATCGCAGCCCTGTCATAATTACTCAGGATGCAAATTAATGGTAGTAATGCTAATAAATATTCAAGATAACGTAACGACCACAATAAAACCAACTGTTTGAGATAACTGTACTTACCTAAAACTACCAATATGAAACACAAACTAATGTACAAGATCATCAGGAATCTTTGGTAACTAATAAACTAATAATATCACACTCAAGAATGGCAATCATCTACGCGATTGCCGAAATTTTATATCACAGTACACATCACTAACTACACTGTAGTGGCCACACTGCGATCCCATCAGGCCATCACATTACAAGCACACATTTTTTGTACACGGGAGTGCATTCGGCACCACAACTTTTTTCCGTTCTCCTCAACTTAAAAGTTTTGGTCATCGTACGTTATCGATGTCCGCGCTGTGTTTTACACTTCCCATCACTAAAATAGTACGTTATACAAAATTCGAATCGATTTTGAACACTTGTGAATTGTTTAAATGTTTATTGTACGATAGTTTCGGGGGCGCGAGCGACAAGGGTCCTTCCTCGTCGGCGGTCGGGACGCAACTGCGTGAAGTTGGCCGCCATTGGTGAAGAATGCGCCGCGCATGGTTGCCACACCGGCCACGCTTCACTTGAACGCCGGCCGAAATGGAGAGACGCACTCGAACACCCAATTTACTATAATCCCGTGTATTTTGAAAGTGGTCGCTTAATATAACCAGACAGAGAATCGTGCATTGTCAGTGGCGTCGGCCCCGATCTTGGCCGCTTGTTGCCACGAATTCTTCATACGCTTTTGGAATATGTATGCTATCTCTCTCGCACGAGCTTTCGAATGAAAAACAGGTAAACGCTTGGGGCCGACAACAGTGTGCAGTAAAGATTACGAAACACCACAATTTTATATATCGTGGTGTTACAAAATTTAACGCATTTTAATATGCATGCAAATTGAACGACAGCTGTGAGCTTTTTTCTGTATCAAATTCGTGTATTTTTTTTCTATCGAATGACAGTAATCGATTTCGAATATGGCAGATTCAATCGAATTAATTGGTTGATATAATTGACCTGTTAGCTGTTTGCGATGAGTTTTTTGTTGACAATATTTCTTGTTCGGTTCGACGAAGCAATCAGAGTATGGACACAGTTGAACTTCCTGGAGTTATTTAAATTTAATAAAGTTTATAATTGAAGTAAGAGGAAAAATGTCGCTGACTTTGAGTTAACTTTTAAAAGGACACAATATCATTAATAAACGTATACTACTTTAATTATTTATATAAATTACATAATTTTGTAGATCTTTGTCACGGGGTAGTCAGAATCAGTTACCAGTCTTACCAAGAGGTATCGTTTAGATTACCTGTTTACTAGGTTGTGAAGGTCAGATAAGCAGTCGCTCTATAATGAAGACCCCTTATATAGTTTGGGAAAGGCTAGACAGATGATAATTTATGGAAATGAAAGAAAGCTTTATCTTTCTAAAGCACTTAGGTATCTTCATTGCCATTTACATTAAAGCCTTATTATGTTAATGTATCTACTTGTGATAGTGGTTTTCAGCTTTGCCGTTGAGTGACGAAAAATTTGTTGTAGCTTTAAATCCTATACGAGCTTCAAGACTAGTCCAAAAAACACTTTTTTTAGCGTCTTTGTTATAACCTCTGGGTAACCTCTCAATAACTTTAGCGAGCCTTTTAAATACAAAATTGATTCGATATGACGACATGTTTGGCGTAGTGGCTAAGCAATTAGCTGCTGCGCTGCATGTCGCATGTTCGATTCTCGCACGGGACAACTAAAATTGTTCCTAGTCTGGGTGTTTGTGCATGTGTAATGAATGTTTGTAAACGCACCCACGATACAGAAATAATTTCTAGTGTCGGGCAACGTTTCTTTATAAAAAAAGATATGAAATTACAAAGACATAATATGTTAAAAGTATCATACCAACTTAATACGATTACCTGTGAATTCATTCACAATCCTGATATATCCTTGATACTTCACTATTTGCCTACACCAATACCCAAAAATAGGGGCAGGTCGAAAACTAACATAGGTCCAACCCTTTTCGTCATCTTTTGTGTTTACCCTTTCGATAGGAGCAGACCCAGTGACGCACGATCTTTTGCATTTTAACTTTACCTTTTTACTTACACGCTATTTTGGTTTCAAAAAGGTGAGTATTTGAAGTGGTATTAACGTTTTGTAGTCGTACAACTTTATTAATATTTAAATAATATGCATGTGTTCGTGAAAGGGGTAGACAGAGGTGTTTGTTTGCTTAAACTGTTTCTTCTAATTTTAGCCGTCTACCGAGGGAATTACTTAACACACTGTAATATATAGTAGTTTTTAACTATCTTCAAGGTCCTCTCTATCTCCGCACCAAATTTCAGCCAAATTGGTTAAGCTGTTTTACCGTGCCAGCGTAACAAAAAAACTCACTTTCGCTTTTATAATATTAGTAAAGGTTTTATCAGGCAAGCAAATGTAGATACGACATTTTGTCACAGTGTCACCTTTTGATGTAGACAAATTAATTATTAGAACATATTATTCTTCAATTATATATTTTAAATAGATCATTTAGTCCAAGACTTCAGGCTGCTTACCACGCTTAAATTTCACTACAGTATACAAATGAGACAGTTGTTTTGCAAATCTTCTATCTCTTTCTTCGCCCGTTTGCTTGCAAAGGTCAGTTTTGCTTTACAAATTAGTCGTGTGGTCATCATTAGCATGCGCGTCTAGCTCATTCATCCCTTATGTAGCAAGTTTTATGAGTACCACTTCAAAATTGAGCAAACAAAATAAAACCAACTACGGATTACTTTAAAGTCTATTTTTGTTTAGCATATATAGCTGGCTGTTACCACTTTCTTAACCTACAACCCTTTTTCAAAACATTTCATGTAAGGTAAGCTTGCTAGGTAGAATTTGCAATTGATGATCAAAAATATCTTTAACTGCATAAGAAGAAAGTTTATCCAATCTTCGACTCCTGAAACTAAAACCTTCAATCCTCATCCATGCAGTAAATGATCTTATCAATCCAAATTATGATAGAGAAAGAAAGTGATAATCTAAGGGAACTAGAGCGAGAGATAGATATTTCTCAAAGGTATGATTCTGCAACACGACAATCGGTAAAGTTCACGTCGTCACCGATATCTCAGGAATAATTGTTTTGTACTAAATCACAGCGGAAAGATTAGAGTTTCGTAACTCCACAGCGGTAACTTCGACGGACTTGACTAGGGTTGGCAAGCTATTATTTTCTATATTTTAAATAAAATCTTTGTAGTAGACCTTGTAGAAATCTTCAATGAATAAGAAGATGTATTTTCCGACGATAAATAGACCAATAATGATGATGTAGATGCAATTGATGAGAATGTTTTAGTGAATCTGAAAGAGCTAGGAGTCATAGAGCTATGACCAAAAAGACGACCTACTGCTCTATACATATAAAATGCTTTATCCTGAATGACTGAAGGATCAACGCACAGCCTATACCGCTGATCTGAAAGAACTGAAACTTGGAGGGTGTGTTCTTTGCATCCGATAAAAAAGGATTATTCGAAATTCTACCCCTAAGGCAGTGAAAAAGGAGGGCAAAGTTTGTATGAAACGCTGTCAATTTTAATTTGGATTCGTATAAGCTAGTATAGATAAAATTAGACAATAAGAAATCTAAAGAATTAGAGTATGAAGACACTGTATGAAAAGAATTCGATACAGAAAACGTGATAATGAACAAAAAGACTTCGGGGGATATACAAGATAACTGATATCAAGTCCAGTAGTGATCAGAGAATCGTTAAAAGTTGACACTAAACCGTCTGACCTAGTTAAAAATATAGTGTTTTAACCTGAAATAGTGGACCAGCCCTGAAGCTTAGCCGATTGTCGGTCGGACACAAACTATTTACCGGACTAACTCTTTTGAACTATTCAATTTGATGGCAGACAGTTGAAAGTTTCAGGTTTTTTTGAGTTTCTACGCTTTTCTCCCATGTATGGGATCCATTGCTGCGTCATTTTCTAGAGACAGTTTTATTCCATAGGTTTCATCATTGTTTAAGTTTGTTATAGAAAAGTATTTGATTGTCTGAGTAGAAGAATTTGAGTCTTTTTTCAAAAATACCCATCTTAAACATTAAAATTATATTCATACTATGTTATTCAATAGCAATATTGTTGTTTGTACTTTGTACACTTCAACTGACTGGTTTTACGACTACTACAATCTAAGTTTTATCATTGGTTATAATTAATGTTTAGGTATTTAAAATGATTCCCGTTTCTACTGTATTCAAAGCTTGTGCCTCTATTCACTCCAGTCTATAGACATTACTACCGCATTCTTTCCCTTTCCGTCAAACACAGCATGATCGTTTTTCAAAACCGTATTCTAAATGTTTAAAACAACAAAACTAACCACCAAGATGTCAACATGCACGGCATAGATAATTCCTTTCCAACAGAAGTTTTCGAAACTATTATCTGTAACATCTAAAAACCACCCCCTAGAGAGCGAAAAAAAACTACAATAATGAACCCAAGAACCTTCGTTAACCATTATCATTTCGACCAATTTTTGGAAACAAAAAATCGAGATCCCATTATCCGCTTCTCCGCTAATTATACGCTTCTATTTCTTGGTCTTTAAGGTCCATTTTCACTTACCGGAATATTTCCTAGTGTAATGCGATACGTTGGTGTGAAACTTAAAATCGTCGGTGACTAGTAACCGATAGTTTTGACAAACATTTGGGAAGATATCGAAGGTCTAATGTGATAAGTCTATCTGATTTAGGAATGGGTAAGACAGAGCCTGTCATTTTGGTAGTTTTAAAGCTAGATTAGAAATACATTTTGCTCATATTCTAAATGAACCTAGTGGTAGTAGTTCATATAAAAAAACTGGATCTTTGCTAGCTGTAGTAAATAAGACTACTTCCAGACATGTTATTTCAAAAAGACCATTATTACCACCTCCCAATTCGACTCCATGTTTTATAATATCCCTTTCACTAACCGCTTCCCCGTCATAACATGCGTAACTAACTCATCTGTTACCACGACTCCTGCCCACCCCACCAACATGACCGTAACATATTAAAGTAATAAATCAGGATTTGGGTACATTCGTACCCCAAATTAATGTTTTGACCTCACATCGAATCTGAGACTCCAATCTAAAAATACCTTTAAAGAAAATTTTCTTTCTACTTGATGGACAGTATCAGAGGTACATCTGAATACGTAAGATGAATTCGCAATTGAAATACTCGTAAGTCGAATTTTGGGACACATTTTAGATTCGTACAACCTGGGATTTTAAATACGTTTATAAATTTCGAAAGAGACATTTGACAGTGATAAATTTATCAGCTTAGGTTACACTAAGATATGAGTCAGATGTAAAGCGGTGCCCACACTTCAGAGTTTGTGTCGACAGTTGATTTGGTAACAACATAGTTGTGGTAGGACATGACTTTCTTGCATTTTAGATTACACATAAAGATGACTTTAGAAATTTACAGATAACAAAAACTATAAATAAAAAATAAAGTCCACAGACTGCTTTAATCTTTTAATTGTAATCCACAAAACGTTGTCTGTAATATGTAAAAGTTTAGCAAAAGAGAGATCTTTCGTATCTTTGCCATCACAATTTAAACGCCCAAAGTGCAACGCGAAGACATTGTAATAAAATATCAACAGTACCATCAAGAATTCTTCAAAAAATTTCACGGACCTTCGAACGATTCGAATAAACTCCAATATACAATGCGTCCCATTTTTTTTTCATCTCTTTTTTTCTCCACAAAGGTTCGACGAACGTTAGAGCGAGACAAAACGTAACAATGGCAGGTAACAGGAGACTTGTACCATCACTACCATAGATAGCTAATTGAATATTAAGACTGGTATATTTTTGGTGCATAAAATTGTGATTGGTCGCGGTATCTGTAGCGGCGTCAATTCATTTTGATTCGTCATTGACTCAATATTTAAGGTTTACGCTCTATTTTACGTGGTTTTTTTGCTGGACATTGCAAGGTGTGATTTAAACGTTTTTTTATTTAACTTTGAATGCAAATAAATGTTAATCAGAATCTTTATTATACGATTTCTCAGAAATAGATTGTTTGACCTGATTATTTAGATAACAATGCAATCTTCTATGAGAATAAAATCTTCTATGAGTCATACCTACACTATAGGCTTTTGTCTTTCCATAGTATATTAAGCCCAGAGAATCTACCATCACCTACATACTAGTTAAATCATTGGCTTTGTACAGAAAGTGGTATTGATTGACACGGCACACGTAAGGAGGTTTCTCTCTGCATCCCTAACCACAAATAACTTTGAGATTATTCTCGAAGTCGGAGACTACGGTCAACGGTGTGATGACGGAAATGTAAAGAGATATTCCAAGTATAAACAAAAGTATTGTTATTCCAGCTAGGTATTAGATATCTACTGCTGAATAAAGGGTTTCGGATAACAAGCTAATGAATTCGAAGAAAAAAATAATCCCATATCATTAACCTATCATTGAGTGTATAACAAAGGGAGTATTATATCAATCTAATTATCGAGAACCTTTTAAAAAAAGCTTTATTTTTGACTTAGAGATATTCGTATCGGCACCGCCAACTAATTTCTATTAACGAAATTCTTTCTCACGAAACTCTTTAGTAATTATTGATGTTTGATTTTTAAACAACGATTGATGAATTAAACAATCAGTACCTACTTCGATTTTGTATACAATAGATTTGATAATATTATTGGATGCCTTTGTTTTGTCAACAAAGGGATGACGTTGTTATGGTGATATTTGCCGTAGGGTGTACAACGGCGGGATGTGTTGACTTGTACCCTAAATGCAGTCTGTGTATGGCTTTAGGATCACAGACATGGATAATGGACTGAGCGCTGAGCGCTCCATAACCAACTGTGAAGTAAATAAAAGCAGGATGTGTGAGAGAGACAGAATGACTGTGCGAAGTTCTTTTTCTAAAGGAATTTTGTTTATTTGTAAGAGAGTCTTGTAGAAGCACATCTATGCTACAAACCTACGCGGAAAAGACAGGTATTATCCCTCAGTAGTTTTTTCTCTTTCTGAAGTGTGGTTAATTTCAGGGGTTTTTTTCTAAGTTATTTCATTCCCTATATCTATGTTCAGGACTCAGACTTTATTGCTTAGATACTATAACAGTTTATAGACTGTTAGAAATTGATGGTACAACAAACGTCATGTTTGGCGAATTAATTGCTTCTGTGATGAGGACAGGACAGACAGACCGATTTTATTGAAGATGCAAGTTCCTTTGGCAAGTAACAGTGTCGATTCATTAAAATCGCGTGTGATTTTTTAAGTTCATTTCGGATACTGACTTCAATTTAGGTAAATTTTGTTAGAAAATCAACCCCATTTGTTTTTTTTCTGTAACCTTTTTGAGCAATGATAGGTGTACTATTGCTTTCAGACGATAAAGAATCATAGACACAGATATAGTCAAAGACAAATTACACAAATCATATTTCTTTCAAAGAATAACTTCAGTCTGTCGTTTCTGCTACATATTTTGTATACCTAAACAAAATAACCATTTCTTTCTGACGAGTAAATTTACTTCAACCGATTTAGATAACCCACCAAAGCAATAAATCCAGGATTACACAAAAAATAACTGTAATAACGTATTTTTTTTCGCGTTAACCGTTAATCATAATAAACCGGTGTATTTTAATAAACGAAGATTAATGAAACGGTTGCTAATAACGTTGTTATTAACTGATAGTTTTACCTGTCAGATTTGGTTAAATTAACTATTCCTGGCTTAAGAGGCGGGGTTAAATATTTAGGGGTGGTGTTTTAACTTGTGTCGTGGTATATCGTGTTGTCTAGCACTAGTAAGCAGGTTCGAAACCTGGTAAGTATCATAGTGCTTCTGTTGAAGTCACACCTATGTACCTTTTTAAAATAAATGGGCTTTTTTTCTGATGGGAAATCATCAAATGACCCTTCCTGCCGTGGGGACGGAGTGTCAGACTCTTACTGACGAAAACCCATCCATGTTTCTTCCTCAGCCCTTTGTTCCGGGGGCGCGGTAACTCTTTCGAACATCCCGCAGCTTCGGCAAAATAAAAGGGCTAATGAAGTTAGTGATGATCTATTTTATGTCTTGTATAAATGAGAAAATCATGAAAACTACTCACTTGATTACAATAATGCTCTGAATTCTATAGAAAAGGCTATGTTTTAGGAAAACCAGACACGAACAACGAGCAAGGGCCGCGTAGATACTATCACTACATAGTATAAAACAAAGTCGCTTTTTCTGTCCCTATATCCCTATGTATGCTTAAATCTTTAAAACTACGCAACGGATTTTGATGCTTTTTTTTTAATAGATAGAGTGATTAATGAGGAAGGTTTTAGTATATAATTTGTCAAGTTTCTGTATCCATTAGCTAAAATATCGCGGGCGAAGCCGCTGGCGGGAAGCTAGTTATGAAATAAGTTAAAAACAAATGAATTGCAAAATTCAATAAAAATCCACACATTTTTTTAATCCGTATCAGCTCAACCGACCCCTCACTGATACCGCGAATTTCCTGCTTCAGGCAAAACGCTGACACTGGCCCGTATGCAAATTTTTATCATTTGATTGGAATATTTTTTTCGTCCTAATGAGTTTGTATGTCTGTGTGTGTTACATGCATGTATAGGTTTGTTTGTGTGTGTGTGTGTGTTTTATGATGTAGTATGTAAGTAGCAACTGTTAATGTGAAAAAGAATTAACAAAATAATAGAACCTTCTCCTTTTTTTTTCGTCGGTTAAAAAGTATCAAGATTTTGTGAACTACACAATATATATGAAACGTAATTACGTAGGCATGTATGTATGTATATCGAAAAGATCCTTAAATTCTGTGCGAACCGAAAATAAAATTTATTAATCTATTTTATCTAAAAAACATTGATTAATTATTAATTATGAATGCAAAGTCGCCTAAAGTGCATTGAATATTTTGTAGCTACATTATGTACTTATGTCTACCTAGAAAATGGAGATTTTGAAATCGGGGTGAATGACGTCATGGATTAAAAATAGCCAATAATAATAAGATTAAGCTCTTAATAATAGGGGAACCTTATCTCCTCTATAGGGTTCGAATCTGATCCGATTAAAAATACGAAAATTTTGACATTAAAAAGCTATTTTATTTTATCGAATTGGTACCACAGTTAGTTAAATACCCTCTGGACCTCTGGATGAAAATACTCCCAGACTTTTGATTGTATTCAAAAATAAACATAAATTACTATTATTAACGTTTTATAGTAGTACAATTATCATAACTTTAAAATTTAATTAAAATTAATCTAAGTAAAAAAAACCTTATAAAAACTAACATAATATTTACCCGAATGAGTTTATAAAAATCTAATTACGTATCAAACAAAAAAAACAAGTTAACCCAAAAAAACGGATGCAAAAATCCATTTTTATGCCGAACACAAATTGTATTAAAGCTATACAATAATTATTTTACATCGACCAATAAAAAATGCTACAATGTCATGGCAAACTATAAAAAAAAACTCTAGAATTTTGTTAGCAAAGTGGGTCACTTAATCTAGGTTTATGTGAACGAAGTAAAAAACGTAATTGTATTAAAGATTTCGTTCGATTTATAGCTGTGAAATCTTTATCCTACTAATATTATAAACGCGAAAGTTTTTAAGAATGTATGGATGTATGTTTGTTACTCTTTCACGCAAAAACTACTGAACGGATTTGGATGAAATTTGGTACACACATAGTTTATAACCTGATTAACATATAGGATACTTTTTACCCGTGTGCGTGAAGTAATTCCTTGGGATGCGGGTGAAACTGCGGGAAACGTCTAGTTTGTTATAATCCGAAAGTAACTCAGTCTGTCTGTTACGACTTCACGGGCAAACGGCAGAATCAATAGAGATGAAAATTGGTATAGAGATAGATTGAAGCCAGGTGAAGAACATAGGATAGTTTTAATCCGGGTTTAAGAAGTAGTTTCCTCAGGACGCGGGTAAAACCGGGGTAAGCTACTATTATATAAAAGCTAACGACTGTTTAGTCCCACTAATCTCTAAAACTACCACACAGATGGGATTTTTTCAGCCATAAAGAAAAACAAAAACAAAAAAATATAAAAAAAAACCTTTTAAGTAGGGCAGTAGGTGTCATTATTCAATGTAGCAAGCAATCGTGCGCAAATACGCTCAAGAATTTACGTCTAACATATGTCACTAGATTGGGGACCCTAAAACCTATTTACTCGGACCCTACTTCTAGGTATTTTGTCTTCAACGCAGTTTATTTTAGAGAAAACAATTCTAGTTTTTCTTCGCAAAATATTGTTTTTATCTAAGATTTTACTTAATGTTTTTACTTTACTGAATGATAACTGATGTAAAATGTATTTCTTTGGCTGTCATTGCAGATAATATTATTACGTGGATGTGTCTTAAAATAAATAATAAAAAATGAAATACAGTGTAAATTGGATGGGCATTCGCAGGGTTAGCAATGGAGTCGCCTCATTACCTTTAAGGAACAAAAAACTGATTTATTTATAATTAAATTCTGAATGAATGTATTACAGTAGTAATTTATTCTTGTATTCCCATCTACCTAGCCTTTTCGTATTACGGTCGGCTTCCATTTTAACCAGATGCATCCGAAAACATTTTACGTGAAGCGACTGTCTATCTGATCTCCTCAACCCAGTTACTGGGTAACATTTGGTAAGACTGATTGTCAGACTTTCTGGTTTCTGACTACCAGAAACAACTGCTAAAGTTATACCAAAGATCGTGACCAACGGCTGCAAGTGTTTATAACAACCTTAATTTTTTTAAAAGACAGCAGTTTTCCCAAAACGTCTCTACAACAGAATTTCTTTGTAAAATTATAGTAACAAAGACCACCACAAAATTACTTGACCATAGAATGTATTAAAAACTATGTTAACCCTAAAATCGCAGGCGCAATTTGCAAGCAACATGGCGGGTACGATTATACACGCGACGCGGCATCTGGCGGGTTGAGTTGCACCTGCGCCCACGCCATCATTGCTATTAAAAAAATATTAGCCGAGCGCTGGGAGCTATGACGTCATTTAAAAAATGTGTACGATTAGTTCCAATTTTAAATCACTTGTATTTGTCATAGTTTAAAAAAATATTGTTCAGAATTATCGTGGGCTCTAATTATACAACGTTATACATAGTGATTCAAGATTCAGTGTGCAAAAGAGATGGCGCGAATCTGGACCGCTATAATTGCATTGGTCAAAAACCTACCAAAGATTTAAATTTTCTGCCCATTTTATGGCGATGGGTCTTCTTATTACTAAAGGTTTATAATAAATTACTGGCAAAGTGAATTCCCGTAGAATACCTATATACCCATCACAATTTTCTTTGACAATGCATTACATACATGAATTATTAGTAAACAAAGTCACTACATTATTAATGAGTCTAAAAATCTCTTTTTTTCATTTCAAACAGGCCTTTGCAGGGTCTTATGAAAAATCAAGTACAAGTTGAAAAAAAAACACAAAGTCAATTCCAATGTACTTACTTCATAACGTTAAAAAAATCCTGCGTATAATCTATAATTACGCGTACACCGCCTCAAAAAGGTTTAGACTTCATACCCATAAGAGAATTTGCGATGCGATTTATTTCCCTAAGCAGACTTGTAAGGGGAAAAGTGAGTATGACAGCGGTATGAGGAAACGATGTTTAGAAACGATTTTCCTCAGATTCTCTTTATAAAACCATTTTTTCTTTAAGGGAAAATTATTTTGCGAGCGTGTTTTAGAAGTCTTTTGGTGTGATACTCGTCTTTTGTCTCATGATAATAGGATAGAATGTATATGATTACTTTTGTTGACTCTGTACTTGATTTCGGAGTGAATTTTGAAGTGTTGCTCGTCGAAAAATGGAAATTTTGTAAAAAGTGTTGCTAATCGAAAATTATATCTTTACCAATAGTTTTACGCGCGTTCCGAGGGAACTACTAAAAGCTCCCTGATACAAAGCTATTACCGTCTCCAGGATCCCATCTATCTCCGTAGCAAATTTCATTCAAATCGGTTCAGCCGTTTTATCGTGGAAGCGTAACAAACAAACGAACTCACTTTCGCATTTGTGTTGCTAAATTTCCATACAGGTACATAATTTAAAATTAACTAAGAAAAATATTCATATCGATTTAGTAGTTAACATCAGTACTATAATACCATGTGAATATAATAGCAATATGTTAAAAACCGCAAGAAATAACACGATAACAACACGACAGACAAAACGCCTTTTTATCCCCGAGAAGTATTTCAGAAGCAAGATTATTGTAATTTTAACACAACCACACGTAAAATGATGTATAATATACGTGTATGTAATGTTTTTACTTCGTTAATGACTAAAAATAAATTATAAAACCTGACATATGGAGTCTAGCTTGCCTTTGAGACATTGTAGTGGTAATATTTTTATATTCTTATTTTTAACATAATAAGGGATAATTTTGTGGGAAACGCAGTCGGTACGTGTTTTTAATGTTCTCAACCAGTTACCGCGCGATGGAGGGTTAAGTGTCATGGTGTATTTTAAAATAATATTTGCCACTTATGTTGTGGTCTATTAAGATTATACACGGTGGAATTCTTTGTAGTTAATTAAAAGATGTTGATACGAGTATTATAGTAAATTGACTACAATTAGGAATTTGGCGAAAAAAATAATTAAAAACAAACCTTTTATTTATTTCTATAATCTTATCTTCTGCCAGCGGCTTGGTCTGCCTTGGCTGGAGGTCTTAAACTTGGCTGGAAGCCTTAATTTAATTAACTAAATTAGGACCTCTCCACATTGTCCGGTTAGCAGGTCGAATGCTGTTAGAAGGCAAGAGGACATATAGAAATGAAGAAAAAAAAGCTTGTTCCGAGAATTTCACATTGTAAATGATCTGTGAACCAAATTTTATTCAAATCTATTCAGTCATTTTACGCGATTATGAGCAAGAAACATAGAAACTCACACATTAGTAAAATACCGTTTTTATCTCAGTATTATATTAAAATATTTCCTAACAGTAACCACTAAAGCCATCTTGAAAGCAATAAGTAGTCTAAAAGTCGCCAATTTATCTCAAAACTTGGCTATTTTTTACAAGAAGTCGGTTAAAAATCGCCACTCGGAACAGGTGCAGATGGAAATCCGCACCATTAGGTTGGTCTGAAAACTAGCCATGATTAATAGTTAGGTTCAAACTGGCGGAAACCTAGGATAAGTGGGAAATAATACTTTGAATAATCTTCCATAAATCTTGAAAATTGTGATAAGTTTAATTTTATTACTAGTGAGAAGTTTTATGGTTTAATGTGATTTGGTTTTTATTGTTGGTTAAATAAATGTTAATTTCTTTTTTTTTTCGGAGATAAGTTAATATAATAAATTGTCGAGTATTTGTGTCAGTTTGTGCGTGTGAGATTAATGTAAGTAAAGCACGTGATGTCCAAAATATATAATGCTAGTATTCAGTAAAACCTTAATGTGATTTCAGACCATCATAATAGATTTTTTTTGGGTAGGTAGGTTACTAACCTACCTACCCAAAAAAAATCTGCCCAAACCCAAAATGCAATTTCTTAATAACACTAGGTGCACTTACAGTTTTGAAATTAATAATATTTTATCTTAATTATTTTTCACCTCTATGTAGCGCCAATAAAAAATACTATTAGACAATAAAGATTTAACTGAACATTATTTAAACCCCACTTAAAATTCACCTCATCGTCGTAAATAAAAGGTAAAAGTTCAAAGATCTTGTATTTATGGAGTCCCGTTCACCAGCAGTTTCATTAACTACGAAGTTCGGTTATCGTGTTTACACAGGCGAGCAGATTTAAGGTTTAACGGCAGCAGCTCTTTGTCATGCTGGCAAAAAAACGTACCCCATCTTGGAGTATTGGAAATAGATGTATTGTCTGGCGGCCCTATAAATTTTGTGGCAAGATGCATAAAATTGCCCAGTTTATTTTGTGACTATGAATTTTGGGATATTGACCGATTTGTCATCTTAGGTTAAAAAAGGATTTTTTATTGACGAAAAGGAGGTTTTCGCTTTTACGAAATTCGCTTGGTTATAAATTTAAATTTGTATATTTTTGTGATAAAGATTGTCAAAGGTTAAAAAGGTAAAAATATTGATAAAAAAGATTTTTAATTTGCTCTGTTAAATATTAAATTTTGTACTTTTGCAATAAGATATATTTTAATGTGGCAAATAACAACAACTTTAATTAAAGACACCCAATTTAGTTTTTTTTTCAATCTTTGCAATTGACATTTTATGCGTTATTAGTTTTATAAAAGAATATTGCAGTACATTTGAAATTATTTTTTTAAAGTTTTCCCTAGCACTAGGCTTCCATCCTCTATAGCGGATGCGTTTACAAACAAATCTATCATAAACAAACAACCATCATGTTTGTTTGTTTGTTTGTTTCGTTCCGTATACCCCAAACATAACCCTTTGGCATAGGTTTTGGAGTCGAAAAGACCTTGGAATGAACGAAAACTCCCGGAAGCTAGAGGATTTTTTTTATTCGAAATAATATGAAAACATCATTATTATGCCAGAAAAACTACATCCAATGCATAGCACCTCAAACAACATCGTATCTTAATTACGTAAGATTTTCTCTTGGCCGAAGCCGACCCAAACATAGGAAACGGCTAGGCAGATGATGATTTTCTTGACATACTGTTTACGTTAGCAGTTAAATATACATACGTAGACTGATGATGATTCCATTACACATGAGTATGCTGAAAGCCGATCTCATTATAGTTTGGGAAAGGCTAGGCAGATAATAATGTTTATTTATTCAGATTGAAGGAGCCTTCTGGGACAGCGCAGGACAAGCAAACCCTAACTCAATATTTTGAATGCGACTGTAAGTTTGATACACTGTCTCAGTAAAACTGCTGAACCGATTTAGGTGAAATTTGGTTTGGAGATAGCTTGAAACCTAGGGAATGAAATAGAATGGTTATCATCTGGGTATGTAAAGTAGTTCCTTCATGATGCGAGTGAATCCACGGAAATCAGCTAGCAACGATAAAAAAATATAGAAAAAAACAGTTTTAAGATAAAATCTTAGATAAAAACCACACTTGCTAAGATTCGGATTGTTTAAAAACGTATCAGTATAAATATTAGAACTTCCCCCTTGTTCTTTTAAAACTTTAGTACAAGCACTGATAGCTTCAAGTTAGACTGCTTAGATTACTTTAAAAACTTGGCTCGTATATACATGTAAGTAAGTAAGAATTAAGCATATAAAAATGACTATTTTTTGTGGTCTTCTTTTGTTTGTCGTTGTACCTAAAATTAGAGTGTTTGGCACGACAAAAACTATAGACATAAATATTGCATAATTATAAAAGACTAGCCGTTTCCCGCGGTTTAAGCCGTATTATGACGGAACTACTTTTCGCAAAACAATAACAACTATCCTATATCCTTTCTCGAGTTTCCATCTATACCCATACCAAATTTCATCTCAATCGGTTCAGCCGTTTTCCCGTAAAAGTGTGACAAATAGACATAGTTACTTTCACATCCTTACTAATGTTATAAATGCCAAAAGTAACTATCTCTGTGTGTCGCGCTTTCACGCCAAAACTACTGAACCGATTTAAATGAAATTTGGTACACAGATAGTCTAGAGCCTGTGCTAAGACATAGGCTACTTTTTACCCGCGTGCACGAAGTAGATCCCTCGGGACGCGGGTGAAAACGCGGTAAACAGCTAGTTCATAATATTAGTAGATAAGGATATATTGTACACTAGCTTCCCGCCAGCGGCTTCGCCCGCGATATTTTAGCTAATGAATACAAAAACTTGACAAATTATATACTAAAACCTTCCTCATTAATCACTCTATCTATTAAAAACCACATCAAAATCCGTTGCGTAGTTTTAAAGATTTAAGCATACATATGGATATAGGGACAGAGAAAGCGACTTTATTTTATGCTATGTAGTGTAGTAAATGCATATTATAGGGCTAACCAGTTTTTATGAAGTTAAGTTGCGCTTACCGCGGCCTCTCCATGGATGGGTGACCGTACTTAACATAGGAATACTTCATGATGACAGGATGGTTATATTTCGCAGCAGTGGCAATAGGCACTAAGTATTTACTATCTCTGCGTCTACAGATTCTCAATCGGTACACCCACTTAGCATGCTCGTCACTAGGCTTCCTAGTAGTGACTGATAGCCACAAATGCCTACGCCTAGCAACATACCTGTAGGTCATTTGATTGTTAATCGTGGGATTGGCATTAGAAGTCTGACGTCATTATTGTTCGGGTCGACAGTCAATGTTCATTATTTGCATAATACAAGCTTGGTGATCGTCGGTTAAATTAAATTCATTTAGCGTCGATCGGTTTTTTGAGGTTAAGCGATACTTGATGAGGTTAGGAAGGGGATGGGTGACCGTAAAAAAAACAATTGACTTAGGTATACTCACTCTTTTCTAAAGATGTTTAGTATGGAAACGATTATAGCCATTTTTTTAATAATATTAAAACATAATATCTAACTAATATTAAATATGCTAAAGCGAAATTATTTGTTACGTTTTCACGGTAAAACGGCTGAACTATTTTTGATGAAATTTGTACCTTAGATAGGTGTGTCCCTGGAGACAGTTATAAGCTACTTTTTATTCGAGTACGTTAAGTAGTTCAAACGCGATATGACTTATAATAGGGACTTGATGCAAAAAGATCTTAGTGTTACTATTGAAAAAAGAAGTTTATTGCTTACATCGAGTTTACATCCAAAACAAAGATGTCTGTATCTACTCAATCTTAACCCATTCATCTCTACGAAATTGGGGCAAGCTATAAAAACAGGAAGTTAAAATTCCAAGCAATTAATCCATCAGAATTGGTAATAGCTCAACAACCGGGCAATACGTACTCACTACACACGTTGTAGTAAAAAATATGCGAGGCTTTTTGATCACAAAATAAGAATGGATTTAAAAACAAACTGGAAGAAGGCATATTTATCTAGAGTTAGAAGATATCAGTAACGTTCTGTAGTTTGCTATGATATATGATACTAGCTTTCCGCCAGCGACTTCACCCGCAACGTCTAAACGAATTCAAATTAAAAAAATCCAAAGTTTCATACAAACTTTGCCCCCTCTTTTCACCCCCTAAGGGGTAGAATTCCGCAAAATCCTTTCTTATCGGATGCCTACGTCATACAAAGAACACACCCTCCAAGTTTCAAGTCTCTACGATTAGCGGTTTAGGCTGTGCGTTGATCCGTCAGTCATTCAGGACAAAGCTTTTTATATGTATAGATTTAAATCTATGTGGAATAAAAAATAAATATTTTAGCAATTTCTACTGATGCCCAGAGCAAGATGCTTAAGGGTTTCTAAGTCATCAAACTCAAACCCTGAGAAGTCCATCACAGCTTATAGCGTTAAACATAACCAATAAACCTCCTCCCATCACAGCTTCTCATTCAAATCGTATTCCCCTCCAAATTCCGTGATAAAACCATTAAACTCCATCAATACAACAACACGTTGAACTGCACCAGAAATTGGGGCGAAGCAATAAAAGTAAGGATTTAAAACGTACAGTTTTTGTATGTAGTGCTGGGCCAGCGGGACGTGGATAGGTTTCATTCGAATGCCAACACAAAGCAATGGATCCACCTTAATATTCGATTGAAAGCAAACAATCCTTGCATTTCATTTCATTCATGCCGATCCGATGCGGTTAGGGTTGACTCTTATCACTTTCTTTTATTGCAAAGGATTTCATGTCAGAGGCCGTCAGGCGATTTTTGAAAACTCTGGCACTAGGGCTTGCGAAGTTAGGAACGCCAAATGCCGATAAGAACAAGATTGCAAAAAAAAAAAGCCTAGTGGTCATAAGCGTGTCTACTGCATCAGGTTCTGGGACCTTTCTAGTACGGGCAGTGTTTTATAAGAGAAATTATTCGGCAACAGCTTGTTGTCTGAATTTTAGCCCGGTTGATGGCAGATCGCTGTCGAATTAATGGGAGGATATAATGGGAATTGACTTATACCTGGCATAGTATAGATATACAGGAGTATATTTGCCTAATCTTTCGAGGAAGATGATGCCGAACACATGATGAATATTGAAGATACTAGATGGGCTGCAGTACGCGATATTGTTTTGCTATGAGTTATATAGTATATGTTATATATTATAGCGTAATCTGAAAGCAGCTTTAGAAGAGGCGTATGTCCAGAAGTGGGCCACTGTTAGCTGCAGGAAGAAGTTGAATGTGTTAAGCTGAATGCCGGACGATATGGCACACATTTGAGGAGGCCTATGTCCAATAATGGAACAATATTATGTAGGCTGAAGACGATGACGACTTACCAAAATATTCATTTTTGAAAAAAAAATAGGACTGCGTAAATGCTATGAACCAGTATCTAATTTTAGAATAATATTTAATACAACTTCCATTAAGAACCTCAATTTGATGTTAATTTGGGTTTATGTTGAATCTGTTACCATTTCAATGTAAAACAAACTTAGGACAAAATACATAATTCCTAGTAATATTAAGTAATTATTACTAGGTATTACGCAATTACCAACGACATTTCGAATAAGTCAATACACGCTTCTAAATGAAATATTTACGTACAATTGTGGATTTTAATAAGTCTTTTTAGGTATCGTTATAGTCTAGGTCTACGCCAAAAACTTAGAAATAAAAAAGTAATTATTATATTAACTTCGCGTTTCAGTTATGTACTAAAATAAACTTTATGAATCTTTACTTTATTATGATTTATGATTTTTGATGAATATATATCTACGTAACACTTTATTTTTCGTATGGAAAATCATGAAATGACTCCTCCCGCCGAGGATTGAGCGGTAGGGAGTGTCAGACTCTTACTCTTACTGACTAAAACCCATCCATGTTCCTTCCTCAGCCCTTTGGGCACGGCAAACATCTCGCAGCAGCCTTAAAACAGTAATGTCAATATTACGGAATCTTATGCAAGACTTGAGAACCAATAAAATTAGATTCAACCAATCTATGCTCAACACAAGATCTAAACTTGAGTATTGTTCTAAAATATCGGCCTAAGGTTTGTGGTTTCTATTCTTGCCCGTTCTTCTCCATAGGAATCTACGCTTTGGAACGGGCAAATAGCTTCAACTTTCTTTTCAACAAAGTGACAGACTTATGACTCTTTGACAATTCTAAAGTGCCTGTAAATGGTCTGGTTGAAATAAATGATTTGAATTTTTAATTTTGGAATGGTTCAGTAATTCCTGAGAATAGGAAAACAAACTTACAAACTAGTACAACTGACAGCAGCTCTTATTTTTTTTTTTGTATTAAATTTGTGACAGCCCTAAACTCGATACATAGCATCGAATGAACGAGACGAACGAATGACCGGCTTTATGCCAAGTATTTTTAAATTCCCGCGCATTCCGTAACTTTGTCGATTTCCCAGTATATTGTGCAACGATTTTGACCGATCAATTGAACTGATTGAATGTGATATCGAATAATTATTTGTTTTCTTAGTAGTTGTCATGAAAACACAATTTTTATTACGTGCAACTTTACGAATAACGTTTTTTTGCTGAACGTGCACTAAAAGGGAAAAAGTTATAAATGCGCAAATGAGTTTGTTTGTTTGTTACGCTTTCACGGTAAAACTGCTTAACCGATTTAGATGAAATTTGGCACTGAGATAGTTAGGACCCAGGAAATGGTTATAGGATAGTCTTTACCCGGGTGTGTTAAATAGTTGCCTAAATATGCGGGTTAAAACCACGGGCAATAGCTAGTACATAAATGCATCAAAAAGTCATGTCAGCACTAGAAAATCAACTCGAATTAATTAACCAAAAATAGCCAGCAAAACTATTTAATTAACGGTAGCGTGACAACACCAAATTAAAACTTACATAATCACGTAAATAAATTCACATTGCGAACCGAAACCAGATTAAAAGCATTGTTCAAACATTTAAAATACCAACATATGGCCAAGCCAAATACTGCGGGGTAAATCCAAATGTTGTTTCAAGTTTCTACCCCTCGATTGAGCGAGGGTTGAAAACCATTAATGATTTGCTGATTTTATTGTTTCCCCGAATCTAGTCATCGTTGGTATATCAATCAAATGGTAAATGATGAAAGCCACAAGTCGGTACCGATATATACGAGTAATAGAGACGTGGGTTGTATTTACCCCTGGGTTGAGTTTGGCTCTCGTGTAAAATGTTGAGAGGTTGAGTGGGTTGTGGATTGTAATCGGTAGATGACTGGTTGTGTGCCATACAATGGTACCTATTGTTGTTCGGTGTACTTGAACGCCAATCGGCATTTTTCCACAACGATTTGAAGGTTAAAAATAAAATCCGAATTCATCAGCTCCAATATTAAATGGATTTCCTAAAATATATTTCACTAGCTTCTACCCGCGACTTCGTCCGCGTGGAATAGTGGTGCTCCGCTCCTATTGGTTTTAGTGTGATGAAATATAGCCTATAGCCTTCTTCAATAAATGGGCTATCTAACACTGAAAGAATTTTCAAATCAAGTAGTTCCTGAGATTAGTAGCGTACGCAAAAAAGTAAGTTTTCGGAACCCTATTTTTGTTCAAAATAAAATTTAGCCTATGTTACTTGTGGATAATGTAGCTTTCGAATGGTGAAAGAATTTTTAAAATCGGTCCAGTAGTTTTTGAGCCTATTCATTACAAACAAACAAACAAACAAAGTTTTCCTCTTTATAATATTAGTGTAGATAAGTTGTCCTAAAATACAGGCTTTAGCTTAGTTTAGGCACCAGTCGTGCCTACACTAAGCTATTAAATTAAATTTCCTACAAATAAAAAGTGTCTGTGTAAATTTAGATTTTAAGAATTTATTTGTGGAAGAAAATAAATGGATTTTTGATATTTGATATTGATATTGATTTGACTGTAAAATTGTTGCTTGTAACTCTCTGTAACTCTCTGTATGTTTCGCTTTTACAGAAAAACCGCTTAACTGACATATATGAAATTTGGTATGAAAATAGATTGAAGCCTGTAAAAGGATATAGAATAAAGAAATAAGTTATTTTCTTAGAATACGGGTAAAATTGCAGAAAACAGCTAGTATTCATAGTAGTAAATACATATCTTATATAATACTAGCTTCTGACCGCGACTTCGTCCGCGTGGAATAGTAACTTTGGGCTATCGCTCACTTTAACCCCCGATTTTGAAACATTATCCATTGATACTCCGCTCCTATTGATTTTAGCGTGATGATATATAGCCTATAGCCTTCCTCGATAAATGGGCTATCTAACACTGAAAGAATTTTTTAAATCGGTTCTGTGATTAGCGCGTTCAAACAAACAAACTCTTCAGTTCTTCTTATTATATTAATATAGAAGATATGTACAACATATTTTATTCAATTTTCTCTTTAGTATTTATAATCAAAGAAAAACAGTTCTAAAGTCAGTCGCCAAGTAATTTGCGTGAGTCAACTGACGAACATGGATGTCGCGTATGTAGACGAGATAAACTTGACGATATTTGCTCTGACTTCTTCATCTAGCCGTTTCTATATATTTAAGTTTACTAAAGAAACTACTAGAGCGCACTCATTAGCGAATAGACGGTCGCATCTTTATAATTCAATATTTGGAGGTAAATTTTACAAAAAAAAATATTGGCCTTAAAATCTTCGAATACTCATATTAAAATTAAATCATCATCATAGCCTAGCCTTTTCCCAACTATATTGGGGTCGGCTTCCAGTCTAAACCGGATGCAGCTGAGTACCAGTGTTTTACATGGAGCGGCTGCCTATCTGACCTCCACAACCTAGTAACCGGGTAACACGGTACCCCTTGGTAAGACTGGTTGTCAGACTTTCTGGCTTCTGATTACCCGTAACGACTGTCAAAGATGTATAAATAACAACCGGGACCAACAGCTTAACGTGCTTTCCGAGGCACGGAGGAGTCTCGCTATGACATAGATGGTCACTCATCCACGGACCGATAGCGCCAAGCGCAGCTTAACCTTTGATCGGTCGAATCGAGCGGCTGTTACTTAGCCACGAGCTCCTCCTCATATTAGAATTCAATATATGAGTAATTTATTTTCGTTTATAATATTCGTATTTATTTTTTCAGAAAAAAATAGACTTAACCCTTAAATAAAACTGTGTGATTTTTATTTCTTTATAAATCCTTAAATCTCAACCCACACAAGAATCAATTACGGATTTTTCTTAAGCGCCCGTTTATATTTCACTAAAACACTTCTAGTGCGGTTAAGAACTCGAGATTCCCAGATTTTCTTTTGATGAAGGGTTGAGTTAATATTGGGATAGGGTTAAGTGGATCACTGTAATACGTTTGAGATATTATCTAGGATTTCTTAACTAAAGGTGGATTTCTTAGCTGAATAAGGTTCTGTAGATCTCTTAAGGTTTAATTTTAACGAATCGTTTGTTTGGTTTTAGTGAGGTTGTTTTTTTTATATTTAGTTTTTATTAAATCGGTTCTAATAAGGGAATTTAAATTCTTGCTTGTTTTTCACACTTTTGTCGCAAGTGACCTTTTTGATTAATTAGATATTACCACATTAGTTAATGAACAAGTTTAGCTGAAACATACTTACCCTTCATTCCTTTTAGACAGACATGAAAATAGAAATAACAGATATGTAATATCATGAGACACATCACAAAAATAAACTTCCATTTTGAATACCTATACGAAATATAATTTTAATTAGCGTTCTAAATTAAAAATACACTTAAACATATTTCGAAATTATTTATAAGGTAATTTGTAACCTTTATTTTCAATATAAGAATAACTCGTTTAACGCCAATAGGTACTCATACTATCATATCGTCGGCGTCAGTGCAGCGCCTTCTAAATGTAAAAAATAATGTTTTACAGTAGACAAAAAAAACTCTCTTAAAAGCGATGCGAACAAAATTAATACAACATTTTTCAAAAACATACTTTTTTGCATTTAGAAGGTCCTGCACTGACGCCAAAGATATATTTGTTTACAAAATACGAACTCCTGCCCGCGCCTTCGTCTAGTCATTTATTCATACAGTCGTACCATCGTCTCAAAATTATATACAAAATACAACTAAACAAATCAAGCCCAAAATAAACCGGACCCGAACCTCCGGAATCCCGCGCAATAATTACAAAAGCCAAAGTTTAATTCAGTCGAAGTAATTATAAGACTTTGCCGTTTAATAAAATAAGTGCGCATATTTCTTTAAGCCCGCGCCACTGGCGACGAAATGGCCGACACTACCCTTCAACAATTTTCATCTGAACCCTCGAAAACTCCTTAAGAGGAAATAGCTAAAGATAGTCCTCAGCTATTACCGGACAAAGTTCAAATTTGCCCAAACTACCCTCTATCACGGGACACTTGGTTATTTAACCTGGATGCTGCGTTTAGACTTGGGACAGTAGAGTTACTGGCACTTGATTTTTTTCATCTTCGTAATGATTGGCTAGGCAGTCGAGCACTATCAATTCTTTTATATTACGTTATACAGGATCGTATGACATCTCTGTCGTGCATCGGAATTCTAGATTTACATACAGTATAATAATAAATAATGTAAGTTGGTTATTTTAAAACTGACCCAAATTAAGTACTAATGACCCCTAATGTATGTCAACCCAAAGATATATTTGTTTGTTGTAATATCCTGACTGATATTTAGGCTAACTGGAACGCACCTTACTACTTTCTCTATTTACGAATCATTTTTAACATTAAACTTGTGAAGGCAGACTACTAACCTAACTAATATTATAACGGCGAAAGTGAGTTTGTTTGTTTGTTACGCTTTTACGGTAAAACTGCTGAACCGATTTCTTTAAAATTTGGTACAGAGATAAATGTGACCTAGGAGACAGACTTTTTATCCTGGTGGATTAATTAGTTCCATCGGGATGAGGCTACTAAAAAAGCTAGAAAAGCTATAAAAACTTTGAAAGTATGTAAATATATTTATGTATAAGTCCGTTCATCAAATACCTTACCGTCTATTCAACCTTCAACCTAACCTTTAGAAAGACCTAGAAGTCTGTTTTCAATGTTAGCGTTACTTAATTATCTCTAAGTAATCACTAGATTTCGACAGCGCCGTGTGTGAAAGTAAAACGACTTTTGGCAAATAAAAGTGCACTCGACTTCTAGCTCTGCTTATACCTTCAAAATGCAATGAAATAAGACTATATAATTAAATTAGCATTTTTTCTCGTCAAAATAAATTATGACAGCACCCCAAAAAAAAACGCCACCGTTCACTGTTTCCTAGTATCAAGGCTGGAAAAGGCAGTGATGAACAAACTGCCCAGCAAAAATTCTTAATGTGATGTTTTAAAACACACTCATCTGACACAGATTCAAATGCCTAGCCTCTATTACGCCTACGGCCTTCAATCTATATAAAAAGGAGTGGCGTTTGTGTTATATAGTCACAGCAATGTAGGTATAAATTCTTAGGCTTTTAATGAGAGAATCCGTGTTGAAATGTTTTTCACACACCAAGAAAAACTACCCTTTGATAGAATATCTGCACGAATTCGTTAATTTTCTACCACTTTTGCACTAACAGAACGAACTACGTGTTTTTACAACGACTTGATCACACCTAATTGTCTATATCTTGAAAACTACTAAACCGATTTTGATGAAACTTACACCATTTCTTAAGTTGAAGCAAATGTAAGCCAATAAAAAAGAATGGTCACGATCCAACTTTTAGTTCTCGAGAAATACGCGGCCAAACTTACATACACTTGTGAGTTTTAACACACGTGTTTAATCTAGACTAACTTATACGAATATTATAGGATTATAAAAATATTTCAAAAAATACGGGTCAAATTGATAGCCGCCTTTTCATAAAGTCGGTTAAAAATCATCGTGAAAATATATTTGTTATATAACCACAGAGAGATAAGAAGTCAAATCTAGTAGCCTCGTAAGAAAAATCAGATATTTTGCCCAAAAATATCACCAAACATACGTAGACTAACACAGATTAGATAATTAACGTCCTAATTAGCGAATGGACAGTCACTGAAGCTTAAATCAAGGTGTAATCCGGCTTTATGTTACTCAGACCAGATCTCCTTTACCGAAATGCTTTACGGATTAAGTTGTATACTCAAGAGAAAGCGAAATATTTTTTTTTGGATATCTGTTAAACAGTGACGTGTATCTAGTTTTACTTTTGAACTTATAGTACTAGCTATTTCTCGTTGTTTCACAAAAGGCTTTTATTTTTTGAAGACCAATTACAGTTCTTACAAAACTAGAAACTAGGTGCACGGTCCCAAAAAGTGGGTCTTATGGAAAAGAACCGCCTAGAAACTCCATGGATACTCTTTTAAAATCATTGTTCTTATTACAAATAGTCGTGTAACGTGAGGATCATGTAGATCAATGAAAAAAAAATAAACAGCAAAATAGGAGTAGCCTAAATTGATTGACGAAGCAGCTAGAAGCTGACCAGTCCCGACTGACGGCACCCGTTCACGAGTATGACGAGCGCATCAGCCTCACTCAGAGAACTTTACGTATTTGGCTAGATAAGCTAGATGATGATAGATGTACCATTTCTTTCATGTATAAACACCTGTATATATTCATCTAAATCACAATTAAGCTTATTTTACTATAGAATTAGCTGTTTCCCGCGATCTACTTCACGTACCCAGATAAATAGTCTATAATCTTCTCCAGGGTCCCCTCTATCCCCGTACCAAATTTTATCTAAATCGGTTCAGTAGATCCAGAGATTACCCCTACAACCTCGCAAACTCGCAAACTTTACCTCTTCATAATATTAGTATAGATTAGAATGTTCTGTATCTGTGCTATTTTTTAAATTAATTAGTAAGTACAGTCTAGACGAATTTCAAAATTAGACTCACAATTTAGTTATTCATAAATTTTCCAATCTATAGAATGTTTTGTCAATGGTTAATCAAATGCTGAGATTTAAATTTAGATGACTGATGCTCACTTATTTTCGTAAAATTTTGTTTTATTCGTGTTTACAAGGTATTTAGGTAAATTAAATGATTACTAAGAATGAGCGTGAATGCAAAACTTTATATTATACAAGCTGTTTTCACGGTTTTACCTGCGTCTCGAGAGAACTACGTAAAGCACCTGGATAAAAATATAACTTATAACCGTCCCAAGGTCACCTCTATCTACATACTAAATTTCATCCAAATCAGTTCAATTAAACAAACAAATATACAACTCACTTTCGCATTTATAATATTAATTAGGATTAATTAGCTTGCATTAAAGGGGGTTGTTGATCGATTGTCGATGCATGCGTGGCGTCTATACGGACAAGTCAACTCAAACTTGCTATGGATCTTTCTTCAAAAGGCCATTCCAGACATTGCCTACACGATTACACTCAGATTAATATTAATTGATCATCAACTTTGTTAGGACTTTAAAAGAGACCACGACCCCTGAGTTTGTTTCGGCATTTCTTCTCAGAGGTAGTAGTCATAATAACAAAACTATTGACGTGTAAAAGTGATTTAAATATCATCATCATCATCATCAGCCTATCTAACACTAGTCCACTGATTTAAATATCCTAGTTACAAAATAAATAATTTCATTTCATTAATTAAATCATGTTAGCATAAATGTCAACCACTTGCCTTAAAAAAACACTTAACTCTCCTACCAGCTCGCTTATGCTACTAAACGGGGCATAAAAACATAAACTTCAAGGGGACCTCTTGACTTTGTTCAAATATTTGACTTGAAATGCTTAAAACCGACCACATTCACTAAAGAATGAGATTTCAAATTTAGCTTTAATTCAATTTAAATTATTTCTAAGCGAAATTTTCGCTTAAACATTTATCGGTTTAGTAATAATCGAAATGACGTGGAGCTTCGCGGAATTTGGCCTAAGTTCTATAGATGTTATATTCTTCTTTGATTTGAATTGCGAAATGTTAATTTCAGACTGTTAATATCAATGATTTGAGAGGATTTTAGATAAATCTTTTGTTCAAAACGAATAGAAAATGAAGAAAAAAACCAAAAATTGCCCTTCGATAAAGAAGATTCTATACATTTTTATTAAATAATAAAAAAAAATTGATTTTTAGGTCAAATATAATGCCTGATAAAAAATCCAGCAAATTTCTGGAAAACTGGGAAAGTTAAGCCGGATGTTCTATTAGAATATTTTCAAAGTAGCTTTTATATTTCCTAATATTTTGGCTCTGAAAATAAATAGTTACAATATTATTCTATATATTAATACATCGTGGAAATAAAATATCGGACTAGCTTCACCTAGCTCTAGGTATGGTGAACTACACAGTACCCACCACGCGCCACGCTGCGGTGCGTGGAGCAACGCATTTGTACCCACGCGCGTCGACACGCTGTACTATGCGTGTTTTATATACAAATTGAAGTGCTTACGATCAACGCGGCCCTACGCTTCGTAGTATGACGCGTAGTGTAGTGTGTGATCCGCCTAACCACTACACAAAGATTCATTAAAGAATAAAAAAAATTGTAAAGAGTACTTCCCAAAATAAAATTCTGTCTCTATAACCAATGGCTTTATTTTATGAGTTTAAAGGGGTGAAAAGAAAATAGTTTAATCACATTGGTTATGTATACAGGGTAGCATACAATATGACGTCATCTTATACGATTAAACATTTTTTTTTTACAAAAAATCAATGTCTTTCACAAAACAATTTACTGAACGTTGTCTTAAGAGAAGTTATTATGTCAACAAACTGTTACTGCTAAACTGTCAATTAAGACAAACCGTACACTGCCGACTTTTAATGGAACGAAATACTGCAACATCTAAAATTACAGAATTTATGTTATGATTCGCTTTGTTTTATGAGAATTTCTCGTCTTAGCCGTAATAAGAAAAAGGGTGCAACTAACAATATTTTTGATATTGAGTTAAATACATATTTGGAATCAGGAAAAGAATCTGATTCCGAATATGTATTTAACTGACAACCGAAATTCAAATATTCAAAATTCAAAAAAAAAGAAAAAAAAGTAAGTTGCGCCCTTTTTTCTTATGACGGCAGTAAAGGAGAAAATACTGTTTCAATCCTACTCATCTGCCTAGCCTTTTCCCAACTATGTTGGGGTCGGCTTCCAGTCTAAACCGGATGCAGGTGAGTAACGGTGTTTTACATGGAGCGACTGCCTATCTGACCTCCACAACCCAGTTACCGGGTAACACGGTACCCTTGGTAAGACTGGTTGTCACTTTCTGGGTTTCTGTTGTGACTTTCTGGCTTCTGACTACCCGTAACGACTGTCAAAGATGTACAAATGACAACCGGGACCAATAGCTTAACGTGCTTTCCGAGGCACGGAGGAGTCTCGCTATGACATTGATGGTCACCCATCCACGGACCGACCGCGCCAAGCGCAGCTTAACCTTTGATCGGTCGAACCGTGCGGCTGTTACTCAGCCACGAGCTCCTCACTGTTTCAATCCTACTAATGTTATAAATTCGAAAGTTTATGAGGATGTATTGTATGTATGTAAAAGTACTGAAAGTAATTGGATGAAATTTAGCATTCACACAATTTATGACCTGTATTAATACATAGAATATTTTTGATCCGGGTGTATACAGTAGTCCCCTCAGGATGCGTGTGAAACTGCGGGAAAAAGCTAGTCTTTAATAAGCCGATTTAGAATAGTTTTCTGTGGCTCATCCCACGCATAATGTATCCCTCTTTTTATCGGTCACCGATTTAATGTAAGTCTTGGATTTGTCGTGTGTCATCGGTTTGTGGTTCGCATTTCGTTCGAGAGTACTTATTTGGTGGGTTTTGAAGCATTTTTTTTATTCAATAGGTATAGCTACAGATAACAGATTAACATAATATATTGAATTTTCATAGAACAAAAGGATATTCTTAACTATTTGTAGAGCTATGATATTAGTATATTATATATTAGTATTAGTAGATTATTGTTTACTAAGCTTTCCTATCTTCAAAACTTTTACATTATTTTATGGATTTTGGTGATGGTTCTATGCGCAAACGCATATTACCTAAAAAAACGCAGCAAATTCCCTTCTGTGCTCAAATACTTGTCATCAATTTACTTATGTTATTTTAGATTTTCGAAATTTTAAGTTTTCCATATTAAATAAATAAGTTTATTTTTTTAAATTGCCAAAGCATACTTAATAGGCTTCCTTACTCAAAAAATAATTTAACTAAACATTAAACGATAGTTTACCGTAAAGTTAAAGCCTCGTTTACGTATACGACCGAAGTAGGTAAACATCTCGAGTTTCGGTAATAATAATCTTGAATGTCATTGGATACTTGAGTTTGGGAGAAAATACTTCTATAATGTATTGGAAGTTTATTGATCGGCTTGTTGGAAATAATCTTACCCAATATTCCTGTATGAGGCGAAGATATTAATGTTACTGTGTATCTATAGAGACACTTCAGAGCCTATCATGAATTTTCATTCAAAAATTCAAATCATTTATTTCAACTAGACCATTTACAGGCACTTTTGAATTGTCAAAGAGTCATAAGTCTGTCAGTTTGTCGAAAAGAAAGTTGAAGCTATTTGCCCGTTCCAAAGCGTAGATTCCTATGGAGAAGAACGGGCAAGAGACTCCCATTCCCAAATAGGTCAGAAAATAAAGCTAAATATCTTTACTAATAAAAAATACCTAAAACTGTCTATCGGTATGTCTATCTGTTAAGCTTTGCATTGTTAATTGATGAACGGTTTAGATGTAATAAATGCTAACCAGTCAGTGAGAAAATGCTAGTCAGATAGTCAGTAACAGCCAGTCAGATACCAGTCGGATAGTCAGTAAAAGTCAGTCGGTTACCAGTTTTTAGATTGTGTATGTCTACTTTGGTAAAAAGATGTGCATTGGCAAACGTATATTTTTTTTCTTACGATTCATGTTCATAACCTGTTATGGCAAAATTGCTACATAATTTTGTCCCTAAATGGGATTGTTCATTCCCAAATTCATATAACATTTATTCCCCAAGGACACTAATCCAATACATATATAATATGTATATAAATATAATACATGTTATCTTACGGGAAAACGCTAAAAGGTTTCACAAGGAAAGTCAACCCTCAATGTTACAATGCCGACCAAAATTATTTGGCACACCGCAGTGGCGCTGTTTAGCCCATAATTTTTTCAACATAACGTTAAGTGTATGTATGTATTATTGACTTACTGATCCATGACGTCATCCTCTCCAAAATTTAATAAAATTTGTCTGTGACAAAAGGAAAAAAAACTAAGTTTTTTCCGAATTTTAAAATTTTTCTATTCATCCATTTTTTTATCCTAAAAACTTAAATCTTTATTATATTGGCCTTTTTTTGGAACAGTAGCCAAATCGGGTTAGCCGTTTTCAAATTCAGCACTTAACCAGCTAAATGCATTTAATTTTCAGTTAAACATAAGATTTGTTTCAGTATTTAGCCACAGGTCAACTTATAATGGGTCGCTTGTAAGGTTTGAAAGGGGACAGTAAAATGCGTTTGTACTAAAATCGTTCGGGGGGGAATATAAATAATTGTTCCCAGAATACTTAAGCGTCTGCGGTTCTATACAGATTTGGGGTAAGAAACTTATGGATGAGGCTTTGAATTTATTAAAGGCCTTAAAGAAAATTAAAATAATGTTAAACTAGCTTTCCCGTGGAAACTACTTAGATAGATAGATAAAACATTTATTCAGCACAAACAAGACACAGGTTATTTACAATATGAGAAAAAAGAGAACAAAAAAAAGTGAGTACAAAATACACAACATAAAAAAAAATCGTGTATAGTGATAAAAAGTATGCTATGTTTTAATCCAGATTCTAAACTATTAGTGTACCAAATTTCGTCCAAATCCATCCAGTGGTTTTTACGTGAAAGAGTAACAATCATACATCTTCCCTTACAAACATACGCCTTAATCATACTGGTAGGATTAACGTATGTCTTAAACCATATCATGGGTTACTTCTATGCCAAATTCTATTCAAATCAATCCAACCATTGAGACTTCATTAATGTACAAACATTCTAAACATCTGAACTTTCGCTTCAATCCTTCCAAAATGTTATCAAAGTACCAAACTCCCTGAAACTTAGCCGTTCCTTTTTGTTCAAAACCATATCATATTCAGCGAAAACTCCAAAGGAAACCGCAACGAAACATCACTCACATCAAGGCCTGTGTAAATAACCAACAGTTCTGCTCACCCTCCAAATTATAAAAGCGTAAATTAACTAAGACTAGCATATCAAAAGTTGGTAGTCATATGATTAAAATTCTACGTTTTAAAAGAGAATTTGAAGTGAGATACGAAAACCGGAGGTCCGCAGGCCCCAAATATTTGAGAAGGCCTCAGAATTTGTGGAATTCCGAATTTCCTGGGAGATTCATTCGGATTAAAATGGCGCTTAAATATAAGGGACATTTTTAGAATACGTTTTGAGTGGAATGGGCTATTTATTGGTTTTGTAGGTGATGACTGGCCTACCCGTACGGATTATCCGTCTTTAAAACCCTTTGAAGGTCAATATGAAATATTTTTGCCGCCATCTTGGGTACGGCAACAATTTCATATCGTTTCAATGTTTTTTTAAGAATGGCAATCTTAAATTATTTAAATATGGAAGTTGCCAAATTAATTTTATTGGCATAAAAGTTGAAGAATAGGTGTCTATCTGTTCAAAAATGGAATCAAAAAGTACATTTTTTAATTTCCTATCGTATCGAAATTTTGTTTTGAAATTCCATATATGTATTCTCAATTTCTTCTATAAATTATGAACATAACCGAAACCGTGGGACAATCATTATCAACAGGGTGTCCATAAATCTATAGACAAACTCAAAACAATTAAAAGACAACAATGCTAAGCTGTTAAAACCATCGGTCTGCAATTAAGCGCGGGCCACATCAGCTGCAGGCGGCCAAATTACCTGAAACAAAATAAATATGTGTGAGTAAATCATACTTCTATTCTATTTGTTTTAAATACGCCTTTATTGTTTGGGCTTTAGATCTTCATTAATGTTATAAAAGCGAAAGCAACTCATTTATACTTATACGAATATCACAAAACACGATATTAATAATTAGAATACTTTCAATATTTTTTTATGATATCAATACATAGATATAATAATTAAGTAAACATATATCATAAGTATTTAGACGAAAAGCATAAAATAATAGTAAAATTATTCAATTTTATCCACCATTTTGACAATCTTGAATGACAGTTCTTCCGTTTCACGTATAAGTAACCTGATATTTTTTGGTGCAACTGGGTTTATGTCTCTCTGTTACGTTTTGACGAATAATCAGCTGAATCGATTTAGGTACTTTGGTGTGGAGATATGTAGATTGAAAGCTGAAGAAAAGTACATTAAGTAATGATCACAGGTAGCGAGTAAAACTGCGTGTAAATGCTAGTTAATAATAGTTATTTTTTGGGTCAGTGATTAGGTTGTTTAGGACAAAAGTTCATGGTCTTAAGCGCATTAGAGCAATAATATGAAATATTAATTAATACTAAGTTAATCTAATGTGATTATGTGAAATATGGAGACTGTATTTTATGAGCGCTGGCAATATTTGACATAAATAGTGGCGCACGGGAGTGTGACAGCCAAGTTTGGTAAAGCGATGTCAATATTTTGAAAATTATTATTTTATGTAATAAAATAATTATTTTATTTTTCTCTGGTTATATCTTTTAGTATTTTTTTCCACGTATTTCTTGTTTGTTAGTATAAATATATTTTTGTATGTGTCCGTTCCGTATTTATTTCTAATACAACATTTTTGTTATTTTGGCTTTTTATTTGAGTCTACATTTATTAATTACTTCGCGCACCCGAGTAAAACGTATCTTATATGTTAATCCAGATTATAAACTATGTGTGTACCAAATTTCATCCAAATCCGTTCAGTAGTTTTTGCGTGACAGAGTGACAAACATACATCCATAAATTCTTACAAACTGTCGCGTTTATAATTTTAGTAGGATAATGTACAAAGATTTGGTAAGGGCTATTTAAATAATTAAAATGTTTAGGTTTGTATGTCTTTCGGAGTATAAAATGTAATCGCCACTCAATTGCGTGGATCGAAATAGATGATCGTCATTTGTTAGTTTCAGTATCGAAACTAATATTTATAAAGCTTTTTTTATAGGAGAAATCTTTACTTATTCAATTTGAAGTAGGTGTTTTGTTTTGAGTATAAAACAGAGAAAGTTTTTAATAATTTGTTTTCTAATTTTTACTTGAAACAAAACAAAGGATAAGTCCTCTGGCAGACATTGGTGAGCTCTTTGCTCAATGCTCATTATTAGGATAGTATGGGTTAATAAAAATGATATTCTTTAATTACAATTATGTAATACTTCGTATTTAAATATTAATTGCATCGTTTCTCTTTGGTTATACTATGTTACTAGCTGTTACCCGCGGTTTCACCCGTATCCCAAGGAAACTACTTCGCGGATAAAAAGTATCCTATATGTTAATCCAGGTTATAAACTATGTGTTTACAAAATTTCATCTAAATCCGTTCAGTAGTTTTTGCGTGAAAGCGTAACAAACATACATACATACTTTCTTACGATCCTTCGCGTTTAGAATAGATATATTAGTAGGAGGATATATTTTTTAATTAGGTGTATTTGCAGTAATAGCCTTAAGTTTTAATAAAAAATACTAATAAGCTAAAATAACTTCTGTTAGTAACCGCTCAAGTTTAAATCTCAGCTCAATAGACTCAGGCAATATTAACACAGTCTTAGGCGGTAGACACACTCATAAAAATTATGACAATAACTTTCGTAGTTTTTGCCTATAATCATTTATGATTATTCTGGGTAGCTCTATCTATACATATATATATAAAAGGCTATGTCCTGAATGACTGACGGATCAACGCACAGCCTAAACCGGTGATCGTATAGACCTGAAACTTGGAAGGCGTGTTCTTTGTATGACGTATGTATCCGATAAGAAAGGATTTTCCGAAATTCTACCCCTGAGGTGGTGAAAAAGGGGGGCAAAATTTATTTGAAACTCTGATTTTTAATTTGAATTCGTATGGACCACGCGGGCGAAGCCGCTGGCGGAAAGCTAGTCTAATTATGAAATGTAAATATTTAGGTACTTAAGATACCTACACTTTTTGGGCACTAATAAAATCCTTACTAAAATTATTTCTTCGAAAGTAACTCTATCTGCCTGTTGTGCTTTCACACGAAAACGGCTAAGCCGATGGAGATGAAATTTGGTAAGGGAATAGACTGAAACTACGGTAGCACGTAGGTTAGTTTTTATCTGAGTGTGTAAAGTAGTTTCCTCAGTGAAACCCTAGAAAACAGCTGGTTAAACATAGTCATTTTGCCGTCTTACTTATAAAATCCGATTATTTTTTAATCAGCTGTTTAGCAGCGGTTTAGCCAAAATCTCACTCATAAATGCTGTTTAGCGTTAATCCGAACTTAAGTTATTATTTTAATCCTGGATTACTTGTTATGTGTGAAATGGTTAAACTTCAGATTATAGGTGTTTTATAAGTAAGACGGTTAAAGTTTGAAACAAATGACAATTATGGGGGTTAAAAAATTGTTCTCTTCGTGGCTGCCAGTGCAACCACAGCCTAAGGTCACGCTGCAAGTCTCGCAAACTTAATCGATTTAACTAGTTAGGGATAACTATATTATTTTACTGATCAACCGGCTTTGAACTTGCGACTTCCGCCTGAGCTATATTTATTGTTCAGTCAAGTCTCCTACCTAGTTTAATTATGAAGATAATTAATGAAACTTAACTAAAATTATGGTTTTAGAGACTAGAGACACACTTTCATAGAATTACATTCTTTTTTAATCAATATTATAAACGCGAAAGTTGGTAAAAATGTTTGGATGTTTGTTAAATTTTTTACAGCCGGCATCAAACTTTTTTTATTTATACGTTATACTTTTACGAATATCACAAAACATTATATTTATTACTAGCTGTTTCCCGCGGTTTCACCCGCATCCCGAGGGTACTACTTCGCGCACCCGGGTAAAAAGTATATGTTGTTTATGTGTTCTATGTTGTTCCTCAGGGTCTATTCTATCTCTGTACCAAATTTCATTTATATCGGTCCAGTAGTTTTGGCGTGAAAGCGTAACAGACAGACAGACAGAGTTACTTACGCATTTATAATATTAGTAAGGATTACTTTTGGTATTTTTATGTTATCAATATAAGGATATAATAATTAAGTAAACATTTATCATAAATATTTAACGAAAAATATAAAATAATAGCAAAACTATTCAATTTTATCCTCCATTTTGACAGATCTTGAATGACAGTTCTTCCGTTTCACGTATAAGTAACCGCATATTTTTTGGTGTAACCGGCTGTAACAGTTAATAATTATTCTGTGACTATTTTCATACAAATATTTTCTTCTAAGATATCTTTGTTATAGCAGTCTTGCAAAGGTGGTGATAGCCCATAGTTAGGTTAGAGGGCAAAGACGAATGAACTCCCAAAAAAACAACCCCTAAAAAATATTAAGATACCCCACCACTGAATAATAAAGTCTATTTAGCCGGAGTTAATAAATTGGGGTGGTTTTTGAGCCGTTTTTCACTGCAACCCTTATTGCTAAGTGAAAACGAAGTGTATTAATTGAATCAATTTTGTATTTGACTGGGTAACGCTTGGATGGCGATGCAGTAAGATTGGAGCAGTTGAATACACTGTAGAGCAATTAATCTGGGTCAGTTGGGATAATTTGATACCTTAGTAATGATGGAAGGTTTTTTTAAAGGTACTTCTAATGTATTTCTCTAGCATTAATAGTATTGTAAAAAGAAATGTAAAAAAGAAGGCAAGGTAAAAAATATATATTTAAATATATTTATTAGGGCACACCTCTTACTAATAAAATGCTGGTTGGTGATGGTTAGTGACCTCAGGTCTGAGGGTCGATCAGTATTAATGCTCAATATTAGCACTTGGAGGAGCTCGTGGCTAAGGAACAGCCGAACGATTAAAGCCATCAAAGGTTAAGCTGCGCTAGGCGCTGTCGGTCCGTGGATGGGATTTGTCATAGCGAGACTCCTCCGTGCCTCGGAAAGCACGTTAAGCTGTTGGTCCCGGTTGTCATTTGTAGATCTTTGACATTCGTTACGGGTAGGCCAGAAAGTCTGACAACGAGTCTTACCGGGGTACTTAACGTAACTTATCTTAGGGGTATCGTGTTACCCGGTAACTGGGTTGTGGAGGTCAGATAGGCAGTAGCTCCATGTAAAACACTGGTACTCAGCTGCATCCGGTTTAGACTGGAAGCCGACCCTAATATAGTAGGGAAAAGGCTAGGCAAATGAGATGATTAGCACTTTGAACCGATAGCTGGTCTAGACAGTCCTACTTTAATAAAGTAAACAAAGAAATCAAATACTAAATATTGCTGTGGGAACCACGATATCTGCTGACCCGGTTTCATTATGAGTCATGCAAATACAAGCTTATCGACTTTAAACTCAGGTATCGGCATGATTCATGGATTGTACACATACCTTCTAACACATTACTACTAAATGGTAGGTTTTATTTCTGAGAATTTTTTGAAAAAATCTTTTGTTGTAGTGGTGTATGGTCTATTAGTGTCTTTAAACCACAATAATGTTTACCAGGCAGAATTTTAAGCAGTAAATGACTCAGGTAGTTTCTTTGTAAGACCTACTTTTTATTTATGTTGTATTTGTCATCACGGCCAGGATGTACTTTAAGAAACCTAGGTATTGCTGACTATGCCTCACCTAAAAAAATCGAGAAATATTTCAAAAAATTAAGATTGTCGGTTCGGATTTGATTGTCTCGTAGGTGTTGCTATCGAGAATAAGGGTTCTGGGTTCGATTAGCTGGTCAGGGAGTGTTCTCGGATATAAAATTTGGAGGTTAAAGAGAGGCTTAACTTAGCAACGAGACATGATCATGTTATCGGATGGCAAATAAGCAGACGATTCATCTGATGTTAAGTGGTCATCGTAGATATCGTTTTTTTTTCAGATGGGAAATCTAGCTTCCTTCCTTCGTGGGTGGGGCAGGAGGTAGTGTCAGGCTCTTACTGACTAAAACCCATCCATGTTCCTTCCTCAGCGTTTTGTATTTCGAGGGCGCGGTAACTCTTTCGAATATCTCGCAGCCTCGGTTGGCAGTACTAACCTGGACAAGATGCTTTAAAAAGCTTTACTATGTCTGTATATTAGCTACATGATTTGTAGCCACGACTTCTAACTGTAACTATAACGAGACCCATGTAAAACGACTGGACATTACCAGGTCAACAAACAAACAGAAACGCAATCAGAATTAACCTAAGTTCAATAATAATCGGTTACACGTATCGTTAACTACGGTGAGCAATTACTGGTTAACTTTCAAAGCGGCAGTCTACTTAGTCGGATTATAATTAAACGGATAACCTTAAAGGTTAATGTGAAGGAAGACTTAGAAGCGTTAGCAAGCTTGAATCAATATAGTTATTGTATTAACAGCTTTAGTTAAGAGGATTAAGGTTTTTTTTTAATTACAATAAGGTGTAACGCTCTAAATACGGAAGGCACATCTATACACAAATAAAATGCTTTGTCCTGAATGACGGACGGATCAACGCACAGCCTATACCGCTGATCGTAGAGACCTGAAACTTGGAGGGTGTGGTTTGTATGACGTATGTATCCGATAAGAAAGAATTTTCCGAAATTCTACCCCTGAGGTGGTGAAAAAGGGAGGCAAAATTTTGAAACTCTGATTTTTAATTTGAATTCGTATAGACCACGCGGGCGAAGCCGCTGGCGGAAAGCTAGTTCATCAATGATTCTTCCAATAATTTAATACCCGAACAATAACAAGCAGATTACCGAATTAAAATTAACCACGCGTCAGGTCAAACATTTTAACGACAGTTTAATCTCAATTCCCAGTCGATAAACTGCGCAATCGCCTAATTGCAAACATAATCCACAATACCCGACAACCTAGGACATGTCGATAAAATAAATAATTTAAAAGCATTGCCGCGAAAATGCCAGATTTAATCGAACAAATCCGATAATGTTAACATATTCTGGAGAGCCGGTATTGTTACCATGACTTATTACAAATAGAGGACAGCGATATTCATTCTGCCGTCGTAAAAGGCCGTAACTACCATTTTTTTTTCGATATTGAGTTAAATACGTATTCGTAATCATATTTCCTGATTCCAGATAATATACTCAATGCGATATTGAAAAAAAATGGTAGTTACGGCCTTTTTTCTTATGACGGCAGTATTGTTCTCTACTTAAAAGATTTACAAAATATAGAAATGCATTGCAAAAATGGTATGACTTTATTATTCTTTGTTCAACATGTTTTTTAATAAAAAAAATAACTGTCGCTTAAGTAATTTCAGTATTTAATGTAATCTTAAATATAAAAATGGATTGATGTTTGTTAGTCTCGCTAAATCTCGAGAACGACTGGGCCGATTTAGCTGGTTTTGGTTTTGAAATATTTGTCGTAGGGCAGGGAAGGTTTAAACGGTAAGAAAAAGTTAAGATACATGTAGGTGATACAAAGTACACCAGGTCATCTTGTCTAAAATAAACATCTTTTAAATACAGTAAACAAAAAAAAACACATTCTTTCGTCGAAATAATTTTCATAAAACATCAGGAAAAATGGACACATAACTAGCATTATTGCCACTATCAGCACAAAGTAATAAATTTTATGGACAAAACGAATAACTAGACAGGACAATCAGATCCATGGTCACCACAATACCATGTCCAATCCAATCGCATTAGCATGTGGGCTTACAAAACAAAAATACAGATTTATACAGGTATACCCATACAATTATTATTCCTTATTCAAACCACAATAACTGTATTATGGAAAGTACGTTAGGTGCAATGAAAACAGAAACTTGTTTTGTAAAAGGTTTGTATGACGTCACAGACCTTTTACAAAACAAGTTTTCTTGAATAGATTTCTAGGCTATTGGAATATACATTACTATCTTTCCGCCCGCGGCTTCGACCGCGTGGATATTTTTTTACACCTTGGGTTACCTTATTTAAGTTTTTTTAGGGGTTCCCTAATTATTTCTGGAAATAAATTTAGCCTATGACACTTCGTAAAGATGTAGCTTTCTAACGGTGAAAGAATTTTTAAAATCGGTCCAGTAGTTTTGAGTTAAGTTACCCTACAAAACAATTTTTTTCCTCTTTATAATATTATAGTATATATTAGTATAAATTTGTCTATTGTAGGAGTCGTCGACTTGTTTGCTAAAGAGTTTAGTCTATTCCAAAGGGCTCTGAGAATCTATGTTTTTGAATCAAATTTTATCCAAAACGGTTCTTAAATTTTACCGTAAAAGCGTTACAGATAGACGAGTTACTTAATAATATTGTAAGTGATAATGTAAAGCTGAAAAGTTAGTTTTTTGTTTGTTTTGAACGCTCTTTGGGAATTTTTGGTACCACCAGTCGAGTCGGAAAAATCGTCTTGAATTAGAGGGTCCAATTCTTAATGAAGTGCATTACATGCCATAAGAATTAAATGGTGTCAATTATCGCTCGAGATTCGTTTAATAGAGTTCACCACTAACACACACACGAACAACTTTTTTTTTTTTTGGATGGGATATCATCAAATGGCCCCTCCCGCCATGGTTGGGGCGGGTGGGAGTGTCAGACTCTTACTGACTAAAACCCATCCATGTTCCTACCTCAGCCCTTTTTATTCCGGAGGCGCGGTAACTTTTTCGAACATCCCGCATCAGGTTTATCATCATCATCATCAGCCTATATACTGTCCCACTGCTGGGCACAGGCCTCTTCTCATACAGAGAAGGCATGAGCATTGATCACCACGCTTGCTTAAGGCGGATTGGCGATTTCAGACTTTTAAGTCCAGGTTTCCTCACGATGTTTTCCTTCACCGTTAGTCAGTGACGTCTTAGATATACTTAGAAAGTACATATGACTTTAGAAAAACCACACTGGTACTTGCCAGGTTTCGAACCCGCACACTCATACACGAGATACAGGTGCCTTAACCACTAGGCCACCACAACAGTCAGGTTTATGACCCTTAAGAATTATATGGTGTCAACTACCAGTCAAGATTCCTTTGATAAAGTTTACTACTAACACACTCACAAACTACTGATGAATTGACATCGAATGCAGATTTTCTCATTAGGTGTTTACGCTTTGTCCAAATGAATTTGATAGGATTCAAAGTCCGAATTCCATTTAAAATACAATGCGATAGAAATATATATATACTAGCTTCTGCCCGCGACTTCGTCCGCGTGGAATAGTGGTGCTCCGCTCCTATTGGTTTTAGCGTGATGAAATATAGCCTATAGCCTTCTTCAATAAATGGGCTATCTAACACTGAAAGAATTTTCAAATCGGACCTGTAGTTCCTAAGATTAGTAGCGTACGCAAAAAAAGTAACGTTTCTGGTTGATTTCTTACACCTTGTATCCGAAAAACCCAAATATCTTACGGAACCCTATTTTTTTTTTCAAAATTAAATTTAGCCTATGTTACTCGTGGATAATGTAGCTATCGAATGGTGAAAGATTTTTTAAAATCGGTCCAGTAGTTTTTGAGCCTATTCATTAAAAACAAACAAAGTTTTCCTCTTTATAATATTAGTGTAGATGTACATTCTAGATACGTCATATATTTCCGCACAATCCTAGTAGCTACGTTCGTCAAAGGAACTCGAAATGTGAATTTCACACTGTAGCTAAAATGTGGGGCGATTTTTCGAGCTATTTTTTAGAACATGCATACACATGTTGTCCGTTCCATTCATTAAATTGTAGAAAGTCTCTTTTCTCTTTAATAATAATGTCACTGTGTTATCATACATGCTATTATGACGCACATTCTGTTGTGGAGTAGGTAGAGCTCTTTTGGTCTACTTAGTTAAGGAAATATTTACGAGGTAGGAATAGCTACCAATAGTCCAGACGTGGCGTGTAGACGTTATAAAGATTATTGAAATTTTCACAATTTTTTTTTGATGTCTCAAATCTGTTGGCGCGCCTTTGACTTCTAAAGGCGACTCACATGGCGTGACGGTAAATGGCCTGACCCTCGCAAGTAGTCATGCTCACTTTCCGATGCTCGCTATTCTTTCTGTGTGTGCGTGATAAAAATCGGTATCCTATGTATGTGTTAATTGAGGTTATAAATTATGTGTGTACCTAACATTCAAATTTAATTAATAGATTTTCGCGTGAATGAGTAACAAACATACATCTTGACAAACCTTCACATGATTTTTGTGTTATTTCAAATTATATTAACACTAGCTTTCCTCCCGCGGCTTCGCCCGCTTGGGCATTTTTTTTTACACCTTGGGTTACATTATTCAAGTTTTAGTAGGGATTCCTAATTATTTCTGGAAATAAATATAGCCTATGACACTTCGAAAAAATTTAGCTTTCTGACGATGAAAGAATTTTTAAAATCGGTCCAGTAGTTATTGAGTTAAAAAAAAACAAACAAATCTTTCCTCTTTATAATATTAGTATAGATACATTTTTACAGAACTAATTTGTACTTAAGAACATCTCGTTTCATATTGTACCCATAAAAAAATTGGTAAGAAAAAAAAAACCGACTGCAACTAAATGCACTTTCCCACAATATTTTCCCCATCCTCATCCTCCTTAACCGGGTAGATCTTACCCTGACAGCTAAGTAAACAGCCGGATGAGCCAGCAATCACTTAATGGTACCCAGAGACTACGGCAGCCTGATAGGCTATACTGGCTAGGGATTTAAATGAAGTGTATCTAGATGCTAGAATTATTTTGTGTTTTTCGTTTTATGTGAGAATGGTCATAGGAACAGTGGCAGATGGTGTATGTTGTGTAACTTAACCACATTGCTGTCATCGAGATATATCAATAGAGATGCAATCTCGAACATTACGCGGTCACAAAAACGTAACCATTTTTTAGAATGCAGACGTAGCTTTGAAACTAGTAATCATTTTGATGTAAAATTATATATATCTCTCTCACACTAACCGAAACGTAATGTTCATGACATCTGTATGATAAGGATGGCATTTACTACAAATTTGCCCATATTATTGTTAAAATCGTCGTGCTGTCACTCTGATAAATTCAAGCTGGCTACCAAGTGACAGATGTCATGAATTATGACTGGTCACAACCTTTATGGCGCGCATTTTGCTTGGTGATTGCACATCTAGTTACTTTAGTAACATGATATATATATATATATCATGATATATATATATATCATGATATATATATATGATATATATGATCGCTGTGCCCGACAAGGTCCACAATTGTCACTAAACTTTTTTTACCACCTAAGCATTATACATAGTGGAATGCAATAAACAATTTAGTATTGAGTACCTGCATTTAACTCAAATATGACGTAATACTAGTTGGGTCCCGCGGTTTCACCCGCATTCTGAGAGAATAACTTCTCGCACCCGGATAAAAAGTATACTATGTGTAAATCCAGGTTATAAACTATGTTTGTATAAAATTTCATCCAAATACATTAATTAGTTTTTGCGTGAAAGAGAAACAAACATACGTACTCATACATCTTAATAAACTTTCGTAGAATAGTAGGATAATCTTTGAATCTCAATACTATTATTTCATGAATAATATGGCACTTTACTGCCTTTCCATTTCGTCTACTAGTCTGCCTAGCCTTTTCCTATTTTGGGATCGATCTTTCAGTCTAACTAAACGAGTCTAAATATCAATATTTTTCCATATAACGACCGCTTTACCCCGTAAATGTAAAAAAGTTTTAGATAAGCCAAATTTTGTATTCCACGGTTCAACAAACTTCTGTAAATATGCTATAAAATTATTTACATTATGTCTGTATATATCATTTAACTAAGTGGCAATACATAGATAGGGGGAGGGGGGGACATAAATAATTTAACGTCTATCTCCAAGTCTCTATATCTATGGTTTAGTGGACACAGACCGTAAAATACTGGACAGTATATTTTATTACATCATCATTGAGTTGAAAATTTTATGGTAGAATTTTGTTGGTTTATGAATTGGAAGTAAAATTCTGATATTTTGAGGAAACCAATTAGTCTTAGGTATTTTTTTCCTACTAGACAGAGAAAATACTATTATATATAAATGTAATTTACATTTTTTTTGTATATAACATTTTATATAAAATTTTATTTAGTCATGTTTTCATGGCTAAATAAAATCAAGATATTTTTGAGGGAGTCTTAGGTATTTTTTTCCTACTAGACAGAGAAAGTATCATTATGTATAAAATGTAATTTATATTTATACAAAATCCGCCAAATAGCCGATCCGCCTTGAGCAAGCGTGGTTATCAATGCTCATGCCTTCTCTGTGTGAGAAGAGGCCTCTGCCCAGCAGTGGGACAATATATAGGTTGATGATGATGATGATTTATACAAAACACGGCCAAATAGGTATGTACATAGTAGTGGTCTAGTGGTTCAAACAGGACTGCCGTGAAGAGTATCTCGGATTCGACTCCCGGGTTAGGGCGATATCGCTTTGAAGATTATTTTTTCTTCAATAACAAAACAGCCTGGAGTTACGTAGTTGGCGGTATAACACCCCCTTGCCTTCCTCGGCTGCTACCTTGATGGCAGTCGTCGTTACAATTCCATGTCAGAATCCGTCAGGCAGATTTGAGAAATCTGACACCAGGGCTTGTTAGGTTTAGTAAACCTGTGTTGCAGCTCAAACGATAGGTATAATAGTGAAGCGAAATTACTCGGGTAATGTCATTATGGTATTGGTCCACACTACACTTTCAAATTATGCCAAAACTAGCTTCCCGCCAGCGGCTTTGCCCGCGTGAGTTAAAAAATGACCGAGTTTTTTCACCCCCTTGGGGGTAGAATTTATCAAAATCCTTTCTTAGCGGATGCCTACGTCATAATATCTACCTGCATGCCAAATTTCAGCGCGATCCCTGCAGTGGTTTGGACTGTGCGTTGATAGATCACTATGTCGGTCAGTCAGTCACCTTTGAGTTTTATATATATTTAGATTTTGATTTAGATTCTTCCCTTTAGAACGTCCAGTCAATTGAATCTGAATACACCAAATAAGCTATTGATTCCTTATCATCAACAGCCGAATAATTGAGGCAACCAATTTGTAACTAGCGCCATCTTCTGGCGTCGCCTGCGGTTTCACTCTGACGGTAATGTCTGGTTCTGTAGCTATCATAACTAGTGATGGGACTATGTGTTTGTTTTTGCGGGATTTATTGTTTCCGGGATTCGGAATTAATTTTTTTATTTTTATTCGTGTGTTTATTGAGGGTGGGTTTTTTTTAAATCATCAGTCAGTATTTTAATATCAAGCCCATATGAAAATTTACTTTAATTTTGACAAAAGAGCCGACTTAAGGAGTTAAAATTTCTTGTGATTTTCATTTCGATCAATTTGACAAAATATCATGGAGGAATAAAAAATTTCTCATGCGACAAAAAACCTCCCATTAAATAAAACACTACACAACATAAACACACCTTTACAATAACAACAACCATTAATTCTATAAATCTTCCCACAAAAAAGTCACACAAGATTCACCCGCCATACATTACGATTCTTGAAAACCAACTCCGTAATCCCGGGATTGTCCGGGAACTATCTTGTGACGACACTATTTGTGACCCACCGCAAATGATCCAACGGCACGCTGTCTGGAGGCATATTGAATGTGGGTTCTGTGTCGAAAGACATGAATACGTAAACTATGTTACTTGGTGGTACGAATTATGCGAGGTTTGTTAGTTTATTTTTGTACTGAATGCAAGCAAGCAGACATTTCTTATAAAGAGAGTTTTTAGTACCTGTGTGTGTGTGTAGAAAGATCAATAGTCATCATCATCTTCTGCCTAGCCTTTTCCCAACTATGTTGGGGTCGCCTTCCAGTCTTAAACGGATGCAGCTGAGTACCAGTGTTTTACATGGAGCGACTGCCTATCTGACCTCCACAACGGGTAACACGGTACGCCTTGGTAAGACTGGTTGTCAGACTTTCTGGCTACCCGTAACGACTGTCAAAGATGTACAAATGACAACCGGGATCAACAGCTTAACGTGCTTTCCGAGGCACAGAGAAGTCTCGCTATGACAAAGATGGTCACCTATCTACGAACCGACCGCGCCAAGCGCAGCTTAACCTTTGATCGGTCGAACCATGTAGCTGTTACTTAGCCACGAGCTCCTCCAAAAGAAAGATCAATAGTAAGGCATATCATATCAACAATCATCATCATCATCGGTCTATTCACTAGGTACCCCACTGCTGGGTAAAGGCCTCTCTTCATACAGAGAAGGCATGAGCATTCATCACTACACTTGCTCAAGTCGGATCGACATTTTAGCCCGGGTTTCCTCATGATGTTTTTCTTCACCGGTAGTCAGTGGTGTCCTAAATACACTTAGAAAGTACCTATGACTTTGGAAAAGTTATATTGGCACTTGTCAAGTTTTGAGTCCGCGCAATTGTAGACGAGATGTCTTAACCACTAAGCTTCCAGGCCTAACAATCATCGTGAAAGACATCGTACAAATGTTCTTATTTTAAGAGTAAAAGTATTTTTTTAAAGTAAGTAAGTAATAGGATAACTATCATAACATGCACAATAACAATCGGCTGTATCTAAAAGCAATCCTTTCTATTATCAAAGTGACAGGAAACCGTCAATTTCCACATTCACTAGAAATCTTTTTAACATGAATTCACAAAATGTAACATTTTAGTTCGCATATTTCCAATAATTTCTTACAGGAATTCAATTTTGACGTAATATCGTCGTATAAAATATGGTATCTCAATATCAAATATGACTCCCAATAACTACATTTGTAATTCCCGGCGCGATCTAGTGCTGGGAACCCGGGAATAGGGAGAATTTCGCGGGAATATATATCGATATTACACGTATTATCCGATTTAATCATATTGAAATGCACATCCTGTGGATAGTTTGGGTAGCTTTTTTAGCTTTAGCTTTGTTAAAAAAATTGGTTTGTTCGCGTTTTTATATATTATTTTACGGGATAAATAATATTTAGCCATTTAGCATGTTGTGGTATTGTTCTAATTAAAACGCAGTTCACCGAAGATCTGTTTGTTCTGTGGTTCTAATTATGTTTAATCTATTTTGTTTACTTATTTTCAATATACATGAAATGAATACGTAGTATTTTTTGTTTATATAACTATGTATATTCAACTTTTCATTTGTTATTTCGTCGGCCTAATATGTTAACCAGCTATGTCCATTTTAGAGAACTTTACAGGAGGATCAAAAAACTGAATAACTTCTATAATTTTATATTAATTTAAATTTCTTAAATCCCGTTTCTTTGAATAACTCCATGGATCATTTTAATATTGAAAATTCTTTCAAAAGCTTATATAAAATGGTAAAAATCTGAAAATAAAGGAGATAGCTGGTATTCATTTGGACATTTTTATTTTGTTTGGGATTTAGCAGATATTCGTGTTTAATTTTTCAGCATGGTCTTTATAAACTAAGTACATGAAAATAATAATATTTTATAGGTATGTTTCAAAAATAATAACAATAACAAAATTATCAAAAATTCTATAATATTCATTTAAAAACATACCCCTAAGATGACCCACCGACCCATAATTAGTCTTATAATAAACAAACATAGATAGTTTGACTTGGTAATTAACAATCCAAGTCGGACGGATTTTGCTACCTCTGGAATGAAGTAGAAGGTGGAGTTAATGCAGAAGAATCTGCTTCCATTTGGGTATGACCTGGTTCTAAAAACTTTTGCTCAATAATTATGTTTTTATGTTTCATAACTAGATTTAAAAGCGCGTTAGATATAGTACTATTTCTATTTTGATACGTACAACCGTCACTGTATATTATTATTGTTATTTTACATTGAATTTTGATATTACTGAATTTTCCAAAAAGTCTACCCAAATGGCAAATTCTTCTGCATTAACTCCACCTTCTACTTCATTTCAGAGGTAGCAAAATCCGTCTTTATTCTTTAAGTTAAAGAAGCAGAGATTATGGACTTGCAACTTAGTTTTATAGTACATAGTACTAACATTGGATTTGGGCGCCATCAAAACTGCCTGCAAATCAACTGTTAAAATATAATGATCCCCTTTCTTATTAACAGACTTCAAAAAAAGGAAGAGGTTCTCAATTCGACTGTGTTTTTTTTTTATGTTTGTTACCTCATAACTTTTGACTGGGTGAATCGATTTTGATGATTCTTGTTTTATTGGAAAGCTGACGATTCCCGTATGGTCCCTTTTAAATTTTATCAATATCGTTTCAGCCGTTTTATAAATATATTAAAAATAACGGTTTATCTCTACTTGTGCATACGCCAAATACTTAGATGATTTGGTTATTCACGCTTATTGCAACCTAAAAAAGTGGTGTGTTTATATTAAGATAATAAGATCGAGTCACTGAAAAGCGAAAATAAAAAAACTTTTTACAAAAAAAAACCGACTTCCAAAAAAAAGTAAAAAATAATTTTTATTTAAACGCTTATCGACCAAAACATCGCTCTAGAAGTCGGTGGCGAAATACTAACAATAGTAACTTACAAGACGCCGACTTCTAGAGCGATGTTTTGGTCGATAAGCGTTGAAATAAAATATTTTTTTTACTTTTTAGTTTTTTTGGAAGTCGGTTTTTTTTTGTAAAAAGTTTTTTTTTTTCTAAATGACCACGATATATCTCTTCAGTAATTTATGTAAGTATCCTTTGTATACTAAAAGATAAAAAAATAAATTCAATGGCCACGCATCATGAGTCACCGACCATTTCTAGTACGATACTGGGAAGGATTAAAGGATTTGGCAGGTTTTCTATGTGTTTATTGGTCGCTGGTATTATAGCAGTTTGACGGACATCGATTTTTAGCCTTGTTAAGTTGAATTATGACGTATTTTTTGCACGATTAGGTCGGTAATCGTCTGTAGTTTCAGGTTCGATCAAAAAGTCATTTTGATATAAAATGGACTTAGCAGGTTAACATTTTAGGCCGACGATTTCTCTTTTAAGTATTGTTAAAATACCCTGAGGAAATGATTATATCTGTATACAAATTAAACCCAATACTTTATTTATCGCATAAAGGTATGGCCGAAATAATATGCCATTCATTATTAATATAAAGAATAAACAGAGTTAGAGTTCAAAAGAACATTTTTATAATTCAACATCTTCAAGAAACTCTCCATTGAAGGTATTTTAAATTTATTAACCCCTGAATCCACTTCAAAGGCGACATGATTGGCTGCTCGGAAAGTGGTGGGGGCAACACAAAAGGCGATGTAATGCATGTTTCATTATCACTATTGTGTCGTCTGAGACGCCGCGCAGACGTCTAGGCGGCGTTTTATTGAGAACGGGGGCGATTTAAAATGAGAATATTCAATGAACGGGCTGACAATGTTCGATTCGAGAAATTCTAGGACAGAACTGGAAGCGACAGAATATATTTTTTTTTTTTTTTTTTTTTTTTTTTTATTTATTTATTGGCACCATAAAAAGTACAAAAAATGAACAAAATCAATGCAGTTATAGAACAGATTACAGAGTAGTAGATTAATGTCCCCCATGCTAGGAAATTCCTGTGTTATGGGGGCATCCATCCGTCACTATTATACCAGTATAATGTTATAACGTGGTTTTGTACATGTAAATATAAAACAGGCACTATTGCAGATAATAATAATAACAAAAAAAAAAAAGAAAAGTATATAAAAATAAGAATAAAGTAAACGGAAGTAGCAAGATAGTAAACGCTTCTTGCTGCCACTTAGTAACACCTATTGAGTGTATTCGTATGTGTGTGTATGTGTGTGTGAGTGTGTGTGTATGTGTGTATTTTATTTGTCGGGTGGTTTTATAATCTCTTCTGTATCATCGTAATCTAAGCTCAAAAGAAATTCCTTAGTTTTTTGTTTGCATAGATGTGAGTTTAATGTAAGTATTTTTAATTTGGTTTGTAGTTTATTGTATAGCATTGAGCATAAGAATAGATAATGACGTTGAGCGAAAGTGGTATTTACGCGTATTTTTGGACATGGAGGTATTGGTCGTCTTTTTTGAGCGGTATCTATTAATGCAGGTTGTGGGACAGTAATATGTTTACGTATTATTACGCGAAGAATATATAGCTGTCTAACTGTGAGGACTTTATAGTCTTTATATAATTGTTGAGTTGGGTAGCGGGGGGGTTTACCTAGGATGACTTTGATCACGGCGCGTTGGGCTCTTTCAAGTTCAATCATGGTAGTCTTAGCGGCACCTCCCCAAACAGTGATGCAGTAAGTAAGTATGGATTCACAAAGTGTGGTATAGACCATGCTTAAGATGTTTATGTTAGCTGAGATTCTTAGCTTTTTAAACAAGAATATTAGCTTTCTTATGCGAGATGACAGAGAGTGGAGATGGTTTTTCCAGGATAAGCAGGCGTCGAGCTGCAGTCCAAGGTATTTTATCACCGGTGCTCTTGTGACCGATGGACATTGGCAGTTTAGGTCTAATACGTCGCAACGGTGAACTTTAATTTCGATTGAGTGCTCAGGGGGTAATGCTGATGAACGAGGACCAAACAACACCATGTTGGTTTTTTCGACGTTAAGTGTAAGACTGCTTTTTGTCAGCCAACAGGCAACCTGCCTTAATACTGATTCCGCTATATTTTTTGCCGTCTGCCAGTCCTGTCCATAGGTGATGATCGCGGTGTCGTCCGCGTACGCTATTACTTGCACGGAGGGGTGAGATAGAGTACAGAGCTCATTGACATAAATGGAGAAGAGAAGAGGACTTATCAGACTACCTTGGGGCACACCAAACACTATCCTTTCATCTCTACTGATGAATTCCCCAATCTTGACACATTGGCTCCGGCCGGTAAGAAAGCTTTCGAATAAAGAGCGAGCGACGCCACGTACTCCAATAGATTCCAGCTTTGACAGTAAGATGGGGATAGAGACAGTGTCAAACGCCTTCGAGAGGTCTAGGAAAATACCTAGACACTTCTGTTTTTTGTCAATTTTATCCACAACGTAGTTCATCAAGTAGGATACTGCATCTTCTGTGGACAGACCCTTTCGGAATCCGTATTGGTTTTGCGAGATAAGCCTGTATTTATTTACGTAGCCGTTTAAATTATTGAATAACAGTCTTTCCAGAATTTTTGAGATTACAGGGAGTACCGAGATTGGGCGATAATTATTGACACTGCCTCTATTACCCGACTTATAAATGGGATGTACCAAAGCTTTTTTTAAAGCTTCAGGAAATGTGCCTGTGGACAGAGCAAGGTTGCAGATATGCGTTATTGGTGGCACCAAGACGCCACTCGCACCCTTAAGAAGCCTTGGAGAGATACCATCCCAGCCCGATGCACTGTCTGTGCGGAGATGTGTGATAATGCGCTCGACTTCTTCCTCGTCCGTCTCTAGTAAGACCAGCGAATTAAGTGAAGATACTCCAGTTTTGAAGAAGGATTGACAGGAGTTTTGTGCAAGGTCTGTATTACTGGCTAAATTTCTACCTACCTGCGTAAAATAAGAATTTATAGCATTGACTGCCTCCAGGGGAGAGTGGTGGGCTTTTAAAAGTTCCATAGGTAAGGTTGAAACATTCTTAGTATCAGTAATGTTTCTGATGGTCTCCCACATTTTTTTTGGATTATTCTTGGCTTTCAAGAGTTCTTGTCTCTCATATTCGATTTTGAGCTTTTTTAGCAGGTTGTTGCAGAAATTGCGATAACGCAAGTAAGTTATCTTGAGAATAGAGTTGTTAGGTTCCTTATTAGATTTTTTGTGCATTTTGTCTCTGTTCCGTATGCATCTCAACAGACCAATGGTAATCCAGGGCTTAAGGACTCTTGCCTTACACGGAATAGTTCTGTGAATAGTATTTTTTATTACGATGGAGGATAATATACTAATTAATTTATTTGTTGCCATGTTTGGATCATTCATTATTAAAATATTTGAGAAATCACAACTTTTAATTTGCGTGACAGCTTCTTGAAGATTAAAGCGGGACAATTGAAAATATTGTTTAGATTTTAGATTTTGGGTCTCTAGGCTTAATAAGACAGCTGAATGATCAGTTATCGTAGTTTCGAGAACCAGAGTTAGAGCTTTTTTATTTGTTTTTAATAGCACGTGGTCTAAACAGCTGTTTTGTCTGGTAGGAAGATATTGATACCGATAATTGATTATCGATTACAGAAGCCACTAGCCTGATTATGAAAGGACAGAATTTCTAGTTTCCAATCATTGTTATCGAAACAATAGCATCGAAATAATTAGTTAGTGTAACCGACTAATTAAACACAAATTAATACAACTTTACATATTTCAGTGTGATCATTTTAGCGGAAGCCTGTTTGCATATTGATTAAACTAAATAATATTGTGAATAAGTTAAGTTGTTAAATCGATTGAGAATCGAGGATAGTCATCATGGGCAATCGATATTATGGGAAGCTGCTGCGATATGAATAATTTGCTGAAGGCAGAGGTAGGCTTATTATTTATGTAGAACTATGTCTGAGGTAGAATAGTGATGCAAATGCATTCTATTTTAAAAACGAAATTTAAGATTACTGTGAATATACTAGTGATATCCTTTGAGCAATCAAGAAGACATGTTAGCTACATGCAAGATTCTTTTAGTAGTAACAAATCTAGTTTATACGACCAAGCTTAAGTTTTAACGATTAAATTTATTACAGTTAATTTTTCATCTTAACCAAATATTACTACATTATTATGAGCCAATGTTGTCGCTGCGTCTGTCTGTCTGTCCGACCGTCTGTAAGCGATAAATTGGTTATAATAATAGGCGCAGTGATTCATGAAAAATGCTTGCTTAGGTGTTTAATTCTTCAAGTTTTGTGTAATGTCATTACTTAAACATAGACATAATATTACTAGCTGTTTGCCCGCGGTTTCACCCGCATCCCGAGGGAACTACTTAACGCAGCTGGAAAAAGTATAACTTATACCCATCTTCAGGATCACCTCTATCTCCACACAAAATTTCATCCAAATCAGTTCAGCCGTTTTACCGTGAGAGTGTAACAAACAAACTCACTTTTATTGCTATATATATTTATTTATTAGTTCGGTTTAAGATTTATTTAAATTACCTGCCTATGTAGTATATACTATTGTCCAGCTGGTTTTAAATTACCATTGAATTAATATATTAGTGTTGTCAAAAACAGACGGTATTTAAAATATAATTAATTTTCAGAATGTCAGTCGTAATATTTGAAATTTAATTTTATAAACTATGTGATTGATTATGTTATTTCATTATTTAGGATTTATAAAAAGTAAGCTATCAAAACTTTTATCGTAATTTATATTAAAATTTTAACACCTCGTAAAATTCACAGAATAAAATTTGCTTTATTTTATTTGCTTGACTTTAGTTAAATCATTACTGTTATTAATCATAATTAAATATGACAATGCAAAGAGAATTTGATTCGAAATGAGATTCAGTGGGGCTTAGCTAGAAAGAACTTTTGTAATCGTAAGTCATTTTGAATAAAAAACAAAACTATCCTTAAACAAAAGAGTAGTTCAAAATGTAAAAAAAAACTATTCGTAGCATCCAAAGATATGACCAAAGTATTTAATTTCAATACATATGTGAAAAACGAGTATATTCCATACAAAAACCGCTTACATTAATGTTACATTAGTGCATTCGTGCTAGGCGCGTAGTTTGTACAAAAATTATCTCATAAACTTTTTAAATTTCCCCAAAAATTAACGGATTAGAACTTTACAAGCGGAGTTTATAAATATTTTAACACTTACCCCCACAATATCGTACACGGAAACTTTTACCAAACTTCCCTTCCTCGCTTTTAAAGATAGCGCCACGCGGCCGCCATTTTTTATTCATGTCACACGTCAATATTTGATCACGTTGGCGATTAGAACCAAAAACAAACGCGACCGATATCCAGGAAAAAAATAATAGAATTATACATTTATTATTCATAATGTCTGTGTCGGCTGAACGATAAAAGTTTAAATTCGTCCTCCGTTTTTATGGGGCCCATTAAAATTTCCTACTTATGCCAAATAAAGCAAAGGGTGGGCTTTAGACAAAGGGCCATGGGATCTTGATGGGAATTCTCTGAGGATTTCATTTGAGAGGGAAAAAACTGTTAGATATTATATTTTTTAGGTTCATCGACCAGTAGCAGCGATGTCGAAGCTATATTTTTGTAATATTATTATACAAATATTTATTTTTTGTCTTGCAAACAATACATCATTAAATTAATAAAATATAAAAATAAAGCAGTCAACAAAAACTTTGTGAAACCTCATCAATCATTTCAATTTAACGTGAATAATAAAACTACAGCTTCATAATTTACCTGCAAATGAACTACAAAAGTCAGATTTGTGAAGTAAAAAGTTAATTTTAATTTATTCATTCATTCATTATTGGAATGGAATGAATATTACTTGATTGGAATTGAAAAGTTCACATCAAAATGCTATTTATTCTGTCTAACTTTATATGTCAATCTCTTTTTGATAAACGACCTAAATATAGTTCATAACAGTAGTACAGGCTGTTTCCCGCGTTTTCACCTGCATCTACACAAAATTTCATCCAAATCGAGCTGTTTTACCACGAAATCATGACAGACAGATAGATGAATTTTATCTTCAGAACTATAATTATGCAGTAACTAATAAAAACTTTCTGGGTCCTGCTACCTCAATACTACTGTCATAAGAAGAAAGGGTGTAACTAACATTTTCTTTTCGATATTGAGTTCAGTAGGTACATATTTGGTATTAGGAAAAGATTCTGATTACGAATACATATTATACTCAATAAAAAAAATAGTTACGGCCTTTCTTCTTGTGACATCAGAATATATTATACATAGCTTATAGCTTAGCTTTGGGTGGAACACAAAAAAAAACCGAGATGTCCTTTTATCGACGCAGTCAAGGGGAAAGACTCTGGTTTAATGTATACCTCATAAAATATGGAAGAATTAATTAATTAATACTGAGATGCCGACATTTTTGATCTTGATAACATTTCTAAATATTGTTCTTATGATTTTTTTGAATGACTTCGGGCATTGTTTAATTATGTATCACTAAAATTTTTATTCGTTTATCTTTTATGCGTTTTTATCTAATTAATTAAATTATGAAGAAATTTTGTCGAGTTGCGCGTCCGTAGGGTTTATTGCAATGTATGGCATGGTTTGTATGTCATAAAAAATTCATGGGATTTGTATGAAGGCGAGTTTAATGTCCACTGGTGGTCATTAGTCCTCTATAAGGGCGCTGCAAACACATTTGGAAGGAAAAATATTAATAAATCTACATACAAGGCAGGTCTGTGTGTAAATTGTATTTGAGATCGAATGCCCATTCACAGTCAGACAAACTTTTTAGCGTTTTGTATGTGCGTCTTATTCTAAGATGGATTAGTTTTTTGTGCTATTGTTAATAAGTAGTTCTAGTATAAAGTAACTATATTTTTATTTCTTCAACTTCTCTTTAGAACTTTTCAAGGATCTTAATCTATATAAATCTTATATTATAAAAATGGATAGCTGTTCGTTAGTCTCACTAAAACTCGAAAACGGCTAGGCCGATTTAGCTGATTTTGGTTTTGAAATATTTGTCGTAGTCCAGGGAAGGTTTAAACGGTGAGAAAAAGTTAAGATACGTTATTCGTGGTTGAACATCACTAAAACTGAAGGAGATGACGTCATAGACGTTTTTAATTAATAAGTACATAACACATTCACTCCGCTTCAATTTCACAGCATCCCTTTAATACGTACGGTACGTCATGGATGTGAAATCAAAATCCTGCTCGTACATAATTAGGCGACGGGCACCGGGTTACCGGTTTGTTGGGTATGCACAGTGCGATTTTTTGTCGCAAACACAGGTAAGATTTTTTTTGTAGCGTCCCGTTTCGGGACGTATTTATTATTTTGAAAATGGAAGCTATCTTTAGTGAGTAGAATAACCTATCTCTTGTAATATAAATTATTATTCATGTTATATATAGATCAACCACTACCTACTGAGTAAATTAAAAGTTGTTTTTTAAGTAACAAAAATATTTTGTCAACAATAAAAATAGTCAAAAATAAAACACCACAAACAAATTATAAGAATTACAAACAACACAAAAACTGTTGCATTACACACATGTCATTCATTTAAATAAGCCCTCGTTTACACTACACAGAACTTTATACTAAGGGCGAAGTTCACAGACAGATGATTTCGTAATCGGCCCGTTAAACAATAACATTTATTAACCTGGAAGCTGGAATTTACGTGTTATCCACTTCTTGACCAACCCCGAATTGGTAATCGACCGTTTTAGTATTAAAAAACCCAAATGTTAAGGTATCCATCATAAGACAGAAATTTGAATGTATGGTAAACTGTTTTGAGTTGATCGGACTGTTATCTTGTCGGTGAACTTGGGCCTAAATATCTCGATATCCAGACATTGCGATTAAAAATCGTACCTTGAATGCTTAGTACCGCTTGCCACCCTTAGTACAGCTACTGGGGGGATGTAATTGGCCACGTAGAGAGTCATTTGCAATGACTATACACGCCAAATTAACCCTTAGCGTCTTAAATTCGTTTAAAAAACATTTCTTAGCAAAAGATAATTTGCCTATTATCCTGTGAGATAAATTAAGAAGGAATTCCCTTGAGTACCTACTTCTTATTGCGAAAAATATATTTTTTTAAGGGCAAAGTTGGGCAAAGTATGCAATATATTTGCTGGGCCATGGTGGGCACGAGGCATGGATATTTTTTATTTACATATATAGAAGAGCGATACTACCCTCTAAATGATCTTCTCGCGCCCAGATAAAAAGTATAACCTTCCCAGCAGTTCAAGCTACCTCCATACCAAATTTCACCTAAATCAGTTTAGCAGTTTTACCGTTAAAACACACAAACAAACTCACAGTCACATAGGATTTGCAACGTATTTGTTTCGTACCGGAATCGAACGAGCGTAGCGTCCAATTACTTGCCCACTACACCACGTGCAGCCAAATTGAATCCAACACCATAAAACAGTGTAACTACCTGACAAACCATCCCCTATCTAAATCAGCATAATACACTGGGGTGCATAATAACGACCAGCACATAGGCACTGATCAGACATCAAATATTCCGCTTGTAACCGGATTAAGGAATGTCACAGACGCTGATTGGATGATTCACATTTGTCGTGTAGCTGAAATATTTGAGTTTTAGTTTTGAATTCTTGATTCTAAGTCTTTGTTCCTGTTATTGGCAACACAGTGTAGAAATAATAAGAAGGTAAGTAGTAAGTCCCGGCTGTCATTAGCACAAAATAAAGTATTTTTTTTTATTTTGCGTCGGAAAATTGAAATTGAAATAAATTGCCGCGCCTGATCTGTACGTTTGTATCGCAAAAGATTTTCAATTTTGATTTCATAGTACACATACACACTTCTACCTGTGGCGTCGCCTGCGTTTTTTACATATAATTTCACTAATAGAAGTTTCAATAGCTCCAGAATGTTCTTCATTAAACAAAAACAAACTAAAAAAACGTTAAAAATAACCCTTTATAAGTAGGGATGACAATAATTTAAACATGGAACATCGAAAAGATCTCAACAAAATCGTAGGTACAGTTGAGCACAGAGCAACAATAGATGAGTAAGTCCCAATTAATAAGATCTAAATTCTGAAGGGACGAAAGGGTCCGACTGTAATAAACGTATTTGCATAGGCACAAAGGATCTTCAAGCCGAATCACTTTCCATCACGATTGTACCAAATTCAGAGAGAATATTCACGATTTTAAGTATAAAATGTCGAATTGTATATTTCCACTTTAGAGTAAGGCGGAATGAAGAAAAAAAACATGCCAGGTGTGAGTCCGATTCGCACACCGAGGATTCCGTACCCACTCTCCCTCTTTGTACAAAACTGAATTTATAGGTAAGGTAAGGTGTCGAAAATCGATGCTATAACGAAAAACACAAAACAATCTTATTTTATACGTTTTTAATGACGAAAAAAAAACAAACTTATCCTTGCAGTTGAAAGTCTCATATGCTTTTAGAAGGAAAGTCCTATCGGAGAACGTCTGTTCCTCGATATCACTGCGCGTTTCTAAGCAAAAGGACATTGACAGACAGACGAACAACAAAGTAATCGTTATTGGGTTTTTCATGTTGAGGTACGCAACCCTAAAAAACAAGAATTTATTTTATTAAAAATGCTGCTTTATTTTCTGATTAACAATCTAGTGACGGGAATGGAAAGAGCAAATAGCTCTCAGAAAATGGCTAGAGAAAAAATCTCAGCGGTTACTTATAGAGTAAAAAGTGTAATTTTTAAACCTAGTCTACAAAGAAAAGTGGATGGAAAATATTTTTACTGAATTTCGAAGTCACCTAGAAGTTGAACGACAAAACACAAAACGTTAACGTGAAAGCGTGCTCTATTGAGCTTAGTTTTCGAAAAAATACTACTGTTACAGTAGTGTAAAACTTGCCAAGGTGAACTCAACTTTATAGCAATTGTTTTAAGATTAATTTTTAAATCGAATTTTTCATTCATTCATGGGAACTTGCAAGGTTATTACCAAAACAGTAAGACCACAAGAACAAAACACTATTGTCGTACACTAAACATTATTTTCTTAGAAGGTACAGTCGCAAACAAAAGGGAATCTTTTGTCTTATAATTATTAGCTTTTAAAATGTGCGCTGTCCTGTCGTCACTGACAAAGCTAGGCAGATTTATTGCTTTGTTTTGAAAATCGAACGACTTTTATGGATGCGTTCGCTGATTTATGTTTTATTTTTTTCTTTTTTAATCGGAGGAACGCAATATTGTCGTTCATAGTTAGGACCTATTGTTTTTTTTTATGTGTCATTTATTTATTTTACTAAGGAGTATTATTTAACAAAATGTGCTAAAAGAAACATAATTATGTCATCACCGAGAATGGCGCGGCTATAATTTATGTAATTATTTTTATGCTAACGCGTAACTTGATATAGGCGATAAAATGAGCCTAATTATAATAAATTAAGATTTAAGTGACTGTTACGATGATTTTTGTTTGTTGGATATTTTTAAAATAAATCTTAGATTCAATATTTTCGTTTTAGAGCATTTGGCACTGCAGTGGAAATAAACTAAAAATATATTCGAAATAGGCCCGGACTGAATATTTATTTGAAACTAAGCTTACGCCTGCACTAATTAATATATTCTTAAACCATATTACTTTAAGCTCAATATACGCCGCACTGAATATGACTTAATTTAAATATAAAGTGTTCGCCAAACCGTTTTATTGGCTTATGTTAAAATCACTCAAAGTAAGCGATATTAATAGTCCAGGAGCCAACGAAGAGCAAATTTTTTGTCATAGTCTATGAACTGCAAGACTAGATAAGTTCGAAATCGTTCCGAGCTAGAGCTCATTTTTTCATATCATTTGCGTAGATTGCGTTATCAGAATATTAATGAAACGATTTGTTTTTAACTGTTCTCGATTTGCGTGACAATAACTTTAAAAAAATATAATAATCGATGTCTATCAATCTTAAATTGCACTCATAATCCCTTTGTTTGTTGTGTTTATTTAAAGATCTAAGTTACAATTATTAAGAAGTAAAAAATCAAGTAGTCCTTAGCCAGGTGTTAAAAAACGTTGCTTATTAACATACAATTTGCCATATTGTATAATGGATTATATTAGCACATTTTGCTTCGTAACTACTAAAACATTAAAATAAAACTTCTTTTATGAATAATGTAAACATTTCTTTGACGACAGCAAAATGTTAGCTTTAGCAGATTTTTTATTACGTTTTAATAATGATAAAAAAAAATACAAATTGATTTGGTTATTTGATATTTTAATTAGGAAACATAAAAATGTTTTTTTATTTGTGTTTAAAAGTCTTTTCTTTGAGATTATACTTTGGATAGAACACGAGAGTATATCTAATGAGAAGCGTTTATGTTTTTTTAATAAACATTATGCAAATGGCATGGTCTTGTATCTGTAGGGTTGCCAGTAATACGATCATGTCATTTTTATTTATAAAATAAAAAAGAAATAGGTTTATTAGTGGCAAGATTTTTTTAGTTCAAAGTCACTAATTAACAATGTAATCATCATCTGCCTAGCCTTTTCCCAACTATGTTGGGGTCGGCTTCCAGTCTAAACCGGATGCAGCTGAGTATCAGTGTTTTATATGGAGCGACTGCCTATCTGACCTCCATAACCTAGTCACCGGGTAACACGATACCCCTTGGTAAGACTGGTTGTCAGACTTTCTGGCTTCTGACTACCCGTAACTGTGACTGTCAAAGATCTACAAATGACAGCCGGAACCAACAGCTTAACGTGCTTTCCGAGGCACGGAGGAGTCTTGCTATCACAAAGATGGTCACCCATCCACAGACCGACCGCGCCAAGCGCAGTAACTAACAATGTAATAAAATCCTAAAGTCAATTTAAACTTCTAATTGTCGTATCGAAATGAAACTTCTTATGTATATGTAGTTCGGATGACATTACTATAAATAGGTATCTTTTAGCTGATCTGATGATGGATCCAGGAGGTAAATAGTGGAACTCTTCAGTGGCTTCTAGTAAACCCCTGGAGTTTGGTGTCATATGATTTGATTTGAAGAGTCCAAGAGATTGGTTTATACGTAATTTATAAGTTTTTCGTTTTTTAAACCAACGACGCAGTGATACAGGACTTATGTACTATCTAGTCTTTTAACCCGACTACGAAGTAAAAGGAAATGTTATGATTTTGGTATTTATGTAAGTATGTGTGTCTGTACCAATGTCCATCTGTTCCCTCATAACTTCTAAACTGCTTATCAAAATTTTATAAATAAGGTATCGTTGGAAGCATCTTGATTGTCCGCTGTGACCTCACATTACATGGACATGGAGTCATTAACTAATAAAATAAAATAAAAATTATGTCGTGTTGTGATAATTATTAGAAAGTTCCTGGCAACCCTAAGTGTCTACTTAGCTGTTCTAAGCATAATGCACTTGCATAGTCTTGCGTCTAATCCAAGTGATAACATCGCATTGTGCGCAAAAATTAAAACTGCAATCTACTTTTGTTATCTCTGAAGAGTTCATTAAGAATTTCTTTTACGTATAATTATTTTTTTATAGAACGGTATAATATTTAAATTATTTATAAGAGACTAGCTGTTGCCCGCGGTTTCTCCCGCGTCCCGACGGAAGTTTCTTCAAGGAAGAACCTTCTCCAGGGTCCCCTCTATCTCCGTACCAAATTTCAGCCAAATTGATCCAGCCGTTTACGCGTGATGCGATGACCAAGGGAAATAGGGATTCATTTTTATACAATAGAAGATATATATATATAGATGATAAATCTAAAAGGGATTATTTCCCCAATCCTAACTAATATTATAAATGCGTAAGTTTGTTTGTTTGTTTCGCTCTCGGCTGAACCGATTTGGGTGAAATTTGGTACGGGATCTTGAGTCTATAATCTAAACCAATTGATTATATGAAAAATGTAATCAAAGTCGTAACCTATTTTGTTCTAATTCTTCTTAACAGAGATTTAAAAAAATAGCGTAAGGGTGGCGCATTTATGTCAATTTCATCATCAGTAATGCCATGTGGGAACATTTGAAAAAAATACGTTTTGATCTTGTTTATATTATTCGTAAAACAGCCTATACTATACGTGAAAGACTTTTTATTTACGAACGTGAAATATATTTACTATAAACCTTTAAACCTACAATCCCATTAAAATTAATACAACGGAACTCACGCTTACAAAACAACACACTTATAATTTCATATCTCTATCATAACCCTCAAATGCTAACTACCTCTCTCACACACACACACACACACACACACACACGCTGAACATTCATCACACTGACCCAATTTTGACAAAAAGGGTCGTGTCCCACTAAATCTAATTAGCGCGGGATTTTTTTCACGTCAGCTGTAAAAATGCGACGTTCCGTTGTGGACGTACGTATTTACAAGCAACACTTTTATTAAAGTCTAGAAACTTGGTGCGCGTTTCAAAGAAATGAATATGTCTGTCTGTTAGGACGCGGTGCGATTGTTAGCGGCGAGAGAGAATTTTCAAGAAAAAAATCAGGGCGTTAAAAAAAATCTCGTGGTGGTCTAGTGGTTAAGGCATCTTTTGTAAGCTATTTCGGATGGGAAATCATTAAATGACCCCTCCCGGTGTCAGTGTTGCGGGTGGGAGTGTCAGACTCTTACTGACTAAAACCCATCCATGTTCCTTCCTCAGCACTTTATATTCAGAAGGCGCGGTAACTCTTTCGCATATCCCGCAGCCCCCTTCTAAGTGTATCTAAGACACCACTGACTAACGGCCAAGGAAAATATTGTGAGGAAATCTGGATTTTAAGTCTGAAATCGCCAATCCACCTTGGGGAAGCGTGGTGATGAATGCTCATGCCTTCTCTTGTATGATAAGATGCCTTTAACTAGTGGGATAGTATGGCCGATGATGATGATTAAAAGCAGTGTATTCTTAGAAATGGTAGAGGTGCACCAATATAGATTAACTTTTTCCAAGTATGGTTAATAGGGGAGCGAGATCGCCATCATCCGAGCTCAAGTCTGGCTGGTCTGGCTGCTTGAGTACCTACCTATTTTTTGACGTAAAAATCCAATAACAGTTAGCTTATTCATCTTAGCTTTTTCCATCACCTATGGCAGAGGATTATAATTTACATTGGCTGATGTAAGTTAGCAAGTGTGTTCCTCACACACTCCTTATTACTGAAGTAACTTCATAGATGAGGTGTCTCCGAATTGGTCTTCATTCAAGGGGTGTAAATTACTATCATTACGAGGAAACCATTGTTTCCTATTCATAAAGCTACCAATAGACCACCTATAACGTGGGAGTTCAAAAAATGCGCTAAGCCATTATAACCAATACCCTTTTCACGATATTATCAATAACCATACTGATTTTAATCATCTGATCGGACCCATCATCTGTGTGACGTGACTTGTCGCATACCTAAATAGCCATACAAGAAAATACCAACGTTTACGACACCAACAGGAAACAACGGGGTGGCCATATTCATAATCGGAAACCACAAGGTTTATGGGTATGGCAACATAAAATTCAGATAATAATGTTGTCATTAAAATTATTACTTTCGACTATGGTGACCACACGACGCGGAATATAAAGTGTAATAATTTATTTTATTGTAATTTCTTTGTTCCTGTGTTGCGTGTAAAACATACATTAGTTTAATTAAAAGACACTTTTACAATCTCATTTCTGTTTTAATTATTGTCAGCTAAATGAAGATTCTGAGAAGAAACACTAGACAAGCAATATTATCTACAATTATATGAATGTAATGTAGGGAAATATATTCTTTGCCTCTTAAACGACCTGACCAATTTTAATATTTTTCTCTTGTGTTTATGTGGTCACCTAGGGTTTTCAGGTATTTTTAAACTCTGTAGGGTGACCAAGAAACGTAAAAATCAGAGAAGCTCGTGGCTCAGTAAAGCTATGCTTGCAGCAGTCGGTCCGTGGATGGGTGACCATCCATGTCATACCGAGACTTCTCCATACCCTAGAAAGCACGTTAAGCCGTTGGTCCCGGCTGTCATTTGTAGACATTTGACAGTCGTTACGAGTATTCAGAAACCAAAAAAATTGCAGCCAGTATCGCGTATATAACCATAGTATCGCGCTATTCAGTTACTGGTTTGTGGAGGTCAGATAGGCAGTCACTCAATGTAACACATTGGAACTCAGCTGCTTTCGGTGAGACCGGAAGCTGACCTCAACACAGTTGAAAAAATCTAGGCAGGTGATTAGTGTTTGCTTAAAAAAGTAACAAACATCTACCTGCACAAGCTACATATTAGTGGGATTTGGAAACTCGCTCTCAGCGTTCTGTTCCTAGAAATCGCTCCCGCTTATCACTAAGACCTGATCCCATAACGTAACGTGCACATGTCGCGTACAACTTCGCTGTCATCCTTATTATTTTATTGTTTGCAAGTAACAACTAGATGTTACTTCATTGCTGTGCAGTCGCATGAGAAAATATATTAAACTTATATATCATAGAGTTTTCATGATGTAGGAGATGGAGAGGTCAGATGTCTTAATTCAAAGTTTGTTTTTTTTTTACTTCGAATTTCATGAAGAAGAATTAAGACCGTATTACCGACCTATTTTTATGATAGCTATAAGTTTATTCTATTGTATTAAAAAATATTGTCCATCCAAATGGAATAAATAAAAAAAAAAAGATGTATTTTTGGCGACCTACTCGGTGTAGTTAGCTGGATTACCAAGTAAAAATTTATGAATATTATTTCTGAAATATTTTTAGTGAGAACAAATATTTTATGAGCAACTGTATTACTAATAAGTAAAATGATGAACGATGGGTCCTACTGACACAGGACACAGACAATCTATTTCTAAAACTTAAATCCTTAGAGATAATTTTGTCATAGAATACTTCATTATTTAAAATAATATTGTTTCCTAAAACAAACGAATCAATCGCAAGTCTGATTCTGGTCTGGCTAAACATCCTAATCATACAAGCGAAATTAGGCCTTATCCCAAAACAAAAGCTAAGGAATATTAAAAACATTAGTCTGAACATGTCCGGAACACATTTTGATGTCAGACATGAATTTATGAGGCCGACAACGGACAAGCAAAAAGTCGTCCAAAAAAAAAGTTTGTTTTCAAAACTGGATTTCCGATTTTTTGCCCAAAAACTTGGCAAAGATGTCGGAGTTTAAAAATATTTGTCTATTTCACAACTTAATAAGCCCTTTGAGAGTGAGGGAGGGAAGAGCCTATTTACATTTTAAATATTATGATGTCGAAAATGTCACCGACTAAATAAAGTACGTGGAGGATTTTCGTGGTTATGTTAAGACTAAAATAACATTATATTGAGGAATTTATTATGTTCAAAAACCTCATCTAAATACAAGTATCGGTGGGTTCAAATATTATTTAATCACGGTTGTTAAATAACCAAAGATATGCAATACAATTTCAATTTTGTCAAATAAAATGTTTATATAATATGTAATGTTTATAATTATATTAATTTAATATTTAATTAATTTGTATATTTCAACTTACTTTGTTATTGCATCTGTTTGTTTCCCAAATAAAATAAAAACAAAATAAAATAATGTACTAGCTTCTGCCCGCGACTTCGTCCGCGTGGAAAAGTAACTTTGGGCTATGGCTAACTTAAACCTCCGAATTTGAAACATTCTTCATTGATGCTCCGCTCCTATTGATTTTAGCGTGATGATGTATAGCCTATAGCCTTCCTCGATAAATGGGCTATCTAACACTGAAAGATTTTTTTTAATCGGTCCAGTAGTTCCTGAGATTATCGCTTTCAAACAAACAAACTCTTCAGCTTTATTATATTAAGTATAGATTTATTGCTAGTTTGTTATTTACTGAAAAATGCGCAATAAAAAAAATGTTTATAATATTTTTACACACTCTATTCTCAATCTCCATACTTATTCTCCTAATCCGCCGTCGCTTGATAGACATATCTTTTACAATAAACAGTACGTTGTACTCAAAATGTCTCTTTATTCTGTCAACATAAATTATTAAACTACCGTCTAGTGTACAACAACCCTTCGAACCGTAGGCAGTTATCACATAATTAAAGTGTACACCACCCATTAATTAAAACATAATTACACCAGACTACCTTACTAACAATCTATACGTCACAACGGAAATTTCTAGTTAGAACTCCAGCTCAAATTTAATTATCTAATTATAATTATACCAACAATACGCTATACAAAGGCGATTCAAAATCCAGTGCTCAAAGCAACGTGCTAGAATTATATCGGTTTATAGGTGTCGGGGTTCGATGCTAGGTTTAGTTTAAATTAATTAAACCAAACTAGACTTTGACTGTAATAACGTAATTCTAGATGGCGTCCGTTTAGTTAAGGTCCCGGGGGGCTGATGTAACCAGCTTAGCGTTTAGAGGGTTATGTCTTAGTCTTGGCCTTGTCGCGTTTAATTTCGTTATTATAGTGTTAACTAACCTGGGGTTGGTAGCTAGGTATAAATTTAGACATCGCTGTCTGGAAACTTGCTAGTTAGCGTGGCATTGTTTTGCATATATCGCTGCTAGGTGCTAAATTTTCATATGAGAAACTATATTTACCAAAAATTCTTGAATACTCGAGAATTGTTTAGACAGGGATTTATAAAAATGACTTGTAGAGCATTTTTAGTAACATAGATAAGCATAAATGCAAATGTTTATAGACTACTAGCTGTTGTCCGCGGTTTCACCCGCGAAACTACTTAACGTACCCGGATAAAAAGCGTAAAACCTTCTCCAGGGTATCTTCTATCTCCGTACTAAAGTTCATCCAAATCGGTTCAGCTGCTTTCGAGATTTGCGCTTAGCAACACATTCAGGGATTTACTCTTATATTATAGATATGTGTGTACCAAATATCCGATTCCATTCAGCAGTTTAACGTGAAAGAGTAGCAAACATACGTCCATCCATCCTCACAAACTTTCATATGTATAATATTAATTAGTAGGATGTGTGTACCAAATTCCATCCAAATGCATTCAGTAATTTTTGCATGAAGTGACAAATATACACCGTCACAAATTTAACTTGCTTTCACATTTATAATGTACTAGCGTCCCGCCAGCGGCTTCGCCCGCAATATTTTAGCTAATGGATAAAAAAACTTGACAAATTATATACTAAAACCTTCCTCATTAATCACTCTATCTATTAAAAAAAACGCATCAAAATCCGTTGCGTGGTTTTAAAGATTTAAGCATACATAGGGATATAGGGACAGAGAAAGCGACTTTGTTTTATATGTATTATGTAGTGACGACGTATACAATGGTATAGCCATAAGAAAGTTACTTAACGAAACGAATTTCCCCCACGAACCACCATAAGCCAGGAGTTACAACGATACTTTTTGTAACACAACACGGTTAACACAAACGTGTTGATTTAGGCCACATAACCGTGAAATAACAAAGTTTTTGTTATACAATTCGATTTTTGGATTAAACTTTGTAATGGAGGTTTTTTGGTTCAAACTTGACACATCTCACAACTTTTTGTGTTTTGAGATGAGGTTTATTTGTGAGAGTTAAATAGTATTGATTTGTAGAGGTTTAATTCTGTAGCATCCATTTTTAACAGACTTAAAAAAAAAGTAATTGTAAAAATACCCAACTATCTTATTACAAATACCCTCTCACCTCAAACGACCTTCCATGCAAAATATGCATTTGAATAGCGAAAACCCCATCCAAATCAGGTCAGTAGTATTTGAGAAAATTGCGGACATACAAACATGCGGGTCGAATATAGAACCTCCTTTTTTGAAGTCGGTTAAAAACATAGGAAACAGGACTATAAAGTATAGAAATGTAAAATACAAAAATAGTACTTAATTCATTAATTAATTAATATCTTACGGCAATCAAATTAATGTAATTAGTAAAGAAGCTGTAGACTAACAGTCTTGTTCATATTAAATTATGCTATTTTTTTTATAGCTATACGCTAAATAAACCTATTTTAGCTATCAAACTGTTTTGTCCTTATCTGTCAAGTTTGACAGAAAGAGAGAAAACATGCTTATGAGACGATAGGCGCTATCCTATACATGTTTAAAGTAGTCGTGCTTGTTAATCTCAAAAACGGGTCAACGGATTTCGATGAAATTTGGTACGCACATAGTTTATAACCTGGATTACAATATATGATGCTTTTTATCTCGGTATTGTCAACTAATTCAAAGTTAATATCGTACAAGCGATAAAGCACATTACATAGCTACCCTATAGTTAACCATAACAAAACAACAAAATTAGTAACAATTCTTATAAAACCTATGTCACAAAAAATAATTTAATTAATTTCGCAAGCAATATTAATCATTAAAAAAACAACATCATACAAATTAATAAAACACCAAACAGTTTACATGCAAACTTAACCCTCCCCTGCCATATGCAAAATGACATGTCCTTGTCATATCGCAAAAGGGGTAACAGACCTGTCAGACTTGAGTTAGGCTAGCACCTGTCCCCTATGGCTTCGGGATAGGGTTACAGCAACGCACTTGACAGTCTTCGGAGCCGTCTGTGGCGACAGACGGACGGTTGGGCTCAATGTACCTCTACTCGGCGTTTATAGGGTTAATGACTGTGTATATTGTATGGTTGCATCGATCATCATTATCATCATGATGATTTAATTAATGAATTAATAATGTATTAATTAATATTTTTCCTCGCCTTTTTTTCTTTCGCCTAGTGATCAAATTTTTTATACATGGTAAAGAAAATTAATTTGATAGACCGCTAGGTACTGACAAGACAACTCCTTAAATTTACTTCTGGACTGTAGTTACACTCAGGAGCATAAAATTCGAGTCAGATACAAAAATATTTACATACTCGTAGTTATTAGCTTAGTGAGGTAGTAGTTTTTACATATACAAAGAATATTTAAACTTATATAGCATTCATAGTTTTGGCCTTAGGGCCCTCGCCCACGACGACTTTTTGTAGCGATGCTGTCGCGCGTTTGGTAAACGCGCGTCAGTATCGCTACTAACGCGTGTTAGTCGCATTTGCAACGCGCTACTGCATCGCGACTGTATCGCTGCAAACGCGCGACCGTGTTGGACGACATCGGGGGGAGGAACGGATAGGGAGCAATCAAGTATTACGTAACGCAATTTGGGGAGAGGGGAGGGTCTTGTAAAGCGTTACGGTGCGTTACAAGGGCGGGAGAAGGGGTATTTAAACAACGCGTTACGTAACATTTTTTTATTTTAATAAAAAAATCGGCAACCCTTTTCGTTTATGTCTTACGGGGAACCCCTCGAAGAAGAAGGGCAAATTAGCTAGCTGCTCTGCATTGTGCGCCATAGTGAAGCATTGTCTGAGGATACCGATTGGCTCAAAGACAAAGTTGATGCAAGTATTTTAACAATACCGTAACGTTCTTCGTCTGCTCTCCAAATACCTGTAATGAAAGAGTCTGAGTGGCTGGCAAACCCGTGGACAGAGGAGCAGTAATTACAATTGAATTGTATTTTTACGTACCTACACTTATTTGATTTATGACTAAATCTAATCTAAATCTAAATATATATAAAGTTCAAAGGTGACTGACTGACTGACTGACATATCAACGCACAGCCCAAACCACTGGAGGGATCGTGCTGAAATTTGGCATGCAGCTAGATGTTATGACGTAGGCATCCGCTAAGATGGGATTTTGATAAATTCTACCCTCAAGGGGATAAAATAGGGATGAAAGTTTGTATGAAACTTTGTCAATTTTAAACCGATCGGGCTGAGAATTCATATAGCCCACGCGGACGAAGCTGCTGGCGGAAAGCTAGTAAAAACATATAACTTAAAAATCTCTTATTTATTTAATTACTTCTGCAAACGCAATTAATAATAATATAACAAAAAAATAAATAAACAAAAAAAATTATATAACAAAGGTATACTTTGTTCAACATAATTTTGCGTTACGTAATACTTGACTGCTCCCTTACTGAATCGCGTTTGCATCGAGACAGAAGCGCGACAGTATTGCGTTTGCATCGCGACTGAAGCTGAGCCCGTGGGCGAGGGCACACAGCTCGCGACCGCTTCGCGACTGTATCGATGCGGCCGCGCGACAGCATCGCTACAAAAAGTCGCCGTGGGCGAGGGCCCTTAGGTATAATGATTTTGTCTTGTCGTTTTTAATGACGGCACGTTTGGCGTAGTGGCTGAGCAATTGGCTGCTGCGCGGCGTGTCGCGGGTTCGATTCCCGCACGGGACAACTAAAATTGTTCCGGGTCTGGGTGTTTGTGCATGTGCAATGAATGTTTGTAAACGCACCCACGACACAGGAGAAATTCCTAGCGTGGGGCAACGTTTTTTTTTAAAAAAAAAGAAATAAAAAAAATGTCCCAGTCAGTATGAAACTACTTTTTAAGTTATGATGGAAAATAACGGGAGTAAAACTACAATTATAAAAAGAAAATAAGTTCACCCGGTCTTCAAAATAGTCTAAAATTGCCAACGTGCCCTTAGCAGGTATAATGATCAGTTTTCTATGTCGCTCATTTGGAAAAACATCGACGTAAATGTATGTTTTCCAAAAATTAGTTAAATATTACAAGTGTATTCACGTTAGAAGAGACAAAGAAATCGATCGATTTCAGCCGATTTATCAGTAAACTAGGAGTCTTCATAACGATTCGGTAACTCATTACAAAAGATATAATTCAATTTAAATAGCTCTTCTGTAAAATTTTAAAAGTAGCAGTTACGTCGATGTTCCTCCAAATGAGCGATGTATGATTTTTGTAACAGTCCCATTATAATTGCTACCGCGTGTAATAATCCAGTTCGCTAATCACGCCTGTTCTCTCAAGATGACGTCATCTGACGTATCTAGGAAAGTGGACGCGTGCAGCGAACGCATATGTCACAACGCATCAGACCTACTTGTGCAGCGCCGTGTGGTTGCACCAGCTATGTGCGCGCGAGTCGGTGACGACATCGGCAGCATAACGGTTAGTATGGAGAGTTGTTTGCTTTTCAAGTAAACTGCTAACTATTGTCACTACTCGCCTTTTAAAATTATTTATCTATCCTAAGATTTGGGAGGAGCTCGTGGCTACGTAACAGCCGCACGGGTCAATCGATCAAAGGTTAAGCAACGCTTGGCGCGATCGGTCCGTGGATGGGTGACTATCTATATCCATTTATGTAATCACGAAACTCCTCCGTGCCTCGAAAAGCTGTTGGTCCTGGCTGTCATTTGTAGATGTTTGACAGTCGTTACGGGGTAGTCAGAAGCCAGAAAGTCTGACAACCAGTCTTATCAAAAGATATCGTGTGGACTCAAATTATTGAAAATTTATAAAATTTATAATATTAAATTACAGTACCAAACCTATACCTATCGAAATAAAAACACCCTTCTCTAACAGCAAATAAGAGCAACTATTCCGAAGCAAAATTGAACGCAGCAACTCTCGAAAAACAACAAAAAATCCCTCAAAATAAAAGCATAACAAACTTAATTGAAATGATAGCTTTTCATAACTAAAATAAAACGATACAGATGAAACGCTGTTTTGAAAATGTTCCACAATTACAAACGATTTTGCTCTCGACTGCTCTTGCATGGCATTTGGGAGTTAAACGCAATTCGTTTCGACACTCACTGACGATCTCTTCATTAAACCTTCGTTAATTGGGACAGTTAAGTGAGAAATTATAATTGGCGAGATTCAAGGTGTCATAATGTTTACGAAAATACTGATATCATGGCCTTGTGTTGGACAAAGGCTTCTTTTTTTCACGAAAAGGGCATGAACAGTATAACCAATACGCTTTCGGATGTGAAATCATCAAATGGCTTCTCCCACCGTGAGTGGGGCGGGAGGGATGGTCAGACTCTTACTGACTAAAAGGCTGATCCCTTTTTTATTCCGGGGGTTCGTTAGCTCTTACGAACATCCCGCAGTGACCAATACGCTACGCTAAAAACGGGCCAAAACTGACTACAAATCAAGAGTCCGGATCGGTTTGTAGTGGTACTGAGAAATCCTACATCGCAAAATCCAATAAGACTGGTCGATCTAGGAGTCGAACTTAGGACATCATGCTCAAAATTCGCACTCGCGAGAACTAGACCAACGAAACAGTTGTTATGATAATGGTTGCAAGATGTGATCTGGGATTAGATGAGATCCCAGGGCACAAAATCAGTTAGGATTTTGATTGAGAAATATTGTTTAAAAAAAATCCTCTGTTTCAATGTCTACCTATCTGTTTGTCTACGCCTACATGGGTAAAACGGCTTAACCAATTTAATTCAAACTTGGTATGGAGGTAGCTTGAACCCTTTAGAAGGACATATGGTAGTTTTTATCCAGGTACGTGAAGTGGTTTCTTCAGGAAGTGGGTGAAACCACGGTAAACATCTATCTTATAATCCCTAAAGCCTATACCGGCTAAGCCTAAAACAATATCCGTTGAAACAAGAAACTTTCCAATGTAGTTACTTAGTTTTTTCCTGCGCAAACAATTCTAAGGTCCAGGTGATCGATAAGGCGCCCTCGTTCCTCATTGTCAGCCACTCAGCCATCGAGGAGCTTTTTCTAAAGGATGTTACGCACTTACAGGATTAATTCACACTCAGCTGAAGATTGATATATTAACGTTTACAGATAGAGGTGTTTGTTTGTGGTAAATTTGGGCACGAGTTTTTGGGTGATGGATCCGACTTGTGTTTTTGACTATCATGAGATCCTAGTTTATTCTGGACAAAACTTAGAGTTTATTAACAGCTTCTAATATCGGCAACAATAAGACAGTATTTATAACCACGCTTAGATCTTTTTCATTCCAGGTTTCCTCACTGAAGTCAGTATTCAAGGTTGCTAGGTTTGAAATGAAACGAAATTGGTGGTATAACTTTAACACGTCAATAAATTAATTTCATTTTTATTAAAGCACGTTGGCGCCGGCATTTTCTATCTGACGACTCCTTTGAAGAGATGCCGAAACAAACTCAGGGGTCATGGTTTCTTTTAAAGTCCAGATATTGTTAAATTGTATTAGTGTAAGTGGAATTATGCAGCGCAAAATTTGGAATGGCCTTTTGAGGAAAGAGCCATAGCAGCTTTGAACCTGTGTAGTAATGGTCGAAAAGTGTGGTTTGGGCTCCAGGACACTAGTTGAAGGTGTTCAGTGTAGTAAGACCTGCTCGAGTCTTCACGACAGTCTGATCATACTTTACCTTTAACAAAAGATAAGTTCCAGCGATATGACCGCAATACTTCGAAAGACCTACCTTTTCTCAAAAAACAAGAAAACTCTACCGTCCATTCAAAAGTAAATTAACGGCGACATTTATCGTCTTGTTTTGGCAAAAGCCTTGAAAACAAACATTCGTAATACATGAAGTTAATTTTTATGCTGATAGGACCATAAAGAAAATGGTCATCTGCTTATCTTGGCAATGTTGTAAACGTTCTATAGAGAAAATTAATTCAGGGAAATTAGTAACCTGACAGGAGAAATTGTTTGCACAGGGGCTTTCACTTTGGAAACTGAAGCCGAACTTGTTTGTCCATTTTTTTTTATTTTGATGGAAAGCCTATGGGATATTTGATATTGGTTACCACCATCATCAGCAACACCAGGGGATGGAGCTTGAGACGCCATCAGTGATGAATGGATCATAGCCTGTAATTGCCTCGGCACCCATACCCTTGGATACGAAACTTTCGAGCAAAAATATGGAACGAAGGACCGAAACTACTTTTGTGTATTAACACATCATCATCAGCCGATCATTATCAACTGCTAGTCTTAAAAAAACGATTCATCAGTGTCCTTTCCAAAAACTATTAATGCAAAAATCTGTCTGTCTATTACGATTCACAGTCCGAGAACCGATTTAGTTGTAATTTGCTATGGAGTTCAATTAAAAGGAGAAGGATGTAAAATTGATTTTAACTGGCATGAAGTAGTGCCATCAGGTTGTGATTGAAAACGCGAGAAATTGCTATCTCTATAAAAAAATACGTATGCATTATTAAATTTCCCAAAAATTTCCAAAACTCCGATCCCAACTATGCCATCCACATAGTTTAATCGGAGTTTAACAAAGCCGAGCTAATCGAGACTTAGCAGCTACCGCTGGAATGTCACGTACCAGCATAGCAGCATAGACCGAGCGCGGTGAAGCGTGAACTATTGAACCCCTTGGCACGGCAGACATGCGATGGATCCACAGAGTAGAGGAGGTACACAGTAGTACCAGTGACATGGATTGTTTGGGAGTGTCGGTAGGCTGTGGCAAAATTATACGTACATATACCTTGGCTGTACTGTACGTCATATACTCCCAATATTTTCGCTTCTCCTGGCCCTACCTTACACAATAAAACCTTGAAAGACACCTAGAATCGGTCTACTGTTACAAACTATGGTTATGATAAAAAGTAGTAAGTAGTGATACATAGTGCGGTGGTTGATTAATTAGGACTGGCGGCTTAACTGTTTATGAATTAAATTAAATGAAAACTATGAAAACTATGTTGGTATCAGCTTCCAGTCTAACCGAATGCAGCTGAGTACCAGTGTTTTACATGGAGCGACTGCCTATTTGACCTCCACAACCCAGTTACCGGGTAACACTACCCCCTTGGTAAGACTGGTTGTCAAACTTTCTGGCTGCTAACTATCCGTAACGACTGTCAAAGATCTACAAATGGCAGCCAGGACCAACAGTTTAACGTGCTTTCCGAGGCACGGAGTAGTCTCGGTATGCCATAAATGGTCATACATCCACGGAACGACCGCGCCAAGCGTGGCTTAACCTTTGGCGAATCAACACGTGCGGCTGTTACTTAGCCACGAGCTCCTCTACACTGTTCACAAACAAAATATAATTGTAACTTCTGCGATCACACTGTAGGATGAAAAAAGCCTTGGACGACTAAATACCAGGTTTTCGCACACAATACACAAATTTTCCTTGTTTTTTTTTAACACTGTGGCGTTATTTAAAACAAAGATAATAAATGCGTGTATCAATTTGTAATATAATCTAACAAATAAGGTGTGAACAGAGTATTTAATTTGCATATTGCTAAAGTTTTATTGAGTTAGGCAGTTTATTTTAGTGTTTGCGAAAATAATGGGGATATTAAGACTTTTTATGTACCTTAAACTGTGAATAATTCTGACTTAATAGGCCATAGTTTATATATTTATTGATGGGAAAATGACGTTAAATATAATTCAGAGTAACATCAAAATGATGGTTTTAAACTTATTAGTCACTGATCAAAGTTTTCAATTGTCTTTAATAAAAGCTATATTATAAAGGATATTTTTAAAATATTTTTAAGAACTGACATGACTAACTTTAGAGATATTACATATAAAAACACATTTTTAATAACTCAAGCTCAAAACTGCGATAATAGTAGATTGTTATAAACTCGGATTCTACATACATAATATAAATTACTCTCTCGCTAAAGATCGGGATTAAAACTACCTCTAAATCGGTTTAGCAGTTCAACTGTCGAAGCGTAACATACCGACATTAATTACGTTAATTTACCGATAACATATAGTATACAGAAAACAGAAATGTATGAAAAGTAATTAAATTACTTTTAATTCTTACCCATTCAATTATACTGTATATCTATTTGCCGTCATAAAAAGAAAGGGCGTAACATTTTTTTAAATAAATATGATATTCTACAATTAATATAAAAATTACAATTAATGTCAAATTACAATAAAACTAAAACTCAGTAATTCTTACCAACATCGGTAAATTGTAATGTTCAAATTGATTGTTTATAATCCAAATTAGTAATAAAAAATTAATTACCATTTTATTCGCCTTTTAAAACTTGTATTAATTGCTTCTCGAGTAGCATATAAGATTCTTTAAACCGGCTTACCTGAAAATAAAGAAAAATAAACTTTTAGTATGGCACAAAATAATTTTATGTATAGTTTGATAAACCCAAAAAAAAGGGGGGCGAATTGAGCGCGGGGCTGTGGACGGTAAGCTATGGGTGGCTCGCCGTCCGGTAAGGACCAGGCCCGTGTCGACTGCGCATTCGTTTTCCATGCGCGCCTCATGGACACGTCAGCATAGATGACGGGGCCCTCCAAGAGGGCCATAGCCTGTCGGGGCTGCGGAACGTTCGAAAGAGATACCGCACCCGGAATACAAAGGGCTGAGGAAGTAACATGGATGGGTTCTCGTCAAGGGGGCCGAATTGCAATAGCCTTCATGAATGGCGATTCTTAAATTCGTTGTCGGTCAGCCCCACCAACGTTCGCTGTCTAGCTAATATTTGTACACGAGGTATTAATATTTAGTTCGTGCTTCTAATAATTGTTTTTAATGTGTGTTTTTAATTAATAACAAAGTAATTAAAAACACCGGGACCAACAGCTAATGTGCTTTCCGAGGCACGGAATGTATATACAAATACATAACTTTATTATTTATTTTACCTTTTACCTTATCAAAAGAGTTCTTTCATTACCTTATTTGGTAAAAATAAAACTCTTTATATTCTCACGGACACCAGGAAATTAGCCAGGGAATACATACCCTACCTCAATTTTGGTTAAACGTTAGCATTATGGAAACTAACCTTCACTAACCCTCAAGCGCCGTGTCCGGTCGTTACGACCAACCATGCATGTTTTCGGTCTAACCCGGTGTTGCGTGCAAAATTCCATCTTACCAACTGCGAGGTATGTTAGACCTCGTATCTCGAAATCGGCTTCACACTACTTCGAAATAACGTAGATATTCGTTTCTACAATACTGGAAAATATTGAATACGGGATTTTCCTCTAATATTATTTAAATTTTCCCCAAGAAAATGTTCTTGTGTTTTATAAAATGTACCATTTTTAAATAACAAAAGTAGGTTGTAAGATTTTATGTTATAAATCGTTTAGTACTTTAAAGAAATTGATACTCGTTCGCTTATGATCGTGTTCGAGACTCGATTCTCGTCAAAAAATAGGCAGCTGATACATCCGACATTTCTTCGACATATCAGCATAAATCCGACATTTATATGATGCCCAAACAAATCCACAATTCATTTAAAATTTTAATCAATATCACATCCCGTTATTAACTACCAGTTTAACCATAATTTACAATAAACATTAAGGGAATTATTCATAAACAAATACTTTATCACGCTGAGATACACTTGAAGTTGATGGGCAGAGCTATTAACCCGTAGCGACCGGTGGGGGGCGGTCGAATCGGCCCACTATCTATCCCATTACCATCCGTTACCATTTTATTACCATCTTTTAACATTTGTCGGGTCACAAAAGTTTTATAAGAGTTCTTTTTTTCATACAGAGAGTAATTTACAAAATTCATTTTGTTTGTTTCGAAATCGGTAAATTTTTTTTTGTCGTCATCGGAGTGTTATAGTCTTACGGCCGTTGACATTATTATAGAATATCATTTTTATAGACTATACGTAAATAAATGCTCGTGTGTATTTGGTATACGCTTTATCAACGTCATAAATGTTTATTTCTTATGTTCTATCGGAATTCGATGTGTTTTACATAGTTGTAATTCGAGTCTCAAGCGTATGGTAATGTCGAAATTAACTATCGACTAATCGTTCGGTTTTATGTTATAACAGTTACAGCGAGAGGGTTTCACTTTTTATGACTAATTTGCTTCTAGTTTAACTATTAATTTGATAAAAGTTTAAATGATTTTGAAAAGAATCTTTATAAAATTCATTCATTTGGATAGTGAAGCTACAATTTCGAATTTCGATAAAAAAATTCGAAGTAGTTCGGAGTTTGAGGAGGCAAGCCTTTAGAGGGTTAAGGTGTGAACTAACTGGCAAATTTGTAACTTCAATCCCTACTAGTAGCAAAAAGACATTAAATGTTATTAAAAAAACACGTTACCTACACGTAAATATATTCGGTTTTTTTTTATAAATGCCACAGAGCTCAGTGCTTTCCAGTTTTATTTAAAGAAAAATAAAGCAATATTATGTGTATATTACAGTTAATATTCAGCTGAATAAATACCGAACAAAGTCACGCTAAATCGTAGTACACGAAAAGTGTTGATCAATTCAAATATAATTCAAAATGCCATCGCTCGAAACTCTCAAAGTTTATTGTGTACCACTCATTTATGAAGTTATAGATATTCCCATCTGATCCTTTTGTGGTAATTTGTAAACGAATATATTTACATACTATTGCAATAAATTTTAAACAAACAGACTTCCAAACTATCTTTACAATTGCAAATTCGTATCTTTATGACACTTCAACAGTGCTTAATAGTCCATATCATATTTTGTAAGTATCAAGTTACATTTTATGTGAGAACTTTGACACTGTAGAACAACTTAAAAATTACTGAGTATACTTTAAAAAAACTATTGAAAAAAATACGAGTATACTTCAAAAGAGCATGTAAACATAATAATTTTATTTTCAACTCCGTTTTTTAACCCTTTTTCCTTTGATTTCGAAATAGACACATCATGTCTTTGAAAAGTAACAACACTGTTGATCAAAGACGTTATTTATAACACGAGCTTTGGGCAGTGTATCACAAATTGGGTGATATATTAAAAGCTGGTTAGTGACAAAAGACATGACTTAAATGACAAAGAAATGATAATGACTTACAACCTTTTCGCTGTGATATGAAAGAGGACATAATTTGGTAGTCACGATCAAAAAGATCTAATTATAATTTTTCAAGGAATATTTAATCATTCCCATTTCGATCGTTAATTATATTTGTGTGTTGAATAAGTTAGTAGGCCACGAAAAATATATTTTGCAGACAATTTTGATTACAATAAAAAATAGGATAACTGTTAAACAATTAAATAAAAACTAATTAGCATCAACTACAACAAAAGGCAGCCAAATATGTTTTAAGCACATGAAAAAAAGCTTTAATCGGATGGTTGACTGGACCAACACGTGGGTGTTCAAAAAAACATTTCAGCTTTATAAAATACTAGCTGTTTCCCGCGGTTTCACCCGCATCCCGAGGGAACTACTTAGCGCACCCGGGTAAAAAGTATAAGTATGTTGTTCCTCAGGGTCTATTCTATCTCTGTACCAAATTTCATTTATATCGGCCCAGTAGTTTTAGCGTGAAAGCGTAACAGACAGACAGACAGACAGACAGAGTTACTTTCGCATTTATAATATTAGTAAGGATATAAAAATATAAATATAAAATATAATGATATAATATATAAATAAAGTAAGGATTAATTCTTACTAATATTGATTGTTTGTTTATTAAGTTTTCTCGGTAAAACTGCTGAACCGATTTGGATAAGTTTTGGCAGGGAGATAGGTAGACTCCTGAAGACGATTATAGGCTTTCCGGGTGCTAAGTTGTCCTCTGGGGACACGAGTAAAACCGCAGGAAAGATCTATTATGTTGATAAAAGTTCAATGTAGAAGGCGATATTGTCCATTGCCTATACTTTAGGTTGGTCTGCTTGTTGCTGCCTTATTTTTTTCGTCAATTTTATAGATCCTTGACCGGTGTCGAAACGGTCCCGGATTCGTCCATAGAATAAGTTTTAATGTGACAGATGTTACAACAATTCATTGAGCAATTCAAATGCTAGGGGCAAGATATACACGGGTAGTTGCATTTGCAAGGTTATTTTGCTATACAGATTTCGGTCTGATAGGTTCAGAGATTATTCACGATCCGAAGATTAGATTATATGTATATAATATACTATATTTTTCTCATACATGAAATGAGTACTTAGATCCCATAGAATACGAGCAAATAGCACCCATTTTTATTTTCTCTAAAATCCTTCTCTAGTACTATAAACGAGGTTGTATGTATGTTTGTTACGTTTTCACGCACAATCTACTGAATTGATTTCGATGAAATTTGGTGCATACAAAGTTTATAACCTGAATTAATATGTAGGATACTTTTTTATCCGAGTCCTTGAAGTCGAAGGAGAACAGCTAGCTATCATATAATTTTATAACAGCGTAAGTAAACAATATAATTGTTGATTCAAATCTAATCGTTACTCTTTCAGTTTTCAGTAGGCAACAAATGTATAGAAAGGTAACATTTGTATCGTAATTTTCAACTAGAGTACAATGTAAGACCCACTTTTTATTCTGCAAATAGTTTAATAGCACAAAATTGTTGGGCGTGACGCTAACACGCTTAGTTTGTTACCGTGCCTGCTAAGGGCTGGCAAGAATAATAATAATAATATATTTTTTAATGTTTTTTTCTGTAATAAATATTTTAAAATATAATATAATTAATGTGGGGAAAAAATGGAAATATAAAATACTTATTCTTCAATTATTTATTATTCAACAATTTTTTTAACAGACCAACATTTATAATTGTTTTAAAAGTTAAACATAATGTAGTTTTTTGTCCTGGAATCTGTATCAAATTTTTGGACACTGTTTTCTATCTCATCTGTTTTCTATCTTGGGAGTTGACTTTAGTACAAACGCATTCGGTTTTTTTCATTAGAATTAATTAAAATAAATAATTAATGTACAGAAACTGTTCATATCACAAACGGTTTTTCTCAGTCAGTATTCACTTTCAAATATCCTCACAAAAATACTTGTTATTCTTTGCAAAAGGTGAACTCATAATTCACTATACGTTTGCAACTATTCGTACCGACTCCATAATGGCCAGCCCTACATTTAGGTGCGTTTACCTAACAATTTTCACAAAATCGCTAATTATACGCTACACCTAATTCCTACAAAGGGTGATGACTTATTCTTCGACTGTACACAAACAAAATCCAACCGTAACACTATCAAAATAGGCCATGAAATCAAACAATAAACACACATCAATTTACTGCGCAAAAAATCAAAACGAATGTTTTGTAAGGGATGTTCAGATGCAACCCGTTGTGACATTTCAAATGGAATTAAGAACTACTGTTGATCAAGCAATTATGGACCTAAACCTTGTATTAATAGAGTAGATTGTCGCTTATTTTTGAGTGAGGATTTAAGGAAGAATCTCGATAAAATTCCGAGCCTTTGGGACACGGTTCTATTGAGACCCTGTTTCGTATATCCGCCCTTTTTTCAACGCCAGATGTCTAAAAGCACCGTGCATTGTGCTCAGAACTCGACTCGCTGCCCAATTATATTGTTAATTTTGAAAATATTAAGCATTGAAATATAAAACTGGCTGTACTATAATAAGCCATTATAGCAGATGAAAAGTTTCGCGAATTCTCGGGTGTAGAGTTTCTGTTAATGCGAGGTGTTAAGTCAGTACAAAAGATATGCGATTTTGCTCTTTCAATTTGCACGGTTTAATAAAAAGGGTTCCCGTAATAGCTTGTTAATGAGCGGAGATGTGTGATTTTAATCTGAAGTTGGGTATTAAGATTTTGAAGGTTCAAAGTTGATTTTTTGTTTTTAATTGTAAAAAAACAGTATGGGACATCAAAATTCTTTTCTATCATTCTATTGTTCGTTAGATTTCTATATTAATTAGATTATATTGGTTCAATTTAAAATTACATAATTTAACGGTCGATTTTTCAATAGTAAGTTAACTTTTAACTGAAGAATAAATATTTTCTTTACGAAATCTGAAAAACTGACATCTTTATTCATCAAATGAAAGTTGTCTGACTATCGAAAAATCCGCCCTTAGGGTCTTAATTTGTCGTCTTTATGTCAAAAGAAAACACTATTAAATGCTTCTATCTTTTTTACAGAGAAAAAAGATACTTTACTACTATTATCTTTATCTCTTTGTCTTACTATTTCCTTCTAGACAATTCTATGCATTGCATAATATCTATCAAATTTTAAGTTAGAGAGGCTAGGACCTGTTGCTTTGTTCCGATAGAGGAATCAATCACAAATATACTAGTTGGTCTATGTTTAACTAATTGGTTTATGCAGTTAAGTGCTGCCAATCAAAGTGCTCGGTTTTGGGGCTTATAAGTCTTATTGTAAAGCTGCTGAGATAAGCACAAACTTTATGGTGAAATCTAGCAAAAAATGAGTATGTTTGTTTGTTACGCTTTCACGGTAAAACGCCTGGACCGATTTAGATGAAACTTGGTACAGAGATAGATGGGACTCGGGAGACGGTTAAGGTTACTTTTACCTGCGTAGTTCTTCTCGAACTCCAGCTAGTATTGAAATTTAGGTAGACGGATGCAGCAGATATAGGGATGCCAAGAAATTCAATTTAACAACATTGAAAAATACCTGTACCCTTATCAAATATTTTTATCGGATTTTCTTGACATGATAAATCCAGTTTCTATATCAGACAAATATGCAGTTCTCTATCTATAATGTTATGTAATACTAGCTTCTGCCCGCGACTTCGTCCGAGTGGAATAGTGGTGGTCCGAACCTATTAGTTTTAGCGTGATGATATATAGCCTATAGCCTTCTTCAACAAATGGGCTATCTAACACTGAAATATTTTTTTCAAATTGCACCAATAGTTCCTGAGATTAGCGCGTTCAAACAAACAACCAAACTCTTCAGCTTTTTTATATTAGTATAGATTATATCATCTTACCTACATGGAAAAATAGTAGATAGACATGTGTGTGTGAGAGTTTGATCACTGTGTTGGGTCAGAAAAACATTCAGTTCAATGAGATATGAAATAAAAATAGGAAATCAATATTAACCACTTACATTCCCGGACTTGTAATTCGATAGCTTTTAGATTAAAGGACCTCCGCGAAAGCCTTAGGCCCGCCTCTTTGCGGTAACTCAGTTTACATCATCGAAAACGCGAGTTTCAGAAACACTATCGTGCAATTTGCAACTGCTATGGGTAGCTGTAGCAGTTGCAAAACGTTGCAAATTGCAATAGAAAAGCGTCTTGCAATAATTTTACAAATAATGACTGTTGATTGCTGAAATATTGAAAATATTGACTAGCGAATAGGTGTTGATTGCATCTGAAATAATAATTTAAGTTTCAAGCATTAATTTATTTTAACCTTTTTTTTTTTTTTTTTTTCTGTATGTGAAATTAATATCACCATCATCTGCTTAGCCTTTTCACAGCTATGTTGTGGTCGACTTCTAGTGTTTTGCATAAAGCGACTGCCTACCTGATCCTCCAACTCAGTTACTGGGTAATACGATACCCCTTGATAAGAATGGTTGTCAGACTTTCTGACAAACCGTAACGACAGTCAAAGATCTACAAATGACAACTGGGACGAATAGCGTAACGTACTTTCCGAGGCACGGAGGAGTCTCGCTATGACATAAACGGTCACCCATCCAAGCTCCGATCAAGCGCATTTTAACCTTTGATTGATCAACCAACGAGCCACAAGCTCGTCAAAAATGCGAAATTAAAATCATCATTTAATACCACACACATTAGTCCTGCGATTCGCCGATTCTAAAAACTGGCACAAAGCGTCTTATAAGAGTTAAATTTTAACAACCAGTCGCAGTTGTCGTCACACCATAAGCCCATCGCCACAACCAAGCCAAATGTCTCCGTACATTAACGGGAGTAGCTATTTATCTGAGTTTTGATTCAATTATACTTGATCTATATTTGCTTGAAAGGTCCCGAAATTGGGTCGATAGCTCATTGAATGGGTTTCAGTTAAAACAAACAAATTAATTGAAATTAATAGAATATTAAGTTACCTTGTGGTTTTGTATTATTGAATGCGAAAATGGTATGGACTCCTAGACGAGGAAAATTTGCTGAGGAATAGGAGTTAGGTTGTCTGTTTCAGTATCTATTAATTACCTAATATTTCAGGGATTTTATGTCCATTACAATTTTGATGACTAAAATAATCATATGTTTTTATTTTACTGTACAAAATAAAGAATAAGTTATTCTATTCTATTCAATTCAAGGGAAAGATAGCCCAATTTAATTTAAAACAACTATTCATTAGATACTTACTAACAGTTCAAAGTAACTTTAATTTGTATTCTGTATCATTTTAAAATCACTTTAAAAAATACTATAGTCCGAAATGGCTATTTATGAAGGGGAACTACCGCGGCCGATGGATATCTACAACACCAGACGCATCGCAGATCATCATTGCCCTTTCTAAACTATTTCAAGAACAAAATCTAGTCTTATTGAATAGCGCTACATTACAATACATTTATACTCTTTATTGTACACCAATTACAAATACAGATCAAAGAGAAATATAATAATTATGTTTCTCTTACTACTTACTACATTTTTACTTTTAGTTGGGTAAGAATTTTCCCTTGGCCGGTATCAACAAAATGATATTTCAAGATGGTGGCTTGCGTTACTTCACCTGTCAGCCACGTTCATAAATAGCCATGTTGGACTATATCATAATTCCAGAGAGTAAATATTTGACAAAGTAGCAAATATTCAAAAATAGAACCAAAAAATAATCGTAACGGCCATTTAAAAAAAGCAAAATGGCCGCCTGCAAATGGCACCAAAAGATTACAGACTAAAAAAGTAGCACAGATAATACATAAAACAATAAAAAACCAATGTACCGTGATATTTCGCGGACTGTAATGTTCACGCCCACACTTTAAGGGCTCGACAGTGAGATGGGTGGGTTGGAATGAATTACACGATTTTCTTTACTTTTCCGCGCTTTTGAAACGCCTACTAGAAATTCTAGCCGTCTGATACGCAAGATAACGGGAAAACTGGGAATCCTTGTACGAATTTATTTATATTTTAGCAGTTTCTAATTTATACAATAGTAATAATTGAGAATATCTATATCTATCTATATCTTCTTCTATACTTATAATAAATCTGTAGAGAGGTCAATTCTGTACATGAAATATATTTCCAAAATAACTATCAGGGGGTGATTAGGGATCGATACTGATGCCAAAAATGCAATCAGTAAAATTTTTGTCTGTCTGTCTGTCTGTCTGTCCGTCTGTCTGTCTGTCTGTCTGTATAAACTCTATAGAAACAAAAACTACTCGACGGATTTTAACGAAACTTGGTACAATTATTTGTCATACTCCTGAGATGGTTATAGTATACTTTTCATCACGCTACAATCAATAGGAGCAGAGCAGTGAAGGGAAATGTTGTCATTTTGTTTAAACGGGCTAATCTCAGGAACCGCTTACCACCACCTTAGATAGTCCATTTATCGAGGAAGGCTATAGGCTATATATATCACCACACTTAGACCAATAGGAGCGGAGCACCACTATTCCACGCGAAGTCGCTGGCAGAAGCTAGTTTTCAAATGAAATTCTCTTTAATCGAAACTTTTTTTTGTAAAAAACTTTACTTCTTAATTTCATTTCAAAGTAAAGTTTTTAATAAAAACATAGTATACTTCATTAAGTAGCCCACAAAGACAAACTTTAGAACTCAAGTATAATACTTGAAAATCAAGTGTAAGCTTTAAGAATCCAAGGTATTCTGCTAAGGAATTTATACAAGAATAACTATGCGGAAAATAATATATACCACGATTTTATTCTTGAGTAAATCATTAGTCGTTTTTCCATGCAATCTAGCGTATAGCTTTACTTGGATAAGCTACTCACGAATAGCGAAGTGAATGTGAACGAATGTAATACGCGGCCAAAAAAAATTGCTCTACAAACGGGAGGGTGCAGTAGCATAACTCATGTCAACTCTAATTTGTCGTATTATAGCGTGGAAAAGTAACTGCCAAGCGACAAAGCCCTTTAAATAAATTAAAAAAAATAAAATAAAAATGTCAGTGAATTAAAATGACAGCATAAGTCAATAGGACGCCATTTTGTTATTCCTTGAATAAACTTCTTATTCCACGCAAAATGGTGGTATAGTGACTATTCCCAAATAGACTCGTTATTCCTCGAATTGTTATTGGTTAAACGTGAAATTGATTTATTCTCGAGTGATAAGCGATCTACGCCGAGAATAAAATTTATTCCAGTTTGGTCGAATCCGCCCTAAGTAATTTAGACGAGACATTATTAAAAAGTATAGAAGTTTGTTAGGTATAATTTTATTACTCAAAGGTCGATTGTGTCCACAGACTAGCACTTAATCACAGTGGTTTAACGACTTTCACTTTGTCAGTCTTGTTGACGTTGAGCTACTGTTTACTGGTTAGACTGTGACACAACTTTGGTCATTATTGAACTCACGGCTATTTCGTTAAACAGCTTGTCTAGATAAAAATGCCTCAATTGTGCAAATATTCTTTCCAAAGAAAACTTGTTCATAATAGTTTAAGGTATAACAAGGTCTAAGGGCTAATTTCACGGTTGCAAGATGGTTCGAAAGAACCGCGGCCCCGGCGAAGGAACATGGATGGGTTTTAGTCAGTAAGAGTCTGTCAACCTGCTGTGGGTTAGCTAATTTCACCGTTCAAAAACTAAGTATAAAAATATTTAGTACCTATTTACTACTTTGATTTTAACCTTTATGTAACAGTAAAAAAACAAGTGAGCCCTAGCAATGCGCGTCAAAAATCAGACGTAAACAGAAAATAAACAGAGTTTAAATAAAACTTATTCAGTTCGCTATGTAGAAAAACAAATTTAAACCGAGTTTAGCTTGATCATTAGATTGATTGGTAAAATCAGCCCTACGCCTACTTTGCTTAATTTTATTTATACTTGTATATTCAATATCTTCAGGGTTATTTTAGTAAAATAGGACAATCTAGTAAGCCTAGCCAGACAGTTCCAATCCCGGGATATAATCAATCAGCTTGACCAATAGCAGTCGAAATCTAACAAGACTACACTTTTACCAAGAAACCCCAATTAGAAACGAGCATTTTATTTTTGGACTGGTTCGGGTGCTTCCTAATTGGATTCACTTAGGTAGATTGACATATAGCTGGAATTATATACTAGTATGTGAAAAACAACGGGTATATACAGGCAAATATTGAAGTTTGTAGATTGTGTTACCAGAGATAGAATCCTACCGCGAAAGAATGTGGGAATGTATGGATGTATGTTAGTTACTCTTTCACGCAAAAACTACTGAACGGATTCGGATGCAATTTGGTAAACACATAGTTTATAACTTGGTTTAACATATAGGATACTTTTTACCCGGGTGCGCGAAGAAACCGCGGGATGCGGGTGAAACCGTGGAAAACGGCTAGTTTTGACATAAAGTACATACAATTTAAGTCAATAACTAATAGTATTGAAAACAGCCGTTAGTGAAGACAACGCTTGCTTAAGGCCGATTGGAGATTTCAGACCTTTTTGATATACACGTTCCCAAACGATGTTCTCTTTTTAAATAAGTCAGACTTTGACTTTTGCACTCACCTATTTTGAATCCATTCTTGTTTAATTGGGATATTTAAGCTTCGGACTACAACGATTTCATGGAAAACATCAGAAAAAATCAATTTCATTTACAATCAATGTTTTTTTTCTGCATAAATACAGTCAAAGGCCAACCATAGAGTTGGATAATACCTTCATAGCTATTGAAATAACTCCAATTTCGGTTGCAGTAACCATATGCTTCGTTGGATGCAATAAAAGTGCAAATTACTCGCATCATTACGTATATTTCGCATCGATTACTGCCTACGTCGAAACCGCATCGCCGATGATTGTGTGACATGGTTGTCACATCCAGGAAAACACTTTAGAAAATATTATAAAGTTAAAATGTGATGTGATGAAATGAAGACGGCACGTTTGGCGTAGTGGCTGAGCAATTGGCTGCTGCGCTGCGTGTCGCGGGTTCGATTCCCGCACGGGACAACTAAAATTGTTCCGGGTCTGGGTGTTTGTGCATGTGTAATGTATGTTTGTAAACGCACCCGCGACACAGGAGTAATTCCTAGTGTGGGGCAAAGTTTAAAAAAAATGTCTGGCTTGGTGTTATTTTTATCGTTACTAAATACGATCCTAACTAATATTTTAAATACGTAAGTGTGTTTGTTTGTTAAGTTTTCACAATAAATCGGCTGAAACGATTTAGATGAAATTTGGTATAGAGATATTATGGATATTGGAGACGATTATAGTCTACTTTTTATTTTATTGATCACATAAAACATATTAAAATCAGCTAATTATTCATATCATGTTTTGTAATATTCGTAAAAGTATAAATAATAAAAAAATTGTGCAACCAGCCATTTGAAAGTACGCATACTCGTACAAGAGATTCAGGTGCCTTAACCACTAGGCCATCACGATTTTATAATCTAAAAACCATAAAAAAATATAGGTGACAACCCTTTGCCAGTGCGTCCAAAAACCACAGATGAGGTATAATAGTGACGAATTACTACCAACGCTTCGTAGTGACTCGAAGTTTTGTTAAACGTGTGTTATTTGTGCGTTTTATCTCCAGAGATACACGGCTTACAACTGGGATGCTATATAACATCGAAACCGGTTTTAATAAGATGAAAAGATACATACCTACGTTAAGATAAACTTTCGTATAGTTAACAAGCAGTTACACCTGTCTTCTGTATGGATTATCGAGATAAAATAAACTATGTGTTAAACACAAACATAGTCTATCGATGTGCCGAGTTTCACTAAAATTGGTTCAGTAGTTTTTGCGTGAAAGAGTCACAAACATCAATTCATCTATCGTCAAAAACGGTCGCGTTTTATTGGAATACTAGCTTTTGCCCGCGACTTCGTCCGCAGCCTATTGGTTTTAGCGTGATGATATATAGCCTATAGCCTTCCTCAATAAATGGGCTATCTAACACTTAAAGATTTTTTTCAAATCGTACCAGTAGTTCCTGAGATTAGCGCGTTCAAACAAACAAACTCTTCAGCTTTATTATATTAGTATAGATTTATGAGTGTCGTTAAAATTATCAAAAACGCGAAAGTGCACAAATTGGTCTGACTTTAGAATATCGGTATTACACCAGTTTTTTAAGGTACCAGCTACTCCAAGATTAATATTGTCATCCACTGTTATAGGTACTTACTCCATTTACAATAAGTTTTGAAAAATATTTTATACTTGCCGTTTTTCAAACGATTTTGAGCTCTATTGCTAAGGAGACATGACAAAAACAGATGCAGAATATATTTGTTATTGTAAACATTACTTTGAACATCATCCTTATCTATACGGAATAGAACTCAATATAAATGAAGTGTAGTTACATTAAAATAGGAGAAGATCACAACATATTAAAAAAAACAGAATCGATAGTTATTTTTGCAATTAATACACCTGTGAATATCATTCCTCTAGCTAGACCTAAACTCCCCATAAGCGACCACTTATCAAGAATTAACAGAAACCAGTATAACATGTCCAATTTCTTAATAATAGCCTATGACAAAGCGTCAACCATAATGTAACTTATCTCTGATAATAACACAATATCGTCCGACATCTCAAAGCTACCGACCGACTTATCGGACGTGCAACTGCATATCACAAAGCATGTTTAATACAAAGGTAGGAAATCTCATTATAGTCCAAACAATAGTCAATCTGACAGAGGACGCACAAAATTACAATGAACCGGTTTGGTGTCCCAAATCAGATCGACTCCTGACGAGGGGAGCGTTTAGACGTGACTAGTTACTGGCGACAGTGACTAAACCGTAATAATAGAACTCGAAACTAAGCCAGTGCTTGTAGTCAAAATGGGTAACGCAATCCATTTTAAGCATTTTCTGGTAGTTTCAATTCAAATAGGGAAGGTATGTAAATAAAATAAACAAAAAATAACACACCTACTAAATACATAATAAATATTTTAAATGTAGGTAAAGGCTCTGTGAGATTTATAATCTAGTAAGCTTTTGATATTTTATAGTTTATAGTATGTACGCTAAAGTAGCATTAATTTCATAGACAAGTCTGTGATTTAAAATCTTATAAACGTCAATTTACCTGGTGTAATTGCGAAGTCAGTAGTAGTAATAGCTATTATTTAACAACTTAACACCTATAGGATATGCGGACAAAAACATCTTAAAAAGAGGCACTTACAAAACGCATAAATAGTACTTGTCACAAAACTAGACGAGTCGAGTAACTATCCCTACTAAACGGTCACCCATCACCGCAATCATTGGCATCGGAGTCGACATTACGCCGCAAGCACCGTTGTCCACGCAGCGTCAACGCAGCGGTAACGCAGCTACAAATATGTCCAGTAAATTGGGGATAGTAGTCCCTTTGTAATATAATATTCTGTTCTGTACTAGTTGGTCGTTGTGCTGAGTATTGGGTTTAGATGTAATTTGATGAATTCGACTGTTTTGTTAGTATTGTCTGGAATTTTAGATAGCTTTTAAACTCGAATAAAAATATTTTTTTCAGTATGTCAAACAAATGTTTTAAGAATGATGATGATACCATTATTTAATATGAATTTAAGTCTCATTGTGGACTAAAATTATAATGATTGCTGACAGAAATGTATGGCAGGAAAAGTTATGCTGCGACGAACCCCAACAATTTTGCATAAGGGCGGTAGGGAGATGATGATTATGATGAAAGAACTACCCTTAAAAAAATGTTCTATAATTTTATTTATCCACTTTGTCGGCGTGATTAGTATACATATCCATACCAAATTTCAGCTTTCTAGTACCAAGAACCTCTGAGCTTTGCCGCGGACAGACAGACAGACGGATTTATCACATTATCTTTAAGATTTGACAATTTAATACGTCATTTTATACATAGAAAATGAAGCTCGTAATAGCTACCTCTACTTCTACTACTTCTATCTTTAAACTACTGCCAAAATGTACTACCCACGAAATCCAATACCTCTGCCTAAAACGGAAATCGAACCTAGTATTTCACGCTTCCCTCCGTCCAAAACGTAGTTTGTAACGAGAACTTAAATTGCACAAAGCCGCTTTGAAACTGAATTTCAAGCAACAGGTACCTACTCTATTTATTGCAATATTGAGATGTATCTATATCTATCTATAAGTAGGTACCTAGACATGTAGGAAGCCAACACCGAGAAGGTAACTATACAATACGATCACCAGCTTAGGTACTGGTGTATCATTCGGTTTTACCCGCATTCCCAAAGAACTGCTTTACGGACCCGGATAAAAATATCCTATATTCTTGCTAAGGGTTTAAGCTATGTCCACACCAAATTTCATCAAAATCGGTTCAGTCGTTCTTGTATGAAAGCGTAATATATACAGAGTTATTTTCGTAATTGAAATTATAGTAATGACTATCTGTTTGGTTTCATCCGTATCCCGAAAGAACTGCTTGACGCATGCGGATAAAAACAATTTTACGTCATTACTCAGGGTTTAAGCTATATCCATACAAAATTTCACCTTAATCGGTTCAGCCGTTTTTACCTGAAAACTTAACAGACAAACAGAGTTACTTTCTCTTTATTATATATCTAATTTAGAAGAAGAAAATACTGTAGAATATTTAAAACAGTTAAAGAACTAAAAAGTCTAGAATTAATACCCAAGAACAATCATTTTTCGTTTTAAAAAAGGGCATTAATTAAAAAAATCCAATCCTTTTAGAAACCTGGACCCCTACATGGTCGTAACAGACTCCAATTCTGTTAAACAGCCAAATAAAACCGCCTTTTAAGTGGATTAATTAAAAAGTCTAATAAAATTCGGGTCCCCAAGATTTAGGGGAACTTAATTCAGGTTTCAGTATACCGTTCAGACTATACCTGTTTTCAGTTTAATGGTTTTGGGTTGGAAACTTGTTTCCTTTGTATGTGGTTACTTTTGTAAAGACCTTTAATAACCCTTTTAATAATTAGTGTATGATTTACCAAGTTCCGAGCAGTAAAATATTGATATTAACTACTTACTATATCTATACATATAAAATGCTTTGTCCTGAATGACTGACGGATAGCCTAAACCGCTGATCGCAGAGACCTGAAACTTGGAGGGTGTGTTTTTTGTATGACGTAGCCATCCGATAAGAAAAGATTTTCCGAAATTATATTCCTAAGGAGTGAAAAACGGGGCAAAGTTTGTACGAAACTCTGATTTCGTATAGCCTACACAGGCGAAGCTACTGGCGGAAAGCTAGTTTATTATAATTCATTGGCCAATGGAAAACATAAAAGATTTATTACATAAACAAAATTTGCGGAAGGTTGCAGACAGAAATTGGGTCCGTCAAGCCTTTAGCTTGGGCTATATGGGACACGTTAGGGAAGACCTATGTCCAGCAGTGGAACAATATTAAATATAAGCTGATGATGAGGACTTAAATATAATTCAACGTGGGTATGCCAATTCCCCACCCTTATGAACTTTAAAAAGCATCTCCAATTTTCAATATTATATATTGAAGATGAATGAAAATTGTTTAAAAATTTAATTATTCATCAATTTTATAAGCAAAATATAGCAGGGCAATCAGCCTATAAAAGTCCTTCTTTCAGAACTCAGGTGAAGTTTTCTCTGAAGTTTATTTCAATGCTAATGGACATCACAATATCTCCAAATTCCATCCATTATCTCCGTGTGTTGAAGCGAAATTTCCTATGAAAACTCAACAGACCAAGAAGGTCCGTTAAGCCAAACACTTGGCAAAAACTTCGGTTTTAGGACTTCCTGGTGTCTAAAGCTAGGCAAGGTAAATACTTGCTTTGGTCTCCAAAGTGGATAGAAACTTGGTTCAAACCAGACCACTTATTGAATATTTGGAAAGCATCGCGCGTTCATACCTCAAACTTCTGTCTAGCACTAATTTGAGAACTTCTAACTTTGGAATATTTGCCATACATTATGATATGAGCTGTTTCCCGCGGTTTCACCCTTAACCTTAGAGAAATAATTCACGCATCCAAATAAAATCTATCCTATGTCTTTCCCCATATATCAATCTATCACCATACCAAATTTCATCTAAATCTGTACAGCGGTTTTACTGTGAATGCGTTTCAAACTCCGGACGGACAATCAACAAAATTGCTGAATAATAAAAATCAAAACTATAAGAGCGTAATGCAATGTACGAAGTGCAGTTAAATCCCCCTTCTCACAAGGTCAACAAAAGCGAACCCTCATCTAATCTAAGGGTAGCAGCCACTCACTATTATATGTTTGCTCTGAACCTAAATCAACTGAGGCTATGTTTATTTTTCATTACGACATGTATGGTAGTTGCATTAAATTTGTATTGTTCGGCCATATTAGAATTTTGAGAGATGTGGGTGGGTCTCAGATGTTGGCTCATTTTGCGGTTGTTAGGTAGCTACCCCTCTTGTTGTTTCTGTGAAATTGATCGAGAGGAAAAAAACTGTGCTTTGAGATTTAATTTTGTTTTGAGTTATTGGTGTGGGTAGGAATTAATGTGCGGTTTAGCATCCTGTCTATGTTGGCTGCACCTGATACTTTGTCTCAAATAGAACTGACGATATTTGTTGCTTGTTTTATGCAAACTTTTCGATAACCATGTATGACTACACCATAAATAATATTATTAATAGGAGAGTCGTAGTGTCCTAGTGGTTAAAGCACCTGCATCTCGTTGACAAGAGTACGGGTTCTAAACCCGGTAAATACCATTGTGAATCTTCTAAAGTCACATGTGCTTTCTATAATCATCTTAGGCGTTAGTGACTAATGCTGAAGGATCTGTCTGAACTAAAATGTTTAAAATTGTCAATCCGCCTTCAGCAAGCGTGGTGATCAATGCTTTAGCCTTCTCTGTATGAGAAGAGGCCTTTACCGAGCAGGGAGAGATTAAGTAATATATGCTGATGTAGATAAAAGAGAGTTTGTTTATCCATTTATTTGTTTCTTTCGTTTTAACTGTAAAACGGCTGAACCGATTTAGATGAAATTTAGTATGAATATAAATGAAACCCTGAACATCGTTACAGGCTACATTTTATCCGAGTATTTTAACTAGTTTCCTTGAAACGCGGGCGAAACCAACCTCCTTGGAAGTTCCCTTTCATATGCATGTACCATAAACATGGCATTATCTATAAGTAGACCCCCGTTTCCCCCAAAAACACGTCGGAAACACTTAACATATTACTGTGTACATAGCACGTACAAACATAGTCCAGTTTGCGTACATACTCGCTGACAGGGGCAAGCCCTATGATTTATTATATTTCCAGACCTTTCATCGGCCCTCGAAGTCGAAACCAACTTATCCTATCAACCTTTTTTGATTGACGTTTTTGAATAATGTTAGGAATATTAATTTGATATGTCAAAGTTTTTTTAGGGGGAGTATATCAGTTACTAGGTTGGATTGAAGTTGTAGAAGTCCTGGTAGTTGAACAAAGATATTGAATCCTGGATATAAAATAAAAAAGACTGAAATCAGAACTTCGCTTTTTTACAAGCCTGGTGATAAATTCATTCTATGAAAAGATTTCGCTCAGCAGCGGGACAAAATAGGCTGATAATAATTACTATTAAGTAAACATGTTTCTTACACCTGCAAAATAAGACCTTCAAGTACAAATTTCTAGTCAAATGAAAATCTTTTCTGAATAACCAACAATCTTATTATAATACCTTAATGAAGTGAAAACTTCTCGCGTAACTTCTAAAATCATTACGTGTAACATTCCTCTGAGCAACAAATACGTAACCACACAACTAGTGGCTCCATCTATCTGTCAAACGCAATCAAAATGGCGCCGGCAGTTATTAAATTACCAGTTTTGGCGGGATTATTCGGGCAATGTAATCGAATTTGTCAAAACTGATATCTATTTTGGTAATAAAATATCGTGGATGGGAAAACAAGGGGGGATGAAGTTACTATGAATGGAATTATCTTTGTATTGATAGGGGGTAGACGGCTTATTATGAGTAATCCTGTACTTTGCACAGTAAGCGGGGTTGTAACATTATGTAAATAGAGGTGGGTGCAAAATAAATAAAGGATTTTGGTGTTGTGTTTATTTAACTTGTACGAATATCTTTAATGATATTATAAAACCGACTGCTGATGACTGCCTTGTTGTTCTAGTAGTTGTGTTACGCGATTGCTGTAAACGGGCCTCGGGTTCGGTCCCAGGTCGGGTCGAAATCGCTTTGTGGATTTTGGAAAATGTCACAAAGCAGCCCGGAGTCAGGATATTGGTGTTACACCCTTGTGCCTAGGGCACGTTAAGCCATCATCCCCCAACTACTATCTTGAAAGCGTCATTGTTACAATTCCATGTCAGAAGCCGTCAGACGGATTTGAGAATACTCTGACACTAGGGCTTGTTAGGTTGGTAAAAACCTGTAGTCCACACGACAAGAAGATAACTCTGTCTATCCGTCCATCTGTTATGCTTTTTCAGTAAAACTCTCCTATCTCTTTAACTCTCCTATCGCAGGTCTGCTGGAAGAGATTTCTATAGAAATAAGCAGTGTCTTTGTACTCTACTATCCTATTCTTTCTTTTGATCTATTTTTTCTGTGTGCATAAATTGTTAAATAAAAAAAAATAAAAAAAAAATTGAATAAATAAATAAAACCGGCTAGCCGATTTTGGATGAAATTTTGTATGGAGATAGCTTGAACTCTGGGCAGGCCTGAGGAAGGATAGGTGCGTGAAGTACTGCCATCACGACGCGGTGAAATTTATTACACACATAGTTTATAAACTGGATTAAGACTTAGGATTATTTTATCCGGGTACGCAAGGAAGTTTCCTCGGGATGTGGCTGAAACCGCGGTAAACAACTAGTATTTTTATATATAATCCATATAAAACCACAACACCACTTACAGACCATTACTTCAAAATGTCAAACACTATTAAACCGAAACTTTAAGACATATCCTTTAATTAATCCTCTCCCTAATTAAACGCTGACCAAAACTTACAGAATAGGCAAAAATAGCACAAAAGGCACACGGGCACAAACAATTTCATTTGCCACATAGAAACAGTGAGAGTAAAAGAAACCCAAACGACTTGGTTATAGTTATACGATGTGTGTCGTGTATAACGGGAAAAAGTCGCAAAAAATTGTCGCGATGCTCAAGGCAATAACTGGTCGAACGGGGCCCACGTGTACTGGCGCCGAGGATAATGGAATGCGCTGGATAGGGCTTCGGGAATATTGAACCTACCGATACCGAGATTTGTTCGACGTAAATTTTTTGGTAGTTCGTGCTGTGGAAACTACTTCATGTGCCTATATAAAAAGTAGCATATTACCGACCCTAGGGTCTATATATGTCCGTACAAAATGTCATCCAAATCGGTTAAGCGTTTTATCGTAAAAGCGTATGAAATGAACAAAAAAACAAATTCACTTTTGAGTGTTGGTAATTTTAGTGTGTTGGGAAGTAATAAAATTGTCATATTTCATCTTTTTTGAAAATAAATAGGTAGGAGGTGACAAGGACAACACATGGGTTAGCTAACGTGTATCTTTCTGAAGTTCAATGGTATTCGGGAGACACCGGCTTCAGTCTAAAAATATTGAAAAATTGAAAAGGCATAGAATATTTACTATACAATTATAAAGAATACCCTGAATTACACGGGTTCATGAACTTTTATACGTGACTCCTATTCAAGAAAAACATTCGCCCTTTGATATCGAAGGATCTTGTAAAGATGGCTAGACGAACATAATTCTATTCTCAATCGTTTCACCTCCCACGATTAATAGATAACTATTTCACTTGATACCAGTGGAACGCACTTAAAAGCACAACCCTCACCTAAAAATTGATTTCAAAACAAATAGCCATTTCTAACCTTTGGATTCGAAATTCAAAACTCAACAAAAAAAACGTTTTTATTATTAAAAAAAACTTGGCCCACTTAATTTGGACCATAATTTTATTTTTTTATATAATATTGGAAAAATTACAATTTCCATTCCAGTGTTTACTCATCCTGGTCCCCTAGGATCGAGTAAAGTTTTGATAGCAGATGCTCTAGCACCAATATTTGACGACGGCCCAGTACAGTTTTATATAGTTTTCATTTTCCGCGCGAACTCACAAACTGTTGTACAAAATATAGTTGGCAGAAGTTCTACTTGGCAAGGGTAATGAGTTGGAGTTGTAATTTTTGGTAGGAGAGCATTTGCTGGATTTAGTAGCTACTTTTTATTTGGCAAATGCACGTAGCTATGGTGTACCTGTATATATAATCTGCAGACCGATTTTCGGTCACTTCGGCCACTTTTAATGAAGACTAGCCAGGTACGCAGGAGATGTTATAGTGCACGCACGCTTGCGCAGACACAGGTGCACTCCCTATTCCCTCATTCTCATAGTCCGATGGGTTGGCAATCCGACACGACCGGGGAGAGATCACGCGCAGGACCGACAGCTTTACGTGCTCTCCGAGGTACGGAGGGGTTTCATGGATGGGGATCACCCATCCATGGACTGACCTTGCTAATCCATCGATACGCACAGCTGTTCCTTAGCTACGGGCTCCAAAATTTAGTATAGAAATAGCTTAAACCATGAGAAAGGACATAGATATTTTTATCTGGGTGCGAAGTTTTTGAGTTGGATTTTAGGTTCCCTCGACGCGTGGGTGATTCCATTGGTAATACCTAGTATCTACATAGCTTAAAAGCTCATAGAAGCTACTATTATTAATTATAATTTACCCATAAAGAAAGCACGTTTGGCGTAGTGGCTGAGCAATTGGCTGCTGCGCTGCGTGTCGCGGGTTCAATTCCCGCACGGGACAACAGAAATTGTTCCGGGTCTGGGTGTTTGTGCATGTGTAATGTATGTTTGTAAGCGCACCCACGATACAGGAGTAATTCCTAGTGTGGGGCGACATTTTTTTTTTGTTTAAATATTACCCTCACTTAGGATTACTGATACCCATCTGCACAGTGATGTCACTATACAACGATAACGCTTTTTTTTCTCGATATAAAATGTTATTTTTATAGCGGGTTGTCGCCATATTGAATAGAGTCTTGTAACGCCTTTCTTTATTTTTGGGAACTATAGAGGTGTGAAACATAGTTAATAAACTTACCCTTCAATTTTGATGATAGTGATGAACTAAATTCTTTATGGCTAAATGGCTTCAGGACGGCCAAAAACACGATATATAGATTACTAGCTGTTTATAAAAAGATAGCAGATAAAAAGTAGCTTATACCCGTCTCCGGGGTCCCATCTATCACCGTACCAAATTTCATTCAAATCGGTTAAGCCGTTTGACCGTGAAAGCGTAACAAACAAACTCATTCTATTGGTTATGGTATAAAGATAAAGATATTTTTATTTGCATTAACATGAGTGATATTACAGTACATAAAAATACATGTAATGGTGTTAAATTACCATAGACCTATATGTTAAAAAGACGATAAGACCATAAAAGAGCGTAAATACTGAGATTATGAAATGACAGTCCTTACTGTGGTATTACAGTACATACTACCATTCCGCGTGGCGTCACCCGCGTGGTCTATACGATTTCATAATAAACATAGCCTATGATACTCAGTGATAATATAGCTTTCTATCGGCAAAAGAATTATTGAAATCGGTCCAGTAGTTTTTAAGTCTATTCGTTACATACAAAAACACAAATAATTCCTCTATATAATATTGGTGTAGATTCAAAACAATATTAGAAAGACACACATATTCCCAAAATTATAAATTTCCAAAACAAAAATCGGAAAACAAAACGAGCCGTGTTACACAATTTCCGATAAACAATTATAAAACGCAGCAATTTAATCGCCAGTTAAACTAACATGTGTTTAAATTTGACATTATTTGTTAAGGTTAACAACAGCTGTTCTCGTCACGGTGGGTGACCCAATAGTTAAGTAGAACTAACGTTAGTTTAAAAAACTCAATTTGCGGTTAGAATGTTGTTTGAAGGTCGGACGAGAGCGTTTCGTTCGAAAAAAGGACGATTTTGTTTTTATATTGTTGTTTAATGCGTGTTTGAAACAAAATGGCGAGCGTGGGAGAAATAGATTAGTCTTATTCAAGTTCTTTATAAGTTTATAAGGCAGGTAAACTGCTTATTGATATCTGTTTAACATAAATAAAATTGTAGGGTAATAAATAATGGACGTGTTTTTATTCGGATTCTCAATAAATATGTATTAATATACTAATAGTTGTATGTTTGAATATAGGGGATACGTTCCGGAATTAATCTTCCGATTTTGATAATTCCTTCACTAAGGGGTAGCTAATTTTCAAGACTCTTCATTGCTTTTAACCTAAAGGGCAAATGAAGCAACACGGATAATGGCTTTCTGTCAGTAAGAATCTGAAACTCCCACCCGCTCTTCCCAAAGCGAGAGGAGTCATATCTTGATAACCTATTTAAAAAAGGAATTCTAATTTATCAAACCGTTTTAACAAAACATCTTAATTAAAGGTAAACAGATGCTTCAATACTCATACTAAATGCTAGTCGAAAACCTATCTTTTTTGTTTTACAAGTACAAAAAAGCCTCCAGAACCAGACCAAAAAAGGGTCGTTTTATTCCAAGTTGAGAACAAAACACTTCGGACGGCCTAAACAGTTGATCCGATTTGTTCAAATGGATCCACCATTTATCCGAATAGATTGGATCCGTCTTAGTACAAAGGGCTATGAGTGTGTAGTACTAAATTTTAAGACTATTGACAGTCTAGACTGGTGATGTACTAATGGTTGTTGCATTAATAGGTAGGACTAGCTTTCTGCCAGCGGCTTCGTCCACGTGGTCTATAAGTATTTAAATTAAAAAATGACAGTGTTTCATACAAACTTTGGCCCCCTTTTTCACCTCCTTAGAGGTAGATTTCCGGAAAATCCTTTCGTATCGGATGCCTACGTCATACAAAGAATACACCCAAGTTTCAGGTCTCTGCGATCAGTGGTTTAGTTAGGTATTTAAAAAAATTCTAGTATCTAGTATTAATTAATAGGTATTATTTACTTTACTAGAAGTCAGGTACGAGACAATTAAACCCTTTCTTTCAATAAACTTAAACAGCGGTTACTTATGCCATGCTAGATTATATCACAAAAGAGAGATAGAGCTATACACAACAAATAGCATCGTCCCTTTCTCGCCCTGTAATCTGGATCGCCAACGGTCCATAATAAGGCCCAATAAGGTATTCTTTTACAAAGAATCCCACTTAGTACAGTAGAAATAATTGAATAAAGAGAAAGATTTTGTTAGTAAAGGCTGAAAACTATAACTGAGTTTGAATAATCTAAAGTGAATAGCACTCAGAAAGGTCCCAGGTTCAAAGATTTGAACTTTTGAACTTTTTATTATTTTGACTTCTTTATAGAGAGTAACATGAAATACAATAGGGAGCAATGAAAATGAGTCACAAAAATTGTTCTTCTTCTTATCATGTTTGTTTAATGTCACTAGTGTTTCTCGAAGGCTTCTGAAATTATAAATGTTAGTATCACATTCACAACCTTTTAGTCTGTATGTTAGCATGTATTATTGTTTTCAAAATCATTGTAAATTACTGCTTCCATGTACCTAGTTTAAATTTCAAAAAGAAATATAATGTCCATACATTATGTTGAGTACAAAGCGATCTTAACAACACAAAAAAATAATACAAAATGGCGTCGCTTGACTGATATTTTTAACGGTCGTCATCGTCTCCTATTCTACACTTAGACGCAGTTATAATAATAACACCCCTTGCAACATTCCAGGGCTTCAAAACCTGGTATTTCCAGTCCCGCCCACGTTATGGCCCCACCCTGTACAGGACACTTATTATCTACGTGTGAATGACTGCATATGTTACCGTTTGAAATCTTATAAATAAACGTACATAGAGCAGTAATTATGTAATAATTGGTTTACAATTAGTAGTAGCAGGTAATAATAGTAGTAGTCATTTTATAAGTAAAAAAATAAATAAATAATAAAACGATTTTTTAAAAATTTAAAATTTGTAACTGACCCGAGTATATTGGCCCCAAGTGTAGATATTTTGGTAAAATGGTCATCCATTCAATTTTTTATAAAATATAATGCATGTGTTTAACAATAAGGCTGAATATTCTTTGCACCAATGATGGCTACTATATATAATAATAAAACGAACTAACTGGAATCGCCATTTGCGACATTTCCCATAGAAATCCTTTAATTTTCGTAACCATCGACACAAAGTTACTAGGAAAACTATTTTCTTTAATAATTTAATTTCGTTTTAAAATAGGTCTATCGTAGAGTCTAGAATCTGTTATTTTAGTACTAGAGAAATATGTTAAGGTGCGTACAGATCAAATAACATGTTATGTAACTTATGTTATATAACAAGTTGTATTAATATTTACAAATGTTATACAACACAACATCCAGTCTTCACATTACTGAAATATGTTATATAACAATATTTTATAACATATTATGTTATATGAAATATGTCCGCACCTTTATCTACACTAATATTATAAAGAGGAAAACTTTGTTTGTTTGTTTGTTTGTAATGAATAGGCTCAAAAACTACTGGACCGATTTTAAAAATTCTTTCACCATTTGAAAGCTACATTATCCACGAGTAACATAGGCTAAATTTTATTTTGGAAAAAAATAGGGTTCCGTAAGATATTTGGGTTTTCTACCACTATTCCACGCGGACGAAGTCGCTGGCAGAAGCTAGTGTATAATAATATTAGTGATGAGAAATAGTATTGAAAATAAATAGCTTTTGATATTTAAAGCATTTCTAAAATTAGTATGTTAATTATTCCGGATAATTTTGGTATTTAATTAAGACTGACGGATTGGTTGGAGAAATTAATTCAGAATTATTTTAACGTACCAATAATGCGAGATACGAGATAAGAATTTTAATGGTACTCCGTTTTTTGTGAATTAGAAGATATATACGAGTATAAATACAACGAAATGCAGAAAAAAATCTGTTTTATTTTGTATACATTTCAATATTCAACAAGAAAGTTATTCCAATAAATACACTCAAAAACAATGTTTTATAGCCGGTACCAATAGATTTAATGAAAAATTAAAAAAAAGTCGTTATCTTTTTTGGTCTAATTCTGCCACAGAAGTAAACAAAATGGCGTAAGATTCGTGCATTTATCGTCAATTTCATGCTCTAAACATCATCATTCATCCTTTAATATCATTTTATTTATCTACTAGCTGTTTCCCGCGGTTTCACCCGCATCCCGAGGGAACTACTTAGCGCACCCGGGTAAAAAGTAGCCTTTGTTGTTCCTCAGGGTCTATTCTATCTCTGTACCAAATTTCATTTATATCGGTCCAGTAGTTTTGGCGTGAAAGCGTAACAGACAGACAGACAGAGTAACTTTCGCATTTATAATATTAGTAAGGATGTAGGAAAACTTTAGCAAAATAGGTTATGGTTTTGTTTACATTTCTCATAAACTAAATTGGTAAAGACTATATTACCTAAAACTCTCATATCTAGAAACCGAAATAACATCATCATCATCATGTGCCTAGCCTTTTCCCAACTATGTTGGGGTCGGCTTCCAGTCTAAACCGAATGCAGCTGAGTACCAGTGTTTTACATGGAGCGACTGCCTATCTGACCTCCACAACCCAGTTACCGGGTAACACGGTACCCCTTGGTAAGACTGGTTGTCAGACTTTCTGGCTTCTGACTACCCGTAACGACTGTCAAAGATCTACAAATGACAACCGGGACCAACAGCTTAACGTGCTTTCCGAGGCACGGAGGAGTCTCGTTATGACATAGATGGTCACCCATCCACGGACCGACCGCGCCAAGCGCAGCTTAACCTTTGATCAGTCGAACCGTGCGGCTGTTACTTAGCCACGAGCTCCTCCTAGAAACCGAAATAACAAAGACAAAAAAAGCCCAATACAATAAACGGAAAAGCCGATAGCAAAAACGTTATTAACAGCTATAGAATCCCTATGAATATTACATAACGTTTGCAATCCGTCTGTCCGTTCACACGCGTTCAATAATACATACTGTTGCCGGCGGCTTCGCTCGAACACTATGAATTAATCATGAGCATTTAACTAAATAGATACGTCACCGTTATCAGTAGTTAAATGGCGCTTGTGATTTGCAATTGGTAATGCAATAGCCCGGAATTGTTTTGTACTGGATAGGGTTTTTTTGCATTGAAAAAAAAAATTGACAAAGTGACTATATACTTTAAATTAATTGATGTTTTAAATATGTATACCCCCAGACAAAGAAACTGCATCAAAGTTTTTGTTTAAAAAAATTGAATGGCCCTTCCCAGTATACAAACATACACTTAGGGATAATGATACTAAGCTGTTATGAAGTTATGAACAAAACTATAGGTTTCGATTTAAATTTGTATAACAAGTTGGAATACTTGGTTAAAATGTTTTTTTCAAAGGTAGGTGCTGTTGAACATTGATGCGGTTTATTAGTCCGTCAGTGTATATTTAGCGGAGAGCTAGAGAGGGAGCTCGTGGCTAAGTAACAGCCGCACGGGTCGATTGATGAAAGGTTAAGCTACGCTTGGCGCGGTCGGTCCGTGGATGGGTGCCCGGTGACCATCTTGTGTTATACCGAGACTTCTCCGTGCCTCGAAGAGCACGTTAAGCTATTGAAAAAAAAATACACTTGGTCCCACTCGGGAAACGAATCCTTGATCTTATAAGCAGTTCAGCTTATGACCACTTGAATAATGAGGAAAAATCTCAGCAGTTCACGGCGTCAGTGTTATTCAACAATCCGAAAAGTAAACATCCCTCCTCCACCAACCCCATTGATAATGATATTAAAACAATTGTCAAACAAAACAACATCAATGGACGCTCCAACAATTATTTAATCGTACTGACGACAATAATAATTAACAGTTAAAATTTATTTATAGACGAATGAATATTCTAGGTCAGAGGCCGTCAGGCGGGTTTGAGAAAACTCTGACACTAGGGCTTGTTAGGTTGGTAGAACATGCAGCCCACATGATAAGAAGAAGACGAATGAATATTATCTATTTTTATATAATTTTTCTGACTCTAAAATAAATTAACTAGAATTTCTTTAACTAGTTTTAGTATAATAAAAATATCTAATATTCATCTTAAGTACACTTATAATATAAATAAGAACATTAGTAGGCGTTCTTCGTATTGAGCAACATATTATACAAAAATATACTTAATTAATTGCAAAAGGAATCACATTAAGAGGCCATGTATCGTCTGCGAAACAAACTATTTTATGTACGCTACCAAAATACTCTAATTTACAGTCAGCAAAAAAGTTAAAAACATTTAGGAAATAAAATAGTCCCAATATTAGTCTAACCTTGCAAAACTGATTATGTAAAGAAGTATTTTTTGTTTATAATGAATCACTAAGTAAGAAATCGAGTCCTGAAATTATTTTACTACAGTAAGAGCGGCTCCGCGTGCAGATGCTTGAGTTAAAAAATGATATTTATATTGCTTGTACCACTTCGAGTACAACATATTTTGTACCTAGTTTTTCGCCATTTCAATCGCGTCTCAAAGGACCTTCTTAATACACTCCTTCAGAGTTCAGTCTATCTCCATACAAAATTAGTAACTAGTATAGAACAGTGACACTATCCTTACTAGACTATACTATACTAAAGTCAGGTGAATGCAATAAAGTTATCATTTTTTGTGCTTATCCTCCGTATTACTCCTCTCAGGACTAATGTAAGGAACATTACTCCGCGGTATACAGAACCGATACATAATATATTGTCTTAAGCAATGTTTTGAAGCTATTTGATCGGTTGAGTCTAATTTTAAGTAGAGACTTGAGCCTTGAGACAGCCTTCAATAATAAAAACCTTAATTTTTTTTTCTTCAACACCAATTATAGTCAGCCGGAAAATAACGGAGTCATATATTAAAACTTTCCAGATCAGTATCAACAAATCACAGTTCCCTTTGATCTTGGCCTACTTTACTTACTCCCCCTCCCCCTACTTACTGAATATTTGACAAGTTCATAGACAGGCGATTCATTCTTACGAGCCGTTCACGCGAGTTATTGGATTCGGCAGAAAAACATGGCGTCTACGGTGAGAGAAAAAAAAATTAAATTATAAGATGGTAGACAGTTTGAAATTGCTGGGAAATTGACGAGAGATTTGTTTGGGACCTTCCTTTGCATAATATTCAAGTTTCGGCTGAGATTTTTTGCTATTGGAATTTGACCGAAAATGTTGCCTATACCTGCGTATGTAAGGACCATTTTTCTGACACCTCAACCTGTACCTATCTACATACTTTCGTGAATATCGAACCAATCATAAGAAAGCTATCATCGTTTTGCAGCCCGTGATTTTTACAGGTAGAAAACCTTTAATGTGCACTTAAGTCCCTTAATAGTCACGGTGATTACTAGCAGGACTTTCCAATTAGAACAAACATGTCAGATAAGTCAGAAATAAAATGAAATAAAGTTAAGTTTATTTTCCAAAAAATACATGCTTATTTTTTATAAAATTAAAATGAAAAGAAATATGCCAATAGATGCAAAAATAGAAGAAGATACTTAAATCTCAAGAGATACGTTAGAAACTGTCATCATGGAAGATTATTTTACACGAAAGCCGAAAACACCAAGAATTACCCCAAGTGAAAAATCACCTATATCATACTCATAATAAGGCCTATTATCCCATACTATATGCACAGTAACCAACCTTTAATACTCTGTTCCACGTACTTCAAAACTTAATAAGTTATCTCTGGTCCCATTTGGGCGCCATTCGGCTTATCTGCTGACGATACTCCGAAACCATTAGCTTCGTAATTGTGCAGCGTTGGCTTCGAGCCTAATACAGTGGCATGCTTATGTTGGCCCGGGTAGCCTGGATACCTGATATGTATACTCAGAAATCCGTCCAGAGAGGACCCAAATTTCGGGGGCCATATTAACGTCAAGAATTTGTTAGGACCTATTTGCTTGAAAAAGGGCCGTGTAAATAGTAGCTCTTGCTGGAATTACTTGACAAATAAGGATTGTCGTGAATTACTGAGTGGGGTAGAATGTAACTAGGCTAAGGCAAATATAGGCGGGACAACTAAAAAATGTTAGCGCTTAAGTAGTTTTATTAGGATATCTAAAGGATTACAGGTACTACAATGATCTTTATCACGAGTATTTTAAGCATTATTTGGCACTTTAAATTTGGTGTTATCAGAAAATATTTAAAGCCTGTCTTTGTATATAATAACATCAAAAATATCTACCTAGTTATGTGATGCAACTGAAAGTCACTAGACACATAAATTATAATGAAATAACCTTGTTTCGTCTCATAGGTACCAGTAATTCATATGTCGAGTTATATTAAAGATGCGATGAAATGCCACTCCTTATGTTGAGCAAATTGGTTTAGATATTATTAACCAGTCTTTCAATTTTCCAACTTATTCTCAAGGCCATAAGAAAATCAAATATCATATTACAGCTAAAATCATTTCACGAGGAGAAAATATGGAGATTTATCAAATTACATGAAATAAGACTTACGACTTCCCTCTGTTCCATTGTCAGTTATTAATTAAACAATATCGACGAAACAGTATCGAGCATAATCATTAATTTTAATACCATCAGGATCTTACAGATATACCTACACATCTGTACAAGATACGCTGATTAAAATTTAATCCCAATTACTTCAATAACCTTAGCTGTTCAGAATTGATTGGTTTTCATTATGTGCAGTCCAATTTAGATCGGATTTTTACCTTAATGAAGTACGGTGGCTTATGATTTGTTGGGTCGTTGCGAAATATTTTGGGTCAAAAAAGGGATTTTAGAAGGGTTGAATTGATGATTAAATTCTTTGAATGCCCATCGTTCATCAATTTGATTGGTTTTGCACTAAAATTATTTCAGGAACGTGAATTTAGAATGCCTTCGTTTCTCTTGTCTCTGAACAACAGTCGATCGTTTATCTCGCCGAGCTTTGTAAAGGACTTCACAGTCTACCAACAAAGCATTTTCCGACCAAAAATCGGTCGTACTCCCCAACAAATCAAAACCGTCTCACATGCCAAAATTCGACACAAAGGACCAAATTCAGACATCAAAAACCACCTCTTGGCTCCGCCGCAGTATGCGAACAAAGGAAAGAACTACGAATACCCATACTCCACTTTTAATTCACCCCTTTAGATCGCCGTGAACTCCAACGCACTACTTTTTCCCATTCCAAGGCAGTATTTGCCGTCGGCCAGTACAATAGGGCAAACATCCAAAAGGAAAGAATCCACTGCCACGCGAATGGATGAAAAGATTGGACACGGCTCTATAGAAGCGCCTTTTAAAGTGGCTTTTGTGGAGGAATGTTTTTAAAGATTCCTGAGGACCGCTCCGGATTGAAGAGAACTTGCTGATTCAGCTTTCTGTGTCTTTGATTGAAGATTTGAAGCATTTGAACTTGGAGAATTGATACCTATTCAGTACCTAAACATAGATTTTCGTCCTAATAAAATGTTATGCCAAATAGGATGTTTTGGTCATGGTTCAACTAATAAGTCAAGGTTAAGCGAAGCTTGCTTCACGTATTCTATGACTTACAATTAAAACAGTTCATTAAGGATACAAGGAAGGATAAAAAGGTATAATAATAGTATTGTCATAGTTGTCTATTCCAATTGTGACTGTATAAATTTTGCTAACTAATTTATGATCTTCAAGAATGATTTCAAAATTATTTGCATCTTCTAAATACTTTTCTACTGTTAGGATCCCATTATCGTTTTCTCTATCAAAGATTGAGAGTTAACTACAACATCTTCCCACATCCTTGCCACAAAGCGTAGTGCCGAGAGCAATCAAGACACATATGGGCCGGAGCGCAGGCTGTGTCGAACGAATATCGGATCCAAAGCCTAATAGTTTATATCTCGTCTTGTATATATTTACGAGTTATATGTTATATATATGGCGGTTACGTCCCAGGTACGGTTTAATCGTAATTGAAATCTCAATTTAGTGTCTCGAATTTGAATAGGTTATAAAATCAGATTATACGAATTATTCATAACTGTCTTGTTGTGGTTCGAAGATTGAGTTACGGAAATATTGGTCTAGTAGAGTAATTTTATATTTTGGTGTTAATTACTCATCTTGCTCATCTGCCTAGCCTTTTCCTAACTATGTAGGTAGCCTTCCAATTTAATCGGATTCAGCTGAGTATCAGTGTTTTACATGGATCGAATATGTTGTGCTGTGCTGATGACTTATTTAAGTTTTTTTTTCTTTTATTAGTTCTAACTTGGGTAATGAAAAGGAGATAATTTTGACACACAATTAAAATAATACAAAGCATGAAGCTATAAATCTGGAAATATTGATTCCAGGAGCTATTATAATGGAGCAATCGGAGTGAGCCTCTTCATGACCTTTAAATATAAAGATGACGTTTCAACGAATGTTTTGTGATGACTTCTATATAATTCTGTTCGTCCTTGACGCGCTATGGAAATCAAAACAAATAATTCGAATTGCCCATCTAAAATAACAATTTGTGTGAGTGTTCAATTTGATATATTCACTAACGTATTCAATGTTATCGACCCACTAATGTATTCAGGACTAATTGAATATCAAATTGGACCCAAAATCAAATTGGTATCAGCACCAATTTCCCTTTACAATGAAGATTTATAATTTGCTTGTAATAATAACGGCTGAAATATTGCTAATAGATTTTAGTCTAGACAAAACGGGGGAAAATAGACTACAAATATAATTTTGGACCTAAAATTTAGGTGATAGCCTAATATTTATTCAGAACAAGGATAGAATATTTAGTGGACTATAATTTAATTTAATAACGCAAACAATTAAAGGTCTTACATTTGCTCATAAATAAAAACGGTATCTTTAGTAAAATCTAATTATTTATTCTCATTAACTTAAGTGTTATTAACCGACTTCATAAATAGGAGGTTATTAATTCGACCCGTATGTTTTTTAATCAATATTAGAGTTAAAGCCAAGTTTAGCGTACTTTTTAACCGACTTCAAAAAAAGGAGGAGGTTCTCAATTCGATCGGTTTTTTTTTTTTTTTTTTTTTTTTTTTTTCTATGTATGTACACCGATTACGCTGAGATTTATGATCCGATTTACGTGATTCTTTTTTAGTTTGATGCGGAATAGATGCCATTTGGTCCCATAAAAATTTCACATGGTTTGGCCCAGTAGTTTTCATTTTGTGAACATTTTTTACATTTTTGTTTACATCGATGACGTAATTGTTTCGGAGTCGATTTATATTTTCCGTTCCCGTTTCTTGATCTATATTGTTTAAAGCTGCACCTTTCGTAGGCCTACCCTACTACTACAGGTTTGAAGTCGGTGCCAAGTCCTAAACAAAATGAAATTCCTAAAGATTAACCTACGTAAATAAACTTAAAGAACAATGTGAATTAATGTGAAACAGATGAAAACTTTTTAATACCTGAATGAGTAACACTATTACATTTGGCTTGGCACCGACTTTAAACCTGTCAATAGGTAACACATACAAATAATGGTGTTTTATTAATATTAAAGGTATTAGGTTTGTGTTAAATCTTTATTAAGTTATTTTATACTTTTTTAATACTTTTTAGTTTTTTTTTTGAAGTCGGTTTTTTTAAACGTAGTTTTTTTCTTATATTGAAATCAAGACACGTGAATTACTGTGGATTTAAAATTGGCCTTATTAAATAGCTTATCAGAAGAACTCTAAAAGCGTATATAAATCTTTAGTAGAACATCTTGTAAGAATCCTGTAGACAACACAATTTATAATTATCATAATACTAGCTTCTGGACGCGACTTCGTCCGCGTGGAATAGTGGTGCTCTGCTCCTATTGATTTTAGCGTGATGACATATAGCCTATAGCCTTCCTCGATAAATGGGCTATCTAACACTGAAGAATTTTTCAAATCGTACCAGTAGTTCAAACAAACAAACTCTTCAGCTTTATTATATTATATAGATTAGCTAATGGCAAACGTTAGGGGAGGCCCATGTTCAACAATGGACCAGTGTTAGATAGGCTGATGACGATGAGTTTAAATAACGTTTAAACTAACGAACACCCTCCTAAAAACAAAATGATTACAGCTCTATAATAATAAACAAAAATCTGAAACCCTTTCCAAGATGCTCCACCAAAAAAACAACCCCTAACATTCAAAGTCTATCCAAAATTGTACACGTGAAGAATAATATTGCCGGAAAATAAATTTTCTACCCCTCCTAAACCAGTACCGCGGTTCATAAAGTGAGGAAACCCACTGATTAAAGATTGTATTGCTTCTACTGATTGTGCTGTACTATACAACGATTTCTTTATTTTAAAATAAGGGGTGGAGAAATGAAGAATGAATAGACGAGCGATAGAGGGATAATTATCACTGATATTGTAGTGGGTTTTATTTTTGTTTTGTATTATACTTGGGGGCAATGATCCGGGTCAGTTATAAAAATATTGAATATTATTTTAATATACAAGCTTTTTTTTAAACCCCCGACGCAAAAAGAGGGGTGTTATAAGTAAGACGTCGATGTCTGTCTGTCTGTGGCATCGCAGCCCACAAACGGATGATTCGATATCGATACGGGTTTTTTCATTTGAAAGCCAGTTTCCTTGCGGTGGTTCTTAGCTATGTTTGGTTAATATCGGTCCAGCAGTGTAAGACTATTAGCTCTTTTCCAAAATGATTGAAGGCATTTTTGCGTAGGGAGTTTTTTAATTTTTTTTTTTTTATAGCATCACATTAAATTTTATAGCATCCCGGTGTCCGGAATTTTTGCCCTGCCAGTGAAAATAAATTATTGGCATAGGCCAATTAGTAAGTCTAAAGTAGTATAATTTGAGTGATACTCCTTCGCTGTTGCTAAGAAAAATAACGGTCTAATGTTATTAAAATACAAAGAATGATGTCTGTATTTTTTTAGGGTTCCGTACCTCAAAAGGAAAAAACGGAACCCTTATAGGATCACTTTGTTGTCCGTCCGTCCGTCCGTCTGTCAAGACCCTTTTTCTCAGGAACGCGTAGAGGTATGAAGCTGAAATTTATATCAATTACTCAGGTCTACTGTCCCTTGAAGCTGTGAAAAAATCAAACTTCTAAGCCAACGCAATCAAAAGATACAGCCGTTTATGCCGCAAATTTTCGACACTTGCAAGGGAATCAAAACCTACAGGGTGCTTCCCGTGAACTCAGAATCTTGAAATTTGGTACGAAGCAACGTCTTATAGCATAGATAAAGGAAAAATTACGAAAACCATAAATTTTTAGTTACATCACATAATATATTTTTTTTTAATAATTTTAACCTTACTACCCATTTCCTCATAAACGCGTAAAGGTATTAAATTGAAATTCATACCAAATACTCAGGTCTATAATACCTTTAAGCTGTAACAAAATCAAACTTCTATGTCAACGCAATCAAAAGAAACAGCAATTTAAGCTGCATATTTTGAAACTCGCAAGTACTCGCAAGGGAATCAAAACCTAAAGGGTACTTCCAGTCGACCTAGAATCTTGAAATTTGGCATGAAGCAACGTTTTATAGCACACATAAAGGAAAAATTCCGAAAACCTTAAATTTTTAGTTACATTACAAAATATATATTTTTTAATAAATATAAACTTATTACTTTTTTCCTCATGAACGCGTAGAGCTATCAAGTTGAAATTCATATCAAATACTTAGATCTAATTGCATTTAACCCGTGAAAAAAAAAAATTCTAAGTCAACGCAAAAACGCAAAACGCAAAAGTACAATGACTCGATTGTCGTAATGAACGAACTTTGTAAACCTTGCAGGTTTGTACGGAACCCTCGGTGCGCGAGTCCGACTCGCACTTGGCCGGTTTTTTTATTTAAAAATCAATTAGAAAATGCATGGCGGTCCTTGGAGCCTTTCAGTTGTGGACTCCGATAGAGAGATACGAGTATCTTTAGCTGACCCATATAGATCTATTTGTTCTGAGTGTAAATAGTGATATTTTATATGTCTTTACCATGTACGCGACTACGGAGTATCCTTTGGGAGGCGAAAGTAAAGCCACACACCAACACAAAGTAGCTCTTTGAGACAATTTTAATGAAATGTGGTGTGGATATAGTCATGGTTTTAAGAAAAAAAAAACATTGCCCATACTAGGAATTACTCCTGTATCGTGGGTGCGTTCACAAGCATTCATTACACATGCACAAACACCCAGACCCGGAACTATTGTAGTAGCCTAGTGCGGGAATCGAACCCGCGACTTGCAGCGCAGAAGAAACTACTTGGGCTATTTCATGGGATGATCATCATCATCATCATCATCAGCCTATATAATGTCCCACTGCTGGGCACAGGCCTCTTCTCATACAGAGGAAGTATAAGCATGACGCTTGCTCAAGGCGGATTGGCGATTTCAGACTTTTTAAGTCCAGGTTTCCTCACGATGTTTTCCTTCACCGTTAGTCAGTGACGACTAAAATATACTTAGAAAGTACATATGACTTTAGAAAAGTCACATTGGTACTTGCCAGGTTCCGAACCCGCACACTCGTACACGAGAAGCAGGTGCCTTAACCTCTAGGCCACCACAACTTTTTATGGGATGATAGTGGACTAAGATACTGGGATCTATAACGCCTACCGAAACAATTTAAATTTTACACTTACCGTTTTACTTAAAAATTCCGATAAATTTTTACTCTGCGGTTTAGTGTTAATCCAAACTTAAGATAGTAGGTTAATCTTGGATTACGACGTTAAGTTAGGATTAGGTGAGAAATGGTTAAACTTTAGATTACAGGTTTTTTTTAGTAAGCCTGTTAATGGTGGGCGGAGACTTCAGTTCTCATCGGGCCCCCAAAAAGAAGTCGCTCAAATTGCAACAAAAGAGGGCAATGTCCTTCTCAAATATTTCATTTTCAATATACTATAAAAACCACAAAACACCATAATCTGTACTTAGATAAATAGTGTTTATCTTCTTTTGTTAGTAGAAAAACTTTTACAAATAATTTTACAATGCAGTAATAAAACACAAAGAATGTAGTTTGTATTTTTTTAATTTGATTTAAAAATCAATTAGAAAATGCACGGTTGGCGGTCCTTGGAGCCTTTCAGTTGTGGACTCCGATAGAGAGATACGAGTATCTTTAGCTGACTCATATAGATCTATTTGTTCTGAGTGTAAATAGTGATATTTTATATGTCTTTACCATGTACGCGACTACAGAGTATCCTTTGGGAGGCGAAAGTAAAGCCACACACCAACACAAAGTAGCTCTTTGAGACAATTTTAATGAAATGTGATGTGGATATAGTCATGGTTTTAAGAAAAAAAAAACGTTGCCCACACTAGAAATTACTCCTGTATCGTAGGTGCGTTCACAAGCATTCATTACACATGCACAAACACCCAGACCCGGAACTATTGTAGTAGCCTAGTGGGGGAATCGAACCCACGACTCGCAGCGCAGAAGAAACTACTTGGGCTATTTCATGGGATGATCATCATCATCATCATCATCGGCCTATATATTGTCCCACTGCTGGGCACAGGCCTCTTCTCATACAGAGGAAGTATAAGCATGACGCTTGCTCAAGGCGGATTGGCGATTTCAGACTTTTTAAGTCCAGGTTTCCTCACGATGTTTTCCTTCACCGTTAGTCAGTGACGAATAAGATATACTTTAGAAAAGTCACATTGGTACTTGCCAAGTTCCGAATCCGCACACTTGTATACGAGACGCAGGTGCCTTAACCTCTAGGCCACCACAACTTTTTATGGGACGATAGTATAAGGGGATCTATAACGCCTACCGAAACAATTTAAATTTTACACTTACCGTTTTACTTAAAAATTCCGATAATTAATTTTTACTCTGCGGTTTAGTGTTAATCCGAACTTAAGTTAGTAGCTTAATCCTGGATTACGGCGTTAAGTAAGGATTAGGTGAGAAATGGTTAAACTTCAGATTACAGGTTTTTTTATAAGTAAGCCAGTTAATAGTGGGCGGAGACTTCAATTCTTATCGAGCCCCCAAAAAATTGTCGCTCAAATTGCAACAAAGGGCAAAAATCACAAAAGACCATAATCTGTACTTAGATAAATAGTGTTTATCTTCTTTTGTTAGTAGAAAAACTTTTACAAATAATTTTACAATGCAGTAATAAAACAAAAATACATTTATTCAAAGTCTTAAAGTATTTGCTTAGTTTTTATGATCTCAACACTAAAATAAGACTTCTAATCCAGTTTTCTAAATTCTAGTCATGCGACTTTTGAATCCCACGATAGTAATATTATCACTACGTTCCGTTTTACGCTTAGATTTTTTATTCGTAACAATAAATAATTGCAATTTTTCATCATTCATCCAAGTAGATACTTGAATATCTTTTCTTTTTTTTAATAACATTATCTTTGAAAAAAATGAAACAATACCGCGGAACTTAGCAACATATCCCCAGGGTAAAATCGTAATTGTTTTTTCTTTTTTTGGCAGAATAATAATCCGTTCTTTGTATCCCAAAAATGGATTCGATTTAATATCTTAATTGGTTGTATCTGTATCTGTTTTTAAACCTTTTATACAGAGGGCTACTAAGGATTCTCAATTAAATGCCTACTACATAGCATTTTTTTATCATCATCTGCCTAGCCTTTTCCCAACTATGTTGGGGTCGGCTTCCAGTCTAAACCGGATGCAGCTGAGTACCAGTGTTTTACATGGAGCGACTGCCTGTCTGACCTCCACAACCCAGTTACCGGGTAACACGGTACTCCTTGGTAAGACTGGTTGTCAGACTTTCTGGCTTCTGACTACCGACTGTCAAAGATGTACAACCGGGACCAACAGCTTAACGTGCTTTCCGAGGCACGTAGGAGTCTCGCTATGACAAAGATGGTCACCCATTCACGGACCGACCGCGCCAAGCGCAGCTTAACCTTTGATCAGTCGAACCGTGCGGCTGTTACTTAGCCACGAGCTCCTCTACATAGCATTTTTTTTATGATAAACAAAAAGCATTGAGGATATTATTTTTAATTACAACTGTAGTATTTATTATGAAAACGTCCTCACCATTCATAGTCAGTGGAATGAAAAATTATATCCCACCAATGTATTTTTGTCTACGGTCGAAAATATGCACTGTAATATTGTAGTTTTTTTTTTTTTTTTTTTTTTTTTTTTCTATTTAATGTAGGCACTCTGTATAATCCTGACTAATATCATAAGGTGAATGTAACTCTGTCTGTTAGTCATTTTGCTAAGTTTTCATCAAACGGCTGAACCGATTTAGATGTTCCGTGTGGATGTGAGTGAAATCGCAGATTATAACTTGTATCTACAATAAAAATCTTCAAAAAACTAAGATTAAATAACGCAAAAGTAGAAGCTATTTATTAATATTTTCAATGAAAAACATAAAGATACTCCTTTCTCGGAATCAAAAACGGCTACGAAGTTATTAAAATCCCTTGTTGAATACAGAATAGCTGTAAGGCTAAGTATTTCTCCAAGAAATTGCCTGTGTACAACTAAAAACGTTTTATTTACCGTCCTCATTTCTTGTACATTTGTACGGTTAAATTACTGTTACTAGGTTTCTTAACATTAAGTATGAATTAAATGCAATGAATTAAATATTTTTATTATGGTCCAATGAGACGCATAGACAAAAGTCGTCATACGTTACTTATTTAAAAAATAACTTATTATATTACCTTCACATTAATTGTATTATAACAGAAATCGATAGAAATGACACTAGCCAATGTGCGATGAGTTTTTGTTAGTAATGTAGAAGACATTTTTAACTCCGAATGAAAATTTATAATGGTACGTACTAAATATACATAATTGTCACTCTATTTAAATGGCTTTATTTATATGGAAATTTCTGGGACATTATACTATAATGCACTATAAAATACTTGTTCGTTCTTCTACAAATAACAATTTCAATTAAGAATAAAATAATAGCGCAAAATAACGGGACTGGCGCACTTTTATTGCAATTACGAATGGATATTGATTAGCCACGGCCAGATTACAATTATGGCTGTAATGTTAAACCATTCAGTTGCCGTGGTAAATCATTGATAACGGCCGTGCGCACGCGCTCCGCAAAATAGGATAAAAGGATTTGTACAAATAAATCGAGGACAAAAGGACCCAAGAAGATTTGAAATTGGTCCTTCGATACAAAAATGAAGATTATTAAATATATTAAGGCGGAGCGGTGGTGATAAGTGCAATATTATGTTTATTTACATAAGGCAACGAGGAAGTAAGACTTCCTAACAATGATTTATCCCCAAGTGATAATGGTTATTCTATTTTCATTATTATTCGAAAGCAATGGCCGTGGTGAAAAGGCATTCAGAGCCTGCAAAAACTATGGACAGTTAATGTTGGAGTGTCGTAACATTTTGTTCCCAAAACAAAGAGTAAGAGTACCAGTAGACTTTCTATTATACCCACACATGGTTTTAATTGGGTTTCGGAGATCAGAGCCAGAACCACCTTCCTGGAAGTGTGGTGGCAGTTTGATCAGCGAAAAGTGGGTCCTTACAGCCGCCCACTGTACTGAAGACAGAGACGCAGGCCCTGCGAGCATCATGAGGATTGGAACAGCTACCTTCGAATTCGATGAAGTGGATGAACTGGTTCAGGAGAGAAAAGTAGCTCAGATCATTTCCCATCCGAAATACAAGCCCCCTTCAAAGTACCATGACATAGCGTTAATGAGGGCTACTCCAAATTTTATTCTAAGCAGAGACATACGAATTGCTTGCTTACATGTCGGAGAAGACATAAGTAAGTCCAACTTAACAGTCATAGGATTCGGGAAGACAGCTTCAAGTGCCACTTATGGAAGCCAGACACTAATGAAAGTGGATGTTGATCTGATATCAAGCGAAGTATGCAACCGTTCCATGAAATTTTTGATAAAGAAGAAGCTTTTAGCTGATGGTATCACGGAGAATCAGGTCTGCGCTGGTGATTATGAGCATGGGGGTAGAGATACGTGTCAGGGGGACTCGGGGGGTCCCTTGCAGATGATGGAGGATAGGGTAGACTGCATTCATAACTTTCCTTTGCACACTATTGTTGGTGTGACGTCATTTGGGAGGGATTGTGGGAGGAAAATGAGTCCTGGTGTTTATACAAGAGTTTCACAGTATGTGGACTGGATTGAAGGTATTGTGTGGCCTGGGTTTTGAATACAATTAAAATATCCAGTGAAAATGTGAATGAATATTCCAGTATACGTATTTAAGGCAGTCTAGTAAATTATGTTTAATTAAAACGCAAAATATTTATTAAAAGTTATCATAAAAATGTGTATTCAATGATTCTGTTTTACTTGACGTTTTTGTTTTTAAAAGAATGTAGCCAACACAATGAAGATTTAAAATAACAGTCAAAAAACTTTGAACTCACGACCTGATGACCAGCCAACCTTAACCTCAAACGTACAAAAAACCAACGCAAACCACAAAAAAAAATTCAAATAAAAGAAAAACAACTCCCAGAATCATGTCGTCTGTCCACGACAGCTTCCTTACCGATATTATTTACGAAACTTCACTTTGGGTGTGTAGCCTTACCTGGAACAAACAGAAAATTTTCATGAAAAACCCGTGCTTTAATATTTTAGTGGGTCACCAACAGAGGCGGACTTGGGGCCCAGGATAGATCCTTAAAACGTAGTAAGCAGCTACGAAAATACCTTGTTTAAAATTTCATGGAAACGCATAAATCATTAGTTTTATCATTTCATAGAATAATTAGTATTTATGTAAAATTAATTTAAATTATTTTACATGTAAAATATACCTACGCCGGTCATGATGGCATGGTTATAGAAATGGTAGTGTTGCAACGCATGCCACTGGTTCGATTCCCGTACGAGAAAAATATTTTTATAGGAGTCTTTGACTCAGAATAATTGTGAATGAAAGGTGTATTTTACTAGGTACACAAATCTACGATTGCGTAGTAAGTTGTAAAAAGTAAACTGGAAAATTACAAAAAACCTAACCCTTTTTTCCGCATCTTGATGAAATTACTTTACACTTCCGGATAAAAACTATTCTATATGTTTAACCAGGTTATAAAATCTATATGTACCAAATTTCATCAAAATCCACTCAGTAAATTTTGTGTGAAAGAGTAACAAACATACATACATCCCCACACATATTCTGCCAAGTCCACATTTCTGTAGATACGTCACTGTTTGTAAAAAGGAAAATATGTAAATATCACATTTCGGAAGGTCCCGAAAGTTTGTGGCCGGATAGACGGTCTAACACTGGAAAAAGTATTGTTTTGAAAAAAATACCAGATGTTAGGTAAAGTTTTGGGTATTGCCTACCACATTACAAAGCGAAGAAAAATAAGGGCTATCTATCTATAAGTAATTTCAAGCAGCTTTGTGACAATACGAAGAAATTATTTTCTTGGTATTACCATGAAAAACCAAATCATGGCTTTTTAACAGACGTTTAACATTGGGTTGACGAGTTCAGACTTTTTAAGTCCAGGTTACCACAAGAATTTTCTTACCAGCCTGCCTTCAATATTACCATTTTTGTATACCTACATATCTATACTAATAAAGCTGAAGAGTTTGTTTGTTTGAACGCGCTAATCTCAGGAACTACTGGTACGATTTGAAAAATTCTTACAGTGTTAGATAGCCCATCTATTGAGGAAGGCTATAGGCTATATATCATCACGCTAAAACCAATAGGAGCGGAGCACCACTATTCCACGCGGACGAAGTCGCTGGCAGAAGCTAGTCATAAATAACGATAAATACGCGTCGCTAATTTAATATGACAGCTGTGTTTATTTAGTTATTGGATTGGCTGCTCCCCAGCGCGTCGCGAGTTCGATTCGCGAACGTAACAAATATTTGTTCGTATAATTTAAAGATGCGAGACTATTTTTTTCCCACGGTTTTGCCTGCATTCTAAGGAAACTACTTCACGCACCCGGATAAAAACTATCTTATATCCTTCCTCAGGCATCAGTCTATCTCCATATCAAATTACATTTAAATCGGTTCAGCTGTTTTAACGTGAAAGCGTAAAATAGTTAAACAAACTCTTAAGGATAAGTAGGCATAGGCGTAGGCCTCTACTAGCTTCTGCCCGCGACTTCGTCCGCGTGGAATAGTAGTGCTCCGCTCCTATTGGTCTTAGCGTGATATTATATAGCCTATAGCCTTTCTCGATAAATGGGCTATTTAACACTAAAATATTTTTTCAAATCGGACCTGTAGTTCCTAAGATTAGTGCGTTCAAGAAAACAAACTCTTCAGCTTTATACATTAGTATACATTAATATTTTAGTTATAACTAATCAAGGCATCAATATTTGGACACAGACCTATCCCGAATCCCGCAATATCCCGATCCTCCGCCTTCCTCATCAATACTACCAGCTAATTAAATATAAATTTATAAATAGAGTCCTCAGCAATAATTTACCGCAGTCAGATTTGAACCCGCGACCTATCGATCGGTATCATACCGTGAGTTATTGTTACCGTTCGTTATTGTTACCAACGGTTTCTATAAATAAATAGGAGTGCAATTCCTATTGAGATTCAGAGAATATTATTGAGATCAGACTATGTTAGAAATTTTAATAGACAGATTCGTAATAGTAGTCTCCGTAACTACTGGACCGATTCCAAAAAAATCTTATAGTGATAAAAAGCTACATTATCCCTGAGTTCCATAATTACCTATGCTGTTTTGTTTGCATACGACACATAAAAGCAGGTTGTTTTATAAATACATTAATTCTTAAAAGTTGTAGCTTTAAATAATAAATTTATTTTGACAATTTGGTTTAATTTATTATCTACTTAGCTTTCCGGCCGCGGCTTCGCCCGCGTGGAGATTTTTTTTACACCTTGCGTTACATTATTCAAGTTTTAGTAGGGATCCCTAATTATTTCTGGAAATAAATATAGCCTATGACACTTCGCAAAGATGTAGCTTTCAAACGGTGAGAGAATTTTTAAAATCAGTCCAGTAGTTTTTGAGTTAAACCTCTACAAACAAACAAACAAATTTATAATATTAGTATAGATTTCCCGCGATATATTTCGTCTCGCATCCTGAGGAACCTATATCATCCTACCAAAAAAAAACGTATCTACGTTCTTATATCATTGCACCCAAGTGCTTATACATGAATAAGTACTTACTAATATACCAATGGGATACAAAACAACTCACCCACGGTTCACTTGCCATACAGCAGACAAGCCATCCGTAAAAATCTTTGTAAAAACCCGACAATCACAATGCCGTATCAAATCAACGTTAAATACTATGAAATTAAATTTGGCAGCCGGTCTGTAGTTATTTTTAACTGTTACATAAAACAACAGTTATCTTTTGACTGGTATAGGATGATAATATAATTGTTATAGGTTTCCCATGGTGTTTGAGAATGTAATTTTTGAATGTCATGGTGAATTTTTGGTCTCAATTTCAGCGTTGATTGGAACTGAGTTCTAGATTAAAAACCAGATTTTGTTATTGTTTAATAAAGCCTTACTGTAATTGATTGAGGCTTTGTCTAGATTTTTGTAGAAAACTAGCAATCAGTCTAACAATCCAATTTCAAAATTAAAATAATAGACTCGTTTAGAAGCGATGTATGGTATAAAAACAATGCCATTTAAAACTTAAGCCATAGATAGATACTATGTAATAAACTAGCTTTCCGCCAGCGGCTTCGCCCGCGTGATATGAATTAAAATTTACAGAGTTTATACATTTTTCCTTTTTCACTGCCTTAGGAGTAGAATTTTGGCAAATCCTTTCTTATCGGATGCCTACGTCATACAAAGAACACACCCTCCAAGTTTCAGGTCTCTACGATCAGCGGCTTAGGCTGTACGTTGGTCCGTCAGTCATTCAGGACAAAGCATTTTATATGTATAGATAGATAAAGCAAAAACAACTGAAGATCTTGTAATTTTACATGTCAAAAATCTAGTAACAATCCAATCTCAATATCACCTTATCTCAACGTTCAATGTCGAAGTAATATAAGGTCATACATTTTTGACATAAGACATTTTGTGTCATTTATGAAACTAAATCTGCAATGAATATCATATTTTTATTTAAGAGATTCAGCTATCAGATAGTACAAAACTAATATCATATTATAAATGCGAAGTTTTTGTGAATGTATGTTTGGTACGCTTTCAAGCAAAAACTACTGATCGGATTTGGAAGAAATTTGGTACGCATATAGTTTTTAACCTTGATTAACATATAGGATACTTTTTGTCTGGGTATGCGAACAAGTTCCTTCAGGATGCGGATAAAACAGTAAGTACAAAATAAAAGTTCTTAACGAGTGACAATGCCTTACTGGGTACTGAATTCTACTGCTAACATATTGACAAGTAGCTAGGACCCGGCTAAAAAGTATCCTATGTGTAAATCCAAGTAATAAACTATTTATGTTCCAAATTTCATGCAAATCCATTCAGTAGTTTTTGCATAAAAGAGTAGCAAACATCTCCTAACCCATTTCTAAACAATTTCTCGCCGCTAAAACATGGCAATACAAATTTCGAAAAAAACACCAAAAATACCACAGTCTACGGACAAAACATTTAAAAAATAAGCCTCATTTAAGTTGGAATTAAGTTTAAAAGTCATCTTATTATACAGGAACACAATCTACAACTTACATGAAAATGTCTAATTTTCATTTAAACTTTTACATCGGCTCGCTTGGGAGACGGATTTTCTTTAGGTAAGCTGCATGTACATATTAAGTTACTTTAATTATTTTACCTTTCATCGCAGTGAGTAAGATTGCACGTTAATAGGAAAATAAAATTGTAGCTTTCAATCATCTGCCTAGCCTTTTCCCAACTATGTTTGGGTCGGCTTCCAGTCTAAACTGGATGCAGCTGAGTAGTACGTAGCTTTAAATAATTAATATACATATTTATTTTGACAATTTGGATCGATTTATAATCTTTTTTCCACGATCTATTTCATCTCGTATCCTAAGAAAAATACTTACACACTACCGAAAAAAAAACTCAACTACGTCCTTCCCTAGGTTTCAATCAATCTTCATGCCAAATTTCATCTAAATCTGTTCTGCCGTTTTTCCGTGAAAGCGTAACTTAAAAATATGGGAGGATTGTTTAAATATCTACAATATTTAGGTAAGTAAAGCGATTATTTATGACTAGCTTCTGCCCGCGACTTCGTTCGCGTGGAATAGTGGTGTTCCGCTCCTATTGGCTTTAGCGTGATGATATATAGCCTATAGCCTTCCCCAATAAATGGGCTATCTAACACTGAAATATTTTTTCAAATCGAACTAGTAGTTCCTGAGATTAGCGCGTTCAAACAAACAAACTCTTCAGCTTTATTACATTAAGTATAGATTAAATAGCAACCGAAACCCCTCTTCATATTTTAAACTACACACAATTAAACAAAAACTATTCAAAATTAAACTGCAAGTGTAACATAAACAAAAGACTGGTCGACACTTCGCGAGACCAGAGGGCTGGCTTATTTCTCGGACAAAGAATTAGCATTGCTATTCAACGTGGCAATGCTGCCAGTCTTCTGGGCACATTACCAGATCATAGCGATGTGTAGGAATATTTTGACGCTTAACCTTGAGGTGTTTTTTTTATATTTTATATTTATAGTTTTAGCATATAAAGATGTAGTAGTAGTTTATAATGTTTAGCCTTAAGTAGTTTCATGAATGTAAAGTAACATAAAACGAACTTTAATCTAATATATTCGCTCTCGTGCACCGCCGAAACATTGTCAATTTCATGCTGCCTTCACACGAAAGTTTACCTAACGTGAACGCACACAGTCCTTGGGGACAAATGGTCTTGTCCCCCTTTTTATCGGGCACAATTTTGGGGCCATTTTTTATAATTGCCAATCTTGCCCGAACGATATCTTTTGAAATTCGAAGGTCTGAAATGGAACGATTAAGAATTTAGAGAATTCAATTATTTTTGTGTAAAACTTTTTGGGTTTTGGCATACGGTTACGAAAATATGTTGGATAGAAAATGTTTTTTACTTTGTAGACAGATTTTTTTAATATTATCTTTTATTGGATGTAATGATTAAGTGCTTTAAGTTATAAAATATATCTACACGATCTAAGCATCACTATTTACAAAGAGAAAGTTAGTATGTTTTTATTTGATGGTTTAAAATATATGTTACACTAGCTTCTGCCAGCGACTTCGTCCGCGTGGAATAGTGGTGGTCCGCTCCTATTGGTCTTAGCGTGATGATATATAGCCTATAGCCTTCGTCGATAAATGGACTATCTAACACTGAAAGAATTATTTAAATCGGACCAGCGGTTTCTGAGATTAGCGCGTTTAAACAAAATGACAACATTTCCCTTCACTGCTCTGCTCCTATTGATTGTAGCGTGATGAAAAGTATACTATAACCAGCTCAGGAGTATGACAAATAATTGTACCAAGTTTCGTTAAAATCCGTCGAGTAGTTTTTGTTTCTATAGAGTTTATACAGACAGACAGACAGACAGACAGACGGACAGACAGACAGACAGACAAAAATTTTACTGATTGCATTTTTGGCATCAGTATCGATCCCTAATCACCCCCTGATAGTTATTTTGGAAATATATTTCATGTACAGAATTGACCTCTCTACAGATTTATTATAAGTATAGATAATGTATATTATCTAACACCAAATATAAAAAAATAATTAAAAATAGTTATCTATCGTAATCCTATGAAACTATAAAAAAACTGTCATAAATTGTAAGGATTACAAATTTGGAGAAAAAGCTAAAAGCTAGCTACTAAACCAAGATTAACCAGATTTTTTTACTTTAGGTAAAAAAATCTGTTTAACCTTGTAAAAAACAGCATTTTTTTGACATCTAGAATTTCAATCTTATTAAGCATAATATCTATCTATACTTATAATAAATCTGTAGAGAGGTCAATTCTGTACATGATAGATATTTCCAAAATAACTATCAGGGGGTGATTAGGGATCGATACTGATGCCAAAAATGCAATCAGTAAAATTTTTGTCTGTCTGTCTGTCTGTCTGTCCGTCTGTCTGTCTGTCTGTCTGTATAAACTCTATAGAAACAAAAACTACTCGACGGATTTTAACGAAACTTGGTACAGTTATTTGTCATACTCCTGAGATGGTTATAGTATACTTTTCATCACGCTACAATCAATAGGAGCAGAGCAGTAAAGGGAAATGTTGCCATTTTGTTTAAATGCGCTAATCTCAGGAACCGCTGGTCCGATTTGAAAAATTCTTTCAGTGTTAGATAGTCCATTTATCGAGGAAGGCTATAGGCTATATATCATCACGCTAAGACCAATAGGAGCGGAGCACCACTATTCCACGCGGACGAAGTCGCTGGCAGAAGCTAGTCATATTATAAATTAATACACAGATAAAAAAGTTTTTATACTGTATGTCTTATTATCATTGAAAACAATTTCTAGGATCAAAATACTAATATTATCTTTTTTCTACCTTCAGGCCTACAAGAAAATTACTACTCAAATTATTATTCTAATAGATCATTATATATGGAAAAAACATGAGATCTTGTTTCATTACATCATTAATATTATATCTGAAAAAAAAAAAGAAATCTACTAACTAATATTAAAAACGCGAAAGTGAGTTTGTTTGTTACGCTTTCACGGTAAAACGGTTGAATCAATTCGGATAATGTTTGGTATGAAGATAGATGTACCTTGGAGACGGTCATAGGCTACTTTTTATTCGACATTTACTGTCGTCTTTTCATCAGTCTGTCATTTTTAGATCTTTGTCAATCTTTACGTGTAGGCAGGCGTTTTGACAACTATTCTTACCGAGGGATACCCTGTTACCCAGTAATTGGGTTGTGGATGGTTAGATAAGCAGTCGCTCCTGCCTAGACAGTTAGTAGTTATAAAAGTTGGGAAAAGGCTAGGCAGATGATTATAACATCCTCTCAACACTGACGTGACTGAACGTGACTGACGACATGTTTGGCGTAGTGGCTGAGCAATTGGCGGCTGCGGACAACTAAAATTGTTCCGGGTCTGGGTGTTTGTGCATGTGTAATGAATGATTGTAAACGCACCCACGACACAGGAGTAATTCCTAGTGTTTGGCAACGTTTTTTAAAAAACATAAAAAAAAATAGTTAACCCTGAGCAAACAATTAAGAAGTCATCAGAACGAAGAATCTCAAAAAAAGTATTCTTAGTAGAAATAAAAGTTTTATTTACGCAAAAGGCTATCTTAATTCAGGTATCTTTTCAAGAGTTCCACTCAAAGCTTATCTATCTTTTGGACTGTGGTAAACAAATTCTTTTAAACTATTACAGCAGCATCCAGCGAAGTTCTTTTCCCAATTAAGTTCTCTCTTAAGAACTGAGCACCATCTGATAAGCGAGGGAGCTTATAAAAATAATGTATTAACCGGCTACCCGTTTCACTCGAGATAAAAACAGTCATTAAGAGGGAAATAATATTGAGATTAGCGTTTAATAAGGTTTTTTGAATTAACGACCAGGAAAATAGGTTTTTAGTATTTAAGCATAGCAATTTGCAAGGCAACCATTTGCTAGAAATGCGAACGTATTGGCCACTTGAGCTTTTATAAAAATATTAGCTGTTTCTCACGACTCCAATCAAGACTAAAATGCATTGTAAACTAGTCAGCTGTTTAATTGTGATAGCGCAAAATTCCTTTCACATTTATTATATTATTAGTTAGGTTTGTGATCAAACTGCTAGCATACAGGTCCTTCACATATATATATAGATCTACACACGCCTTCAATTACAGCGCCACTCAGGACCATTTTATAGGACATAAAAACGAGACCTATACAACCTATTTTCTTCAATTCAATTCTGTAACACAACCTTTACGACATCTAGGTTTCAAAACTATTAGACATCCTCCATTTTACGATGTGACCCAATTTAAGCGAGCCCTTAAGTCTGCCCTGTGACACCTGATTAAATCACATAATAAATAGAATACCTTCACTTAATTTAACAGAGTCAGTGAATTAAAACCTTTTGGAAACAAAAAGGGATCACTGATCTATAGGATCCTAAATATCGCGAGGACACCGCGAGCCTAATAGAATTCCGTAGATCGAGTGCTAATGAAATAACTCGGTTTAATCGCTCGGCTATTGTTCGCTTAACCCACGATTTAGGCCCAACCATCGGAGATTTACTTGTGAAAACGGTTTTAGCTTCTTTTGTTTAGAGAACAGCTGCATGTGGTAGAAAAATTTGATTATCGACATTGCAATGCTCGTGCCTTCTTTGTATGAGAAGAGGTCTTTGCTCAGAAGTGAATCAATATATAGAAAATAGATCGATGATGATGATAATAGCATTAACATTAATCCTGGCTATTTAATGTATGATGAATACCAGAATTCAAGTGGGATGACTGAAAAAAATATGCTCTCTAGACTTGCAGCAATGTTAGTTGGTGATCTTTGGACATTCACACAAAATAGTTAAAAGACAACCAAGCTGCTAACGGAGGACTGTTTTAATCTCCAAATCTATCAGATTCCCTGAAACCTGAAATAATTCGTCGAACCTATTCGTTGGACAGTCTACCCAGACTGCACTACCCGGACCACGGTCACTACTGGAGAACTTATTGACTTCATTGGTTATCGATACTAATATAATAAAGCTGAAGAGTTTGTTTGAACGCGTTAATCTCAGGAACTACTGGTACGATTTGTAAAAGTCTTTCAGTGTTAGATAGCCCATTTATTGAGGAAGGCTATAGGCCATCATCACGCTAAAACCAATAGGAGCGGAGCACCACTATTCCACGCGGACGAAGTCGCGGGCAGAAGCTAGTCTGTCATATTAGTCCTACTATCCTCGATGGATATTAAATGACCTTTGGTTAAACTAGCACAGTAACTAACCAATAAAAATGATAAGGGACTCTTGTTTAATTTCCACATGTTTTTTGCGGTTTCATCTAGACGTGGATATAAAGACCAATTCCTAGAAAAAATTTTTTTTTTTCATTCGTATTTATTTCTACTTTCGAATTTCCTTCGCAATTTTGTTATAAGCAGTGTCCCAAAAATTACTAACCATTATTTGGGCTTCAATAAGGTTGTAGTATTGTTTTGTAAAGGTCGTTGACCAAGGTCGGTCTTATTTGGGAATACAAGCTGTTACCCAAAACTTTCATACAACAATATGAGAATTTTGCCAACAACAACATTAATACGAGATAATAACCAACGAATATTAAAATAGAACGTGAAAATTCTTTTATTTTCGTTCTGTAACTAATATTTAGCGAAGACTGTGTTCCGATTTACGTAGCGTTTTACTTGATTGCTGGCACTATTAGCCAATCAATATTTTTTAAACTTTTTTACCGCAATCTGATGCTCGCGGCAATTGGTAAATCATACTCATATTCTATCAATGATCAGTACTTGTAGAAAAAGAGTATCCAGGGATGAAGGTAAAGAGATTACCAATATAAATGCCATCTGTTATTGGCAACTGTATCAGCCCAAAACTTATTAGGTACCTACTATTATTTCATATTTTGTTTACAGAAGCTGTTGGTGTGCCTTTATTAATAAATAAATAAATAATTACAATTTTCAAGAACCGTCCAATAAAGCATCCCATCCAGATGCCTTTCCGTTTAACCGTTCATTCAGGCTCGTATTCAGCTGAAAAACATTAACAAGTTGAAATAATGAAAGGACCAATTCCGACGAAATTTTATTACCTTTAACCGGAAAATTGGTCCTTACACCCAACATTTTCGAGATCCACAAGTACTGTCAAAGGTGCTATACATTTAGTCATCTGTGGAATATTGTGAAGTGTCAAATTAAACTTTTTCAATCATCTCGGTGGTTTTGCCCCGCCAGACACTTCGGTGAGCGCAGAAATTCATTATTTTATGGAGTTCGGATACTTTTATATCGCTTTTTTATACTTTTGTTGAGAATAAAAGCTTTTCTCTTTGTAGTAAGACACCTTTAGATGGTTTCTGTGTGGGAGAATTGCTTAAACTGTTGGAAGAATGTATTATGTTGTAAAAGGAACTATATTTAGCGCTAATATCTTAACGGTGATAAAGAAATAGAAAGCACTTTTCAAGTAAAAAAATCACCGTAATAATTTTGTTAATTTTGGTCCTTGCCAAATCCACTTACACCAAGTCATTAACTAAACAAGTACAGTAAGACCAACAAAACTTGACTATCACCCAAGTGGCTTAACTGTCAAAAGGTCAACAACCCTAAGACAACAGCGGCTCTCGGGTAAAATATGCAAATTTAACTAAATACTGAAACAGCGTTAGTGATTTGTATAGATCAAGTATCTTCGTAGAAGCGCATAATTTCCTGTTTGATGATCAACAATAATGCCTACGAACTTACTACAGTTATCTCTGTCACCTCTAACCCGCTATAATTTTTAACATCCCTTCATCAATGCAATATAAGGTCATCATGATTATTACATATCTGTTCATCTCTTAGTATTCATAGGATAATCTCAGGAACTGCTCATTCTATCCTTAAAGTTGTTCCAATAATAAGAAACTATAAGATTTCATGTCTCCAGTAAAATGGCCTATGGTTAATGTGGAAGAAAATGAAAATGACTTTGTGGTGACCATTTTAATAAAAACTGAAACGTTTTTTGTGAATTGACAATGAATAAGAGGGTATTAAAATCGACTTTATTAATACCAGTTTCCCCTGGTTTCACTCGCGTCCCGAGTGAACTACTAAACGCATCCGATTAAAAAGCCTAACCTATAACCGTCTCCCAAGTCCCATCTAACTCCATGCTAAATTTCATCCAAATCGGGCCAGCCGTTTTGCCGTGAAAACGTAACAAACAAATAAACACGCATTCATAGAATTACCGCGGTATTTGGGAGTAAGTTTAGGCATAAACACTAGCAACGCATATTATTCGCAAAGTCATGTCTTATCAATATTTTGTACTCTTTGTCCTATAGGATAATAAGGCCAAAATTATGTAGGCTCTAATATTAGGTTACGTAATATGGGACGACCATAATAGCGCCTCTGTGAAATGGTCCACGGCCATCATTGAACACAATTATGATAATTTATTGAGTGAATTATTCAATTTTAGCTCTCAGCAGCCAGTTAAATTATATTAGTCAGAAATATTTTTAGAGGTTAAGCTGCTGGTAAGGTTTGGATTTGGATGGGTGTCCAATTTATTCTTACACGTAAACTCTAAGATGTTTAATACTACACTGACTTTTATCATATAAGCTGTTTCCCGCGGTTTTACACTAGTCCCAAAGGAACTACGGATAAAAAGTAGCTCCATATCATATTTCATCCAAATCTGTTCAGCCGTTTTACAGATAAACTTACTTTCGCATTTTTAATACAAGTAAGGATAAGGATACGTTCTGATGAAAATGGAATGATCACCCATCCAAAAATTTACCTCATCAAGTGTAGCTTAACTTTCAGAAATCTAATTAACGCTTCAACGATTATTCGACTAGCATAATTAGAATCAAACCTGACGACCTAATTCCGCCGAATAACCCCTAAATTAAATGCAAAACAATGCACGAACATCACAATTTATGGTATGAATAATTACAGTAAAGCGCGTTTAACACAAATAGCGAATATTCGTGCATGGCTAGCATATTCGCGCATGGATATGTGTGCATGGGTAATGTCTATCAAACGTGGCGCTCGTCCACTGCATTTGAATGGAGGGAAACGGTAAGCCTGTTGAATAGGGTTGCCACGGGAATTATGGATATAAATTATGTACCATTATTTTTTACAAATGAAAGATAAATTTTCACATAAAATATAAATAGGTTAACCGTAAATGATATAATGTATGCAAAAGTTTATAAAAATACAGAAGTTATTTTTTATATAATAACAAAAAACATAATCTCTGCTTCTTGCTAGCAATCTGACCGGTAAGTATAAAGTCATCAGCCTTGGGTTCAATTTCCAGGTCAAGCAGTGTTATCCGATTTCTCAGAAGCTCCATATTACATGATACTTAAATGTAACTGCCTTAAAGTAAACATGACATAGATATTTTCACCTCTGCCTAATCTTTAGGCGAAACCAGGCGTGATGTTTATAATTCAATACCAAAATAAATTTTATTTTATCATAAATACCTACTTTCTGTGTGAGAAAACTCGCGGCTAAGTAGGTAACAGCCGCACGGGTCGGTCAAAGGTCCGTGGATGGGTGACCATCTATATCATCTCCGTGCCTCGGAAAGCACATTAAGCTGTTGGTCCCGGTTGTCATTTGTAGATCTTTGACAGTCGTTACGGGTAGTCAGAAGCCAGAAATTCTGACAAACAGTCTTACCATGGGGCATCGTGTTACCTGGTAACTGGGTTGTGGAGGTCAGATAGGCAGTCGCGCTATGTAAAACATTGGTACTCAGCAAGCTGACCCCAACTAAGTTGGGAAAAGGCTTGACAGATAATGATACATTCACAGCACAAAAAAATAACCTATAATTAAATTTCTAACTCCGTTCAACCCTATCGTCACGCGAAACGCACATCTCTATAATAGGCCGAATCGAACCGATCGCTCGGATAACAATCGGCTCAATTTATACCCGGCGTCGCCTGCGCATACATAATATTTTTATTTTAACGGAATCATTGAAATATTCGATAAATCCTAGGATTTCATGTTGATTGCTTGTAACTATTGGATGGAGAGATTAGCAGGCCATGTGGGTAAATATAAGTAAAGATTAAAACTGTTAATAAAAGTAATGACCATAGAAGAACTAAGAAAATGTCTACTAATTATAAAAGCAACTCTAAAAGTTGTTTGTTTGCACGCGAAAAATAAAACCTTTAATTCCTGTTTTTATACAAACAGTAATTTTTTAAATTGCAAATATAAATTACAAAAAAACTTACATTGGCTAAAAAAAAAGGAAAACTACTAACTTATAAAGGGCATCAAAAAATTCCTCCGCATCTCAGCGAACTGGGAGCGTACCCAAGAGGTTGGCTGCATTGCCACGTTGGATAGCTATGCTTACCTATCCTTTAGCCAAAGTAGGAGCCTGCCATTGTTATTTTAATTTAAAAAAATACAATATTTGACGATTTGTTATTTTAGGGTATCCATTAATCACGTGAGGCTCGAAAAGGGGGTGGGGGCGGGTCCATAAAAAAGTCACGAAATATCGCAAGGCTGTAGTAATATGTCATGTGTATTTATTTTTTTGGCAAACGCGTACAAAATCGAAAGCGACTTGTAGTTGTAGTGTGACCTTGATTCGCCGTTGTATTTAATCGTCGTATTTAAGAAGAAAATAAGATTCATTGTAGGTACTAAAAAATTAACATGATATTAGGGGGGCGAGGGGTAATCTAAAGCCTCACCATGTATCACCAAGGGGGAAGGGGGGTTAAAAAACATCACGTGATTAATGGGCGGGCCCCTTAGGTGTTGTAGCAAAAATAACCTTCATTCAATGAGCAGTATATAATATATGTACTACTAATACATATAAAATACAGTAACAGCAATAAAAAGTCAATTTGGGATAAAACCTTTATAGAACTGAATTTTAAAAGGGTTACGTCCATTCAATCGAATGATCGGCTCATACAAATAAATGTTTATTCAATAAAATCTAAAGAAACCAATTTAAAGCAATACTAAAGATATAAAAATCACCTATTACTATATACGAAACAAAATGATTCAATTAGTGGACTAAAGGCTCGTATAATAATCCTCTCATATGATACAGTATGTGGAACAATCGGTACGTCTGTTTGTCTGTTGAGTATTTTTGTTTACAGCTCTATCAATAAATATTTGAAAAAAATTACTGTTAAAATCGATAAAGTATAGATTTTCTAAATCGTTAGAGTCTTTATTTTGTTTATATTCGTGGCTAATATATTAAAAAAATAGATGACCCGGGTAAAATTTCTATCACCTACATCTATCTTAACTTTTCTCACCGTTTAAACCTTCCCTGGACTACGGCAAACCTTTCAAAACCAAAATCAGTAATCTAAAGCCTCACCATGTATCACCAAGGGGGAAGGGGGGTTAAAAAACATCACGTGATTAATGGGCGGGCCCCTTAGGTGTTGTAGCAAAAATAACCTTCATTCAATGAGCAGTATATAATATATGTACTACTAATACATATAAAATACAGTAACAGCAATAAAAAGTCAATTTGGGATAAAACCTTTATAGAACTGAATTTTAAAAGGGTTACGTCCATTCAATCGAATGATCGGCTCATACAAATAAATGTTTATTCAATAAAATCTAAAGAAACCAATTTAAAGCAATACTAAAGATATAAAAATCACCTATTACTATATACGAAACAAAATGATTCAATTAGTGGACTAAAGGCTCGTATAATAATCCTCTCATATGATACAGTATGTGGAACAATCGGTACATCTGTTTGTCTGTTGAGTATTTTTGTTTACAGCTCTATCAATAAATATTTGAAAAAAAAACTCACACAATCGATAAAGTATAGATTTTCTAAATCTTTGGAGAGTCTTTATTTTGTTTATATTCGTGGCTAACATATTAAAAAAACTAGATGACTCCGGCTGAACTTCGTACCGACTACGTCTATCTTAATGTTTAAACCTTCCCTGGACTTAGACAAACATTTCAATACCAAAATCAGCTAAATCGGCCCAGCCGTTCTCGAGTTTAAGCGAGACTAGCAATTCATTTTTATATACATATATAGATAATATAAAACACCGTGATTAAGAAAGAAAGAAAGTAAAAAAAGAAATAATAAATAGAAAGTAATAAAAGTAAGACTTCTAGAGTCTGACAGATGATCATACAAAGCCGAATTGAGAACCTCCTCCTTTCTTGGATGCCGGTTAAAGAGGATCTTCAAAATGGTTCTAATAGAAGTAAAATAATTTAATTCAACTTGTAAATATGTATACATTTTTTTTCTGTTAAAAAATATAACTAATTGAATTTAAAAAATATGATCAAGGTCTTATTTTATGCTGAAATCTTTAATATTTATTTATTGTAATTATACCAGTAATTATACATTCAATATATTAATACTGTCCCACAAAACCGGTTTAGCGGTTTAACTGTTAGCCGTGGGCGTTTTGCCCATTATAAAAAAGCCTGGTAAAATAAAAGGTCTTTATGCTAAACAATTTATTCCATTCAGAAAAAAAGATGACCCATCAAAAGTAAGATATTAAATCTATACTAAAAATAACACTGTAAAAAGTTATAAAGTAAGCAATGAAAGTCACACAAGGCATTTTATCTATCAATATTCAAACAGTTTTTATAAAGCGAAATGGACAAAATCCACTTCTCAAAAACCAATATCTGTTATCAAACCACACAATTTTAGCACAAACGAAAATATCCAATTGACCACTTTTAAAAGGATTTGTACGCGCAAGCGACGCCACGACGCTTCCACTAACTATCAATTAATCCACCAATCAATAAAAGGATTAATGCTATGCTTTCATATTGCGTTTTCAATAAAAAATGTTGTTTCAATTCCATTTAAAATCATCGCAAACATATTAACGAAAGGGCTTTTTTTTTTTCAACAAATGGGGGTTTTGCGCGAAGGTTAATCTGGTTACGGTTTAAAAATGCAAGGATTTATGTGTTGCAAAAAAATGGCTGTCTAGTTTTCTCCTAACTTTAGCAGCTAGACATAATAATAATTAATCCTAGCTTTAAATAACCAAAGGCGTTATTATTTTAATCAGCCTGTATATTATCTGGCTTAAAAAGTGAAGGGGACATTTATTTCGGACGTTTATCTTCATCAACGATTAAACAAACCATTGTAACGTTATTTCGTATAAAATGGTTGGACTTTCCGCTTTTTAAGACAATTTTTCTCTCTCGACGATTCAGAATTTTCGGACACAATCTAGGTATTTAGCTTGTCGCAAAATATTAAAGTTGTTCATCCGTATTGGATTAGTAGAAACAAAAATGGTTTAATGGAAAAAGATTTTTGTTTTGCGCCCACGCAATCTTTTCTTCTGGAGTTTGCTTTAATTCAATAAAGTTATACCACACAAAGCTTCGGTTATCACGAAACATGGTTGTTTGAATACATATCCATTGATTTAAATATTTAGGACTAATTTGATCGGTTTTCCAAACACAAGTTAAAGTGGCAGAAAATTAAAATATCGTCATTATTTATTTTGTTTCAATATTTAATATTTCAACGAATAAAATAAATATCTCACAATAATAATTATGGGATACGCAAAAATCATTTTGTATCATTTAAAACGCAATAATATTTTTAAAAATATTACGGTCAGTTAAAAAAAATATTATGGTGCACTTATCTAAACGCAAAAACTGAATAAATTTGGATTAAATTTTGTACATAAATAGTTATTTGTATCAAAATTTAAAGTAAATTTCATTGTAAATATGTATCCAACTATACGTATACTGAAAAGGTAAAAAAATACAGTGAATCGTTAGGCATGAAAAAAAAAACAGTACAATATGTCAGTAACTCACTTTCATTACTTTTTACACAACCACCTTGTAGTATACGTCCTCAAGCAAAGCCGGTGAGTCTACACAATTTACAGTAGCACCGTCGATTAACCACATAAATATAGGCTTGTATCCACTCAGCGTTCCCCAGTCAGACGGTATACAGCCTTATAGTTCCCGTCGGCCGATTTATTCATGTTAAGGATACAAGGGAAGCCACTCAAACGATTACGCACGCGTCAAGAGGAGGACAACAGCGATTTTTTCGTTCTATATTTACAGGCTCGCAACTCACTCCGCTAATGTGAAGTATCGCTTATGCTTTTTTGTTGCTTGAAGCTTGAAGAATTGTTTTATGGGCCCTTTTTAGAAATTGGAGTAATGCGGGCTTAGAAGGACAGTGCGGTAATTTGGTCCTTTTAACCGATTTTTTTCGAAAGTCTTTAGTGCTAACATTATTTTGGTCCTTTGATACGAATAACAGTAATGGTCCTTTTACTATTATAGCCAGTTTCAATCCGGGCTTTAAAGAATTTAGAGTGTAAATAAAAATTTATAGACCAATATTTAGAGAAAAAAAACCGTTTAAGCTTAACCCTGCAAATCGAATTGGAATTGAACGGATACGAAATTTTATATTATAAAAGCACAATCCCTGGATGCATTTTGAGGTTATAAAAATAAAAATCCCGACAAATCCCAGATACCGCGATTCAGTCGGAGGTAATGCTTCATATTAGTTTCCTCTCAAAACTGGATCCGACGAAAATTGGACGATCAGAACGGATTGAACAAAAACAGAGGGTATTTTTTGGTTAGATGTTATTTTTACCGGGAACCCGGGAAATTACCCCGGGACGACATGATGGTGTTTGAATTTCTCTTTAAGAACAGTTTTAAAATGAATGACGTTGAATTTTAATGCTCCGGGATATTGCGACGAAAGTTCGTGCTGTGTTCAAGCGTGTGATGAACTTGTCACCATATTTAAGTACTTTGGTGTAATAAAATATTATTGTAGTAGTTAGTAGCTTATTCATGTTATGTTTTCTGTTTTGCCTTATTTTTATCATTTTAAAACATAGGCTTTAGAACTTTGGAACAGCCCCGAAATATTTTTTGAAATCGATGCGATCTCTCGGCTTATAGGGATCAAACAGACATACTCCTCAGTTATATTATGGTGATATAATTTATGTTACATACTATAAAGCAGAATAATGTACACATACTTTTAAGTATGAGCATATATAAGGGAGGAATGAAAAACATATTATGTTACGTCAATAAATTTCAGTGTACATTTAGATTACTAAAGGTAAAGAAGGACCAAAATCGACAGTGACTAAAATGAACCAAAACAAATAAAGTCTCTTTTAATGAATACACTATGTGCTAGAACGCCTTTTTTTTAAATTTAGGCTAAAAACAAGAACTATGCTCCACCAAGGACCTCAACTTCAACCAAATTTAATCAAGCGGCTCCAAATCTCTCCAACACAAGATCATTGCTTGAGAGTCATTGTAGAATTCTAGCTCAGTTTTATAAAGTACTTATACCCACGGACACAGGCGTACTTACATTATCAAGGCCATTATGAGTGTAACATCGATCAGAACAAAACCGGTCATCAGGCACACGTGCGTTTGATTTATCGGACGCACGCGCTCGCGGATTTGAATTCTAAGGAAAATTCCGGTAGTTAGTAATTTGGGACAAGTTGCTTACAAGTCATCATCTTAGCCTTTTCTGAACTACGTTGGGCTTCTAGTCTTATCGGATGTAGCAGAATACCAGTGTAAATGGAGCGAATGCTTATCTGATCTCCACAATCCATATATCAGGTTATACAATACCCTTTGATAAGACTGGTTGTCAGACTATGGCTTTTATCCAAAATATCTACAAATGACAGCAGGAAACAACATCTTAGCGTGGTTTTCGAGATATGGAGGAATCTCGTTACGATATAATAATGAATCATCTACGGACTGACCGAGCTAAGCTCAGCATTTGATAGACCTGTGCAGCTGTTACTTAGCCACGAGCTCCTCCTTAGCCACGAATATTTATTATTACTAGCGATTATAGTTCATCCGCTTGGCCCCGACGTAGCGCGTCGTATCGTTAATGCCAATTTTTTTCACTATATTGGTTGACTTCTAACTATGATAGCATGATTTAACCTATAATGTCCTATCAAAACCAAGAATAAATCAAATGCGACTGCTAATCTCAGAGATTATTGCGTTCAAACACACACTCTTTAGCTTTAAAATTAGTATAAGATATATATTCTCTAAATCTTAGGAAGTCTTGTAGAGGATTGCGAAAATTTCAGTCTCTTCTCACCGGGAACCAATGGCTTTATACTGCAAAGTACATAATGATTGCATCTTGCAATGAAAGCAGCATTATATCTAGCTAAATAATCTTCGTACTGAATCCCTCAGAGACGCAAAGAGACGACACTCCCAAATTGAAAGCCTCAGTAGGCAACTGGAGATTAGACATTTGGCTAAATAATTCCATCGAAATCTCGAAACCTATTAATTTAGGTCTGAATAGGATTTAAATCAACAAGTTTTTTTATTTATTGATATAAAACATATTGTTTGTATGTTTGACCTCTATACATTTCTAAGCAATTGATCCAACTGTGATGGAAATTTGGAGGAATCTTCTGTGCACTCCGGCGAAGGTACCTGGCCCAAAAAAAGCCCAAAAAAGACTTTTACTAATAAATACTCATTTTGTATTGTGTACTTTCTAAGTGTATCGTGGGAAAACTTGTGCTATAGTCCAATGTCGCCGATCCGCCTTGAGCAAGTGTGGTGGTCAATACCCATGCCCTTCATTATATGAGAAGACCTCTTTACCCAATTGTGGGATAGTAAAAAGGCTACTTATGACATATTTTGTCTGTGAATTAGTTTCGCAAATTCGATTCCCGGAACCGAACCTTGGAGACGGTTTTGATATTTGGGTGCGTTGAGTAGATCCCTAGGGGCGCAGGTAGGACACCGCGAGAAACAGCTAGTGTATAAATCTCCAACCACACACACATACATACCGTATATCCATATACAACCACTCACACATATGTATCACTAATGGTTGACACTAATTTCCTGAGAAACATGTGACATTTAGATTATAAGCAAAAATTACTACAAAAAGTAACGATAAAACTCCCACATTGAGAAATATACTTAAGCAATCAGTTTGACGAATTAAGAGCGTTTACGCTGTCCATGCGCAAAAACAGTAATTTCAAACGTGTTTAATACCATCAACCAGTTGTACTACAAATATGTTAGTTACTAATAACTTTAGGAAATTTCACTGTTTAAATAGTTAGTTAAGAAAATATTTCGATTTATAGAGTATTTATGAATTCTATCAAGATAACTGATCAGAGGTTTTCTTAATTTCCCCATACAGCGTATGTTTCGATGCCTAAAACTCATGAAAATACAGGGAAACGTAGTTTAAAAAAAATAATAATCAATTACTTAAATCGTCAAGTAAATAGTTAGTTGAAAATAGTTTCCGATTTAGCGATCAAACAACAAGAAATTAAAAGTCAAATAATGACAAATATCCAGAAATTCAGATGATTTTTTCATCGATATATCTTCTTTAATTTATTATCATAATGGCTTTTTATTATAGAATAAAGTCTTCTTTAAAACATCTGCTTTGAAATTTTAAATAATTTTGTGTAATTATTTTTCTATGAATATTTGAAATCTATTATAAAACACTGCGCGCAAATCAATTCAAATCAGACCGCCACGAGGCTTTCCAGAGTGAGGACGTGTCGCTCGATGCTCCATCCTGACCTGCGTTGACCTTTGCCGTGCGTACAAGGATAGCGGACGTTTATAGTGTGATAGAAAAGTCTTGCTACTTTGGTAAGTAAAATATTTTATTATTATTTTCGATGATACACTTTTTTAGTGACAACAAATTATATTTCAGACGTAATGGGAAACAAAACCAAGTTATTTTTAGCGAAAAAACGACGACGCAAAAATGACGAAAATATGGAAAAAGCAAGTGCTAAAAGGTTGGTATATCTATGTTTTACTAATTCAACGATCGGCTTCGGCACCCGGTTATAACACATATTTTCGCATATTGGGGGTAATGTAATATGGGTTTTTTACTTGAAATAAATGATTATTTATTCGAATTAATACTATATATTATAGATGTTAGTATAATTAGTTTAACCTAATCACGTATTCGACAAACAGTTTTCTTGGTAAGGCAAATATCTTTGATTTGTGTCGTGATGCATGAATACACTATTAGATCACCTGAGCAAGGTTTTATTTCGGTAAGGCCTGTCAATCAGGACAATTGAAACTTTATTTCCATGTCATAAATGTCTCATAACGAGCCTTCGTGAGATAAACCTACTTTTATTTTTTACCTACCATACATATAACTGTATTTAAAATCGAGTTGTAATAAATGTAAATAACATACTAATAAAATAATCCCACTACTAAATGCAAAAAAAACGAGTTTATGTTGCTTTAAAATGGACAATGGCTATGGGGCTTGGGCTAAAAATAAAATAATTATAATGAATCCTGCCAGATATCAAGATATAGCCCAAAAATCAGTCCTGAAAAAACAGTATTTACTTCATCAACTTTCGGCTTATATCTCGATATTTACAGGACAGACAAAATATTGTTTTTGAGAAGATCATTCAGCCCAATCAAATGGCAAGCTTGTAATCAAACTATTATTTATGAATTCTCTTTTCCTAAGCGTGTTTTATTTACAATATTTTCTTTTATTTAATTACTGCTTCCTTTCAGATAACAAGGCTTGTGCGCTTACTGGTATATGGTTTAACTTCAGGCAATGTAAAAAAAAACAAGTGATGAATAAATTATGGCAAGAGTTGCGTGTGAACACCAAAATGAAGAAGAGGTACTTTGAACGCTTTTTTAAAACAGTTTGTTTTACTTTTCACGTTTATATAGGCGATCACACTGTTTTAAATATGTTATAGGAACACTTCCTTGGTCCATCTGTCTGTCTATCACTCTATCAAGCTTGGGAATCAAAACCTATGGTTACTTATTGTAAGAAAAACTAATTCAAAAATTGTAAAAAGAAGGCAAAAAATTTGAAACTTTTAAAAGAAAATAATAAACATAAGTAGATCCGTATAAAGTGTTTTATTTTAATAAAATTAAAACAAGTAAATTAATAAAAAAACTCGACTGCGATTATAATTTTAAATACCTACCCTATAGTGTCACTGTCACGATCAAGACAAATTAATGACACTTAATATACATATATATACACACATACATACGTACGCTCTAAAAACATAACCCTCCTGTCGCAATCGGTAAAAAAACATATATCTATAAATCATTACTATTAGGAAGGTTCAATAAATTATTGCAGAATTTAGTTATGTCTAAATTTCGATCTATAAATTCATGTTTATTTATTTATTGCACCATGTTGTTTACACTTGCAATATTATTACTGACTACTTATTTTATGTACTTACTCGCATCCGTTAAATTTTTTTTCTAAAATAATTCACTCGATGGATCAAAATGGGTATGCTTGCCTATAGCGCGAGAGAACGCGCCAGCGCTACGCACACAGTCACATTCGCTTCTATGTGAGTAAAACTTGCGTTAAAATACCTATACTTGACATCGTGCGCTATGCGTAAACGCTCTTAATAATATAGTAATGTCACTCTTCATTATTCACAAGAGGATATGTTGACAAAAAAAAAGAAAATATCTCTACAAAAACTTAGTAGTCAGAAAATATAAGAGTTCATTTTCCTTGAGACATTATATTCTTAGAAATGGAATAAATATCCTTAATGTAGTTGATTTTTGAGGCGACTGTCTAACAGTGAAGGAAAACATCGTGAGAGAATTTGAGACTTGCCCGTTACTCTTCAGAGATAAAACTCCTGAATAGATTTAGACGTAAATAGGTATACCGACCCTGGGGAAGAATAAAGATCACGGAAATCAACTAGTTTATATCAAAGAAGATGAAGAACTAAATACAATATAGATATTTCTCCAGCCAGCCCAGAGCTCACTTCGTAAAAAATCTGCAGTAAAAAATTCAATGCAAACGCTCCAAGTTTCTTACTATTGATTTCGCCCCTATCTGTAGTTGCGCAAAAATGTGGAAACGATGTATATGCATAAAAAGTCGACATTCTGCAATTTTTTCTTAGAAAAATGCATCATTATGATTTTGGATAGGGGTTCTGTTCAGAAAAAAATTAAAACTTTAATAATTATCTGCAGACTGTTCAATTCTTTTTTTGAACGAAGCAACGACTTGAATGAGGCTGTGCCATTTTTGATGGACCTCAAAAAGTCAAAAGGCAATTTTTTTTATTTCATACAGGCCTCCTATAATCCAATAATGGAAGGTCAAATAATTATTTGCACGGATCCAAGTAGTGGGTCCTATGGAGATGAACCGGCAAGAAACTCCATGGACCATATAGACACGAGTTAATTTGTATAAATGAACAAAATCAAGGATCAATTAACAACACGCATATAATACCTACGCAAAGATCCCAGTATATTATAAAATTATATCTATTTTACCTATTAACATAGAAGAAAGCATTACTTGAAAAATGTATCAACAAGAAAAATTGCCAAACAATTTCTTGGCCGTACCATTGGCCCCAATATCTGTACATGCTACAGACAGAGCATCGAAGGCTTTTGCCAATTCTCATTGAATCTCAGCACTGTTTGAACGAGAACTACAGTCGAACCATTGCCAAAATATAATTTGGCCGTTTTAGCTCCGTTGATTTTTATAGACTCCATCGCTTTTGTGTTTCGACACAAACGTGGCTTCATTTCGTTATATTTTTGTTTATGAAGCAAATGGGAATATAAAGTTAAATAGAGATTCGGTGTGTAAAAGGAAAATTTTATAAAAAATATTATATTCTGTTTGGCGCAGTTCTTGTATTGGCGTACAAAGGTATTGTTTTTACTCGATGATATGACATCGGCTCGGGTCTTGATATTGTAAAGTGCATTTGAGAGCTAGGAAGGTAATCTTATATTGAGACCATGGATATTGTTAAAGTAATGAAAACTATTGCAATTTTTCAATAAGCTTTTAATAAAAATAGAAAATATAATATCACACATGAGAAATACCGCGAAAGAGGCTCCGAGGTTAAGGAAAATGTTTGTTAAGCAAGAATTTGCAGAGTCAAAGTCGGACAAGATTTAAAGATTCATTATGACATGTACTAAGCTGATATTGGATGCCACTGACAGTGGAGGAAAATAATTTCGAGAACGGTCTTATAAAAAAGTGTGAAATAAATATTTCGCCTTGAGCACGTGTAGTGAGAAATCTCGTGCCTTCTTTATATGAGAATAGGCTTTTAGTAGCGGGTCTGTAAAGAAAACGATGATTTTAATGATACTAGACTATGAATGAATGCTGAAATAACTTAAGGGAGTACACTATCCTTAGTCAAAGCTATTTAAGCTTATATTTTCGCCAGTGCCGGTGTCAGCAATACGAGGGAAGTTAGGAACAGCCATAAATATCTTTCCTACAATATTCAACCATCAGCAGCACACTAAAACAATTTCAAAAACTCCATTTGTATAGCGCGATCATTTGTACAGTTTTTATGTACTCGGTACGGAAGTGTCGGAGCGCCGCGAGCGAAGCAACTTACTCGCATCTACTTGATATTAAAAATTAGGGTCGCGCGACTATAGATGTCAGATTCGTCGTGCGAAGAAATATAGACGGCATTGAAAATTGTGATGGACGGGTTTCCGAGAGTTTCCAATACATGTTGCTAGGGTTGTGAATGTTTATCGATTGTTTTGTGTAATTTTTCGGGGGGTGTGGGATCATTCGAAAGAGTTACGCCTTGAAACGCAAAAGGCGAAGGAAGGAACAGGGATGGGTTTAAGTCAGTAAGAGTCTGACACTTTGCTCCCGACCGCAGCTCATTAGATGATTTCCCATATCTAAAAGGGAAATAGTATCTATTTTATGTAGTAGCAACCCGATTTTACAGCTGATCTTTGGCTTATTTTTGAAATATCTTAGCTGGTAATAAACACGATATTCACCGCACACAGCTGAGTAAGTACATGTTAGAGGTGTCACTTTTCTGAGATCATGAGCATGATTACTGACCTTTACAAAAAGAGTGGGTAGATCTTTTTCTTTTCTGGTAATCTAAATGAATTCAATTTGATTCATATGCTTATTTTCACTGACAAATATTCCTGACTGTTGAAAATCTTTATTTATTTATATTTTTAAACTTTGCCCCAAACAATTACACCTGTATCGTGGGTGCGTTTACAAACATACATTACACATTCACAAACACCCAGACACGGAACAATTTTAGTAGTCCCGTGCGGGAATCGACTCCGCGACACGCAGCACAGCGGCTAATTGCTCAGCCACTACGCCAAACGTGCCGTCAATTTTTTAAAGTATGAACTATAGGTACATCAGGCTCACAAGTTTACGTTTTACCTACTAGTCTTAACAATAGAAATTCCATAGTCAGAGATAGGTAGGTACTTACATAAACCTAAAATTCAACAAAAGAGACTAGTTACAAGTTCGTGGCAGCCCTATTGAGACATTTCTTACGAGTTAGTGCTTTTTCTAGCATGGCCCGGTTTTGTCCCACAGGCTAGCTTAGATTTGTAGTTTTTATTTACTATTCCTACTTTTATTGTGCTACGCTGTCACAGTGTGTTGTTTTAAATTCTGTTTGTCTACGTAAATTTTCTAACATTTATTTTGGAGTAGGTATACTAGAAAAATGTTGTGCTGAGATTTGCGCTGCTTCAGTGGAAGAGAAATATATGTCGCCTACTAACCTTTAACCGTCTTACTTATAAAAAACCTGTAATCTGAAGATTAACCATGTCTTAACTAATCCTTACTTAATGCTCCAGGATTAAGTTACTACTGAGATTTTTGCTAATCCGTTCCTAAGCAGCAGATTAAAAATTATTCGGTCTTAGTAAGTAAGACGATATAACAAACAGCGTAGCCTTTAAGTATCAACCTAGTTCTAGCCTTTTTACTTTCAGTAAATTTTCTGCCACGTGGCGCTGAAATCCGAGGTGGCGAATAGCCGCATATCATTTGTGTTACTCAGAAGGTGTATGCGTCAAGCTAAAGACCGAGCGATGTGGCACACGTTATGTCCAACATCATCATCCGCCTAGCCTTTTCCCAACTATGTTGGAGTCGGCTTCCAGTCTAAACTGGATGCAGCTGAGTACCAGTGTTTTACGTTATGTCCAACAATGGACGAATAATAAAGTAAGATGATGTTGAGATAATGCTTGGTAATTTCCTCATTAATTGTCCTTTTTAATGAGGAATTTTATTATTGTCTTTTCATTCATGTCACGAGGATACTATCTCAGCTTTCGCTTAGAGGAGCTTAATTCTGAAACTACGAAAATCTTACTTTTGTAAAGAACCAAAACTAAGAGTAAGAACCAAGTTTTACATTAAATTACTTTCTCTGTACCTGTATAAATGCAAAATAGGTACTCTAAACTTTAAGTTTCAGCATAGTCAGTTGCTTCGAATAATTCGCATAATCTTTGTAATTTTTACTTTTTCTGAAGAAAATATTATTTCTATATTTCATAATATTTTATTTTGATCATAAAATCGTCTAAATATAAAATACTAGCTGTTTCCCGCGGTTTCGACCGCATCCCGAGGGAACTACTTAGCGCACCCGGGTAAAAAGTTATTGTATGTATATGTTGTTCCTCAGGGTCTATTCTATCTCTGTACCAAATTTCATTTATATCGGTCCAGTAGTTTTGGCGTGAAAGCGTAACAGACAGACAGACAGAGTTACTTTCGCATTTATAATATTAGTAAGGACTAATATTTATGTTGTATATTATTATTGTTATTGTATGTTATGTTGAAAGATGTAATTTAAAAAAAACTATACTAGCCAGTTGTACCAAAAAAAATGGGGTTACTTTTACATGAAACGGAAGAACTGTCATTCAAGTTCTGTCCAAATAATTAACTCAACTTAATCATTACGCTACTATTTTTGTCTCATAATTTCTGATTTACGTTTCCTTAATTATAATTTAGTAGACGTTAAAGTAAAAAAAAAATGTGCAAATTATTGAGAGGTATGAAATTTTGTGAGATACCTGCCTAAAAGTAGGAATGCTGCGCAGTTTGTAGCAACAGACCCTAAGCACTATCAAAAACAATACAAATATCACACGCGATGACGTAATCAATTCCGATTTGCGAACAATAATCCGCTGAACTCAATAAATATACACACAAACCCATGAATGTACAACACACAAAATTTAGGCACGGACTAACAAATTGCCACGCCATGGATTAACCGAAATCGAAATTAGGCAAATGGGACTAATACCACAACGATGAATTAGATTGTATTTTACACCGTTGCGTAACAGAGAGAATAAGATATATTGCTGAAGTAAAATTGCGAAAAGAAAATATTGTATAATTATGATGATTTTTAACCGACGGAAAAAAAACAAAGGAAGTTTACAATTCGACGCGTATTTATTTTTATCCCACGCATAAATTTTTACAGAGTAGGTAGTTCGATTTTGATACTTCTTTTTTAAGATATAAGATCACGGAATAACTCTTGTCAGGGCTGCCTCGTTGGTCTTATTTTTTGGGTGAGAAATTATCAAATGACCTCTCCCGCCGTTAGTGTCAGACTGTTACTGACTAAAACCCATCCATGTTCCTTCCTCAGCCCTTTGTATTCCGGGGGCGCAGTAACTCTTTCGAACATCCCGCAGTTGGCTTGGTTGGTCTAGTATTTGACTTTAAGAGTAGGGGTCTCGGGTTCGGCCTTAGAATTACTAAAGATAGATTTTTCACAGCAGTTGTATGGACCTTATATCAAAAATTCTACATCTAGCAATACAATCGTCATATAGATAGGTAATTGAAAATAGCCGTAAGCCGAATGGATTTTACCACAAGCTGAAGCTATTTATTTACCTCTATAAAAAAAAAGGGAATTAAGCCAAAAAATAATGAAATAATTTAATTAGATACGCAACGGTGTAATAGGCAAACAGGACCTACACTCGTCACTAGCGGAATTTATTAACTAACTGGATTGCATTCGGAATCAAACATTCGCGTAGCAGTAGGTAACAAGCTGACAGGCGGATTGATTTGTCTAATTAGTATTTTATTATAAAAGAAACTAGATGTTTGCCGTGGTTTTACCTGCTCTACGAGAACTATACCACACGTTCGGATAAAAATTGCGTAGAACCATCCATTTATTAACCACCGATTTAACCAACCATTTATCTTCATGCCTAAATTGGTTATGCCATTTTACTGTGAAAGAGTAACAAACAAACTCACATTCCCATTTATAATACTAGCTGCTTTCCACGGTTTCACTCGTATCCTAAAGGAACATTTTCAAACGACTGGTTAAAAATTCGTCCTTCCCCAAATTTCAATGAATCTGCATACTAAATTTTATCTACATCAGTTCAGCCGTTTGACTTACAAACAGTAACAAACAAACAACTAAACTCTAGTATTTATAATATTAGATTTGATGTAGTCAGGATTCTAGACAGTAACAATATTTTCAATAGTCTTAAATTATGTACCCAAGCTTAACGGTTATCTAAGGTTCAAAGTCCTTTACCAAAACTATAAGGGTCACGTATCAATTTTACCTACTTGTAACAGTAAAATGGAATTACATACATTCTTGTCAAAAAGATCCTATCTGAAGGCGAACGTCGGTAATACATTGGTTACGACACAAGAAAGTCCGATAATGGAAAAATATTTGATCCCTTAACCCACTATTGAGCTGATAAGACCAGCAATAAATATCAGGTAGGCAATCCTTATCTATAACTACACTTAAACTTATCACAACCAGCCCAAAAAGATTTTTAGGCTACTGAGAGCGACCACAGATAACCAAACCCCAAAACCTTGTAAAAAATATTTTTCTAATTTATAATCGCGATAAACTTAAAAAAAGTAAAAATAATAATGTTCGGAATTTCAAAGAAAAAGTTTTCTATTGTGGATCAAAATTTGAGATTCATTATTCAAAGTCTTTGAACAATTATAACACCTGCTGAGCTCGATAAAACAATGACTAAATTTCTACTAAATAATGTTCAGTGTTAACCAAGTAAATTCTTAATCTTCCATAGCTTCTTTGTTAAGGGATTATAAAAAAGCTAGGAGCGAAATCTGGAGTGTCTTTGACCTTAGGTTGTGACACACTGTTAGCTTGAAACTAATTAATATAGCATCTATATTCATAGCACGGGTTTTACTAACAAACTTTCCAGTCAACATGTTGTCAACACTGAGATGAATGGAATCTTAAATATAGGTACAATTAGGTAGACATTTCCCGCGGTTTCACCTAATTCAAAAGGATCCTGTATAAAATGTTTTTCAATGTTTTATAATTTAATTGAGAAATATGCTAGTTTATAAACTATTTTTTTTAAAGGTAGAACATTACGGAAAATTAAAAAAAAGTAGGTATAAATATATTCTAATATATGTACTTAAATCTAACTAAAATATGGCGTCAAAAAATTCTTCCTCATCGCCGCCGCCTTAACTACACTTCTCATCAAAAAAATCGAAACACCTCGCAGTTTATGATTTGATAAGGATTATCAGAAAAATGTGTATATTTAGGAATAAATGTAAAATGTCATTTAATAGTGAGTAGTATGAGGTTTTTAAATCCTAATGTTATTGTTCTAAATTCAAATTAAGTCTTCATAGATTTCGTATTTTGTATAATGAGTAATTTTTACCCTGTATGGAATATGAAGGAAATGGGTAAAACAACACGCGTAAATGAAAAAAAAAATTAAGAAACGTTTATTTAATAACTTGTATTCCCTCCGCGAGCTCTTATTACTGCTTCCATACGGTTCTTCATCGATCGGATGAGAGTCACGATCACATGTTGTGGTATATTATCCCATTCCTCTTGGATTGCATTTTGCAGCTGGCTAAGTGTTTCTGGGGCTGGATCTCTTGCTCGAATTCGTCTCTTTAATTCATCCCATAGATGTTCAATGGGATTCATGTCCGGGCTTCTTGCTGGCCATACCATAATGGAGATACCGACTTCGGTAAGATAATCTCGTACGACGCCCGCGGTGTGAGCTCTAGCATTGTCGTGCATGAATATGAAGTCGTTGCCAATAAAATGTGTATAGGGCATCACATGAGGTTCAAGACACTGTTCGATGTACCGATGAGAGTTTAGTGCAGGCAGCCGTGGCCCAGACACAAAGGCAAGTTCTGTCTTACCGTCGGCGCTGATTCCTCCCCAAACCGTCCACGAACCGCCACCATAGCTGACCTTTTCTTCAATGCAGCATTGTGCAAAGCGTTCTCCATCTCTTCTGTAGACCTTGTTCCTTCCGTCGTTACCATACAGCATAATTTTACACTCATCAGAAAACAGTACTTTGCTCCACTGAAGGTATGACCAAGTTAGGTGCTCGCGTGCAAAGTTAAGGCGCGCTCTTCGATGGTCTGCAGTTAATTTCGGCCCATTCGCTGGCTTATGCGTTGCCAATCCGCGTTCCTTCAACCTTCTTCTTATTGTAGAGTCACTTACAGCTACTCTTCGTACAACGCGAAGCTGCTGCTGCAGTTGAAAAGCGTTAAGGCGTCGATTTCGTAAAGAAGTTGTTACAATAAATCGATCATCTCGCTCAGAAGTGACCCGATTCCTGCCAGATCCTGAACGGCGCGTGAGCGAACCAGTCTCCCGATAGCGTTTGTAGACTCTATGAACAGATGATAAGCTTAGATGCAATCTTGCAGCCACAACACGCTGACTAAGTCCAGAATCCAGCAATGCCACCACTTGGGCGGCTTCTGCGGGCGAAGTATCCATATGTTTTAGAAAAAAAAGTTTTTTCAGACGTCCCAAAGTCACAGTAAATGAAATAAGAAACAAAAAGTTTAAAGACAAGCGCTAATTTTTAGTTTTTAAACGAGAAACGTACTCCAACCCTAAATACACATTTGTCTCAAAACAGTGATTAATTTCATTTATAGGATAAACAAATGAAATTCTAATTTCGAATTTTGATTTTTTTCTTCTTACTGTAATGACCAAACTGCCAGCTACACAATAATGTTTTTTTTTTCATGGAATTAATTCTCTTTTGTAAAAAATTAGGACAAAAACAATAAAAACGAAAGTGTTTCGATTTTTTTGATGAGAAGTGTATATTAAATTATATGGGACCACCTCTGATGTCTCTGTATGGTGGCTTACAAAACAAAAAAAAGAATTATCAAAATCAGACTACTCTGTAAAAAGTTATGCTAAATATATTTTTTTCGTCGGTTAAAATACATGTATGTATGAAGGCTGACGTACCATATTTCAAATTTCGAATACAAGATAAAATTCGAACACATTTTTAAAATTCTTGAATTTGGAGCGTGCGTTCAGTAACCCAACCACACCTGTTCTAAGTTTCTAGGAGTAAACATAAGAATTCCGCTGGGCATGCATCTTTGTAAGTTTCCGAACGTCTCCCTGACGGTTTGCGAAGAGTAATGACATGTTTGTTGGTGTATCTTTACGGTTACAGCAGTTCGGTAGTGACAGGGTACTAGGTTATTTGTTTACTTACTTGAATCTTTTTCAACCAATCTATGATATTACAAATTCATCGTAAAGCTATATTTTAGGAGGAAAAAAATCACAGCGTAAATTTGTAATAGGAAAAGATTTATTTCAAATGCAATTTCTGAAGACGTCCGCACATTCAATTTCTTCAGCTTTATATTATAACTAAGTACGTATGATATAGTGACCTCTCCCCGGCCATTAAGGATTGCTGCCTCATCAGTCATAGGACTATGAGAGTGAGGGAATAAAGAGTGCCACTAAGGCTACGTACATACTTGTTCACTATTAAACCACTTCCCAAGTTATCTAGTCTCTGTTGAAGTCCAACATTTGCTTAAAATCATACTTAATTGTAAAACTTAAAAGAAATCTTCCGAATTCTGGCATGGGATAGCTTTCATTCTGTGATGAAATAGTATTATAATTTAAAACCAGCTGCTATTACTTCACGCTCCTCGTTAAAAAAATATCCTATGTGTTAATCTAATCTAATCTAAATCTAAATATATATAAAACTCAAAGGTGACCGACTGACTGACATAGTGATCTATCAACGCACAGCCCAAACCACTGGAGGGATCGGGCTGAAATTTGGCATGCAGGTAGATGTTATGACGTAGGCTAAGAAAGGATTTTGATAAATTCTGCCCCCAAGGGGATTAAATAGGGGATGAAAGTTTGTATGAAACTTTGTCAATTTTAAATCGATCGGGCTGAGAATCCATATAGCACGCGGGCGAAGCCGCTGGCAGAAAGCTAGTCTAGATTATAAACTATGTGTGCACAAAATTTCATTCAAATCTATTCGGTAGTTTTTGCGTGAAAGAGTAAAAACCATACATACATCTTCATAAACTTTCTCACTTATGATATTAGTAGAATTCAAGGGTCGGTGAACTGAGAAGAACCTCACTATCTACCAAAATGGTGACCAACAAGAGCTTGACACTTCAAAAACTTTAATATTCAGGTCAATGTTCAATATCAATAACTTTGAACTTATTTATAACACTTTTCAACGCTTTGCCAGCACTTAAGGTTAAGTTATAGTTAAAAGTTCAAGTGTTGTAAACAAATACATACATTACTTAAGTGTTATGAGTTGTTTGTTTGCTTGAAACATTGATGAAGGTTTCCTTTAAAAGTACCTATACTGGTTTGATAGTAAAGCTATAGTTTTGTAAGTTAAGCCCTGGCTGGAGGTCCTAAATTCATTTAAGGCACTTCACAGGCAAGCCCGGTTAAGTAGTCGACAACCTTCTAGGCTGACAAGGTTACCCGGTAACTGGGTTGTGGACGTCAGATAGGCATTCGTTCCATAAAATACTGGTACTCAGCTGCATTAAGTTAGACTGGTATGAGCACAACATAGTTGGGAAAAGGCTAGGTAGATGATGATGAGTGATATTGAAATTATGTCTAGCGTACGCAGACCTTCAGCCGCGGAAAATTCTTAGAAATACGAAAGAGCAAGTAAATCAGACATTTTGTAAGGGATTGGTTCTTAAAATACAGGTTTTATTACAAGAATAACTGACGTAAAAAAACAGATATATAAAAACTCACTATGGTTTTAATAAATAAAAAATAAAAATGAACGAGAACCGGAATAAAGATTAAATTGAAATAAATTAAAAAACATTCAGAAGTCGCATATGCCGAACATAAGCCATTCAAATACAGAACACCTATAAGATTCAAATAAAAAAAAACATTTACCAGCTAGAAATATCTACTTAAAACCTCCACAATAATGTACAATCAACACCAAATTTCCAAGGGTTTCAGCAAAGAGACTACCGAAAACAAAACGCTGTCCGTCGGCAGTGCATCAGGCAAAATTAGATTTACACCACCAACATGTCGTAACGAATGTACCGAATGTTTGAACTCGCAACTGTGCACTGGAAAGAACCTTTCCGTGAACACTTTATTGTGTTATCTGTGCCTCTAGCTTCGCGCCAAAAAAAAAGCGCCAAGCGGGATTCGAAATTCGTATTTCACAGGAGAGGATGCATTGTTTGAGTGAGAAAATACGGAAGGTTCTATGCATTTTAATAGCGAACGATTTTGAGGATACTGTGTCAGAACAACAGCTTTGTAATCATAGTATTTTTCACCAAGAAATATACTCACTTCATAAAGTTTCTGTTGCTATCTATAATAACATAATTCTTGGTCCTTCGCGCCGAAAAAATTACGCACCACGGGAGATTTGAATTTCGAGCACGCGTTGTCTTATGAACGAAAAATATGGCCGTCTCCACGCAATTTTAAATTTGATAGGTATCAAGCTGTTTCGTTTGGAAATTCTTACACTATTTTCTTATAACATTGTTAAATTAAGATCTGTTTAAGAAAGAATGTTAATGAAATAAAGCAACGTGTTTGCGTTCCAGGTTTCTTTGACTAATTTAAACGCTTTTTATAAGAGATAATTCTTGATGATGTTCTATTCAACGTTCTAAAATTGGTGGAAAATTCAAAAGTAACTCTGTTTGTCTTATTACGCTTTCACGGAAAAATGGCTAGACCGATTTTAATAAAACTTGGTATGCAGATAGTTTGAAGCCTGGGGAAGAACATATGGTTTTATCCGGGTGCGTGACGCAGTTGTGGGTAAAAAAACCGCGGGAAACAGCAAGTAAAAAATATTTCAAAGGGTTTTTTAGGCTCCCAGCTGCAAAAGCTTGTTGGAACAGGAGAATTTGAAAAAAAAACAGCGAATAGCAATCAACGAGACCATTTTCCCCATCCAACCTCAAAAGAGAAGTTGCACTAAAATTGACCTTCGTTAAAAACTGGTCGTTTTTATTCAACTCGCTATGATCGCGCGTAGGAGAACAATAAAATATTTTTGGTTCAGTCAAGAAAAAACATTTTTTTCGTGAGTACATTGAAACTAAGGATACTTTTTATTTGAAGTGCTTGTGCTTGTGCAGGGAAAACCGTAGGAAACAGCTAGTATTTTATAATAAACCATTTAGCACTCCGTCTTTGTATTTGGTCCTCTTTCATTCATCAAACGTTGGAATCCGATACCTATTGTATCCTTGATATCCTCATATAATATATTAGATTATATCATTATTTGTTTATATATTAGGAACATTATATCTACACTCGAGAGCATTACATAGGGTCAGTTATGTAATATTTTTACCACCAAAATTACTACATTTATGCGTCAAAATATATTTTGAATACAGTTAGTAATTTTAAATTTTAAATCTAAATGAATTAATTTAAACTATCATTCAACATTCAATGTATGTTCGGCGGGCTTCATTACCACCTTACTGACTGGCTAATATTTTTATACGATACTATTTTTATCTTGTTCTTATTATCACAAAAATAACACTTAACTAAGCTAACATTAATAATTCTTGACCCAAATTCTTTGGTCCCAAGTGTATTCTTGAGTTCCGAACTTGTCACATTGTCTTTCCAATATACTTTATTTGTTGGAGGTTCCAATAATATTGTACTTACAACTTGATTTAGTGTTACCAGAATATTTATTTACGATAAGTCTGATGTGTAGGTATCTAATACAAAAATAATAGTTTATTACAGTTAAGTCCTAGCATATGTTCTACATAAAAACTATCACATGCCTTTCTCCCGGTTTCAATCTATATCCATAGCAAATTCCATCTAAATCAATTCAGCTGTTTTCCCGTGAAAACTGAACAGACCGACGGAGTTACTTTCGCGCTAATAACTTTTCTTCTAAAAATACTCTTCATTAATTGATCTTTTTGCGAAAGCAGGTCTTTGCGACTCTAATAAATCCTACTTACGTGATAATGTCCTATCACAAAGACTAGTCCTCCAATAAATCTATGTCTACGATCCTCAGTAACATTTGCAACCAATAAGGGCTAACAATATCAACGGAATTCCCTTATATTAGCTTCCTAAACTATCGTTTTCCCATACACATCCATTCGACTTTATTCCCCCTACCAACACCATGAACAATTCATGAAAAATCTAAAATTCCAATGTCCATTACGTCGCCCGTATTCAATCAGAGAAAACAATGTACTGAATAACCAGCAATGTATACCGAACTGTAAGGAGATGTCGTTTGAATAGTGTTCCTTGAAAGGATTTCGAGATAGGATTGATTCATGATCACAATTACCTTCGAATGTTGTTGGGAGTCTAGTTGGTCCAACCCTATTGACGGCCATTGTAGATTGACCTCCTAGCTCCTTACAATTGAAAGTACAAAGGGATCAAGTTGGGTCGGGCAAGGCAACAAGACATGTGAAATGTCCAGCTTAGGTTGGCCTTCTTGTTAGTTGAAATTGAATGGTTCTAAAGGTCTTGTTGTGTCGGTCGTGTAAACCTAGACATGCGTCCAAGATTCAGGCTCTGCCGTATCGGGGATTTCTTGGGATCGCTGCTCGTTGGTATCAATCGGCCTTTGTTTGGACTATAAATACATCAAGAGTTTACGTTTAAAGGTTGATGTATTGACGTTGTTTTCTGCTGTCATTGTGAGACGGTAACCGGTATTCATGCGGCGAGTCGCCATTTTTGACAATAATTTATGCGTTTTATTGACGCTAGCGCTTATTAAGCGACTGGTGGATGTTTTGTTGATTGGAGCCTTCATTTATTTAATTAAGAGTGTTATATATGTATAATGCGATCATATTTTTAAATTACGGGGCAATAAATTATTAATTTATTTTATGGGTTTGTTGATTTCTTCGTGGATTGACTGATAATAATTTATTGGGATATTGATACTAATGAAACTTGTTAATCGCCAAGAGTAGAGAAAGTTTTACTTTTTATTAGCTCACATTTTCCCATAGCTAGGCAAAATAACTCGCTTAATCTCTTCCAGCGCCACTAAGGACCAGTCCTTAAAGCGAAAGTTATTCCCTCCATAAGTATACACATGTAAATATATGCGTAGTCCCAATCCAAAAACACCCTAAATACAACCCGACACAAATAAAAAATACATAACTAAACATGGAACTCGAAAAATCCACTACCAACTTGAATACAATCCGACCAAGACAAATAGACACTAAAACCGTACATACGAAACGCAATACATCCCTATACGATTCAATACTGCGACAAACTACAAATAAAATGCCAGAAGAACGTAGCTCCGAGAAAATTAAGTCCTATTGACTGTACTGAGCAAATACAATCAACGGAGGAAGGATGCGTTACTACCACGGCATCAAAAACCTCTATCACACATGGCAACTTTCCTTAAATTCCTAATACACTGCGCAGTGAACTCCAAAAAATTCGCACAGGCTGTTATAAAAACAGCAATGGAGATCCAAGCTAGTGATGAGAAATAGTGTTCGCCAAAGAATGGATTTGATAAGTAAAGGTGAGGCCAATGTGTGAGAATTCTAAGTGTCGGTGCAGTGTCGTTCGCAGTTTTAAAACGAACTACGGAGTGGGGTAACACGATAAATGGGACGTGATTGGCTTTCTTGAATCCTAACTTCAGCACCAAAATGTTAGGTTTGCGTTTTTAGAAACTAGGTACAGGTATTGTTTGGACAGTTTATTGACAGTTGAGATATTTTGTAGTGATGCAGTTTTGTATCGAAATAGGTATTTTTTGGGTGGAAGGACCAGTTAATTCAGTTCGCTTTAAATATTTATAAATTATATCGTTATATAATTGTGCTCTTTCATTACTTTACGAGCTCAATTACCTTCTTTTTTTTATAAGTTAATAGTTTCAAAGAACCTGCAGTTACAATCAATTAATCAATTATATTGCTGGCGAGTTTTTCTCAAAACCTTTCAGCTTACAATATTAAAATTTAATTGAGAATAAAATTTCAGCAAATTAATAAAACAATATTGTTTATACAAAACTCATAAATTATGGCTTCCCTTACATAAACGATAGCTTATTCCTATAACATGTATCATATAATAAAAACGTTATGTTTATGGAATATTATTGTTCTTATGACGAAACTTGAATACGTAATCGCAGTCCTTATGGGTATTTCATTGGGTTTGCTTGGCATTTGATTTTGTACCCTAGGCCCAATATTTTAGGGTGCAAGTTGGCTTTGATTAGATTGGTTAAGATAGAAGTTTTAGCACGTGTTAAAAATATGGGATCATTTAAGGCTTGTATGATATGAGTGAGATAAAAATCTATACGAATCGCAGACATTATCTTAGAATGGTGTAAAAAAAATCTTAAAATGAAACCGTAATTGAAAGTGTATTATTCGTAGTTGTGGTATTCATAATTAGGTTTTTACGTACTTACTAGATGTCAAATATATTTACTGCTGGTGGAATATTTACATACCTGAAACAAAAAAATAAAATTATTAAGTATATAAAATTAAAGGTAGTAAGTTATACATATTGGTCTTTGTTCCTTTGGTCCTTTCTTTAAAGTTCACGAAAACAATAAATTATAACTTCTTTCCTATAATAAAAGTAAATAGACCTCCAAAATTTGTTTAAATGTTGCCTAGAGGCAAAAAAGATATAGTTATTTTGTTTAACATTATTCAAAAATTCTGACCAAGTTACGTAAAACATTCAAAAAATTTTGAGGCTTTTTCATCTATTTGTTTCCTTGAAGTTTCTTAAGAACTTTTATACTTAGGTAAATAAAGAAGTTTTCCTTTGACCTTTTAACAGGAAAATAGGTAGTGAATATAATAAAATCTTGTTTCATAGAAAGTTGAAGACTGGCCTTTATTTTTGTAGCATAAAAATAAAATAAAACTTTTTTTTCGACAACAAAGACTGAAAGGCTGTCTACTTCAGTAAAAATCTGATCTCAAACCATCAGTCATTTGTATTATTTTAACGTTCATTAAAAATATATTTAAATAAAGGCAGCCATAATTACGACTAATTTGGTATAATCCACCCATTCCATCATCAGCATCCTCAACTAGACTAGACCATCTATATTAGACCGAGACTTCTCTGTTAAGCTGTTTGTCCGGCTGTCATTTGAAGATCTTTGACAGTAATGACAAACAGGCTTACCAGGGGTATCGTGCTACCCCGTAACTGGGATGTAGAAGAATTTGGCACCATGTAAGACACTGGTACTCAGCTGTTTCCTAGCACTCATCCCAAAAGGCTAGGCAAGTTTACCTTATTGTTTGTCCTGTTTGTAATATTCTGTCTAATCATACATATAAGTAAAACAATTAACAAGAGGTCACCTAACAGATAAAAAAGCAAGCAGTTTGGTCAATATTTAAAAATGTACAGGTATAAAGTTCGGTTGATTCGACAAAGCTGTCGTTTTGCACATACATACATAATTTGCAACGTGTTCCCAACTTTTACAAACATTTCTGGACATGCTAAAATTGATACTACATAGTGATGGACAAAGAACTTTTGTCAAATATGTAAGGAATGAATCTATTGGCTGTTGAATATGAAAACTAATACTTTGGTTATTTTGAGCTCAGAAAAAGAGTAACCAACATTACCATATGACAATGTACATATTTATGTGATCTTTAATAGTACGCCCCCCATTTTATTTAATAATAATATTGTTTATAAACAAGTACTGCAGTATATTTACGTAATTTTATTTCAAAGCAAATTGAATGGAAGCCTATGTCCACAGTGGACTACATAAAGGCTGATTATGATGAATAATATAGGCCAGGCCGAAGATGTTATTAATACTTCCCAGAGTATCTTGGCTACTTGTAAGACCAACCTGTGGCATAGAGTCCTTGGTTCCTAGCAGTTTTGAACGCCGAATAAACTTAGCGACACTCCAAACAAAATCTGGTCCTTAGATCCGTGCTATAACAAACGCCATTACTTTCAACTATATTTTCAAAGAGCCATCTCGACCGGTTCAGACGTATTTTACTTGTAAATGTAGGCCATGGTTGGCTGACTTTAATGAAACTGTCACCGGTGGGACGGAAAAAAATATGCTTGGCTGGCGCACCCAAGTACGTGGCTGTGATTGGAGACTGAAATGTATACGTGTCTGGAAGTTTGGTTTTGGAAATTTTCATGGCCATCGCATAAGTAGATATTCATTGACAGCAGGAATAATATGCTGTGAAATTGGAACGATATTACTTGTTCACTGGTATAAATATTTCCTCCGGTATATGCTAGATATTCATCTGTCTCCAATGGTTCTGTTGCTAGTTAGGTCTTTTTTCTGCAAGAGGGAGTGGCTTAAATACGGCTTAGTAGACGTCACAAGTAATACAAGTTTATTGTTCTCAGTACTTTTTACAGGAGTAAGACTACCTTAGTGCAGACGTAATCTATACCTCGTAAAAGCTGAGTCTTTGTTACTCAAACACAGAGAATCCAAAAAAAATATTCATATACACTTCTCATCAAAAAAATCGAAACACCTCGCAGTTTATGATTTGATAAGGATTATCAGAAAAATGTGTATATTTAGGAATAAATGTAAAATGTCATTTAATAGTGAGTAGTATGAGGTTTTTAAATCCTAATGTTATTGTTCTAAATTCAAATTAAGTCTTCATAGATTTCGTATTTTGTATAATGAGTAATTTTTACCCTGTATGGAATATGAAGGAAATGGGTAAAACAACACGCGTAAATGAAAAAAAAAATTAAGAAACGTTTATTTAATAACTTGTATTCCCTCCGCGAGCTCTTATTACTGCTTCCATACGGTTCTTCATCGATCGGATGAGAGTCACGATCACATGTTGTGGTATATTATCCCATTCCTCTTGGATTGCATTTTGCAGCTGGCTAAGTGTTTCTGGGGCTGGATCTCTTGCTCGAATTCGTCTCTTTAATTCATCCCATAGATGTTCAATGGGATTCATGTCCGGGCTTCTTGCTGGCCATACCATAATGGAGATACCGACTTCGGTAAGATAATCTCGTACGACGCCCGCGGTGTGAGCTCTAGCATTGTCGTGCATGAATATGAAGTCGTTGCCAATAAAATGTGCATAGGGCATCACATGAGGTTCAAGACACTGTTCGATGTACCGATGAGAGTTTAGTGCAGGCAGCCGTGGCCCAGACACAAAGGCAAGTTCTGTCTTACCGTCGGCGCTGATTCCTCCCCAAACCGTCCACGAACCGCCACCATAGCTGACCTTTTCTTCAATGCAGCATTGTGCAAAGCGTTCTCCATCTCTTCTGTAGACCTTGTTCCTTCCGTCGTTACCATACAGCATAATTTTACACTCATCAGAAAACAGTACTTTGCTCCACTGAAGGTATGACCAAGTTAGGTGCTCGCGTGCAAAGTTAAGGCGCGCTCTTCGATGGTCTGCAGTTAATTTCGGCCCATTCGCTGGCTTATGCGGTGCCAATCCGCGTTCCTTCAACCTTCTTCTTATTGTAGAGTCACTTACAGCTACTCTTCGTACAACGCGAAGCTGCTGCTGCAGTTGAAAAGCGTTAAGGCGTCGATTTCGTAAAGAAGTTGTTACAATAAATCGATCATCTCGCTCAGAAGTGACCCGATTCCTGCCAGATCCTGAACGGCGCGTGAACGAACCAGTCTCCCGATAGCGTTTGTAGACTCTATGAACAGATGATAAGCTTAGATGCAATCTTGCAGCCACAACACGCTGACTAAGTCCAGAATCCAGCAATGCCACCACTTGGGCGGCTTCTGCGGGCGAAGTATCCATATGTTTTAGAAAAAAAAGTTTTTTCAGACGTCCCAAAGTCACAGTAAATGAAATAAGAAACAAAAAGTTTAAAGACAAGCGCTAATTTTTAGTTTTTAAACGAGAAACGTACTCCAACCCTAAATACACATTTGTCTCAAAACAGTGATTAATTTCATTTATAGGATAAACAAATGAAATTCTAATTTCGAATTTTGATTTTTTTCTTCTTACTGTAATGACCAAACTGCCAGCTACACAATAGTGTTTTTTTTTTCATGGAATTAAGTCTCTTTTGTAAAAAATTAGGACAAAAACAATAAAAACGAAAGTGTTTCGATTTTTTTGATGAGAAGTGTAGTTTTCTTTTAAATCTGTAACCCACGTTCGTAGCCTTAGGATCAAAGCGCTTTACAAACTTTCAACTAACCATAACACTATCTCCCACGTCAAATCCAGTCTAAAATATACCTTATCTGCCATATAAATCAAAAGTGAACACCCCAGTTCGACGGTAGCTCGAACAAGAGATCCATCAACACCCAAACGTGAGGCATCGCGTGCCTTATACAGGGTGATTCATTGCTCGTCCCAGGACGAAGTGCCGACAATAAATACTGCCCACACGCATGGCCAGGTTATTTATTTTCTGGATCAGCCTGTATCTTAAAATAGAATTATGTCCGCTGGTAATATTGCAAAGATTTTGTTCTTGATGTTAAGACTATTGGTTTGGGTCAAACTCTTTTGAAAAGGAGGATTTAATATTGTAAATGAACAGGCAACTCCAAAGTGCATTATGGTATAAATCAAAAGGAATAATGTTTAAAGCAGTAGCCATGTATACAGCTCTAGGAATCTTCTTTCGTGTCAATATGAAGAGTACCCGCGTAACTTATACTTTGATAAAAAAACACTAGGTATTCCAGACTCACAACGGCTCTTAAAATTTTATTGGACCCTAAAACACTGTGATACCAAAGATAAGCTACTGCATGAATCCCACATTCCTACATACAAAGAAATATCTTGAAAAAAAAAACCGCATAATATTACTTTAAAATCGCAAAACGTAGCGACAAACCCGGCCGATACTTTACGGGCGGAGTATGGTGCATAAATAAGTCGTTTTGTCGACGCGATCAATTGCGCGTCGTGTTTATGTCGTACACTTGTGAAATGTTTCGGGTTTTGTCGCTAGTGTGATAGGATTTGTTCAAATGCGCGACTTTTTCGAGAGCGAAAGTTTTGTGGTCGAAATGGTATTAGTTTAACTTGCTACAGAACATGTTTTATGTAATAAGAAGTATTATAAGGAGTATCTACAATATTCTGTCGTTTTAGTACTTACTAATATAGTATTGGATCAAGAAATCAGGTTTTAAAAATAATTATGACATCTTTCACTTTTGTCATACACATATAAGGACCGAACTAAAACAACTCAACATCAAAGTAACAACGCTTACACCAAAAGCACACAAACCCTCCTAAAACAATATGGCGTCATTGCACACCCGCAAGCCACAGTGTCAATATGAGCTTAAAATTTTACACCATAGAAAAGGAAGCTTGACAATATTCACGTAAAATTGTATTGCTTGCTAAAATCAGATAAAGCGCTATTGTCAACTGTTAAGTAGAGCGATAGAAGAAGGACCACATTCTATAAAAAAATTGGTCCTTTGATTTTAATAAATAAATTTATCAAAGTATTGGGAGTACTGTTTGAGGAAAATTCTTACCTTTAATCAGTTACTTTTACTACTTCGTTCACAAGACATTCTCAATAATATAAGATAACCAAGTCTAGGTAAAAGGTATTTTCCCAGAACTAATTATCAACTGCGCACAGGCAGAGGCTGCAACTTGAGTTACTTATTTCGAGAATCCTTAAAAATGGCGGCGTTTGTTATCGAAGAAATTCAAAACTGACTAACCTATTTTCTCTTGTAACAAATAAAATTAAACATTAATTTCCATAATTTTAGTGTCTTAAATTTTTAAGTCTCTGTTTCTGTAGTTGTTTAAAAAATAAGTAAAAAAACGAAATTGTGAATACAGCCTAAGTGTCAATACACGCTTAATATTTCGCACTATATTCGACCATTCGACCAGTCGCCAGTCCACATTTGCATAGTATTGTCTTGTGGCTTTATTTATCTCTTTTTTTCCCTTTTTTACGCCCTTCTCGGCTTACTTTTTTTAAGTTAAACTGTTTTTATTATTTTTCGGTCTTGCTAGGTCCTTTTTCGGGTTCGATTTAAGATGGCCGTGAATTTAATGCTTCGCTACTTGGAAGGCATTCTTGAGCTAAATGTTTGGACCCTTTTCTGGGTTATTTAATGCAAGTGTTGGACTTAACTTTGTCGTCATTATCTAGTCTTACGTTTACTATAGAAATACCTTTACCTTACATTAGGATCAATTTCGCTTTCAACAGTTTTTTTTATTTTGTGTGTATGTGTGTGTCTTTGTTTACAAAGGTTTGATAGCCTATATCACGACATTTCTCAACCCTCTGATGAAGGGGAATCACAAACAACTTTCCCCAAAACGTAACTGCTACCCCCATAATCTCGAAAACTACGTCACAAAATCCGAGACAATTTTCGAAAACATCCGACATTCGGTAACAGCAATACCAAGCAATACATAATCCAATAAGGATGATAAATTCCAAAAGAAATTCTTAAGAAAAGGGCTCTTAAGCGTGATGACCCTACGGGATCCTATCGCGATATCTTTCTGGCTATTTGAGAATGGACATCATTTAATTTTCCACGGCATTGGTCAATCTCTTTATATTATATTTGTGTTATCAGAAAGGGAAAATGTTGGAAAAATTATATGGCTAGCTATAAACATGTTTTAGTAGTAACCGTGTTTAATATTTTTAGGGATCATTTACGTGCTGAACTAAACAGAAGATATTTATGTCACAATAAATGTAGCTCTAAGTTATCTTAACAAATACATATTTGTTTTAAAATACACGATTTAATTTCCAAAATCATTTTTAAATACTTCAACTATCGTTCTTATATAAAAAGAAAATTGGACTGATAGTACTCTTAGAAAGACACGCACAAACTGCTTGTTTGATGCGGTTCAAAGGACCAGTATTAAGTCTGGTCCTTTCAGTCGATTACTTAGCAAATAGCCTTGCTACAAGTGTGGGCGTAACAATGAGAAATATTTCAGAGTGATTTCTTTCTCTTAAGAATAACGTTGAAATACGAAGCTCGTTCGCCAATATTTTATAGAGGAATAAAAGTACAATAAAGACGGTACTGTCAGCAGCATTTATTCAAGCGAAGTCAAGCTAAAAACCTCTAGAATGTGAGAACTTACCAGCTAATTAAAAACTTCGCGACCGAACTGCGCTGTGTAAATTTTTAACAGCATTCCTTACAGACGGTTTTTAAGTGAGAAACTTGTAAGTGTTTACTTTTTAGGGTTAAAAGTTGTTGTATTCAATCTTAGGAGAAGTTTGACAATATGATTTTTAATTAGCTGTCGTGATTTCGTACACTCCAAGTTAAAGTGTTTTTGTGTTTTTCTGACTAACAGCTTGCAGTTTAGCTTTGTACTCAGTTGATATCAATATGCTCGCCGCCATTACGTAGGACTAAACCATAATAGACAAATGTGAGTATATCATAGGTGTACTTCTGTCTTATCCTTCGGAAAAAGAGGCGTGATCTCATGTTATACAAAATAGAATAGAATAGGAAAACATTTAATCGATAGTGGTAATAAATCAAAATATTGACAGATGTATACAATGTACTATATCATATAATAATAATAACGTTTATTTTTCCAAAAAAGTATACACAATTATTTGGTGACACTGGATCCCGCACTAGGATACCCTGTGTTGCAGAATCCAGTCTCTTTCGACAAGAATAACTCCAAAAGTAGGGAAACAAATGCAACGGTTATAATAGCGTTGCAAGATAAACATCACAAGAAAACTAAACTAAAATTATGTGTGTGTGTATTTTTTTATATACATATAGCCGATGTAGCTGATTTTGGTTTTGAAATGTCTGTCGTAGTCCAAGGAAGGTTTAAACGGTGAGAAAAGTTAAGATAGATGTAGGTGATAGGTGATTCTTTAAAAATGTGCGGTCGGTTTTTCGACGCTGTTCGCTTCCTCACTCGAATTTCATCATTACCAGCCAGTATAAAATTCAATATTTACCTACATTAAGAGGCTATATCTATTTCATTATTTAACATAATAATTTTAAGCTTGTAAATTGTACAATTCAAACGACAGTCGGTGATGAGGGTAATGACGAATCGGAAACCAAACAGCAAAAAAAATCGATTCACCTTGATACGAAGTTCACCGGGTCATCAGACAATTGAACAAAATAACAGAGATAAAATTTTACATCTTTTTATTCTTCAACTGCCACGTTTTAAAATACTAATTTTTGCCAATTACATTCTTCAACCCTCAACTATAGCAAAATTCTCAAAGCAAGGTATTAAATCAACCCGTTACAGTTACAATCAATTAAAAATTGGCGCATCACGTGAATCTGTTGGACATTAAAATTAGAGGAACGAAAGCCGAGTCCGTATTCAGTGCCATCCGTTGAAATTTATGCTGAAACTCTTGCATAAATTGCAAGTTCCTGTTAAATGTATCCATTACACGTTGACACTGTTTAAGGCGTGGTTCTCTGGGTGCGTTTTGTCGTTGATGTATTTTTTTCGGTTCAGTTAATTATGTGTAAATATTTGTTGAATAAGTGCTTTTATGTGAGCGTACTGTATTTTTTTATCGTCATTTTGTTTCACAGTAAAATAGGCAAATAAGAAATCATACTAAAACAATGAGTTGAAATTGATTACATTATCTAGTACGGAGCCAATTATAAAATTACTACGAATCTGTAAATGGAATTTAAATTACCAATAATAAGTTTTGTAGCGGTAGGAAGGTACCTAGGTATTTTACATGAAAGGACTATAGCTTCGTCTTGTTTTAATCAAAACTCTATTCCAGTAGCAGCCTAAATATTTCCCTGGATACAATCACGCAAGAAAAAAACCTTCCGTATTGAAACACGTTCAAACAACCAAATAGACAAAAACTTATAATCAAACAATGACAGACCAAAAACTTCACACAAATCTCACAATCGCATTAATAAACCTCAACTTTTAAATCCGAACATAATACGTTCTTCCATAGAAATCTGAAGACTGAAATATCTGTCTTGAGAAAAAGAATCGCTTGAACGCATTAGTGAGACTGGACTTTAAAATCGGAGCACTTCGTGCCCTGGCGTGGCTCCAAGCCGCGAGTAGCCACAGATGACGAAGCGTCTCCGACTCGTTATCGCAATTCTGACGGGCAGACTGCAGACTTTTTGCGGACGCGATTGCTGCGGTTTTAGATAAAAGCGTTTTCTAGAACATTCTTCGCAGAGAATAAATCTAGGAAAAGAACTTATTAATTAATCAGCTGAGTAGTTTGCAAGTGACAGAAAAATATGCTAATCAAAGATAATAAAAACAAATGAACACAATATCCTTAACACAAAATATCTTCAGGTAAATGAAGACGATACGTACTATCTACATTCAAATCGCACAAAAACCAAACACCACATAAAATCAATGCCCACGAAAAGAGTCGATAAAACGCAAAAACGTATGGAAATCAAAATACCTACCACAAAAAGGCAAAGAAGATCTGGATATGCAACACCGAACACCTGACACGCAAAATAATTAAAATTCCATGTACATCGCGCGACTGTCGTTATTTTTAGAGTTGCGCATAATCGTAAAGTCGCAAGGCACGATAAAGTCGCCGGTTTATGCGCCCGGGTAGGACGGGTAGGCTAGGCGACGCATAGCCCTAAATTGTACTGATAATTGCCTCAACCGAGAACACAGTTTCCTGCCTTCGTGTGATAATTTGAGCTTATGTAAATAACAGGAATAGAAATCTTAGTAATGTTATTGAAATTGCCAAAGGATATTTCTTATTTCAGGTCGTAAAGTAATTTATTACAATTAAACCCTTAATTGTTTACAAGCCATAAAATTCTATTGCTTACTTGGTATAGTTTAAATTCTTTAATCTTGCTAGGAGTGACTTTCAACCTAATTAACAGTAGATACGACTACATATCCATCCATATTTCACATATTATCAACTTACCAGTCCAGTCGAAATAATGTCTTCAGGCTAGCATTTTAAGGTAAGACTAGTAATCAGATCTTCAGGTTTAGTTATTAGTATACATATACCATAATTTACATAATTTACAAGTACCAATGTGACTTTTCTAAAGTCATATGTACTTTCTAAGTATATTTTAGACACCACTGACTAACGGTGAAGGAAAACATCGTGAGGAAACCTGGACTAAAAAGTCTGAAATCGCCAATCCGCCTTGCGCAAGCGTGGTGATCAATGCTCAGTCCTTCTCTGTATAAGAAGAGGCCTGTGCCCAGCAGTGGGACAATATATAAGCTGATGATGATGATACTATAATTTACTAAAACATAAATCCGGGTATCTTCACTAAATAAAGTCTTAAAGCAAAACTTGTGTTCAAACAATAATCAATTTTATTCACAGCATCTCTAAAATTAATCTCACTCCTAAGTACCTAGTTCTATTCTAATCTTCAAAGGACTGACTTACATTATTAAGAACCTCTCCATCTCAGACAAGAACACTACAATGGGAGGAAGTAGACGCCAATTGAGTTGCTAAACATAATATACATACATACATACGTACGTATGAAGGAATTATGTTCTGAGTTTCAACGGAATTCTTAAGTAGAAGTATGTAATACCTCTTCAGAAACTGAGATACATGTTAATATCACACAAGTATTTTGGAAAGGGTTTTAGACTTGAACAGTTAATTAGACTAACATTTACACACTGTTATGATCTATTCCATTCAAAACAGATTCTAACAGAAGAAGCGAGACATGATATTAGGATTTAATATGAGTGAGTTTTTTGGTCCTAGGATACAACAAGAGGTGATGGTTCTCGTAATAGTAAAGTTGAATCAAAAAGTTTGTTATCCCTTAATGCTGAGTTCAAGTTAATATAGGTCTTAAAGGTGTTTAGAATAAAGGCTATAACTACAAGAGACACTGAAGTATCTTTTTTTTTTTCAGATAATGCGCCGATTTTTAATTGCATTTAAATCTCTTTATGCATTTCACTACTATATAATTTAGTTTATACGACATTGCCATTTTGTATCATGAGCCTATCTATTTATTTTTGTCAGAACTTCCCCCGGGTCTCATCATCTTTACCGAACTGTCACAGTTTAACTTTTAACATAAGTTTGACAGTCATTGACCATACTATACCGGGATTTGACTTCTAACAACAGTTTGTGGTAGGGGTAAAGGCGAGAGCAAACATATTTTGCGTCCCGTGGGTAATATGTCCATGCATGTAACACTACGTATGAATGGTTCTATTTTAATACCGTTAGGTACATGTATAGGTAAAAACAGTTCAGAAAAATAATAAAAAAATTGTAGACTTTCGGTAGATATAGATAGATACAGATAAAGAAGGCAATGGTTGAAAATAAGTTACAAAAGAAAACTTTATTTATCACTTCACTTCACTCACACCATTATGAGAAAAAAATCATAAATTAAGTTTATGATAGGGGTGACGATAGAACAGTTAAACTTCAATTAACTATGAAACAGAACACCAAAGATGCTAAAGCTAATAAAAAACTAAAAGAAAACGAATAAGTATTATCAAAGAACCAAAAATCCACTCCCAAAGCATCAACAATAGAAGATTTTCATTAACTCTCAGAAGACAAGTAATTAAAACATCTAAACGATGGCGTAATTCACGCTATAAGAGCAGAACTGACAGCAAGAACAAAAGGACCAAAGCATTTATAAATAACAGTACAAGGACCAACTTGAGCAAATGGAACCACCAAGTTAAGATACCATCGTAGGACAATAACAACCTTACATAATTTATTATATCTCTCGCAAAAACTGGGAGCTGTGGTTAGAAGTTCAACTTATGTGGGGACATACGGACAGCTAAATATCTAGCACGATGTTCTTATAGCTAATGAAGAACGAAGTTAGAGATTCAGTAGTAAATCTAGTACTGAATCTATATTTATGGTTTTTTTGACACCTCCGCATAACAAACATGATTGATTCGTTGTAAAACCAAAATTAATACATAGCTTTAAACAAGAAATCCTTGACTTTCCATGTAATCATTTTAAACAGTAAAATATATACGAATAAAATATTTTTTACTGATCAACTTTAACAAGGAGATTTTAAGCGTGCACATATTCTTTGTTAGAAACATAATTGTTTTATCATTCACATTTGTTAAGATATATAATGTGATGTGGGGTCTTATTAATTAAATGTTAATTACAGATGAAATTATTCAAGTCGCCATCCTAAATTTGTCCGGAAGATTGTCCAAACTTTTGGTCCTTGTGTCCGTAAACTAAACTAAGTAACGCTCGCCCCTCGTCACGTGTCAACTGAAGACCGCAAGGCCCAGGATGTGCCCCAAAAATTGGTTTTCGGCTCGCCAGCGCGTAAGATTAATTTACTTGTATGAGCTCCCACACTCAGTTAGTTAGTCGAATTGTTCTGGTGTTGATGCTTTGATTTTATTAGTTACATCATAAACTCATTAGGAGCCTCTTCATTTTCCGAGCCAGTGCGTTTGAGCAAAATCCATCCACCAACATGATTTATAAAGGAATTGAATTACGCTTTACTCTACTGAAAACACATTCTGATAGTAGACACTACAATCGCTTCGCAGCGTGTTGTTCGTGCATATTTTCATGCATGTACACCGGATGCGAGCAAGCGGGAAATTACATTTTCAGTACAATAAATCACTTGTGCTAACAGCAAGAAATTTTTAATAAAAACTACAAGGAGACTTTCCGGCTGCTATGCTAGAGTCTGCTTATACCATACAACAGTATGTACATCACAAGATTCTTTGACGCGCTAGAAACTTAGAAACAAAGTCACATCAAAAACGACAGGTGACGACAAGCGCCAAAAAGTAGGCCACGGGAAATCCGAGCCTCAAAGTTCATAGCTGACGTCACTCCCCACAGCCCGCCCTTACGCCACACCCAACAAAAACTAACAACACTGACAGCCCTAGAAAAGATATAAATTGCTCCCATAGCCCTCGGAGCAAAAACTGTATGCAACACAAAACCTAGATAAGCTCTATGATAAATGTTGCTAGACAAAATATCTTAATTTTCATTGAAAATTTTGCACTGGCAACTGGAAACGGGATTGTATAAGAAGTGAATACGGAACCCTGTTGTGGAATCGCTAAAAACAACAAAGTACAGGGATGTAAAACTTGATGTTACTAGAAGCGCCAGTGGAAATCTGCTGTATGAGAAATGAAAAAAACCTTGGCATTATTTACTTAACCTTCTGTGGATCTCAAACTCGATTTAAATCAAGAAAAAATAGATACCGATGAAATTATGGAAGAGACTCAGCTGTTATCGCCTAAATATATTTATCAAATCTTTGGTCCATCTCCAATCGAAGAACTGTGCTCCACCGACCCATAACCCTTCCACTTAATTTATGTCTTTTTTTTATTTTAAATCTCAATACATTATAAAGTACATGTTTAAACGGAATATGGAAATGCAGCACAAACTGTCAGACTATTCGGCAATGTGCCAGTACATTACAACAGAGTTATAATATTTATCGATACAATGGTTAAACTAAATGAATACAATAATATTGTAATCGAAGTTCATACAAATCTTTAGATCTTTAAATAAATTTATAATAGCTATAATGATATAGAAAATATCTTTTGTTTTCTGGATATTCAAAAAAAATCGGTAAGGAACTTTTTGAAAAAAATACCAATACCAATACATGTTGAGGTCAAGTAGCCACTTAAATGTGTAGTTTGATAGGAACATGGATTAGATGATGAATATGACAATCAAATCATAATTGAAACCAGAAGACGAGGTCATGTAGAATACATTCAAGATATAACCTTCACCCATAAAGATAGAAAATAAACCACAGGACATCATTTTATTGATCCTCAAAAAAACTCCCTTTCATTAATTCTCCTAAATGGAAGCCGATTCAATACATATACTTGACCTTTAAACTAAGAATAAACATCAGAATCATAAGTGTTAGCACTTTTACATGCATTGACACAGTGCCGCCCCAGATAAATATTGTAAAATCTCAATTTATTATATATTATTTGTTTGTGTGTGTCTGCTGACACTATATTTTCGGCCTATATAAATCATGATATAATATTAAATAAAAGAGTATCTACGAGTATCTTAGAACACGCAGTCGTATCATTTACACTGGTGACCCCGACGTGATCCTCACCCAGCTACGGACCCGGCCCTAGGCCTGCCGGCTGGTGTGATGGCACACGCATAGTACTCTCCGACGTGATCCTCGCCCAGCTACGGACCCGGCCCTAGGCCTGCCGGCTGGTGTGATGGCACAAACCTAGTACTCTCCGCGTGATCGCTGCCCAGCTACTACCTGCCTGCTGTCGTCAGTCGACAGTATACCGTGATTGCACATTCCAGTTGGCCTCCCACAAGCGGGTCTCACTAACTGGAATTTCAAGAGGCAAACATACACGGATATTGTTCAAGCAATCTAACATCGCGCAGTACTCCACCTACATCGATACGACATTGACGACAACGCGACACGCAAGCAAAACATCGCACATCAACTTGATCGCACATGGCGTACCTATTATGCACAAAAGGTCCAAGGCAATGAGCCACACTGAGTTAAGATGGTCTAGACACTATAGAGCTCGGAAATTTACGGACAGAGTCACGGGAAGGAATATGTATTGCAAAGTGACATGATATGCAGATTGTAGGTCGCATGATCCGTAATACGCTGCTATGCAATTCTGCAAAATACGACGAGTGTTCAAAACCGCGTTATTTTCAGACGTCAGCGAATTCCGATGCATAATACAACAAGTGTGTCTATAATTAGGAAGTAGACCAATCATTTTTATTAACTTTGTTGATTCAATATCAACATCCCTCCTCATTTCAGTCAGATAAGCAGCATGCCAAGAGTTATCTGCCAACCCTTAGCCTAGACGGGTAGCCAGTAGATAGCGTTCAATCCTGGTCATAGCCCTAAGCCTCAGCGATTTCGGCACAACAGCATTCTGTCGACCGGTAACAAGAAGAGCTTACTCTCCTGGTCATAACAGGCGCTAGCCTAGCCACAGCGACGCCCCGTAGCATTCACAGCGCCGGGCACCGTGAGCATCGCAGCTGCGAACTACGCGCAGAAAACAAGAGGTTCGGCTCAGAGGTACTCCTCATGGGTTCTGGTACGCTCCACGAGGCAAACAGCTGACTACGAGACAAGAAACTGACCGACTGATAATCACCAGTCTTGGAGGAGGAGATGAGAAGGACATGGACAACGTGCACACGAGAACAGTAACATCACCGGCTACATTTTAGCTGTGACACGCGAGAGTTAGCCACCTTCTGAAGCGGCGAAAATGCGACATGTCACCTGATCCGGTCGTGTAATTCGACCCGTCGTGCGATTTGCCAACTAGGTAGTTAGGCATAAGTACTTAATTAATTGTTCTTTTACTTTATACATCTTTATTGTTTTATTGTTTTGTTTAATGTTTACCGAAAAATCTTATATCAAAGGGGGGAGTACTGTTAGCACTTTTACATGCATTGACACAGTGCCGCCCCAGATAAATATTGTAAAATCTCAATTTATTATATATTATTTGTTTGTGTGTGTCTGCTGACACTATATTTTCGGCCTATATAAATCATGATATAATATTAAATAAAAGAGTATCTACGAGTATCTTAGAACACGCAGTCGTATCATTTACAATAAGTCTCAAGAAAATATTTCTAAAGAACGTAATACAGATCAAATTTCGCAAAGGTTATCCAAAACTTTTTAGAAAGAATTCGTTCCATTAAGGATTACTTAAAGTGAACTTAACACCGAGATTCGGATTTCGTTTTTTCCACTAGACATTAAAATAGCTTTTTACGCCTGACTACTTCTTTAGGCTCCAATGAAAATAACAATGGAATAATAATTGGAAGATTTGTTGAAAGTCTTGGATTCAAATTCCTTTTGTTGTATTTTCTAGGTTGTTTCTCGAGTTGACAGTTAGCTTGACTTTCCTGGAATTCTATTTTGTCCGAGTCTCAGTGGTCCCATCTATCTGTGTATCAAATCAGATCAGCCGTTTTACCGTGAAGGTGTAATAAACAAATAAACTCAACATTACTTAGGTTTATGATTATGAAATATTGTGAGTTTCTGTTAGTTGTCAGACTAGGCTAACATGCAGATTTAGATTTTATCTAAATTATGTCGTTATTTCTAGAACATTATTCACGTATTGCTGTAATACAACCTGGGCCAGGTGGTTTTATATTTATGCTGGAAAATCATCATAAGCTGAAGAAAATTCTGAAACTATTGAAGATCATATATTATTAGTAAATACTTCAACATCTAGCATACAATACCTCTTCCACGGCTACTATATCCCTGTATCAGACATTATTATCCAGCACAGTTTGAGTGCAACAAATGATATTGTAGAAGCACAATACCATTATAAAACTATAAAGCGGCTTGCAAACTCGCTACAGCTTCACTATTGGATTTTAGGACACCGCTCAACAAAAGATAGAAGAAAATAAAATCGAGAACGGTCTTTGGATACGAAGACTCGTGTTTTCTGCTTTTGTTTAAGTTATTTTTATCTATGAGATGTAAAATTGAATTATTTGTTGAAAGCGATAAAAAAATATGTATCTTGATATTGTTAAAATCAAAAGTAATGTGTCAAAAAATCTGGTCCTAAGATACGCAGCAAGAATTCAATAAATATCTCAAAGGCATTGTATGTTCGATTCAGAAAATAACTTGAGTTATATCACGATACCATTGAGATCTAATACTAGATTTCTAACAGTGGGTGTGCGGAAAAATGTGTCTGCTTCTCATATAAGAAATCGAGCAGAAAAATTGTATTGTACTGGGTTGTTTTGTCAACCTACATCTTCTGATATAAAAGGCTGGCGTAAAAATACATCCGTTATAAGACGCTTATTGTAAAAACCTGTTCAAGAAAACAAGCAAAAGAGATTACAAAAAAAAATCTTCCTTACCGACTTTTATATAACTTGTTTAGAAATCGAATCCAGTTTCTAATAGTAACAAGTTGTTTCCCGCAGCTTCACTCGGGTTTTCTGATAGCGAACCAATTTTCTCTTAATCGGTTCAGCCGTTTTACTCTAAAAACGTAACAGACAGGGTTTATTTTCGCATTCATAAATAATATTAGTAAAGACCTTCCAAATTATCTTTTAATAAAGCGAAACCTATCTAAGCAAATTTTTCCACCTAAAATCTAAAGTGAAAACATCATTTTTCATCCAGGTTCAGACCAAAACATGATTTATTACCAACATTCGCCGGTAAATGTTTAACATGTCAGAACCTAACCACGTTCATCAATCAATCAGATATGAGCTTAGTTTTAAGCCTAGTTTTGAGGCTAAGTCAGTGAAAATTGGTGATATTTCATAAGCAACGTTGCTGTTTTCTTAAGCAAATATTTGGGTATTAAAAGTTTGAGTTGTATTATTATTAGCTTCTGCCCGCGACTTCGTCCGCGTGGAATAGTGGTGCTCCGCTCCTATTGGTTTTAGCGTGATGATACCTATAGCCTTCCTGAATAAATGGGCTATCTAACACTGAAAGATTCTTTCAAATCGTACTTATTATTACACAGTATTTCTTGAGATGAGCGCGTTCAAACAAACTCTTCAGCTTTATTTTATTAGTATAGATTTAACATAAACAGTTCATCTTACAGATAGCATATTTTTAAGTATACCATTCAACAGTAGGTATACGCAAATACATTACTCAAATATTGATATGATATAGTAGGATATGAATAAAATACAGTGTAAACGTTTCTAGTCTAATGCTAGATAATAATATTATAAATCTGAAAGCTTGTATGTTTAGATATTCGGCTGTTTGTTACCCAATCGGATTTGAATGAAATTTGGCGTGCGTTTATTACTTGTATAAACATATAGCTGACATACAGCTAATAGCTTTTTATCTCGATACATGAAACAGTTATTTTTGTAATGTGGGCGAAACATTGACAAACAGTTAACGAAAAATTAAACGCAGCGAGAAATCGAGAGTGTACAACCAGCCTTAATCCAGCAACTTAGAGCCTCACAGTCGCATCAGGGGCTCTCACTTAGCGTTCAGTTTTGCGCGCACTTCTTCTACGATTTTAATGAGATATTTTTCTCTTTCCAATTTAACAAATGACTGCCATGAAAAAATATTGAAAACAGATCCGGTATAAAAAGTATTGAACGCGGAACTCTTTTGTTTCATGTTTCAATGAAAAAGGTTTTAATAAAATATTTTTATGAAGTTGCATCAAAATGTTTTGTGTGTAGATGTGTAAAGATTAATACAAATTGCACAGATCGTATGGCTTTGTTGTAAGATAAAATACGTTATTTTGAAATATAGAGCAAAATCTGATTAAACATTCAGTCATACTTTCAATCTATACTTTACAAGATACTAAAGTAATATTCACTGAATAAAAGTTGGTCCTTTGGTCCGAAGTCCTCGCCTAAGTTAATTTTGTCAATGATTAATTATTTTTTCCATTAGCCATTGCGGAAAATTTATCTTTACACGTTAAAATATAAACTGGAACCGGAATTACTTTTAAGAAATATTTGTTCGGAATAAGACTCACGGAATGGTCATCAATAAAGGTTTCCACAGTTCTACCGTTATACTCGTTCTTGCAGTTGGCACTTCCTAATTAACTCCAGCAAGATTAAAAGAAAAGCTAAGAAATTATTTGTAAGATCTTAAACATAACACCTGGTTAAAGGGTCTGACGGAGGTGTGACTTAGTACACCCACACTTTGACAGCTATGTTTAAGTCCCACGTAAAATAGCCTAAATCTAGAATCTGGGCTGCTACTGAGAAACCCCATGTAGAGAAACCCAGTAACGCTTTCCCTGACCAGGGAATCCAACCCAGAACCAACTTGCAACCAACGAGGCAGTCTATTTATTCCCAAACTATACTCAATACCTGTATTTTAATTTATATACCACTAGCTGTTGCCCGCGTTTAACCCGCGTTCCGGGGGAACTACTTCACGCACCCGGATAAAATGTAGCCTAAAACCTTCTCCAGGGTCCCCTCTATCTCCGTACCAAATTTCAGCCAAATCGGTAAAGCCGTTTTCATGCTATGTCGTGACAACGGAAAACGGGTTTCATTTTTATATATATAGATTCGCGAGCTTACTCCCAAATTGCAAAATATTCCCTCCATTACCTAAATCGGAATAATCCCAAAACGGTCAATAACCGGGCGATTGTCAGTAAATTAAAAATCAATTCTCTATTACAGGCTACAGTTGGCAATAATGCCATTGTTAAAACGGCCAGGGTTCAGTGGAGCTATTACGACCTATTTAATAGACACCGAATAAAATAATAGGTGAAACGATTCCCGTGGGCTGCGTGTTACACCATCATGTTATGTTAAATGGTTCGTAACAAATAATATTAATTATCGAAAAGTAGTAGTTGGTATAAGAAAAATTGTCTTAAGGTTTTGGAATAACTTCAACATTACAAAACGGAAGATAAGCCGATTGTAAAATCATACAAAATAATATATGTGTAAGTAAATTAAATTAGACTAGCTTCCCGCCAGCGGCTTCGCCCGCGATATTTTAGCTAATGGATACAAAAGCTTGACAAATTATATACTAAAACCTTCCTCATTAATCACTCTATCTCATCTGCCTAGCCTTTTCCCAACTATGTTGGGGTCGGCTTCCAGTCTTAACCGGATGCAGCTGAGTACCAGTATTTTACATGGAGCGACTGCCTATCTGACCTCCACAACCCAGTTACCGGGTAACACGGTACCCCTTGGTAAGACTGGTTGTCAGACTTTCTGGCTTCTGACTACCCGTAACGACTGTCAAAGTTGTACAAATGATAACCGGGACCAACAGCTTAACGTGCTTTCCGAGGCACGGAGGAGTCTCGCTATGACAAAGATGGTCACCCATCCACGGACCGACCGCGCCAAGCGCAGCTTAACCTTTGATCGGTCGACTCGTGTGGCTGTTGCTTAGCCACGAGCTCCTCATTAATCACTCTATCTATTAAAAAAAAACCGCATCAAAATCCGTTGCGTAGTTTTAAAGATTTAAGCATACATAGGAATATAGGGACAGAGAAAGCGACTTTGTTTTATACTATGTAGTGATGTACTTAAATTAGATTCCTACTATAAACGTCGCGCGTAAAACTACCAAAGGACCAGTTTTTTTATTACATATTATTTTTTGCCGAAAATTTATTCAGCTCTTAGACTTTTCAATCGATAAACCTTAAATTTTATCCTTGAACTAATTTGTACAATATTATAAAAGCGAATAGGATTTTTTTTGTTACGATTTCACAGTCAAACGGCTGATCCGATTTAGATGAAATTTTGTTTGGAGACGGTTATAGGCTGGTTTTTTGCTGCGTTAAGTAGTTCCCTTAAAACGCGAGTGAAATCGCGTGAAACTACTAGGAGAATAGAATTCCTTACAAAAACAGTTCGGTGTAACAGCAATCCACATTAAAACGCTTTACCATTAAACCTGTGAAGGAATTAAGGTTTACGTATGTGTATGTCCCCTTACATAGCGTCGCTTTGTTTTACGGATCCTTTGCTACATGGTGTAGACAAGGATTTGGTAATACAGGACTTTGAGGGGCTTGTAATAGCCATGCGGATCGATGGATTAGCAAGGTTAGAGTTTTGCCATAAAAGCGTAAGAAACAAACAAACTCATTTTCGCGTTTATAATAGATATGATTACGAGGAGCTTGTGGCTAAGTAACAGCCAAACGGGTTGACCGATTAAAGGTTAAGCTACGCTTGGCGCGGTCGGTCCGTGTGCATCTATGTCATAGCGAGACTCCTCCGTACCTCGGAAAGCACGTTAAGCTGTTGGTCCCGGCTGTCATTTCTAGATCTTTGACAGTCGTTACGGGTAGTCAGAAGCCAGAAAGTCTGACAACCAGTCTTACCAAGGGGTTCATGTTACCCGGTAACTGGGTTGTAGAGGTCAGATAGGCAGTCGCTCCATGTAAAACTCTGGTACTCAGCTGCATCCCGTTTAGACTGGTAGCCGACCCCAACATAGTTGGGAAAAGGCTAGGCAGATGATGAATATTAGATATGATTAGAATGAGGCAATGAGAGATTAGGGTAAATACACAAGAGCACCCATAGCGACCATGATGAATAAACCATGACAATATAATCAATTCGTGGGCAGAGAATATTATATGGAAATGTACTTCAAGCAATTTGATCTCCTCGAAATTACGATTGGGGTTTAAAGATGACAATTTGTAACCTCCTCACACTGGAACCTCAGTTTAGTTTATGTACTATAACGAAATAAGTACTGGTTTATGACATATAAGCAAAAGGAAAAAATAACTTTGTCTGTCTTTGTAAACAGCTGAATGGATACTGAAAAATGGAATAAAACTTTTTTGTTTGTTGGAGTTGTTGACGAAAAATATTTATGAAATATTTTTTTGTTACTTTCACGGTAAAACGACTAAATTGGATGGAATCTGGGTGTGTGAGGTTGTTTTCTCGGGATCCGAAAAACAGCTACTTTTATATATAGAACTAGCTTCCCGCCAGCGGCTTCGCCCGCTATATTTTAGCTAATGGATACAAAAACTTGACAAATTATATACTAAAACCTTCCTCATTAATCACTCTATCTATTAAAAAAACCCGCATCAAAATCCATTGCGTAGTTTTAATGATTTAAGCAAAAGCATACATAGGAATATAGGGACAGAGAAAGCGACTTTGTTTTATACTATGTAGTGACTAGCTATTGCCCGCGGTTTCACCCGCGTCCCGGGGAAACTACTTAGATAACACACCCTCGATAGAAAGTAGCCTGAACCTTGTAAAGGATCCTCTCTATCTCTGTACCAAATTTCATACAAATCGGTCCAGGCGTTCACGCGTGAAGCCGTGACCAACGGAAATAGGGATTCATTTTTAGATATATTTAATATATATATATATATATATATATATACATAACAATATACAGTGAGCAGCACAATGCACCGCAATGCAGCGATGGTGCAATCACGCAGCTTGCATATCTTACACATATCCTTAATTCCTCACATAGAATGGACGTACATCGGACATACTTGTTGAGTAACATAACTTGAGCACCATAACTCAAGCTACGAGATGACAGATAAGGCTGTGGGATTATTTCCATTGGAATGCAAAGGACGAAGGAAGGAACATGAATGGGTTTTAGTAAGTAAGAGTCTGACACTTCGTCCTTCTCCACCTACAGCAGAGGAGGAATCTGATGGTTTACCCTGAAAGTAAGATAAAAACCGGCCAAGTGCGTGTCGGGCCACGCGCAGTAGGGTTCCGTAGTAGGTCTCAGTTAGTCGACTATAACTCTGTAACCGGTTAAGCCTACTTAGCCGTGATAGTTTTCCTTGTAAGTTCATTACATGTGCTACGTCTGCGAATTTTTTCACATTTCTAGGTACAGCCATTCAAAAGTTAGAGGGGGGGGTAACTTGTATCGAACAAAAATTTTCACTTAAAAGCTAGATATTTCGCAAATGGCTCGCTTAACCGAAAAATGGTCTTGACACACCCATAATATTTTTGAAAGACCTATCTAACGATACCCCACACGAAGGGGTACGCGAGAAAAAAAATATTCATCCCTACTTTACATGTTTGGGAGCTACCCTAAAAAAAAATATTTTTCAAAATTTTATTATACCACTTTCTCGGCGTGATCAATATACATATTCATACCAAATTTCAGCTTTCTAATAACAAGAACCACGGAGCTATGCCGCGGACAGACAGACAGACAGACAGACAGACAGACAGACAGACAGACAGACAGACGGACAGAGCGAAACTATAAGGGTTCCTTGTCGGACTACGGAACCCTAAAAACCTACTCTCAAGACATTACGAGTATTATGACACGTAATCGTCAGTCATTCCGGTGGGAAAAAGAGACGATGTGATGTGACCATGGATTTTCTTGTTGGTTCATCTCCATAAGACCCACTTTTTGCAACTGTGCGATCTTGTATTAACGATTTATAAGTATCTGAAACTGGTCTGGATGAATTAAAAAACTTCTGAAATTGAATACGTCATCGGTCACACTGCTCATGTATAGCTTCATCTCTCTCTTACACAGGCTAATGCATTACTTTAATCTGTCATATATTATGGGACCTTCCGAAAAGATCAAAGGACCATTTCATATTGTTTTGCTATAAAATGTATTAATTCTCTGTAAAATATTATTCTTTAAAACAAAACCTGAATACTAAAACTAGTATTCGCATTAAACCACACGTCTTGTTTGCACGTAAAAGAACAGTTTTTTTTTCCGCTTACCGTATTGTGTTCACGTCAGTTTATGGGTGCAAAGAATGGAATTTCTGGAATGGAATAGAGTGGAATTTCGGTCTGCCCATGCATTCTCGTGTCGTAAACATTCATTAATCTTATTTGGTATATACGGGTTTGATCATTACGTAGGAGATTTAGGGGCTTATTAACAGGTACTGAGGTATTAATACCTAACTTTCATGAGTACGAAACATGAGCAAAAACTATAGTCAGCGAGCAAACATGAGTGCCTTGGTTAGGTAGATGCTTTTCTACTTTCAATGACAGTACTTTGGATAACAATATTGTGAAGTTCCTATATACAACATACCTGTTTCGATTAATTTAGCATGAATAGTTTTAACCGCCTGTTTTTCGCGCCTGTCTTTGTTTGTTTGGTTGTAATATTCTTTATTTCCTCACGTCTTCCAAACCAAGGTATCGTTAGACTCATCTCATTAGTCTAAGTGTTCTGAGATATGTAGGTGACATAAAAAAAAATATATTTTTTTTTAGTCGAGTTTTTTTTTATTTATATTTTTGTTTTTCCATCTCCCACAAAAATACCTAGAGCTACAAATTAATTCTGAAATAGCAGTGTTCCAACAATATGCCTTTCTCTTTATAAAACACAGGCGTCCGACGTAAACGTATACCTATAAATGTATTGACTAAAGAGACCTTTCCTTTCAAAGGGCTCCCAAATCTTAATTTCCCTAAACGCTTGAGGGCCTATTCTCGCTATGGTTAGTGGGGAAGGTACCTGTGACTGCGAACACCTCCGGGCGACAAAGCTATATAGTTTTATAGGCCCTCTGTAAACTATACAGGGGGTTTAATTAAATACTGTGGATGAAGATGTGAGAAGAAATTAGGATATGTATTTTAGATTTTGTCAATTAGTGCAATATTTTTAGATTTTGTCAATTAGTGCAATATTTTTAGATATTAAGTATATTCATCTGGAGCTGTACGACTAATATTCACACAGGATACAATTAACAATTTAAAACTTTTTTTTTCCTTTTATTTCTTATGATTATTACTTTTTTACTATTTTTTCCTTTTATCCTTTAATGAGGTTTCGTTACAATATTACATTATACAAACTACATATAGACCAGTGCTTTTAACTTTTGAAAACAAAAAAAATAGTAGTAGGATGAAACCCATTGGAAAAGGAGGTGAATACAATAAAAATGATAGGAAAAATAAATTACGGGCGATCTGAGGTCGGGAAGTGGGGGGAGGGGGGGTTAAAGTTAAAAAAACGGTTTATCTCAATTTCCGGCAAAACTACAAGTCCTATGAAAAAAAGTTAAATGGCAAAGTTGTAGGTAATAAAAAGATCTACAACTTTTGGATTGACACTTTTTTCACATAACCTCAAAATTTATGTGAAAAATTCAAAAAACCAAGCTTTTTGTTTTTTATTTTTATATTTTACAATAATTAATTTTTTATCACGAAATTTGGTGAAAACTTACCTTTTTATGTCCCAAACACACTGTAATTTATTTGATTTATAATAATTATTTTTTCACCCTTATTTTGACTTAATATCGAAAAAAAACCCTAATTTTCAATCGAAAATTCTCGTGTCAAAATATCACTTTTTTTTTAAAAGTCGGTAGTCTTTTTGTTCTTTGAAATCTCTACTTTCAGATGGTATAAAAAAATATTTACATTGCTATGGTAAATGTTCTCAGAAAATATAAAGAAACGCTACAAAATAACAGGTAGTAAGGCCTAGACCGGCTTAAATTTTTTGCGTAGATGCCTATTTATTGCTATTTTAAGATAACTTATGTATCTGAGTGACCTACGGAACCTCGGACCTCTCTATGAAATACCTTTTAGCTGATCAAAAGGTATTTCATAGAGAAGTGGGGAGTTGCTAGAAGGATCTTGGCCTTGCTAACTGTTATTTCGTAGCGTTTCTTTATATTTTCTGAGAACATTTACCATAGCAATGTAAATATTTTTTATACCATCTGAAAGTAGAGATTTCAAAGAACAAAAAGACAGCCGACTTTTTAAAAAAAAGTGATATTTTGACACGAGAATTTTCGATTGAAAATTAGGGTTTTTTTTCGATATTAAGTCAAAATAAGGGTGAAAAAATAATCATTTTAAATCAAATAAATTACAGTGTGTTTGGGACATAAAAAGGTAAGTTTTCACCAAATTTCGTGATAAAAAATTAATTATTGTAAAAGATAAAAATAAAAAACCAAAAACTTGGTTTTTTGAATTTTTCACATAAATTTTGAGGTTATGTGAAAAAGTGTCAATCCAAAAGTTGTAGATCTTTTTATTACCTACAACTTTGCCATTTAACTTTTTTTCATAGGACTTGTAGTTTTGTCGGAAATTTAGATAAACCGTTTTTTTAACTTTAACCCCCCCTCCCCCCACTTCCCGACCTCAGATCGCCCGTAATTTATTTTTCCTATCATTTTTATTGTATTCTCCTCCTTTTCCAATGGGTTTCATCCTACTATTATTTAATTCACTTTTTACCGTTTTTAGAGGCTAAAAGCACTGGCCTAATAGTGAAATGAGCTATCTCCATAGCAGATTTCATCCAGACAGACAGAGTTACTTTCGCATTTATAATACATCTAAGTAAGGATTTGTACTTCGATGCAGCTTTGCGACATTAATACGTGTATGTACATTTTGGTCATACTAAAGCGACTAAAAATATTTAACTTTATATTAAGTAACTTCATGTGCCCGTAGAATGCGACGGTGTCCCACAGTGTAGGAACTCGAGTTATTTACAGCTCCCCAAATTGTCTAATCATTTTAAGGTTTTTGACGTAGTTTAGATGTTTACGTTGTTAAGTGTTCGCAATTAACGTTGTGTGTCAAATAGTTACCTGACACGGAGGTTAATAAACATATGTTTCAGCTGAAGTGAATTAAATTCAAATGAGTATTTAGTTAATTTGCGACCAGTACTAAGATAATGTACTTGATGGCACGTTTGGCGTAGTGGCTGAGCAATTGGCTGCTGCGCTGCGTGTTGAGGGTTCGTTCCCGCGAGAGACAACTAAAATTGTTCCGGGTCTGGGTGTTTGTGCATGTGTAATGAATGTTTGTAAAAACGCACTAAAGATACAACAGTGATTTCTGGTTGGGGATACGTTTTTAAAATAGAAAAAAAAAGTTGTAGTGGCCTAGAGGTTAAAGACTGCGCTTTAACCACGAAAGTGAAGGTTCGAAATGTATTATGTCACCTTTTCAAAGTAATATGTTCTTTATAAGTGTTGGTCATCAACTAACGCTGAAGGAAGATAATGGCCGCGATTCTCTTGACACCATCTAAATTAAATTTAGTCTATAATTCTCTCTTTCCATCAACAAATATAAGAAAGGGATAGCAAACTTTTAACACCTGTCAAATTAGAAAAAAATAGTTTTCCATACAAATTAAACATCACGACGTAACATCTCGACTAAATTAACAAACCTGTACGAACAAAATGTCATCTGTCATTTAATTTGACAGCACTGAATTACTTGCTATCCTCTTCTTGTATTTCGCAATAGATAAAGAGCATGATATTTTAAAATTAGTTTAGTCGTGTGTAAGTCAGAATCGGCACCATTGTGAGCCTGGATCTAAACAGTATTAAAACAACAATCCGCCCTGAGCAAACGTGGTGATCTGCCTTTTTTGTATCTGTATGAGTAGACGCTTTTGCCCAGCATTGGGACAGTGGATCAGTCAATGATGATGACCGCTGTACTAATAAGCCATTCAATAAATAAAGCAAAGATTTTTAACAAACAAAAGAAGTACTGAAAAATCGTAAACAAAAGAGCACGCAATAAAAATCAGTAATCGATTCATTTTACATCGAACAGCAATTTCTGCAGCCATTACAATAAACAACAGTCATCGAAGCTTATCAGATAAAAGCGATCAAGTTGCCAATGAAAACGTACCTTATTTCAAACAAAAAATACAATAAACATTCCTCAGGAGAGAGACTTGACAATTACGTGAAATCAAACCCATATATCACATGTAATAAATTTCATATAACCCAAAAATAAAGTAAGGAGTCGAAATCCTTACTATAATCCTTACTAATATTATAAATGCGAAAGTAACTCTGTCTGTCTGTCTGTTACGCTTTCACGCCTAAACCAGTGAGCCGATTTTGATGAAATTTGGTACAGAGATAGAATAGACCCTGAGGAACAACATAGGCTACTTTTTACCCGGGTGCGTGAAGTAGCTCCTTCGGGATGCGGGTGAAACCGCGGGAAACAGCTAGTATGTTATAATATGTTTAATAAGATATTTTTGTGATAGGATTCTCATTCTATATGGGTACAGTCAGACAAGATTGTGTCTTTTACCCACGACGGAACGGAGTTGGTATATGCGTTTGGGGTGAGAGGGTGTTTGTTCGCTTGTGCAAATCCATGTTACCATTTTTCTCCAAAACTACTAGTCCGGTTTTGATGCAGTATTCAGTTATGGGTTCGGGTTTCATTAGTGCATGTTCTTAGATAGGTGTTATTAGTGTTTTGTATTAAAATCGCGAAAAAGGAACCCTTGTAGTGCGCCTTCGCTGTCTGTTACGGCGGTTTTTGAGGGGTGCGTACCCAAAGGGTAAAAACGCGACCCTAGTACAAAGACTTCACTGTCTATCCATCCGTCTGTCTATTACCAAGCTGTATCTCATGAACCGTGATAGCTAGACAGTTGACATTTTCAAAGATGATGTATTTCTGTTGCCGCTATAACAACAAAGATTAAAACCTGTCAAGTGCGAGTTGGGCCTGCACGTTCCGTATACCGTGTACAGGATTTACAAAACTATATCTGGTGCGGAACCCTTATATGCGAGTCCGACTCGCACTTGACCGGTTTTTCTATACTCTATGGCACTCATTTTTATTGTTTTTACTTTTTGTAATACTGTAATGTGTAACCGTTTATTTTTATTAAATAAATAAAAATCTGAATGAAACAGTTAGTATGAAGTTGTGAAAACATACTAAAAATATAAGTACTACTTTTTCTATTAGTTTACATTGATTGAAAAAAACACCATTTCACATTCAAATTCCTGAAAATTTGAATATTACATACGTACCTACATAAATTGATCACAAAATGACTACATATAGGTTTAATTTGAATTTTATTAATTCAGCGAAAATCGAGCTTATAGTATTTTGAAAAGCGTTGCTATAAAAATACACGTATTTCGTATAGATACTTGATAGTTTATATTTTTTTCATCTGCTGTATTTGTGGATAGCTGTTCCATTCCACGGTAGAATATTTGACTCTGTTTCAATAACATGACATAAAAACAAAAACCGATACGAGCAGTTCGCTCGAAAACGAAAACAAACGGTTTTATAAAACGTCAAAAAATAACGTTTAACAAAACGCAAGTTACCGACGTAAAAAAAGAAATTTGAACAAAAAAAAAATAGAAAAATGGATTTGATGAAAAAATACAAATTTCTTTGCTTAACTACGGCCAAGATAATAATAATTATTTCTTTTAGACAAAAAAGAATACAGCCCGAGGCAGACTCCGCGATCGTAGTTAACTTTTTTATAATTTTTTTCACTTTCACTCGCAGATGGGATTAAAAAAAAGCCTTAAAGAAAACTGTGTCTAGTTCATTTTCTGCAAGATAATTATTTGCAAATGGAATGAGTGAAGAAATGACTGGTAGGTCTTACGTTTTTATACGAGACACATTTTCATTATGATTTATTATTAGTTTTGTTAACCAAAAAAAGCGGAGAATAATAAAACGATGCCAGAGAATGGAAAAGCTACGAAGTACGTCGACTTGTATGTATCTACACACGTCACGCACACATACATTTAGAAGTGGCGCCCTCCAATGCTGTTCAAGCGTGTTTTGCTGTTCCGAGACCACGGGGAGAACATTTGTGCCGAAATTGATCCTGGATAATTGATTCAGTTGGTGTAATTGGTCTAAGCCGTTCCAATTTGAACTAAAATAAATAAATAAATACAAGTCAATTGAGAATGGAGATCAAGTGGCATGACGGCATACGTGAGCATCATTGCGTTTGATGTCTCGGCAAAAGGTATACATAAGTAAACTCATAAAATTTAAACGAGTGTATGTTTAAACTTCTTATTCGGAGCAAGCGCAGCTTATCCATTTTTAAGGATGCGAAAACCGATACACGAATGACTCCTCCAGCTGTGGGCTAAGCGAGAAGAAGTGTCAGACTCTGACTAAAACCCATCCATGTACCTTCCTTTGCATTCTAGCCTTCCAGGGTCACTGCAACTCTTCCGAACAATCCAACAGACGCAACTAGCACAAACTGATCTTTTAATTCAGATGGGAAATCATCAAATGACCCCCTCCCGCCGAAGGTGGGACGCATAAGAGTGTCAGACTCTTACTGACTATAACCCATCCATGTTCCTCCCTCAGCCCTTTCTATTTCGGGGCGTTTCTCTTTCGAACGTCCCGCAGCCCCGGTACAAACCTATCTCATCATCATCTGCCTAGCCTTTTCCCAACTATGTTGGGGTCGGCTCCTGGTCTAAACCGGATATAGCTGAGTACCTGTGTTTTACATGGATCGACTGCCTATCTGACCTCTACAACCCAGTTACCGGCTAACACGATACCCATTGGTAAGACTGGTTGTCATACTTTCGGGCTTCTGAGTGTCACCCATCCACGGACCGACCGCGCCAAGCGCAGCTTAACCTATGATCGGTCGACCCGTGCGGCTGTTACTTAGCCACGAGCTCCTCCAGTACAAACCTATCTAATAATTTAAAAATATTTTTCGAAAGTCTCCATTTTTGGACGAAGGAAGATAAAGACAGCCTTCTTAAACCCCACAGCTGTATTGTATAAGTACACCTGCAGAATGTACATGTTCAATATCAGCGCAAGGGTGTTCACTTCGCGCTACATAATTGGATACGTGGATAAAATGAGCGAACTGGGCCGCACTCTGATTGTTCTGGGCTTTTTTAATAACAACCTCACTTGTGGTTACAGGGAATTAGACGGACTGGATGTGGTTAGAAAATTTCATTTAACAGTATTTTTACTAAGAATTTCTGATCGCACTTGTACTCATAATATTATCCATATGAGCGGTTTTACCTGAATTCTAAGATATAAAAACCAACTCCTATATCCCTATGTCGTTTCCCAGGTTTCAATTTATCTACACACCTAATTTCATCAAAATCGATATCTATACACAGTAGACTATGTTAATTAATTAAATTAGTAGTGTCAAATGCTGTTAGAAGCACCCTGCAAGAGGACATGTAGAAAAAAAAGGTAGAAATTGAAAAAACAACTAGAAATCCAGATCAATATTAACTTTAAAGGGCAAAGTTTAGTGATAACCAATCTCATTTTTTTTAAGTTCACTGTTTATCATCAAATTGAGTCACACCGAGTCATATCACAGATCTGACGTATCACAAATCGATGTTTTTCAATCAAAGTTCACAGTGACAATGCTAATGGAGGATTAAACATGGATTTTGCATTAATTCCGACAAGAACCTCTATTGGATTCTCAACTTAATCCACACAATACCACGCTCTTGTCTCTTCCGGCAAATGTTACACCTTCGTCACTAGTGCGCGGCCCATCTCAGCCCTTTATTGGCCACGAGCGCCTATACTCTCTAGTTTAGCACTTTGTATCTGTTATTATATTTTACTTCGGACACTGCTTATGTTTTGTCTACATTATTATCTTGTATTGTGCTAACTTAGTGTTTTGGGATGAAAGGAATTGTTGTAGATATGTGATTATCGTTTGTAGTTCTTTCTAACTTAAGGCACTGCTGTGTGCTGTTGTTTCTTCATTAATAGTCAGTTAATAGATCTATTAGCAAGGTTAAGCTGCGCTGAATGGATTGGTGACTGCTTTCTTTACGTAGTGAGACAATACCGTGACTCGGAGGGAACGTAAATCGGTCGGTCCTACGCCTGATCTCGTGCGCCCCTAGCGCGTGCCTGACGTATCGGATTGCCGACCTATCGGACTATAAGAGTGAGGGAATAGATAGTGCACTTGTGTCTTTGCAAGCGCTTGTGCATTATAATATCTCCTGCTTACATTTTACTAATTTTCATTGAGATTGGCTGCCGTGGCCGAAAATCGATCTGGAGGTTATTATTAAAAAAGTTTGAAGATTTTCTATTTAGATAAAAATATAATTGAGAATAAAAATACTTTTTCTACGAAATATAAACTGTTGAGAGAAGATATTTGTTATTTAGTCCGAAAATAAATAGGTACCATATATATATATTAAGTTTTTTGCTACACATTAATAATAAGTATCAAAATATATTAAAATTTTTGTAGCACAGCCATTTTCATTGGTCTCGAGCGTATTTTCGCCTCGCTATTTTGATGTCGAATGTACTGAGAATTAAGGAAAATTGCAAAAGTAGCAATTTCTGTTGATTTACTACGTAACATTCTTTGGCGAGATTGCTCCTGTATCAGCGATGTTATTGCTGGCGTGATAAAAGTGTGACTTTTTCTAAAATATCGTGACAGACCGAACTTACCAATCTCGTATGTAAGGACCAACTTTCGGTAAAATTTATACCTATTTGTACTAATCTCTAAGGACCATTTTTCGAAAAAAATATTGCTGTACTAAAAAACTTAAGATTTGATTAGAATACAAACTGTATGCCGATATGAATTACATTCAAATACATAATTAGACTGGGAGCCGACCCCCGCAAAGTTGGGAAAAGACTTGGCAGGTGATGATGATCATAAACTAATACTTAACATTTAAACCTAGATCTAGACTTACAACCTTGTTGTGCTTTAGATACTAAGTTCTGGTCTTAGTAGCGAAATTTCTCAGTAACAGCTTCCAGTCTAGATTGAAGCTTGGTATTAAAATACCTACTCTTCAGTAAAAGATCTGAAAATAATGAAATATAGACAAAGACAGATAGAATAAAAGTTAAAATACTTTCAACAAACTCTTTCTATACAGCATAAAAACAGCATAAATATCCGTACCCGCCCCCGGAACAAAACCGGTACGGTTTAGCGATTTTTAAAAATCCAGCCAGAGAGCTAACTTTTTCGAACCTATCGGTGTGACGGGCTATGAAATGTAAACAAGTGACGTGCAATTTTTTGTGGTCGCTACTAAAATATCTACATACATACATATGTAGGCATGTTGATAACAGTTTTTGTTGATAGGAGCAGGATTTAGGCCTATCCAGATTTTTAAAAGGTTATTTTATTTTCGTTTGCTTGTCTTTCATTTAAGGATTGATTGTTTATTGTTGTGGTTTGGTATAGAGAGGAGGAGAGAGGAGCTCGTTGCTAAGTAACAGCCGCACGGTTCGACCGATCAAAGGTTAAGCTGCGCTTGGCGCGGTCGGTCCGTGGATGGCTGACCATCTATGTCATAGCGAGCCTCCTCCGTGCCTCAGAAAGCACGTTAAGCCGTTGGTCCCGGTTGTTATTTGTAGATCTTTGACAGTCGTTACGGGTAGTCAGAAGCCAGGTCTGACAACCAGTCTTACCAAGGGGTACAGTGTTACCTGGTAACTGGATTGTGGATGTTTGGTAGTCAGTGGTTCCATGTTAAGCACTGATACTCAGCTGCATCTGGTTAGACTGGAAGCTGACCTCAATGTAGTCGGGGAAAAGCTAGGCAGATGATGTTGTGGTTTGGTAATCTTAGGCTGTTGCTCTAATAAAGACTCCTCATTTTTTTTTTCCTTTGATATCTATAATGTACAGACATCGGTATGGCTTTTTGGAGCTATATTTAAGGGTATGTATTTTTGGAAAATTTACTATTTTTACATAACAGAGATACTAACTAAATGTACTTATAAAATAACATTTTTTATGACGATAGGTACCTACATCTTAAAATATGTCAATAATAAGAATATTTGATAAGAATGAATATTCAGTACCTCTATTCAATCAGCGCTGATGGCTTTAACAAAATATATCACACAGGAGCTGTTCCGAAACCCTTTGCCTTTTTGGAATTGTCTATGAAGACTCACGATCCTATGGTTTCCCGTAAATCCGTGATATGCAGGGGAAAGATCGAATTTTTAAACTGGGTTAAGCTTTATTGGGTTTGATGCCGAGTTGCTGAACGGTGTATTTTTACCCTTATCGAAACAGCCCTTAGATTTTCGTATAGCTTCAAGTTTTTCTACTGACGTTTATGCATGACGCTTTCATCTGCGTAATCTTCGAATGGCCAAGATACCGGGATGAAAGGTATTCTATGTGTTGATCCAAGTTACCTATGTGTTTTAAGTTAAGTGTTGTAAGTTAACTATGTGTTATCATTAAAATCAATTCAGTAGTTTTTGCATTAAAGTCTCAATCTTCGCATTTATTATTATAGTAGGGTGCGTTTTTAGGGTTCCGTAGTCCAACAAGGAACCCTTATAGTTTCGCTCTGTCCGTCTGTCTGTCTGTCTGTCTGTCCGCGGCATAGCTCCGTGGTTTTTGTTATTAGAAAGCTGAAATTTGGTATGAATATGTATATTGATCACGCCGAAAAAGTGGTAAAATAAAATTTTGAAAAATATTTTTTTTTAGGGTAGCTCCCAAATATGTAAAGTAGGGATGAATATTTTTTTTCTCGCGTACCCCTTCGTGTGGGGTATCGTTAGATAGGTCTTTCAAAAATATTATGGGTGTGTGAAGACCATTTTTCAGTTAAGCGAGCCATTTGCGAAATATCTAGATTTTAAGTGAAATTTTTTGTTCGATACGAGTTACCCCCCCTCTAACTTTTGAATGGCTGTACCTAGAAATGTGAAAAAAATCACAGACGTAGTACATATAATGAAATTACAAGGAAAACTATCACGGCTAAGTAGGCTTAACCGGTTACAGAGCTATAGTCGACTAACTAACTCCTACTACGGAACCCTACTGCGCGTGGCCCGACACGCACTTGGCCGGTTTTCTTTTTGAATTTTTGCCAAACACCTAAAACTTTTCTAAATCCTAGACTGATTTGAAATCTGAGTCAGAATTTTGTAGAATATCTAATTACTATACGTTTTAAGCATGTAAATATGGATATCATAATAAATGCGTATATTAAATACTAGCTGTTTCCCGCGGTTTCACCCGCATCCCGAGGGAACTACTTAGCGCACCCGGGTAAAAAGTAGCCTATGTTGTTCCTCAAGGTCTATTCTATCTCTGTACCAAATTTCATTTATATCGGTCCAGTAGTTTTGGCGTGAAAGCGTAACAGACAGACAGACAGAGTTACTTTCGCATTTATAATATTAGTAAGGATTATAAATAAATTAAAAAGTGAAAAAAAAACTAATATTATTAACTATTCTGTCAACGCAACATTTTATACAGAGTACTTACATAAATGTACATATGTAGTTACATGTTGACCTATATAAATAACACAAAGTAGGATATCATAAGGAATAACATGGCAATGCAATATAACATGGCAATGCAATATAACAACACTCTAATGTTAAGATAACGCTGCAATGCCGTCCCTAGCACTGTTTATTTCACATTCTCGTATATACAGGATGATGTTGCAATTTCATACAACACAGCGTTCATAAAAGAGTACCACTGCTTGACGTTAGCGTAGTAAAGAATAAATTTTATCATAAACCAAAAAGAAACAAGCACTTTTATAACTTAAAGGGCCGATTTAGCAATAGATAAGTTTTTTTCTAAAGAATAAATATTTTCATTTGACAGAGTATGAAAAGAAAATAAGTCAAACTATCATATTTATTCTTTAGACAAAAGTTATCAGACTCCTGACAAATCGGCCTTTAGTTTATGCAAAAGGAGAATAATCATCAGACACTAATGCAACATGATAATTGATAATTAATAGCATCAATTATAGTAGGTATACATATATCAGCTGATGAATGTAAGTTTGTACCGTAAAATAAAAACAAAAACCAACAGAAAAAACTACAAAATAAAACTAGCCACTGGACCTCTCCCGAAATAAACGAGAAATAAAAAAAAGAAAACATAATTTCAATAATTCACAGAATCCCAAATAATCAAATAGAGAGCACCCTGTATACACATAACAGTCCTTGAGCATGTTCGCTTACATTAGGAGGACATTAAGGGCGTCTTCCCGGCATTCAGGTAATATCTTTCACCAGGGTCCGTTACCAGCTTAGGTAGACCTGTCAGATCTGCGGCTTTTCGTACTTAGAGACAGTGAGCGAGTGATCTGAGGGATCTAGATACGCTGGACATGTGGATAGATTGAGGCTCGCAGAAATATACGGTGATGAGTTTGGTTTTCACACGTAAAGACGGCTGCTTAAAAAAATATGTAGTTACAGATTCGTAAGACGTTATCTTTAAATGTACGTTAAATTGACTGATTTTGATAATTTTCTTCTTTAATTTTTCAAGGAATAGAAGGAGGAATAGAAGGAGAAGAAGGAATACGAATCGTACAAAGGCACGTCATCAATTTAAGACAGTAATATCTAGGTAGGTATAGATGCAATATATACCAATGGTATAGTGACGTGAAATGGAACGGCTTGTTTTCGGGAATCAAATGATATCTCCCGCTGTGGATAGAGCGGGTCAAGACTCAGACTTTTACTGACTTAAACCCATACATGTTCCTTCTTTCGCCTTTTGCGTTCCGGAGGCGTGGTAACTCTTTCGAACATCCCACAGCCCCAGCAGGTGAGATTATAAATTCTATGCCTACCTGTTTCCCTATTGACCTGAATCCTGGTTCAATGATATACTAGGACTGTTTTACCCATATTTTCATAAATGTTCTAGCTAAGATTCTGTTCCAATTGTGTTCAAAAAATCTGCCCAAATGCATTGCAGATCAACTTAAGCGGCTTAAATAGGCTATCGAATACCACGAACTTGAATGGTGCCTCAAAAGATAATAATGATGAAGTTACGAAACCAACAATTAATTTAAGTTTCAATGCTTCAACACGACCGACATAATTCAGTTACAATCGTGTCGATGGTACTGACGGATCGACAGTTCGTGAGCACGATATAGATGTAACGAAATAATTTCTGGATCATTCACCATTGGATTGATACCTTTGTTTTTGTTAGGATAGTCTTACATCTGAAGAATAGGTTGCTTCTTAACACTCTTTTAGTTAACTAGCATTCCGCCAACGGCTTCGCCCGTGTAGACTATATGAATTCAAATTAAAAATGACAGAGTTTCCTATAAACTTTGCCCCCCTTTTTCACTCCCTTAGGAGTAGCATTTCTGAAAATCCCTTCTTATCGAATGCTTACGTCATACAAAGAACACACCCTGCAAGTTTCAGGTCTCTACGATCAGCAGTTTAAGCTGTGCATTGATCCGTCAGTCATTAAAGACAAAGCATTTTATATGTATAGATTTAATTTTTTGGGTAACTTTTTTCTGATATTAGATTTCTATATACAGGCTGACATGATGAACGAGGAATGTGCTCTAGGATATGATGACTACTCTCAAAACTAACAACTTTTGTACGATGAATTCTTAAAATTCACAAAAAAAATTCAGTTCCCATAGAAAAGTCGTCAGCTGATCTACCAATTTGAATCTTTCAAAACATCTGATTTACTGTAACAAATATTATTCAATAATGTGATTCAATTCTAAAAGTCACATTTGTGCATGCCAGGTTAAAAATATACATTATCTTGTTTGTAAAGTGGGCCCCTAACGTCGAGGTCACTTTGATAAAAAAAGTAAATACAAAAAAAAAAGTTGAGTGCCTGACTCCCATCGGTTTTGTACATCCTGATATCAGTTTTCACAACATCCTGCTAACTAGTCCCGACATTTTTAAGTCTTCGCACTGTATGTATCTGGTTCCATAGCTTCTACATCATTTATTTACCGAGCTGCTTCTAAAAGTTGGCTTTAAGAGTAAGCTCCATCGTTATCGTTATAGCTTTTGATACGAGATAGCATTGCTGATTTTCGAGTTGGAAAGAGTATGGATGTGCCGTTGAAATAAAAACTAATTAGACAACTAATTAGCATTGCCATTCAACCTGACAATGCTGCCAGTCTTCTGGACACGTTTTTGGATGACAGCGATGTGGATGAGAACTTTGACGCCTGATCATATTGACGCACATGTCTGTATAGTTTTGTTTTGTTTTTATTTATTTGTACATATATACATTTTAAGTCTTCAGGTTTATTTAAATATTATAAATATGTTTTAGACTAGATAATTTATTTTTCCATTAATGTAAATCTTATTATAGAATTTTATAATACAGCTCGGTATCCACCAATATCATTAACACTATGAGTATCTACTTTACAAACCAATTCACAGGTTATAAGCTATGTCAAAAAACACTATATTAATCGATTTTGCTTTGAATGACGAAGGTGGATCTCGATTCAGCTTCTAATTTTGTTTGGGTCAGTTTCCAACTTAAAATAAATAAACTCAAATGTTTGTATAGAGTTATATAATTCTAGCAGAAACACATCAAAGCTACAATCGTATGTTTCCATTCCCACCTCATTTTGAAACCTGTCCCTCCAACCTTGACATCTAGCATTCTGATTTCTCTCTCTCTAATGAGGCTTACAAGATATTTTAAGGACGCGAGATAATAAGTTGGCAAGACGCGCTAACGTCTATTACGCTCATAATCGTGTCAGGTTAACATTAGAAGCGATTATTAATCTCCTAGAAATATTTATGAATCTCATTTGCTACGGGTATAATTATTTGTTGAAAATATTTCAATTTAATTAACACTAACGGCCAATTTGTTATATTTTTTGCGGGAGTTAGTCATAATGTTGAGATTTGATTTGAAATAATTTATTTGAATCATCATACCTACACATCAAAACATTCTCAAATTATTTGTATTTGAATCGATGAAACTTTTGTATCTTCTATTAAAGAAATGATCAAATCGCGATTATATCTGTTCTATATCAAAAAAGTTACTTCCCTCAGTCCATTACGGAACCCCACGTATCTACACGACATTTCAAAGACATGTTTACGCCATAAAAATCAAAGTCCCCATAGCTCCAGGCCGTCACATCACATCCTTGGGGTATCCCAGTTTCCAGTTGATTTAGCAACAGCGTTTAGCACAGTCATTCACTAATGGACATCAGACGAAGGGGACAGAGACGTGACCGTTTTAAAAGGGGATCTGAAGGTTATAAAAAAAGTGCCGATTTAGGATCTGATAAGCACTGATTTTGTTAGAAACTAGGCGAGATTTTAGGCAAGATGTCTGACTTGTAGATTACTTTGAAGATTAAAAAGCTTTTCTGCTTATTAGAGTACATACATAGCTTGACTTTTTCTTGTGACACGACCAAAGTTATTAATATAGAATATAGCTTTCCGCTAGCGGCCTCGCCCGCGTGGTAATTTTTTTTTACAAATTGGTTTCCATTATTCAAGTTTTAGTAGGGATCCCTAATTATTTCTAGAAATAAATATAGCCTATGACACTTCGTAAACACGTAGCTTTCTAACGGTGAAAAAATTTTTAAAATCGGTCCAGTAGTTTTTGAGTTAAAATCCTACAAACAAAAAAACAAATATTTCCTCTTTATAATATAAGTGTAGATGTCTTGTGTTTTAAATAACATACATAATGATTTTCCCACCACAAAACCTGTATATACCTAATCGCGCGAACTAGCAGTGTCTTCGTAATTACCTTTAATTATTATACAGCCTTATAAGATACTGGCAGTTGTACCAAGTTACGAACAAAAATAATTAGCCTAACATTTTCCAAATTGGGGTCAGCGGTCAGCTTCCAGTCTAACCAGATGTGGCTAAGTAAAGGAAAAATAATATACTAGCTCTCTGTTAATTATCAAAGGCTAACTGAAATGCTGAGCTAAAATTAACTCTGTGGTATTATGAAATAAATGCTTTATTACTTAGTATTTTCGTATTTGTTGGATCCCTCTGGCATGATGGAGTGACAATTCCCGAACGGCTTTAAGAAGAATTTGGATACGTCCAGCTGAGGGTGGTGCAATATGGCTAACATTGGGGGAGGCCTATGTTCAACAGTGGACCAGTACTAAATAGACTGAAGATAATAATCAGGGCGTCTCTGGAGTACATTTAAATAGCCTCCACCAGTGGTGATATCTAAATTCAAACATGACAGACAGATATGTGTTGCTAGGGATTTTGTTGTGCATTTCTTACTCCCAGGAAAGTATAAGTAGGGAAAGGTAGATTTATTTAGGTTTATGTGATTTCGACGTCCAAAATGATATTTTTCAGCCTTACCTATGTATATTTTTAAGTATACTGCGCCCGGAAAAGTGCGAGTTTTGACATGGTTAAAGTTTATATGGAGATGTGGGGGAAAAAAATTACGAATTTCGACCAGATGTGGATACTGAATTTTTTAAGGACCTTGCTTATGCTACTAGTTTGAGTTTGAAGTAACTTACAAAAGAATACCAGCAGGATTATGAACTAACAGACTTGTAATTAAAACTTAATATAAGTTAAACCAGGTAACTTCACCTGCCCATTTTAAGTAAGCAAACCTTTTTAGATGCCGCGTTTCTTGTTTGGTAGGAAAACAGTAAGTAAGAAGAAGTTCTGGTAAAGTTTGAGCCCCTTCGGAAAGGTTTAAAGAACTATGGTGTTTCTTAATAAAAAATGAGGATAATGAGTTCATTGTAGAGTGAAAGTTTGTTGTTATTGCTTCTTTTTTTGTTTCAGTATTTTAAAACACTAGCTTTCCGCCAGTGACTTCGCCCACATGGGCTACACGAATTGAAATTAAAAATGTAAATTTCATACAAACTTTGCCCCCTTTTCCAACCCCTGAGGGGTAGAATTTCGGAAAATTCTTTCTTATCGGATGCCTACGGCATATAAGAATACATCCTCCAAGTTTCAGGTCTCTGCGATCAGCGGCTTAAGCTGTGGGTTGATCCGTCAGTCATTCACTACAAATTATTTTATATGTGTAGATATTTTAGAAAATCAAGTTCGTCGACTTATTTACTATCTCACTTCGAGTTTCGTTTTCTTTTTTTGATTCTATTTAATATTCGTCCACACGAACAGCTAGTACCATTGCAGTTGTTCATAGGTAGCTGGTGATCTTACGAGGGTGGGTAGTCTAATCGTTTGCCATATAACTTCATTAATAAGAAGAACTATCCAAACTAAAGCCACTTCTGTAACGTCACTGAACATTTATTAACAATTATTACAGTCCGAATTACGGTTAATACTAACATATTTACTATGTGTCATAAAAACTTTGCTGCTTCCACAAAATCAAACATAACTTCAACCTTACCACTTCATCAATAAAGTTCAAAATCGTCTAGCATGTTTAAATGAAATATTTCAGACGGGAACAAAGTTGGTTTCACATGATGTGACACTTATTTTTTAGAGCTTAAGGTTGATAATTGATTGTTTTAATGTGGACATGGTTTGTATGGATTAATAGGATAAGTTGCGAAGTCAAATCACGTAGCAATAATGATCGTGAGATTGTCTAACACTATTGCGCTGGAATGCTTATTATTTACTGTGGTAACACTAGAATGAAACACCATGTATATTTTAACATTCCTGAACGAAAATCTAGTTAAAATCTAGAGTCGCGGGTTCGGTTCTCGATAGATACAAATGTTTTTGTTATTTATCGATTCTTGTTCCGGATATACTAGACTAGACAGATATGTGAGAATTGTGAGATGTACCTATGTTTTTAAACGTGACACAGTTTAATTTCATAGAAAAACTTGAAATATTTAGAAATTATAATAACATTATTTAATAATTTTATCTGTTTTTTTTTTATAAGATTATTTAAAATGCAATTTAAAGTACATTAATTGTTTATTTATTTATTTATATAAACGATAATAACACTTATTACCTACTTTTCATACAAAAAAATAAATAAAACAGAAAAATAAGTACCTACGTGAAAACTTAAAAAAAACTACATACCTAGTTCGCAACCGTAATCACAAACTACACAAGTCTAAATAAGCTAAAAACAAAAGCTAGAAATAGCGAATCGAAGCGGGAAAGAAATAAAAAAAATATAATAAAACTGGTATACATAATGAATGTTGAGGTGAATCAGACCCAAATGTATTCTTTTGATATTTAAATGTTCGACTAATGAAATGATCCCTCGGGATTGGTCGGATCCGTGCGGTACATTCGATTTTCGAACTTTTGAAAAGTAAGTTTTTTGCGGTTGTGGCAGTTTTGTTCTGTGCAAGTGATTAATGATGTACCGAGTTCCGTGGCAAAAAAACTTTTTGATAATTTCATAATGTGTCATGACAATGTGACCTAAATTTTAATCTGACACAATAAGTAAAATAAATAATGGATGAAAAATTATCTGTAAAAATAGCTGTTAAATATTCTGGAAACTTATTCGCTTTGTCTTTACTAGTAAATAAGTTATTGGCCTAAATTAAAATTTATTACACTCGGGAGCAATTATTCCGGGTCAACAACTAACAAAATATTTTATCACCAAAACTATGAATACGAACTTTTTGTAATATGAAATACAGAAAAGCAGTTAATTTATTAAAAATATTTTTGTGCCCTTATTCAACGTAGACTCAATTTGAATAATTAATTATGAAATTAATTGAATAGAATAAATTAATAAAGTTTAGAATTTAAACACCATAGGCTTTTTACATACTTCCGGATAAGAAAATATCTACGGATAATTAATTATTGAAACATTATTTTCAATAAATTATCTGGCAGTTTGACCAGCCGGTTGCATTAAAAAAATATGCGGTTACTTATACGTGAAAGGGAAGATCTGTCAAAATGGAGGATAAAATTGAATGATTTTGCTATTATTTTATGTTTTTCGTCTTAATATTTATGACATATGTTCACTTAATTATTAAATTTATGTATTGATAACATAAAACATATTAATTAAAAGTGTTCTTATTACTGATAATATCATGTTTTGTGATTTTCGTATAAGTCTAAATGATAAAAAGTTTGTTGCTGTAAGTGTATAAAAAAATTCTCAATATTCTATACATAGAAAAAAAACCCTTTCGCATTTCTGAAAGTATACAAATAATGACAATGTTCCCCTTTATATACCATTTTAATATGTAATTTATATTCAACAATACGTATAATAACAAAGTATGTAGGTACGCGATGTCGTCCTAAGGGAATCATTATATTTTGTGGTAGGTACTTGTTATATTTAACGATAGGTACACACGCTACCTTTTTGTTAATATTTTTAACTGGTTTTTCCCGCGGATTCTCTCGCAACAGGCAAGAATTATTAAAAAAAAACTAGGATAAAAAAATCGAAATCTAAACGAACAAACTGACTATCGCATTTATAATAATTTGTTAGGATTCCCAGTTCCGTTTTTTACAATTCCTAACACAATCATTATCCCCACTCCTACCCCATTTTTTATGTCCCACTGTTGCGTAAAGGCCTCTTCTCATACAGAGAAGGCATGAACATTGATCACCACGCTTGCTCAAGGTGGGTTAACGAATTGAAACTCTCTTAAGTCCATGGGCCTTATATGCCAAACCAGGAATAGTTTTATTGTGAAAAAGAGACAGTGCTATACAACGTTTGTAGCTCTGTCTCGCTCTCACACCTGAATAATAATTGCAAAAACACGTGGTGGTACGGTCCCTGGTGTCCTCACGATGTTTTCCTTCATTGTTAGTCAGTGGTGAATTGGTGACCACGATATACTAAGAAAATACATTTTCGACTTTTTTCTACCATCAACAAACAATTAATCTTGTGCCTATAAAAAAATACAATTCTTGCAATTTTTACAGAATTCCGATCTTTGCGTATTTAAAAAAATAACTTTACTTTTTTTTATTTTTGTTTTGCCTTTGTTTATGTACACGGAAATATCCAGAGTTACCACTCAAACTCGATAGACAATCACTTATTTTGGTTTGAGACAAAAAGCAATACATTCTAAAGTCGATTTGGACTACCTCCTGATAAGTATCGATTACCTTATCTTGAAGATAATTTAATAATAAATCTATTCCATTTCTCAGATTTTGTGACCCAAGCCCGATTTTTTTTTATTTTATAAATAAAATTATTATTCTATTTTATAAAAAAGAAATCGTATAGTATTTTAAATATTTTTCATTCTATTAGAACCTATTAAATTAAAGTTTGAAATCGAGTTAATTTCTCATAGTAAAGTAAAAAAAAACAGCAAAAAGAGCAATTTTTACTGTCTGCTCATAGGAACACGTTTTCCAATTAAAAGTGAATTAAAAACCAAACGAAGTTGCCTGTTTGTTTGCCACTGTCTCTAGTTTCGAAATTAATTTCATTGTTTACTCCGACTTCTTGAAACTTGACACTAGAACATTCTTTTGTTTTATATAAAATTGGTACCTATCATTATTATTTGTATGACAAATGAGAATAGTACTCTCTGAATGAAGAATGAAGGCACAGTATAATAGAATACTTAAGCATTCTGTTTTATATTGTTTTAAAGTAAAATAAAAATGTTTTACGCTATAGAATATTTATTTTAAAAATGGAACGCTTATTTTATAAATTTAGCGTTAATTCTTAATTCAGAAAACGGTCGATAAAGTTCGTAATTTCAAAAAAAGAAATTAGTATGCTGCAATAACTTGGTATTGTTAATTCTGAATTCAAAAACTGGTAGTCTATCGCTTCAACGTGTGTTTGGCAGTTAAAATTTTAAGTGTGACTTAAAGCCGTATTTGACGTCTGTGTCTTAAGAGCAAATTAACCGTTGAGACAATCAAAGTGGTTTTGATGAGGCCTGTCCGTACATAGATATGTATATATATATACCTGAATACAAACCAATCATATTAAGACCTTTCAATTTGGCAAATATTTCCATGCTATCGAAGCCTTACCTGTAACAAAAATAAAATCAAAATTAAATAATATAATCAAATGCTAAGAAAATCTGTACTAGTTACGAATATAATAATTATTTTAATTATCATACATATACCTACCCATACATAATTAATAAATCTATATAGGACTAGCTTCTGCCAGCGACTTCGTCCGCGTGGAATAGTGGTGCTCCGCTCCTATTGGTCTTAGCGTGATGATATATAGCCTATAGCCTTCCTCGATAAATGGACTATCTAACACTGAAAGAATTATTTAAATCGGACCAGCGGTTCCTGAGATTAGCGCGTTTAAATAAAATGACAACATTTCCCTTCACTGCTCTGCTCCTATTGATTGTAGCGTGATGAAAAGTATACTATAACCATCTCAGGAGTATGATAAATAATTGTACTAAGTTTTGTTAAAATCCGTCGAGTAGTTTTTGTTTCTATAGAGTTTATACAGACAGACAGACAGATAGACAGACAGACAGACAAAAATTTTACTGATTGCATTTTTGGCATCAGTATCCATCCCTAATCACCCCCTGATAGTTATTTTGGAAATATATTTCATGTACAGAATTGACCTCTCTACAGATTTATTATAAGTATAGAAGATTTGTGTTCGTGCGCGCTTATCTCAACAACAGCTGAACCGATTTGGATAAAACTTAGTACACACATAGTCTATCCTATAACCTAAGTTAATATATAGGATACCTTGTATCTCGGTATTTTGACGTCCACGCAGACGAAGTCGGGGACAGAAGCAAGTCTTTAAATATCTATGATCAAGATTAGATCTAGGCTTGATTATGCGTTCTAGAATAATGGCCTAATTATTCTAGGCTAATTAATATATCATATGCATGTAGTATTTCATACCCACATGCATATGAGATTCCTCTATCCACTGGATTTCATACATTTTGCATTTAACCACCCATACAGCTTCAGTAAACCTTTTCATGAAAGAGATCAAATTGAATACGACATCACGTCGGGAACTGAAAATTTATGAAAAAATATGTAACCGGGGTACGACATTTGCATATGACACATGTTGTATTAAGAACTGGGGGGTGTTAATACCTAGCCACCTGTTTTCATCATCTGCCTAGCCTTTTCCCTACAAACTACCACGGTTAGTAATAATCTACGTTGAACATCTAGGTTAAGCCGTTCTCGCCGCGGTCAGTACATGGATGGGTGACCGACTCAGTGATTGATCCGTCCGGCGGTTGGCATCCCCGTGCCTGGGACGTTAAGCCGTCGTCCCCGGTTGTTGTTACAATTCCATGTTACAGGCCGTCACGTGGTTTTGAAAAACTCTGTCACTAGGTTTCAACTAATCTTCATATCAATCGGTTCAGCATTTTCCTCGTGAGGACGTGACGGACAAGCAGTCACACAATCACATTTATATTATTAGGATAAGTCCCTTATCGAACACAAGGAAATATATAAGTTAATTGAAAAAATCTGTTTGATTTTAATAAAGCATTTTAAACACTGAGCTTAGCAATCCTCACATTATAACTCTGCTTACCCCTTTAAATAAGGCGTGATTTTGTAGAAAAATGAGAACATGGCCACATAGTATATTTCTGGCACACATTTGTGAGTGAGAACCAAGTGATAACCACCCATGTGAGTGAGAACTGCAACTTACGATATAGGAACGATTATCACTTGTACCATTACGACGATAACGATCACTAGGACCAGACAGACACCTGGGGCTGTATTATAAGACATTAAGGTGACTCAGTTGCCAGCACTAGAGAGGGATGGTGCTATACAGGGTGGATAGATGCATCCCTTTTTCGCACTGCAATCTAGATCACTGACGTGTAAAACGGCTCCCTGGCTGTCATGTGTTGAAATGTGTGAAAGAGATGGTGCGCTACAGATTGTATGTTTTATCTCGTTCTTATAATAAAACAATTATTGGTTGTATTGTTATAGGTGCAATCTGTTTTACAATGTCTTGGGTTTCGCTATAAGCGTGGTGTTAAAACTTGTGTATTATTGTATAGTGCTTTCGAGATCTTCAGTTTAATATTCTTTAATAATATTTGTATCTTTGTATGTCTGTCTGTATGCTTTCACAGTAAAATTTGATGATTTGTTGGTACATAGATTAAAACAATGGGGAGACATGAATCAGAGTGCTAGAAGTAGTTACCTCAGAATCCAACTGCGGGTTATGCTAGTTTCAATATTTCTAAAAAGGTATCTATTAAAAAAACGGCCAAGTGCGAGTCGGACTCGGACGGAAGGGTGACGAAACCCTAAAAATGTATATAATTATACTATAAGGTTTTTTTTTTTAAGTTTGTTCAGATATTTGATCGATCATACAATTAGGTACAGACCTTTCTTTTTACGAAAAACACATACCTAATAAGAATTTTTGAAAATAATCTGATCAACTAGTATATTTTAAAAATCATGCTCCTCCTACAATCACTACATAGTATAAAACAAAGTCGCTTTCTCTGTCCCTATATCCCTATGTATGCTTAAATCTTTAAAACTACGCAAAGGATTTTGATGCGGTTTTTTTAATAGATAGAGTGATTAATGAGGAAGGTTTTAGTATATAATTTGTCAAGTTTTTGTATCCATTACCTAAAATATCGCGGGCGAAGCCGCTGGCGGGAAGCTAGTTACTTATAAAATGAAACAAATTTCATACAGTAAAAAATCATTTAATGAAAGAAACAATATTGTAAGGCAGTATGGTAAGTTATAAAAAATCACACGTCATCATTATCCCTAAGTTCACTGGGGTGCTCTTGACGGTCCCGGTTCGGACACCCATGGAACTCTTGGTGTAGACGGTCCCTCTTTAGATAGACTAGCTAAAGAGGGACCCGTTTCAGAAACCGCATCGTAAACCATAGTATCATAGAGCTCACTATCGAATAAATTTTCTTCACATTCAGATAAATCAGACCCATAAACATCACCATTACGCACACTTTCCATCAGCTTATCTAAAACCAATTCCAGTTTCTGATCTCCATCATAAATCTTCATCTCATTGACCGCCATTTTCCGATCTTCTTCCATCCAATACTCCTTGCTGAAACCACTTAGATGGCCGACTACAGTCGTTTCGTACGTTGTATAAACTAAACCTTTGTTTTCGAATAAATCTGTCAGAGCATTGCTGAAGTATTTTATGTCAGCCAGTTCGGGAGGACGGAGTACGACATCGTAGCCAGCTGCTTTCAAAAATTCACAGCATCTGTACTTCGATTTAGCATGTAATTTAAATTTTTCAATCAGAGCAAACAATTCAAATCTATGTAATGTTTCATCGTAAGGAAAATTATTGGCATTCAACCACTCAATCATTGCTTGTTTAGAGCTATGCACGTCGGGTAGTTTGCAGTGCTTATCAATTTCTAAATCCATCGCTCTTTGGTTCGACTGTTCTATAACAATTACAGAGTTCGCTGGTATCAAGTTTATTTTATTCCTTAGCCAAAATTCCATGCCTTGTAATTTCGGTGGGTAGAATACGTCGATTATCCCAAGCTGTGGCGAAGCTGCCACAATAATTTCTTTACCAAAGAAGTATGGAAGAGTTCGTTCTAAATGCACCAGCACTCTATTCGTTGCTCTGTACTCCTGCATTAGTTGAAAATATTTCATCCTTTCATAGAATTGTTCAGTTTTTTCAACAAGTATGTATCTATTACACTTAGGTAGTCGTCTCCATACGTAACCAAGATTAATCAATTGTTCATTTAGCCATTTATTTTCTTCAGTGTCGATCGTATGTTTCAGATGTCTTATATTTTCGATTAGTAAAGCTTTTGTAGGTACCTGGAGTTTTTTCACGTATAGATTAATTATTATGTCTCTCATCGGTAGGAATGATATATGATGTGTAACGTTTAGTTTTTTCGAATTATTGTACTTAAACCAATCGAAGAATGTTTTGTTTACTTTCTGTTTCTTATCAAAAATTACGTTATTAACAATTCTCTTGCTGACTCCAGTGTAGAAGCTTACTGCTGAAGATAATTGTTCGGGATCGTTACTACGGATCGACACCGAGCCAGGCTGTGTTACAATGTTTCGGATAATTCGAATTTTGTCCCATATTTCATTTATTTTTTCCTCGGAACACATTTTGAACTGTGGAGTCTGAAAAAAAAAAATTAAAAATGTATGTTTTTTTTAAACTGCAGAAGTAACTTAAGTCAATTGAATGAAGAAAACAATGAGAAATAACTTCTTTAACTGTTATAAATTCGGGTTCTTTACTACTAAGTACTAAAGTATCAATATTCTCTGTGTACCTACTCCTAGTACTTATTCGAAATAACAACAATATTAAGTATTATTAATAATTAGACCTTATTGAGTTGATCAAAACATACATAGCTACATTATTCTCTATGCCGTCTATGCGTAACCTGGCTATTAATAAGATTTTTTAATTGTTAAAGGTAAGTTGTATAAAATTGTAAAAACTAAAATTTTAATTTGCTACGTAAACTTGTAGACAGATCATATAATTAACGACAGTCCTAATTAAGTAAACTGCATATAAAGGTATTAAGTACAAAAAAATGATGACATCATACTAAGACGACAAAGGGGAGGAATTCTAAGGAGTGGGGGTCGCATTCTTTACGATTCCATTCTAGTTGCACACCACTTTAAAGCAAGAAAATTCCATCCATTCGAGATAATCCGACAACAATGAGCCAGTGCAAACCGGTTAAATCCAGTTTTAAAGCGAAAAACATCGCACGCAAAACGACTACATAAAAAGCGAAATATAAACACTTACCTTAATAATATTCAACAATTCGTACTTTTAAAGATATTTTTGATAGTTATTTCACAAAATAAAGCATTAAAATAAACAGAATTTACCAGTTACAACTTTAAAAAAATTGACGTGCGTCTCACTTTGAGTTACGTAGACGACTGAGGGGACGGACGAAGCGGGCGGAGGCGACGCCGCGCGGGCGCGGGGCTAGGGGAGGGAGGCGTTGTATTTTGTTCTTATCCTACTAATGTAATAAATGCTAAAATGTTTGTTATTCTTTCACTTAAAACTACTAAATGGATTTTAAAATTGCTAAAACGGCTGAAACGATTTGGATGAAATTCGGTATGGAGATAGATAACCTTAGAAAGGACATAGGATAGCTTTTACACGTGCAAGCGAAGGATGCAGGTGAAAACGCGGGAAACAGTGAGTTCACCAATAAAAAAAAAATACATCTATATACCTATTATTCCAATAACTTACTACCATATTAACTTCATAAACAAAACTACTTACTTACATGCAAAATCTTTTTAATCCAAAAACCATTACATACCATCCCATCCCATTAAAGATCAGCCTCACATTGTCCATTTATTTTTCCTTTTAATCGAAGAGGTCAAGGGTGGTCCACTAGGACTATCCTACCCTCCACCCCCTCTACCCACCTACCCTCATCAAAAATGGAACACACGGGAAATTTCTCCCGAACTAAGTTACTGGCTAATTGAAAGCCTTTGGTCAGTTTGTTAGATTCAAAAGGGACAGTTAATTATTGACTTAGTAATTAATTAAATGGTTTTCGTATACGAGAGTTTTAAGAAGTAATTGTATCTAATATATAAAATTCTCGTGTCACAGTTTTCGTTGCCATACTCCTCCGAAACGGCTTGACCGATTTTGATGAAATTTTTTGTGCTTATCCGGTATCTATGAGAATCGGCCAACATCTATTTTTCATCCCCCTAAATGTTAGGGGTAGTCCACCCCTAAATTTTATTTTTTAGACAAAATTTTTAATTTCTATTTTTTTATGATACAACATACAAAAATACATACAATCCTCAATTTTCACCCTTCTACGATCAACCCTTATTTTTTAATTACTAGGAAATTATTTATATGGCAAAACGTTTGCCGGGTCAGCTAGTAATACATAAAATAATAACATGCGAAGATCATGTAGAATCAAATCTATTTGGTAGCTACATGGTATTCACATTTACAATGTTTTATTGTTGTGTCGAAGATAAATGAAATTTATAAAGTAAAAAATTAAGAAATATTTATATAACATGATTATGATTTTAAAGTTTGCAATCAATTTGATATTGTCAAGGTTCTCCTATGGAGCAGGACCAGCATGTTTCCAAGCATGTTTATCCTGAATGTAATCTTCTAGTTTATAATATGCTTGCTTACAGAGCGTGGCTTTTATAAAAGTTTTAAATAAACTGAAACCAACATGTAGAAAGTAATGAGACATCTTTAATCCTTGCTAATACTATAAATATGAATGTAACTCTGTCTGTCTGTAAGTCTACCAAGGAGAAACGGCTGAATTGATTCAGATGGAATTTGGTATGAAGATAGCTCAAAACCTGGGGAAGGTATAGGAAAGGCTTTGTGTGTGTGTGTGCGGCAGTTTATTCAGGTTGCGCGTGAAACTACGTGGAATAAGAATCGCGACAGCAATTATCTCTGTATGCACAAAAAATGCACCCAGGAACAATCCCTGGTTTGAGCAAAGTAATTAAAAACCACATGATTATTGAAATAAAGTTTTATTTCCATTATCACTTATGATCACAATTACAATCATATCTGAAACAGAGACTCAAAAATACTTCTATTAACAAAATTAAACTTAACTTGTAAGACATAGTTTCGATATTTTACCAAATTAAAAATCTAATTACAAACACAAAAAAATATTCCAATTATTCCGAATCTGAATCATCTGACGGCAAATCTGAATCAAAATCCATATTTTCAGGAGTTTTAATACACATACAACTTTCTAAATGATCTATAGCATCATCTACAGCGTCATCTTGTTCTAAAATTAATGTTTCTTCTGTAATGACATTTTTGGTGTGTGCACTTGTGTAATCTTTATTCAAAGTATCAATTATAGTATTTAGTTTATCAAAAATTAAAGCGTGATCTGAGCCATCCTGTTTAACTGACAATGGTAAATTAATACGCATCGCTTCAGTATAGTAAGTTGCGGGTGTCAATTTCAAGATGCAATTCGGTATCCTTAACACTGTATGCCCATGTAATTTCAACATGTTATCAATAGTATAAAGTTTCTGAGTAAAATCAGTATATTTTTGTACGAGTTCGTATAGCATATTCTTTGCCATTTCCGAATCGTATGGCACGTTGAAGTTATCCAACCAACCACACATCTCTCTCTTCGTACTGTTAGCGTTTGGTAATTTCAAAATCTCCTCGCAGTGATGTTTGTAATTATTTAGAACAATAATGCTAGGTTCTGACAAAGACATTATTAATGTGTCCTTGATCCATTTTTTAAACACTTCAGCATTAAAAGAATCTGTGTATTGCTTGAATTGCAAACCATCATCTGATACAGCATATATAACTCTGATCAATCGTTCATTACTACGAGCTTTGCTCTCTTTAAAAGTCAAGAAATTACCTTTAGAATCAAAAGCACTTTCTTCGATGAAATAAATAGCTCGGCCCTCTTTCCTATAGCGTTGAATACTCTTCAAATAACAATACCTCTCATAAATAACTTGAGGTTTTTCTATAACGACGAATGTGCCTGTTACAATTTGTTTCCACATAAATCCATTTTTCAAAAGGTACTTCCTAAACTCTCCCAAATCCATATACAAAGGTAACTTGCCCTCTAAATTTATGAACAGCTGGTAAGTAGAAGGCATCAATCCCTGTTCTAGGTAAAATTGTATCAATTGTTTGTGTACGGCAGAACGGTCAATTTCTGTAACTTTTACCGCTATTTCTGGTATTTTCTTGGACAATTGTTTGATAACATTCGGCATCAGCCCAGTAAGCTCGACAACTTTTGGTTTCCTTCCACCTGGGCGTTGGCTATCTTCAGATAGTTTCATGGCGACACGGCGTATTATATTCAGCCTTTCTGGACGGCTTATTGGTACATAAGTTGCGACACCGGTAATGATAGATTCGTCCATTATTAATAAAAATGCACACACAGCTAATAAAACGCTATACGTCTACCTAGGGCGACACACGCGGCGTAACTGTCTGAACAATGACCTATGCGGCGGCGCGAGACCGCGCGAGTGAACGAGACGGCAACACGTTGCGTGCTTCGCTCCGAGAAGTATTTACAACCACATGACTCGTCAGTGAGCGCTTTTGTAAATTATCTATACTAATATTATAAAGAGGAAAGATTTGTTTGTTTGTTTGTAGGGATTTAACTCAAAACTACAGGACCGATTTTAAAAATTCTTTCACCATTAGAAAGCTACATCTTTATAAAGTGTCATAGGCTATATTTATTTCCAGAAATAATTAGGGATGCCTACTAAAACTTGATTAATGTAACCCAAGGTGTAAAAAAAATGTACATGCGGGCGAAGCCGCTGGCGGAAAGCTAGTGATTTTATAAAACGAAAATAGATTAACAAGGCTATGCAAAAATAATATGTTGCATTACCTTATTTATACATTTAAAAAGCCCATAAATAAATAAAAAATTGCAACATAATTAAGAAACTAATAAATAATACTCAAAGCTGCAAGCAAATTGTACTAAGTCTACACAAAATTATCATTTCCTATTTGTTTGTTCTGTAGAAATATTGTTCGAAGCCATAGGCCCGGGGCTAGAAGCAAATGGCTCGCATTTGTTAAATGTAATAAGAGCCAGGAGATAATAGATTATAGATTACTCAATTAATAATTGCCATGCCTTGAGGCAGATGAGATGCAGCAGCGGTTTAAAAATACTTGACTATTATAATTGTTGTTTATTAAGCATTTTCACTACATAGAATAAAACAAAGTCGATTACTCTGTCCCTATATCCCTATGTATGCTTAAATCTTTAAAACTACGCAACGGATTTTGATGCGTTTTTTTTAATAGATAGAGTGGTTAATGAGGAAGGTTTTGGTATATAATTTGTCAAGTTTTTGTATCCATTACCTAAAATATTGCGGGCAAAGCCGCTGGCGGGAAGCCAGTTATCAATATGACGTAGACATATTGTCAGAAATAGATGGTCACAAGTCCACAGACTGACTTTGTCAATGTAGTTTACTCATGATCTATCGAACTGAACAAATTTAATGCCCCCCTTAGGTTCCCCCCCTCACATTCTAACTGATAGTACAAAAGCAAAAGTCAGTTTGTCTATTTGTGACGCTTTCATGGTTAAACGGCTTAACGATTTAGATGGAATTTGGTATGCAGATAGATTGTCTGGGGAAGGTTAAAGGATCGCGACGCAACTGGAACGGTGGAAGACGTCTAGTTTCGTATGATTAAAAATAGCTTCACATATTAAAAAAAAACTAATCATAAATTAATGATATAAATATCAATAAAAAAAAGAATATTTCTCAAAGTTATCAACGCTTAATTAAAACGGGCATAAATCGTTTCTATATTTTTTTGTAATTACACATCTGTCATAATTTGTTTGACAGTTCATAAGAGGCCGCAATTTATTTAGTTCTCAACAGTCAATAAAATGTGAGTTTTAATAATATCAAGAATCATCTTTACATAATCCTATGAGCGTAGGATTGATATTTTTAACGAAAAATAAAATAGGCATTACTAATGACTTCCCTCGGTTTCACTCGCATTCTGAGAGAACTTCTTCACGCAGCCACATAAAAAATTACATAAGCCCTTCCAAGGGTTTAGTCTATCTTCACACCAAATTTCATCCAAATCTGTTCAGCCGTTTCACCGTAACAGACTTATAAAGTTACTGTCACATTTTGTATAATATTAATTAATAAGTAAGGATCAAAGTCATCTTTTCATAATCCTTTGGTCATTAAATCAATATTATAATGAACAAAAAAAACAAGAAATTATGATTTAATTTTTGTATCAAAATTGTTATCAAAAAGTCCGCACGCTAATTTTGTACATAGTGTTTACAGACGCGGCCATGACCAACGGGCGGGAGAGGGGCGCGGGGTGCGAGGTACGACGGGACTCGTTCGTTCGCTCGCCAACCGGTAAACATGCGTTCGGCTATCTTCGGCTCATCCGATTACGCCCGAGCGTTGCGCTTGCTTCGCTTTATCAACAAGAGTAGGTATCCTTATGTTATCGGACTATTTTTTATGTAACCTTACATAAAAATAATTGCAACATTAGGAAATATGTTTGTAAAAGCCTACGTAGAGAATCGAATTTGAAGTTGGTTTGGATATAAAAATTGTAAGTTTTAGAGCTTGCGTTTGCGACCAAAAACTGTAGTTTTTTTATAACAGCTATTTAGGTAGATACCTATCTCACGTTACGCATTGTATTTGTTGATAAAACAAAGCTAGTGTCGATTAATTTGTGTACCTACTTGTAAACCTTGATTTTGAACCTTATTTTTACATTATAAGGTTGTTCTCAACCTCCACCCATCCCGTAGGGTATGTGTGCTAAATTTAAAAAATTCTTAATCTTGCTTGGGCTTTTCTCATTGGATTTTTTTTTTCTTAACATTTTGTAAAAATAAGTTAAGTTACCTAGATTTTTTTTATTGTTTGCTTTTGTAAGTAGGTAGGTACTTACCCTATAATATTGGCATTTTTGATCTATTTTTGCTTGGGTTAAAAGAAGGGTACTTACCTACCTGCTCTGTAGGTAAGTGCCTAAGTATTTTTACCATGTCCTTAGACATTATTGTCCGCCATAAAATAAATACCTGTTTCTATCGCTGAACTTCTAATAATAACAATTGCAAGCCAACCTAAACTTAACACAAAACAATTTTATTTTAAGCTTTTTACACCTTTTGCATAACAAAAGATAACAAGTAAATAATTTGACCACCTAATTTGAACTTTAACTCCACATACTTAAGGTGTAATTTCCTTTGTGTTTTAAAACTGATGCGTGATTCGAGATTGTGGGTTAGAGGCTCGCAGTTCGCGGTTTTTAATTAACCGGAGGCAGAAGATTGTGTATCGGTTCGATTCCCGGCTAATGTAAAGCACAATCGATCGAATGTGAACTTGCTAACGTGGCGTTGTTTTAATTAGTTGTTGAATAATGTTCTGCGGATGCGATTTTGCGATTTGCGACTGTTTGCCTTAATGGTCAACTTTGTGTGGGTAGTTTTTTCGAGTCGTGCTTTTGTTAATAATAAAAAGAATACCATATATTTAAAAAAAATCATGAAACAGCAGCTGGCCATCTTTTGTTTTGGTGAAATGTACAAAAAAACGCGTTTGCAATGTGACAAAATCGTGTCTTTTTTACCCAGAATTCAAGCTATCTTCACACCAAATTTCATACAAAAAAGCCTACCACACGGACAGACGAGAGTTGGGAACTTTCACATTTGTAATATTCGTAAGGAAAAATCATAATTTATTAAGTAAATACAGGTACCTACGAAAAAATAAGAAAGTGTATTTTTCTTCCTCATCTTAAATATTTCTTATTCTAACATCCTTTAAGCTCGGTATACATTTAATATATGCCATTTTTCTTCCAAGTTTACTATGTAAATCTGTAAAAACCGAGATTTCCATCCACACGTGTCAATATTGCATTATATATGCCACATTGGCAATATTAGACTAAATAAATCTTGGTTAGTCTCAGAGTTATTAAACGGGAGGGGTTATGAGTGCTGTGACCAATTTTTTCAAGTTTCCCGGACTTTCGATTTAGGAGGGATATTTTCTGGGGCGATTTTATTTTGCAAGGTCGGTTGTAGAACAGTAAATATGCTACAAATATATAATTTAATAGATAAAACTTAATTTATTTACAATATTAAAACATAAGAATTATTTTGCCAAATATAATATGCCCCGTGCTCAAAATACGTACGTTTAAAATACATACGCATAGCTACGTTGAATAGCAATGACGATTTCTTGACCAAAATATAGACCAGCCTAAAACTATATTTTTAACATTTAAATTAACTCTGAATTTTCGCTGAATATTAGAAATAATTAAGGAGATATTCCTGTATTCACAACCCTTACCGACCTTTCTAAAGATGTACCTCGAGGGAATTTAACCCGTGCAAAAGCAAGAATAGTGTCGTTGTGAAAAAGAGACGGTATTATACGACGTTAGTAGCTGTCTCGCTCTCAACACTGAATCATGATTGCAAAAAAACACGGGGTGGTACGCCCCTTGATCACGTATTTATTAAACAAAAGAAGCGTATTTTTTTAAAAATATCCTGATTTTTCTGTTATTTTTGGTCACACTAGTCATAAGGATATTTTTCTTAGGGGAGGCTCGGCCCATTTGCTCAGAGAATGTGGATTTTACTTCTTATTTCCATGATAATGCTATTCCATGTGACATTAAGATGGCATTTTAAATAATATGTTATTCATATGGTTTAATTAATGGCTGGCAATAATTCTTAAAGGGAGTTAATAGTCATATGAGTATGGTTAGCCAAACTGTTCTCCCTTTTTTATGGGTAAAGCAATTTAGATATAGTAAAATATATGATATTGTTCGAATAAAATCATTTATTCGAATCTATGTGAAATAAAAAAAAAATTAAACTGAGAAAATAAACATCCCTCTATTTCATAAAGAAAGATTTTTATCTTTTATACTAGGGGTTATACATACCAAAACAATACCTACGAAAGCTGTAATAGTTCCGTTGCGAAAAAGAGATAGTGCTATACATCTTTCTCATTCTCACACTGGAACAGTAATAGCTAGTTCCCAACATGGTAGATTATTCCAGAACCTTCACAAAAAGCGTTGAAAGCAACCTTCAAAAACCAACAAAATAGAACTAGTGTATCTTGAAATAGCTAAATTAGCTAAATATTTTATCTTTCCTGTCCATCCAAAGGTTGTCTGGAAGATATCGCTTTTAGCGATAAGACCGCCATTGTACCCATATTTTTAACCGACTTCAAAAACTTTGTTAAGATAGCAAGACCGAGACACTGAACGAAGAAACGCTTTACGACCAAAACATTGCTTTCGAAGTCGGTGGCGAAATACTAACAATAGTAACTTACAAGACACCGACTTCTAGAGCGATGTTTTGGTCGTAAAGCGTTTAAATAAAAATTATTTTTTACTTTTCAGTTTTTTTCTGGAAGTTTTCTATTCTATTCTAGAAATATCTTTAGCATCCTATCTCCCCCCAAAACAACCCTTTATCAACCCCTTCCCCATTACTTCCCCATAAACTAAGGCCATGAGTTCTAACTTTTCTGCCACTAACACGTTTAACCAAACTCGCTGAAACTTATCAACTCCGTGCTACCAAACGTGTTGTGACGCCACCTTTTACGTGACGTCACCACAATTGGATACGTCACGGTCTGCGAACAGATTATCTTGGTTAGATGAAATCGTTAGGAGTAATGGGAATTTACTTGGCTGTTTAAAGTCATTTGTTGAATCTGTTTTCTTAGTTAGCAGAATTTTAAATTTTAAGAAAAATGAAATCTGGATAAGATGGAATTTTATACTAAATTAGCTGTTCCCTGCGGTTTCACCCGCGTCCCGACGGAAGTTTCTCCAGGGAAGAACCTTCTCCAGGGTCCCCTCTATCTCCGTACCAAATTTCAGCCAAATTGATCCAGCCGTTCACGCGTGATGCGATGACCAAGGGAAATAGGGATTCATTTTTATATAATAATAGATATTAAGGTTCTTGCTGTTAATATAAATGTAAAAGTAAATATGTCTGTCTGTCTGTTATGCTGAACTGTAGAACAGCTGAACCGATTTAGATGAAAATATTGCATGGAGATAGATGGTACAGGAGACGTATACAGGCTACTTTTTATTTAGTAAGTTGATTCGTCGCGGGTGAACAACTAAGGAGTAATATAATTAGTACCTTCTAGAAAAAATCTTCCAATTTAGTAATTCCCTAGACATAATTACTAGTCTTATAATTAGCACTCAAATAAATAAGTTACCTACGAACTTGAAGACACGCCTCGTTAGTTAATTTGAGGTCCCAGCTGACTGTCTCCGCCATGATTAAGTTACAAATTAGGACCCTTATACCAGGTTCGGTCCCTGGTGGGGAAACATCAGTATTGGGGGCAAAACTTTTGCCCGACTGTGGTCGAAAAGTGAGGTAATGTAATTAACAAGCAAACAAACTCACTTTTCGTATTGATGGTGCTAGTTAGGATTCTAGATTTTTTTACATTAATAGATATATTAGAAATCTACATGAAGCCTAAGAATACCAGAAGCTAGTAAAATTATAAATGGCTAGCTTTCCGCCAGCTACATCGCCCGCGTGTGCTGTACGAATTCAAATTTAAAATGACAGAGTTTCATACTTAGGGATAGAATATCGGAAAATCCTTTCTTATCGGATGCCTACGTCATACAAAGAACACACCCTCCAAGTTTCAGGTTTCTACGATCAGCGGTTTAGACTATGCGTTGATCCGTCAGTCATTCAGGACAAAGCATTTTATATGTATAGATAGTCTTTGCGTGTCTTCTGAATAGTTCCTAGAAATATGAAAAAAATCGCACAATCAATCGCACTTCAAATTAACTTAAAAAGAAAACTATCACGGTCAAGTAGGCTTAACTGGTAACAGAGTTATAGTCGACCAACCAAAACGTATAGCGGAATTCTATTGCGCGTGGCTCGACACGCACTTGGCCGGTTTTTTTCGGGTGCGCTAAGTAGCCTAGCCTAGCCTAGTGACTCGGGTGGAACCGCGGGAAACAAACAGCCAAGTTGAAATACCTGCACTCGAACATAAATCTCAAGACATCTCATAACCACATCGCTATAAAACCACAGTTCTATCATGTATATACACACATAGGTATGCATGTATGTCCCTATGCGATTGCCTATTGGACTGTACGGAACCCAGTTAGGCCCGTTTAGTGGGCTCTGAGACGCCATCTTGTTGTAGACCTGCCCACAAACAATTTCCTCTGAATTTCAGAATATTGTTTAATGTTTTGCTTTAAATTGAGACTAGCTTTTTCACCCGCGTGGGCTAAACAAATTCAAATTAAAAATGACAGAGTTTCATACAAACTTTGCCCCACCTTTTACACCTCCTTAGGGGTAGAATATCGGAAAATCCTTTCTTATCGGATGCCTCCGTCATACAAAGAACACACCCTCCAAGTTTCAGGTCCCTACGATCAGCGGTTTAGGCTGTGCGTTGATCCGTCAGTCATTCAGGACAAAGCATTTTATATGTATAGATAGTCTTTGCGTGTCTTCTGAATTGTCCCTAGAAATATGAAAAAAATCGCACAATCAATCGCACTTCAAATAAACTTAAAAAGAAAACTATCACGGTCAAGTAGGCTTAACTGGTAACAGAGTTATAGTCGACCAACCAAAACGTATAACGGAACTCTATTGCGCGTGGCTCGACACGCACTTGGCCGGTTTTTTTTCGGTTGCGCTAAGTAGCCTAGTCTAGCCTAGCCTAGTGATGCGGGTGAAACCGCGGGAAACAGCTAAGTTGAAATACCTACACTCGAACATAAATCTCAAGACATTTCATAACCACATCGCTATTAAACCACAGTTCTATCATGTATATATACTCATATGTATGCATGTATGTTCCTATGCGATTGCCTATTGGACTGTACGGAACCCAGTTAGGCCCGTTTAGTGGGCTCTGAGACGCCATCTTGTTATAGACCTACCCACAAACAATTTCCTCTGAATTTCAGAATATTGTTTACTATTTTGCTTTAAAGTGAGACTAGCTTTTTCACCCGCGTGGGCTAAACAAATTCAAATTAATAAAAATGACAGAGTTTCATACAAAATTTGCCCCACCTTTTACACCTCCTTAGGGGTAGAATATCGGAAAATCCTTTTTTATCCTACCTACGTCATACAAAGAACACATCCTCCAATTTTCAGGTCTACGATCAGCGGTTTAGGCTGTGCGTTGATCCGTCAGTCATTCAGGACAAAGCATTTTATATGTATAGATTTTGTAACGTTTTCATGATAAAACGGCTAAACCGATTTGCATGGAATTTGGTGCGGAGATAGACGGTACCTTGGGGACGCTTATAGGGTAGTTTTTATCTGGGTCCGTTCAGTGGTTCCTTGAGGAAAACAGGTATTAGATTACTGTTGCTTTCTGCTTTTAAGCTCCACTCTAATCAAACAGACAGACGCTAATTCGACTAGCTATAGACAAGACATCAGCGCTCCTAATACGTGTAATCTCATTGATTGACCGATTGCCACTGGCCCCGATCAATGATGTGAACGATACGAGTATTCAGTTCAGAATCGACGCCAAGAAAATACTTCATAATTTCAGTGTTCATGGATTTTCGGATGAAAACTGGTAATCTATATCTATATCTATACTTATAATAAATCTGTAGAGAGGTCAATTCTGTACATGAAATATATTTCCAAAATAACTATCAGGGGGTGATTAGGGATCGATACTGATGCCAAAAATGCAATCAGTAAAATTTTTGTCTGTCTGTCTGTCTGTATAAACTCTATAGAAACAAAAACTACTCAACGGATTTTAACGAAACTTGGTACAATTATTTGTCATACTCCTGAGCTGGTTATAGTATACTTTTCATCACGCTACAATCAATAGGAGCAGAGCAGTGAAGGGAAATGTTGTCATTTTATTTAAACGCGCTAATCTCAGGAACCGCTGGTCCGATTTGAAAAATTCTTTCAGTGTTAGATAGTCCATTTATCGAGGAAGGCTATAGGCTATCATCACGCTAAGACCAATAGGAGCGGAGCACCACTATTCCACGCGGACGAAGTCGCTGGCAGAAGCTAGTTCTAAAAATATTTCTTTGACTGACAGACTGCTAATTGTGGATCGTTCTCATTTTATTTGTGACTAGATGACCCGGTAAACTTTGTATCACTATCCATTAAAAAGTGAGTGAGTGAATATGTTTATTTTCTTTTCTTTATTCATTTTTTACGGCTAAACCGATTTAGATGTAATTTGGTTTGAACCTTGGGGAAGGATATCGGATATCTTTTTATCCAGGCACATGAATGAAACCGCGAGAAACAGTAAGTGTATTATAACCATCGCACCCGTCGTACACTTAGTGCCAAACATAAGTACCCAACATTTTCCTTACAAAAAAAGGGTAAATTCAACTCCATCACAACTACGCACGTATGATATTACCTCCATAAAAAATACCCTCTTATTTTACCTCAGATTCCCCATAAATGATATCACTACATACCACATACTGACAAACAAAATACACACCTGTATAACAGTACACTGTCGGTAAAAAAAACAGCCCATGTCAAGCGCATACCCTTTGTCTTGCAACCCCACTTACAGTTGAGGACATGAAAAAGTACCTATGTTAATAATGTTATATTTTTTCCGCATTTTGTTTTGTCATGTTGGTGATGAGTGTGTTGTTCTTTGTTTATGATGCGAGGTTTAAATATTTTTAGCTGGCTGTTGGTTAGACTAATGAGAATTGTAAAAACAAATATTGTTTTTCAGCGATGTGCAAAAAAACCTAGTATATTTTTACAGTATGACTTTTTTGTAGCTGAGTATTAATTTTTAAAATGTGAAATATTTCTAAACGATTTATTAATATTTTTACGTGTTAAATAAGGATAAACAAGATCTTTAATAAGTTTGAATAAAAGATACGTCTAATAAAACTTGTAATCTTTCCACAGCGCATGCGAAATTCAGTACCTAAATAAGCCTGCTCATGTTCCAAAGAAATCGACATAAACATACTTACTAACATAAAAAGTATATTTTATTATATTAGTACGAGTTGGAAACTGTAGGTACCCCACGTAACTATCAGAACATTCTGATGGTTCATTAATGAAAATTTATTCAGTTATTTGGGTTACACGGGAATAAATTTGTTCGTGTTTTTGCGGAGGAAAAAATGTTTTTATTAAGAGGGTGTTATGTGAATACAATTTTGTTTATAGTGTAATAAAGTTTACGATTAAATATCCGGTTTCACGTTTATTAAGTATTTTGTTTTTTTTTTATATTAGACACGTACACTATTTAAAAGATAAGAAAAATAATTTTTAATCACTATTTACACAAAAAAAAAACTTTTTGTATAAATAAAAAAAAACAAGTAAGTTTAAGTAATACAAAAATTCGAAAGCTTTCACCATTCCATTTACACCTTCATCTGCAAAATACTGTGTCATTTTCTTGTCCTCAAGTGTACGTACACATCTGCACCAAAATTTACAATCACAGATATCGTAGTGGGATTTTATTTGAATAATTTAAGAGGCATCGTCTCGAGCGAGCGCGGTTGATCTTATCTTTTAAATTGCGCACACACCCCCCAGAATAAGGGGGGTGTAAGTGTAAGGAATGGATGTGGTATGTGTTACCTGTATATGGTTTTATAATGAACATTTTTTCCGTGTTATTTTATGTATTAGGGAAATTAATATAATTATGGAAAAGGATATATCATATTGACAATGATTAGACTTGCTTATCTAAAGAATGGTGATAAGATTTTTTAAAATTTCTGTTAGCTAAGTGAAATGTATTTTTTTAGCAGCACAGGGATAGAATAAGTGTATAAATAATTGGTCAGTAAAAATACTTAAATTAGATTTTCGCAAGAAAAACTTTATTTTTATTTTTACCATATTAAACTATATTTTTTTTGTTATTACTGACAAGTAAACGTAAAAACTAACTATTTTACACTGTAAATAAAAATACCACATCCAAAACATACAAGTTTGGAGGTAAAATGTTTCCAATAAAAATTCAAGCGAAGGTGTTGAGTCAAATGACAGTGTTTAACAGGAATACGGCGGGCGAAGCCGCAGGGCGTTGTATAGCGTAGATCTTAGATAACAACACGCCTCTTATATGTACGTATGAAAAAAGATCTGTAATTTCCAGGCTGTTGTGTTTTTTGTGTTTTAATATAAGGGTTTAAAGTAATTTTATTACTGGACTAGTTTTTTAACCGTCTGTATAATACGTTACCGCATCCATCAGTGAAGTGAGTGTTTTTGATCTAGTATCTTACGTGGTTGATCATTGCTCATTGCTTTTCTGTGTGAGAAGAGGCCTGTGCCCAGCAGTGGGACAATATATAGGCTGATGATGATCTTACCTGAAAACAAAGGAAAAATATATTAGTATTTTTGAAAAATCATCATTACTAGCTTGCCGCCAGTGGCTTCGCCCGCGTGGGTTATGCGAATTCAAATTAAAAATGACAGAGTGTCATACAAACTTTGCCCCCCTTTTCACAAATGATGTTTACAACATTAAACAAAAGGTAATAATAATAGTGTCTAATGTTGTATCTATACTAATATTATAAAGAGGAAAGATTTGTTTGTTTGTAGGGTTTTAACTCAAAAACTACGGGACCGATTTAAAAAAAATCTTTCACCGTTAGAAAGCTACATCTTTACGAAATGTTATAGGCTATATTTATTTCCAGAAATAATTAGGGATCCCTACTTAAACTTGAATAATGTAACCCAAGATGTAAAAAAAATGTCAACGCGGGCGAAGCCGTGGGCAGAAAGCTAGTTATAGATAATAGTACGAAGCTTCATGCGCGAGTCCGAGTTACCTACAATTTTAAATACAGTCTAATTTGTGATTTAAGGAACTATAACGTCTAGTTAAGAAACTGTAGGTACTATTCACTACATCGTTCCTACCAACGAGAATCTTACAGCTGATAACATTACCTCTCATCCCGAAAAAAAAACTTAAGTAATACCCCCAAAAAGGTTAATATTTCACTCTCATCTCTCAAACCTGGCCATATTAGTATACGTCACACGAAGCTTAGAACGATTAATTGACATCATTATAAGCTATTAGGGGTGTTTAAAAATAACTAGGGGGTCAACGGATACCACGCTTGATTGGGGGTCATTTGTCATAGATGCCTTTTTTAGACTTTGTCGTAAGGTTGATTAATTTTGTGCGTCGACTGTACTTTTTAAGGCCGTGATAATTTATACCTTGTTAGGTTCAGCTCGTGGGAGTTGTTTGAAAAACATCTGTTTTTATTTGCAGTAAAGGAATGAATTTAGGGCCATACAATTAGGTACCACCACTATTTACTTATTTAATTCAGTGATTAGATTCCATCATCTGTCTAGCCTTTTCCCAACTATGTTGGGGTCGGCTTCCAGTCTAAACCGGATGCAGCTGAGTACCAGTGTTTTACATGGAGCGACTGCCTATCTGACCTCCACAACCCAGTTACCGGGTAACACGGTACCCCTTGGTAAGACTGGTTGTCAGACTTTCTGGCTTCTGACTACCCAAAACAACTGTTAAAAATGTACAAATGACAACCAGGAACAACAGCTTAACGTGCTTTCCGAGGCACGGAGGAATCTCGCTATGACAAAGATGGTCACCCATCCACGAACCGACCGCTTCAAGCGCAGCTTAACCTTTGATCGGTCGAACGGTACGGCTGTTACTTAGCGACGAGCTCCTCTCCTCTCCTTTCTGTGATTAGATACCCCCTACGTAATTATGTAGGGGGTGTCTAATACGTAGGGGGGTCGAATTGAAACAGAATATTTTTGAAAAACCTTTATTCTGTTAGTTTAGATAGGAAAGGAATACAAATTTTAATTGGTCCTTCTGGGAGCTAGTACATACATATATTTAAAATGTAGATTGCCTCGTTATTCGCAAGCGCTATTGCTAGGTTGAATGGACGACCTTATGTTGTCCGTTCGATTCCCAAGTCGGGCAAAGCTACATTGCTACTTGCTAGGTTTTGCTGCCTGCTTAAAAAGCAAGCATTTTAACCTCTTGGCCAGCCGGACAATAATATAGATCTAGCTATAAAAATAGCCTTTGTGTTAATCCAAGATATAAACTATCTGTGCCCCAAATTTCATTCAAATCCATTCAAAAATTAAAAATAAAGTAAGTATAAATATATTCTAATATAAATCTAACTAAAACATTGCGTCAAAAAATTCTTCCTCATCGCCGTCAACTGGAAGTGTGCCCAAGAGGCTGGCGGCATTGCCACGTTGGATGGCAATCCTTAGCCTTTGGCCAAAGTAAAAGCCAGCCTTTGGGTCACGGGAAGTGTCAACAAGCCGTTTCGTTATTTCTTTAAAAAGAAGGTGGGCACTCGGACCCCACGACCCTAGAATTTCAACCCCAAACGGCTCAAAAATATAGTTACCAATAAGGTTACTATACTTACGCCGCTTGAGGTTCTCCGCAGCCGCAGCAGCGGAGCCAACGCAGCACGCAGAGCTAGCTAGCTAGCTAATCCATTCAATAGTTTTTGAGTGCAAGAGTAACAAACATAATCCTCACAATCGTTCGCATTTATTATTATAATCTGTACCAATTAATTTTACGAAAAATGTAAACAAAGTCGTAACCTATTTTGTTCTAATTCTGCCAAAGAAATTAACAAAGTGGCGTAAGGATGGCGCATTGCAATTTCATGCTCTAAACATCATCATTCATCATTTAAAGCCTTGCATTTTATTAATCTATGTGGGAAAATTAAAACAAAAAAGGTTATGATTTTGTTTACATTTTTTGTATGATCAATTGAAACGGACTATAGTATGATTTCGATTTGCTTGGAATTAATGATGTCCAAAGGTACAGAATTTAACTATTATAGTATGTTGACAACAAACTGCAAACTACAAAGGCCACAAGTATCAAGTAAAAGATCCAGTTTAACATCACAGCCCTCGGGTTCTCATTACAAGTCGACACCGGTCTTGCTATAAATCATTTTATATGAGCATAAGCATTTAATGCACCCCCAATTAGGGGGGTGCTTAAGTACCATATTGAGAGCTTAGTGTCTAATGACAGCCAGCCCTAAAAGAGCGAAAGAGATAAACGTAGAACGTCGAACATTTTTGTTGAGAGTGAGAAAGGGAGGGAAGATAAGGGATAGCGATTCTACGGTAGTTAATAAACCTTGTGAAGGTTTGTCGTCTTGTTATTTGGGGGTTCATGTCTTTGGGTGTTTCTTGCACCTGTACGACGGCCCCCTATCAAATGAAGTGGATTATTACCCCGGATGCTAATTTGTTCCCCTAAATTGGGGGCCCAAATGTTTTCGTATAAATATTGTGAATATCGATTTTTAAGATGAAATTTGTTTCCGTTGCGGGTTCGATTCCCTTATTAATCAATTTAGTGTACCTATAGATTTTTATGTGCTCGTGTTGAAGCTTATTGCCCAATTATGCTTAACGACTTAAGTTATCGGATAAAACGAGCCACACTTAATATTACTACTTAATTAATTAGCACGGTTTGTCTGGAAACGCTGTCAAAAATTTATTCAAAACGCATAAGCACAGTATTTTTTTTTTATTATTTCCATTATTTATTTCAGCAACATCACACCTAACCATAAGATTAAACCCCGTAACAAAAAAGGAACAGCCCGACAACAAACCCTTACAAACCAGACAGCCATTAATTGAAGAATTTCGTTCCCCACTAAACTGTGGTGGAATCGTAAATTGAAAAGAAAAACGTTTCGGGCATTAACGAGCGCAGCGGGCCTCGTAAGGTACGCGTGATAAATGTGTGTAACAGCCTTTATGTGCGCACTATGAGGAGTGGGTGAGATATTATTGTCGTGAGAAAAAAGTGAAAAAAATCCCGCAAAAACCAAATCGGATCCCCCGATTACCATGAACAAGTGCCAAACACACTTTCGCGTTTACAATATAACTTAGGGTAGAATTAGGATTAAATATTTTGAAAGCATTTTTTTTTCCACTTTCTTTTTACCAAAGAACTGAAATCCTTTAAAAAGAATAAAACTAACATTAAAGGCTAGCATATGAAAACATATTTTTTTCTCTTATTTTCCAGTGAATTTAAAATTAAAGCACATTTATAAAACCAGTATTATAATCACACAGGTCTCGCATAAAAGCGAGATTCGGCCTTATTTCTCATTTGCGCAGGATTACCCAGGCAAAATAAACCCTGAAATTTCGCGCATCCATAAAACATGCATGTTTATTTAGCCGTTGTACAAATGGCATCACAATCACAGGGATTACTTTTACAGGTAAAATTACTAGCAAAGGCTTTGATGTGAAAATTAGGTACAAATGAAAAATACTTTTTATTCCAACGTTTCGAGGAACTTTTTTGAGCCGAAAAAGGAATGTTTGAATAGTTAAAGTTGTTTTTCGGATGACCGAACCGGTTTATTACTCGCGACAGACTAGGGTGCTGCAGACTACTGGGAGGTAGGAAGATGCATAACAATCGCAATATTATTATAATGCTTTTTGTAATAATGCATCCATAATCTTTATAAGCATATCGTTAAGCTGTTGGTACCGGTTGTCATTTGTACATCTTTGACAGTCGTTACGGGTAGTCAGAAGCCAGAAATTCTGGCAACCAGTCTTACCAAGGGGTATCGTGTTACCCGGTAACTGGGTTGTGGAGGTCAGATAAGCAGTCGCTCCATGTAAAACACTGGTACTCAGTTGCATCCGGTTTAGACTGGAAGCCGACACCAACATAGTTGGGAAAAGGCTAGGCAGATGTGTGTGTGAATCTTTATTAGCAAGTCCTACTTTAGTCGGGTTAGAAAACAATGACATCGATTTCATACTGTGTTAAACTAATCACATAACTATAAAGGCTTCAAATAATCCATACATTATGTACATACAGAAATCTGCCAAAAACATGACGCGAGAATTACACTTGAAGTTATAAGTAGATATCTACTTATCACTTAAGTACCTACTTACTACATACGTACTTAATACATAAGTATAGATAGGATATTGATATTTCACGCATTTGCCTGTGGTCTGCAAAAAAATCAGGACACCTGCTACAGTCTTTGAAAACTCCTTTTGCTTTATCCACATTCATAATCACATCGCCCTAATGCGAGTACCTACTACTTTTTTAGTGGACATCAGAATATCAAGGGCCTCCAACCATAGCAATATTTAAATGTACATCCATCCACCAAAAACTGATTGTCAACCATTTGATTGACTACAGTTTCAGATATTTTAGGTAGCTTATGAGGAAAAGACAAAAAGGGCGATAAGATCATAAAAATACCACATCAATTTATCCGCAAATATTTCCACTTCCTTAACATTAGCACCCTTTTTAATATCCCTCCGTGTGACGGGGAGGAGGGCCCTATTAGGTCAGCTCGGCATTTCGACGCATTCCCCCTAAATACCGTTGTGCACCCAAGCTTTATAATCTACTAGCTTTTGGGCAACGATCCTCCTGCACCACCATTTTAGTTGTGTCTCAAAATGTCAGAAAATGTTTTAGTATTCATTTCGTAAAACATGAGTTATGTTTTGGAAAACTTGCATATTACAGGTGAGTACTAAGCTCTAGGGGTTTTGGGACTAGCTTGCTTTAAATGTATACTGTCCTACAGCTGGAAGAAAGTCTTCATGCTCTTCAATACCTTCCAGATGCTGCTTGCTTGATGTGGACTATCTTCGAGGAAAGTATCCAGATATCTCGCCAGAGTTTTCTTGATCTGCTAAAGCGGTTTCCATCTTAAGGGCTTTAATGATTTTCGCTCCGGTATCATGGCCCATTTATCTTGGTGTATTTGACAAATATTTCCCATTCGCATTTTCAGAGATTAGGTTAGCGGTTAAAAATGTGTTTTGTCGTTTTGTATCTTATGTGTTTTTTCCCCTTTAGACTACCCTATCCAGTTAATTGCATTACACGCTCATAGACAATTGTTTAGCTAATAGATGGCGGAAATGTCAATCTCGATGAAATCATATTGCTTGAAAGTGTTATCAGCCTTCTCAACGAATTTTATTCTCAAAATTAATCCGTATTCATGTTTACGAACAAAAAATCCTGAACACATAGCTCAAAGAATAATGAAAGCTTTAATAACTTTTTCTACGAAACGCCTTTAAAATTTTATATCATCAGATTTTAAATTCTCTGCAATAGTAGAGAGAGAGAGAGTTTTTTTTTATTTACTTGAGCACCAAATAATATGATTTCCAAGCGTTCGAAATGTATGAAAAATATACTCTATCGGAACCAGATTTTCTTCCTTTACCGATTATTGGCCCAATGGTTCGAGAGAATATCAAAGTGATAGAGACATCTCCTTGAGACCAAATATATACATCTACTGGAGATAACGCAATTAATTCTCGTTTGACCTGTCTTGGCGAATGTGATCAATAGCCGGTCAGTACCCGAAGTGACCGCCAATGAAGTGCGTGATTTGATTTATAAGGTTAGCCCACTTATGTTCCGACGGACAGAGCTATGAATATGGACTTGTATAGGCCGCTAATACTAATGGCTTTCACTGAGAGCAAGTGACGTAGAAAACAGAATTTTGTTTCCTTGTAGATAAATAACTTATATTGTTTATCAGTCTATAATGTTTTTCCTCCTTAAGACAAAGATATTCTTTCCATGTAAATGTTGCCTAGTTTTTTTTTAATAATCGATGATTGGCGCAAAGCCTTAGCAGTTGGCTGTTACGCTACGGGTCGCGCGTTTGATTCCCGCACAAGACAAATAGTTTGTTACGGTTGTTTACGAGTATGTGAGTATGTAAACGCTCCTACAATAGAGATTCTACTTTAAATAATAACTACGGTTAGCTTCCCCTATGCTATCCCTAGCCCCTATTTATCTACTACTATTATGAGCATAGATTCTTTAGCCGTCACCTCCCCGCAAAAATTAATTAAAAACTGTCTCTTCAAATTCTTTTAGTAAGAAATCCTACATTAGATTTTTTAGACCATTATTGTTACTATTATTCAGTCTATTACCAAAATTAAAAGTTCCCACCTCAACTTCATGAGAACTTTCGGATTTTAATGCCTAAACCTATTCACAGCTTAGATTATTATTGTATTTAATTTTTTTGTACCTAGTGTTTATTGTGTCACAACAAAAACATTGGCATGGCAATATGGCGAAATGTCTGTACTATATCAAATTATCTATGTATTTTACACCTATTGTAACTCAATTCAAGCAAGTAAACGTATTCTATTTTTAGAATGATTGAATCCATAGTTATGAGGTCATATCGGAAGTATAAATACCTCGGCTTTGGCTATAAGTATATTCAGTTGTTTTGGACCAGACCTTGGGCCGAAGGTAGTCACTACGTCTTTATTGTCATTTCTTTCTCCCCTCATCGCTTCTTGAGCCGGTAATGAATTATTCAGGCTGTGATCCAACGTTTTTCTGAGCAGTCGCCATTTTTGTGTGCGTCAGGATTGTGGGACACGTTGGTTTTTAATCGACTTCAAAAAGGAGGTTTATAATAAGATTTGTGATCCTATTTACGTTATTCTACGGAATAGTTGTGATTTGATCCCATAAAAATTTAACATAGTTTGGCCCAGTAGTTTTCATTTTATGTTTTTTTTTGTCACATATTTTTGTTGTTGTGACGCGTATGTAGGAAGGAGTGATATGCATATCATTAGGGTGACCGAATTTTGAAGGTCTCTTAAGCCTTACTTTGCTCAAAATGGGAAAACAATCCCAGAAGCTTATGAATGGTAATTGTATTGTAATTAGAGCACTTGAATAATGAAACTGGATAAATGTCAATTCAGTTTTTTTTTACATAATTTTTTGTATTAGTATCGCCCGCTGTTGCCATTTTGAGAAATTATACTCTCTCCAAAAATGCACCAATACTGTTAATTATGAAATCGTAGCACCTAGCAATTTATTTACTGATCGGTAGGCGTAGGGTTCGCCATCACAACGCATATCAAACCAAACCTGTTTTTATGAGGACCTAGACTAACATTTGGCATCGACCAATATACAGACTGGATACTAAAAAATACAAAAGTTACCATTGTTTAGTTTGATGGCTTTTTTTTCGGATGAGAAATCATCAAATGACCCCTCCCGCCGTGGGTGGGGCGGGGTGGGGTTAGACTCTTACTGACTAAAACCCATCCATGTTCCTTCCTCAGCCAAAGGGCTGAGAGATACCGCGCCCCCGGAATACACAGGTATTCCGGGAGCTTTCAAATATCCCGCAGCTAGTTTGATGGCTGGATCTAGCCCTATCATTTTATAAGGTTTATCCATGGGGAGCTCGTGGTTCACTAGTCCTTAAAACCTCAGCCCTGGTGATAAACCTTTCGTTGGCTGTTAGTGAACAGCCACACGGGTGGATAGACCAGTGTTAAGCCGCGCCTATCGCGATCCATCAGTGGATGGGTGACTAACTATGTCACACCGAAACTCTTCGTGCTGCTGCTGTGAAAAGCACGTTGAAGTCGATTTTCAATAAACCTATCAGCTATCCTTAGATTTGCTTAAGATAGGATTTTGACATGAGTTGTATGGACCTCATGTCAAAATTTAATGTTAGAAACATGAAGCTCGCTAGCAATGAACTTTTTAACCGACTTCAAAAAGGAGGAGGTTTTCAGTTCGTCTGTTTTTATTTTGTAGTTTTTTTACTAATATATAGCCATTCCCAAAACAATAGAAAACAAAGCAAACATAATAATATTACGCAGCCATATCGATTAACCTAAAAAAAAAACTTAATTCACAGTCAAAATGATAAATACGACAGGAGCGATAATCTGCAAATAATTAATATTAATTACTATTGTCCCTTTGTTCGCCAAATCTTTATAATTGGGGAAAAAATAAGATTCATTGTTTAAATCGGATTGCGAGATGTCTCATTAATTTGATAGCGGGCGGAGTTTCGGAATTTAGGTTTTCGCTTGGCGATTTAAATAAAATGAGTTTTTGGACTTTGTTATACATTTTTTTCCTTTTAAATCCTTACTAATTTTATAAAAGAAAATAATTATGTCTGTCTGTCTGTCTGTCTGTTACGATGAAGATGAAATTCGGTATGCAGATATTGAAACTTGAAGAACACAAACTTGGCGTACTCACTGTAATATTGTAAATGCGTTAGTGTGTTTGTTTGTTATGCTTTCACGGTATAACGGCTGAACCAATTTGGATGAAATTTCGTACGGATATAGAGGGAACTCTGGAGACGGTTATAAATCACTTTTTATCCGGTTGAAATAATTAGTTTCGTCCGGACGCGGATGAAAGTGCGGATAACAGCAGTTTTATATAGTACTACTAGCTTCCCGCTAGCGGCTTCGCCCGCGATATTTTAGCTGATGGATACAAAAACTTGACAAATTATATACCTTCCTCATTAATCACTCTATCTATTAAAAAAAACCGCATCAAAATCCGTTGCGTAGTTTTAAAGATTTAAGCATACATAGGGATATAGGGACAGAGAAAGCGACTTTGTTTTATATTATGTAGTGATGGTGACCCACTTAACATCGAAGCTGTCGGTACCCACTACGCACCACATACCAGAAAGTTACAAACACAACCATGATAATACGTACATATAGTATGCTTTGAATATAGAACCTTCTTTTAAAAGCAAATTTCAAGGAGACCGGCATAAAAGAGTTAATTATTAAAAATCAATTATCACTAACATTTTAAACCTAGGCTGAAACGAAAGTCAACTGGGAAATTACTCTGCCAAGACTTTCAATGCAGAAACACTGAAATTTTGATACCGCAGTTGTGCCGTAAGAGATTGCCTGAAAATACACTGGAACGGTCTTAAGGCTGCTTCAGATTATACGGTCTACAAAACGGCCGTTTTTTATAACGTAATTCGGTTAGCATTTAAAAATCCTAACTTCCCAACTATATAAATACTAAAACGAGTATGTGTGTTACGCTTTCACGGCAAAACGGCTGAATTGATTTTAAAGAAATTTCGTACGATGATAGATGACATCTTGGATGTTATACGCTGCGAGGCCGCGGGAAACACTTATGAATAATAATAATTTAATATCTAGGTATTATACTTTTATACACATTATCACATCCTAGGAATATGTCCTACAATATGGGTACCTACATTTTGAGATACTTCGCTGAACGTAATCTCAACGCCACATAGAAGAAACGCATGTTTTATTAAACAAAATGGCGACAGTATTTTCTAACTGTAGACCTTTATGAAATGCCGACTCCGAAATCTAATTGAAAGTCCAAAATATTAACCCAGTAGGATGGTTTCGTAATAATTAAGGTCAATTACCCTAGAAAGTCGCTTTCATAAGTAGATCGCAATGCATTAGTCAGCGTTCTATAGATATTCACCGTGACGCACGAAGTCGCCAATCTGAACAAGCCTTTACATCAAGGTTATATTATATGAATGCTGTAAACTTGCCAAGTTATTGCCCTATCCCTGATTACGTAAAGAAACAGCAAGTAATGAATTTCTTATCATTATTTTCTTAAGATTTTTAACTATCTCAGTACAGCAATATAGTAAAAAGATTGGTGGGGAGTCCAGTTTCCAGTTAATTTTAAAAGATATCTTTGTAACTAGTTTCCTAAGGCTTATGTACTTAGTTATTTTTATGGCTTTCTCCAAGAACAATATAAAGTTGAATCTCGTTTAAAATGTAGTCTAGTTTGTTATTGTTCCGAAAAACATGACTCTTCATATATTTTATAGCGGCTGTTGTAGAAACGCTAGAAGTTACGTCTACGAATAGCTTTTATGATGTACTAGCTTCCCGCCAACGGCTTCGCCCGCGATATTTCAGCTAATGGATACAAAAACTTGACAAATTATATACTAAAACCTTCCTCAATAATCACTCTATCTATTAAAAAAAACCGCATCAAAATCCGTTGCGTAGTTTTAAAGATTTAAGCATACATAGGGATCAGAAAAAGCGACTTTGTTTTATACTATGTAGTGAATCGTTAGGGTTGAACATGTGGCTAGGGGTGATGGGAATAGGAGAGAGTAGATCCTTGATGAAATGGTGGACTAGAAGGACCAAAAGACTAGAAGACTGATAGCCAAATGAGCTTATGACATATACTAGAAAAGACATGTTTCTTATCGGGATGTTGATATCAAACTAATTTCCTAAGATATTATTGTATTTTTTTTAAGCAAAGCGTATTAAGATCTAACAGGAGGTGCCATCTCGTATCATGGATTGGTGTTTAAACAGAAAGTAAAAACCAAACAATCAGAGCTTATAAAAAATCAGTTAATCTAATAATTAATTGAATTAGAATATTTCATTCGTACACAAATTAAATCTAATTACACAATTGAATATGTTTCCCAGTCAGGGGGGCTAGACAAGTGGCAAAACGCTAACGCTAACGCTATAGAATAGAAAACAAAATGTATGGGAATGACATATAGCTAGTCGTAAACGAATGTCATTCCCATACATTTTGTTTTCTATTCTATAGCGTTAGCGTTAGCGTTTTGCCACTTGTCTAACCCCCCAGGTAACTGATTTATTTGTGTCATGCGTTAATAAATAAAAGCGAATACAGTAATTAACTTTTAAAGTACAGACGAACACTTTAAGACACTATATTTCAATGATTAAAAGTCATCTTCGTAAAAAGAGCTTAATTTAATGAAGTAATCTGGTAAAAAGACTGCCATCACTTCAAATCCTTGCTTAACCTATAAAGTTCATGATATCCCAAGATCATACTACAAACAAACACCACTACGTATAAAAATGTTCATGTTTATGTCATCTGCCGTTGGTCGTTTCTCGTCTTTATTATACTACCCATACCCCTAGAGTTATACCTTGATGGTAGCATTTGTATTCCCGTCTTGGCTTTTTATGCATTAAGATATTGTGTGTACGTGGGTTAAGTCGCGTTGGAAAATGCGAAGGTAATTTTCTTGTTGACAGATAAACTGTATAAAATTCCACTCACTAATTAAAAATATGTAACATATTAGTTATTATATACAAGTGAGGATATTAAATAAAAAAACCCGAAAGGAAAAAAAAAACAAAATTAAAAAAGATGATGACCGTGAAACAACTGAACCGATTTTGATAAAATATGTCTAAGAACCAACGCTAGTAAACCTGCGTTTTAATAATAAAAAATGCACCTAATTGGGTTCAACCGTTTAAGAGCTATGGTGCCACAGACGGACACACATAGCGGTCAAACTAATAACACCCCTGTTTTACGTCGGGGGTAAACAAGTTCGTTTAAATGTGACTTTTCTAAAGTCATATGAACTTTCTAAGTGTATTTCAGACACCACTGACCAACACTAAAAGAAAATATTTTAAGGAAACCAGGACTAAAAAGTGTGAAAAAAAAAAGTGTGTTGCTTTGAGCAAGCGTGGTGATCAATGCTCATGTCTTCTTTGTATGAGGAGAGGTCTTACCCAACTATTCTTGATTGATCTGGACCATATTCAATATGGCTGCGAGCCAGTAAGGCGCCCTTTAGGAGAGGCCTTAGTCCAATAGTGGGCCAGTATTATTATTACTATTATATATTTTAGGCTGATGATGATGACGAAATATGGTTGACAAAGAAGCAAGTAAAATTTACACTAGTATGTTCGTTCTAAGATCCCACAAATAAAAAGGCAGCCTAAATCCACCATCAACCTTCACGATGCCGAAGGGGTACATTATACCTCGACAATGTCTAACCCGTAACTTACGACTTAAAAGCCGGTTCGGAATGACCGGCACGGGTGCACTAGCTGAAAGACTAGACGTAACGGCAATAAAACCGGACGGTACACCGGATTTGTAATAATGTTGATGTAAAAGATTAAATTCTAGGTAAATGTTAGGTCTTTTGTAAATCTTTGTTATAAAGATGAATTAAACAATATTTTGGTATTATCTGCAGTGGGGATAAACTTATTCAGAGACGGTGAAATATTTGGGTGAAATCGGCACTTTTAGTAGTTCGAATATACAACTTCTCGAATATTCTTGTTAAATTCTTCTCGTCTAAATGTTTGTACCGCTTAGAAGTGCTGTATAACTTTTACCCGACTGCTCCAAACGGAGGAAAACGCTACAATTGTTTTTTTTTATTTATTTAAATCAGGCAACATGGCCCATATAATATAATAATACAATACAATAAAACTTAAAACTATCATAAAAATACTATACATAAACATATTTTATAAACTAGGTTACACGAATAGTCGGCGTCGTGTGTCACGCGGTGTCCGGTAGCCGGCCTCGAAATCGCCGGAACAAGTACACCCTTCGGCCAAAATTCCTCCTTCATGAACTTCGACAGATGTACGGTTGGCACTCTCACCACAAACGAATTGAAGTTCGTAGAGTGACGAGACACCAATCGCTCGAACCTCAGGGAGAAATTGGTCTTAACTTGTATGTACTCGGCAAGCTCCTCGGACTTAGTTGTGTGAAACAGCCGGGATACATACAGCAGCGTGTTGGGTACCGCAGGACGTAGCAGGTGTTATGGTCCCGTCACTGCAGTACCACACTGATTACGGCAAGCTGGTTTCCTCTTCTTCTTCTTCTCCACCTTGATGAAACCATCCTTGTCTTCTTTGTCCTCTTTTGGACGACACTGCCTCGGCACCCCATGAATAGGGTTACAATATATGACCCCCTACTGTAGATTATATATACCATGGATCAATATCATAAGCCCCAATGGGACCTATGCTTTGATAACGCACATTAACCAGGATAAAAATAAATGCGAAAAAAATGACCCACGCAGCTAAATTAGTTTGATTAATGAGAAAAGTTTTATAAAAAAATATACGAACCACAGTCCAAAAAACAACAGTACAACAATTGTGAACAGTTTCCAAAACTGCTTTAAGTCATGAAATTTGTATTGGATCACTCTTTGCTGTATTTTATTTTCTCTTTATTACACCCACAGGTTGTCTGTAAAACATCGCTCTTAGCGATAAAACTAACATTTACTATATCAAAGCATGTAAACAAAAATGTTGGGTATATATAAAGAGTTGTCTATTCTATTATAATGTCAAGAAATTTTAATATTGCTTATAAACAAGAAAATCAACTAACCCGATGTCATTAGTGATTCAGAGGTTAATAGAACCCGCTTCTGCAGCATAACAGTGTCTCAAGTGCGGGTTCGACACCTGGCAACCTACCTACTACCTACCAAAATGACTTCTTCTAGGGTTATATGTACTTCTCAAAGTTCATCTTAGACGCTACAGACTAACGATGAAGGAGAACATTGTTAGGAAAACTACCAAAATGTCTGAAATGGCCTTTACGCCTTGAGCAAATAAGTGTGTATCAACGCTTTTCTGTTTGAGAAGAGGCCTTCGCCCAACAGCGGGACTTTAATCAGTAGTCGTGTTCTTCATTACTGAAGGTCGTATCCTTGATGAAAGTCTTTCATAGATCTCACGATCTGTCTTAATTTTTCTCGGTGTTCAGCTTTCCTTGGGGCGTTTGTAACTGAAAGCCCAGTGAGTGCCTGTTCACACCAGCGGCTAATTGATCGGCCGGTGGGGTCTTCCCTTCGATTTTGCCCACCACGATTAATTTGTCGAGATCTTCTGGTTGACGGCGGACAATGTGGCCTAAATAGCCAAGAATACGCTGGAAGCATATTGTTGAGAGTCTAGTTTTTATGTGGAGCTGAGCTAGTATAGTTCGTTATATAGTATAGTTTGTTATATACTATAGTTTTGTTCTTGTTTGTTCTTTTAGCAGTCCATGGTACGGGGCATCCTTTTCCAACACCCCATCTCAAAAGCGTCAATTTTTGGGTCTGTAAATAGGCCTTTTATAATTGTTGACCTACTGAACATCGCTACACTGTGACAAAGCTGATTTATCATTACTATTGCCATTTGTCAGCTAAATTTTTAATGGCCTTTATATCTGATGTATTTACTTTGAGTTCTAGTTAACTTATATGAGATTAGTGTTTACTTAACTTGCTTTTAAGACATGAATATAGTCTGTGTCGTAGTTAGAAGAATTTCTTTTGTAAATATAGTTTCAGTTTTAATATGATAAGCCTGTTTAAACTGAAGCTATACAATTATACATAGAGGTATAACTTTCAATGTGTTTTTAAATATATTCATCATTTGAACATAGTAGTTCCAGAGACAAACATACCAAAAAAAAGCTTGTTAGTTTTTTCAAAAAATCTTTTACTAAAATTCACTTTTATAATATTCGCATTTATAATATAGGTACTATTAGCATATTAAGTGTATAAAATAAGGATTTTGTTTAAGTACGTTGTTCATAATTTATTTTATTCCGTACCAAACATTTTTATAATACAAAAATGTCACGAACATAAATGAGAGAACAAAACACAGAGAAAATTATTCTTCAGGTGCACAAATGAAAGTTCATTTTCAAAAGAAAAATCTTTAATATTCCCAGCAGTATGGAATTATAAATTATAATGTTGTGTTTTTGATACTACTTATCTATATCTTCTATATCTTCTTCTTCTATATCTTCTATACTTATAATAAATCTGTAGAGAGGTCAATTCTGTACATGAAATATATTTCCAAAATAACTATCAGGGGGTGATTAGGGATCGATACTGATGCCAAAAATGCAATCAGTAAAATTTTTGTCTGTCTGTCTGTCTGTCTGTATAAACTCTATAGAAACAAAAACTACTCGACGGATGTTAACGAAACTTGGTACAAGTATTTGTCATACTCCTGAGATGGTTATAGTATACTTTTCATCACGCTACAATCAATAGGAGCAGAGCAGTGAAGGGAAATGTTGTCATTTTGTTTAAACGCGCTAATCTCAGGAACTGCTGCTCCGATTTAAATAATTCTTTCAGTATTAGATAGTCCATTTATCGAGGAAGGTTATAGGCTGTATATCATCACGCTAAGACCAATAGGAGCGGAGCACCACTATTCCACGCGGACGAAGTCGCTGGCAGAAGCTAGTATATTATAAATGCAGAAGTTTGTGAGGATGTACGTATGTATGTATGCACATTACCAGATGATAGCGATGTGGAGGAATATGTTGACGCTTAACCTTGACGTGTTCCTTTAGGTGTATTTTTTTTATATATTTTTTGTTTTAGCATAATTATGTATGTTGTAGTTGTATGTATGTTGCTCTTTCACGCAAAACTACTAAATGTATTTGGCTGAAATTTCCAGGATAAAAATTATCCAGGTTATAAACTTTGTGTGTGGCAAATTTTATTCCATTCCATCATCTGCCTAGCCTTTTCCCAACTACGTTGGGGTCCGCTTCCAGTCTAACCGGCTGCAGCTGAGTACCAGCGTTTTACATGGAGCGACTGCCTATTTGATCACAACCCAGTTTACCGGGTAACACGATACCCCTTGGTAAGACTGGGCAAATTTTATTCCATTCCATTTAGTAGATTTTACGTGAAAGAATGATAAACATACATACATCGTCTCAAACTCGCATTTATAACATTAGTAGGACTATGTGTTGTTGAATTGAATATAATTTTGTGTTCTAGGTTGTGCAACCTCCACCTAAAACTAGAGATAAGTCTAACCCGCATTGAGCTCCATTCGTAGATTGATTGATTCGAACCATTAATACAAACACACATTTAATCACAGTTTTCCAAGCAAGAATAAAAGATCTAGAAATAAAACATTGGCTAGAAAAACCAGCCTAAAACCTCCAGGGCAAAATTAATCTTCACATTCTTAAGCAAAATACCATTACTAATTACGTCCACTTAAACAGCTATTAGTTACAAACCTAATTTCTATTTCCACGGCTTATTATTAAAAAAATAAAAATCACAGGTAAAGCTAGTTGCACACAACCCGCAGTTAAGGGCGAGTCGAGCATAACAGAGTAATTTAAGTAGACAACCGAGCGTGCAGTCCCGCCGGACTGACGTACTCGCGCCAGTGACTCGCCCGACAGTAGTTTGGAGCTAATGTATGGGGTTGCAATGAATGGGCATTGTTGGCGTTAAATAGGAGGGAGATACACTGATTTGTCTTTGTATAGTCTAGCTAGACTGCAGTACAAGTTTGTAGAAGTTTCAGATAGTTTAACATTGAGAATACTATCAGACTACAACGTTATAAATACAGTTAAGAAAATTGTATACGTTAAAATATGTAATTATCTTAGTAAAGTAAAAGACAGGCCAGTAAAGTTGAGCTAGCTCGTGAATACCAGAAACATTCAACATTATTAATCACCCAAAATTACTTGGAAGTTTAAACAAACTTAACATAACGGTAAATACATTCTTCATTATATCAACATAATTTAAGTAGAGAGCAAAACATACGTCCCGCTGCGCTGGACGGATGTACTCGCGCCAGCCACTCGCCCGAGTGCTACTTTACCCGTAATATATGGCGGGCGAGTAATGGATGGTGATTGTTGTTGGCGCTAAATAGTGGCGCAACGTGCCAATTCGTCTCTGATAACGTAATTCTGGTTTGCGTGTTGATTTATGATACGAATGAGCTAATTTACTTTTCTATCGTGTTAAGTAGAATTGGTTTCATACATTTATAAACAGTACTAGTCTAGACGAGAATTATCGAGTCTACAAAATATCTCCTAACATTTTTCTTTTGTACAACTAATTTCTCAATAAGTACAATACAATGTTTTTTTTTCTGATTCCCTTTTAAATAACTCCACAGTCATCACATCAGTATGAATCGTAATCACAACCCAAACATCTAATAAAAACACTAGTCGTAAAAACTTTTACTAGCGCCAGTAACTCGCCCAATCAAACACAGCAATAAGGCGTCGTCCCCAAAGAAAGCTATTTCGTATAGCGAGAGAAGTACCAGGTTAATTACGGCAACCATTGTCTTTCTAGTGTTGTCCGTTGTGGTCTGTGGGCCAATTTACTTGCACGCTTCGGAGTTGCTGGCCCAATGCGTGGCCATATGTGTAATCATCGTAATAAGCTTTAATTTTATGCTGAGAACATGTAATTTCAAGTTTTAGTTTAAGTACTTTTTCGCGTTGGGGAATAAAAGGATTGTTTTGTCGCGGTAATTTGAGCTTTCGTATTATGGTTTTAAATGTTATTGTTTAATTTTTTTTAAGTTAGATAATGGTTATATTATAAAAAATAGCATAATTATGAAATAAAAATAGGCTTAATTTTAAAATAAATTATATTTTAAAGCCTATTTCAAAATGTATAAATTAGAAATAAAATATTGCGCTTGAATAATGATAATAATAAAATTAACCCACCACTGCTCACATTATTCATGAATTAAAAATTCGTTTGTTAATAATTTTGCTTTTAAATACCATTTGCATTACGCCGATACTTCATTGAATTCATAAAATAATGAGCAATAATATAAAATGAGTTAACACTACAATTGGTGTGGGAATTATTGAAATTGTTTTTAATTAATTAATTATTTATTGAAACTTGTTGATTACAGTTTATTAAATTGCAGAAAATTTACTTGATTGTTATATATAGGTATTACCATCCTAGGATGTAATTATATTATAATATTGTTATTAAAACTATTCTTATAGTATTACTACAGTTATTAATTATGTTAAATATGATAATTACCCATTTTTTAAAAACTAATATTGTATAAACGGTTCTACAAACCTTAGAGACAGATATGTGTTGCTGGGGAGTTTGTTGCGCCACTTCTTCTTCCCAGCAAAAACACATAGGAAGTGGTGAAGGGCGGGCGTTTTAGGGGCTGCCTTTTGTAAATTTGACGTTCAAAAAGCGCTGATTTTCAGCCTTATTTGAATAAATGACTTTTGATTTTTTGTATTACTAGCTGTTTGTCGCGGTTTCATTTGCGTCCTAAGTGAACTACTTAACCCTATAACCGTCTCGATCGTCCCTCTATCTTCGTAAAAAAAATCATTCATATCGGTTCACCCGTGTTACTGTGAAAGAGTATCATACAAACAAACTTATTTTCGCATTTATAACATTAGTTAGGATTTACTACCTATCAATACTAAAAATCATAAACCGGTATTCATAAGAAATTTACAATGTTAAAGTTCTCTAATTTAAACCAACAATATTGTGGCACATTTGTTTTAAATGCAAATATTTTATACAAAAACACACGATTATAAAAACAATTATCTCAGCTGTATAACACATCAGAAAATCTAACCAATTTCGCAGAAACAAAAAACAACACGGTCCAAAAAAAAAAAGCAACAAAAACAAAACACCAAGTTTCATTTACACTCCTCATAAATAACAAACAACACCTTTACAGTACAAAACAACACTGAAATGAAGATATCGATTTCAGTTTTCAATACAACAAAACTAGTAATTAGTTGGACACCGAACAACAGGCGTATCCCGGTGCCCCAAGCTGTATTAATAAGCCGACACTGATTGTCCGAGCGAGACAAATAGACCGATTTATATTATACGCTATTAAAAACTAGCACAAGTTATAAGCTATAGCGTTTTTAATGTAAAAGATACTTTCTCGCGAGTGCTAGTAATAAAAAAAAGTAAAAGTGTAATTATCATTTGCGGTTGATAGTGTATTTGTCAAAGTTGGTTTGTGATTGTGACAACATAATGTTATTCTGATTACTTTTTGTTTTAATGAGTCTTTTCAAAAAAGAGTTTCTCGTTGATCTAGTGGTTGCAAGCCAGACTGCTGAGAACCTCATTCTGAGTTCAACTTCCAGAGCGGACAAATTTTTATTGGGTTTTTCTTAAGAGTGCCACTTGCTGTCAACAGGCTCGCCACTACTCACTGTGCTATAGGTATCTCTGTCTTTCATTTCAAGGTAAAGCAGGCGAAATGTTACGCGTTTAAGGATGGGAAATTATCAAATCCCTCCTCCCCTCCTGTGGGCGGAGCGGGAGCAAGTCTCAGACGACCTGACTAAAGACCATCCATGTTGCTTTCTTCGCCCTTTACGTTCCAGGGGCGGATTTCGAATAATTCCGTAGCCCTGGCAGGAGATGTTATCGCTAAACACTCGTGCCTTAATCTTAACCCCTAACATAGACTAAGTATTAAAAATATAACGTGGGTCTGCACTGCGCATTACCCGGAGTTGAAACAAAATTGATTGTTTATTATCCTTTTTAATTTTTTGTTTTATATTTTTTTTTATTATTTTTCTGTTGGCGCAAAATAACACCAGCATTTAAGGGTTAATACGTTTATTATCATATTTGCCTCTTTATAACTACGGGCATGAAATTTTTATGATGCTCTGTTTGCTTGCATAATTAATATATTACGGCATCAACCTTTTTGTGCGTGAGTTTGTTAATTAAATGAGTTGTTAAATATTTTATATTTTGTTTGGAACTTTTTGGTGGGGCAATAACTTAAAACACAGAACTATGCTAATTACAATAAGAAAATATATGAGAAATATGTTAGCATAAAAAAAAAGTAGACTTCAAAGTTATCTTGACTTCTTTTATTTCATAAAAACTTATATTGAAATCAGGTAATTTAATTAGTTTTGTTTAATTAATTATTTATATATGTTATAATTTACATAAACACACAATATATTTGCAAAATTCCTCTTTTCTTTTTTACCATTTCAATGTACACGCCCGCCCTCTACCGACATGCATATTTATCGGAGGGTAGATTGAAGAATAAATTAAGCTTCATATATTCAACGTATATTTGTAGACTGATGAAAACCGAACAAACTTATTTGCATAAAATGTAATTTTACTAAAACTTATATTTATTTAAATAAAAAAATGTAATTACATTTGCAATTTTACTAAATGAAATAAAAACTGGCATCAAACACAATATTAATAAATATTTCCCTAACAAAATCAGACCGAAAACTTCAATTCCGGATTCCGCACCAAAAAAACGCACCAAAAAATTGCAATATAACGCGGCCAAAATTGTTCAATTACGTTGAACAAAAATGCGCAACGCGATCGGATGTGAATCGTTCTCTTTGACCGCTAAGCCGGGCGAAAAAATTAAAAAAAGAAACTCTCGATAGCTACACAGCCCTATGACAAATGTAGGTTACCAGTACCCGCTTGCCTCATGTGGACGTCAAAAACACCCGTCGCTGCGAACGGGTTAAAAAAAGATCCGTAATACGGGTTCCACGTGGTAGGATATTTTTCTATTTTGTTCTTTTTTTCTAATAACTTCAAATTATGAATAAATCGTTATGTTAAAAGGTAAAGGCAATAAATTGGTTGTTTGTTGGTTTTCAATTACGGTTTGTAAAGATACGGCGTAATGTTTTCTGATTCAATTAAGCAATTTATTATATTGGTTTAACTTTTTTAAAATAAGATAAGCAAGCAACAACAAAGCTTAATATGATAATATTACAAAACATAGCTTCTATAAGCTCTTTTTTATGAAGTCGGTTAAAAAGAGAGAGGAACTTGTAAGACAACCCGCATCCAACGGGTTACGTGTAAAATTATCCGAATAAATCATTTTGGCCTTATGTTTTGAAGTTGCGGCCAATAAATTCAAGTTTATTCAATAAATCCTGGCACACTTCAACTTTGTTTGTCTTTTAATACATAAAACATTGTTTTTGGTATAATATACTTTGCTTACTTATGAGGTAAGTGTTTGTTTTCGGGTGGTTCTGATTTCGAACGTGAACTTATGTATAGGAATTTGTTGATTTCGAAATGTGAGACACATTTTTGATTACCATTGGCATAATTATTATTTTGAACTTCTCAAAATGGCGAGAAGTGCATAAAGTGGTAGTGCATTCAAAACCCGATTTGGACATTTTATTTTGTAATTTTAAGTTTCAAATAGGCTGTTTAAATAACAGCCGCTTTTTCGGGGGGGCTGGGGGATGATATGATGATGACACATGTTTAGAAACTCACGCCTTTAAACTATGACGAAAGGCAGATAGAAAAGGCTAGCTACATTAAAATAAGTTTATTTTTGTTTTATAATCAAATGGCATACATAGGCTACAAATTAGAAAACTTTAACAAAATCCCACAAATCTTTACACAAAACTATATTTCCAACATATCCTTTTGGGACGAGCAGTGAACTCCAAAACTGCGAACCGTGAAGATAAATCCAGGTTTGTTAAAGAAAAAAAAAAAGAGTGTTCGCACCGGGCGACAATCCCGCAAAATTTTGTACGTGTGGTCATATCTCAGAAAGTTTGGCGGCGTGCCAAAAACTAGTGTTGAGAACGATGCAGGCATGCACGTTGCACATGCAGGCCTTCGAATAAGTATTATCCGGTTTCGAAACATGTTTCAAACGGTTAGGTCGTGAATATATCAGTGGAAACCTCTTTTGCCCCGTAAGTTTTCATGACGGGTAAAAGGAAACGAATAGAAATTATTGCAGTGTGATTTTTTAGTCTAGCGCTCTAAAACTTGAAATAAAGATACCAGACGTTGTTGAAAGTGTAGGCGTATTTAGCTTAGAACTTCAGATCCATACATTTTTGAGAACTACAATCCAATTTTCACCATGTCAACTTTTACAAAAAAGGTTCTTTAAATCAGTGGTTCCCATACATTATTTGTCGCAGACCCCTTTAGTACTAAATATACTAATAAATTGAAGCTTGGCGGACCCCAGTTTGCAAAACGCTGCTATAAAGCATAACTGCGATTACCATCCAGTTGCAAATCAAAAGTTAACCAATTAACATCACACGAAAAACGCATTAAAAACATAATTTAACACCCAAAAAACAACTGAAACAAAAAAAACAGCACCAAAAAAAAACGCAACAAAAAAAACATTATTTTATAAAAAAAAACTAACACAATAACTTATCCCGGGTAGCGTGCGCGATAGTGTCGCGTGTACAGTCGGCAAAATAGGCCGCTCTCGGCTAACTAGGTTACGAGCCCGACTGTACCTGTGTGTACAGGCGTGTGATATCGCGCTTTGAGCCCGCTGAGGTTCCGTAGTGGATTCGTAAAGGGATGCATTAGGTGAATACTGAACTCTAGTAAAAAGGAGTGTCTATGTCTGTACCAGCTTTAGAGATAGATGCCTTTTATAACGTAAAATTATTCGATCATTAGTCGAATCGATTTTAAATCGATAACAGTATTAAAATTTGGTAGTGATAAGCCTTTTCTGTGTTTATTCTTATACAATAAAATGTTTAATCTATAATATAAAAATGGATCGCTGAATGTGTTGCTAAGCGCAAATCTCGAGAGCAGCTGAACCGATTTGGATGAAATTTAGTACACAGATAGAGGGGACCCTGGAGAAGGGTTTAGGCTTTATCCGGGTGCATGTAGTAGTTCCATCGGGACGCGGGTGAAACCGCGGGAAACATCTAGTGTAGGATGAAAAAAAACATCTTAATGACCTTGCCACCAATATGGCCAAAATAAACTCGATTTTTCAAATAAATTAATAAAATTTTGGACCACTGACGTACGATTTTACGACATTTATTTCATTGAATAAAAATCATCTTTCATTTTTTTTGACAGCTTAAAACCCGTCATGTGTTACAAAAATCATTTTAGACATTTTCACCATCGTATTAAAGTATGCTTTTATATTTACGACCCAAATCCGTGAAGGCTTCATCGGATAACCATCACAAAGCATACTAACGGACGTCCCCCCCATTTCCTTAGGTCTTTGAGGAGCGTCAATAGAGGTATGACGAGGACGCCCAATTTGGCATCAATTTGACGCGTTATTATGACGTTTTGACGTATTGATGATTGGACTCGATGAAGGAAATCGTTCATGAAATCGTATTTCGATTTTTATGGCAACAGTGATGTTGTTTTGATGATTTGAGAATTATTAGAATTTTAATCATCATCTGCCTAGCCTTTTCACTACTGTGTTGGGTTCGGCTTCCAGTCTAAACCGGATGCAGCTGACTACCAGTGTTTTACATGGAGCGACAGCCTATCTGACCTCCTCAACCCAGTTACCGGGTAATACGGTACCACTTGGTAAGACTGGCTATCAGACTTTCTGGCTTCTGACTATCCGTAACGACTGTCAAAGATCAACAAATGACAACCGGGACCAGCAGCTTAACGTGCTTTCCGAGGCACAGAAGAGTCTCGCTATGACAAAGATGGTCACCCATCCACGGATCGACCGGGCCAAGCGCAGCTTAACCTTTGATCGGTCCAACCGTGCGGCGTTAAAAATAATTAAAATAATTAAGGGAAAAAAAACAAGAAGTAAAAAAGTAATCAAAAAGTTTTTGCAAGGGTGAGCCCTCCATCCTTGTCGCGCAAAAAGGCAATTGTACATGGAATTAAGAGTTTTAACATGATGACGTCATTTTATTAGTGGTGCTTTTTCTAGCTACTAGTTTTTATTTTATTTTATAAGATAGAATATCGATTTCTAATAAAAATACTGGTTCAAAACCGAATAAACTTAAACTGTTGAAAAGTCAATTAGAGGTTAAATACGTAATAAAAAACTATTAAAAAAACAGCTTACATTTTTTCTATATCCCACCTGACAGTAGATTTTTCCTAAATAAAAGGCAACGTTCACACGATCGGTGAAATTCATTTATTCCGTGCCCCGATACCGTATCGCGGGCTCCCCCGGGAAATCGACCTCTTATTGTATCGCCAATCTATCTTCCGAACAATATTTGTACGTCACTTGTGCCCTAGGCTTTATTTTCCGCGAGTTTGAGAATAAATAAAAACAATATTTAATTTAAATGTCAAATAGGAGCTCGTGGGTAAGAGACAGCCACACGGGTCGATCGATCAAAAGTTAAGCTGCGCTTGGCGCGGTGGGTCCGTGGATGGGTGACCATCTATGTTATGGTGTGACTCCTCCGTGGCTCAGAAAGCACGTTAAGATGTTGGTCTCGGTTGTCATTTGTAGATCTTTGATCGTCGGTAGTCAGAAGCCAGAAAGTCTAACAACCAGTCTTACCAATGGGTATCGTATTACCCAATAAATGGCCTGTAGAGGTCAGATAGGCATTCGCTCCATTTAAACCCATATAAACACTCGTAGTCAGCTGCACCCGGTTTAGACTGGAAGCTGACCCCAACATTATTTGGAAAAGACTAGGCAGATGATGATTTAATTTAAATGTCATGCGTCTAGATGGGAGAAATAGTATCGGTAATAACAAGGTACTGGGCCTAGCATTAATGTAAACGTAACGTTAATGTTAGCGGATTTTCGAATGGAATATACCGTTCGTTTCTCACATAAGATTTATAGAAATTAATGATTCAATCATATCTTCGTTTGCTACAAATTGTTAATATTTGTTATTAATTCCGTATTTCGCAAAGATACATATCTGCAAGCGTTTAACACTTAACACGCCAACAAATATGTCAGATTTATATCAAAATAGAATTTATTGAACCATAATAATTGTTGCTGGAACCTTAACAAACAATTCTAACCCTTACTGCTTACGAAATAAGAATTTCAAATTTCCAATGCTTCGCTGTTTTGTATTTGTGTTCGAAAATGGGGCATGTGAAACCGCCCAGCGGAAAGCGCTTTTCCGCTAATTCAGCAAAAAGCAATAACAATTTGGCTGTGATGCTAACGCTGTTTTTCATAGTGACTTCGTTCGCATAAATCAAAAACATACGCTTACACAGTAGCGCTTTTAAACCGTCATATTGTTTCAATTATGTTTGGCGTTCAGCGCGGCTATTAAACGTGTTTCTCGATTTGATTCCCGGGGTAAGCAATGTCAGAAGAATTCTCCTTTATAATATTTCAGGAGTATATTAATATTTCTCCCCTCCAAAATATTTCAGGAGTAGTTCGACAAATGATAAGCGGATCGGGAATTTCAGACTTACTGACTAAAACCCATCCTTATTCCTTGAATTTTCCTTTGCGTTCCAGGGCTGCCGTAATGGTTTGCTTCAACTCTAGCAGGTACTCTGTCTACCCTTCAATCACAATAAGCAGTTACCATCAGTCCAAAATATTTAACTAAACGCTTTCAAAAGCGTTTCAACCGCACGTTTAAAAGCGCGCATGTAAATATTGTTATAATTATTTTTATATAATCGGTCTATCGTTCTCGTATCGATGAGTAACGATGAAACAATATGAGCAAAAAGATTCTCATATTTATCTAAAACTAACACTATGAATAGGTGGATATATTCGTTTGTATACGCTTCGGGGGTAAGCTCTGCTGCGGGGTGTTCGAAAGAGTTACCCCCGGAATAAAAGGGAAGGAACATGAATGGGTTTTAGTCAGTAAGAGTCTGACACTGCCTCTCGCCCCACCCATGGCGGGAGGACTCGATGATGATCACAGGCACACGGTATCACGCGTGAATGTTTGACCAATTTGGATAAAATTTAGCACGAAGATAGAGGGGAACCTGGAGAAGGTACAGGCTACTTTTTATCGGGGTGCGTGAAGTAGATACCTCGCTGTGCGCGGGTGCTGCTGTGGGTGGAATTTTCGAAAAAAAACTTCTAGGATTACTCAAGCACTTAATAGAATCTTTCCCTCATCAAAAGGAAAATAATGTCTAAGTGACAATGTTTAATGTGGATGTGGGATCCCTACTAAAACTTGAATAATGTAACCCAAGGTGTAAAAAAAAAATTCCACGTGGGCGAACCCGCGGGCAGAAAGCTAGTTTACAATATTAATACACAGAAAAATTACGTCATGATAAATTTTTCAATTAGTTTTTAAGCTACAACTTTTTATGAAATTTTTCATGGAATTTTTATAGAGTGTTGACATCATTACGATGATTTTTATAAGTAAAAGCAATTGCTAGTCACGACACCTTACAATTTCAAATTTAATTTTTATATGATACTTTAATAGCGATAAATTGAAAAGACATTTGTAAAAAAGTAATTCTTAAGAATTCTAGATAGTTTTTATCAAAATTAAAAAAAAACCGTTATAAAGTATTTCCAATGATGTCACTAATATATCAGTGACATCATTCGAGTCAAGTCGAGTTTAAATAAAAACCGGCCACGTGCGTGTCGGGTCACCCGCAGTACGGTTCCGTAGTACGTTTTAATTGGTCGACTATAAATGAGAAAAAGAAATACATCCCCACTTTACTTGAATGGGAGTTACACTAAAAAAAGTATATTTTCCATAATTTTATTTTACCACTTTGCCAGCGTGATCAATATACATATCCATACCAAATTTTAGCTTTCTAGTACCTAGAACCTCTGTGCTACGGACAGACAGACTCCAGCCTGTCCTTTGCTGTCCTCCCCCAGCGACGCCCTAAGCCGAGGCCCGTACCCCACTAAGGGTGCTCGTAGCGTGTAGTCGCTTAGTTTTGTAAGTAAAACCCTGGCTGGAGGCCCTAAATTCATTTAAGGCAGTTCACAGGCAAGTCCGGTTAAGCAGTCGAAACTATAAGGGTTCCATAATTTCGCTATGTCCATCTGTCTTTCAAATGTGGAACCCTAAAAACTGAACACAACGTACCTATGAGCGAAAAGTAAATATTTCACAACTAATACAAAACGGGGTTTCTAGAGAATTCTAGAGAATTCCTCCTCTTTACTGGGAAGAGGAATGTAAGGTGTTCGAACACAGTAGGTATTTTTGTTGAACAAGCTGAAAACTTATACTGTTCCCGTTTTTACTGTACTTAGGTGAAATTTATAAGGTGGTGATAAATTTCAGACCATTCCCGATCGAGTTATCTTTCAGTCTCCGATTGCGGTCGAGAAAGATATTATTTTATTGTATTTTATGAGATAAATAGCTTTTATTTGTGGTGTTGGGTATTGAGCTGGGTTTTTGATAAGGGTATTCTGGGCAATGGCATGGTGAGAAAACACGTCATTGCCCAGATTTCCCCCTCCCTGCCTAATTATTATTTTTAAATAAATATCGTTTAGGTAACATGTTGCAATTTAAACATGAAAATCACACAACAAAATACTACACAAATGAGTTTTTAAACACAATATAATCAGCTTACTTTTGTAGCAAGCGACTGCCTATACCATTAAAACATATTGACTTTAAGTGGGTAATATTTTTTTTAAATAAATTTTAAGAAAAGTCAAATATGTTTACGCTACAAAAAACAGACTTGCCAGCTTAAATAAAAATAATATCAGACGCCCTCAAAATGTTAGAGACGAACAAAAAACCTTTTAATGTGATTCCCATATTTTACCATTTTCTGAAAACCGCAAAGTAGGTCAAACCTAGTTTATAAATTAAACCCGAATCCATTTTTATTATCTCGAAAATATTTTCAAGTCTAAAAAGCACTTTAGTGAAATACAGATATCATTAACCCTCCCAACTCTCGGGGATCATTTATAACTTCATAAAAAAGATAAAATAAAAAAAAACCATATAAATTAACATTCAGCTAAGCTCCCAGTTTATTAACCCGTTACACGCGAAGGTGACAGGGCGAAACTGAAATCTGAATTTCACGGGACGCCGACCAGCAAATGGGGGTCTTTTGTACCCCCAAAATTATAGAGTAAAAATGTGTCGGATTAGTAATTACGTTGGACTGAAAACGGAGAGATATAGCCGTGATAACTGACACCTTGTTTGGAACCCGTTGTTGGATTCAAGCTTTATTCGTAGTAAACAGAATTCCGTCAAACAGAATTTTAACAAGCTAACTTAGCTATGGGGAAAGGAAAAAAAATAGTGCGCCGACAATGTCATGTTATTTTCTAGTATCGATAGAAACTGTTAACTAATAATAAATAGACATATTATACATGTATATTTTTCTTGGCAGTGAATAAAAAAAAACAATATTAGTCTAACTCAACTTGCTACTCTTAAAATAATTATCATTTACAGTAATTTTACTACAGGCATTGAAATATCATATAAAATGAAAATAAAACATGATAAAAAACTATACATTTCTAGCACTTCAATTCATATAATTTAGGTAGGTTCTATTTTCAGACGTCAAATAAAATAACATTAATTTTCACATCTCGAAAGATATCTAGAGCAAATGCTAGTAAAATAAATCAATAGACCAGATATTCGTTTGTGGAAAAACAAAGTTTTTTTTCTCCCTTTGTCACGGCCACTTCTGTCCGATTCATCGGGCTGTCTGTTACACCGATATGAGAATTTCAATAAACGTTACGTCTTTTTAGTTAAAAAAATATCTGGCTAAACTTATAGCTATGAAACATTTTTTTAGTTTGAATTTTATTTTGTTACTAGCTTCCCGCCAGCGAAAACTTGACAAATTATATACTAAAACCTTCCTCATTAATCACTCTATCTATTTAAAAAAACCGCATCAAAATCCGTTGCGTAGTTTTAAGGATCTAAGCATACATAGGGACAGACAGCGGGAAGCGACTTTGTTTTATACTATGTCGTGATTTAAAAAACTTTTTACGTTAAATATATTAAAAACGTCATGATGAGTCTGTCAGTTACATGTAGTAAGGGGTGTTGTAAGCCACTCTTATACTAAAAACAGCGATATACGATGTTATTAAATTACTATGCAAAGCCCGTTACTACGGAAAGCACGCTAAGCCGTTGGTCCCGGCTGTCATTTACAGATCATTGACAGTCGTTACAGGTAGTCAGAAGCCAGAAAGTCTGACAACCAGTCTTACCAAGGGGTATAGTGTTACCCGGTAACTGGGTTGCGGAGGTCAGATAGGCAGTCGTTCCATGTAAAACACTGATACTCAGCTGCACCCGGTTAGACTGGAAGTCAACCCCACTATTATTGGGAAAAGGCTAGGCAGACGGTGCCTGACCCTTCTCATACTCCTAACACTAAAACAATTCTATATTCCAACAATCGCGTCTACAATTTACACTACAATCAAGAAATAGAGGAACACAGAACGGAGATTTGTTCGCTATTCATTAGCACAACAATTACGCTCGCATCGGTGTTACATCCGTCCCCTGCCTCTTGCCCTATTTTCCCCTATCGGGAAATAAACACGCCAGTGAAAACTCTTATCATTGTGACCGATAATATTGGGCAGATATTATCGGTCACTGACATAGATAGGAGATATATGTATATGTATACTAGCTTTCTATGGCTATACGATTTCAAATTCAAAATGTCTAGTTTCATACAAACTATGCCTCTCTAACTCAACCCCTTAGGGGTAGAATTTTGGAAATTCATTTCTTATCGGATGCCTACATCACACAAAGAACGCAACCTCCAAGTTTCAGGTCTCTACGATCAGCGGTTTAAGCTGTACGTTGTCAGTCAGTCATTCAGGACAAAGTATTTTAAATGTATAGATTTGTCGAATGAAACTATTTAAAATCTAAACATTAATATCATAATTGTGACAGTGGCTTTTTTTGTCTGTCTAATATGCTTTGACTTAGAAACTGCTAAAAAGATTTTTGTTAGACAATGTTTAGCATGAAGTTATAATAACAGTTCAGAGAAAGATTAGTTTACTTATTCGGAAACTATGTGACGAACTATAGTCTGTCTAATTGATTTTAAGAAAAAATGAAAAAAAAAAATCATAACCTTTTTTGATCTAACTTTCCCACTCATATAAATAAAACGGCATTCAATGATGAATGGTGATGTTTAGAGCATGAAATTTATATAAATGAGCCATCCTTACGCGATTTCGTTAATTTCTGAGGCAGAATTAGAACAAAATTGGTTACGACTATATATGGATCAGTTTTAAATTGTTACCAAAATAGCACAAAAACATTTCTCTCCTAAAACAACAAATATTACAGAGGCTTTTGACAAATACCAAATATCTCGAAAGCTCGTCAAATCTTGCTATTTTGGTAGGTATATCCACTTTCTTAGCCACAATCAAAACTTTATCATCTCGTTAACAACTCCTAATTCCAGTTAACTCCCAACTATTGACTTAAGATAATCCGAATCATTCAGATATGACCAACAATACCGCTAATTAACCCTTACGCAACCGCACCGAATCGTTAGGGGTACTTGATACCCCTAGATAGCATTCGAAGGGTTTTATTAAGACATCAAAACCAGACGTTATTGTCAAAGGAAACTTGTACCTGACATTAACGAAAAACCAAAATTTAGAATACATTCTAGATATGAGAAAATACGGCATTTTGATCCTTATGTGAAAGCAATAAGAGACGTGATTATTTTTCGGAGTTAGAATCTATTTTTGTTTTCATAACGACATAGGATGCTGATTTTATCAAAATAATATTTAATTAGGGATTCTGAGATTACGGGGTCTTGTTTGGTGATAAATTTAGAATTGTCTGATACCAGTTCAGTATTTGACAATTCCGAAAAGCAAGATACTGGGTTATATATTTCAACAAACAAATAAATAGTTCTAAATACCTTTTTTTTAATTGTTCTTCGGTTGCTTCGGTGTAATGAAAACAAAAGAATCTTACCTTATCATCCTCCTGCCCTTATCCCAATTTTATTTGGGGCAGCATGTTTTCCTCTTCCATACTCTTCTATCTGCCATCATCTCGCTAGTAACATTCATTCTAATCATATCAACCTTCACACAATCCATCCATCGGAAAGAATCCAAAAGAATCTTACCTGAAACAAAAAAAATAAAATTCATTAGAATTACAATTATTACAATACTAGCTTTCCGCCAGCGGCTTCGCCCGCGTGGACATCTTTACATTATTCAAGTTTTAGTAGGGATCCCTAATAATTTCTGGAAGTAAATATAGCCTATGAAACTTCGTAAAGATGTAGCTTTCTAACGGTGAAAGAATTTTGAAAATCGGTCCAGTAGTTTTTGAGTTAAAACCCTACAAACAAACAAACAAATCTTTCCTCTTTATAATATTAGTATAGATTAATAATGTTCTTAACCGAAACAATAACTTCAAACACTAAGAAACTTTATCGTACATAATAATACATGTATTATAGTACCTAAAACATGAACGTATAAATTCTAAGAATTATACAACTAATTTATTTTTGTTCATACTCAACCTAATAATAAAGTACAGACAACATATTCATCAGACAAAAACAAAGTTACGTCCTTTTGACGGAGTTACTTAACCCTATCAACGCCACGCTTCGAAAAACAGGAAAAATGTCCGAATTATTCTGAATCACTCGGGGTATCAGTCAATTTTTTACCCCTAAAAGGAGAGGTCGTGATGATAAATAGGTTTAAAGCCATTCCAAAGGCGAAGGAAAGGGGCGTCGCATAAAAATATTTTTTTTCTTTCTGTATCAAAGACTGCGAGTTCAAGTCGGGTTTTCAACGGATTTCCGCGTTCTATGCTGGCTGTACAGATAGAAGAAAAATTGAAAATGTAAATCTTTGAAATACCAATGTTTTGTTTCATCGCAAAACCTGTTCCGTAGATTTCGTTTACCAATATATTATGTTAATATAAGTATATTTTAAAGTATAGTAATCTAAAATTTTCAAAAGACACCTGTACCATTTGTTCAGGAAAATAAAAAATATGAAGTAAATTATATTGTTTAGTAGTTTTATATAAATTTTAAAGGGCCTCAATAAGTGTCTGGCATTATTCAAAATATTTTTTCAACTACACTAATACATTGCCGTACAAAAAAAAATCGACCTTTTTTCTTTAATAATCAAAAAAATAAAAACAAAATACATTTAAAAAAGATAAAAAAGGAGTCACTGGTAGAAATTCTACCGTCCTTCATTCATTTATTTGACATAATATTTACATTTTTAGGGTTCCGTAGTCCGACAAGGAACCCTTATAGTTTCGCTCTGTCCGTCTGTCTGTCTGTCTGTCTGTCTGTCCGCGGCATAGCTCCGTGGTTTTTGTTATTAGAAAGCTGAAATTTGGTACGAATATGTATATTGATCACGCCGAGAAAGTGGTAAAATAAAATTTTGAAAAATATTTTTTTTAGGGTAGCTCCCAAACATGTAAAGTAGGGATGAATATTTTTTTTCTCGCGTACCCCTTCGTGTGGGGTATCGTTAGATAGGTCTTTCAAAAATATTATGAGTGTGTGAAGACCATTTTTCAGTTAAGCGAGCCATTTGCGAAATATCTAGATTTGAAGTGATTTTTTTTGTTCGATACGAGTTACCCCCCCCTCTAACTTTTGAATGGCTGTACCTAGAAATGTGAAAAAAATCACAGACGTAGTACATATAATGAAATTACAAGGAAAACTATCACAGCTAAGTAGGCTTAACCGGTTACAGAGCTATAGTCGACTAACTAACTCGTACTACGGAACCCTACTGCGCGTGGCCCGACACGCACTTGGCCGGTTTTTAAATATTTAAATATATAAAAAATAATTAAAAATACAAATTCTACCGTTATTATTAAAAGTTTCGTGAGATAATCTTCAGCTGAACCTCCTAACCGTACCAGCCGCCTACCTACCCGTGGTAAGCCGCACCTCAGTCGTTCATCTTCCATAAATTCCATAATCATTTGTTACGAGATAACGCGGACTCCAGACGTACACACTCACTGATTTTAACGGTTAATATTACTGCTTTTATGTTCACGCCATCACTGAAATGTGGGGAAGCAGAGTTTTAGGTGCAATTTCGGAGGAAAGATTTTTCTGTTAAAAATTTTTTGGGCGTTATTTTTTTTACTACTGCTGTTAACGGGTTAATGCAAATAATGTTATACAATTTGGATGTTTTGATAAATATTACATAGAAAAGAAATTTATGGTTTTAATTTTTATAGTAATTTATAGCCCATTAATCATGTATTGTTAATTTAAATGTGTTTGGTCATTTTAGATGCTTCCATTTTGACAGATCTTGGATGGACAATTCTTTCGTTTCACGTATAAACTAACCTTGTTTAAGTGTGGTGCAACTGGCTGATAATATTACTAAGTTACAGACACCATTTAATACCACCCTTTACTTATTACTAGAAACCCCGTCTTTCAACCGTAGCCAGGCATTACCGGTTACCATGGCAACCGGCCCTTTGCGGGCTTCGTCCAGTAATTAGTCATCGTCCCGACTGCACACAGACAGACTGTGTAATGAAGTCACATGTATATAACCATTCGGATTAAGCGTATTAACTTAACATTAGCTTGATGGGCTATTGAGATTGATGGGTCCACCTGAGACCAATATTAATACTAATATTCATACTCCTATATTGATAGTAACTGTATCCCCTGATTTTACCCGCGTCCCGACGGAAGTACTCCACGCACTCGGATAAAAAGTAGCCTAAAACCTTCTCCAGGGTCCCCTCTATCTCTGTACCAAATTTCAGCCAAATTGATCCAGCCGTTCACGCGTGATGCGATGACCAAGGGAAATAGGGATTCATTTTCATATATATAGATATATACATAGGTTATAGACGTATTTTTTATTGGTTTGTGCGTAGGCGGTAACCTCGAAAACAATTAAACCAATTCTAAAATACTTTAACTAATCAAAAGCTTCATTAATGCTGGCTGCTTGATCATAAAATAAGCTAGATACCTAAAGTATTTTCTGGAAATTAAGGTCAACAATTAGCTAGAAACTATACTATGTATACGTCATCTATACATATAATCTATATCTATACATATAAATAAAATTGGAGTGTCTGTTTGTAAAATTGAAATAACTGTTTTAACTACATGTATATGAATATATACACATACACCAAAATATATTTTTTTATAATTTTTGTCTGTCTGTCTGTTTGTTCCGGCTAACCCCTGAAATGGTTGGATCGATTTTGACGGGACTTTTATTGGTAGGTAGCTGATAGGGATAATAAGGAGTAACTTAGACTACGTTTATTTTAGAAAAAAATCTTTTATTTAAAAAAAAAACTAAAAAATTAAAGAATCGACTGTTAGGCGGTACGAAGTTCGCCGGGTCAGCGAGTACATTAATATAACACAGTATGTTATGTAATTCGGTAAACAATCAAACGTTTTGCAAGTAATTTGCTTTGAAATTACAATCGTGAGCTTAGCTTAGCTCATCTGAATGGAATGTTAGGGTACCTAGTCAATTACAACCAGTACTTAATAAGTAGCAATTGTTGAGATCAGAAGGCAGTCACTTCTTGTAATGATGACTCCAATAGTTCCCTGGTGGAGGACATCAGAATCCGAGTACAATACTGCGAGTTCGACCCTCGTATGAGACGAACTTTAAGTACATAGACAATATTCGTAAAAAACTAAGATTTTTACCGTGATGCTAAAGTGAGTCTGTTTGTTATGATTTCACGATAAAACGGCTGAACCGATTTGGATGAAATTTGGTACGGAGATAGATGGGACCTTGGAGACGGTTATTGGCTTACTAGGCTTACTATCCGAATGCGTTAAGTAGTATCCTTAAGACGCAGGTTAAAATGGTAAAAGTTTTTATTTGTAGATCTTTGTCAGTCGTTACGGGTAGTCAGACGTCAGAAGGTCTGACAACCAGTCTTACAAAGGGCTATCGTGTTACCCGGTAGCTGGATTGTTGAGGTCAGACAGGCAGTTGCTCCATTTAAACACTGGTACTCAGCTGCATCCCGTTAGACTGGAAGCCGACCCCAACATACTTAGGAAAAGGCAAGACAGATAATGATGTATTAGTTTTATACTTTTATCTCGTAGTAAATAATAGTTTTTATTAACCTTTCCATAATAGTCAGCCAATTAATTTCCACACTAGTCTTTATACATAATTAAAAGGAAAAAAGACATCTCGCTCAGCAATTCTTAGTAACATTCAGAGCAAATAATATTGAAATAGCCTTGTATTTGACGAAGCGTTATGATATAACGAGACGACGGGCTATACGACACGTTTATTAGTTAGTATATTGAAATGCAAAATATATCTTTGAAAAGTAAGAGTATCTTTTTTTTTCTTCGGTACTAGTGAAAATATATTTTTGTTTTGTTTTTTATTTCCGATACACTATATGTCGTGCTATAAGCTTCTTTAAGGGTGTCCACAAAGTATTGGACACTCTGTATAACATTTTTTTTTTAAATATTGTTAATGAGTTTTGAATGTTATGGTATTTATGTTAGAGTGGAGACAAGGGATAAGAAAAATATGAAAGTAACAAGAGCCAAAGCGAGAAATGAAAAGAAAATTTAGTGCATAGTGCAAAATGGCGAATAGCTTTAGATACATAATTTCCCTCCGGGTAAAAATTCGTAAGCTGAGTCTTAACATGATCCTTTTAACAATGAAAAGAGGAAATTCGCAGTTGGTGCGTTTTATCAGACGATAGATGCTTCCGCAAAGCGCCTGAGTTACAACTTTCAGGCCATCAGCTGACGATCTTTCCACCGCGATACGGCCAGCTGACGATTTTATTTATTCATAATATCATATAAGCTTTCATCTGATTCATGTTTCAATTGAGAGGAAATCACTGATTTTTTTAATATTTTTTACATGTTTGCATAACCAGCTGACGTATAATCCACCACCCTAGAGTCAGCTTACTTTTTTTTTTCTACAAGTTATTCTTTTAACTATGATTTGACATATATTTGATTCGGGAGGAAATGACTGAATTTTTGATTTTTTTTTACATACTTGGGGGACCACTACTGCTTATCCCACCAACCAAGCCGCAGCTGACGTTCACTAGGCTTCATAATACAACTATCTTAAGCATCTTACAAGTTTTCACCCGGGAGGTTATTGGTCATCAAAATCTGTTCGTGGCCCGCGGTAGGCTTTACTAGTAACAGAGTTACGTCGGTTCCTACGTACAAAAGGACATGTCGAAAATAGCAGTTCTTTTTTTATTGCACAATTGGCTATAGATTGTCAACTTATTCATTGTAAATATAAAAGTTGTTCTCATATACGATTTTTAAATGACGTTAAATACGTAATATTAAAAAAATAATTTATACAGCTATGTATATATGCATTATAATATACAACCTAAGCCAATTGTGCAATAAAAAATAAACTGCCATTTTCGACATGTCCTTTGGTACGTAGGGACCGTCGTTATAGTCGACCAAGACCAGATCGTCTAACCTGAACTATATTGATAAAATAGTGAACCTATGTTGATAAAATTTATATGGGACCATCTCTAAAGTATGACTTACCAAGCAAAAGAACCGAAGCAAAGAATTATCAAAATCACACTGCTCTGTAAAAAGTTATGCATGGTCGTACATAAAAAAATATATACGCGTCGACTTGTAAACCTCCTCTTTTTTTCCGTCAGTTAAAAATTAAGCTTAGTTCACAATAATTCAATTCCCCATAGATTCAATTTCAACTCGTATCACGATCTAAATAAAGCCGAATACAGTCAGATAATATATTCACGGGCCCGCCCCGACATTCGATCATTCCGACTCAATCTGACACTCCGATCTGACACTTCGACATCAGTGTCAGGTGTCCGCACGTCGTCCACAAGATCATCATTCATAGTTGCAATACTTGTTCCAGTTGAGTGGACATAGATTTGAGATTTTAAAAGTGATGCAATTATTTTATATTACATTTAGTTGCAATAAATTTGGGTCACTTGTTCCTTAAATTTCTATTTATATATTTGGAAATGTGAATCTTTTTTGAGGGTGTATTTTCGATAAATAAATACAACATTTCGACTGTTTTTACTGAAGTTAAAAAAATATCTACATATTTAGTTTCCATGTTATATTTTTGCCATCAATCTGAGATATAAAATTCAAATAATTTTATTTCAAATAGGTCTTTGCAGGCACTTATGAAACGTCAAGCTAGTTGCACGGTTCCAAGGTCTTATGGAGAAGAACCGGCAAGAAACTCCATAGACAGAAAAAAACAAACAACAACAATATAGGATCTTGTGTTCACCATAGCGTTTCTTCCAACTAGACTACCAAGACAGTATTTAATGCGTAAGTAAAAAACTTCATTCAATTTTTTTTCTCACTAGCAACACCAAATATCCCAAGATATTGCAAGTTTTCCAAACTATCAACTCAACGACATCCATCACACGAGGCGGTAACATTTTTCATTACATACAAGTTTGCCGTCCGGATTCATTCGCGTTTCGTTATTGCAAAAGTAGTGGTGTTACGTGATAACTGTTTGGTCGGGCGCCATTTTTGTTCGCCGTTTGCACCTAAAATAGGGGTGGTTTTGTAAAGGAGGAATTTGTGAGACGTTAGATTAGATACACTTGGGAGAAATGAAACTGGGTTAGTTTCAAAAACCTTATATCTTGAACATTAGCATAGTGAAGTAGGTAAAATGTTATTAATATTCTCTTTTTAGAAGTAAAATATATTAGTATAATTAAATAGTTAATGATTGTTTTGAGGATAGTATAATATAGTCTTAGTAAAACTAAGATTTTGTGACTGACCCGGATTTATTGGTCTCAAGTGTATTTTTAAGGTTGAAGCACAGAATACATAATAGTACAAGTACAGAGGAGCCACTTTGAAAAGTCATCTAAAGAAATATAGACTTTAGCGACGATACGATTAAGTTCAATTCAGATCGCGCAGCGCGTAATTACCTACGCTTATAGTTGCCTAGAAGTTGCGTCTCTTTCTAGCGCGTAACGCTTACCTTTTCTAACGAAAACAGGGTTGTCTCCTTTTAAAAAATAAATTAATCTAAATACTGAATTACCATTTTCGTAGTACTCTAGAAAACAAATGACTTTCAAAATAAAAACGTAAGGTAGGTGTTAACAGTACTTTAATTCTAATACATTTGTGCATACATACCTACTTACGTTTTCGATACCTTCACGAAAAGAGACACAGGCCTTATATTACTCAAATAATGTTGAATTACGCCGCCTTACTATTAATACCTTTGTCAACAAAAGACGTTTCAAATCGTATCACACGGTCACCGGAATGACTTACGATGCAAACAGATTAGCCCGGGAGCCCGTTCCTAAAAACTTACGAATAATTGAAACGAACAAATGAAGTAGATACGTCTATAATCAAAGGAACAAATCTTGCGCGTACGTCACTCACGGCTCGCGCGTGAGGCCCCAGTGACTAGCCGTCTCGGATAGGCCGCTGTGCGTAGGTACATTTTTGATACCTACACGGTGAGTGGGACAGGCCTGGTTGAAGTGAAAATGACAGTATTATTCTTCAATATTTTTTTGTTTAATTAATCAATTACCAATTACGTTCCGTTATTTCGTTATATCGTATATTCCGTTAAAAAAAAAACACTTTAAAAAAACAACAACTTTCGGACGAAAATCCCTTCGGAAACCGACATTATGACATCCTACCGGGTAATGCTGCTCCTACACTGCAATCTTACTGCAACACTCGCCTGCAACCAATACTTTACTGTTATACTTTTTAAAATCCCCTTCCAAACCAATATTTATGAAGAAAATAGAAAAAAAAAGAGGGCTTAAACGTTTTGCGCCTCATTTTTCGCATTTATCACACTGTGCAGTCAAGAGATTTTAGTGTAAAACCGGCCAAGTGCGAGTCGGACTTGCACCGAGGGTCCCGTAGTCTCTTTATACCACGGACTACACTCTAAATATTTTATCTTTCCTGTCCATCCAAAGGTTGTCTGGAAGATATCGCTTTTAGCGATAAGACCGCCGTTGTACCCATATTTTAGTTTTAAATTGTATCTGTTTTAATTTCTTTTGGTGTACAATAAAGCATAATTCTATTCTATTCTTTATTCTTCTGTCTATCACTATAGTAGTAAATAAATAAAAAAAAACACGTTTATTTCATTCTGTTTTTAGTATTTGTTGTATATTGTATAGCAGCAATAGAAATACATCATTTTTTTAAATTTCAACTGTCTAGCTACTAGCTATCACAGTTTATAAGATATATACCATGATAAATGCTGGCCAATCTTTTCTGTCACTATCCACTTTCAAACCTTAGGTTTTAATTTATTTGCATATCAGATTTCATCAAAATTAGTAAAGCGATTTAGCCATCAAAATATAGTAGACAGAGTTACTTTTTCAATTTTAAGATAACTTTTTTTTTTAAATACTAGCTGATTCCCGCGGGGTCACCCGCGTGCTGAGGGAACTACTTAAGGCACCTTAATAAAAAGTATCCTATAACTGTCGCTGAGGTTACCTTTAACTTCATACCAAATTTCATCAAAATCGGCTCAGCCGTTTTACCATGAAAGCATGACAAACAAATTGTTAGAATATTAGTTTTGAAGGATTTACTTAATTTTTGAGGCAAAAACATACCATTAGGAGCACCTTTTCTTCTATACCATTTTTTCTTCCCATAATCTTCGCTAGATATTTATACCGTGTATCCATATTGTGTCGTATATCATCGAACACATGTTTAGGGCGGGGGATGTTGAGTTATAGACTCGACGCCCCCTGTCAACCGTGCACGGACGTCGCGTCGGCTGGGGATTATGAGCTATTGTTTGTAAGTTTTCAGAGGATATCTTAAAGAATATAACGTGTATTATGTGACTAGCTTCTACCCGTAGCGTTGCCTAGTACTGCCTATAGAACATCCTACTAATATTATAAACTAGCTTCTTCCTGCGACTTCGTCCGCGTGGAATAGTGGTGCTCCGCTCCTATTGGTCTTAGCGTGATGATGTATAGCCTATAACCTTCCTCGATAAATGGGCTATCTAACAATAAAATGTTTTTTTTTAATCGGACCAGTAGTTCATTATTGTCCGGTTAAGCAGGTCGAATGTTTTTTTTATTTTTTTTTTTGTGTATGGCATCTCGCAGGTCAACCTAGAAGGTTGTCGACTGCTTAACCGGGCTTGCCTGTGAAGTGCCTTAAATAAATTTAGGGCCTCCAGCCAGGGCTTAACTTACAAAAAAGAGGGTTATAGCGTCATCGGGTATGGTGAGAGTATGCCTCGGGCGGCGAATTTTACTGATCTGGGAGGGTGCGTATCCGGCGGCCGATACGACCAGAGGGTTTGGATGCTTTTCGGCAGCATCAAAGTAATACTTGGCGGCACGTTTCATAAACTGTTGGATGGTGGGCAGTTTGAGATCGAGATGGAGGTTCTCGTTTCGTACGTAGAAAGGGGCCCCTGTGATTTTTCGTAAGAAACGGTTTTGGAGGGTCTGCATTCTATGGAGACGGTATGGCTTTGAGTGTGCGAACACAACGGAAGCATATGTCATAATGGGGCGGATGCACGTGGTGTAGATGCGCAATTTGCACTTGAGTGACAATTTGCTACGTGCATTTAACATACAGTGGAGGCGACTGAGAGCGAAGGCCGCTCGAGTCAGGTCGAATGCTGTTAGAAGCACCCTGCAAGAGGTCATGTAGAAAAAAGGACCAGTAGTTCCTGAGATTAGCGCGTTCAAGGAAACAAACTCTTCAGCTTTATATATTACTAGCTTCCCGCCAGCGGCTTCGCCCGCGATATTTTAGCTAATGGATACAAAACCTTGACAAATTATATACTAAAACCTTCCTCATTAATCACTCTATCTATTAAAAAACCCGCATCAAAACCCGTTGCCTAATTTTAAAGATTTAAGCATAAATAGGGATATAAGGACAGAGAAAGCGACTTTATGTAGTGAAGTATAGTTACGAAAGTTGTGTAGAATATATACCACACCGTATACTCGTACACCTTCTGCGGGACGTTCGAAAGAGGTACCGCGCCCCCGGAATACAAAGGGCTGAGGAAAGAACATGGATGGGTTTTAGTCAGTAAGAGTCTGACACTCCCTTCCGCCCACCGCCAGCCACGGCGGGAGGAATCATTTGATGATTTCCGACCCGAAAAAAAAAACTGTATACACCTTGATAGCAATAATTTCCTTCTAAATTTGTCAATATTTCTTAGTAAAACATAAACCCCATATTTACGCAACAAATTGCGAATGACAAAATTAAGTTTTGCGTTAAACTAGAGCATCGTTGAGCGTCTCGGCTTATACTGAGGTAAACAAGCGGACGGTGAAACTTGCGAGATGTTTTCACGTGATGAGCACGGCATAAGCGGAGCGGATTGACGATATTTAGGAAACTATAAATAAATAAACTATAAGTAATAAACTATAAATAATAAACTATAAATAATAAATTATAAATAATAAACTATAAATAATAAAATATAAATAATAAACTATAAATAATAAACCATAAATAATAAAATATAAGCAATAAACTATAAATACTATTTTTTCGCCAGCGGCTTAGCCCGCGTGGGCTATACGAATTCCAATTAAAAATTACAAAGTTTCATACAAACTTTGCCCCTCTTTTTCACCCCATTAGGGGTAGAATTTCGGAAAATCCTTTATTATCGGATGCCTATGTCATACAAAGAACACACCCTCCAAGTTTCAGGTCTCTACGATCAGCGGTTTAGGCTGTGCGTTGATAGGTCAGTCTTTAATAACCACTCATATAAAAACTATCTTTTATTTCAATCAACCCCCACATCGAGTTTCAATTCTTCGGTTTAGCAGTTTTACTATGAAAGTAACACTTGGTTTTTCGTCCGCATTTTTTTCCTACATAAGAGAACCTATACCCAGCAGTGGCAAAGTAGGTAGGTTTTTTTTTTTCATTATATTACTACTTTGTCGATGTAATTAATATACATGTCCATACCAAATTTCAGCTTTCTAGTACCAAGAACCTCTGAGCTATGCTGCGCACAGACAGACAGACAGACGGACATGGTGAAACTATAAGGATTCCTTGTCGTACGGAACCTTAAAAAACACAGATTTACTTATCTATGTTTTTTTAAATAAAATAATATAGTAGTGAGAATAGTGTATTTTTTTATCGTCGGTACATTTTTATCTAATCTGACTGATCGTATCTAGAGAAGAATTGAAAATAACACACGAAAGACTCATCTGGTATACCTACGAGTATATGCGTAATTTTATGAACGTTGTTGCACTGAGACTCCCAAATCTCACTCCTATCTCTGCCTACCCCCTAATGCGTATATCTCAGATACACTGGATGTGATCACCGGGGCGCCGGATGCTGTGGCATAACTTTGGAGACGTCTGCAACTGTTGGCTACTGGGTGCTAAGTGCACATCCAAAACGAAAATTAAGACTGTGTTTTCATTGGTCATTTTAATCATAGCACTGTTGGAAGAAATTAGCATATTTGTATGGGTTTTTAAAATTATGATTTATCAACATTGTTGGGTCTTATATATACAATATATGACGTATTTATGAACAAAACAGAATATTAAAAATGAAAATCGTATAAACGCACATAGTCACTATGACTTTAATAATAAGAGGCATGCTGTGAACCCCAAGGGTTTTTTTTGGTAATTGGTTGATATTGTCTAGTTTTTTTTAGTGTATTTCTTGTTGGAGATTCCATAAGTAAATTAAATAAAATAAAATTCAAATTAGGCTGAAAATCAGCACCTTTTGAACGTCGAGATTACAAAGAGGTGTACCCTAAAATGCCAGCCCTTTACCGCTCGTGTGTTTCTGCTAGGAAAAAAGGTAGAATATTTCCCCAGCAAAAGATTTTTTTTTTCGATCATTTCAATCGATTTCGATAACTGTTAATTAATGACAATTTTTAATAACCTATCCATCCGTATATCACTACACTCCATTTATAATAAGATTAGTCATTTAAACGCACCCTATTTACCATTAGTTCAAACGATTTAAAGCTCTATTACTAAAGTAATATGACAAAAACAGATGCAGAAAATATGTATTTGGTATTGTAAACATTATTTTGCTTTCATCCTTATCTGTACGGAATAGAACTCAAAATCGGTTGAATAAGCTGCAAAAAGAGTTTTTGTTTTTTTTCTAATCTTATTGTTAATGAAGTTTAGAGAGATAAAATTTTGACATAAGGTCCATACAACTGTCAAATATAAATTTCAAGTAAGCAAACAGTTGTTGAAAATGGCTGCAAAACAACAAAAGCTGTCTCCAGAAAATTAAACATCAAATAAATGAATTCTTTTCCGCTCCGCCTATCACCAAGCACACACCCTTACCCAACCATTGTAAAGCACGTAGGTAAATCGTGATTTCTTCTCAGCTTAGCTCGCTGCACTCCGAGCTACAATTCTAGTACTCAAGTATTTAACTACAAAACACGAAGAATAACGTTTTACAATATAAATTCAAGATCTATTCGAGGGCATTTAGTATTTTCAGCGTTTCTTGTTAACGTGAGATGGGAATTTAAGATGGCGTCTTTTGAGATGGGGTGGTGTACGGTTATGTAAATGTTTGCAGCTGAAAATTTGTTTCGTGATAATTTTTAAACGTGAATGTATGTGGGGGGTTGTTTGGAAGAGTCACCGTTGGAATTGGAATGCAAATGCCGAAGGAACATGGATGGGTTTTAGTCAGTAAGAGTCTGACACTTTGTCATGTGATGAAATTAATGTTACCGCTTATAAAAAAAAATGTGTGAATTTATCTGCGGGATTTGTTCGGAAGGGTTCCTGGAAGGAAAATGGATGGGTAAGAGTCTGACTATTCTTCCCGCTCCGCCTACAGCGGGAGGAGTCATTTTATAATTTACTAGCTGTTTCCCGCGGTTTCACCCGCATCCCGAGGGAACTACTTAGCGCACCCGGGTAAAAAGTAGCCTATGTTGTTCCTCAGGGTCTATTCTATATCTGTACCAAATTTCATTTATATCGGTCCAGTAGTTTTGGCGTGAAAGCGTAACAGATAGACAGACAGACAGACAGAGTTACTTTCGCATTTATAATATTAGTAAGGATTATCCCTGAAAAAGAGAAACTTTGCTAGTTATATGTATACATATTTAAAACATAAACTGGTCAAACTTCATTATTTTGTACTTCACATCTGGATCTAGCTTTCAGGTTCCTTAAAAAACTAGACCATTTGGTAGTGGTCTGCAAGATGGTGGTGGCAAGTCAGAGAAAATCACCTATAGGTTCGTGGAATGAAACCATTACCATGTACCACAGTTTACCTCTAAACTTTCTTTATAGCGAACTAGCTTCCCGCCAGCGGCTTCGCCCGTGATATTTTAGCTAATGGATACAAAAACTTGACAAATTATATACTAAAACCTTCCTCATTAATCACTCCATCTATTAAAAAAAACCGCATCAAAATCCGTTGCGTAGTGTTCAAGATTTAAGCATACATAGGGATATAGGGACAGAGAAAGCGACTTTGTTTTATACTATGCAGAGATACGAAATAACTCCACAAATCATGGCCATTTCGCCTAGTAGGTAAAATAGATCAACGATGGTGCGTCTAATCAGAATTACCGTTATTTGCTACCATTATTCGATGCGGCGCACACTTAAGACGTTGCGACTTATCTTGAACTTTGGTTGAACTTTATATTTATTTCCTATTTATGTAACACACATATTAAAAATAAAACGAATAGGAAAGAGGTATATATTTGGAAAATTGAATTATCTTTTAAATATACATATTTGTATTTAAAATCAAAATGTTAAAACTATTCTAATATTTTAAAAAGATTAATCTATTTGTCGTAAGTTTCGATAGTTTTTATAAGTATAATTTATAAAAAAATAAATTATACAAATAAAATTAGGCATCAAAATATGCATCTGCATCGCTGTCAACGGGAATCGTGCCCAAAAGGCTGGCTGCAATGCCACGTTGGATAGCAATGTTTAATCTTTGACCGAATATTCTTATGTTTTTATTATTGTAAATAAAAATAACGCAGACAAACAAGTACGGAGACGCTCATAAGTCTATACAGGACATTTTAATCCCGTAAAATGTTATAGTAGAAGAAATGATGTATCTCTAAAATATAAGTCACATCGCTGGTAACAGGTAAACTAGAATAAAAACTAACTACATATCCGCAAACGTGCGCCCTATCTTACTCCACCAGCAATATCGACAGTACAGTCGTCAATCGCAAGTGCGTCCGAACTCAAAGTACAGTTAGGCGAACAATACCTGTTTATAGTTATGATTGAAAATAACATCGCGGTAATGAAGCGGAGCCGTGACCGCGCCGCGCGTGACTGTACTAGAGGGTGACCATGGGTTTAGAAATGAGGGAGATATTTTTTGGTGCCTATTTTTGCCTTCCTTTGGGTTTGTAAAAAATAGCAATAAAGCATCCAGGTTGTAACTTATATCTCTTCAGTTTTAAACGAATCTGTTTAATATTTAGTTTAGTTTCAAATGAAGTTATGTTTTTTATGATGTTTAGTAACCTTACACGTCAGATTGTGTTTTATTTTCTTTAATATTTTATTCTGTGTGCATATTTTTTTTACAATTTATTCCTACCTATATCGTATAATTAATATTACGCTTTTGTGTCAGTAGGATCTTAATTTGACGTCAAAGCCCATGTTTTCCTATTACTATTTAGCTACAGACAAAAGTAGGTACCCATGAAATATGAGGAGATATTTTGACTTTCCAACCGCTCAATAAAAAAAATACCCATAATATCCATCCAAAACCCAATAACAAAACCCTACATAATTTCACAATACATCAAAAATATCTCAAAAAAATCCACAGTCTCATGGCCAGCCTACACAGGCAATTGGCCGGACCAATCTCGCTGCTCTCCGGTACATAATAACCATCAGAAAATAGAGTATATTGTGACGGACCACTGGGATTTGATTTCATACAAAATATAATTAGAATACAATACTTTGATGGAAGCTTATTTGCGTATTGGATGGAAATATTGGTTTTAGTGCCAGCTGTATTGGTTGTGTGCATAGCGGTATTGTGAGCGATGGCGGATTAAATAAATATCTTTGGACAATTTCATACAACGCCATCTAGCCAAAAGTAAGCAACTAATATGCTTGTGTTATGGGTGCTAGCTTAACGGATATACTACTTATATACATTTCAAATACATACATATTAACACCCAGACCCGTCCCAGATATTAAAAATCATCATTTAAATTTCTGCCCGGTTGGGTATCGAACCCGGGACCTCTTCGTGGTATGTTGACCACTAAACCACTCAGGTCGTCCTTTATATTCCACAGTACATAAGTACCCACTGTTGAAATTCAAGCACTTATGACCTTTTAATACGGTCTCTCCTTATCAGATGAATGACATATCTACATAAAAACAGACTGATTGGCAGATTTTTAGATCACAAATAAGATAAAATATATTGTTATCTACATATTTTTCATCGAAATATATATCAAAAGTTTTTATATTTAAAAGCTTCGAAACTTATACAATCAATAAGATTTTAGTAGATAATATGAATATCACTTAAAAGGCCGCAGATTTTTTCAGAAACGAAAAAAAAAATCATATAATTTTCCACTGATACACAAAAGTAATTATAATGGAGAACAATGTGATTTGTATCGTAGATTCAATCAGTTCTTATCGTGATCTTATTCAATGGAGCTTAGGCACATCAAAAGGTGCACCTTAATGGGTATTGCCATGGAGTTATAAAGTTATTCAAAGGTGGATGCGGTATTGACTGTGTACTGAATCTAAAGGCAGTCTGACGACGCGGTCTGATCCGTCGCTAATATAATTTTATAAAAAATTACCTATTTTACTAAAAAACAATTAAAAAAAAAAGTTGCCTCACTCTAGGAATTACTCCTGTATCGTGGGTGCGTTTACAAACATTATACACGCACAAACACCGAAACCGGGAACCATTTTAATTGTGCCGTGCAGGAATCGAACCCCAGCAGCCGATTGCTCAACCACTACACCAATAGTGCCGTCGATATGATTATGACGCGACACAACTCGACACAGCAGTGTGCTACTAGCTTTTTACATATATGAGAAAAATATCGTAAAAAAATATTTGCCTTCTCCATTAATATCATAGATCGCGATATAAGAAGTGAATTCGATACGGTCTGTAATGGCCGCTGCAACACTATACAGGTTTATTGTGAACTACTCATTAGATTCATTAGATAACACGCTGTATACGCCCCGAGTGTTATTATCAACGCCAATTTTAGCACGAATTTAAAGTATGGGAAGGTAAAAAAATACCTAGTGTTTTTATGCATAGAACTACATAGATAACGTAAGTTCCGCGCGAAACGTGTCGTTCTATGACTACTTTCTGTTACGCCACAAGAGTGTTTAACAGCCAAACTTTTTATCATTAATTTATACTAATATAATAAAGCTGAATAGTTTGTTTGAACGCGCTAATCTCAGGAACTACTGGACCGATTTTAAAAAAAAACTTTCGGTGTTAGATAGCCCGTTTATCGAGTAAGGCTATAGGCTATATATCATCACGCTAAGACTAATAGGAGCGGAACACCACTATTCCACGCGGGCAAAATCGCGGGCAGAAGCTAGTACTTTATACTTTTACGAATGTCACATAACATGATATCAATAATTAGCATACTTTTAATATGTTTTATGTTATAAATTCATAGATATAATAATTAAGTAAACATATATCATAAATATTTAGACGAAAATCATAAGATACTAGAAAAATTATAATTAATTTTATCCTCCATTTTGAGAGTTCATGAATGACAGTTCTTCCGTTTCACGTATAAGTAACCTGATATTTTTTTGATGCGACTGGGTGTTAGTATTTTTCTTTATATAAGCTAATATTTTTCTAGCTTTCGGTTGAGGCTTGGTGCCGAAAAAGTAGAGCGCGAACTAATTCAGACGCTGTCAATTTAGGTGCACTGCACTCATCTGTCACACGGAATAGGTACAAACACTTTCTTCATCTATTTTATATATTGTATATATACATACTTAAATGATAATATCAGAAAGTCATTATTCTCATCCGAGAGAAAAATTCCATTGGTCTATGACAGTGAGGGATAGATAGATAAAATCTTTACTAGATTGCATCTATCTATATATTGGCGCACAAACTTGTACTCTATAATCCCTACAGCTGAAGGTCATTATAACTCAGTCCACGAAAACCTGGAACTCCTATAAATCGTATTCAAAAATATAATGGAAAATATTTAAAAAAGGCAAAGCAGACCGGGAAAAATACGGGGGACGCGTGCCAAGTCGACTTGTGATTGTTTGCGCTTAACCGCGCCCGCCGACCGGTGGACGAAATATGAATAGTAATTCTTGAACGAATGCAGTTTGGGGTTCATTGGGGGTAAGCAGAAAGTCTAGTGCCTAATATTGCCTTTCGTATTGCTATGAATTAAAAAAAAACTACTTTAAATCCTTCCTAATAGTTGAAATGCGAAAGTTACTATGTCTGGCTGTCATGGTAGAACGGCTGTGCCGATTTAGGTGGAATTTGGTTTGGAGATAGATTGAAACCTAGAAAAGAACATAGGATAGTTTTTATTCTTGTGCGTGAAATAGTTTCTTGAGGATAAGCGTGAAACCGCTGTAATCTATATCTTCTATACGTATAAAAATGCGTCCCATTTTCCCTTGGTCACCACGCGTGAACGGCTGGATCAATTTGGCTGAAATTTGGTGCGAAGATAGAGGGAACCCTGGAGAAGGGTTCAGGGTACTTTTTATCCGGGTGCGTGAAATAGTTTCCGCGGGACGCGGGCGAAAATGCGGGCAACAGCTAGTTATTAATAAAAAAGTAGTTAGTGCAATCTGCAGTCTGCTTCAATGAAGAAACTTTATCAAACAAACAAAAGCACTTCAAACACGCAGCTTAACAAAACAACATTTGACAACGATTTCAATTCGAGCGACTATAATTTATGCATGTCCCACATTTCCAGTCAAACACTCTTGGACCCAAAACTAGAGAATTCCACGTCTCTTTGTCCCCACCTGAAATATTCATGGCGTTTCAGTCACTTCTGTTTCAGTAATACTGCATTTCATGTGACCCCTTCCACGTTTACTTAGAAATTAATCATTGGGCTGAATATTCCAGCGAATTCAGCGCTTGCCCGCTTCACTGGGTTTGACAAAAGATATTGATGAATTACGCTGATTAAGCAATTTGTTGCAGCGCTTGTTATGCTACATTATTGTGAAATAGTTCGTAGGTACGGGTGTATCGATCAAGGCTAAGCTGCGACGAGATTGGTCCTTAGATGGGTGACCATCTGTGTCATACCGAGACTCCTCCATGCCTCAGAAAGTATGTTAAGCCGTTGGTCGTTTGTGGATCTTTGACAGTCGTTACGGATAGTCAGACGCCAGAAAGTTTGAAGTCTCACCAAGGAGTATCGTGTTAACCGGTAACTGTGTTCGTGGAGGGCAGATAGACAATCGCTCCATGCAGAACATCGGTATTCAGCTGCATCTAATTAGACTGGAACCCGACCTCAAGATAGTTGAGAAAAGGCTAGGCAAATGATGATGACGTAGAAAACAGATGTGTGTTGCTGGGGAGTTTTTGCGTCACCTCTTTCCTAGTAGTTAGTGAACGGGGCGGCCATTTTTATTCTTTAGGTTTGACGTTCTAAAGTGCTGATTATTATCAGCGTAAATTCAATAATATTACTTAGGTAAGGAGCAATCGAATTCCTTGCTAATGACTCCCCATAGGACTGTTTGGACCCATGCACTTAATTACTATGATATGATGCTATGATAACTATGTTTTATTGTTCTCATAGCTAATTAACAACCGTGCGTATCAATGGATTAGCAAGGTTAAGCTGCTCTAGCCGCGGTCAGTGTGAGTGACCGTTTTCTGAGCATAGCGAGACCCCGCCGTGCCTCGGAGAGCACGTAAAGCTGTCGGTCCTGCGCCTAATCTCTCCCCGGTCGTATCGGATTGGCGACCCATCGGACTATGAGAGTGAAGGAATAGAGAGTGCACCTGTGTCTGCACAAGCGTGCGTGCACTATAATATCTCCTGCGTACCTGGCTAGTCTTCATTACGATTGGCCGCCATGACCGAAGTCGGTCTGGAGAGCTTATTATTTTTTATTGTGAGTTGAAATATGTCAGTTTTAAAACGTATGTATGTACGTCTGTTTTAAAACCTGAAACACAGACACATTCAAATTCAGTAGTTACTACTAGACACGTAGAATATTCACAGGGACTTGTTCGATGTTGTAAGTCACGTGATATTATAATAAAGAAGTACCACTCGCGTGAGAAATGGAACTGAGAGCATCTCAGTTGATAACGCGCCATAGTGAGGAGGTATGGTAAATTTCATAATAACAAATTACAGTTGTTTTCAATAAACCGTTTTGATGGCATTATGTAAATTATAAAATATGTAGGAAATCCTATCTAATATAATAAATGCGACAGTGAATTTGTTTTATACGCTTTCATGGAAAAACGGCTGAACAGATTTGAATGAAATTAGGTACGGAATATAGGTATAGGTATTCGGTAAGGTCATCATCGGCATGTGGATGAAACACCGCGGGAAACAGCAAGTTATAATAAATAAGGAAAATAGTAGGTAATGATTTTGTTCAATCATGAACCAATTTACAAACATAAGGGTCGAATTCATGTCCTCCTTTTTAAAAAGTCGGTTCAAAAGTAAGTCCGGCAGACTTACGACAGCAGGTTAATCGACTTTCGTATTTTTTAGTACAGTTGTCCTTCTGAAAGTCTTTCTTCATTATCCTAGCCGTATTCTCGAATGCACAGACATTTTTCACAAACCTGCACTCGTGTGAGGTATGGCTTGTGTTAAATTAAGCATAAAATTCGACAATTGCTTGCAACTTACGTTGGAACACTTTCAAGTGGGTACCTACATAGAATGGGTACCTACGTGTATATAGGGTTGCTGACGTCACAGTTTATGTGCCAAGTGTCAGACGAAGAAGAATATATAGTGCTATCTCTCTTTTTTTAGGGTTCTGCTATGGAGTAGGAATGATTATGCAATTTTTGCAAATGGGTCCATTGTAACTTAATTAGATGTAGATAATTCTAAACTCATTGTCCTAACGATAATCCCAATGCTGGGCAAAAACGTTTTCTCATAAAGAAACGTTACCACAAATACTTTTTTTCTGATTGGAAATCATCAAATGACTCTTCCCTCTGTGGGCGGAGCAGAAAGGAGTGTCAGACTCTTACTGACTAAAACCTATCCATGTTCCTTCCACATATACTTAAAACGTTTGTTTGTTTGTCCAGGTTTACTCGCGACGTTTTCTTTTTCCCAAGATAAAATTAAAAAAAAGAAAACATGACTTTGAAAAACCACTTTATTTCTTGACTTTGGTGACATAAAAATTCTAAACTTGTAAGCCCGCTAAAAATGAAACTGACAACCCTGCATATTCAAAAAGCAATGAATATTATAACATCTGAGTTTATATGTATATTCAACAACTCCACAGTATACACAAACTTATAAAAGGTATTTTATATACATAGCCTGCTAATGAAAAGACGAAACAGTTATTTGTGAAGGTGAATAACAATGTTAAATTGTTCAAAATTTAGTTCTCTTGCATATTTCATGCTTGGATAATCCTTTTATAATATTAACTACCCTTGGGGTTACTGATATAGAAGTAAATAAATACTAGCTTTATCCCGCAATATCACTCGTATCGAGTTTTTTTTCTACATGACCTCTTGCAGGGTGCTTCTAACAGCATTCGACCTGCTTAACCGGACAATGTGGCGAGGTCCTAATTTAATTAATTAAATTAAGGCTTAGGTACTACAACTAAATTTAAAACTAAGTGACAGCGCGCTAAAGGCTCCCCCTATTGGGGAACGAACCTCTGCTTAGGGCGTCACTGGGGAGGACAACTAGGGACTAGCTGGATCTTATCAAGATTATTATTACGGGATATTTATACTACCTGGTTCGGGTATTATTATATCGATACCAGCTTTGTCCTCCAACTTCACCCGCATCCTGAGAAAACTACTCCGTGCACCCGGATAAAAAGTATCCTATGTGATAATCCAGCTTATAAACTATGTGTATACCAAATTACATCCCAATCCGTTCAGTAGTTTTTGCGTGAAGAGTAACGAACTTACATCCCGAGAAACTTTCACAATTATAATATTAGTAGGACTAGCTTCTGCCCACTTCATCTGCATGGTCTTCGGTCCAGATACAGAGATAAAAAGTATCCTATATGTTAATCCAGGTTATAAACTATATGTGTACCAAATTACATCCAAATACGTTCAGTAGTTTTCTCGTGAAAGAGTGACAAACATACATATATCCTCACAATCTTTCGCATTTAAAATGTTTGTAGAATTCTTTCTCAGGTTTCAATCTATCTCCATACCAAATTTCATCAAAATCGATTCAGCAGTTTTACCGTAAAAGCGTAATATAGTGCTCAAGTTACACTACCTACCCTTCAGTCATAATTAGCGTGATATTACATTAATTAACACAGCAATATGCTTCAAAAGATACAAATAATTTGTTAGAAGTTAACAAAGGATAGGTCTTCATTAAAAATCAACATCTAATTGAACTCGTAAAGAAAAAGAGTCTATTCTATAAGAATTTTCAGCGTCTGAAACTTACACGGTCCAGTGGCTGTGTGCCTGAAAGATCGGATTATAGCTGAAGTGGGAACGTGGAGCATTCTACCTGAGACTAAGTCCTCTTGAAATAAAATTGTCTGTTCACGGGACGATTAATCGCTGCGATTTCTTTTTTGGGGTTTAGATTAGTCGTGACTTTCTTTTAGTTGTTTAGTTGTGAAATATGCCCATGTGAATTTACTGACTTTTTTTTATTAGGTAAATTTTGTCGTGTGTCGCAATTTAGAAATATCGCCAATTACGCTAAACTAGAACAAGAGTACAACAATTAATCTATGAAAAAAAAATATTTTTCATGTAAATCAATATTTACGTTTTGCATTTAATGCTATCTATTTAAAATACCTAAAAAATATAAACGATTACAGTAAGTTAAAAACAGTTCGACATCAATGAATGAACATATTTGTATGAATATTTCACATATTATTATCTATTCACAGAAACGCTTTTTACCCTAAAAGTGTTACAATAGATAGCCATTTCTACATAATCATACTATTTTCCTATTCACACTACTTCTCAAAGCAGAGAAAAATACTATCAGCACATTTGAGACCATTAAATCAAGAATTTCCCCAAACATTTTTGTAAACAGAACACAAATTTAAACTATAAATATGATCGGAATCCCATTCAACGTTCGACAAAACAAACAGCTTCACAGTTACATCAATTCATAGTAATACCAACATTAACTGCATAACATAACCATAATTCACATCAGAACGACACTATAAACAAAAGGCGTGATATGCGACAGTCCCACTTTGGAAACTTGGCAGCGTTGTGAATGGCATGCTTTATTGTCTCTCGGCTCTGTCAATAACTAGTGAATGAGATTCGTTAGAAATTGCACGGTGTGTCAAACATGGTAATAGTGTTTCTTTGATTTTTTTACTATCAATCTTTTGATTTCTTTTCTTTTTTTAAGTAACGTTGCCCTAATCTAGGAATTACTCCTGTATAGGGGTGCGTTAATAAATATTCCATGACAGCCAGACCCTGATTTTTTTTAGTTCAAGCAGGTCTAAGAAAGGAGACTCCATTCGTTTGATATGGTTTTTTTTTGTGTAGGGCATTTCGCAGGTCAAACAAGAAGATTGTCGACTGCTTAACCGGGCTTGCCAGCGCTTAACTTACAAATCTTAGCGACTACACGTTAAGGGCACCCCCTAGTGGGGTACGGGCCTCGGCTTTGGGCGTCGCTGGGGGAGGACAGCAAGGGACAGGCTGGAATTTTAAAGCTATTGGCTCAGCTCGCGGGCTGGCTCATCGAGCTAGGGTCGGGAGGGCATGGGCAAAGTCGTCGCGACGGACCTCGGCGGCCAGGTCGATACGAAATATCGTATTTATTGTCAAGCTTACTAATATTACAAATGCGAAAGATTGTGAAGAAGGATCCATGTTTGTTACTCTTTCACGCAAAAACTATCGAATGGATTTGGGTGAAATTTGGTACATACATAGTTTATAACCTGGATTAACATAGGATACTTTTTATCCGGGTAAAAGAACTGGTTCCGACCAGTAGTTCATAAATAATAACCTGTATGAGAGAAGAAAGAAAAAAAGAGAAATCATTTATTTTGCGCAAGCGCACACACAAGATAATTGCAGGAAGAATAACAAACAAAAACAGAAGGAGAATAAAAAGAAATACAAATAAAAAACAGTAGAATAAAGATGAATTCGGTTAACAAAAATATGCCCAAAATACCCGTAACCAAAACTATTTTTTTTCTCTACGGTCCACAGAGTATCGCAAAATGCGCGTGCGCCATGTGCGTTAAGCCTTGGCTGGAGGCCCTAAATTCATTTAAGGCACTTCACAGGCAAGCCCGGTTAAGCAGTCGACAACCTTCTAGGTTGACTTGCGAGATGCCATTAACAAAAAAAAAAAAAAATGTGCGCCATGCGCCTTATTCATTATCTGTGGACCGAAATGATTTCACAAATACAAAACTTCCAAATAATATTATTATAAAAATTAAAATTTCTAAATTTCTCTGCTGATACGAATAGAAGCTGTAATATAGAATCCCTAATTATCAGACCTTCACGACTGATGCCGGTGGAACCGCAGCCAAACCGTACAGAACAGTGGTCGTAACAAATATCGCTCCGGTCTGAAACATCGGTAAGCAATTTAAAACTAGTGATGTGCTTTGTTCGAATTTAATTAATTTTTTTAACTAGCTGTTTTACCCGCATCCCGAGGAAATTACTCCGCGCCCCCGGGTAAAAAGTAGCCTATGCCCTTTCTCAGGCTCTAGACTATCTGTGTACCAAATTTCATTTAAATTGATTCAGTAGTTTTGGCGTGAAAGCGCGACAAACAGAGTTACATTCGCATTTCTAATATTAGTAAGTTTTGAGCTTGAAAAACAGAAAAATATAGGTTTTTTGAGATTGGGCAGAAGTGACATGTAAAGAGACGAGCGCTTTATTTACTGTTGGTGAAATTTATTTATTTCAGTGTATTGGTCAGAAAATAGGGTTTGAAATAATATAACACAGATTATATTCTTCAGAAAGAAAATCCTTTTTTAAAGTATGAAATAAGATCCTTAAATTTTTTATGTTTCTTTTTTAAATTAAATTAAGTCATTATTTAAATAAATTAAGGGACATAATACATCTCTAGACGTGATACATTAAGACAAATATCAACCTTTTTGCAACACGTTCGAAACTAAAGCGAAACAAAGTTCGACAACACGTCCCATCCCTACTCTAGCTTCACGTGCTGATACTGCGAACATTATTCACGCGTTTAAAATAAATAAAAATATCCTGTACACTAGTTTGTACCAGGTTCTAGTAAACAAAGAAACTGGGACCACTTGTTATTTGTGCTTTTAACTTATAGGGCACATTTGTTTCAAATAAACTTACCATTTTCCGAATGGTGTGAAGATATATATAAAAATAAAAATAAATATGGATTGTAATCGCAACACTTTTGTACTGAACTGTATTTTCGGATTTTCGCCAAAATATTTATGATGGCGTTTTACAACCGAAATTGTTGAATCTTTATTTTAAATCTTTTTATTTTTGTGTTGCTTTTGTGCACTTGCTAGCGTTGGTATATATGTATATTGAGGACAATGACATATCGATGGATACAATTATATATATATATATATAGGATACTTTACTAGCTTCCCGCCAGCGGCTTCGCCCGCGAAATTTCAGCTAATGGATACAAAAACTTGACAAATTATATACTAAAACCTTCCTCATTAATCACTCTATTTATTAAAAAACACCGCATCAAAATTCGTTGCGTTGTTTTAAAGATTTAAGCATACGTAGGGATATAGGGACAGATAATGCGACTTTGTTTTATACAATGTAGTGATTGGACAAAGAAAAACGCTGCAGTACAGTAAGCGGTATCTGTAACATGTGCTCTTGTCATAATTTTTATGTCTACAAAAATATACCAACATTACATTTCCAATAACATTGAATATCAGTTCAATAATTAACCAGACCCAACAAGTTAAATTTGGACCGTTCGCATCAATCGAAGCCGGTATTGGTGTCTTGTACAAACCGCATCCCATCTGTTATGCGGAACTATATTCACGTTTCATTGAGTTCCGTACATTTAAACTAATAGTATCTAAATATATTGGACACGGTTAGCGTACCGTTAGTTTGTCAAAGACAAAGGGAGTTCTATTATTAATGGTTAAACAAACTTACCTTATGTGATGTTTGACCATAATTATACGAGACGTTACATCCGAAGAGATTTAATATTACTATGTAGTTTCACTTCTCAATGTACTAGGCGTCGCACATAATTTTTAGAGCTGTGGGAATAAAAATCAAATTATAAAATTTAAAATCTGTCAACATCCGCCGACCGAAGCGCCCTCTCCCCGTAACTTCATTCATTTTTAGAGCATTGAGAGACACTACTCTCGTTTGATGAATTCTTTGATGGGCTTTAGTTTATGGGTTCGGGAGGGACTTTAAATCTCTTCGGATGTAACGTCTCGTATAATTATGGTCAAACATCACATAAGGTAAGTTTGTTTAACCATTAATTATACTTACGACGTTACATCCTCAAGATTTAATATTACTATGTAGATGTTTAGCGCTTTCATTCAAACGAGATTAGTAAGGATTATTACAATGAATTAACACGATAAAATAATATAAATGACATTTATTAATTAGGTAAATGATCATACTAAAATAGTATATAAAAATACACAACCCCAAATATAACAAACAAAATTTACATCCTCTGCATAATGTGATCCTTATATTATTATTATATAGTTTTAGGTATTAATTAGCTAATCATCGTTGACCTCGTATCAAAAGTTATAAATTGCCTCCGCAAATACGTTGTCATCATCCACTATAATAGGACGATTATAGAATTTAGCGAAGGTTAGAGAGTCCCCTGACCAACCTGCGGTTCTTTTAATTATGTCAACTGAAACTCCTTTACGACTAGCTGCCGAGGTTGACGCATGGCGCGTGCTATGAGCCGTAAAAATGCCCGTATCAATACCACTTTCAGTCAACACGTTTCTTATCCATCTACTTATAGTTGCGGCACTAGCGTTATGGATTGGTTTCTTGGTTGTAAGAATAAGTCTTTCTGTCCGTGGTAAACTCCTATATTTTTTGGTGGCTTCAATATACGCGGACAATGTTTTTGCTGGACAGACTTGTTCTCTATTACCGAAAAAGGGTATAATTAAATGAGGCGCCGACCTGTTTGGAGCCGAAGTTTTAATCAAATCATTTATACTAATAACTATCCTTGCGCTACTTACTTCAACACTAGACAAACGTATAAGCGATAGCGTCTGCACACGTTGTGCAGTTGACAATGCGAGCAGAGCCACTAGCTTTTTGGATAGAGAGGCCAAGGTTTGGTTCTCATTAGGGTAAAAAATTGCCAGGTGGTCTAATACCAGATTAGGATCCCATGTAGAACTATATCTAGGGAAGGAAGGTTTGGTCCTATAGACTCCTTTCATAAACCTTATAATTCGATCATCTTGACTTATACATTTACCGAGAATTAATGCAAGAGCGGAACGACAAGTGTTGAGGGTTGAATAATTTGCGCCTAAATGATATTCATTACCTAAAAATTCAAGGATAGTTGGAATATTGTTATCAAAGATATTTATCTTCTTTTGATTACAAAAAAACCACCATTTTCTTACAACTACATTATACTGTTTGAGAGTGCTGTCAGCTAAAGATGATATTATTATCTTTATAGCATTATCCGGTAACGATTGCTTTACATACGATTGCTTGATAATACCGACGATACCAGGGTAAGTCCTTTCCAAAGAGGGTGTGGTGTCCTGAAAGGTGATAAAAGCAATGAGGGACTCGGTTCCAAATAAATAAGTTGGTTTTGACAAAGGGATAAAAATAGTGGGTACCATGGCTGGCTAGGCCAATAAGGCACAACTACAATTCCAGTGGCTTTATCTGTAACTATTTTTCTCAAGCATTTAAGAATCACTGAGAATGGAGGAAACGCATAGAAGAAATAAGGCGACCAGTCTATTGTAAACGCATCTATATTATACGCTGAAGGGTCTCGTTTCCACGATATGTATTTTTTACATTTCGTGTTCAATCGTGAGGCAAACAGATCTATTTGAGGATTCCCAAAAGTGGTTATAATTTTTTTAAAAGCAGACGTAGCCAAGTTCCATTCAATGTCAATATTTAAACGTCTAGATTCGTGATCTGCTTCTGTATTCTCTTTAGACTTTATGTAAGAAGCAAAAACAAAGAGTTTCCTTTGCTCACACCATTGCCAAATTTTCCTAGCTGTGTCATTAAGGTGTGTGTATTGGATTCCACCATACTTATTTATATAGGCTATAGCCGTAGTATTATCGATCCTTAGCAAAATCTCGTTATTATAAAGATCTTTAGCGAAGCACTGTAAACCGAAAAAAGCTGCCTTCAATTCTAAAAGGTTTATTTGCTCTTTCGATTCTGTTTCGCTCCAAAACCCATGAGCCCGTACTCCATTACAATATATACCCCAACCTGTAAGTGATGAATCTGAGAAAATTTCCAGATCATACCTACCACTACGTATTGGATTTTTTAATGTTAAAATATTATTTTGCCACCAGGAAAACTCTGACTTAAGATTGGGTGAAAGGCTCATGACACAATCGTAACTACCTCTAGAATTACGCAATGCTAAGAATTTCTCACGTTCGAAAAGTTTTGTATATAACCAACCATACGATATTGCTGGGCATGCCGAGCAGAGTAACCCTAGGTACTTTGCAAAATCTCTAATTGTTATAGACCTTTGTTTAGCAATTCGTTTTGTTTGGTGGAGTATTTTTTGACGTTTCATATCTGGCAACATTAAACACATATCTTGTGAATTTATTTCGAAACCTAGAAATCTTTGAATTTGTTTTGGTATCAAGCTACTCTTTTCCTGATTAATGACAAAGCCTAATCTTTCCAGAACGCGTACTACTGAAATTGTACTTTCTAGGCAACTATTAAAAGAGTTATTTATGCATAACAAGTCATCTAAAAAAATCACTAGGAGTAACCCTTGGTTTCTAAGATACGACACTACTGGCTTCATTAATTTCGTGAAAACAAAAGGTGCTATAGATAAGCCAAAAGGGAGACACTGAAATTCAAAAATAGAATTTTGAAATCTAAACCGCAAATATTTTTTACTAGAATTGTGAATGGGCACTAAAAAATATGCTTCCTTTAAATCAATTGTTGTCATGAAACAATCTTTACTGATTAATTTAGTAGCAGTACGAATATCTTCCATTTTAAAGTGCTCCGGACTGATAAATTTATTTAAAAGTTTTAAATTTAAAATGAACCGGAATGACCCATCGCTTTTAGGAATCAAAAATATATTAGAAATAAACTGCTCAGGCACGTCGTGGCATTTTTTGATAGCCCCTGAAGACAATAATTTTGAAATAGACAGCTTTAAATGTTCGAGTTCCGTTTTACTAAACCTTGGGTTAGTTGGCTCAAATTTTTGAAAAGGGAGCTCATTAAAAGGAATTTTGAAACCCTTTACGTAATTTAAAACTACCGGGTCTTTGGTTATAGCTTGCCAGTAGCTAAAATAGTAGCGCAATCTACCAGCATGAACGGTTACCTCTACTGGTTCCTGCGAGCCCTGTAGTCCATCTTCCGGGCCGAAGCTGGAGGGGCGCGATTCACCGCTGGCTGCCTTCGACCTTGCTGTGTCGAGTGTCGTTGATTGGATGTGTACCTCGGCTTCTGCCCACCCGGTTTGGTAGTCCCTGTTGATTGAAACCTGGGTGGGCCCCTCCAGTTTCCCTGTTGTCTGGATGTGAATGGGACGCTTACATTCTTGCGCTTTATTTGAAGACCTGATTTTTCTGCTGTTTTCGTGGCCTTAATTTTATCTCCGAGATCCACTCCGAACAAATATGCATCTCGTTTTAAATCAGATATTGTAGTGGTAAATTTTTTATCCAGTGAAGAAGTTATCAACTTTCTTCTGTGTTGTGAGTTCTCGTAGTGTAAATCAAGAAATATCTTGCTGACTTCTGACAGTCTTTTCAGGATTTCCACCTTTGGGTGGTCTTCCTTAATCAGAGACGTAGCCAGATTGCTAAGACCAGCAATGCCCAACCCGAGTTGGTTCTGAGCTCTTTCGAGGAGTTTATCCCGATGCTTAATGTTATCACTTATAATGGCCGAAATTTCTAAATTAAGCTTTGGCGCCTTTGATAAAGTGAAGTTCTCGGGCGTTAAAGTTTTCTTTAAGGCAGTTTCCTTCACCTCTTTAGCCAACCCTTCTACTAGGATCCTACCCCAACGTTTAGAAATCTCCTCATTTATAGTCGGGCCTAAGACTTCTTCTTTGCCTGTTGAATCTCCCAGCGCCTCTAATATTTCAGGCGGTAAAACCTCGGAATCAGCTATTGGGACCTCAATTGAGCTAGGCCCGGGGTCCTGAGGGTGCAAATTAGATGCATCGCAAGTACGGGGTGGACTACCGGGGATTATAACGCCAGATCTAATCGGAATATTGTCTTCTGATTCATTGGAATACAAAGACAACCGTAAAGAGTCCGGTGTAGGCGACCTTGATCGATAATGATCATATTCTGTAAGTTAAAAGAAATCAGTTGTTACTAGTTGTAGCTTACGCAGTATTCTCTTAGTCTTTGTACGTACTCACGTTACGCCTTTCGACCGTTTATTTAACAAGCTGCTGTATGCAGTGTGTATACAATTTTAAAGTCATTGTACGTATTCACGATACGCCACTAGACTAATTAGTTATCAGCCGTGCCCACGTCACGGAGTATAACTCATTTAAGTAGATACAAGATCTCAATGAATCTCCACTATCAATTTATGATCGTAGTTAAAACCTATAATACACTTACATGTCGAATGTAACAAAAAAGTAACACCATATATACGAATCTAATCCTTATTGTGAAAGTGATAAGCAAAGTACAACAATATTTTCAACAAAATTAAAAAGTTACCTTATATGAAGGTAGACCAAAAAAAAAAAATATCGCAAAACGACAGGTGAAAAAATTAAATCTATAGGCAAATTTATTCATGATAATAATAATCGTGATTCTCACACACACTAATATTTAAAAAAGTTATTCAAATTTGGAACTCATTACAGATGTGTAGGTACTAACCTTCCTCATCCTTACTCGTTGACGATGAGGCACGTAATTTTCGCTCCAAACGCTTTATTTTTCGTCTAATTTTTGAATTACTGCGTTCCCTTTTTCGTTTTCCCATAATGGCACGTTTTTTCCACTAAATACACACTAATTCGTAACTAAAACTATTTTCTTTTTAAATACTCGATGTGACGACGCCCGCACATAAAAAAGGAAATGAAGTTACGGGGAGAGGGCGCTTCGGTCGGCGGATGTTGACAGATTTTAAATTTTATAATTTGATTTTTATTCCCACAGCTCTAAAAATTATGTGCGACGCCTAGTACATTGAGAAGTGAAACTACATAGTAATATTAAATCTTGAGGATGTAACGTCGTAAGTATAATTCTCTACTAAAGAGAATCTGTCTGTTAGTTTCATTTGTATATTAAACTAGCTTCCCGCCAGCGGCTTCGCCCGCGTGAGTTAAAAAATGACCGAGTTTCATACAAAATTTGCCCCCCTTTTTCACCCACTTAGGGGTAGAATTTATCAAAATCCTTTCTTAGTGGTTGCCTACGTCATAACATCTACCTGCATGCCAAATTTCAGCCCGATCCCTCGAGTGGTTTGGGCTGTGCGTTGATAGATCACTATGTCAGTCAGTCACTTTTGAGTTTTATATATATTTAGATTTAGATTAGATTAGATTAATTAATTGACTTGAAAAATATCCTTACTAATATTATAAATGCGAAAGTAACTCTGTCTGTCTGTCTGTTACGCTTTCACGCCAAAACTACTGGACCGATATAAATGAAATTTGGTACAGAGATAGAATACACCCTGAGGAACAACATAGGCTACTTTTTACCCGGGTGCGCTAAGTTGTTCCCTCGGGATGCGGGTGAAACCGCGGGAAACAGCTAGTTATGTTATATTATGATGTGTGTGGTCTAGTGGTCGCATCACGCGACTGCTGTAAACAGGGACCCAGGTTCCGCCGAGATCGCTTTGTGGGTTTTAGTAAATTTCACAAAGCAGCCCGGAGTCAGGAAGTTAGGGGTGTTATACCCCCGTGCCTGGGCACGTTAAGCCGTCGTCCCCGGCTGTTATCTTGATAGCAGTTGTTGTTACAATTTCATGTCAGAGGCCGTCAGGCGGATTTGAGAAAACTCTGACACTAGGGCTAGTTAGGTTGGTAAAACCTGCAGGCGATATGAAGAAGTAAAGATAATGTAGCACTAGCTGTTAGGCTCGGTTTCACTCTTATCCTTGCGAAACTCCTTCACGCACCCGGATAAAAATGATCCTTTAGCAATTTACAGAATTCAATCTATCTTCATACCAAATTTGGTTCAAATTGGTTCAGCCGTTTTTCCGTGAAAGCGTCACAGATAATCTTGACAGAGTTATTTTTAAATATATAATATTAAGGATTGTTTGTTCTACTCTAAAGGAGGTGAAAAAGGGGAACAGAGTTTGTATAAAACTGTCATTTTAAATTTGTATTCGTATAGCGCACGCGGGCGAAGCCGTTGGCGAAAAGCTAGTTACAAACAAAACTAAATATTCTTATCTTTACTCTAAAACCCCCACATATTATCCATGTCCAATTGCTCGAACATATCCAATCCAATAAAGAACAAAAAACACAAAACATTTGAGAAGCAATAAATAAAACGACAGAATCGTATAAATAATGAACGACGGAGCGCAACTGCGATTTATAGTCGCAAATGTCGCGGTCGCAACACGTCAACCGCCTATTTTAGGCGTATAAGTCGAATGGTACAGAGTAATGTTAGAGTAGAGTCTACATTATGCAGTTTCTTGACGGCTCTTCAAATTGTAGGTCTATATGGATGTTTGACGTATCATAAGAGCTTTCTTCCTTACTAACCTAACTTGCCTACATAGTATAAAGTCGCTTCCCGCTGTCTGTCCCTATGTATGCTCAGATCTGTAAAACTACGCAATGGATTTTGGTGCGGTTTTTTTAATAGATAGAGTGATTCAAGAGGAAGGTTTTAGTATATAATTTAACAAGTTTTTGTATCCATTAGCTAAAATATCGCGGGCGAAGCTGCTGGCGGAAAGCTAGTATATTATAAATGTGAATGTGAGTTTGTTCGTCACAGTCAAATAGATCAACTGCTTTCGACAAAAAATGGTATGGAAAAATATAGGACTCTTTTTTTCGGATGGGAATCAACAAATGACTTCTCTCGCTGTGAGTGGAGGGAGGGAGTGTCAGATCCTACCGACTAAAACCTGGCCATGTTCCTTCCTCAGCCCTTTCTTTACCGGGGGTGCGATAACTCTTGCGAACATCCAGTAGGAGAAAGATGGAACCCTGGAAACAACAGATACGCTACTTTTTATCCGTGTGCATGAAGTAGTACACACCGCGGGAAACAGGTAGTACATCGCAGACCCTGAGGAGAACTATCCCATATCCTTCCTCAGGTATCCATCTACCTACATGCCAATTTTCATCCAAATCAATTCAGCTGTTTTCTTCTGAAAGCGTAACATACAGAGTTACTTTCGAATATATAATTGACAAGTTGTTTCCCGCGGTTACACCCTAATCCTGAAGGAACTACTTCGCGCACCCGGATATAAAGTATCCTATGTGTTAATTCAGGTTATAAACTATATGTTTATCAAAATTTCATCCAAATTCGTTCAGTAGTTTTTGCGTGAGAGAGTAACAAACATTCACATTAGTTAGAATTTTTGCCACTTATTTTCTTTGCAGACATTACGAACAAAGAAAATGCTTGTAAGCGAATAATTGCTTTTCTAAGTAAAACAATAATGTTCTTAGAACACAATCTTCGATTTAATCCACAAGCACAGAGTAATGTATCAATCGCGTGCTTCTTTTTCAAGTGCGGAACCCATTGTCGAAGTACCGTCAGATTTGTACAACACTTTAGTTAGCTTAACGATCGTTAGAGAGGGCGGGGCGGGGTGATTTATGTAGTGTTAATAGACAGTTTTTGGAGTGTTTGAATAGTGGCAAATGTCCATCTAGCTGACTCAAGTGGCGTTGGTTTGAGTCATTGACTCTGAACCTATTCTGTTTATTTCTATCGTTTTGACTGAAAAGATTTCGAGCGAGGCCTTACCATGACATGCAAAATCAGGGATAGTTTCGATGTGAAAAAGAGACGGTGCTATAGGATGTTAGTAGCTGTGTCTCGCTCTCATACCTGAATAGCGATTGCAAAAAACGTAGTGGTACGCAACGTGGTACAGTATTCTAACTTCTTTCTCATGGTATAAACGCGAGTAGGAGTTTGTTTGTTACGCTTTCACGGTAAAATGGATGTACCGATTTAGAAGAAATTTGGTATGGAGATAGATAAGACTCTGGAAACGGTCATAGTGCCTATACTTTTTATCCGGGTGCCTGAAGTGGTTGTCACCGCGATAATTAGATATATGTATATGGCATAGTTAGATGGTCACCCATCCACCGACCGACCAAGTGCAGCTTAACCTTTGCTAGCCACGAGCTAATTGTACTTATAGTTCACGAAACTGTATTAAAATATATCTGTCTTTGAAATTATTGCGTCAGAGAAAGATATATTTAGATGATAAAGAGATAAAGTGTACTATTGAAATCAGCTTAAATTCGCTTTTAAAAGCAAATCGGTTCGTGTATCTTTTGTGTGGCTTACTTATAAACCTTTTAACAATAGGCTGTAATGTTGTAATAAAGCTTTTCTATTATCATTTCAAGCGATACGATGGCGATAACAATGGCAACTTTGATATCTGTCGAGATAAGAGAAATATTGTGTGCTTAAAAATAAATTAGTTTTATTATCAACTTGGTTTCAAACTTCAAGTTGAAAGAAAAGCGAAATGAATTATAAACATACATACATTAATAAACATAAGTATATATTTTCCCCTGTTAGTTAGTTTTCGTTAAATAATATTAATTTAATATAGTATTCAGTCTTCTTTTTAGGGTTCCGTAGTCCGACAAGGAACCCTTATAGTTTCGCTCTGTCCGTCTGTCTGTCTGTCTGTCTGTCTGTCCGCGGCATAGCTCCGTGGTTCTTGTTATTAGAAAGCTGAAATTTGGTATGAATATGTATATTGATCACGCCGAGAAAGTGGTATAATAAAATTTTGAAAAATAATTTTTTTTAGGGTAGCTCCCAAACATGTAAAGTAGGGATGAATATTTTTTTCCTTCGTGTGGGGTATCGTTAGATAGGTCTTTCAAAAATATTATGGGTGTGTGAAGACCATTTTTCGGTTAAGCGAGCCATTTGCGAAATATCTAGCTTTTAAGTGAAAATTTTTGTTCGATACGAGTTACCCCCCCTCTAACTTTTGAATGGCTGTACCTAGAAATGTGAAAAAATTCGCAGACGTAGCACATGTAATGAAGTTACAAGGAAAACTATCACGGCTAAGTAGGCTTAACCGGTTACAGAGTTATAGTCGACTAACTGAGACCTACTACGGAACCCTACTGCGCGTGGCCCGACACGCACTTGGCCGGTTTTTTTTCATTATTTTTAGTTATTTGGATTTTTTTAATTGTTTTCATATTTTAGTAACAAAATTGAGGAGCTCGTGGCTAAGTAACAGCCGCAAATATCAACCGGTCAAAGGTTAAGTTGCGCTTAGCGCAGTCGGTCCGTGGATGGCTGACCATCTATGTCATAGCGAGACTCCTCCGTGCCTCGGAAAGCATGTTAAGCTGTTGGTCCCGGTTGTCATTTGTAGATCTTTGACAATTGTTACGGGTAGTCAGAAGCCAGAAAATCTGACAACCAGTCTTACCAAGGGGTATCTTGTTACCCGGTAACTAGGTTGTGGAGGTCAGATAGGCAGTCGCTCCATGTAAAACACTGGTACTCAGCTGCATCCGGTTTAGACTGGAAGCCGACCCTAACATAGTTGGGAAAAAGCTAGGCAGATGATGGCTGACCCAAATTCATTCCACACCATCGTAATTTCAGCCTTGCCTTGTACCAAGTTTCATCATTACTCCCAAAAATATATATAACAATATGCTACCCAAAAACACCTCCGTTATGAAAAGTGCCCATTTGTAACTCTGAAGATGCTACATGTGTTTCATTTGACACAATACGACCCCTCCTCAGACGTGCTAAGGGCCCTCCAAGCCCTCCCGATCACAGGAATAGTGCTGGTATATTCGATGGGGAAGGTGTGCTAGTGAGGTGATACGTCCGGGATTTTTTTGCGGACTTCACGAAAAAAATGTTGGAGTGAAAATGTTTTTGGCAATTTTTTTGGGTTTCGGTATTGTGTTAATGTTAGACATATTAATTTAGTTTAAAGAAATGTTATGAATGTAAGATTTCAGACATTGAATACAAAAATTACCAAAGTATTGAATTTTTTTTTTAGTGATTAGCTCATTGTTAAGTCGAAATAAGTACTATTACAGTTGTCTTCCACACAAAAATATTAAAAATAACCTTTTGATCACAGAAAAGATTGTGCACGAATCTTTCACAAATTAAACCATTGCCCAATTTTTATCCCGCATTAACTCATTAATTCCGGGATGTCCGGAATCCCGGGACGATGCACATCACTAGCTCGAGGGTCTTCAGCAATTCGTGCGTAAGGGCCACGTACAGCTCTGAAGTCTGATTTGAAAGGCTTTGACGGGCCCTGTTTACGGTACCTATGTCTCGTATCGGGATTCCGGGATAGTTCGAGATATCGTCAAAGTCAGTTATTATAATGGACAGAAATGGGTGTAAGAGGAATGGTATCGCGTATTTTTATTACCTTTTTTTGTTGTTGTTTTTATCGACTTCAAAAACTTTGAGACATGTTTTTGAGTTAGTTATTTGTAAAATATGAACACTCGTATTTACAGAGGTTTGCACGTTACTTAAGCATCTCAAATAGATCAGATTTTTATCTAGAAATTAAAATAAACCTGAGACATTTCTTGTCGATTTTAAATTTTGCATTAATTGCGTTTCTAATTTATTTTTTTACATAATAAAATTGTATGTCTATAAAATAACAAAGCATTATGAATAATTTTTTTTTATCCTTGTGAAAACGTATGGGCAGAAATAGTCTAACTTTTGTACTCACAAACTTGATTATGATTACATCAGCAACTGTCATTTGGCTCCTTCAACATCTTAACCTCTTCAAGTATATTAGATACATACCTGGAACAAACAAAAAACAATATTTTAAAGTCTATAAATAAAATAATTTAACTATCAGAGGAATTTTAACTTTTTAAGGGCCAAATTCACCGACAAGATAAGTCTGATTAACTTAAAACAGCTGTTTACCATAAATTTGAACTTCCAACTTTCAATGGGTAACGTATTATTTGAACTTGTTATTCCTAAAATGGTCGATTACCAAACCAGGGTTGAACAAGATAATCTGATTTTATGGTTAAAAGCCTTTTCGATTACGAAACCATCAGTCAGTGAACTTGGCCTTAAGGACACCAATACTGCCTGGTTTATACCATACTAGCGACTCGCCCCGGCTTCGCACGTGTAGATCTTATATGGACTCTCTACTATAATATGCTTGCATTATACATATATACTTTCCTCTTGAATCACTCTATCTATTGATGAAAACTGCATTAAAATCCGTTGCGTAGTTAAAAAGATATAACCGTACAGACGGCGGGAAGCGACTTAGTTTTATCTATGCAGAGATTGATAAGATATGGTTGTATTTTACGACGCCAAGGTTTTAGTTTATGTCTGTCTGTTTTAACTAAGTTCTACAGTGCATATTTACGATATGAATTGCTAAAAGTACAGAAGACAATGTTTCAACCGACCCATTAGTACTTTTAACCCCTTCATCTGTCGTTGGAACTTTAGACTTTCAGACCAATGAACCTAAACCCAAAATTTACCATAAACATACTTTATTAGCCATGTTAGCGAACACAAATGCCTTCAACCCTCCAATATCAATCGGCAGCGCACAAACGGAACACGATAATGGGTTCCGTACCGTAATTTAGGGTTACCGATCACCGATAGAATTGCAAACCTCAATCTTGGCACGCCCGCTTCGAGAATGGGTTGAGGGCATACAAGGGATCTATTAGCATTTTGGGGTATATTTAAATAGCCACTACGAGTGGCGATACCTGATGAATATATGTCCAATATATACGAGGTTGACTATCCCGTCTTCAGAACGCCGACTGTAATAGTATGCTTATCAGATAAGTATCTGAGTTCATGTTAAAACGAATGCAGAATGAAGGATTCAAGCTATATTTGTCGACTGTAATAGTATGCTTATCAGATAAGCATCTGAGTTCATGTTAAAACGAATGCAGAATGAAGGATTCAAGCTATATTTGTATCCACTTTTATCGAAATCGATTCATCTGTTTCACCGTAGAAGCGTAACAAAACTCAAGTACACAATTTTTATTATTAGTTAGGATTTTGTGCCCAACAAGAAAAGAATGAATTTGTTGCTCTCCTGAATGAATGAACCGATTTTGATTGGGTATTTTTTTGGTAAAATCGTTTCAATTTTTGGTGTTTATCGAGAGAGTTCTTAAGCTATATTTTAAGAAAATCTGCTTAGCCGTTTGAAGATTATCACGTCTTTTATTCGAGGCCATGAACTACTACCCTCAGAAACCGCAGTGTCTAATAAAAGATTTTTTTTTTGAAAATTATTTTTTTTATCAAAATCTGATTTAATTTTTTGTGCTCACTGTACCCTCATCCTTAACGAACAGACAGTTAACCCTACGGCCATTCGGTAGCAACACAATATAGTTTTTCTACCACCTTCGTTAAATTAACACGCCGTTTGCGGGTTGGATGTTGTTTGCCAAAATTGGAAGTCGAATGTGGCGTGGATGATCAGTGTAACTATTTACTTAATACTAGAAAGATAATAGTTATCTTATTACTAGACTAAGGATTACCTCGTTGGTCTAGTGGGGGCAAACGGGATTTCGGGTTCAATTCCCGGATCGGGCCGAAATCGCTTTGTGGATTTTGGAAAATGTTACAAAGCAGCCCAGAGTCAGTTAGTGATGTTACTCTCTTGTGTCTTGTGGGAGGGCACACGTTAAGTTGTCGTCTACGTCTGCTATCAGTTGTTGTTCAAGAAAATATGTACAAATATGTAAAGAAAATATGTCGATCTGACATATTTATTCATCAAATAAAAGTTATCTGAATAGTCAGATTGAAGAAAAAACTCGGCCCTTAATTGAATAATTTCCAAAGTCAAATATTTTGAACTATTTTAATATCATCATCAGACTATATATTGTCCCACTGCTGGGCACAGGCCTCTTCTCTTAAAGAGAAGGCATGAGCATTGATCACCACGCATGCTCAAAGCGGATTGGCGATTTCAGACTTTTTAAAGTCCAGGTTTCCTCACGATGTTTTCCTACACCGACCGTTAGTCAGTGACGCCTAAGATATACTTAGAAAGTACGTATGACTTTAGAAAAGTCACATTGGTACTTGCCAGGTTTAGAACCAGCACACTCGTACACGAGAGGCAGGTGCCTGAACCACTAGGCCACCGCGACACATTATGTATGTTACTTGTGTATTATTCTCATTGATACACAATGGTTTTATAAATTGTTCTTTTACTTACTTCAAATAAAACTATAAATGAATTATAGTTAATTAAAGTAACCTTTATTTAAATAGTTTTGTAATTTGACGTCTCAGTAACTTCGAATAACCCTTTCCTAGAAAATGTTATTATAATAATTTAGTAAATTATTGCAAGTCTAGACTTTAATAACTATTATTTTAATTGAAAGTAAATTGATTGTAATTTGCTTCAATTTATTATATCGAAAATCTAAACCCGAACTATTTAAAGTTCAATTAACAAATTTATTTCGGTTAAGATTTAACGAAAACCTTACTTATAATATAAATTCCAAAGTTACGCTTTCACGATAAAACAGCTGAACCGATTTAGATGAAATTTAGTATAACCATAGATTGAAAACTGGTTAAGGACATATCATACTTTTTATCTGGGGTCTTATGATGGGAGCTTGTCTGACTGTCTGTAATTATACACCAAATGTTTGTACTAAAAATATCTTAATGTCTACCAACTTCGACCTACAAAAAGTTATTTAAAAATATATATATATGTAGATGTTGTTTTCTTCAACAAGCTAAAGTAAAAACTTGGCCAGACAAATTAGAATAAGTTGAGGAGTGCGACTTTGAATGGACTCCTTGACAATCCAATCTACGCATGCTAATTTATTTTTCACAGGAAACGTAGGAAGTACTCGGAAATTACGAAACTCGCTTTTTTTATTACCAAGATAAGTAAGATGATTTTCGTAATAAAATAAACTTTTTTTGAGTGTGAATAATTTTGTATGAAAATTTAAAAAAAAATCTAATTAGTACGAAGATACTTAATGGTTGCTAAAATAATATAATCATTTATAATTGTGATATAAAATCGAAACAATACCGTTTTACCCGACTTAGGAATCGAACCTGCGTAATACCAATCGATGAAGCCATATCCTAACTAAACTAATAACCAATATCATAAATGTGAAAGTGAGTTTGTTTGTTTGTTGAGCTTGAATAATAAAACGACCGAGCTAATTTAAATGAAATTTGGTAAGGAGATAGCTTAAACCCTGAGGAAGGACATCATCATCATCATCAGCCTATATATTGTCCCACTGCTGGGCACAGGCCTTTCCTTATACAGAGAAGGAAGGAGCATTGATCACCACGCTTGCTCAAGGCGGATTGGCGATTTCAGACATAGGGTACTTTTTATCCAGCTGTGTGAAGTATACCTACCCTTGGGTACGCGGGCGACACTGCAGGAAACAGCCAAGCGATAATACAACAGCACTTCAATTAGCAAGCCTATTGTTTTGACAGGTAATGTAATACGTAATACGATAGTAATATCGTTTACGGTTACGTTACAAGGGGTTCAAATGTCGAGAGTAGTCGTAATAGGTGTCTGATAAGAGGAATCGTATTGACAAAGGAATAATTGAATACTAGCTGTTCTTCGCGGTTTTACTCGCGTCATGAAGAATCTACTTTACACAGCGGAATAAAAAATATACTATATTTTTTCCCAGGGTTCAAGCTATATCCATAGCAAATTTCATCTAAATCGGTACAGCCGTTTTACTGGGAAAGAGTAACAAACACACAAGCTCATATTCGCATTTACATAATTATAATATTAGATATCAACTGAATACAAAATACAAACTTACTAAATATAGATATCAACTGAATACAAAATACAAACTTACTAAGTACATACACGTGATAAGAAGCTTGCATATACTAATATATACCTACAACACTAGCTTCCCGCCAGCGGCTTCGCCCGCGATATTTTAGCTAATGGATACAAAAACTTGACAAATTATATACTAAAACCTTCCTCATTAATCACTCTATTTACTAAAAAAACCGCATCAAAATCTGTTGAGATAGCATACATAGGGATATAGGGACACAGAAAGCGACTTTGGTTTATATTATGTAGTGATTATCCAATTCTAACAATATTACAAACTTGCGGATCGAAATTCTCTTAAAAATCAAATAACACGTGTAAGCCCTCCTCCACAAAACACTTAGCGGATCATTCAACTCCAGCCAACATATCTAAAATTAATTACATGAAAATCTAAAAAGCCCGAGACAAAACATCATTAATCTTCCGTCTCGCTCCCTCATCAGGACTTGGCCGGGAAGCGTGATTTATTTGCGGAGTTTTTTCGCCAAGATTTTTATGTTGCCTGCCTGGTAACCCCTCGGTTTTAAAGATTTGTGGATGTTGGAGTTACTGGATGAGATAGGAAAAGCAAGAATATCATCTCTTAAAATATGAAGGCCCGTGTTCACCGACAAGTTTGCAGTCCGATCAACTAAAACAGCTGTTTAACATACATTTAAACTTCCAAGTTTCGAAGGGTTTTTCTATTATTTGATCTTTTTATTCCTAAATCAGCCGATTTCCAACTCGAGTTTTAATAAGAAGCAGTTTACACTAAAATTCTCGCTTCGTGGTTAGAAAATGTTTTAACGGGCCGTTTACGAAACCAACTGTCGGTGAACTTCGCCCTTAATCCGATCTCCACTTCACAGCGATGTATTTAGGCCAATAACTGTCATATGACTCGCAAAATATTTACCGGATGCAGCTGAGTACCAGTGTTTTCCATGGAGCGACTGCCTGTCTGACCTCCACAACCCAGCAGTTACCGGGTAACACGGTACCCCTTGGTAAGACTGGTTGTCAGACTTTCTGGCTTCTGACTACCCGTAACGACTGTCAAAGATGTACAAATGACAACCGGGACCAACAGCTTAACGTGCTTTCCGAGGCACGGAGGAGTCTCGATATGACAAGGATGGTCACCCATCCACGGACCGACCGCGCCAAGCGCAGCTTAACCTTTGATCGGTCGAACCGTGCGGCTGTTACTTAGCCACGAGCTCCTCTGAAAATATTTTTATCTAAATTTTCACTTTCCTTGTGAATATTTCTGTAGCTATGATGACCAGATAAACATAATAATAAAGTTGTAATAGGCCGATGTCTGTAAACAATACATATTACAGAAAGACTATTATGGGTATTAGAGCAAAAGAAACCATAACAACATTTTTTTTCAATTTTTGTATGTCTGTCTGTATGTTTCCCGTTATATACACTGACAAAGTGGCAGACAGAAGCTATTTCAACATCAACATCATTATCAGCCTATATATGTCTCACTGCTGGGCACAGAGCCTCTTCTCATACAGAGAAGGAAGGAGCATTGACCTTCGCCGTAGTGACGTTTAAGATATACTTAGAAAGAACTTTCTAAGAAGCTATTTATTTTACACAATTTAATGAATGACGGCTATGACTGACGACTATACTATTGTCACCCAGTGGACACTCCAGGATGGACACCGCAGACGGGGTAGGCCCCGGAAAAGATGGCGCGACGACCTAGACGCTCACAATCGAGACAGGTGGGCTCGGTCAAAGGATCGAGAAGTGTGGAAGCAGGATGGGGAGGCATTTGCCCAGCAGTGGGACAGTACAGGCTAAGAAAAAAAAAATGAATGACGGACACACTCTCACAAACATAAATACACCATTTTTGTACTCACTACTTAGCAAAAATGATTCCTTTTAAAATGTATTTCGTAATAACAGCCCCTTCAAGCCACTTTACATCCTCGTCAATACGATAGGAGTGGGCAAGAGAACTGATTAGTCTTTTATCCGGACCCGAACGACATCTTAAAAAAGGTTGACTATATCTCGATTCGGAACACTTAAATGTATAAAAGAATCGATGGGGAAAATCGTTGGGATTTCCACGAAAATCTCGTATGAAGACGTGCAAATGACATATTTTGATGAGGATGAGAGTTATGTATGAATGTAGAAATATGAGGATCGCCACGTGCTTCGATTGTCACTTATTGTAGACTATTTTCAGTGTCATAAGTGTCTCCATCCTATCTTACTTCCTACTAATACTATAAACACGAAAGTTTGTAGGAATGTAAGAATGTATGTTCGTTACTCTTTCACGCAAAAACTACTGAACGGATTTGGATGAAATTTGGTATACATATAGTTTATAACCTAGATTAACATATAGGATACTTTTTACCCGGGTGCGCGTAGTAGTTCACTCGGGATACGGGTGAAACCGCGGGAAACAGCTAGTATTCTATATGACTGTTGACCAACAGTCAAGTCACCACAAAAAATAATTCATGACAAAAAAAACTTGCGAAGAACTGTTTTGTCGTAAGTTTTTGTAATTTATTTCGCCCGCGTCTGGATCCCCTCTATCTCCATACCAAAATTCATCCAAATCGGTTCAGCTGTGTTACCATCAAAGCTTAACAAACTAACTCACTTTCACGTTTATAAAATTAGTAAGTATTACATAACATGAATTAATGCTTTTGAATAGTATATTTCAATCTACAAATACTGATTTGTTTTAAGATCACTGACTAAAATAGGATAATTGAGAAATTAATTTATGTTTCATGGTATTATGCATATTTACATAAAACTTAAATTATAACAGCTTAAAAAACAAAAAAAAAAGAGTATGTAAAACTACTTACTAATAAAGGATAGCAATCCTTATCCTTTGGCCAAATTAATAGCTTGCATTTGGGTCTAGAAGCGTCAAACTAATTAACCTAGATTTTCATAAAGCCTATTTTATGTAACTGTTATAATGATCTAATAACCGTACACCATACATCTCCGAGCTTACCACAGCTTCATAATAAACATTACGCAAACGAAAGCGTAGATTGCATCACATTAGGGATCCGCAAATGCGTGAAAAAATTACACTAAGACGTTATAGTATAACAGCAAAATAAGAAAATTTACATAAGAAACATTTTTACAGCATTAAAACATAAAGTTTTATGAGATACTCTTGGCTTAGGCCGGGAGATGTGCGCTAATTTGAGCTCGCTTTTTAAAAGCAAGATGGCGCGGGCCCGCTATGCATATTTAGGTGTGTCAAATGTTGCACGATTATCACGCATCAGTTGTAGATAAAGCAGGTTACATAACTACTCATATTTGTACATTACATCATATTATTTACTCATTTTTTCCCGCAGTTTCGCCCGCGTGCCAAGGGAACTGCTTAACTCATCCTCAACCTCAACCCATCATAATGAAAATTAGTTTATAACTGTCTCCAGGGTCCTATCTATTTCCATACCAAATTTCATCAACATCGGTTCAGCCGTTATACCGTGAAAGCTGAGCAAACAAACAAGCTCACTTTAGCATGTGCAGTTAGGCATTAGGATTAATTCGAAAGTAAATAAATGCCAAAGTGAGTTTATTTAATTGTGTTGGTACGAACCCGCCACACTATTCCCAACCACTGTAACTCCTGAAAGCCAAAATCAACAGTGGCGACCACCAGAAAAAATGCGAGGGAATAAAGCTTGACGAGTCTCAGAAAAATGTTTTTTTTATAAATTGATTTTTAGTAATAAACAAACATCTCACAAGGAACAGACAGATCTAAGTAGATCTTTGTGTCGTCGCAAGAACCGAACCCGTGACAGCAATAGAGCAGATTTTCGCCTAGCCACTACACCTAAACTTCAGTAATATTTTAGTATACCTAACTATATTCTCTATCGTTATATAAATAAGTACTATATACATATCTACTTGTTGCTAACAGAATTTAAGATCCTATGCACACTGTTTTTTAAACGCGCCGACAATGCGTTTTATCTCTAGTTATGTGGAATTAAAAACGCGCGTTCTAGGAACGCGTGCCGATGGCGCGTTTAAAAAACGCGGTGTGCGTAGTACATGAAAGTCGCTATACATTTATAATGTTTCTTGAAAGTGAAGACTAAATTACTTCATTAGCAAATTATTTGAAATATGAAGTACTTAGCTAATTAAATATTTAAAGCGGTTTCCAGAAACATCCGCTTCAATAGATATTTAATGAAGACCTCAAAAATTTCCTTAAGGATATGTTTAGATTAACTACGTTGGGGTCGTCTTATAGTCAAGCTATGGTAAAATAATCCTCAGGGTTCAAGCTATCTCTATACTAAATTTCATCTCAATTGGTTCAGCAGACAGACAAACAGACAGTTATTTTCGCATACATAATATTAGTAATGATTGGCAAAAATACACACAAAACTAACTTAATGTAGACGTGTATAATAGTGACTTCTAGAGCGATGTTATAAGTTTATTTTTCTTGTAATCTTTTATTTTTGAACTACTAATAATATTTTTATTGTAATCTTTTATTTTTGAACTATGTTCTCTAACTCCCGGACTATATACCAAGATGGCTGCAAAACAACACGAAACTTAAGCAGAACATTTATTTAAAAACATCCACTTTGTTCTTGCTCGGTTTGTATGGAACTATAAAACAAAATTCTGTTGTAAGCGGTTTGTGAGCTTAAACAGAGGAACGCTTGAAATAATTTCAATGGCACTTTTTACCGTCCACCTTGCTTTGTGTGTTAAGTAGTGTTAGGTTAGTTTTATTTATTCAAAACTATAATGAAATGATCGTCGTGGTGGCCTAGTGGTTAAGGCACCTGCCTCTCGTGTACGAGTGTCCAGGTTCGAAACCTGGCAAGTACCGATGAGACTTTTCTAAAGTCATATGTACTTTCTTAGAGTATGTAAGACGTCACTGACTAACGGTGAAGGAAAACATCGTGAGGAAACCTGGGGGGCTAGACAAGTGGCAGTCGTTTCTAATCGTTCTGACGCTAACGCTTAAGCGTTTCTACTTATCAAATGCTCAGTCGATTAGAACGATAGAAAAAAATTACGAGAAGTTGTCTATGGATTGCTCTAAGGGCCTATACATGTGGCAACAAATTTAAGAGAATTACATTCATTTACGACTATTTTTTTTGACCTAGAGTATCGCACTTGAAATTTGTAGCCAAGTGACATTATTTTTAACAGACTTCAAAAAAGCAGGTTCTTTATTCGACCCGCATATATGTTTGTATATCCGCGATTTTCAAAAACTACTGATCCGATTTGGATATTTTTTTTTAATTTAAATGCATGCTTTGCAAGGAAGGTTTTACTATATTTTATATTAGGATTTGATGAAGATCTTTGGAGATAGCCAATGGAACTCATCAATTTATTACTAACAGCAAAGGACCCGCGATCGTTGTGATTGTAAGCCTATGCATTGTTTTCACCATTACATTACATAACATCACTCCTCTAAGCTTTAAATAAAAAGCACAGGCATGGAGTAAACCCTCATTAAATTACAAACATTTTGAACTCGGTTTTACTTTTTGTAAAATAAGTTTTTAATAGATTTCGAAAGGAAACGTCATCTAATACAATTTTTTTTTTAGAATCCGTAGTCAAGTGGCATTGTTTGACAGAAGAAAACGCTTGCGAGCGTCTGAACGCAACGCTCGCTGAGCGAACGCAGACACCTTGTAGATAACTCTACAAAATGACCTTTGTGCATCAGCTGGTGAAGTGTTTTGGTATATTTTGTGATGAAATGTTTGTGAATTTTAATACTTATGTATTAAACTACACTCGCTTAAATTATTATGGGCTGCGCATAATGAGGAAGTGTTGGCTTAGGCGTCAAAAACGAAATTCTTCACGTCGATGTCTGCTGTTTCCCGCGGTTTCACCCGCGTCTTCAGAGTAAAAAGTAGAGGTTCTTGTTACTAGGAAGCTGTTAAATGAAATTTAGTATGGATATGTATATTAATCACGCCAAGAAAGTGGTAAAATATTTTTTTTTAGGGTAGCTCCCAAACACGTAAAGTAGGGATGATTTTTTTTTTCTCGCGTACCGCTCACCGCTCCGCTGTGGTGTATCGTTAGATAGGTCTTCCAAAAATATTATGGGTGTGTCAAGACCATTTTTCGGTTAAGTGAGCCATTTGCGAAATATCTAGATTTTAAGTGAAATTTTTTGTTCGATACCAGTTACCCCCCCCCCCTCTAACTTTTGAATGGCTGTACCTAAAAATGTGAAAAAAATCACAGACGTAGCACATGTAAGTTAAGTAAGCTTAACCGTTTACAGAGTTATAGTCGACTAACTAAGACCTATTACGGAACCCTACCGCGCGTGGCCCGACACGCACTTGGCCGGTTTTATATATATAGATGCACAATTTATTGTTCCGGATGGTGTGATTCTATAAGCAAACATTCAATAAGATTTGTCTAGAATTCCGTGCTCATGCATCATTGCGAGGAACTAAAGAAAGGAGTAAAGGTAAGTTTATTATTGTTTACATTACTTATCGTCTGTTATCTCCCAAGTCTCAGACAGAGTATGGTCCTATAGTAGAAAAAAGCCTTACTACCTACCGTTCAGAAATAACCATTACCACAATAATTATAAGTAAATCAAAGTTATGTAAAAATACTATAATTATCTTTATAGAATACACAAATTCTTGTTCTTCAATGCCAGCTTGACCAACCATCGAAGTCACACTAATAATGGCCACCACGCTTACTTCTACAGCAGTTAAAAACTGCTGCTGCTGTTTGGACCACCTGCATGACACTGGTGCCCAAATATTTTTTTTTATTCATTTTCCAATCAGCCCAATCCTAAATAAAGACGAGTTTTATAACCTTAAACTTATTGTTGTTAAATAGAAAGAAAGCGGTTCTTTGATGGGAATGCATACAAACACAATACATACAATAATTGTTCATAATGTGATGCCAGTAGTGGCGATATTGAATAAAACACTTTTGGTCGGTGGTTCATCTTTGGCCTTTATATGAATCCTACCAAAACTGAAAATTGCTCTGCACTAGCACGTATTCTCGGCTCTAATTACTAAACAATAACAAAAACGAAGTCCCTAATCATATCATGGTCATTGTATGATCCAAATAAATTAGTTTTAAACCTGCTGCAAATACTTTAAACTTTCGCGGTTTGCACCGAAGTCAATGGGACTATCGTTTTTGCGGTCACCAGTTGGCGCCACTGTTGAGTAAGTCCTGTGAGTCAACAGGAAAACAGCTTAAGACTCCGCAATATATACTTTTAATAGATATAGATACGATGTAGTGAACTCGCTGTAGATACTAACTAGTTACTACAACTGACTTTGAATGAGCTGTTTTTAAGGCCCCCTTATTTGGCACCTATTCTTGGCCTTTATGACAAAACAATAACATGTATTGAGCTATAAAGTATATCTGCCTAAATTCATCAGGAATGGCACAATATTTGCAATAAAAATCAATAATTTAAAGTAAATTACGATAAAAATGCTCGCAGTGAAATATCTCTTACATTTGATATTTCTTGAGACCTTGCTCCACACTAGCGCATCCTAGCGGCGAATTCAAGTGCGGTAGCCCTCATTGAAGTGTAAGTATCAAACTACTTACGTAGTATTGTATTATCTTTGCTACTATTGCAGAGCGATCCATAGACAACTTTCTGTATTTTTATCTACCGTACGAATAGAATGAGCGTTCGAGACATCAAAAGCCACTTGTCTACCAAAAATTGAATCGCTAACGCTTAAGCGTTCACATGAATAGAAACCAAAGAGAATATAATACGAAATAATAGAAAATAGAAACGTTGGACTTTTTGGTGGGCTTTCAAAAAAGGCGGTATAAAATAGTTTGTGTAAAATATTTTTATTTAATTTTTAGTTAAATATTACAGTATAATTATCTGTAGATTTGTGTTTAGTTCGGTTAAGAAGAGACGGGCTGCGGATGGACTAAGTCAACCGTTTAAAATTCAGTTGGTGATGGTATTCAAAACACTCCAATTAAATGGAAACAAATATGTTTATGTTCGTACCTACACATCATCAAAGAACCTCTTTCTTTCTATTTCACAATAATACGTAAGTTAAGTTTATAAAATTCGTCTTTATTTAGGACTAGCGCCCCGTCCCGGCTTGGCACGGGTAGCCTATATTACTCAGGGTAAATGTAACTTTCCAATGGTGAAAGAATTTTTGAAATCGGCACAGTAGTTTTTGAGTTTATTCATTACAAACATACACACAAAAATACAAATCTTTCCTCTTTACAATAGTAGTGTAGATGTAGATTGGGCTGATTGGAATACGAATAAAATAAATTTGGGCACTGGTGGTGGTCCGAACAGCAGCAGCAGTCTTTAACTGCTGTAGAAGGAAGGATGGTGGCAATTATTGGTGTGCAAGAAAGCAAGAATTTATTGTGTGTATTCATGGTGTATACTATAAATATTATAACTATAATCTTTTTACATAACTTTGATTTACCTATAATAATTATTGTGATAATGATTACACGAGAGTTTTTGGAGTGTTATCCTACTATATAATATTATGAATACGAAAGTGAGTTTGTTTATTTGTTACGCTGTCACGATATAACGGCTGAAGCGATTTGTTTCAAATTTGGTACGGAGATAGATGGAAGCTTGAAGACAAGCTTATTTTTTATCCGGGTCCGTTAGTAGTTCTCTTGGAATGCGCATGAAACCGTGGGAAGCAGCTCGTAATAACTATTATGAATAACTACTATATAATATTTGAAAATAAAATAAAAGGCTTTCTGAACACAGAATATAAAATATTTATCTTTTAATTAATTAAATGTTATTAAGAAATCAAACTACTGAGCAGTGCTCTACCACGAAGAAGGTCATTTTGGCTTTCCTCGAAAGACGTGCAGCATTCAATATAGGGGTCATCATCCAGGCCCTCTGTGGGTATCCAAAATCACCTAAAAAATAAAACAGACATTAGAATAGGGGTGGAGGATGAAACGCACTAAGCTGGCGCATCACTAAGGTACCACCGCGTCGCCCGCCAACGGTCATTCATCATATTGGCAGAGGTTCAGTAGGTGAACAAGGCAAAATTCGCGCGCCCGAACATTGTGTTTTATAGTAGATTGTACCTTAAAATTTAACTACGACCGTGCGTGAACTCATTTACCCTGAGCTACACATCTAAACACTTGTAATACACAGCAAATTATTTGATTTCTCCTACTATAGGACCATACTCTGTCTGAGACTTGGGAGATAACAGACGATAAGAAATGTAAACAATAATAAACTTACCTTTACTCCTTTCTTTAGTTCCTCGCAATGATGCATGAGCACGGAATTCCAGACAAATCTTATTAAATGTTTGCTTATAGAATCACACCACCCGGAACAATAAATTGAGCATTTCTCATATTTCGTCCAGACATCGATGTGATGAGTTTATTTTCTGGTCTCTAAGCCATATTTCTTCATTATGGGCCATAATTATTTAAGCGACTGCATTTTAATATTTAAATATTATAATTCACAAACATGTCACAAAATATACCATCACACTTCAACATCTGATTGACAACCGCCATTTTGTAGCGTTCAGATGCTCGCAGCATAGACTAAGTCGATTCCTTCTGTCAAATAATGCCACTTGTCCAATTTGAAGTACGAAACGCTAGATCAAATAGTGTAGCTATTCGTTACCTAATGTCATTCCCATACATTGAGCGTTAGCGTTAGCGTTAGCGTTTTGCCACTTGTCTAACCCCCCTGGACTTAAATAGTCTGAAATCCGCTATTAAGCTGTTGGTACCGGCTGTCATTTGTAGATTTCTGACCATCGTTACAGTAGTAAACAGAAGACAGAAAGTCTGACAACCAGTCTTACCAAGGGATATCGTGTTACTCGGTAACTTGGTTGTGGAGGTCAGATAGGAAGTCGCTCCATGGCTCACAGGTACTCAGCTGCATCTGGTTTAGACTGGAAGCCGACTCCAACATAGTTGGGAAAAGGCTAGGCAGATGATGATGGCTTTTCATAATATCGTTCTTAACATAGTAAAATCTTACCAAAAAAATATTTTTATTTTTAAATAAATTATACCAAAAAATCTAGCTACACACAATTACGCAACAAATACACCCAACCCTATTATGCCGCGCACATCAAATCATAAAGCGGGGTACCTCCGACCCGTCACTTACACTGATGACATACAATATTAGCACAAATTAAACTGAAGCTTTTTCACTGAATACAGCGACTGTCGGAGACAGTGTTAAATAGCCCGGTTATTTCGGCCATCCGGCTTTTAACCCCACCGGGGTCTTCAGGACCCCAACTTGAGTAGCGATAACAGTTTAATTAAGTTGTCGAGTTGGGAGTTTGTAAGTACGTATTGCGTTGTTTTCTTGTTGCTTTTTGCGAACAACATTAATGACTGCTGGTCCTTTTAGTCGCAGTGGTTGGTTTTAAATATAAAAGTTTTAATGTACTAATTTGAGGAATAAATTTTAAGGGCTTGGCCCTTGATTTTGCCTATTTAGTTCAATACCCAGGATACATTCTGGTAGTTTATTTCGTATTGTAAGTCGATTTCAGCTGGGTTCTTTTGTTCTCTATTGTGAAATAAATAATCAGCCGAGCGGGCAATGACAGCTTCCCATTTTCAAAGGTCTAGACATTTTTCAAGGGCTTTGTTGAAAATTTTGGTAAAATACCTAAATTAATAATAGAAATACATTAACATTATTTTTGGCTTCGTCTCAGTTGGATGGAGAGTTTGCTGCCACAACGAATCAAAGTAGTAATAATATCTTTGCGAAAAAGGGATGTCACTATACGTCGTTTCTAGCTCCGTCTCACTCTCACTGGTCCTCGCAAAAGGTATTTTAAGAGATTTAAACAGTCGTCACAAATTACTAGGTGTTTTCGACTGAAGTGACACGTGTAAGGGTTGGAAAATAAACGTGTTGTTATCTAAATAGGCCTAAAAGACCCACCTTTCGTAATGTAGTATAAAATGTTGACAATAGGAGATAGCGGCGCGAGAGGGTTGGAAGCTTGACAGAATAATATCGTAGATTTATTAGAATTTAAAATAATGCATGTGATTTATGTTTGTAAATTGAAAACCTCTTTGATGAGTAATTTGATAAGAATATCAGCTTCTTCCCAGCTAAAACACATAGGAAGTGGTGAAGGGCGGGCATTTTGGAGGCTGTCTTTTGTAAATTTTACGTTCAAAAAGTGCTGATTATCAGCCTAATTTGAATTAATGACTTCTGAATTTGGATGGGTTTTAGTCAGGGTCTGATACTCCCCGCCCCACCCATGGAGAAGTCATTTGATGATTTCCAATGCCCTTTGTGCATCCATGGCACATCTGTAGTTTTAAAATAATGAAAATAAAGTATCGCCACTATTGTTGATTATACATTTGAAAATAAAAACTTTCAAGACTGCATTTTCCTAATGGTAAAGACTTAATTATGCGCTTTCTATCTGTTGCGAACTAAAGTTAAATTAATGATCAAATGAAACTGACCAGGTGCGAGTAGAATTTGCGCACAAGGGTTCTGTATTTATCCTTCCATCTCTTTTTGACCGACTTCATAAAAAAAGGAGGTTAAGAGAAGGAAGGTAAGCATTAACGATGTAATTATAAACAAAGATAACCTAATCCTAATTAATATTACAAAATACGAAAGTTTGCTTGTTTGTAACCCTTTCGCGGTAAAACGGCTGAACCGATTTGTATGAAATTTGGCACGGATGTAGATTGAACCCTGGACTCTTTAAGAGCTACTTTTTGTTCAGATGCGACAAGTAGTTCCTTTGAAACGCGGGCGAAACCACGGGAAATAGTCTAAGTACTTCTTCTCCTTCATAATCATTACTGATGTCACCTGGTGTGTCTACTTATTTACGGTTCAAAACATACAACCCTGTGACAGACGGGCAGACAGTGGAGCTTGAATAATAGGGTCACGTTGTCACCCCTTCGGTACGGAACCCCAAAATCACATAGCTATTCTAAAATATAGAACAAAGAACAATTTTTATTAATAAATCGGTCCAACAAATGAATGACTTGCCGATTCGACCCGTTCATTCATTCACTCACTTAATCTAATTACTCAGTACGAGCATTAAACGAATGAACATAGAATGATTTGCATTTTTATGCGTTTTTTGTTCTTTTTTACGTTGCATAAAAGTAAAATTGTTAATAGTTTAATAAAGATTAATTTTATAAGAAAGAAGCTGCTTTGTAAACTTTCCGAACCCAGAATCGAGACAGACCGACCATTCACGCCTTATATATGTCTCCTGCTTGATACGGTTAAAAATGGTAACTATGGTCTTTCCTCATCATCATCTGCCTAGCCTTTTCCCAACTATGTTGGGGTCGGCTTCCAGTCTTAACCGGATGCAGCTGTGTACTAGTGTTTTACATGGAGCGACTGCCTATCTGACCTCCACAACCCAGTTACCAGGTAACACGGCACCCCTTGGTAAGACTTTCTGGCTGACCCGTAACGATTATCAAAGATCTACAAATGACAACCGGGACCAACAGCTTAACGTGCTTTCCGAGGCACGGAGGAGTCTCGCTATGACATAGATGGTCACCCATCTACGAACCGACCGCGCCAAACGCAGCTTAACATTTGATCGGTCGACCCGTGCGGCTGTTACTTAGCCACGAGCTCTTCTAATTCTAATCCTTACTATATATCCTTACTATATACTATATATACTATATACTATATATACTATAATATTATACATGCGAAAGTAACTATGTTTGTCTGTCTGTCTGTCTGTCTGTTACGCTTTCACGCCAAAACTACTGGACCGATATAAATGAAATTTGGTACAGAGATAGAATAGTCCCTGAGGAACCACATAGGCTACTTTTTACCCGGGTGCGCTAAGTAGTTCCCTCGGGATGCGGGTGAAACCGCGGGAAACAGCTAGTTATATTAATAATGTAATATTCCCAAACCCCATCAAAATCCCATAGCCCGTAAAGATGGAAACCTTCCCATGCGTATCAACGGTTAAATTTAAACAATCCCACTGTATACAATAACATTTGATCGTCGTATGGGGCTATGGGATCGGTAACGCTTGTTACATCCAAAGGAGATTAGTCCCAAATCCCATAAAGATTGCTGAAGATGCCTGCGGATCAGAATCCCTTGTTGATTATGGTACAAGTCATAAGCATTTCGACATCCTAATAAAGTCTTTTTACCCGCCCTTCGGAAGGGTTAGGATTCTCAATAGCTAAGTACTCAGACATTTCCACACATCTTCGCTTTGGTGGAGTCCGGGAAAGCTTAACGGTGATTGTTGGACGACATTTTGGAATTCCATAGTCGGTTTTTAGAAGCAAATCTCTCGTTCAGTCCATAAATGGATTTAAACTTAAAGAAAAGAGGTATACAAATATTCGAACAAGCCCTTTATAGATTAAAACTAACTTTAAAATTCTAAACTTAATGACATTTTGTCAATAGTTATTTTGATTCTTCCTTAACTTATAGCTATACATTTATACACAAAACTTTGCTGCACAATACTATAATCTACATTAGCATGCATTATCTATACTATAATGTAAAAATGAATCCCCATTTCCCTTGGTCATCGTATCACGCGTGAACGGCTGGATCAATTTGGCTGAAATTTGGTACGTACGTATATATAGGAGAGAAGGTTTTAGGCTACTTTTTACTTGACGCGGATGAAACCGCTGGAAACAGCTAGTATTTAAATAAAATAACAAATAATTTCTACAACATGTTTCGCATTAACACTTGCAAACAATTTTCTTAATCGCCTTTATCTTAGACCAACAAAACTCAGCGACATTCTACATTTAGTAGACAATAATCCAATTTATCTGAGGAGTTGGGAGACTCGTAAATTTCCTTCAGAACTTTGTTGGAAGGCCATACAACTCAGTTGACCTCGTTATTGTAACTACGGTTATGATGCGGTTCCGCCTATTTTTGAGAAACATAAAATGTCTAGGGAGGACAACTGAGAAGGCGTACGCAATTGAGTTCATTGGCTGCATAGATATATAATATGAAAATGAAAAATGAAAAATGGTTTATTGGAATCCACAAGTTTTCATTTTAAATCAGTGGTGATTTGAGCCTCCTTTTAAGCGTATAAAGCCTGTATTAGGAGTCTCCGCTCTTCCATGCATTAGTAGTATTTATAAAATACTTGTTTATTTCTTTTTTACCATTTTATACAAATAAAATAACTTAAAACTATAATGGGTTACATTTTTAAAAGTTAAGCAGAGTGTGCTTGTAAGACAGGGATTGTGTGTGCGTGAGGATGTATGTGTGCTGTGTATGTGTGTTGTGTATGTGTGTTGTGTATGTGTGTGGGATGTGTGTGGGTGAGAGAATGACATGAGTGAATGGGATTGAGCATAAGACTATTGATAGTGTGTATATTTATAACAATAAAGCCTCTGTGTCTTCATAACTAAGTGGTTTAATCCATTCAGTTAGTATTTTTTTGCATTCATGCTGTTTTTTATTGTGTATGTAAGTTTCTTTATTACACCTGTTGTAAAGCTGAGCAGAGCGCTTTTTGTATTGGATGCTGGCAAATTTGGTTTTAGTTTGTGGAACATCTGCTATTAGGTCTTTTCTTCTTTTTAAACTTAGTTTGGGATCATAAGGAAGGGATTTGTGTTTATTAAGTATAGTTTTAATAATATATAGTTTTCTCACAGAGAGTAAGTCGCTAGTTTGGTAAAGGCTATGAGTAGGGAATCGTCTGTTTTTAAAATACATTAACTTTATAAGGGCACGTTGTCCCCGCTCAAGGTCAATAAATTTAGTTTTGGCTGCTCCTCGCCAAATGGGGATGCAGTACGTCAGGACAGATTGCACCAAAGCTATATATATTTCGTTAAGAAGGCATCTGGGGGTATTCGAATTAGTCAGTATATTCTTTGGAGCAATATGCCTTAAAGTTTTAAAAATCCAGCTCAGTTTTCTAATTCTAGTATTTACCTGTTCAAGGTGGGAGTACCAGGATAGTTTTTGGTCTACTATAACACCTAAATATTTAGTCTGCGATACCTTTTCTAATGTTGGGCATAAACAGTTATTCGAACCGTCACAGGTATGTACTCTTAAAGTAAGTTCTTTACTAGGCTGGGAACGATTGGATATACTGAAGCAGATATAATTTGTTTTAGCTGTGTTTAACGTTAACAAGTTATCATTTCGCCATGTAGCTACCTGGGTCATACCAGCCTCAGCCCTCAGGGCAACATCATGCCAGGTCTTCCCGGCAAAGACGACAGCAGTATCATCAGCATAGGAAAACACTTTAGCATTACTGATCCTGAGGTTGCATAAGTCATTGATATACAGGAGAAAAAGCGTAGGGCCAAGTACACTTCCCTGAGGAACACCTCATGTGACATTTGCGTCGTAACTAAAATATTCTCCCACTTTGACTCGTTGCTTTCGGCTTGTCAGGTAGTCTTTTAGAAATTTAAGCGGTATTCCTCTTATTCCTGCTGCTTCCAGTTTGTTTATTATTATTATAATATATATATATATAACTCAAAGGTGACTGACTGACTGACTGACTGTCTGACATAGTGATCTATCAACGCACAGCCCAAACCACTGGAGGGATCGGGCTGAAATTTGGCATGCAGGTAGATGTTATGACGTAGGCATCCGCTAAAAAAGGATTTTGATAAATTCTACCCCCAAGGGGGTGAAAAAGGGGGGCAAATTTTGTATGAAACTCGGTCATTTTTTAACTCACGCGGGCGAAGCTAGTAGATATATATGTTACTAAAGTAACTAGAACTGCAAAACTGAAATATCCAGCTTTTAGGTGCAAATTTTTGTTCGATACGAGCATCCCCCCCCTCTAACTTTTGAATGGCTATTCTTAGAAATGTGAAAAAATTCACAGACGTAGCACATGTAATGAACTTACAAGGAAAACTATCACGGCTAAGAAGGCTTAACCGGTTACAGAGTTATAGTTGACTAAGACCTACTACGGAACCCTACTGCGTGGCCCGACACGCACTTGGCCGATTTTTAGTATTGATATTTGAATTACTGTTACCTATCCTATTAAATACGACTCCTGTATTTTGTAAAGTCCCTTAGTCGAACATTGAAATATATTTTATTGAGTAGGTATCTAGAGAAAACCCATTTCTAAATAAAATATTATTTTGGAAATAATATTTTTCAGTACCTATGGTGTTTTCCATATACCGTTATATCAGTAATTTTAGCAAAATATCATCAAAATGCAATAACAAAACTAAATTCCTATATAAAATTTCATAATACATTGTACATAAAATACAAAAATAGATACCTACAACATTATAATGAATTAATATGAAATACTGATTGCTCGCTACACAAATGAAATGAATTTTAATTTTGCCAATGTTAAAATTCATTCATCGAATGAGCGTTGGGAATTATTAATTTAATATTATTTGTGTGAGAATTTATTTAATAAAGGTAGGTACGTTAGATTAAATAATTAATTAGATTTTTGATTTATTTACGTGTTGCTATGCGTTTAAGTACTGAAATCCGTAAATTAAAATACAGGTTTCTGTTATATTTAACAGCCCCTATTTGAATGTAATATGTATACCATTAAAATTATATTAAATGGTTTCAGATAACCAAGCTTATCGAAGGACCAATCAAAAAATTATTAGGACCAATTTTATTTCATCCTTACTAATACTACTATACTAATATTATAAATGCGAAAGTAACTCTGTCTGTCTGTCTGTCTGTTACGCTTTCACGCCAAAACTACTGGACCGATATAAATGAAATTTGGTACAGAGATAGAATAGACCCTGAGGAACAACATAGGCTACTTTTTACCCGGGTGCGCTAAGTAGTTCCCTCGGGATGCGGGTGAAACCGCGGGAAACAGCTAGTTTCCAATATTTTCTTAAATCCTAAGACTGGCTAATCCGGGATCGTTTCACCATTATTTTAGTATGAAGTCGGAAAGACCATTTCAGATTATGAGCCCTTACCAGGTACAATAAACTTCCAATATGTTATTTAAAACCCCATTTTCACCACCAAAGATTAACCATAAAATAATCACCTCTGACAACTCCCGATAGCAACTTACTTAAGTTATTACTTACTACTTACCAAGTTCAAGTTAATAACTAAGCGCTTAAAACGCCCTTCTAAAGATGTTGACACTTTAAGATGAAGGAAACTTTAACTTAAGTGTTTTAAGTTAGAGTAGAATATCTAAGTTATATGCCTATGTATAGTTAAGTATGCAAATGGGATAAGTGATAGTGTGCAGATAATATTTAGATTAGATAATAATTAAGATCTACAAACACATGGCTAAGTAACAGCCGTACGGATCGATCGATAAGGGTTAAGCTGCGCCTCCCGTGGTCGATGCGTGGATGGGTGACCATCTATCACACCGAGACTCCTCCGTGCTTCGGAAAGAAAGTTATGTTGGTTTCAGCTGTAATTTTAAGATCTTTGGCAGTCTTCGCGGATAGTCAAAAACCAGAACGTTTGATAACCAGTCTTACTAAGGGGTATCTTGTTACCCTGTTGCCTGGGTTGTGGAGGTCAGATAGACAGTCGCTCCATGTAAAACACTAACACTCAGCTGCATCCAGTTAGAGTGGAAGCTGACCCTTATATAATTGGGAAACGGCTAGGCAGATGAAGTGTCTGTCACTTTTAATAATCTGACCCAGATTCATTGTTCTTCATTGTAAGTATTAAGTCTTTAACAGCAACATACTCAAAAGAATAATGATCAGTTTGTCTGAACACCACACAAAGACTGCTAAATAAATATTGATAAAAAATTGATTCCAAAAGCCTTTCCAAAAGACATACCTATATAAAAGCCGCGGGAATACATTTAACCCAATTTGATGTGTAAGTGAAACAAATAAATTGATAAACAATATTTACCTAGACATAACAGTTTGATAGATACACATAATTAAAATTAAAATTGTCATGACCTAGTTAAACAAACACATACACAAACACTTTTATCAAAAACCCAGTAAACCGATACCAACATAACAAATGAGTAACTACGATCAATCAACCCCAGCTTCAATCAATCGGGAATGATAGCAACATCGATTGATTTGAATCAGATCGCTATAAAAATGTCGCCGGCAACCAATAGTAGGCGTAAGTGACAATTGTTAAACTGACCGTAGAATGCTGTGCGCAATTGGACGTCTTGCAAAGGTTGTCAAAGTTTTATATATAACAATACAGTATTTTTATCCGGCTCGAAGGACCAATGTTAAGCTCATGTGGACTGTATTTTATTTTACTGGTTTCATTAAAACGACTTGCTGATATTAACTCACTTTTTTTTGTCACTGATGTACACTATACACACAGCGGGCGTAAGGCTTCGAGAGGAACAGAACATATACAGTGTGGGCTGCAAGTTTTACCAACCTAACAAGCCCTAGTGTCATGATGGCCTCTGACATGGAATTGTAACAACAATCGCCAGCTATAACAATAGTAGCTGGGGATGACGGCTTAACGTGGCCCTTCCAGATACTGGGGTATAACACCACCAGCTTCCTGACTACGGGCTGCTTTTGACGATAAGTAAAACAGCTGGCTTATTACAAATCTTTGAGCATCTCTAGCTACGCCTCAAAAGTGTGCAATCGTCATGATTGAACAGAATTGACGCGACATCTCGTCACAACTAATCGACAAGTTCGTCAACCTTTTACGATCACTATTGATAAATGTAACACTTGTACAATGTGTTACATGATGTTACATTGTTGGGTACATCGTTTTATTTGGTTTTGAATAGAAATAAATTGCACTAATGCGGTTTTCAAACCACTAGTCCGTGGTTACCGGGTATCACTATGCGAAATAACATTATTACTGAAAAGATTAGATTGTAAGTCGGTTATTTGAGGGGCTCGTAGCCATGCGGATTGATAGATTAGCAAGGTTAGGCTGCTTTAGCCACGGTTAGTTCATGGATGGGTGACCGTACCTAATTAAACTTTTAGCTTGCAACATCTTGAACTAAAAAGACAAACACGCGTGTAATATGCTTTTCTATATAAAAAAGGTAGTTCATAATTTAATTTAGGTTAGTATAGGTATAAATAGACCCTAATCCTATCCTAACAAATATTATAAGTAAATCCAAAATTGAGTTCTTTAAAATTTGGTACGGAGATAGATTATACTAGGATGCGTCCCAGGACCGTGGTGGTATCTCTTTCGAATAATCCTGAACCTTGAAAAATCAGGGCTTTTTTTGTGATGGAAGGTCATCGAATGACTCCCCCGCTGTGGATGGAGCGGAAGGAGTCAGACTCATACTGACTAAAACCATCCATGTTCCTTTCTTCAACCTTTACGTTCCGGGGCCGCGGTAACTCAGGCAAGCACTGGCCCTCGGGGTGGGCCCCACCATCTAATTAATGCATAAATAAACAGTATTTTTACTTAAATACTACTCGAAATATACAATCAATTTCGTGTATTGTATTTTTCTAATCACATGCCATTAATACGGAGTACTATAATTAATATCGGACATATTTTATGGGACATTAAAAGCTATGGATTATAGCTTTCTACGGCGTAGGAGGGGTCGGTGACCCACGGCTATTATTATGGTATTCGTTATTAATGATGGAGTTTTAGTGAAGTATTTTCTTGAATTATTAAGGTTAGTGCTTTTTGACAATAGTTTTGTAAGTTGCGAGTGATTGCTTTTGTTTTTAATGGGTGAGAAATTAGAAGTGGTAATAAAAAGTTTAGTTTTAAATACGAGTAAATAAGTTCGATTTCTTGTTAAGTAACAACACGTTACCTAAATTTTTGTTAGCAAAATTGCACCGAGAAAACGTGGTGATCAATCGCATAAACAGAAAGCACGACTTCTGTTTATGAGAAGAGACCTTCGGCCTGCAGAAGAACAATTACAAGTCCGTATGTATCATTATGAAGAGAGTAGGGAGTCAAATGTCGTATCTTTATCGTATCACCAAAATGAATCATGGAAATACCATTATTAATTTATTTAAAAAAAAACAATTATCACAAAAACCCTGTCAAAAAGACATACAACGTAATTATTGTATATTTAAATGTCACAATGGTATAACCAGCACTATTTTACCGATAATAATATTTTTTATAAAAATTAAAAAAGGCAATGAAATATGATAGTTTCGACGACTTCTTATTTATTGAGCTGGGAAATGTTTGTCGATTGAATCGATAAATATTTATAAGTGGAAGCTAATTTTATTGATGTCGATATTTTTTTGTAAATTCAAAAACTTAAGTAATTGACATTCCTAAGTTTTAATAAACTGTTTTCAAGTGTCTTTGGCTTATTGATTGTTTTTTTTATATTATAGCTGAAGGAGAAAATACTAAGAAAATCTTTATGACCTGTCAATATGAAAAATATATTCTGAGCTGACCATCAAACAACACTATAATAAGATAAATACCATAATATGAAGATTTCATACACATTTCCAAAGTGAAAAGAGATTATTGTAAAATAAAAATTATTTGAAACCTTATCTGGTTACTTTATTGTCTTCGGATATTCCTGTTTTGTTTTTAAATACTGTCCATTAAAATACCACCCAAGTGTAAACCGCCCAGAAGCGTTTTTTAATTAAATTTAATTATAAACAAAATAAACAAAAAGTGCAAAAACATGTTAAGTCGAGAGGTCTGGTATATTTAATTCAATTAAAACCAAAAAGGTTTTGCAAATACGGAACAAAAAAATCAGTTTTGGGGATACGCGTTACGCATACAAAAATATGCAAAAATGTTCAAGCAGTTTTTAAAATTATACGAGAATTTGACATTCAAATTAAAGTGGGGTGTCAACATGCGAACGGCTTGGGTTCCGTAAATATAATTTTATTCGTTTATTCAAAAGTTAAATTATTTTTTTTGTTCTAAAATGGTTAAATTGTTTTTTTTTTATGTTTTCTCTCGTACCGTTAAGGTAAGGGATGGATTAAGGGGACATTTTTAATTTTATTTTTTAAAGCTTTTTTTTTCAGTAGCTTCTGTGTACTTGTTATGCTTTTATTGTTACTTTGCGATAAGTTAAAAAATAAACAATATGCTTTTTTACACCAAACTACGTATGTATATTGTGACATGCATTTTCTATATACATTTTTACTATGTATCTATTCTACAATGTATGTGTTTGGGAAAGTCCAATCACCTTGTGATAATAAGATGATGATAATATTATAAGGTACTTTATTTAAAAAAAAAATATAGAAAAATTTTACAATGTATGAATACACAAAATAAAAGATGAAAGTTGGAATCAATAATATAATTAGTAATACAACTGGACACTTGATACAAACTTAATCACATAGATATCAAATTAATAAATAAAATGACATAATTATTTAACAAACAATTAAACCTAATTGCTAAAAGATTGGCTTCGTTATCCACTGATACATAATCCGTAATTAATATGTTAAGAATAATTAATTTTAATAACGAATTGATTTAGTTAATTATACATGTCAACCGCTCCTGGTTGATTTAATTGGTGTTGTTAATTAATGGCACTATTAATGTATGTGCTTGCTATTGTTATAGTGTATCAAAAGTCACCTAGGTGAATGTTGTGACTTATAGGGTCCACGTTTAATCTTTTATTATTTTATTTAGTAATCTATTATTATTCTCTGTCATAAACGGCTTTTCGAGGCTTTTTCAGGTTCAACACTTTTATCATTCAGGCAGAGAGTCATCAAATAGATTAGCTGAAATACATCAACAACAGGACCATAACAAAGACTGCTAGCTAGACATCGCGCATGGAGATTTACTCCATTTACCGGGATAATAAAATGTATACCCTTCTCTAGGGTTCAAGCTATATCTGCGCCAATTTTAATCTAAATCGATTCAGCCATTTTTCTGTGAAAGCGTAAAAAACAACAAATTAATTTTCGCATATATTATATTAATAAGAATCTTAACTAATATTCATCATCATCATCATCAGCCTATATATCGTCCCACTGCTGGGCACAGGCCTCTTCTCATAGAGAGAAGGCATGAGTATTGATCACCACGCTTGCTCAAGGCGGATTGGCGATTTCAGACTTTTTAAGTCCAGGTTTCCTCACGATGTTTTCCTTCACCGTTAGTCAGTGACGCCTAAGATACACTTAGAAAGTACGTATGACTTTAGAAAAGTCACATTGGTACTTGCCAGGTTTCGAACCCACACACTCGTACACGAGAGGCAGGTGCCTTAACCACTAGGCCACCACGATATTTTTTTCAATTAATATTATAAATGCGAAACTAACACCGTCTGCCTGTTATGCCTTTACGGGAAAACGGCTGGACCAATTTTGATACAGCTTTATTTCCGGGTGTGCCAAGTGGTTCACTTAGTACGCAGAAAACAGCTAGTAAAATATATAAAGAATTACGTAACATTATCACAAATGTATCGATAACTACCATCGATAAGCGCACATCACTACCATCCTCTCCACTATGCTAATAAGGCTCGATTGATTTGCATGAAACAAATCTACTGTCAGCCAATTATTGTTATTGTCAATTAATTAAAATTAATCACGCGCGAGGTCTCGATCTTAAGTTTTTTTTTATGAAGAGCTCCTGACTAAGTAACAACCGCATGAATCTTGATTTTACTTGTTTTTATAAGGTTTAGCTACGCTTGCTACGGTGTGTCCGTGGATGGGTGGCTATCTATGTATGTAACCATACCGAGAGTCCTCAGCGCCTCAGAAAGCACCTTAATGATTCCGACTGTCAATTGTATATTTTTGCCGTTGTAACGGGCAGTCAGAGGCTACAAAGTGACAACCAGTCTTACTAAGAAGTATCATGTCACCTGGTAACTGGGTTGTGGAAGTCTGCCCAGATACTGATACGGTAAAACAAACTAAAACACGATCTTTAGATATTTGAGACTAGCTTGCGTGGTAAATTTTTTTACACCTTGGGTCACATTATTCAAATTTTAGTAGAGATCCCTAACTATTTCTGGAAATAAATATAGCCTATGACACTTCATAAAGATGTAGCTTTCTAATGGCGAAAGAAATACTGCTTTCTATAGAAAAGGCTAGGCAGAGGATGATTTGCATTTAGGTCTATATTTCTAAAGATTTTATAGACTAGAACAATCAAAGAATAGTCATGTTCCAAAGAAGAATACGGGTAAAAAATCCATAGTTTTATTACCCTCTTTAGAACATACATATCCTCAAACATAAAATTCGCAGTACATCCAGACATAAGATACCAGAACAATTTACCATACGCCTATATTTAGCAAACAAAGAAACTCCATTACTTACGCTGTTGCTTTTTTCCTTTGATTTCGTAGATAAAGCGATAATATTAAACTTTATTATTTCGAGATAACGATACAGTACAGCAGATAATCGAATCGGTTAAAAAGGGATAAAGGCTCTTATCTACATCTTATCGAAACAAGGATTGAATATTACAATGATGAGAGAGAATATTTGCATTAAGCTTTTATTTAAAGTCTGACAACCAGTCTTAGCAAGGGGTATCGTGTTACCCGGTAACTGGGTTGTGGAGGTCAGATTGTCAGTCGCTCCGTGTAAAATACTGGGACTCAGCTGTATCTGGTAAGACTGGAAGCCGACCCCAACATAGTGAGGAAAAGGCTAGGCAGATGATGAGCTTTTTATGTTGCACTAGCTTTCCGCCAGCAGCTTCGTCCGCGTGGGCTATACGAATTCAAATTAAAACTATCAGAGTTTCATACATACTTAGCCCCCTTTATCACCCCCTTCGGAGTAGAATTTTGGAAAATCCTTATCGAATGCCTACGTTATACAAAAAATACACCCTCCAAGTTTCAGGTCTCTACGATCAGCGGTTTAGGCTGTGCGTTGATCCGTCAGTCATTCTGGACAAAGCATTTTATATGTATAGATATCTAGCTCATCTTCATTGAAAACGTTCTCAAAACATTACACCTCAATTTTGAATACAATCCCTTATGTAATTGTTTTAATACCGACCTTCAGGGCGTAAATGGGTCCCAAGCCCGACAATAGGACTCGCAGTCCCCTTGAACTATATAAATCATAGAATTAATTATTATTGGCCTACAGTTGAAGCTATGTTTGTGGAAGTAACGTGAAACTCCTGAATTATGTATATGGAAATCTACATGTGTGTTGGTTCTAATGTCGTAGATCGAAGTTCTAAGAATCGTTTCTAGGAGTTAACGGAGATGGAATGGTTGTTGGTTTATGACATACTAGCTGTTTCCCGCGGTTTCACCCGCATCCCGAGGGAACTACTTAGCGCACCCGGGTAAAAAGTAGCCTATGTTGATCCTCAGGGTCTATTCTATCTCTGTACCAAATTTCATTTATAGTAGTTTTGGCGTGAAAGCGTAACAGACAGACAGACAGACAGAGTTACTTTCGCATTTATAATATTAGTAAGGATCATCGTTCCATCGTATGATTGGCCCAGATCATGAAATATCATGAAACGACGGAATAGGTAGGAGTTAGTGCGAAATATAACCCTGCCAGAGCTGCGGGATGTTCGAAAGAGTTACCGCGCCCCCGAAATACAAAGGGCTGAGGAAGGAACATGGATGGGTTTTAGTCAGTACGAGTCTGACACTCCATCGCGCCCCACCCACGGCGAGAGAGGTCATTCAATGAAATCCCATCAGAAAAAAAGTGCGAGTTATAATACACTAGCTGTTGCCTGCGGCTTCACCCGCGTTCCGAGGGATAAAATGTAGCCTAAAACCGTCTCCAGGATTCCCTCTATCTCCGTACCAAATTTTACCCAAATTGGTCCAGCCGTTTACGCATGATGCTGTGACCAAGGGAAAGAGGGATTCATTTTTATATATATAGAAGATTATAGATAGACTAGCTTTTCGCCAGTGACTTCGCCCACTTGAGCACTAATTCAAATAAAAAATACAGAGTTTCATACAAACTTTCATGTCCCTTCTCAATCCTTCTTAATTCAATCCTTTAGGGAATGAATTAAGAAAAACCTTTTCTTAGTCCACTCCTACGTCATCTATACTTATAATAAATCTGTAGAGAGGTCAATTCTGTACATGAAATATATTTTCAAAATAACTATCAGGGAGTGATTAGGGATCGATACTGATGCCAAAAATGCAATCAGTAAAATTTTTGTCTGTCTGTCTGTCTGTATAAACTCTATAGAAACAAAAACTACTTGACGGATTTTAACGAAACTTGGTACAATTATTTGTCATACTCCTGAGATGGTTATAGTATACTTTTCATCACGCTACAATCAATAGGAGCAGAGCAGTGAAGGGAAATGTTGTAATTTTGTTTGAACGCGCTAATCTCAGGAACCGCTGGTCCGATGTAAATAATTCTTTCAGTGTTAGATAGTCCATTTATCGAGGAAGGCTATAGGCTATATATCATCACGCTAAGACCAAAAGGAGCGGAGCACCACTATTCCACGCGGACGAAGTCGCTGGCAGAAGCTAGTTTAAAGAATATTTTTGCAAAATTTCATACTTCTAGAACCAGCCAATCAGTTTCTTGTTTTATATTAGATAGAAATAAAATTAAATTGAACGAATTTGCAACAACTTGGCAGATATACACACATATATATAAATATTCATCAGAGACTGCCAACAATTTACAACTAGACCACACAGGGGTGTATAAATTAACCAAAGACCGGCTGAACGATTGAACGAATGAATGAAGTGAACATAAATTCAATTGACATAACATTACTCACGTTTCTTATCGACGTAACAAGAGTTAGTGCTTACAGATATATAATTTATATGAATCTACAAAGGAGTGTATCGCGAGTACTAATTATATACTAGCTTCGCCCACGGGCTATACGAATTCAAATTAAAAATGACATACTTTCACAAAAACTTTGCCCCCTTTTTCACCCCCTTAGGGCTAGAATTTCGGAAAATCCTTTCTTATCAGATGCCTACGTCATACAAAGAACACACCCTCCAAGTTTCAGTTTTCTACAATCAGCGGTTTAGGCTGTGTGTTGATCCGTCAGTCATTCGGGACAAAGCATTTTATATGTCTATCAGATTAATATTTAGTGTTGACTATACGTGGTCTGGTTAAGGTACAGATTGTATTGATCCTAACCAATAAAAAATCACAAAAAGAATTTCAAAATCGAACTATTAGTTTTTGAGATAAGCACGTTCAAATACGCTAATGTATTCTAAGCTTATTCTTTACAAGTGCACGTTTGTGTTGCTAAATTAAATTCCTAGTGAGCACTAGACGATACTCGTAAAGCTGAGCACATATGAGTGTCATTCTAAACGTTTTTAAAAACTAGCTTTAAATAAAGTCTATAATCAATAAGATTTTAAAAATAAAAGTCCTAATTTTAAACCCACAATAGGAACTTATTATAGAGGTATCTAATTATATTTAGTATCTTGTTTTGTTCTTCTATGAAGACGCTTTTTAACCGACTTCAAAAGAAAATAGTTCTCTGTTCTACCCCTTTGTATGACCGCGATTTTCTCAAAAACTTCTGATCCGATTTAGATGGAGTTATTTAGACGTTTTAGACGTAACAAGAAGAGACCAGAACCAGATAAAAATAATTCATGTCTATTTACAGGCATAGATCTATGTCCATAGCGAATTCCGTCAAAATCGGTTTAACCGTTTCATCCTGAAAGCGTAACAAACTCACTTTGTATTTTTTTTCAATATCATTTAGGATATTTATCATGACTGTTTTTCGTAACAGACAGATAGACAAGAGTTACTTTCGCTATTACAAATACGTATTTGCAAGAATGAATACCGTCAATGTGTACTAAAGTTAATCGCTGATTTCATTGCCCCGCGCAATTCACGCCTCTTACAGAATTTGTAATATATTTTGTAACAGAGCAGTGCGCGGATATCTTATACTTTTGTGAGACACTACTTTTATTGGGTGTGTATCTGTGTGTTTACACAGTGATACACACACATATATACTCATGTGTGTCTATTGTGGATAATATTGATAAAGGGACAGGTTAGCTAGTGGTAACAACCGCACGTGTCGACCGATCAAAGGATAAGCTGTGCTTGGCGCGGTCGGTCTGTGGATAGGTAACCATCTATGTCATAGCGAGACTCCTCTCCTTCATTTCTCAAAGCAGCTTGGAGTCAGGTAGTTGGTAATGTTACCATGCCTGAGAGGGCCGTTTAAGCCGTCGTCCCCAGATGCTGTCTAGATAGCAGTCGTTGTTATAATTCCATGTCAGAGACCATCAATAATATTGTAAACACAACTTTTGAAAATAGTATCCATGGAGTTTCTTGCCGGTTCTTCTCCATAGGACCCACTACTTGATACCGTGCAACTAATTTGACCTTTCGTAAGTGCTTTATTTGTAGGCCAATGTGAAATAAAAATTTTGACTTTTGAATTTTGACATCAGGCGGATTTGACCCACCCGAAAACGTGAATTACTAACTTGCAAAATGTAGGCGAATTATAGCTATATTTCTGCTCACCACATCAGGAAACACGGGCACATATGTACATATTATGTATTCTACTTGAAGCAACAATATCAAAGGCTTTAAAACTTATATCTAACTACTTTAATTCCGTCGAAATTCGAGCTGAAACCAATTAATTTCGGGAAACCATTCCACGAAACTTAATTGGATTGGCCTTGACATAACATAGACCAAATATTCTATAAGTTAACGTTTTATATTAATAGACTGCCAGAGTTTTATGAAGTTAGCAAATAAAATTACGAAGGTACACTCTGTTAGGGTGGCCACAGATTGACCGTGTTATCGGTGACCGATTTTTTGTCGGTGAATAATTTTCTAAACGATTTTGGGACTTAGCTATAGATTTGTTGTAGAGACGATTATCTGTATATATAGACACAATACACAGGTATTGTAAATTCCAATAAACAATTCGAAAGAGACTCATGTTTAGCGCTCATCCCTCTTTAATTCGTCTGTATTTTACCTTTATGACTTTCAGATATAGTCTGAATCTAAAACAGAAGAAAAGCCAATTTTGATCATTCAACAACTGCAAGCAAATCGTCTTTCTTCCCGACGCTAATATACTTGAGTTTCAGTATTTCTTCTCAAATGTTTAAAGCCGATCAGAAATAGAGAAATCATTTCGTTCAATAAAAAAACCATATCGCAAATATATTTTTTATCGGTCATCGGTCGGTCAACGTTGATAACTCTAAGGAATGTCGGACCGACAGATAACGGACCGTCTGTAGCTATCCTTAGACCAAAAATTATAGACCATTTACAATTCTAACACCAACAATGAGAATTGTATGTAATTGAGTAATTATCAAATTAATTTCGGTGATTATTGGTCCCTCGCTGGGACAGAGGAGGGTTTTTGTATAATTTATCTCATATAAGTGGTTTAGAAACAGCATTCAGTTATTATCGAGGAATATTACGTTTAAAAGAGATAGGGTCGAACCAATTTTGATCCATTTATATTTTTCTACTATTAAGCAATTTTCCTCAAGCCTAGGTACTTTCTTTTAATATGACGTCATCTGAACAAAAGCCTAATGGGATTAGAGCTTGTAATACAAATACTGGCTTGAAAGTTTCACAGTGCACTATAAGACTCTTAGAGGTTCCCAAACTATACGTCCTGGCGGCCCTGGTGCGCCGTGACGAGCAAACAGGGGTGCCATGAGCCGATTCTGTCTACTATGTTTTAGTTTCAGCTTGGCCTATTTTAAAGGGCTAGGACGCCGAGATGTCGTGGTATCCTAGTGGCTAAGGCACCTCCCTCTCGTGTACGAGTGTGTGGGTTTGAAACCTGGCAAGTACCAATATGACTTTTCTGAAGTCATATGTACTTTCTAAGTATATCTTAGACGTCACTGACTAACGGTGAAGGAAAACATAGTAAGGAAACCTGGACTTAAAAAGTCTGAAATCGCCAATCCGCCTTGAGCAAGCGTAGTGATCAATGCTCATGCCTTCTCTGTATGAGAAGAGGCCTGTGCCCAGCAGTGGGACAATATATAGACTGATGAAGATGAAGGAGTCCGAGATAAAATACTAAACCTGTGAGTGCGCACTGAACACAAATGATTGGGAACCCCTGGCCTAACAATGAGATAATTGATAGATATAGACATAGAGAAAACGTGCCTCGAACAGAAAATGTTTGGGAACCCCTGTCCTAACAATGAGATAATGGTAGACAGAAAATATGTGCATCAAAACATTCTTCATCATCACCTTCAGCTAGTAGTATACCCAAAAGACCAATTTAGAATGTTAAATGAATAACTGCCTATCCGCCTATTTAAAGACCCAAGGAATGCGGACCCTGGCACTCATCCAAGGAAACTCTAGAAGGAAAGAGTCAGTAATGTCAAAACTTGGCAGTACTGTTGCATTGTTATTTTTCTCATTAATATGCAGTGACGAAATTGAATTGATTTTCTTCGAAGTGAAATGGGAAAATTATATACAAATCGCAGCATGATTATTTATTAACAGTTTGTCTCGATTTCATCGGCCAGGCCCGAACTGGATAAAAACTTATAACTGTCTCCAGGGTCCCATCTATCCCTATACCCAATTTCATTCAAACCTATTCAGACATTTTGCCGTGACATCGTTACAGGCAGACAGAGTATATTTTGCATTTATAACCTGCAGGTCAGTGAATAGGCGTCACATATCTTCTTATGTCTAATAATCACAAGCTCGAATATTGAGCGAGAGTTCTTGGATTTGATTACTAAGTCAGGCAAAGCACCATTGGGTTTTTCGTCCAGAATTTCCAAGCCAACATATCATCATTACCTTAAACTAGAAACTGATAACATGCTATATAATTCAATAATATAAATAACCTAAGTACAGTAGCAGAAAAAATAAACAAAATATTTTGTACATAAAATCAAGCAAAATACTCCATGAAAATAGTGAAAAGAACTACCAATAAGCCAAATGAGACTTGTGTAGCTCACAAATTTTTAGGGGAGACCGGGTCAAAACGGGACACTTGATAAATAGCACGCCTTTACAACAATATTGGGTTACAAACGCGACCCTTTGTCGCCGTATTAGGGAGGAAAGTTCTCAATAGGGCCAAATTTTCTCACCTTTTCTCAAAAGATCGAGATACGAGATTACATATATTGGTTCTATTACTTAAAATCGGGAGGCAATTTTGTTTGTAGACTCAAAACGGTTGGCTGGCGTGTGTGTCGATTCGTCAACTTGTTTATTTATGCCGTCTCCGATATTGCTTGGTGTGTTTTTATACTTATTTATTTTTTAGTATCTGTTCTAAGAAAATGTTTACTTTGGTTACGAAAAATAAGGAATATTTTATTAAGTATGTATGTGTTGTAAATAATATTCATAGAATAAAAACAATATGTAATATATTTATAATGGTATTTTTCTCAAATACACAATAGAATATGTAATGTTATGTTGTCCAAATAAACAAAAATCAACTGTATGCTTTTTCTATTCCTCGAATTCCTATTCCATTATCCCTGCTATCATTACATTGGAAAATACATTATAACAGAACATAAAATGAACTATCAAACCAATAAATAACCGTGCTAAATCGTTTACAATCGACGCCTAATAAGAGCAATAAGTTCCCGCATGAAATAAGCGTTAGTCTTTGACAGATAAAACGACCAATGTAACTAGGCCTTTTATGCCTGCGAGTGTTCCTTCAAATGTCTTCTAGCTCGGTTAGAATTGACGTGTCAAAATAAAATGGTCTTTTTTGTACACAATGCGAACGCCCTATATTATACCGATAGAATTTTATTTAATATCGTCTTATTGATTTATTACTTTAGCCGAGTGTGCGTTGTGTCCTATATTGGCCCAGTTTCCCCTAAATTGTGTTTAGTGATGTATGTATGAATGTCGCCATTTTTCATTTCTAGTTATTGTTATTTTGATATTCAATATTGGAGACTCGATAGAATTTATTGGTGAAATTATATTTTGTTGTAACAAGGCGTTTATTAAAGTTAGATTAATTGCCTGTCATAAATCGATAGTAATTGATGAAAATGAGTTTTATTGGTAATAAAATAGGGTCCAAAATTGAATGATAAATGACTATAATTTTAGTCTAACACGCGAATTGAAACACTTACCGAAATATTAATTAAAAAATATTTTAGTATGCCAGGAATAGGAATTGTTGTTAGAAGACATTTATTTACCTGAAACAAACAAAAAGAAACATTTATTATTATACATATTTAGAACAACTGATATTTTATCGACTATTACAAATCATTTAATACGGCACACAAAAAAAAAATATACTTACACATAAAAATAAAAATAAAAATTTTAGCATTAAAATATTAACTTACAAACATATATATCATCTCATCAAGCAACTTAACAATCCGAAAGTGAGTTTGTTTGTTACTCTCACGGTAAAACGGCTGAACAGATTTGGATGAAATTTGGGAAGGAGATAGAGGGGACCCTGGTGACGGTTATAGGCTATCTTTTTGTCTAGATCTGTTAAGTAGTTCAGTCAGAACGCGGGAATAGTCAAACTTAAAAACAAGTTTCTTAAATTTTAAGTTATCTTAATAGCGTCTGTAAACGTGGTCTGCCCACTGCCCACGCGTGGGCAAAGTTCTAAGTATAAAAAGGCTACTTGATGTTGTTTACCAAAAACCGTAAATATACGGTATATTCTGACAGTATCTAGTTTTTATTACTCTACTAGTTAGTTATTTGCCGCGTTTTCACTGTAGGGATAAAAATCCTTACTAATATTATAAATGCGAAAGTAACTCTGTCTGTCGCGCTTTTACGTCAAAACTACTGAACCGATTTAAATGAAATTTGGTACACAGATAGTCTAGAGCCTGATGAAGGACATAGGCTACTTTTTACCCGGGTAAGCGAAGTAGTTCGCTCGGGATTCGGGTGAAACCGCGGGAAACAGCTAGTAGCCAAATTATTACAAAAATGTTGTTCGAATTTCATTGAAATCGGTTCAGCAACACGAACAAACTGACAGACATAGCTAATATAGCGTTTATATTATGAAAGTGGACGAAAGAAAAGATCTAAGGGTGTTAACAAGTGGCGTTTTGTAATTTTTACCTACCTCCATTAAAAAATACATAATTAAGTATTCGCGTGAACTACGCCAAGCACCCAAATAAAATATCGTCCCCGTAGGTGGAAAATTAAATAAGTCCGATTTTGGCGATTTTGACTTTTCCCTATTTTCAAAACACCTAAAACATGCCGCATATTTGAGCCTAACAGGCATTTTCGTATCTTATTCCGTTCCAAAATTATAGGCATTTTTGTCGGACAGATGGAATAATAAATATCTTCAGACAAACACTATTTTTTTTAAGGAAAAATAAATAACTCAGTAAATAAATCAATAACTGTGGTCAATGATAAGTTGAATATCAAATAAATTAAATAACATGAGTTGTTGAATTTTTCCTCAACTTAAAAATTCTTTCACAAAACTAACTAAGTTCTAGGAAAACTAAATAACTCTATTTATTTAATTCTGCTATTCAGAATTGTGATTATAACGTACCTAATTTAGAAATACTTGATGTTATCTATTTCTTCTACAACGAGATAATGATTAATTATAAGATGCTAGGCAAATAAAATTAAATAAATTAAGTTGTTTATAATTGTCATAAAACGAAATGCACCTGAGGAAAGTTATCATTATTTTTATAAGAGAATTTGGCCGAAATATTGTCAGTACCATCTAGGCAATGACTGATCGAGAACGACGGCGACGACGGAGAACGCGGGGGTGAGCGCGTGCGGTTTGATGCATCGCATCATCATCATCATCAGTGGCTTTTAACATCTACAAAGGATGATTCAAACAGCAGCCGTGTCAGGTTATTTGGCTTTGGCACTTGCGCTGATGGCTAAGAAGGCCTATACGAGAGCGACAACGCCGGTCGCAACGTCCACGGGCCTTCGATGGACCCTCACATTGTCGAGAGTGACCCCTGGCGTCCGCGCTTACGTCTATCTGCTTGGACTTATAACCGGTCACTGCCACACCCCGTGTTGTTTTCCACTCAGCAAAGCTGTAGCCTACTGTACTTCACCCAAGTGACCTGTCCACGGATGCTGCATCGCCTGGGACGCAATTAAGATAGTGCAGGCTTTCCCAAGACCTACACCACTCTCTCGGCGTCACCGACTGGCCCCACAGGAACGACAAGTCGTTACGTGCAGAGTCTGATTCGCTGCAGGTGCTTTCGGCTCCACCAACACCGGGTTTATTTCGAGTTGACCGTCTCTGTGGGGGAAGAGTTTGGATATTGGAAGGGATGGGGGAATAAGGGATACTAAAGTCACGGAAAAGACAGGATTGTGACTCTAGCAGCTCGAGCAGTACGGGGTCGCACACCCGTAGTGGCTTTAGTCAGTTAACGGAAAGATAACTGAAGAATCCACCCTCTGTCGTGCGTTTTACTGTGTGATACGTGACCTTTAATTGCGTTGACGTCAGAGTGACCAATAATGGATTCGCGAGGTTTATTCAGCGACTCAAAAATCGTTCTTGCATGGCTAAACACTGAGCTAACAAAACCTCAAGCTTATGTATCGAACAGAGTAAGTGTAATTCGTCAAAATACCGCTGGATGCAGTTGGCAATATGTCAATACACATGACAATCCTGCTGATCTCATTAGCCGAGGCGTCAACCCGAAAGAGCTGAGTAGCTGCGATATTTGGTGGAACGGCCCAAAGTTTCTGCAAAATAGTGAGTACGAGTTCCTGCTTACCGCTCACCTGCTAATTCACTCTCTGTGGAGCCCTGCTTAGCTCCTTCCAGCAACTTGGTATGCCAAAACCCCAATCCGCTTGACTATTCAAGTTCAAGCGCTTGTATAATTACTCTAACATAAATAAAATAGTTAGGCTATTAGCATTCATATTGCGATTTTTAAACAACATTAACAAAAATAATACAAACTATTTGCAAAGTTCTGAGTTAGATAATGCATTAATGTCAATAATTAAACATGAACAAAATACATATTTTAAATCTGAAATTAAAGCAATAAGCAATAACAACAGCTTGAAAGGGAATCTGGCTGAGTTGCATCCCTTTCTTGACAATCGGGGTCTATTGCGCGTTGGTGGCAAACTGCATTATGCTGATATAGCTTATTCACAAAATCATCCTGTCATACTGCCCAGGGGCTCTTCAATTACTAGCTTGCTTATAAGGTATGAACATGAAAGGCTACTGCACGCAGGGCCTAAGCTTTAACTCTCGCATCTTAATCAAAGGTTTTGGATTGTCAATGGCTTATTAGAAGTTAAGAAAGTAACTCACAAATGTATTGTATATTTCAGACAAAAGGCCTTAGCAGCCAAGCAACTAATGGGCTCCTTGCCGGCTGCACGTGTAACAGCTACCAGCCGCCCATTTGAGAAGGTCGGCGTGGATTTCGCTGGGCCAATTGATGTGAAACTCTCTCGCGTAAGACGATCTTTAATTGGGAAAGGGTATATCTGTGTATTCGTATGTTTCGCGACAAAAGCCATTCACTTAGAACTCGCATCAGATTTGACCACGGAAACCTTCCTTGCGTGCTTGAGGAGATTTATCTCCAGACGAGGTTTGCCCACCGAAATTCACTGCGACAATGCAAGTATATTTAAATGTGCAAGGAGTCAATTAGTCGAGCTCTACAAGCTGCAAGCTTCTCAGAGCCACCAAATGCAGATTCAAAAATTTACCGCCGAGCGTGGGATACAGTTTCACTTTATACCATGTTACTCACCTACATTTGGTGGGCTCTGAGAGGCGGCAGTTAAGAGCACAAAGTTTCACTTAAAAATAATATTACAAAAACTGTTCTAACTTATGAACAGCTTAATACTGTTTTAACTGAAATCGAAGCAGTGCTTACTTCTCGGCCACTCTTAGCTTTATCTTCGAACTCCGATGATTATTGTTATTTGACACCTGGTCACTTTATTATAGGTAGTGCTTTGTCAACGTATCCTCAAGGAAATGAATGTAACATTCCACAAAATAGACTTAAGTTTTGGCAACTATGTAATTCTTTAAAAAAATCCTTTTGGAAAGTGTGGTATCAATGTTATTTAAATTTATTACAAAACAGACCTAAATGGAAATATGCTAATTGTAATGTAAAATTAAATAGTTTAGTAATTTTAAAGGAAGATAATCTTCCAATAATGTCATGGCTAATGGCTAGGGTTGTGAAATTATTTGATGGTCATGATAACAAGGTTAGGGCTGTAGAAGTAAGAAGTCCTAATCATAAAACCCATGTACGGAGTATTCATAAAATATGTGTCTTACCCATAGATGATAATGAATAAATTTATGTGTTTTGATTTGATACAAACTTATATTTTTTAGTTCTAATACTTATTATTAGTTTTGCTCACTACTAAGTATGTCTTTTGTAATTAGGTCTCTGATTTTAGAGCCATAATGTTATTTTTTGAGTTCAAAAATTATTTTTTGTTTTGATTTGAAAGAATACTTTAAGTTTACTTGTTTTCTCTTGTTATAATTGGTGTAATTTTGTTTATTTTTTTAAGTTTGTAGCAAGATAAGTATCTAATTACAATACATTTTTTCGGATTTTTATTGTACTTTTCTATTTCTTCCTTACTATGACTTTATTAATATCATAATACAGCTTTTATTTTATATGAGACCAATAATAGTTAAAAAAATATCAAAGTAATAATAACGTACAAAGCTACTCAATTTTACATTTAAAAATATTTCGAGTTTGATAAATTCAATAACTGCATTTATTTAACCAAATTTTACTCTACCAAATGTATTTAGCTCGTAGGAAAACTAAATAAATAGCCGAAAAAAGTAGCTAATTGTAGTTACGTTATAAATAACAGTTGTGGCAAAATTAAACAACTTGATTTTTTATGTGTTATTTAGTTATAGTTAAAGATAGAGTTCAGTTTGTTAAAACATAATGTAAAAGGTAATCAGGTCCACAATATATAAAATTACCGACAGTAAAATTGTCTCACATTTTTTAACAAATGTACATTAACTGAAAAAAAACCACTAAATCGCGTTTATCTCAAAACTACAAAATCAGAGTTATTTAATTTTCCAACTACGGGGACGATATATCCTATGTCCCTCCGGTTATCTATCTCTTTACCAAATTCCATCTCAATCGGTTCTGGCGTTTTTATGTAAAACCGTATTAGGTATACAGTACAGAAGCGTCACAAACACACAGACGGTGCTATTTGGCATTCATAATATAAGTAACAATTTCTCTAGTAACATTATTACAGACCAAAAACAGAACAATGCCAACAAACCAACTTATATTAACCCTAGAAAACGAAGGTCTCAATTTGCCCGTATCAGAGCTCAATGGGCAAAAAGCAGTGTCGCGGGTGAACTGGGCAAAAAAGGTGCAAAAACTCCATGTGTGCTCAGCAAACAGTTCTATATGGGGCAAGAAAGTGAACAGCGTCGAAGAATGTACTGCCCGCGGCGTGGGAGGGTTGGGTCGGGCTAGGGAACCAGTGATTTTTGTAAGGCGTTAGTAGAAATGTCATTTAGTATGGTCAATGGGACATATTATGTCTATTATGTTGGTTTTTCAATTTAAAAATAGGTAGTATTATACTACCTACCTAACCTACTATGGTATACACGGATGTGGAGCTCATGGCTAAGTAACAAAAGTTAGGCTTCGCGTGACGCGGTCGGTCCATGGATGGGTGAACATCTATGTCATACCGAGACTCCTCCGCTCCGTGACTTGGAAAGCACGATCAAATATTTGTTGTACTCAAACCAGTCCAGACCAGTCCTCATTGAAGGAGTCCAGCTTCTGGGTCTGCCTCGGTGTCTTGCCATTTAGCTGGACCCGCTGGGTCGTAAGTTTGGCCCATTGGTCGTCTAACAAGCGGCAGATATGGCCAGTAAAGTTCAATTTTACCATGGCAGCGTTCTGAGGGACATCAGTTATTTTTGTGATAATCGAATTGTCATGTTCCTTATCTGATGTGAGAGTTTAATACCCAGAATACTCCGTTCCATAGCTCTCTGGCAAACCCCAAGCGTAACCTCTGCTGAATAGTCAGTTTAAATCTTTACTAATATGATAAAGCTTGTTTGTTTGTTTGTTAGAATGCGCTAATCTCAGGAACTGCTGATACGATTTGAAAATTTATTTCAGTGTTAGATAGCCCATTTATTGAGGAAGGATATAGGCTATATATCATCACGCTAAAACCAATAAGAGCGGCGCACCACTATTCCACGCGGACGAAGTCGCGGGCAGAAGCTAGTACAATATAAAAAGCTTGCCTACAACTTTTTAAATCCAATCTTCCTATACAAGAAACTGCATTAAACGGGACACGAGACCAGTTGGTGATTGAGATCGAGTGAGTGAACAGAATCACCTAGGTGAGCACTGAATGTAATAAAGAAGTGGAATTAGACACACATCGCGTGGGAAGGTTGAGTGGGGCCATAAAAACTGCGAGATGGGAAAGCTGTTTCTTAAAAGTAATCATCTATGTATATAAAATGGATTGTCCTGAATGACTGACTGACTGACGGATCAACGCACTAACGGACAGCCTAAACCGATGATCGTAGAGACGTGAAACTTGGAGGGTGTGTTCTTTGTATAACGTAGGCAGCCGATCAGAAAGGATTTTCCGAAATTCTACCCCTAAGGGAGTGTGAAAAAGGGGGGCAAAGTTTGAATGAAACTTTATCATTTTTATTTAAATTCGTATAGTCCACGCAGGCGAAACCGCTGGCGGTAAGCTAGTGTTGTATAAAAGATAGATAGGTTTTAACTATTCTTTAGCGTTGAACGGGCTTATTTTTTTTGACATAGCCGGATTTTTTATAATGTCATCTTAATACCACACACACGATTTTTTTACACAGCCCTTGTGACGTGGAAAGCGTATGGAAAGAGGCAGCCGGGCCGGGCCCGTACCTGGAGGCGATCAGTTGAAAAAGAGGGTGCATTAACTGGTCTCAGCTGGAAGGACCTTGAAGTCGCCGCACAAGATCGCAAAAAATGGAAATCTCTTCTTAGAGCCTATGTCCCTGATAAGGAACCACAGGATCGCATCATCAATATCTTAATTAACATACAACTTACATACACCCTAAAACCATTGCTCTCTTTTTGAACAGTCGTGTAAAAAAAGGTTAAATATCTAAAACTTATACCGTTAGGACCCTTATCTGAAAACCTTTTAACCTACCACCCATTATGATGTACTGAAACTCGTTTGCCTACTGAAAAAAAAATCAAATTCAATCCAGTACCTGACATATCTTCAATAACTTTTCGATATTGATATTGAAATTCGAATACTAAACTTCCCTTTTATAAAAGCCCTCAAAAAGCAACCTTATTTCTAAAGGTATAAGGTAGGATTTGATGTGAGATATAAAAGGTCAAGGTGAGTCAAAAGGTCGGATATATTAGAAAAGAATATCAGACACATGAAGATATTTCAATAAATGTTCATAATGTATTATTATTGTAAATGTATGATTATTCATGTTAATGTTTTTTCGTATTTCTTTCCGTCCGTAACGACTGTAAAAAACAAATGAGAGCCACAAAAGATGGCATGGGCTTCTTACAGAGGCTCCGCTCTTATTGGTTTTAGCGTGATGATATATAGCCTGATATAACACTGAAAGAATTTTTCAAATCGTACCGGTAGTTCCTGAGATTAGCGCGTTCAAACAAACAAACAAACAAACTCTTCAGATTAATTATATTAGCATAGAGTATAGATTGGATATGATCACCCATCCTTGGACTGACCGCGTAGCCTGAGTTTGAGCAGCAGTAGCGGTGAGGCAGAGCCATTCCATTAAACCGACTTTTTTTTCTTTTTTTTATACTAGCTTTCCGCCAGCGGCTTCGCCCGCGTGACCTATACGAAAACTTTGCCCCCCTTTTTCATCCCCTTAGGAGTAGAATTTCGGAAAATCCTTTCTTATCGGATTTCTACTTCATACAAAAAACATACCCTCCAAGTTTCAGGTCTCTACGATCACTGGTTTAGGCTGTGCGTTTTGTGCATTTTATATGTATAGATTGATGGGAAAATCATCAAAATGACCCACTGAGGGCAGAGCGGTAGGAAGTGTTAGACTTAGACTGACTAAAACGCACACATGTTCTTTCCTTCGCCCTTTGCATTTCAACGCCGCGTTAAATCTTCCGAACAATCCAGCAGCTCCGAAAAACTAACCTACTATACAAATAAGTACCATTCATTCTGTGTAAATTATTTTTTTATGCACTCTACTGTGAACATTGCACTTGCACTAATGCACTCAAAGTACTTCCATCGACACCAACCCTCCCGTCTGGTTCAGTCTAGCACGCACTACAATTATTTTTAGTCGCGACTGGTACTACTCCGACAAAATATTCACTAAAAAAAGTCGGGACAATAGTAAATGCTCATAAAACTAAAGGTTCCGTAGTCACCTACACTACTATTATAAAGAGGAAAGATTTGTATTTTTGTGTGATGTTTGTAATGAATAAACTCAAAAACTACTGTGACGATTTCAAAAATTCTTTGGAAAGCTACATTCACCCTGAATAACTTTGGCTACCCGTGTGAAGCTGGGACGGGCCCCTAGTTTACTATATTTAAATTGTAACTTTTGAGACTTTTATTTTTCATACGTATTTTACGGGAAAAAATAACAATAGGAAGTTGGTAGATCTATTTCATATCAAAACCCTCCGTGCTTTCCGAGAAACAAAAAACATTGGTATTGTAAATTTTGGACAACAGTTATGGGTAGTCAGAAGCCCAAAAAACTGTAAAAATTGGACTCAATATTTTAACACGGAACCCTAAACCAGTAATGAGTAGGTACATTTATAATGTATTTCCCTCCCGGCTATTACCGGGGATTAAACGCGGGATTTTAATAATTAAATCGTCAATGTATCGGCGACAACATTTTCTATGGTCATAAGCTTATAATCAGCGTTTTAATAAGGCTGTTAATGCAGTTTGCTGGTATTAGGTGAAACGTGAGCGGATTTAAATATTTTATACTAGCTGTTTCCCGCGGGTTTACCTGCATCCCGAGGGAACTACTTAACGCGTCCTGAACTTAACATAGCTTGAAATCCCATCTATTTCCGTATAAATTTTCATCTAAATCGGTTCAGCCGTTTAAATGTTAAAGTATAACAAATAAACTCAATTTCGCATTTATTAAATTACAAGCTGTTTTGACAGTTTCGCCCTCTTGACAGAACTACTTCGCACCCCTGAATAAAAAGTATGTATGTATATCTTAATCCAGGTTATAAACTATATGTATACCAAATTTCATCCAAATCCGTTCAGTAGTTTTCGCGTGAAAGAGTAACAAACATACATACACCCTTACAAACTTTCACATTTATAATATTCGTTGAATTTACCACTTTTGTTAACCGTATTAATTTACCAATCTGTATTCAATCTAGTTACTAAACCAAACATAATAATACACATGAACTAATAAGTTCCTCAGTAACATTTCACCGATAAGTCCTACGCAATTAGAACTTACATTCCGCACAATTTGCACGAACTTGCGATAATTCGCCGACATGTTGACAACAAGCCATGTTTCACCAATCAAGATAAAGGAACTCGAATTGGTTTAACATTGTTTCAATATAGTTCTCAATTGAATTAAACAAACCAAAACATTACATCACGCCTGTATCCGAAGGGATAGGCAGAAATGTAATTCCTAACTACACCCACATTTGACTAACCATGTTTTAAGCACTATGTAATCCGGGGCTATGGGATAGAAAGGAATATGGATGGGTTCCAGTCAGTAAGAGTCTGACACTAACTCTCGCCCCACGAGCGGCAGAACACATTTGATGATTTCCAATCCGAAAAAAAATATTGCTGTTTAATATTGGGCATACTTCCTGAGTATATCTTAGATGTCACTGACTAACGGTGAAGGAAAACATCGTGAGGAAATCTGGACTTAAAAAGGCCGAAATCGCCAATCCGTCTTGAGCAAGCGTGATGGTGATCAATGCTAATGCCTTCTCTGTATGAAAAGAGGCCTGTGCCCAGCAGTGGGACAATATATAGGCTGATGAATTTAAAGGACTCCGAGATAAAATAATAAACCTGTGAGTTTGCCGCGAACAGAAAATGTTTAGGAACCCCTATCCTAACAATGAGGTAATTGATAGACAGAAAATAAGGGCACCAAAACATTCTTCCTCATCGCCGACAAAATATTGGCTGATGATCATGTAATAATGCAGCATTATTGCCCAAACTTGCACAACTCGGGAATTGAACTTGACTAAGCGCTTGTGACTAATAAACCAACATGGTATAACTACCAAACATCTTTCATACAAATCATACAAGTGATATGCGCCTAAGTCATCGCATTTTGCTGTCATACAGGGTGAATAATCGCCAAGCGATGTGGTTCCGCACACTAATTTTATTAAATAATTCCTAAAAAAAAGTTCTCAATCACGCTCTCCATAACTGGCTGATATGAAACAATACAATATTGTTAGATAACCTTTCCCACTCCCCCCTATTCCCTTAGGCCACGGAAATACCCGAGAGCCGACGAAGTACGCATACGAATTCGTCGTTCGTTTTCAGCAAATGTTTTTTTCTTATATTTGATTCTTGCGTTATGAAGTTGCGAATATTATATTAGATCGAAGGATCGAGGTGTGCGGTTTTAGGATGGGGGAATAAGAAATATCTAGGTTAACTTTGAAGAAAATCTAGAAAGAAAATATCGGTGTATTTCTGTCTTGCGCAGAATTGTCCTCGTATAGAACTCGATTTTCAGTTGTTTTTTTTTTCGGAAAATCATAAAAGGGGCCAGATGCCTCATCGTATTTTTATTAAGTGCCCATGAATTAAGCCCTTAAACTCATGTATCGAGTGCAGTCGAGTTTGTGACTATCACCAGCGTTGCCATACTTATGTCCGTATAGTTTACAAGCATACGATTATTCCAAACTTGACACGACCTCACCCCAAATATTTTCAAAGTATATTTCCTAACCTTTCCAAAGTCCCAAAGAACCCTAAAAGCAATAACAGTACCAATCCTCCAACTTTTTAACTTCTTGTAACGATCTAATACAAACACACAGGCGGTTGAGACGCATTTTTATGTATTGACAGAAGGCTTTTAGCTTCGTTTGTTTAGTAACAGACAAATATACTTCTAATGTAACTTAACTTGACTTACTATTGAGATGAAAGGTTTTGGGGTCATTGTCCTTACCTTGGATGTGTTCTGAAACTTGATATCTACCCCCTTAATACAAAATATGGATAACATTTTGACAAAAAATCGACATGATGGAGAGAGCATGGTCTTATTGGCGTTTATTTATCTAGTATTGGCAAGCAAAATATCCGGTCAAGTGCGAATCGGACTCGCACACACGGAACTGGTTCCGTACTATGGTATAAGATAAAATACTAAATATGGTACGAAAGCCTAATGTGTGAGGGCGAGTCGTACTTTATATAACCGAATTTCATGAATTACTAGCAATCATATAAAAAATCCAAATTAAAAATGACAGATTTTCATACAAACTTTACCTCCCTTTTTAACAGAACCCACCCTCCAAGTTTCAGGTCTCTAGGATCAGTGGATGTGCGCACGGTTTAGGCTGTGCGTTGATTCGTCAGTCAAGGAAGGAAGGAAAAAGAAGGAATAAGAATTTTATACGTATTGATAGATTGTTGTTATAGCGGCAATAGAAATACACACTCTACCTATTACGATTTAGGACCGACAGACGGACGGACAGCAGGTTCATAGTAGGGTCCCGTTGAACCATTCAGGTACGTACGGAACCCTAAAAACGAAATTGACGATGAAACCTTTGATTCATGCTAAATCTCCTTTACTCTCTAAACATAATGTTTTAAGCAATCAGTCTTAAGAGTTGCTAAATCCATATAATTAACTTGTTAATGAGCGTCAATTACTCTTTTTAAGTGAGGAAATCAATGAAGATCGTCGGATAACAGAGGTAATCCTAATATCTCTTCGTAGCAGGAAGCACAAATAACATAAAATGTGCTAAAACATCGAAAATCATTAAACCACTTTACAAAACCTAAGATATTGGCGATACGTATTAATTCCAATTTATTACTTCAAATCTACACTCAAAATTTCACTTTAGCACATAAGGAATAGGGTTCAATTTGCTTTGCAAAACAGAAGGTCGTTGAATACCAAATTTACAACTACCGTCATAAGTAAAATGTCTTAAGGAATGAGATATGGGTTATATCTTTATTCATACCGACATATAGCATCTGATCGGTCGTAATATTTGTCAGAATGTGTTTTATGGACCTTAGAGAGTTTTTTTTAAAAGAAAGAGAAGAAAGGAAGAAATTTTTTTTTTGAGTTTTCTTTTTTTTAACCCCCGACGCAGAAAGAGGGGTATTATAAGAAAGAAAGAAAGAAAGATGGAACGATTTCGATGCGTTTTTTTTTTTCATTTGAAAGCCAGTTTCTTTGCGGAGGTTCTTAGCGATGTTCGGTTAATATCGGTCCAGCAGTGTAAGAGTATCAGCTCTTTTCCAAAATGATGTGAGGCATTTTTGCGTAGGGGGTTTTTAAAATTTTAAATTATTGTTTGTATAACAAATACATCCTGAGGAGTACGGAGTTACAAGGAAAAGCAATGAAGTAGATTGAAAGTGGATCTGACGGCAAAGGTGAACGTCGTGTCATTTGTCATTTGAGGAGCTCGTGGCTAAGTCACAGCCGCACGGGTCGACCGATCAAAAGTTAAGCTGCGCTTGGCGCGGTCGGTCCGTAGATAGGTGACTATCCTTGTCATAGCGAAACTCCTCCGTGCGTTGTGCTCCACGTTTTCTTGTGGTCGCCACTCTTGTTTCTGGCTTTCAGGAGATGCAGTGGTTGAGAATGTGTGGCGGGCTTGTCCCATTAAAAAGTTGGGAAATGGCTAGGCAAATGATGTGTCATAGGTCGTCACGGTATACGGGTTGGTCTTACTCCCAAAAGATGTAGTCTTAATTATACTGTTATTTTTTATAAAGAATTTTCGGTCGAAAAATTTAAAATTTCTTTTGTTAAATAAAAACGCTTTGACAGCTCTTAATGAAAGCTTTTTTTCTTGAAATTCAGTTTATTTTTTGGCAAGTTAAGTAGCACTTAACTTCCACTCAAAATATCGTTAAACCCTTTAAATATAAGACTGACAACAACAAACCATTATTTCGCCAAAAAATGGCGGCCACTATTCTCAAAACCGCTCGAAAAACTCACCGAGCGCAAAATTAGCGAGTAGATTGCGCGTGAAATAATAAAACTGATTTTCTGAATTCCTAAACAAGACTATGGTAACAAACCGTAAGTAATTACGACAATAATTATTAATAGCCGATCAGAGGAGCGTTAAGTTCCTCCCCCCTCTGTCTCTTAATTGCAGTTCTGAACAACAATGGCCGGCGAAGCAAATGGTTCGAAAAATTACGCACTATTGTACAGGCGTGACTTTCTTGGGATGCTATGGAGGCAGGACTCGATAATATATCCGGTGGTGTATTTTCGAATGCTTTTAAAGACATTGTTTATTGTAGTCGACTGAACTTATTGCTTTAAACTGACATTGTTCTTGGAGTATAGAGTAGAATTGTATTATCTTTAGCTTATTGTAATTATGTTTGACCATAATTATAGATGTATAAACTTGCCTAATTAAAGACTTGCAGATTTTTTCATGGTAGATTTTTATTTCGCCGCAGTTGCTTGTCGTTTTTGGGTCATAAATTTAATTCATATAGGTTACTTCAAAGACTTGTACTGCCATTTATTTATCAGTGGACTTACGTGATTCTGTGATCATTTATGTGCATTCTAAAAAAAATAGCACACACAGATAGCAACTCTATCTATCTGTTACGGTTTCAAGGGAAAACGGCTGAACCAATTGAGATTAAATTTGGTATAGAGATAGCTTGAACCCTGCGGAAGGGCACAGGTAATAATATTGTTTTACTATAAGAGTATTAATTTGATTTCCATATGATATTCTATCGATTAAAGTCCTACCACAATTTTTATCTATTTTTTACATTAACTACCAATTCTGAGAATAGCACCCAAGACTTAGCATTGTTAATTGCACGACACAGATGGGGCCAAGAATTCATCAATGGGGATTCACTTTAGACAAAGCAAAATATACTTTAAAATTACCGTAGTAAAGTGTAATTTCGTTTTGCTAACATAAAATCAGTGTAAATTGCTTGACAGACAAATAGCAAAGTCGAGTGTTTACGGAACAGTCGCGAAATTAGAGAAATGTTTAAAGATCAGTTATGAGAATTTGAATAAAGTTGCTACAGCAAAATTGGCCTGCGATTGGCTAAAATTAAATTTAACTTGGCCATGGTTTTTAAATGATTTTATTAATAACTTGTTTCTATTTAAAAACTTTACTTCATTAGTTAAAATTATACAGGCAGGGTAAACGCCGCTACGCAAATTGGTAGGTATGACTTTTTTATATGGATGGGAAAAGTCGTGGTGGCCTAGTGGTTAAGGCACTTGCCTTTCGTGTACGAGTGTGCAGGTTTGAAACCTGGCAAGTACCAATGTGACTTTTCTAAAGTCATATGTACTTTCTAAGTATATCTTAGACACTACTGACTAACGGTGAAGAAAAACATCGTGAGGAAACCTGGACTTAAGTCTGAAATCGCCAATCCGCCTTGAGCAAGCGTGGCGATCAATGCTCATGCCTTCTCTGTATGAGAAGAGGCCTTTGCCCAGCAGTGGGACAATATATAGGCTGATGATGATATGGATGGGAAAATATACAACGACTTTTTTATATGGATGGGGAAATCATTACCCGCTATGGAGCGGGAGGGAGTGTCAGACTCTTACTGACTAAAACCCATCCATATTCCTTCGTTCGCCCTCTGTGTTCGGAATTTTGGTATGACGGAGATGAATTTTCTGTTAGGTATTGGCCAAAATTGATCTCGCATCATATGGGCCGTGCACGCGGATAAAAACTACCCTTTGTATTCCTCCAGGTTATAAACTATGTACGTACTAAATTTTATTCAAATCCAATCAGTGGTTTTTGCGTTAAATATGCATTCATACATCCTTACAAACTTTTGCATCTAAACTACTATACGAGTATAAAGCTGTAGAGTTTGTTTGTTTGCTTAAACGTGCTAATGTTAGGAACTAATGGTCCGATTTGAAAAAATCTTTCAGTGTAAGATAGCCTATTTATCGAGGAAGGCTATAGGCTATATGTCATTACGCTAAGACCAATAGGAGCACCACTATTCCACGCGGACGAAGTCGCGAGCAGAAGCTAGTCTCTTATAAAGGAGTTTGATTGTATGAACGCGCTATTCTCAGGAACTACTGGTCCGATTTGAAAAAATCTTTCAGTTTTAGATAGCCCATTTATTGAGGAAGGCTATATACCATCACGCTAAAACCAATAGGAGCGGAGCACCACTATTCCAAGCGGACGAAGTCGTGGGTAGAAGCTAGTTTATAATATTAGTATCTATAAATTGTTTGGACCAACAATTAAATTAAATACAAATATTGTTGCATTAATATAAACCCTTCCTTTAATTCTTGCGACACTCTATACAAAATGGCAGATGTTCGATACAGACAAGCCTACAGGGCGCAGTGTTGCCAGTACCTGCGTCGACTTTCGGACGATTCACTACCTGAAATGGGACGATTTTCGGACAAAAAGGACGGCTGGAGAAATATTAATTTGTTACGAATTTACGATTGAATGATACTAAAGTAGTGGTGTTGAGGCGGGTTCCGCTTTCCATCTTGATCTTTTTCGGTTTACTGTAAAGTCTTTTCACGCTTGCATTTGCAAATAGTAAAACAAACGGCACACGGTGGGCTGAAAATCGGCTTTCATAGACTTAGGGATTTCAAATTTTCAAGTGCTGGATTTTTTTGGCTGGATATCGCATCTATTAGTTGTTAGAATATAGAAAAATGAGCAACTGAGTTAATTCTGCCCAAAGACCACGGAATTATATTTTTTTTTACGAAAAAAATGTATGAAACCAATATGAAAAATCTAATTATCTCTTAAACGGCAAGGAAAACCGTAATATCCTTACAAGTGGTTATAGTACTAATTATTTATGATTACTCTGTTTTATGGTTATCGCTGCCGATTTTTTTAAAAAAAGCTCGAAGTTGAGGAAAAACTCGTAACATAAAATAGCATCACCCCTAAACCTCGAAGGAGTAGGCAGAGGTTTATAGTACACCCACACTTAAACAACTATTAGCTCGATATTTAGGACCACAAAATGAGTTTTAATACTTTTCGTACAACCAAAATACCAAAAAGGGAAAACAGCATTTTTTTTCGAGTTTCCCAATAAAACTATAGCTATTACCGGGCTGGATGAAGAGCTAATCAAAAGATTTGCTGTGGCAAAATCACAACAAATCTTTAAGCAATAACATCTGGCGAGAGGTTCTGTAGGTTTTGCTAAGCAGAGATATTCCTAATTTAATTAATTAAATTAAGGTCTCCAGCCAAGGCTTACAACTAAATTTAAAATAAGTGACAGCGCGCGTAGGGCTCCCCCTAGTGGGAATCGAACTTCGGCTTAGGGCGTCACTGGGCAGGACAACTAGGGACTAGCTAGATAGATAATATCAATAATGCCACATATTCAGATGTATGTTTATATAGCTAAAACTGTCATCTCAAGATTGCGACTGCAGTGCCTAAACGGACCATTTGGAAACTAAGCAAAAAGTGAAAACTATCACATCTGTAGTGTATGTAATCTATGGTTACACCGTGCGTTTCATGTCTACAAGTTTTACGCATTTTTGTAATTTTTAAAACAGCGTTTTGTTATTTTTGTAATAAGAAAGTAAATTGAAAATGTAGTTGGCTTTTTGAAAAGGGACGAAAAAAGGACGGAATATATGAACGGACATCGAAGGGACGTAAATATGTCTAAACGGACAAAAATCGTCCCTTTTGGGACGATCTGGCATCTCTGACAGGGCGTGGCGTACTGTGTTTGTTACTTCTCATTACAGTACGATGTACGAATTTATCATGAGAAATAATTGGCTTTATTTATTATTTAATGGAACTGCAATAATTTTATTTTATCCCACTATCCTTACTTATCCTTACTTAATATAATATAATATTATAATATAATATATAATATAATATTATAAATGCGAAAGTAACTCTGCCTGTCTGTCTATCTGTCTGTCTGTTACGCTTTCACGCCAAAACTACTGGACCGATATATACGAAATTTGGTACAGAGATAGAATAGACCCTGAGGAACAACATAGGCTACTTTTTACCCGGGTGCGCGAAATAGTACCCTCGGGATGCGGGTGAAACCGCGGGAAACAGCTAGTGTATTATAAAAGCGAAAGTTTGTGACGATTAATGAATGTTTGTTACTTTTTCACGCAAAACCTAGTGATTGGAATTGGATGAAACTTGGCACAGACATAGTTTACAATCTGTATTAACATATAGGATACTTTTTGCCCGGGTACTTTAAGTAGTTTCCTCGGAACGCGAGTGAAACCGCGGGAAACAGCTAGTATAATCATAAATATGCCTGGAGCCTAGCCCGCCACCTGCAGCACTAGATAACCTATTGAACCTATTGCGTACCTACTCAATTCATTATAAACCGACTCACAGTCTTATGACGTCATAAATATTAATTATCTAGCCACACCTAAGTGATGTCAGCAAGTTTGACGTTTAATTAAGTTAAGCCTAAGAATCTATAGGCCTAGCGAGAATGCACTAATGTAATCTGAAAATCTATACTAATATAATAAAGCTGAAGAGTTTGTTTGTATGTTTGTTTGAACGCGCTAATCTCAGGAACTACTGGTACGATTTGAAAAAATATTTTTGTGTTAGATAGCCCATTTATTGAGGAAGGATATAGGCTATATATCATCACGCTTAAAACAATAGGAGCGGAGCACCACTATTCCACGCGGACGAAGTCGCGGGCAGAAGCTAGTCATCTATACATACAACGTATAAAATGCTTTGTCCTGAATGACTGACGGATCAACGCACAGCCTAAACCACTGATCGTAGAGACCTGAAACTTGGTAGGCGTGTTCTTTTTATGACGTAGGCATCCGATAAAAAAGGATTTTCCAAAATTCTAGCCTTAAGGGGGTGAAAAAGGGGGGCAAAGTTTGTATGAAACTCTAGTCATTTAAGCCACGCGGGCGAACCCGCTGGCTGAAAGCTAGTAATTTTATAAGCAGGATAGTATGATTTACAAATTAACATAATATAATTAACGCAAACAACTAACAACACAAACATACACACAAAACATTAGCATTGTAACATGGCCGCTATTACATCAGAGAAGTGAAAGGAACGGGTCGGGACTCGACCCTGCGACCTCGCGCACTTCATCACCGAGTACTCAACACTACTACGAATTAGAGAAGAATGGATGTGGCGATTGGTTTCGTATAAAGTATATTGTAAAGGGCATGTATTACAAAACTAGCTTCTGCCGCCGACTTCGTCTGCGTGGAATAGTACCTTATGGGCTATTGCTAATTTTAAACCCCAATTTTGAAACATTCTTCATTGATGCTCCGCTCTTATTGATTTTAACGTGATGATATATATATATAGCCTATAGCCTTCCTCGATATCTAACACTGAAAGATTCTTTTAAATCGGTCCAGTAGTACCTGAGATTAGCGCGTTCAAACAAACAAACTGTTCAGCTTTATTATATTGGTATAGATTAGATGTGAATATATTTAGTTTACGAATATTTCTGATTAAATACAGTCAACATTTTGGGAAGAGCTCGTGGCTAAGTAACAGCCGCACGGGTCGATCGATCAAAGGTTAAGCTGCGCTTGGCGCGGTCAGTCTGTGGATGGGTTACCATCTATGTCATACCGAGACTCCTCCGTGCCGGAAAGCACGTTAAGCAGTTGGCATATTATGTAGATCTCTGACAATCGTTACGAGTAGTCAGAAGCCATAAAGTCAGACAACCAGTCTTACCAAGGAGTTTTATGATATCTGGGTTGTGGAGGTAAGATAGGCATTATTATTAACGGTTAGAATGGAAGCTGACCAGAACTTAGTAGGGAAAAGGCTAGGCAAATGATGATGAATACAGTAAACATATTTACGCATATTCTCTTACGCTGTTTTCCGAGGAAACTATACGAATCCATCTAAAAACTATATTTTTTTGTCTTTCCCCATATGCCAATCAATCTCCATACCTTTCATATAAATAGATACATTAGTCCGTCTGTCAATCTATAAAACGGCTAAACCAATTCAGCTGTAATTTAGTAAGGTTTTCTTTTGTGATTTCATTGGTAAGGCCACTTTAAATAATTCTTCTGCTTGGTCTATTCCAAGTAAAATTTAAGGTTATTTTGTAATAATAATAAATAGTTATCTATCTTCGTGATTCAGAGAGCAGAGCGCTTACGTCGGTCAGTGATATGTAAGTTGGGTTAAGTGAAGCTGCTATGCCGATTTAGATGAAATTTAGCCATCAGGTAGTTTATAATTAACGATTTTATACTACAGTACGTACCTAGTTTTACAAGGCTGTTTCTACTTGTATCGGAATTACAATAACGGTAGATTTTAATAAAAAAAACTATCGAAATTAGAACTTCTTTTGGTTAGCAAATAAACACACGGACAAACTCGCAAACTTCAACTAGCGAACTCATATACAATATTTCAACGAACAAAAGCCTTAATAATCATAATAATTCATATAGCATCGATATATTTATGTCTAAATAACGGCTATCGGAGTACATTAGCCGAACAAAGGCTACAATTATAGCCTAACCACGTAGGACAAGGCGTTCTTCACGGTTAACTATCCGATTATGTATAATCGCTGTCTGTCTGTTTGCGGGATACTTTTCATCTTTATAATTGGACGCGAATTATAGCAAAGGTATTTTTTTTTGTAATTGCTTGGTATTATTTGTAATTTATTGGTAGTTTAGGGTTAAATCCGTGCCTCGGAAAGCACGTTAAGCTGTTGTTCCCGGCTGTCATTTGTAGATCTTTGACAGTCGTTACGGGTAGTCAGAAGCCAGAAAGTCTGACAACCAGTCTTACCAAGGGGTACCGTGTTACCCGATAACTGGGTTGTGGAGGTCAGATAGGAAGTCGCTCTATATTAAACACTGGTACTCAGCTGCATCCGGTTTAGACTGGAAGCCGACCCCAGCATAGTTGGGAAAAGGCTAGGCAGATTTAGGGTTAAATCCATACTAATATTATCTGGCTGAGGAAGGAACATGGATGGGTTTAGTCAGTAAGCCGTTCCACCCAAGGTGGGAGGAGCCATTTGATATTTACCCATCTGAAATAAATTTATATAATACTAATACTATTAATGTAAAAAAACTCTGTCTTGTAGATTAATTCTTCATGATTTTGAGTCTCCTATTTAAAAATATGGCGTCTTTTTTCTGCAATCAACGGTTATCTAATTAAAAAATATATTCCTTTGTACAATAACGCAAAAATTTATTTTAACCATCTTGTTTGAGAATTAAAAAAACGTGCTCAAAGTCAAAGTAAGTTTTAACATTTTGATGGATATAATTTTTTAACAAATTCGTTAATTAACTAACGTAATTATTAAAATCTACACGGAGTTATGAATAAAGCTAAAACCAACAAACTGAAAATGAGAATCATTCTTATGAATATAAATTAAAAGGCAAGAAATGTTCATTACCAACACTTGTTTAGTTTAATATAATGAAGACTATCAGCTGGTTGGACCAATCATTTTATCATTATATACATATACACTGACGGACTAATAAACTGCATCAATGTTCAACACGCACAAACCTTTGAAAAAAACATTTTAACCAAGTATTCCAACTTTTTATACAAATTTAAATTGAAACCTATAGTTTGGTTCGTTAGCTTCATAACAGCGTAGCATCATTATCCCTAAGTGTATGTTTGTATACTGGAAAGGGCCATTCAATTTTTTTTAAACAAAAACTTTGATGCATTTTCTTTGTCTGGGGGTATATATCATACTTTTAGGAACCGCCCAAACATAATATCGATAAATAAGCAGACTTCTAATATATTTTTTATGTCAATACATAGACATAATAAATCAATCATACACATTTAGACGAAAAACATAAAATAATAGCAAAATTATTCAATTTTATACCTACACACGATAATACGAAGATCTAGTTTTAAAAAAATAGTTATGATAGCATACTGTGAAAGCGCCTACAAAAACCCTACACTATCCATACTAAAATAATAAAAAGGTAAAGTTTGTGATTTTGTGAGGTTGTAGGAAGTAAATATCTGTATCTACTGAACCAATTTATATAAAACTAGCTTTCCGCCCGCGGCTTCGCCCGCTTGTACATTTTTTTTACACCTTGGGTTACATTATTCAAGTTTTAGTAGGGATCTTTAATTATTTCTGGAAATAAATATAGCCCATGACACTTCGTAAAGATGTAACTTTCTAACGCACAGTGTACGGCGTGGAACAAGCCAGGTGGACAAAAGTCATTATCAAATTCCCGGAAATTTATACTTTCTACCTGTAAACAACACCCTTAAACCTCTGATTCCAAGATTTTTTTACGTCTAACATTCCACACTGATGAGCCATCGTTTATCAAAGTAAGGTAATGAGGTAAATGTAATTAAACAAATAGGTCACTTGCATTTTTGCGACACTTGCACTAACATCTCATGGTGGTAGTTCTAATTTTGTGGAAAATTTTTGTGATGGATTTTACTTCTGAAGGTATGTACTATATTATTTTCTTATTAGAATCTTTTAATATGTCATGAACGTTCATAAAGTAGACTATTTGTGAATGACATAAAAAAAGCCATGTTTTTGTTTGTTTTCGAACTTATCAGGCTTGGAAAAGCCATGTATCCTCTTGTATCCAGTCTGAATTTTTGATATGTCTTAGCTACATGGCTATAGATAATTATGTGACATACTTTATGTAGCACACTTGAGTATAACATTTTTTTTTTCCTTTTGTTTTAGGAACGCTTTACTCTATTAGTAAAATAGAGTTTTTCGAAGAGTGGCTTAAGCATGACAAAAACGAAAGAAATGACTGTCTATTTGAATATATTTTGCTAAGTGTGGTTTTTCTGACATCACTGAAGATAGTAAAAGGGAAATTAAGATAAAATTAGCCAGCATTTCTTCAAAAATTGCTACCAAATGGGTGTCTTCAGGAAAGTCAAAAGAGCGATTCCTGAATAAGAATAAGTTGTGGCTGGAAGGCGACAAGATAGAATTCTGCTTGCGATCGACTCTACCACAACCTTCTACTTCATTCGCTGACCTTTCTCGACCCGGAAGACCTAAAAAAGTGTTTGAAGATTCATCTTTTAAAACTAAGAAACGTAGAGTTGCTGATGTAGTTGAATCATGGAGTGTTGGAGAATTAATGACTACTGCAGAGGTAGCTGCACGATCAACTGGACATGCCTGCCACTGTGCATACATTGATATTCACAGTACAGAGGTGATTTAGACGGCAATAGTTCCAATAGGACAGCTTTCAGAAGAAGCCCAAGAAGCGAGAAACAAAGATTGCCGGAGGTTTAGAGAGCACAATACCAGAAAGTACTCTCGTGTTGCCACGAATAAAGACTTGCTCAATATGTTAATTATAACGTCTGATCCTCTGAACAACAGCCTCCGGGAAATACCGAAAAAAAAGTCTAATAAATTGTGCGCGGAGGTCTTAAAGCTCATCATAGCTCCCACTATAGAGCCTCGACTCCAACTGCAACCAAGGCCTCCACAAACTCAGGAAGACTATCTACTATCGGATTCAGAATCCGATGAATCTGATATTGAGAATTAGTTTTAATGCAAATAGATAGGTCTAATGTTAGATTTAAAATTTTTGTATTTAATATGTTTATATAAGGTTGTATAATCATATTTACTTAATTAGCATTGATACTCGTAGCGACTAGGTTTTTTTTTTTTCTGTATATTCATGAAATATTTTTTTATACACAATTCCTATGCATTTTCTTTAAATAAATGATTTATAGTACTATATAAATAAATAATTTATACATATTGTTCCAAAACCATGAAAAAATATTTTTGTCCACCTGGCTTGTTCTACGCCCTACACTGTGTAACGGTGAAAGAAATATTAAAATCGGTCCAATAGTTTTTGAGTTAAAACCCTACAAACAAACAAGTCTTTCCTCTATATAATATTAGTATAGATTTAGTACCGAGATAGAGGGAACCCTGGAACAGGTTAGAGGCAGAGGTTACATTTTATCCGGGAACGTGAACTACTTTCTTCGGGACGCAGGAAAGCAACTAGTTCCCGGGCTTATAGTTATCGGTAGTTATCGGTAGCTCACGAATGGTTTCGAAAATTGACTGGTTTAATCTCCCACAGGTTATTTTTGATGGTATCCACATACCTTTTAGTGAGAAAGTCAAGAACCTGGGGATATATATGGATAGCAGATTGTCTTGGGAGCCACAGATGCAGGAGACCAGTAGACGGTTGTTTGCATCTGCAGGGTCCTTAAGACGGCTGCGGAACTTCCTACCAACTGCTACAAAAATTGCGCTTGCACAATCTCTTTTACTTCCTATCCTAGACTATGCCGACGCCAGCTATCTAGATCTCACCGAGGACCAACTCAACAAACTTGAGCGACTTCAGAATGTTTGTATAAGATTCATATTTGGTTTGCGCAAATATGATCATGTGTCAGAATTTCGTGCTAAGCTCAAGTGGCTTCCAATACGGCTTCGTCGGAATGCTCATATTCTCTCCTTGCTTTACTGTACTCTTTTCCATCCTACGACCCCTTCTTATCTCAAGGAGCGATTTGAGTTTGTCTGTGATACACATACACGATCTCTAAGGTCATCAGAAAACTTAAAACTTTTTACAAAAAAATAAAACCGACTTCCAAAAAAAACTGAAAAGTAAAAAATAATTTTATTTAAACGCTTTACGACCAAAACATCGCTCTAGAAGTCGGTGTCTTGTAAGTTACTATTGTTAGTATTTCGCCACCGACTTCGAAAGCGATGTTTTGGTCGTAAAGCGTTTAAATAAAATTATTTTTTACTTTTCAGTTTTTTTTGGAAGTCGGTTTTATTTTTTTGTAAAAAGTTTTTATTTTTTCGCTTTTCAGTGTCTCGGTCTTGCTATCTTAACAAAATAAACACACCACTTTTTTTTTAGGTTGTAATAAGCGTAAACAACCAAATCATCTAAGTATTTGGCATATCAGCAGGTAGAGATAAATCGTTATTTTTGATATATTTATAAAACGGCTGAACCGGTAGTGATAAAATTTATATGGGACCACCTGGAAAGTATACCCTACCAAATAAAAAAACAATTTTGCAAATCGGTCCAGGCGTCTTCGAGTAATCGGTGAACATACATAAAAAATAATAAAAAAAAAAAAGATCCCGACGAATTGAGAACCTCCTCCTTTTTTTTGAAGTCGGTTAAAAACTGAAGATGCCTATGCATTCCACGACGTTTTATGACAAGTCATTTGTTGTGCAAGCTACTCGTCTGTGGAATGCACTGCCACTGCCTGTCAGACGCGCACAGTCGTTAGATGTATTTAAGAGGATGGTGAAGGATCACTACTTGTCACATTAGTTTTTGCTGCTACAATGTTATTTGTTTATATGTACTATTTTTATTTTAACGTATACGTTGTCTTTTTTTTGTTCCTTTATATTGTATAATTATATAAATGTATAGATTTTATTTTAACGTAGGTACGCCAAAAACTGCCCGTTATCTATTATTTACCAATTTGACTCCATTCAAAGGTTGTCTGTAAGAAATTGCGCTTAGCGATAAGACCGCCTATTGTACTGATACCTTTTTGTTTGTTTTTTTCCTGTGTTGTTATTTAATGGTGTACAATAAAGAATATTCTATCTATCTATCTATCTAGTTCCCAATATTATTCTACACTAGCTTCTGCCAGCGACTTCGTCCGTGTGGAATAGTGGTGCTCCGCTCCTATTGACGTGATAATATATAGCCTATAGCCTTCCTCGATAAATGAACTATCTAACACTGAAAGAACTTTTCAAATCAGACCAGCGGTTCCTGAGATTAACGCGTTTAAATAAAATGACAACATTTCCCTTCACTGCTCTGCTCCTATTGATTGTAGCGTGATGAAAAGTATACTATAACCATCTCAGGAGTATGACAAATAATTGTACCAAGTTTCGTTAAAATCCGTCGAGTAGTTTTTGTTTCTATAACGTTTATACAGAGAGACAAAAATTTTACTGATTGCATTTTTGGCATTAGTATCGATCCCTAATCACCCCCTGATAGTTATTTTGGAAATATATTTCATGTACAGAATTGACCTCTCTACAGATTTATTATAAGTATAGAGATAGAGTATAGATAGAAGTATAGATATCATCAGAACAAATCGTCTATGTTTTACGTACATAATTACCAATTCCTCTCCTTGCTTATTGAACTGTGACTGTACATGACACGTAGCACTAATGTACACTCATGAAGACAGTGCAATAGCGGCCGGTCTTCTCACGAATCGTTACGAAATCGATACTTCGAGTTCAGAGGGTCAATCTTGCAATGAAGCTTAGCGATTTGTATCTGATACCGGTGAAGTGCGAAATTAGTGTTATTGTGATGTTACTAATGAAAAGATTTGTCAATTAAAAATGTTTGTGTGTTAGTGTCGTTTACTTAAAGTCGAATTTTAACCAATGCATGGAAAAGAGCAGACAAGAAACTTCACAAATAATAGGCATTTCATCATAAAGATCACATGAGTGTGTGATAGTAATACCTATCACTAAATTAATATTGACTTTTTTAATTATTCAGCATGCATTAAAATATCTTTAATATCTAAATGTTTAGCAATTAACTATACTATACCTATATATTACTGATTTTGTCACTGGTATTGATTTTTGGATATGTAGTTTGTAGTAGGTATTTGTTCTCGCAAACTTCTAAGTTTATCTTAGATGCCAATGATTGACAATGTAGGCAAACATCGTGAGAAAACCTGACTTTTGTATCGTGTGAGAAGAGACAAGCAAAAAATAAAATAAAAGGCCGACGATGACAAATTTATGCCTATGACAAATAGTGTTGCCCAAATTCAGTCTTGGTCTTGCAGTCTTGGTCTTGTTCTTGCGTTTTTGCAAGATCAAGACCAAGAACAAGACCGCGTATTTTTAGCAAGACCAAGACCAAGACTGACCGTGCAAGACTTGAGCAAGAACAAGACATAGCCTGCAAGACTCTTGCGTCTTGCAGCTAGGACTTAGCGCTATTTCACTGAGTAGTTAGGTGTAACAGTTCGGTGTATAGGTAGGTACGCTTAGGAATTCTATGAGACGCAAAAAACTGTATCAAAGAATATGAAAAACTGGACCTATGCGCATTACGACTAATACCATGAACATAGCGAATATAGCTTATAAATCATAAATGTTTATTAAGAAACAGTTACTTCCATGGAAAACGACATATAGGTCAGTTGATTTTTCGAATTTCTTATCAAATCTTCAGTTATTTATTAATCTGCTTGATCTTTACTATGGCTATGTTAATTCAAGCTCACAATGTTCCAATTCTAATACGTTTTTCTAAGATTTAAAGTAAACTTTAATAAATAGTAATAGACTAATAGGTAATTGCAAGACTTGCAAGACTCTTGCTGCAAGACCAAGACCAAGACCAAGACTGGGAGCGCAAGACCAAGACCAAGACCAAGATCAGGTGTATTGGCGCAAGACCAAGACCAAGACTGGCTAAGTCTCGTCTTGTTCTTGCATTTGGGCAACACTAATGACAAATAGAGAAAAGCCATCCATCAATCGCCACTTGAAGGCTATTAGACATTTTCCGAAACACCGATTTTAATAACTAACAGTAACATGAATACGCAATACATAGCAATGTTCTCGCATTATTATACGAATGAATTCTTTGAGACTGTATTAAGAAGTTTTTATAAAAGGTTATCAGTAGATTGATTGATAGATTTGTTTATCTATACTATTATATAAAATGACAACCTCATACACTGAATGACTGACTCATCAACGCTGAGCCGAAATGGCTGGACCTAGAGTTATAAAATTTGGACAGGAGGTACCTTTTATGTCCTAGACAAGTAATAAGAAAGGATTTTTGGAAATTCCGACCGTAAGTATATTGAAATAGGCTTGAAAGTTTGTATGGAGTAAGTTTTATTTCTTATTCGATTAAACTAAAATTTTGTAGGGACACTCTAAAATGAAAATAATTAAACACGTGTTTCACAGTTTTTCAAGATTTTAGCCCTAGGGTGAAAAATTATGATTTTAAGTTTGTAAGAAAAAAAATCTGTTTTAGCTTTACGCCAAAAGGTCTGAACAGTTTTACTTGAAATTCACCAAAGATGTTTGTTATGAATCGGTTCAAGTTTTAGGCTACAAATCATCACACTAAATATTATGGGGAATGAGCAGTGAGGTATTGAAATAAGTTTGTAATGGGATGACCTATCAAGTTTTTATAATTACCTATATGCATTTTCGCTATTATCTTTGACATGAAAATCATCACGCCCGTTTGTAAAGAAGATAAGCAGTAATTCAAATTGAAAACACGTTGTGTTAGAATGTCAATTTTACCTAAAATGTCAAGGAGCGCTGTAGTGGAGGGGCTGTATTCATGATCATGCGAATCGGTTACATCGAGTTCAAATCCCACATATTTTTGTTCTTTTTTTGAGATTGGTATTTACTTTTTTTTTTTTTTGTTTATATCATATTATAATATCTTTCACCTTAACGGCTTCAAGAATTAAGTTACGAATTTCTTAAAAGTAAGCGCTTTCAAGTCATAATGTGTAGATGTTATTCCATGGTGATTAATGCCCGTGCGTTCCATGTATGAAAAGGGCCTCTTTGCATACATAAGAGCGGGATAATTATAAACTAAAAAAAAATTGCGCTTTCCATTGAATTCATTCTATTCCACACTTCAGAAATTAAGAATCTAGAATTCCCTTTGCTAATAAACAAATCATAAGGCCACGGATGAACCTGCGTGGGGATTGTTGTGGCGTTAAATGCTCTCTTCGCGGAGTGGCTAAGGAGGCACCACGGCATCTTGACTGGACTGGACTGGACACTGGACACGGTTATTTTGGGAGGTTCCTGGATCGAATCAAGCGAGTGGAAATGTCGGGGTGTTGACACTGTGAGGATCACCTGGAGGTCACGGTGGAACATACGGTGGAGGTCTGCCTTACTTGGGCGGCGGCGATCTCTCACTTTCGGCCCTGGTTCAAACCATGGTCCAAAGAGAGTGGGAATAGGAAGCAGTCACCTTCTAATGCTAACCAGTCATGCTGGAAAAGGAGATAGCGGGTTGCGTGACGGAGAGACAAATCTCACGCCCCAGCCACGTCATCAACATTTGGAGCCAGGAATCGACTCCAGGCCACTGTAGGTCCGGCCTGCAGACTTTGAGCAATAAGTGGCTAACCGTCCGGTAAGGATTAGGACGGGCCTATCAGCGGGAAGACTCGGGAAATGATTTTTCATTCCTATAAGAAAACATTTTTTTTGCAAAAATAGAATGCAAATACACAATACCTAATTGGAGACACCGACTTCTAGAATGATGTCTATTAGTTATTTTTAAATTTGTATTGTGTTCCAAGCCAGTTGTTTTTTGAAAAAAAGTTTTTCAGTTCTCTTTTTAGTGGCTCAGTTTGTAATTTAGATAAATTACAATATCCTAATGTCTAGACAAATGTTCATCACCTTTAATAAGGGTGAACTCTATATGTCTGTTTTCTCCTTTAAAGCATAGAGGTGTGTTGTTATGTTATAGAACAGTGAAAACAATCACAGGCATACGATCGCAGCAATCGTGGTTCCTTTGCTATTAGTAATTGAAGAGTTCCATTGGTTATTTACGAAGAAATTCAACAGATCCCAATAATTGTATATATTGTACTAAAACCTTTCTTGAAAACTATGCATTTGAAGAACGACAACTCTCATCCAATTCATATCAGTAGTTTTTGAGAAAATCGGGGACATACAAACACATGCATACCGGTCAAATACAGAACCACCTTTTTTGAAATCGGTTAAAAAACAAAGACTGCCTACCCGTGCGAAGCCGGGGCGGGCCACTAGTTGCTAATAAAAGCATTTTGGTGCGATTATTAATATTAGTCGTGGTATCAATTTGAGTATCTGGGTTTTAGTGATTGGTGATTGTTATCTGTTTTAAATGTTTCTAGTTATTTAAAACTACTAGTAATTTAATATGGATTAAAATAATATGTAAATCTGTAGAGAGGTCAACTCTGTACATGAAATATATTTCCAAAATAACTATCAGGGGGTGATTAGGGATCGATACTGACGCCAAAAATGCAATCAGTAAAATTTTTCTCTGTCTGTATAAACTCTATAGAAACAAAAACTACTCGACGGATTTTAACGAAACTTAGTACAATTATTTGTCATACTCCTGAGATGGTTATACTATACTTTTCATCACGCTACAATCAATAGGAGCAGAGCAGGAAGGGAAATGTTGTCATTTTGTTTAAACGCGCTAATCTCAGGAACTGCTGGTCCGATTTAAATAATTATTTCAGTGTTAGATAGTCCATTTATCGAGGAAAGCTATAGGCATATATGCACGCTAAGACCAATAGGAGCGGAGCACCACTATTCCACGCGGACGAATTCGCTGGCAGATGATGGATTAAAATTGTAGTTGTGTGTGAGGAGATAATCTCAGAAACACATGTGTTTTTTGGTAACCATGTTTTTTTTTTCAATTTTAGACCGCGTTGTAAAAAGAAAGAAATAAAGTTGTTAATTAGACTTCTTGTGTATATGTTACGGAATTGTCGTTAATAGTGAACAAAGTTATTTTTAATACATGCTTTTTTTTCTTTTCAAAATTAACCTTAGTCACAGCCAAGTTGTAGATGATTATTTAAGTAAATATTTTAGCACTCATAACTTAAAGTAAAATTTTCTGGTAACCGCAATTCTTTTACCTTGTAAATCCCACACTACTCTCAACATCAGCACTACTAATCCACAAAATAATCTACATCAAAGACGAAATACCTTTACAATCTCAATACTTCGCAATACGGAACCCTCGTATTATGCTCTCGTCATTGTCATACCCTCTATTTCCGATAATGCACCTATTATGTGGTTCACAAAAGGTGCACCAATATGTTGGCTAAGAAATTTAATATCTCGCTGCTTATGACATAGCGATACTAAAGCAGTGTGTGAAGGGATGTGAGAATTAAGGTTATAGGTTTCGGATGTGGTATTAGTAGAAGACAAGCTTTCCGCCAGCGGCTTCGCCCACGTGGTCTATACGATTTCAAATTAAAAATGACAGAGTTTCATACAATTGTTTCCATCCCTTTTTCACCTGGTGTAGAATTTCGATAAATCTTATCGGATGCCTAAGTCATACAAAGAACACACCCTCCAAGTTTCAGGTCTCTACGATCAGCGGTTTAGGCTGTGCGTTGACCCGTCAGTCATTTAGGACAAAGCATTTTATATGTGTAGATAGATAAATAAAAACAGTTGACGATGACAAAAAACAATTGAAATAATAAAAATAAATCATCCTCGCTAATAATTATTATAAACTAACTGTTTCGGTTGTACCCGCGTACCGAAGGAACTACTTACCGCACTCTGATAAAAAGTAGCCTATAACCGTCTCCAGGGTCTCCTTTATCTCCATACCAAATTTCATCCAAATCGGTTCAGCCGTTTTACCGTGGAAGCGTTACAAACTCACTCTCGCATTTTACTATCAGTCATGTAAATTTTAGATGATGATACATTGAATTTTATGGACATAAAGTAGTTTTAACCGGGAGGTGATTCTCGAGAATAATGCGAGAAACTGTTGAAAAGACCTATACATAATTAATATTTTCTTAATAAACCATAAAATCCTGAAATAAGGATAAACCCAATGGACACCCCCTCAATCAAAGGAAAAACCAATCACTTGGTCAACACAAAAACCGACTCCGCTTAATTTCATCATCCGTCTAGCCTTTTCCCATATCCGTTTAACTTTTATCTTTGAAACTGTTTTGACAAACAGCCTTATCCGCTTCAATACATGTTCTCAAACTGATCAAAGTGTTGTCAACCTATTGTTAGCGTGTCTACCATCAATATTAATATCAGGATAATCTCGCCTGTCCCACAGTAATTAAATTCATGTGCAATGTTACTAGTCGAATATTACTGTTTGAGATCACTATTTTGTGATGTCATCGTGTTTCGCCTCAGATTTTATCCTCCGTCAATGGGTAAGTTTAAGTATAAGTATATAATATACTTAATGATATTATCAGCCTGTTGCTCCAAACGTTTATCTACACTAATATTATAAAGAGGAAAACTTTGTTTGTTTGTAATGAATAGGCTCAAAAACTACTGGACCGATTTTAAAAATTCTTTCACCATTCGAAAGCTACATTATCCACGAGTAACTTAGGCTAAATTTATTTCCAGAAAAATTAGGTATTCTTACTAAAACTTCAATAATGTAACCCAAGGTGTAAAAAAAAAAGTCCACGCGGGCGAAGCCGCGGGCGGAAAGCTAGTCATTTATACTTTTACGAATATCACAAAACACGATATCAATAATAGCATACTTTTAGAATATTATAGAATAAACCTTATTTGCACAGAATGTAGGTATACATAAGTTTGAAGGTAACAAATTTTCTCATCACAGAGTTTGGTTCCATGTACATTCTGCCATTAGGCATGCAAAAATTTAAGGTGCTTGCTTACAGTATCTTTACTTAGTCTTAAGCTTTTGCGTTATAATGTTAATAAAATAAAGTATATAAAAAAATATAAAACCAAAACAAATCTTAAGATAGATAAACATACTTATAACTACGCTTAAATTGCTATTACAACTATTTTTTTTTAATTATCTTCTAAAAATTCAGTAATAGAGTAGTAACATTTTTCTAGTAGCAAGGACGTTAAATGCTTTTTAAAAAGTCTAAGAGGCTGCTCTTTAATACAATTGGGTATCTTATTAGTATTGTTGGTGCCATACAAAGTACGTTTTTCTTTAACAATGTTGTTTTTTATGTTATCAATAGAGAGATATTATATTTAAGTAAAAATATATCGTAAATAAATATTTAGATGAAAATCATACAATAATAGCGAAATTTCTCAACTTTAATCTCCACTTTGACAAATCTAGAATGACAGTTCTTCCGTTTCACGTATTAACCATATTTTTTATGGAACCGGCTGCAAGAATGTGAAAGTTATTCTGTCTGTCTGTAACACGTTCTTTGTTTTTCAGCTGAGCCGATATAGATACGTGGTGTGGAGATAGATAAATACGACCATAAATACAGGGAGTAATTTTAATAGGCAACAAGTAACATACAAAAGTTTAAAGTTGAAATTACGTAAATGTTATGAAACCATTACTGTGTGTTTATGACATTTTCATACTGACAACTTCATCATTTGCTTATGTCCACTGTTGGACAAAGGCTGTCAGCATCGATGACGGGGCCCTACCCCAGGGCCATAGCCTGCTGGGTCTGCGGGACGTTCGAAAGAGATACCGCGCCCCCGGAATACAAAGGGCTGCGGAAGGAACATGGATGGGTTTTAGTCAGTAAGAGTCTGACACTCCCACCCGCCCCACCCTCGGAGGTTTCCCACCCGAAAAAAAATGACATATCGCTCAGTTTTCTACTACATTGAAAACATGAAACAATTCGCAGATAAATTGTATTTTCTCAACAAAGGATAAAAATATCTTGTACCAATAATGCTGGCAATATTTTTGACTCAAAGAACATTATTGCTGCAATTCACTGCAGATGCAAATTGTCAATAAACTGTGTCATTGATGTATTGACAGCTGATTTACTGTATTGTTGGTAGCATACATCTTCGAAATATCACGACAAAGTATTTCGAAAACACTGAGTTATTTTATTTTACTAATATTATAAAGTATATGCTCAATTATAATTTAAAAAAATATTATCCATACTAATATTAAAAAGACGAAAGATTTGTTTGTATTGTTTGTAGGGTTTTAACTCAAAAGCTACTGGACCGATTTTAAAAAAATATTTCACCGTTAGAAAGCTACATCTTTACGAAGTGTCATAGGCTATATTAGTTCTAGAAATAATTAGGGATCTCTACTAAAACTTGAATAATGTAAACCAAGGTGTAAAAAAATGTCTACGCGAGCGAAGCCGCGGGCGGAAAGCTAATAGTGGATATCCTTACTAATATTATAAATGCGAAAGTAACTCTGTATGTCTGTCTGTCTGTTACGCTTTCACGCCAAAACTACTGGACCGATATAAATGAAATTCGGTACAGAGATAGAATAGACCCTGAGGAACAACATAGGCTACTTTTTACCCGGGTGCGCTAAGTAGTTCCCTCGGGATGCGGGTGAAACCGCGGGAAACAGCTAGTATACATATATATCAGTCTTGAGCAAGCGTCCCGATCAATGCTCATGCCTTCTCTGTTTGTCAAAAAGGCCTGTGACCAACAGTGGGACAATATTATTATAGTCTGATGATGATCAGCATCATTATTTTGTTTAATGTTTCTAGAAAGTATAATTCATACTTGCTCTTTCCCGCGATTTCACCCGCATCGAACTACTACGCCCACCCGGATAATAAATATTTAATATTTTCTTCCCCAAAAAGTGCAAATCCTTGCTAATACATATTGTAACACCGAAACTAACTCTCTATGTAAAATTTTCACGGGAAAACGGCTGAGCCGGTTAATATGAAATTCGGTATGCAGATAGAGTAAAACCTGGGTACTTCCTTCAAGATTAAAATAAATTCCTTTTGAATATGGAATGGCCATTTCAGAAAAGATACACAGGAGCTATAATTTAACCTATCTTCTTTAAAAATCATCAATCTAACCACAGGTACTTACTGACAGACAAATAAAACAGACATGTTTATACAATATTAGCGATTGAAAGTGACTACACACATGATGTAAGCTCTCAGATCAGCTTGGGCGTAGACCTTGCGTTTCACTTGCGCTTGCACACAATCAATCGTGTATTGTTTTGTGCTATGAATATTACGAGTTGTAAAGAATGATTCAATAGACTGTGGACTTGGGACATTATATGTCTATACTAATATTATACAGAGGAAAGATTTGTTTGTTTGTGAGGGTTACAACTAATAAACTACTAAACCGATTTTAAAAATTCTTTCACCGTTAGAAATTAGGGATCTCTACTAAAACTTGAATAATGTAACCGAAGGTGTAAAAAAAAATGCCCACGCGGGCGAAGCCGTGGGCGGAATGCTAGTATTTCATAAAAATATTCCGAACGAAATATTAGAATTTTTAATCAAACTCAATTTTCGTTATTTGACGTTTATCAAAGTAGGCATAATGGTACGAGATCACCTTCACGTATGAACTACTAGCTTTTACCCGTGGCTTCTCTCGCATTCCATGGGAACTTCTTAACGCACCCGCATAAAAAGAAGCCTATATCTAATCCTAATCTCCTCCGTATAATATTTTATCTAAATGGGCTCAGCCGTTTAACGTGAAAGCGTAATAAACAAATTCACTTTCGCATCTACAGTAGTACTAGTTGGGATAGGATACCAGTGATAATGATATATTTTACCTATTTATATATGGGACTTGTGCCTGTAATAATAAATGTTTCAAACCAAATAAAAACATAACAACGATGTTTCATTCATTTATTTTTGTTTTTAGTAGGATTTAATTTATACACAAGTAACTATATCCCTGTTGTCTAGTTGAACTATATTCTTGTTAAATACACAACTTCAGCTGTGGACATTTAGTGATTTTTACTTTTTTTTATTATGTTGAAATAAATAAAAAAAACCTTATATTCATGTATTTTAAAAAAAAAAACTTAATTTTAAAATGTCTCAAGTCCATACTCGCAGTATACATATTGTTAATACATCTGACCTTTTAATAACGAAACTCAACTTCAAAGTTTGAGGTCGCAGATAACATCGGGGCACAAAGCAAGTCATTGACGAACTGGCCTTAGGACAATGTGGGGGATACGACCTTTATGATTTAATAAATTAGAAATTTTAAAAACCCCCTACGTAAAAATGCCTTACATCATTTTGGAAAAGAGCTGATACTATTACACTGCTGGACCGATATTAACCAAACATAGCTAAGAACAACCGCAAGGAAACTGGCTTTCGAATGAAAAAAACCGCATTAAAATCGGTCCATCCGTTTGACAGCTATAATGCCACAGACGGATACACACACAGGCAGACAGACATCGACGTCAAACTTGTAACACCCCTTTTTTGCGTCGGGGGTTAATAAAAGGCTTTCTGTGTCAGAATCAGAACAAAATAGGTTACGACTTTGTTTATATTTTTCGTAAAATCAATTGGTACAGCCTATAATGTTAAAAACCTCTATCTATCTCTATCTCTAGTAACCAAATCTAGAGATAAATTATTGAAAATGGCGTCCTATCGTAAAAAGTATAAAAGTTTAACGTAAAATGGGTTACAATATTCACATCATGTTAATATATTTTATTTTATTCTTAAGTCTGTTTGTTGATGTTTATGACCACAGATAATAAAAACAATACATTTCACATAATACATTACCAGTTTATTCTGCAACTAGTCTACTTATACTGAGAAAAAACGGTATGCATCAGTCTGATAAAGTTGTGGGACGAATTTAATGTCGCTAGATAACTGTATGTAAGTACGTGTCAACATTTCTCGAAAACTAGCTCTTTGTATGCGCCGCGGTATACGTAGGCAGTTAACATCTAGTCTGGTTTGCTCTTATCTTTGTAGAACAATATTTGGTAGGAATATATATAAAAACTGTGAATCATACGGTTTTTTTTTTGTAATTTTAGAATTGCTGTTAGAGATTTTTCGAGCGTAGATTTGGAGTTTGATTGGTTGAATATTAAAATAGTTGGTTAAATAGCAATTTGACGGCGATTTTGAAAAACATACTTCATTATTTTATTAACTAATTTATAACTAACATAGATATGCTAGGACCTTACCCAGATTACCACCAATCTCCTTTCTAAATAAATTGCATCCAAATCGTTTTAGCCTTTTTGTCGTTAAAGCGTCACAGACAGACAGGACAATTAATAAAGATACTACCTATAAGAATTTGTACAAGTAACATTTTAATTCTTTAAAATAATCTGCCTCATCATATCCAAAACTCATGGCATAATATTTAAATATGCAGGCACCATTTCACGTAGCACATGCAGCCTCAAGCGACAGCCATATCGAATCTTAAATAAGATTCAAAATTCCCGCTCAAATGAGCACTTCCAATAAATCATGACAGCTAAAGGAATCGCAGTTCAAATTTCGAATTTAGAAAAAAAATATGATGCGTTCCGTATAGGGTTGCGAATTTGAGATATTGGCATTTTATGATTCCTCCAAATATATTTTGTAGTAGCATCAATTTGAGGGAATTTATTTGTAATACGTTTGTGTAATGGATATTTACATTTCACGTATAAATTGGAGGTGTGGTACAAAATTGTCAGGTATTTATTTGCCGTATGCCTGTGGAACTGTATTTTTTGCCGTATGCCTGTGGAACTGTTATCTAAATAAACCGCAGTGTGGAGTCCTGACATAATCAGACGACCTGGACTAAATTACTAAACAATTGGTCCATAAGAATCCTATGTGAGTCACAATAAGATAATTTAAAATGACAGTAACAATTTTTACCTACACTTTTTCGATATTTTTCTTCATTTGAGAAATCTGTTCTTTGTTTGTTTACCAACGAATGTTAGTAAACTCGTTAGAATCAGAAAAGAATTTCAAGAAACCTTGAAGTGATGCACGATCTACGTACAGCACGTCTGACTAACGTGTAATGTTCCACAGACCCTACCATTATCTGCAAACACTATAATGAACCGTTTCGCTCAGTTTAACTTTAACTAGCGCACTGCACTTTAAAACTAAACGTAAAAGATTTAATATCTGGATCAAAAATTCTACAATTCAGCAATAAAAAAAAACATCTATGTGTTCTTGGAAATGACAACCCTACGTTCGATTGCCTTCGGGTGGCTTCGGCTAAACTCGGGAACTGCGACGTGTTCGGAATACGTGTGTTCGTAATAAAAATCTGGCCGAATGGTGTCGCGCCTCTGCCTTCGTGCGGCTCCGCACGACGTTTCCAATTTTATGGTTCCTGATTTGAAAAATTATTGAAGCGACTTTGATTCCTTTTTCAATTGGTTGGGGATTTTGTTGTTTGCTGCTTGTAAAGAGTATTTATCGTATCTGTAGATAAGTAAACTTAAATTGTGACGACAAGACAAGACAAGATATGAGAACTGTTTACCTATTAATAATTACGTAGCATAAGAACATAAAAAAAATATATATATCAATCATGGTCAGAAACTTGATAGTATTTAAAATGGGATATTGAGTGCGAGAAATTATCTCCAATGAGACCAACGCATTTTCTTTCGATTTTCGCATAATAAGCATAACGAAGTAAAATCTCTCTCAGACTGAGGTCAAAAGTCGAACTTAAACTGAATATTAATTTCCACTATCTCAACTACGCAATAAAAACGCTCAAAACCGCAAAGATTTAGAAAACGTAAGTTAAACCACAGCTCAATCAAATTCATGATGCGCTTGCACAGGCAAAATAAACAGTTTCAAACTAAAAGTTTAACATCATGTTAATTTATGATCACGATTGTACACAGATTGGTGAGTTAATGGAGTGTTCATGCATATTAGATACAGACTAGCAGACCTAACAGATGTTGTCTTATCAAAATATTGATAATATCATCTTTCCGGATATTATAATTGTTTGGAGAGGATTTCCATTTTTTCCAACCTTTATTAAACCTATTGGGCCTGTAACGAACATTTCATATTCACATAGTTTCATTGCTGAGGGATGTTCGGAAGAGTTACCGCGGCCTCGGCACAAAGGGTGAAGGAAGGAACGTGAATGGGTTTAAGTCAGTTAGAGCCTGACACAGCAGGAGGAGTCATTTGATAATTTCCCATCCCTAAAAAAATATAGTTTTATTGCAGTTTGGGAGCTGTCTTATGTTCTGCTGATTATCAGACTAGTTTAAATAAAAAAATAGAATTTTAAAATATACGACCAAGTCTGTCTTTTAGGTATGAAGTTCTTTTGTAGAATTTAACCGTGAAAATACAGATTTATGCCTAGTTCAATAGAGCAATAGACACATTACAAGCGATTTGAACACAACTGACATCACCTCTTCCCATTTTAGCTTAATCCTTCGCCATGGTACATACAAGCGTGATCATAAATATTAATATGAGTACTCCATTTACTAATACTCTGTGTGATCGCATGAATAATCTACGAAACTGATGATATCATTGCATTAGTATGAACTGTGCTATCCATCTGATGTTTTATGCAAGCATTGACTACAATGCATATTTTTGCATAATTCACTGTAAATTTTCACAATAAACTGTTGACCGCAAAGTAGGGTGGATATGACTATCGATATTTTCGAAACCTTTAAAATTCGTGAAACTTTAAAAAAATAATAAATTATTTAATACAAAATTAAATAGCCTGAACTAATTTAAACTGGGAAATAGTGTAGCTTTCTATGATTAAAAGTATTTTATTTATGAATCAGTAAAGTATTACGAGAGATGACGCCATATATAACAAAATATTTAAAAATAAATAAAATTAATGCATTATATATTAATTTACGGGATAAACCTCCTACTTATCGATAGGTAAGCTAAGACTAAGTTATGTCGATCTTCAAAATTAACAGGACATATCCCCTAAAACTCAATTTCACAGTAACCCTAACAAAGACGGACGCAGAATGACTAAGTTTATTACACAAACACTTAAGTTTAAAGTTTTCAAGAAATACCACTAAACTCTCGAAATTATAAACAAACATTGACTAACTGTGAATCATTGTGAATTACTATAAAATAAAACGCTTATTTTTCCTTTTTAAAATTCTAGTGACAGAAGTGAGTAATGTCCAGTATCAGATGTGCAAAAAATATTACTTAAATGATTCGCTTAAGTCTGGGTTTCTCAAACTAATGACCCCACCGAGTCCCTGTTAAAGTGTCCACACTACGAATTTAAAAGAAGATAATTTTATTAAAATAAGGAATACGCGATGTAGAAGAAAACAGATTTTATTATTTTTAAACAAACTTACTAGTAGGTATTATAAATACGACAGTTTCTCAAACTATAAATGACCACACGAATTAAGGTTCCCACAACACTATGAATTCTTTTAATAATTAAAATAAGAAAAACGCGATGTAAAAGAAAATAGGTTTTATTATTTTTAAATAAACCTTCATAAAATATAAATATGAAAGTTTATATGTTTGTTATTAAATCATACAAAAACGCTCAACGGATTTGGAAAACTGAAAACTAGACATAGATAGTTTTTTACCTACCTACCTACACATAAGATACTTTTCATGTAGGTATTCTACTAATATTATATGTAAATACGAACGTTTGTGACGATGGATGTTTATTACTCTTTCACGTAAAAACTGCTGAATGGATTTGGATGAAATTTGGTAGACACATAGTTTATAACCTGGATTAACATATAGGCTACTTTTTACCCGGGTGCGCGAATTAGTTTCCTCAGGATGCGGGTGAAACCGCGAGAAACAGCTTGTTTAGAATAAATACTTATTGCACTTTGAGAAAGCGTGGCTGAAGTCAATGTATTCGTATGATTCATGTTGTCAATCATGCAATCTGCTATGAGAAGGCTGTAAAAGTGTTTTTGAGGTGAATCACAAGATGACAATCGCGTTTGTGATCATAGACGCCTGCAAGAATTTCAGGAGCGTATATTAAATTATTTTAGCGTTTTTTTCGGATAAGAAATCATCATATGACCCCTCCCGCCGTGGGTGGGCCGGGTGGGAGTGTCAGACTCTTACTGACTAAAACCCATCCATGTTCCTTCCTCAGCCTTTTGTATTCCGGGGGCGCGGTATCTCTTTCGAACGTCCCGCAGCCCCGGCAGGCTATGGCCCAGTGGGAGGGCCCGTCAAAATTATTTTAGCTTATTATCTTTTATGGCATGGTGCATGTGCACCGCTCCTGCCGCCGATAATGCAGACTTATCTTCAAATAAAGTTAGGCACATCTATGCCTAATCCCTTTTGAAAAAGGCGTGATAATGTTTGATTCCAAACAATATAGACACTGCAACTACTTAAAGCTTTATCAACACGTAACATCGACATTGTACAATCATCCACAAATTACTCTGTAATACAACTCATAAATAATTCTGTTGAGTACAGTCGCGTACAATAGTTTGACCGTGTCAAATGACACAGGCAGTAAGTAATATTTTATTTCTGCAACTTTTTGAAAAAGAGTGACATCACACGTTGCAACCAACTTTTTATATTGTTCTACCATTACTGTAATATTACTAAAAATACGACAATAACTCTGTTTGTCCGTCTCTCACGCTTTTAAGTTAAACGGCTGAACCGATTTGGATGAAATTTGGTATGGAGATAGCTTAAAACCTAAGGATATAGAATTGTTTGTATGCCAAAAGTTTTGTACTATTTTAAAGATATCTCTTTCTTTTCTTTTCCTTTCACCTACACGTCTTTGCAGAGTAAAACCGAGACGGACTGTCGCATCGGTCGCACGACAAGTCGCATCTGTTAAAACCCATACGCATTCATGTGTTGTCGTTTATTTCAGTTAATTTTCACCGAATCCGATACTGTTACCGCTCATTACACGGTACAGACATCAACAAAAAGGTATGCTTCGCGATTTACCGCTAAATACGTATTTAGCGCTTGCGTGCGCGGATGTACGCGACTATAAATGCATTAAGGGGCAGAGTACATGAATGGATGTCTCTATTTTAGCGGACGTGACTAAATTGAATTAGTTTTGTGGCGAGCGAGAAATGGTTTATAAATGGACATAAGAGAATTCCTGTTCGGTTGAAGTTTGAGTAATAAATGTATTAAGTTGTACTTATAGAGTGAGGACACCGCTTGTGTTATTAGCATTCTCTATACTTCATTTACAATAAGATTAGAAAAACTTCCAAACTCTTTTTGGAGCTTATTCAACTGATTTTAAGTTCTATTCTGTACTGATAAGGATGATTTTGAAAGCAAAATAATGTTTACAATAACAAATACATATATCTGCATTTTGTTTTTGTCATGTCACCTTAGCAATAGAGCTCAAAATCGTTTGAACAAACGGCAAATAAGTGCGTTTAAATGTCTAATTTCATAGTAAATGGAGTATAGTTTAGTTCAAAAACACAATTGGAAATAAAGTAAAGTGTCTTTTGTTTTACGTCGCGACGAAAAGCCTTTGAATGGCAATGGCTTTTTGTATTGACACGTCTGTATTCTGTCGCACAAATGTCAAATTACAAAGGACAGACAGAGACAACAATACACCACAGCTCAAACATATTCTTCCCAATCATCTTTCCACTAGATCTTATTCCTGTCTAACTGTTTCCTGCGGTTTTAACCCTGTCCTGAGGAAATTACTAAATACACTCGGATAAAAAGTAGTCCATAATAATTTTCAGAGTCTCATCTTTCTCCATACTAAATTTCATTTAAATCGGTTCAGCGGTTTTACCGTGAAAGCGTAAAAAACAAACAAAAAAATATTTCCCGACCCCGCTAGCCTTCATACATTTTATCATTAAATATTTTGCAAAAAAAAATATTTTGCCATTATTTTCCAGCTCGTGTGCTCAAAGCCCAATCAATAGATTTAAATTAAAAATAAATCAAAAGCCTTTTTATTATAAATCCACAATGGAACCCATATGTCCCCAGCCTAACGCGCTGTCAGCGCTAAATAGTGAGGTGCAATGATTTATTCATAGTCCCAGGTTATTCAAAACTAAATTTAGTTATTTCAGTACCCGTTGAATTTATAATACATTTTAAGCTGCGAATTAAAAAATGTATTTTAAAATGGATGCAGTACTTTTATTCGGCTTAAAAATACAATGCTTATGGTTTTTTTCGGGTAGTGTTGGACATTTATTTTTAACCGACTTCAAAAAAAGGAGGAGGTTCTCAATTCGATCGTTTTTTTTTTTTTTTTTTTTTTTTTTTCTATGTATGTACACCGATTACGCTGAGATTTATGATCCGATTTACGTGATTCTTTTTTAGTTTGATGCGGAATAGATGCCATTTGGTCCCATAAAAATTTCACATGGTTTGGCCCAGTAGTTTTCATTTTGTGAACATTTTTTACATTTTTGTTTACATCGATGACGTAATTGTTTCGGAGTCGATTTATATTTTCCGTTCCCGTTTCTTGATCTATATTGTTTAAAGCTGCACCTATCGTAGGCCTACCCATAGCTACTTAAAAAAAAACTATTTAACATATAATTATGACAATAAAAACAACGAAATGTTATAGCCTTCCTTATGTAATCTATAAAAATCCTGTAAAAAATACTGTAGTTTACAGAGCAACTTATTACAGACACTAAAAAGTAAAAAATAAATTTAAAAAAACTACGTTTAAAAAAACCGACTTCAAAGAAAAAACTAAAAAGTATTAAAAAAGTATAAAATAACTTAATAAAGATTTAACACAAACCTAATACCTTTAATATTAATAAAACACCATTATTTGTATGTGTTACCTATTGACAGGTTTGAAGTCGGTGCCAAGTCCTAAACAAAATGAAATTCCTAAAGATTAACCTACGTAAATAAACTTAAAGAACAATGTGAATTAATGTGAAACAGATGAAAACTTTTTAATACCTGAATGAGTAACACTATTACATTTGGCTTGGCACCGACTTTAAACCTGTCAATAGGTAGCAAATACAAATAATGGTGTTTTATTAATATTAAAGGTATTAGGTTTGTGTTAAATCTTTATTAAGTTATTTTATACTTTTTTAATACTTTTTAGTTTTTTTTTTGAAGTCGGTTTTTTTAAACGTAGTTTTTTTAAATTTATTATACTGAGTTTTTTTGTGGCTTGACAGGTGGATGGGAACGGGTTTTTAAATTGTAGCTTTGTCGAATGATTTGATTTCAAAGTCTCGTCGGCTGTTACTGAATTAATGATGTATTTTAAAATGTTGTCTGTGTTTTTATTTTAACGAGCATAGCTACTTTTAGGTATATACTTGCTAAGTGATAATTTTTTAACTAGATAAAATTAGTTTTTGATTAAGAATACACTTAGACATAATCTATCTATTCTTATTTTTATCTATTATAATTTTAATTATATACCTCGGCAAATATAATGGCGAGCCTGTTCTGGCCTTGTACAGGTACGTATAATTGAAATGACTTTTTTTCTAATGTCTTCTTGTCTGTCGTTTCACTCTTGGCAGGGCATTGTGGGAATTTTGAGACGTCCACACATGTTTTTCTTGTGTACTAATGGTCTATCTCAAGCTCGTGTTCCGAAATAAATGATTTTCCTTTCATTTTGTCCACAACTTAAAATGCAAAATTATAACACCTGTTAAAAGCCAACAAATTCAAACTAATTCCAGAGCAAACATTAGCGAAGCACTAACAATGCTAACTACAATTAACGGCAGCGAGCGATCATTACCGCCGAAACAATTGAACCGGTCTCAGATGTGGCGAATGACGTCACGGAAACTATTGGTTCCAGAAAGTTCGGGAACTTGCAGGTGGGAGCAAGTGGCGCTTACACGCGCGCTGACAATCTGACAAACATCCCTAGTGGGTAGGCTAGGAGCTAGCGAACAAAATATATAAAAGAAAATATAAATGACAATATATTTTTAAATGGAAGATAACAAAGAAAAATAGTGAGCAAATGTTATACCTACAAAAAAAATACTAACAATTTTAAAGTGGTAAATAACAAAGCAAAATATTTAGTTAGCAAATGTTATGTGAAAAAGCATGGTAAACGCTTACATACTTAAAGAAACAAACACTTGGAACATTATCTTTATAAAATAGGAGTCATAATAAAATATTACAAATATTTTATCAGTCGTAAAATTTAAGTATCTTATTCATTATGTTATGTAAACTGAGTGTTTACTGTATTTGAGAAAATAATAACCTCATGCTAACTAGTTTATTAATATCAGAGTAGGTATTTTATCGCTTCCCATCATATATTTCAGAATCAAAAGGATAAAAAATAAATTTAGTTTTGCAACAGACAGAAGGCAAATCGTTACGCACGATTTGAACTCTTGAACTCAAATCGCTACTGCTATTACCAGTAATAAAGTCGGTTTATGAGTTTTTGTAGTTAATCTAATAAAAAACTAAGATCAACGTCACTTTTTTATTTCCTCCTTTTTTTTTAATCGGTTTTATGTTACAATGTTTTCTGAAACCTGTTACAAAATGTAAGTTTTTAGTTATACCTACTTAAAACGTAGAAGTTGTATGTTTCTTAAGTTGTCATTGTAAAACGGCTAAATATTTGGATACAATTTGAAAAAGTACACGGGTATATAGGGCCGTACCACCACGTTTTGTATAAACACTATTCAGGTGTGAGAATTAGATACTACTAGCGTGGTATAGCTTCGTCTCTTTTTCACAATGAAACTATTTCTAGACCCTAAACTTTTGCACCTTATGGTAAGGCTTCTTCTCCAATGACATCGCAGGTTTAAGCTAGTACTGTACTATAACAAATTATTTAAGGCACTTCGTTATATACATTTGCCGACAATTTTACCAAAAAAATATATTCAAGTTTTATTTTAGTCTCTCTCCTAGACTACAGATGCACCTATGTCGTACACGTCCCGCCGGAGTTGCGATCGTGTCTCGCAAACTACCCAAATGTGTTTATGAAGAAACAAAATTAACTTTACCTTTGAAAATGTAATAAACATTTTATTATTCAGTTTAAGAAAGTCTGTAGTATATTTCCATAGAAGCTTAAGATGTTAAAAATGGAGAAATATTTCTTAGTACCTACCCACTCCGAGACTGGAGCTTAGAGACTCATAAAATAAGGCCTTATTGTGAGAAAATATATCTGCAAAGGACATGATACAAAATTTCTTAAATTCTTAGGTACTAGCATTTTAAATGCTAAAAAAACTTTATCTATATGTTTGTATGTATGTTAAACCGATTTAGATGAAATTTGGTGCGGTGGTTTGTGTTCCCTAAGGGTGTATACGAGGAGTGATGCCGCAGGATTCTCTAGCTGCCAATTAAAAACCTTTATAAATCATCATATCAACCTATCCGCTGCTGAATGCTGGCCTCCCTCAACCGGTGCTGCGGGATATTCCTGGGTTAAGAGATGTTGGAAAAAGTTACCGCGGCCCTAGAACACAAATGGCGTAAGAAGGAACATGGATGGGTTTTAGTCAGTAAGATTCTGACACTCCCTCTCGCCCCACTCACGGCGAGAGGAGTCATTTTATGATTTCTAATCCAAAAAAATTACCTTCCCCAAAGAGAGCCAATCATCACAGTTATTAATAGTAAACTTTAAATACTATTGTGAATTTAAATATTAAGATATAAGTGTTATTTTGGACAATGCTTTTGCAGATATTTTCGTACATACAGATTTATAAATTATTTTATTTTATCACAATGAAACAGACTTGTGTGAAGTTGCCAAGTTCTTACACTGGGGAGCTAAACTATTTTCAGTCAATAAAAATATTAACAAAAATCTTTGAATTTCTCAAATAATGTATTAATTTAAAATGTACTATTAAAGACTACCTATTTATTAAATAAATAAAAATATAGCCGTTAGCCGTAATTTTGTATGTTTTAAGTGTCCCTAGTTTTGGTAACAAATATATTTTCAAACTAACCCGATTGCGATTGACTCTTAATTCTAAAAAATAAAAAAGAACACAAAATAAAAATGGCATAGACTAAAAAAAAGTTCGCACTAAAATTGATACCACATCACTATCCGTGCTAAAATACGTATCAATTTTTATTGAAGTCACAACACTAGTGCAAGAGCACACATCACACTAAAGATAAGGCACGGTATACACTCAAACTTTAATTAATTGGACACATATAGTCGGTTATGCAAGGAAAAAACGGTCGGCGCGTGACCCAAGGGCGGCCGAGTGAGCGAGACTTTATAGTTATTTACTGATCATGTGTACGTAGCCCAAATAACCTTTTACATGTAGTGATGTTCGATATTGGTGCCTATTCTGACTTACACACGACTAAACTAACTTTAAAATATCATGCTCTTTTTCTATTGCGAAATACAAGAAGAGGATAGCAAGTAATTCAGTGCTGTCAAATTAAATGACATATGACATTTTGTTCATACAGGTTTGTTAATTTAGTCGAGATGTTACGTCGTGATGTTTAAATTTGTATGGAAAACTATTTTTTTCTAATTTGACAGGTGTTAAAAGTTTGCTATCCCTTTCTTATATTTGTTGATGGAAAGAGAGAATTATAGACTAAATTTAATTTAGATGGTGTCAAGAGAATCGCGGCCATTGATAAACGATCGTTGTATGCTTGAATTTATTTACAGAAGTATTTAATTGTAATTTATTTTATGGTAACACTAGCAAATGTAAACAAAATCATAACCTATTTTGTTATATTTCCCCATATCCTTACTTAATATTATAAATGCGAAAGTAACTCTGTCTGTCTGTCTGTTACGCTTTCACGCCAAAACTACTGGACCGATATAAATGAAATTTGGTACAGAGATAGAATAGACCCTGAGGAACAACATAGGCTACTTTTTACCCGGGTGCGCTAAGTAGTTCCCTCGGAATGCGGGTGAAACCGCGGGAAACAGCTAGTAGATGAATAAAATGGCATTAAATGATTAATGATGATGTTTAGAGCATGAAATTGACATAAATGCGCCATCCTTACGCCATTTTGTTAATTTTAGCAGAATTAGAACAGAATAGGTAACGACTTTGTTTACACATACAAATTTCGTAAAATCAATGGTACAGATTATACATGTATTTAGAATAATAACTTAGAATGAGCTGTAAGTGCTGTGTATTCGTGATTCGAGTCAAAAGACTTGCTCTCCGCTACACGAGCCTTCAACATCTGGTAGAATGTGGGTCCTTTTGCCTTTGCCTAATCCTATAGCTATTTTTTAGTGATGGGAGATCATCAAATGACTCCTACCGCTTAGGGCTGAGCGGGGGGAAGTGTTAGACTCTTAATGACTAAAACCTATCCAAGTTCTTTCCAAAATTTTATACTATGCAAGTAAAACTACCAACAAAAGTAACAAAGATATATTACACCTAAAAATTCTAACACCTAACCTTCACAACTCAACCGTAAAGATACCGAAATCCCACAAAAAAAACGCAAAAGTTACTAAACCCGTATGACTAATGGTCTACAGTCCCATGATACGCGGACAGACAACACGACTGATTAACGACTAAGTTCCTGAGATCACAACCCACAGATGGATAGATAAGGCTAACAGGTTCTCAGCTGTCAAAGTGACAGTTCGAAACGTCAGTGTCAGTGATGTGGAGTGTTCGTGAGCACTGGGCATAATGTTGTGACATTAATTCCAATCTGTATTTGTGATAAAAACATTGAGACATTTTACGCGACTGTCGCTGAAAGTAAATAATGTTTTTGCAAGTATCGTGTAAGTCTAAATCACGATTTTGATTTTTTTATGAACAATGATGTAATCAAATCATCAAATAAAAATCTAAAATGATAAGAAAAAGAAAAATAACATTTGTTAGAAATATTTGCGTTAGCACTATTTCGAAATAATATAATGTCGACAATCATTCACGTATGTGAGAATCGATTACTCCATCTACTTGCCTATCTACGTAATATGTAATACACAACGTTTATATATTGGTCACGCTTTTCCCTTCACTATTGCTATGAAGCAAAAAAACATTAATCCACTATCTATGACAGATTGATGTTGCGACTGTCGGAAAACCTATTATCTTTAAATCTATACTAGTATGTAAACTTATAAAGCTGAAGAGTTTGTTTGTTTGAACGCGCTAATCTCAGGAACTACTGGTCCGATTTGAAAAATACTTGAAAGTGCTAGATAGCCCATATATCGAGGAAGGTTATAGGCTATATATCATCACGCTAAGACCAATAGGTCCAGAGCACCACTATTTCACGCGGACGAAGTCGCGGGCAGCTAGTATACACATAAGTGGGTACTTAGTTAAAACTGACTTTTTCACGCGGTTTCATCTGTAGAAAATCTGTATAATTTCAAGATAAAAACATGATATATCTGACTGCCAAGTTTCATCTTAATCCATTCAGTAGTTATTGGATAAAAGAGTAACAAACATCTACCTTTCCTAATAACAATTATAGATAACATTTTGCACGAACCGAACTTAGGATCTCAATGGTTAGAAGTTCAACGAGTAACCTCTAGACCGATTTCGGTCACGGCAGCCTATTTCAATGAAGACTAGCCAGGTACGCAGGAGATATTATAGTGCACAAGCGCTTGCTCAGCACTCTCTATTCCCTCACTCTCATATAGTCCGATGGGTCGGCAATCCGACACGACCGGGGAGAGATCACGCACAGGACCGACAGCTTTACTTGCTTTTCGAGGTAATTCTAAGACTACTAGAACAACAAGAGAGAAAATAGCTAAAACATATTTTAATTAGTTTTAGAAACCAGTCTTATTACTTTCATAAGTACTAATTCACATCTTTTAAATTCAAATGCGTACGCGCCTATGCCAATCACAAGAGTGTGTCATGAATAAAAATCGTAAAGCCTGCCATTCATTGTTTTAGTAACAAGATAATCGCATTAGTTGAGTTACTGAGAGGCGGGTATGCCCATTAATCAACATCTACGCACTGGAAGCGGTGTATGGGATGAGAGAATAGCGATTTGAATATAAATAATATGTATATAGACCTTTTTTTTTTATGAAAGAAATGGACATGAGTGAATAGTTTTCAATCTGACTATTACTATGTTTTACTTAAAGTTAGTTAATGTTTTTCTTCTAATTAGCCGTTTTATTCGCAACTGAATTGGTCTTAGCACCAAAAAAATCTGTCCTCCAGTCTAACCGGATGCAGCTAAATACCATGTTTTATATGGAGTGACTGTCTAATTGACCTCAACAATAACTTGACAAAAACATAGATTTGTTGTTTTAAAGATTCCCTTTTCTATAAACATAATTACCTTTTTTATTCATGTGTGTATTCGTCTGGAAAAGTTATTTGCTATAGGCTAAAATTGGCGCAACTTCTCCCGAGATTTTGTTCTAGTTCTCATTGGTTTAGAGGCCATGAACTTTAAAGTCCTACACTTGATTTACAGTGGTTGACAGGATTTTTCAAACTCAATTTCGTTGCGTATAAAGCCGATAGCATTTTAGTTAGCCTCGTAGAAGAGTTACGGCTATAAAGTCTAATCCTGAGTTTATACACATAGGAGCAATGACTGTCTTAAATAAATAAAAAAACTGTTGATTTAAAAAATGCATAGATTCATACTTTTATTAGTAGAGCCATACAGTGGGCTGCAAAGGAATATTAATTTGTGTAAAAAATGCATATTTGATATAGTAATACATTTTTTCGAAATCTAGTGAAAAATTTACATATTTTTTTAAGTTACTGAAAATAAACATAATTATCTTGAATTATTATATAACTTTGACACTGTAAAATTGTCTATAATACAAGTCTTTTTTCATAAAGATAGCTTAAATATTTTGGAAAATATTGAAGTTTTTGTACCGACCTACTGCCGACTTTAAGAATTTTTTTTATATTTAAACTACTGACTCGAAACTTGGTGATTACTTAAATAATATTCAGCGAAGGACATATTATGATAATTTCTAAAAAAGTATTTATTTTTTCAATTATATGCTAATTCATTTCTACTGGGCCCAAGTCGCTCGTCGCTTATGACTTAGACCAAACAATATTTTCATATCCCAGGACAAATGATGACATGCAATATGCTGCGGCTGGGGCCAAGTTTGGCCTTTAAAAAAACTCGACTGTCGCAATGAGTCCATGGGGCCGAAACATTTTTATTGCCTACCCATTTATTTTTTCGTATATTTTTATGTTGGCAAACGAGGATGGGAAACTTTTGAGCTACGATCATTAAAAAAAAATCGTAGTCTAGAAATTTCTGCACAATTAAGGGTGCTTTAAATGGCACCCTGTAATGATATTGCCTTGTTGACTAATTATTATTACTAGCTTCTGCCCGCGACTTCGTCCGCGTGGAATAGTGGTGCTCCGCTCCTATTGATTTTAACGTAATGATATATAGCCTATAGCCTTCCTTAATTTTAACGTAATGATATATAGCCTATAGCCTTCCTCAATAGATGGGCTATCTAACACTGAAAGAATTTTTCAAATCGTACCAGTATGTCCTGAGATTAGCGCGTTCAAACAAACAAACAAACTCTTCAGCTTTATAATATTAGTAAAGATTTATGGTACACTAGCTTCTGCCAGCGACTTCGACCGCGTGGAATAGTGGTGCTCCGCTCCTATTGGTCTTAGCGTGATGATATATAGCCTATAGCCTTCCTCGATAAATGGACTATCTAACACTGAAAGAATTTTTCAAATCGGCCCAGCGGTTCCTGAGATAAGCGCGTTTAAACAAAGTGACAACATTTCCCTTCACTGCTCTGCTCCTATTGATTGTAGCGTGATGAAAAAAGTATACTATAACCAGCTCAGGAGTATGAAAAATAATTGTAACAAATTTCATCCAAATCGGTTCAGCCGTTTTAACGTGAAAGCGTCACAAATCAACTCACTTTCGCATTTATATTCTTAGTTTAGGATTCTTACGTTCTAAAAGAAGGATTTTTTGTAATCTATTAGAAATATTGACCTTCCCAGCTTCCGTCCGCGGTTTCGATTGCATTGACTTAGAATAAATAAGGTTCAGATATCTGGATAGAATCCTATGTCCAGGTTTATTACCTATGTGGGTGCCAAATTTCATCAAAACCCGTATAGTATTTTTGCGTGATTGATTGACAAACATCCATCTGTTCTAACTTCCAAGTTTATACTATCAGTAGTTTATAGGAAGTGGGATAACGTCAAACATAACGTACACACTAAATTACAAAACTATGTGAATTTTCAATCTTATTCATGAATTCAAATATTCCAATGATTCATACATGAATCACTCGCATAATGAACATCAATTTATACCAATGACAATGGCATTCTTCAAAATCATTCGAAGTCAAATATCTAATAGGTTACTCACTACGAAGACTCGAAGATATATCACAACTTCTAAAATAATTCAAAATGTACCTGGAACAAAAAAAAACAAAATTAGTAAAAACTTTTCAAAAATCTTCATTTAAATACACTATCTTCTATAAATGTACATATAAAATGCTTTGTCCTGAATGACTGACGGATCAACGCACAGCCTAAACCGCTGAGCGTAGACACCTGAAACTTAGAGGGTGTGTTCTTTGTATGACGTAGGCATGCGATAAGAAAGGATTTTCCGAAATTCTATTCCTAAGGGGGTGAAACAGGGGGGCAAAGTTTGTATAAAACTCTGAAATTTTTCATTTGAATTCGTATAGCCAACGCGGGCGAAGCTGCTGGCGTAAAGCTAGTCGTTACTTATAAAATGCTTTGTCCTGACTGACTGATCGATCAACGCACAGCTGAAACCGCTGGTTCTAAAAGTATAAAATTTTGCACAAATGTTCCTTGAATGAAGTAAATGTGCACTAAGAAAGGATTTTTCTAAATTCATGCCCTAAAGGGTAGAAATAGGGCATGAAAGTTTGTATGAAACTCTGTCATTTTAAATTTGAATTGACTGAAATTTAGCAGTTAGCCGCTAAATATAAAATGATAAATCAATTTATAGAACACGCGGGCGTAGCTGCGAGCAGGTAGCTAGCTGGCTACATACATATACATAATAAATTAATACATTATAAATGCTGGGTGGCACTGTATCTGACATGGACTCACATATCACTTAACCTCAGGTTAACTTCTTGACAATCATTCGTTAACCTAAAAATGAAAATAACTTTAACTATCATTTAATCGCTGTAACACAATTGTTAAGGAAATAATTGCTATAAAAAAAACAGGAACAAAATAAAATAATAATAATAATAACCGCACGTAATTTAATATTTTTCACAATCCCTCTTCAAGTTTCCGCAATAAAGTACAAATAAATTGTTTAACAGAGACGACTAATATCGTGTTTTTAGAAATGGTGGTAATGAAATATGGCTACAAGCTACCTAGTAGTACTCATATTTCTTTATTACAAGTTAATTTTATGCTTATTCTTTATTACGATAAAATAGCCATTGTCACTCAGAAGTGGCGATTATGTGAATGATTTTTTTCTTCTATTTCTCCTATAATGATTACTAGATGTTTCCCGCGGTGTCACCCGCCTTCTAAAAAAAATATTTCACACATCTGAAAAAATAAGTATCTAACCTATAACAGTCTCTAGAACACCATTTATGTCCATGCCGAATTTCATCAACATCGACTCAGCCGTTTTATTGTAAAAGATTACTGCGTGTCGCAGTGGGTACTAGGTAATCCTTACCCAACTGCGCGAAGTTAAGGGGGATTCATTAACTAAACCGGTTGAAATCTTCCCAATAATGTTACCCGCCTTAATGAGTTTTTAAAAGAATTAATAGGTGGACTTATTTTTTTATTTGCCTTTGTAAACTATTCGAAATTATAATTTATTTGATTATATAAATCAACAACACTAAAGGTTTTGCTTTTACTGAAATATAAAAGGCATAACCGACCTGCTACTGCAGTGTATACAACAGCATAAGGGTTATTATCTTAAAGCCTATTGTCTCCTTACTCCCATATTCAAGACGTCACAAAAACACATGCAAACCGACGATTAACGACGATGATTCCGCCCTCACTTCCATACACCCATAAAATAAAACGGCCGAACGATACAAAAGAAAAACAAAAGACCGGCCATTATTGGAATCGGCCGATATCATCAGTGTTGTCACCGTTCAGTAGCCGAACGAATTGTGTCGACGATGTAATAAAATGTTATTTATTGCGCACACCGTGCGGGTTCGGCCTTCACTAAATATGAACGCGGGATTAAAAATTGACCAGGGTGTAAACGCCGGTTAAGGAGACGGGTCGTGGTGAAACCGACCGTTGCAATTTTGATGAATTTTTCGTCGATCTATGTGGAAAAACTAATTTAACGTTTTATTTTTAGCTTACAAATTCCAATTTAATTTTTTTATTGCTATGCTTTTGTTAGATGGTTTTTTAAATAAGTATTAACTCAGTAATGAGCAGTGGTTACGAAAGGCCTGCTGAGAACAAAAAGATTTTAATAAAGTGACTCATTTTACTAGTTACTTTTTCAAAAGTATATTCATTTACTATATCAAATAATGGATTCTACAACAAATATACAAAAAAGGTATAAGTCATCTTTTTTGTATAAAGTGTTTATAAAAAGAGGTTAACTAGTCAAACAATAAAACTTTTGAGACAAGGCTGAACGTTAAATGCCATTGTCAAACAAATGTAGTGAAAAAAAAAACTCTTTTCATTCACAAACACCGATGAGGGTGGCCGCTTACTACACAGTATAAACCAGATGACCGTTTTTTATTATGCCATTTGTTAAAACGTTTATTTTTACAGCGTTTCGTAAAATGTTGGACGTTAAGAAAAAAAATAGCAAACGCACGTAAAGTTTTTTTAAAGTTGAGTCAACTGTGTAATAAACCTAATTATATAAATATAAAACTGGAATTACTGCAAGCGATTAAAGAATTCTATTACACCGAAGCGTAAGGTAAATTTATTCATTTGATTACTGTTCAACTTTGGTCTATATCACGATGTTTATGCATTATGTGGAAAAAAGAAGCTTAAGTAACTATCTAGTGAACAAACTGCCTTTGCCAAAAAACCATTTCGATATGTTACTCTCTATCAGCGCGATAGAAGGACAAGCCAACCAACGCAGTTCTAGAAATTCATGTTGATAAGATTAAATTTTACATCAGTGAAAGGCTACAAAATACACAGTATGCTAGTACTTACATCGAAATTTATAATGTGGATGAAGCTAGCTTTCTACATAATCAACCTCAACATAAAATAAAGGATTTAACATTATTTGAATAACCGAACACTACCAATCGAAATTGGTCCTTCGAGTCACGCGGACCAAAAGACCAAACATTTAAGCAGTTACTCGTCCCTCGTATGATCTCGTCGACATTCACGATTTGATGAACGACAAATGTAGATTACATACCAAAACGTCACCCAGACGTAACTGTTAATGAAACTACGTTGATTAAGCGTACTCAGAGCAAGACTGACAGCCTAGTAGTGTATTCTGACAGCTGTCAAACAAATGTCACAGTTCGCGACAACTCTATGTTTGCAGTATAATTTATGTCTTGTCTGGGACAATGGTAATTTGTAGCTGGTGTAATGACGAAACGGCTTTGATAATGAGTTAAAATAGAAACGTCGGTAAGTCATAACTATACCAGCCTTATGCCCTTAGGTCTTAAAGAGAAACTTATTATGTCTGTACCTCAAATGAGGACTGAAAATTGATAATCTACATGAATCTATATTACGAAAGTTTATGAAGGATGTTTGTTATTATTTTAGGCTAAAATTGCTAAATGGATTTGGTTGAAATTTGGTACTTACCTACTATATAACTTAGAATAAAACACAGGATACTTTTTTTCAGGATGCGCGAAGTAGTTCCTTGAGGATGCGAGCGAAAACGCGGGAAACTGCTTGTATTATTAATGCAACATTCATGAGGATGTATGAATGTTTGTTAATGTGTGTGTTTCACGCAAAAACTACTGAATAGATTTGGATGAAATTTCGTACACGTGAGGTTTTCAATCTGGTTTTACACATAGGATTCTTTTAGACCAGGTATCTGGATTCAATTCTAAGTCACATTACATATTTCTTCGTCGCTATATAAATAACAACACAACGGTGTAACAAAAATCTGGATTTACGAAAAAAAACTGCATTTTACGATCGGCCCAGCTCCCGACCGCAGTCGTAATGTACATTCGACATAAACAAGTACACTTACAAATTAAATTATTTCTGTACTTTACTCAGAATGTTGTTAACACCGTACTTTCGGTACTATTCAGTGTAAAATACTGCAGCTTTAAAAAACTTAAAGAGTTGTTGAATATTTGTTTTAGGTGAAATTACTACATAAAAGACCAGTGATAATGTGTCATCTTATAAAATTATAATACTCTCTTCATCATCATCATCAGCCTATATATCGTCCCATTGCTGGGCACAGGGGCTGTACCATCACGTGTTTTTGCTATCACTATTCAAGTTTGAGAGCGTGACACAGCTACTAACGTCGTATAGCTCCGTCTCTTTTTCATAACGAAAATAATCTTGTTTTGGCACGTCATGGTAAGGCCCCAGGCCTCTTCTCATACAGAGACAAATGAGCATTGATCACCACGCTTGCTCAAGGCGGATTGGACTTGGATTTCAGACTTAAAGTCCAGGTTTCCTCACGATGTTTTTTTTCACCGTTAGTCAGTCACGCCTAAGATATACTTAGAAAGCACGTAAGTTAGTAATACTATCTTATTTGTGCAGAAACGAAAAAAAGGTACTGAATACCCTTTCATCGTAAAATAAAGCAAAATAATTAAAAAAATAATGGAATGGCATGAGTGGAAAACTATAAAATGAAAACATCGAATATTCCAACCATTTAAATTTCGGTAATGTGAAAAACAGAACCATCATTTATATTTAATGGTCGTCAGCACAAAAGTCAATAAAATATAAAACAAGCAGGTATTTAATTGAGCAATCCAAATGAAAGCCACAAAAGGCCAACGCAGCCTTAATTATTATTTTAAATTAATCAACTGTACAATAATTTTGGGTGGAAATTCAATTTAATTAATTGATGACATTCTAAAATGCATGCTGTATGCTACTAGCATTTTAATAGAGGTATGCTCGTATGGTGAGCGAAGCGAGCGATATGCGGAAGCGATTAAGTCCTTACAAATGCTAAAGTGAGTTTGTTTGTTTGTTACGCTTTCACGGTAAAACGGCTGATCCGATTTGGATGAAATTTGGTACGGAGATAGAGCGTCTGGAGACAGTAATAGGCTTCTTTTTATCCGGGTGTGTTGAGTAGTTCCCTAAGGTGAAACCGCGAGAAGCATCTTTATAAAAATAGAATATCGCGCGGAATATTCCAGCGACTATTTTCATAAAAATATTTTTGCACGATTTGAAATTCGTACGTTTTTTCTTGAAAGTTTTATTACTTTTTTTATTATTTATTTATTTTCCGCTGTTCCGGCCAGTAGTCGTGTTAACGGTTCATTGGATTGGCTATTTTACAGTTTATAAATATTTTTTTTCATCTTCCATTTTCCCTAGAGCGTATTGTTTATTTTATTATAATAGGCTTAACTAATTCCTTGAATATTGTGTAGGTACTAGCCGATTCCCGTTTCATCCGCGTATGGAGAACACTACTTCGCGCAAACAAATAAAAATTCATCATATATCTTTTCCTCAGGGTTTAAGCTATCTCCAAACCAAATTTCATTTAAATCGGTTTAACCCTTTCACTGTGAAAGCGTAACAGACAGACAGAGTTACTCTCGGATTAACAATATTAGTACGGATTATCTAGGCTGTGATTCATTGCTTACAGTGAATCATTTTTGCAACTCACATGCTATAAATTATAGCTTAAACTGGATAGAAACACCTCCGGTCGGCACAATAATTAAATTCTCTGGTAATTATATGATAACATCAACACCAGCCCGTTGATATTTTGACCTGCCACCCAGATTTCTGATAATGACGGATGATAATGGATAAAACAATGTTTTAACCATAGATTAACCAAAGTGTCCGCGCTGCTCTGACTGGATACCGCCAGTGCACTTGTAAATGCAGCAAATACTATGCCGAAGTCGGCATACCCAAGCTACTGAAATGAAATGAAATTGTTTATTTTGCAAATTGGATAAGGTATCACTTTTACACGTCAATTATAATTCGATTTTTTATTTAAAAGGACGATGGCGCCGGCATTTCCTATCTGACGACTCCTGAGAAGAAATGCCGAAACAAACTCAGGGGTCATGGTCTCTTTTAAAGTCCAGACAATATTAAATTGTATTAATGTGAGTAGAATTATGCAGGGCAAAGTCTAGAATGGCCTTTTGAGGAAAGAGCCATAACAGCTTTGAGTTGACCCATTCCGACAGACGGCATGCGTGCATCAGTCATCGTGTAGCTCAACCTACTCCTACTCTAAAGCCAATCCCGCAAAGAAAGGTGATTTAAATGATTTTAAACATACTTAATCCGAAGTAAAATGCCAGTTTTGTGTAGTGAAACTGTGTGAAAATAATACTAGAAAAATAAGAAAAATACTGGGTTCACTTACACACACTACAATAATAAGTTGCCGCATTCACAGAGCTATTGTTTTTAGGAAGCGCGGTATCAGGTTCGTACGAAATGTTATAAGATGAGGCTTTTTGCTGCGATCCAATTAAATAAAGTGGTACAATTCATTAACGTATTGATTGGTCTACTTAGATGTGCAGAGACTAAATGTCTGTAAGTGTAAACAATGTAAAGGATTTTCCTAAGACTTCTTCTTTGTGTCGATAGCATGACAGCCCCACATTCTTGGTTTGTTAGCCAATATCTAAAATCGTGACAATCTGACGCGAAAGGTTGCAGGCAGAAGTTGGATGCGTCAAGCTGAAGACCGGGCGATATGGCACACGTTAGGGTAGGCCTATGCCCAGCAGTGGACTAGAGTTAGATAGGCTGATGATGATGATGAATATCTAGAAGTATTTTAGCATGGTTTGTATGCACTTTCGCTACTACCAAGAAATAGTATCGTCTAGATAGGCCTCACTTTTTCACTTCACCTTCGAATTTCCTACAATCAAACATTTAGCTTTGAGTTTTAGCTCTACACAGTGAAAGCGGTCGACAAATGATACCTATATGTATCAAGCGTGAAGTGGTAGCCTAGTGGTTATGGCACCTGCATCTCGTGTACGAGAATGCGGGTTCGAAACCTGACAAGTACTAATGAGACTTTTCTAAAAGTCATATGTACTTTTTCAAGGGAATCTCAGACACAACTGACTAACGGTGAAGGAAAAGATCGTGAGGCAGTCTGGACTGGAAAAAGTTTAAAATTGTCAACCCGCCTTGATCAAGTGGTGATCAATTCTCATGATTCTCTTTTGAGAAGAGGCCTTTATTAAATAGGGGGATAGTAAATTGCCCGATGATGATAATATTATGGATGATGATGTATCAACCAATTTCAAGTAGCTTACATCATAGAACAACCAATCTATCATTCACATACTTTAGCAACCATTGCGCACTACATACTATTAACCTATAAAATAGAAATAGAATAGAATAGAATATTCTTTATTGTACACCAATAGGACAAACAATATAGGACAAACAAATATGCAGCAGTACAATAGGCGGTCTTATCGCTAAATGCAATTTCTTACAGACAACCTTTGGATGGAGTCAAATTGTATAAGAATAGAAAGAACAGGTAGTTTACGGCGTACATTAGAATATGGTAAATAATATAATAACAAAAAAAAAAAAAAAAACAACGATAATTATACAAATATAGCAAAAAAAATAGTAGTAACAGTACTAAAGAGCCAAGTAGTGATCCTTCACCATTTTTTTGAAAATAGTTAAAGACTGGGCGCGTCTGACAGTCAGTGGCAAAGCATTCCATAGACGCGTAGCTTGTACAACGAAAGATTTATCATAAAATGACGTGGAGTGCATTGGCATCTTCAGTTTCAAGTTTTCCGATGACCTTAGTGATCGTGTATGCGTATCACAAACAAACTCAAAACGTTCCTTGAGATAGGAAGGGGTCGTAGGGCGGAAAAGAATACAGTATAGCAAGGAAAGAATATGAGCATTCCGACGAAGTCGTATTGGAAGCCACTTGAGTTTAGCACGAAATTCTGACACATGATCATATTTGCGCAGACCAAATATGAATCTTATACAAACATTCTGAAGTCGCTCAAGTTTATTAAATTGGTCCTCGGTGAGATCTAGATAGCTGGCATCGGCATAGTCAAGGATGGGAAGTAGAAGAGACTGTGCAAGCGCAATCTTTGTGGCAGTGGGTAAAAAGTTCCGCAGTCGTCTTAAGGATCCTGCGGATGCAAATAACCGTCGACTAGTTTCTTGCATCTGCGGCTCCCAGGACATTCTGCTATCCAGATAGATCCCCAAGTTCTTGACTTTGTCACTGAAAGGTATGTGAGTTCCATCAAAGATAACTTGTGGGAGATGAAACCAGTCAATTTTAGAGACCATGCGTGAGCCACCGATAACAATAAGCTGGGTTTTTAACGGGTTCACAGTTAGCCCATAGCACCTGCTCCACTCAGCTATTTGGCAAAGGTCTTTATTGATATTTCCAATGGCTTCCGATAATTGCGCGATATTAAAATGATAATAAATAATAAAATAGTTAGTATTAAGCCAGCAATGTACTGGTTTATGATGCAAGGTTTCCCAAGATTCCATCAAGCGATCGTATTACGTGCAAACGCGTGTAAAATTGAAGAGAGATTGCTTTGAACGACTGATATGAGTGTATCGTGGTTGTGGGGGACCGGGTGTTACACCGAAATGTAACAGCTAAGAAAAATTTATTCATGTGACGAGCAGGAACTTGAAGGGACTTATTTTGATAAAAATATATACGCTTTAAAAATAGTATAGTTGTTAATTGAATCTTTTCTTTTCTTTAATTTCAATAAACTTTAAGACAATATATCTGAGCTAACACTTATCTATCTAATTGTTAGGGCTATTTATCAAGTTTTCTGTTCCAATTGTATAGTATGTTTCTAAGTCAAGCATAAGTTTTTTTCATCTAACTCAACGTCATCCCATCAGTTTTGATTCTGGCAATCATAACAACGGTACAATCATAACTCTAAGAAATAATACTAAAACCCAGCATTTTATTCTTTATGCACGTGCCATGTTTACGAGAAAATTCATCGCAGTATAAACGAAGCAAAAGAAAATAACTTTTCCTTAAAGAAAACACCAAACATTTTACCTGTTCTTTTAACAAAAATAATTTTGATATACCGTTCCAGCATTTTTAAATCAATTTGTTACGCTTCGGTCTAACACGCGTCCACCCTAATGCGTTTTATTATGATGTGTGAACGAAAATTTGATACTAGACTTGCGTGCAACGTCGCTTTAAACGCTTAGATGGGTTCCGTCGAACCTCGTCTGATTTACTACGCAACCCTAATAGCCAATCCTAACGTCAATTGCGTTTGCATCAGGATTCTGGTTTAGCCGTTTAGCCTTTTATCTTTTGGGATCGTAATTTTTAATCTGGTCTTTTGAAATTTTGGTCCTTGGTCCTTGTGTCCGTATTATTTTTTATGGTCCAGTAGTGCTAACACTCCTTATGATTTTTGATGGAAGTGTAGTAGTCTAGTTTTTATCCTAGTGCGTGAGAAATGAGTAGCAATAAATATACAAAAAAAATCCTTTACTGAGAACGAAGATGCGGTCACAGCGTATATCTTCAAGTATATAGGTAGGCCGATCCTAACAAATTGGGGATAGGTCGTGACAAATGTGAGGTCGTGGTATAAATAAGTACAGGTGTTAGTTTTTTATAGTGATTTCAAAAACGGCACCTTGTAAGGTGAGAAGTGGTTTATATTATGGTTGATAGGAAGTCAATTCTGAGATAGTACAACCATATTTATTTAGTAAGGCACACCAAGGTTTTTTTTACAAATAACTGGTTTATTATTTACATTAATCCTCTGTGCAGTGTGAAAACGTCACTTAAAGGTGTACACACCATACAAATTAACATAATTATGTAGTTATACAACATACAAAAAAAAAATATGGAATCCGTCATATGAGAAGCACGACTTAACAGAAACCCAGATGTAATAGAGCTCTTTGCGACAATTTTTTTCCTGGGAGGTTCACTCCTATCATAATCATCTGGAGTTTAACAATAACCACTATGATTGACATTGAAAATGAAGTATTTTGCACAACTGGTAAGTAAGTACCACACACATTTTTGTCGCAAAGCAGCTATAAGATAAAAGGCATGGGTGCTGGTGTAATCATAGGTACGTCAGTAGACATTTTAGTTATTGAAAAAAAATCAGACACAGAGATGTGGAATAAGGATGTCACTTTCCCACGATTATTTATGGTGTAAAAGAAAAATAAATTGATGTATTCAGATTTTTTTTAATTCTTCCAAATGAACATCAAAATCGAACCAACAAACAGAATAGTTATATTAACGAAAATAATCAAAATATTCGCTTTTTTATACTATCGCACTAATTACACTTCGTGCCACAATAACTGGGTCACATCACAAAACGAGATATTGTTTTGCTGAACCAGCATTTTCAGTACTTAGGCGTATCTAATTTATCGGGCGGGTGCGCACGGAATGATTTGTGACCGCGCCCGGGCGTCACGCATCACCGGCTGGGGACGGCCGCAGGATACCCGGGTGTGAGGGTTGAAAATGGAACATTTTTCCACATATTTAGACAGGGAATGGATTTAAAACGTATTAAAGATAATTAACTAGCTATAGCCAAAACATCAAGAAGTGAATTAATAGAACAAGTAATATTTTTTTAATAAAATTTATCAACAAATAATTTTAAAAATACATTTTTTATCAGAAAATGAAGTAACAAAATAAAATTGAAATTAATACAAACAAGAGTACTAATTTACACCTGCCTGCAGATGTAATGACACGACAAAAATATGATTGTCAGTTCTCTTCAAAGCTATAAATTCTTTGTCAATATCTCCTGGCTAACCCTACTGTATACCTAATTTTGCACGTAACTGTATTTAAATGTTTATGAACTTCAAACAGCAAATACTTAAATGAATTACCATCGTACTTACCGGGCCTTCCTGTAATAAAATGCAATTTCCTAGCTTTATTGTTGGGAAAATTCCCATTCGGCGTTCTAATAGAATTTATAGATGGGCCCTATTGTGATCACTGTTCTTATTATAAGTCATTGTTCGGGAAAAATTAAAACTCTTTTGTACGAGGAACGGTATTCTTGATACTTGAGTGTGGACTGGAATTATGTTATATAGGGTTTCTTTTATAATGTCGCCATGAAAATGTAGTAAAAGCCATCAATTATTAAATAGGGAAAACCATTTTTTCTATCAAAATTTAATTTGCGCACAATAATATCGAACTTTAGGCCATTTAAGGAGTAAACCACATTTAAAAAGAAAAATTAAGTTGTAAATTATTATGACCCAAGTCAGATGAGCAGAGTGCTAAAAGAACTACTAAGTTGGTCTTATCAAATAATTTCAAGTCATGCCTTTAAGCGCCTTGACTTGATGACATGCCTTGACTTGAGAAAACTCTAACACTAAGTTAATAAACATACAGCCCACACTATAAGAAGTAGAAAAAGATCATAAATGACAAAGCAGCAGATCGTGCAAAAGACGGACGAAAATACATCATATTGAAAGAACATAATAATAGAAAGGTCTTTGAAACTGAATAGAAGGCCTTTGCCTTTTCTGAGACCCTCTATAACCAAAAATCAAACCGCTCTGTAAAACTAATAGGTCTTATAAACATAGATAAGATAATAACCTCAAAAGATTTACATAAACTGACGCCCCTGATTGATTTAGACAAATTATTATGCAAACCTAGACGGGTCATGACTTCGAAATCTTCATATCTATAACATTGACTCAAGAAAACGTCCCAGCTTAATTATCACAATGTAAATTCTTCGCTTATCTAGTACACACACTAGTAGACTAGATAGAATAATAGGTACCTATTTGGAATATTTTCCAAACATAGAACAGAATCAATTAAAACTCACTCCCTAAAATTGGAAGCGTGCCAACCCTATCTTTTCGGAACCGATATGTAGTACGACTAAACGATTTTGATCTCTATCGTTCCAGAGTTTGAGTTGATTTTTTATTATTTTATTTTTGATATAATTAAATAGTTGCTGACTGTACGTAACATTGTTTTACAAATAACTAATGGCTTTTAGTTGTTTTTTTTATTTATTTATTTTAAGCTGGAACCGAGCAGTATCGTTCACATCGAAATTCGATTTAAGACAAAAATGGAAGCTATCTTGAAATAATAAATGTGTTTTTATTTTAGTAACTAAGTTTTTTTATCCATAATCGTTCCGAAGTTTCATTGCTCGAATTATTTAGACATATTTTCTGTCCTACGATAGCTTTTTCTATTAATTCTCTACTAACTAGCTTCTGCCTGCATTTTCGTCTAAATTATCTTCGTATTGAATACAGATATCAGAATCCTATGAGTTATAAAAATACAATTCCGAAATGAAAATGACTAATGATGGAATTTTCACATTTCAAAATCGAAATTTCAATACACCATGACATACTACCAACATAAATCGATTCACAATTATAAGGGGGCGGTTGCAAACGACGAACGGATGCAGTTATGACTACAGCGACGAGTTACAACGAAAATTTACGATATCACCACGAAAATATCGTGGAATTGAGTTTTAAAAAATAGGGTTATATTCAAGTTCTGTGGTATTTGGGTTAATTGCTGTTGCATCAATAAATTGCATGTATCGCTCGGTTTATTTCCCCTTGCGGGATAATCGTAAGTAGTTTGTTGCAGAATAAAATGTCTGGTTCAATTATATATTTTTTAAATAGAAAAAGAAAATTGTTTTCTATCCCTGCCTTAACATTCAGAATTATCAGGCGTACTCAAGTTGTGGTAGCTTTAATAGAACTGTGATTCGAAGGACCAAGATATGGCATTACTCAGTTTGTACTGTAATTTTTGCTGGTCCTTTGATACGGTGTAACGTTTAAAATCGCTATTAAAAGTGTTGCTGTATAAAAATGAAAAGTAGGCTAAATAAAAAACTAAAGTACTTCTCTGTAACCCTTCAGCTGCCAACCTTTATATATATATATATTTGTCAATACAAAATAATATTTTGAATAAATTATCAGTGAAAGCACAAATTGACAGCTGTCGCACACATAAATAAATTATTACTTTAAATAAATGAATGGCGTTTATGATATTTATAAAATGAATGATTGGCTATGATTGTATGGTTTTCATTTGATTTCAATGGCAAATTAAAAATGGATACGACTTATGCTTAATTTACGAGTAAATTTAAATTTGTCGTATTTTATTACATTGTTATTTAATGATGCTGTGGTCTTTGTGGGTCGTGTCTATATTAATTTCGGCGGCCATTTTTATTTCATACTAGCTTCCCGCCAGCGGCTTCGCCCGCGATATTTTAGCTAATGGATACAAAACTTGACGAATTATATACTAAAACCTTTCTCATTAATCACTCTATCTATTAAAAAAACCGTAGTTTTAAAGATTTAAGCATACATAGGGATATAGGGACAGACAAAGTGACTTTGTTTTATACTATGTAGTGACACACGCATACACACTTGTCTGTGGTGAACCACTTTGTATGGGTACTATGTATACTACAAAATTATTAATATAAGAATTATTTAAAATGCCGATTAACACTGATACTCTTGATTTTGTTACAACTTGAAGAAATTACATGAATGGAGTATAAGTACCTACATATTTTATTATGACAATGCAAACAGAATTTCACGGTAAAACGGCAGACCCGATTTTGATGAAATCTGGTATAAAGGTAGCTTTAACCCTGGAGAAGGACATTGGATAGTTTTTATCCTAGCCCATGAAGTAGTTTCCTGAGGACGCGGGGAACAAGTAATATCCAATTTACTAGAAAACCCCAATGCTACAGTTATTTTTGTAAAAACAAAATTAAATATTAAACTTTAAAAAGTAAACAATCACATTTTCAACCGCAAACCGTAAACACATTATCGGATAAACTTTTAAATATTAAAACGCGCTTTAATGTCACCGCCACTGTCAGACACAGGAAAAAAAATATAGAAAACAATTTCAATGTGAGATTAATCTTTCAGGACGTCAACAACTCCTTTCACCCTACCTATGCAATGCTGGGGTCTTTTTAGGGTGTGGTCTAAAGTATAAGATGATAGAGGTATTATTTTATGGGCATGTACAAGAGACGAAGCTCGTGGCTAAGTAACAGCCGCACGGTTCGACCGATCAAAGGTTGGCGCGGCCGGTCCGTGGATGGGTGACCATCTATGTCATAGCGAGACTACTCCGTGCCTCGGAAAGCACGTTAAGCTGTTGGTCTCGGTTGTCATTTGTACATCTTTGATAGTCGTTACGGGTAGTCAGAAGCCAGAAAGTCTGACAACCAGTCTTACCAAGGGATACCGTGTTATCCGGTAACTGGGTTGTGGAGGTCAGATAGGCAGTCGCTCCATGTAAAACACTGGTACTCAGCTGCATCCAGTTTAGACTGGAAGCCGACCCCAACATAGTTGGGAAAAGGCTAGGCAGATGTTGATGTAATGAGAAGAGACGAAACACATTCCACAAAAATTTTAATATGATTGTAGATGGACGAAAGGGGAGGGGAAGACCAAAGAAGAGATGGATAGATTGCGTGAAAGAGGATATAAATAAAAAGGGAGTGAATGATAGTATGACGGCTAACAGAGAAGAATGGAAGCGAAAAACATATTGCGCTGTCCCCAAATAGATTGGGAACAGGGCAGGAAGAAGAAGAAGAAGAGGTATTATTTTAATATTTTAGGGCGTCATTTAAACTGAGGAGAAGTGCATAATAAAAAAAATCTTAAAATAAAGGTTTTTGTTCTAATAATATTTGTTTATGTGATAGCAAGATATGTACCTAATTCTAACACATGCCTACATATTAATTTTTAGGACGTACCAAAATGGTCAAAAGGAACCTTTGTGGTTTCACTTCGTCTGTCTATCACAGCTGGTTATTTCAAGAACGACTCATTCTATGGACTTGAAATTTGGTCAGTTAGTTATAAAGAACGATTACCCGTGCGAATTGCAAATGAGCAATGTTCAAAAATCATATTGCTTTTATGGAAAAAGTGGGGGGAAGTGGGGGTTTAAATTTCAAAGTATAGTTACTAAGGTCATGTAAGGTATCATAAGAAATGTCTTGAATTGCACTTTCTAATATAAATATTTTTTTATTTATTTTTTTTATTTTTTCAAACACACTCGTAAATCAATGTACCTCAAAACTTGGACCACCAACTACTCAGCGTGAGGGTCGTTTAAGTATTCAGCCATCTTTCCACCTGGAAGTGACTGGGGGCCTTCCCAGGGCCTATTGTGACGAGCAGACAGACAGGCCGACTTCATTATGTATAGATCGGCGCCGTCGCGTAACGTGAGGGTAACGTTAGTGTAACGTGTTCTCAGTGTGTTTCAAGTTCTTGTCTTTGCGGGTTTCGACGCCATATTGTTTTTTTTTTGTAGCATATTTTCACGTTTCAATTTTTCAAAGGGGAGTGCGTAAGCTCAACTGTTGTCTATCGTCATTAAATTAATTAAGCATTATATTAAAACAGATTCAGACTCCTATTTGCTAATAGGTAAAGCCTAATTTAGCCGACCTGAGACTTGAAACCAATACCTCTTCCTCACAAGATGGGCTTGCGACCTCTATACCAACGAGTTAGTCATAGGTTTTCATAAAATTCGTCAATGGTGCCTATTCTGACTTACACACGACTAAACTAACTTTAAAATATCATGCTCTTTTTCTATTGCGAAATACAAGAAGAGGATAGCAAGTAATTCAGTGCTGTCAAATTAAATGACATATGACATTTTGTTCGTACAGGTTTGTTAATTTAGTCGAGATGTTACGTCGTGATGTTTAAATTTGTATGGAAAACTATTTTTTTCTAATTTGACAGGTGTTAAAAGTTTGCTATCCCTTTCTTATATTTGTTGATGGAAAGAGAGAATTATAGACTAAATTTAATTTAGTTGGTGTCAAGAGAATCGCGGCCAGTATCAGGTCGGAGTCTGGACATAGGAAAAATCCTTAGTAATATTATAAATGTGAAAGGAACTATATCTCTCTGTAACGCTTCCACGTTAAATCGGCTCAACAGATTTAGATGAAATTTGACATACAGATAGCTTAATGCTTTGGCCCGAATATAGGTATATACTTTTTATCCGGGTATATCAAGTAGTTTCTTCAGAATGCGCATAAAACCACGGGAAAGAACTAGTGTCATGAATACAATGAATATGTTCAAATCCAAAATTCCCTTATTATTCCTACTTATGCAAACATATCATAGAAATTCCGAAAACTTGTAACGCTCCCAATATCATGCATATACAAATATGATAACAAGCCTGACAGCTGTCATTATTTGCATTACAAAATGCTTTCCGAGAACAGTGTGGGCGAGACTGACAGACAAACATACACTTATCGTTTGGTAAATGTTTATGTACCGATAGATAGGCGTTTGACTGTTTGATTGTGATTTTTGTTTGTTCGTTGACTAATAGATAGATGGAATTTTCTTTCGCCTCGCCTTTACTTAAAACGCAAAGTTGACTTTAGCAGAATATTTGATGATATGATATTTTACAAGCAAATTACTATGTAACTTAGGTATTCTAGAAAAAATCTATCTGTCTGTCCGCGACATAGCTCAGAGTTTCTTGGTTCTTGGTCTTACTATAAAGCTGAAATTTGGTATCGATATGTATATTGATAACGCTAACAAAATGGTAAAATAAAATGAAGAAAAAATTTTTTTACTGTGATATTTTTATTCTCATATATCCCATCGTGTATCGTATCATTTTAAAATTGAGCAGGTGTGAAAAGACTATTTTTCGATTTAGGGATCCGTTTGCGAAATATCTAGCTTTGTTCGATACGAGCGTCCACCCCTCTACTACTACCCCTACTTTCGAACAGGGGCAGTCAGTCTCTAAAATGTGAAACAAAACACCAACATAGAACATTATCATGAACTTAAAAGGAAAACTGTTACGGATAGTTAAAACAAAAAATGTAAACAAAGTCGTAACCTATTTTGTTCTAACACTGCCACAGAAATTAACAAAATGGCGTAAGGATAGCATTTATGTAAATTTCATGCTCTAAACATTTTCACAGAAACTTTAAGTAGCAATCACAGCCCAACTCAAGGTTTAAACTGATTGATTGATTGAAGATAAATTGATAATTGCTAACCGGTTGTTTCCTACATTACTTGTCTGACATAAACAAGAGTTCTCAGTAAATGGGGGATGAAACAGGTTGAAATTGACGTGCCATTCAACCCACGGAACTATTGTTGAAGTTTAGTCAAAGCGTCTGTCATGGGCAGGGTTGTAAGGTTCCCGCCGTGCGATGGGATAAAGTCTGGCGTAGGCGTTTGTGAGATTAGTCGCGGGAAGTGTTGGGAATATTCTATTTTTATTGATGGCTTTTGTTAATGATTGGGGTTGAAAGTTTTACCCCTGCTTGAAATTATTTATTCGTTTCATATTAATTTTGAGGAATTAAATTAAATATATATTAATCAATTCGGAGGTGTCTGTTTGGTACGCTTTCACGGTTAAACAGCTGAAGCGATTTAAATGAAATTTAGCTAAGATGTAGATTGGAACGAACAGAAGGATATAGAATAACTTTTATATATATACGTGAAGTGATCATCTAAGATACGAGTGAAATCGCGATGAAAAGCTAGGCATATAATAAAAGACTAACTCATTGGTCTAGTGATCGCAAACTCGACTGTGAACGGGATCTCGGGTTCAATTCCCGGGTCAGGTCGAAATCGCTTTATGGGTTACACCTCCGTACCTGGGAGAGCACGTTAAGCCGCCGTCCCCGACTGCTACTTTGACAGCAGTCGTTGTTACAATTCCATATCAGAGGCTGTCAGGATTTGAGAAAACTCTGACACGAGGGCTTGTTAGGTTTGTAACTCTGTGCAGCCCACACGATAAGAAGACTATAAATATAATGAGGTTTAATTAAATATATGAGTACTAACCATAGTTAGCCTTTTCGCCGTCCCCAAAAATATTAATAGAAAAGCACCTAATCATTTCTACTATCAGGATTGAACAAACATTGCCTCCATTCCAATCCAACATTCATATTTGTTACTCACAAGCGTATTGCTAAAAAAACAGCGTTTGTGTGAAGTCATCGAAAATAGAACACGCTTTTGGCGACAAAAATGTGGTGCCGCCGGTTTTGGGGACCCACATGCAGGAAGAGATGGCATCTATACTAATATTATGAAGAAGTTAAGTTTGTGAGTACGTAGGGGGTAATCTCTGGATCTACTGCACCGATTTAGATCAAATTTGGTATGGAGATAGAGAGGACCTTGGAGAAGGTTATAGGGTACTTGTTTTCCCGGTTGCTTGAGGTAGTTACCCCGGGACGCGGGCGAAACCGCGGGAAAAAATATATATTTATTTATAACCAACTGTTTCAAGGCGGATTGGCGATTTCAGACTTTAACTTTAGGTTTCCTCACGATGTTTTCTTTCTCCGTTAGTCAGTGGTGTACAAATAATGACTTTTGAGTATTTATTTTGTAATTGTGCTTTTAAAGTGTAAATTCATTTAGTCAGTTCAGAATAGGAGCGGCTTTTTTTTCAGATTTTTGTGCGCTTATATTTCTTTCTTAGACTTATGATTTAAAATTCTTTTTTTTTTGTAATTGAACGAAGTTACATGCAAATTATATTGCGCACAGCAAAATAAATACAATAATATCAATACGGAACCAATACTCCCGATACGCGTTGAAGACTTTTTTTATTCCATATGAAAAGTTTCGCAATCAACGCTCGGTGTTTGCGGTACAGAAATAACCGACTGTCGTTCTAGTGCATTTGTTTGCAATAAGGCCTCCCACTACTCTGCGTTTGTATCCAAAACGACTAGTGTGAAACGAGCCTATTTTTCGTGGGTATAAATCTTTATTAAAAGTTGAAGTCATAAAAAAACCTATCTGTTTCAAGCGATATTATGCGCGTCTCGAAGGACCTATTAAACGCGCCCAGATAAAAAGCCTCCAGTCTCTTAAGTCCCAACTATCTCCGTACCAAATTTCATTCGAAATCTGTTCAGCCGTTTTAAAAGCTCAACAAACAAACAGTCAATCTCACTTTCGCATTTATAATATTAGTTGAGATGTTATACTTTGAGGTCCGAAGTTTGCTGCGGTTAGCACCCAAAAGAATGACGATAGGATAGGATCTACAGGCTAGGATCTAGGCTATTTATCCCGGTTAAAATACTTCCTTCAGAACCCGGATAAATAGTTGTTAGATTATTAGTATAGGTACCGCTATAAATTCATAAACACAATTACCCTTTATTTGTTTCAATTAAAACTAAAACTGAAATAAATGTCTTATCAAATAACGAACAGTGCCTATTTATATGTATTACGGTTTCCTCCCAAAATGCTCTCGACATTACTTTCAAAACTTTGCCCTCCATTCCCTCGGAGGAATATCGATCCTCAGATTCCTCTTTCAACCCGTTGACAGCTTTAATTGAACTCTGATACCTTATCGCTTGGGCTCGAGTTCGCTAAAAGATGTTTTTGCGTTTTCGCCACGTAGACTTCGGAAATGTTGAAATGGGGTAAAAGTTATTTTTTATTGCATTTTGAAGCGTATCTTGATGCATGGCTGTTGAGGGTAGGCAGGGAAATAGGTGTGTAAGATTTGGAAAAAAGTATCAATATATATAAAAATCAATGCCACTTTTCGTTGTTATTTTATAACTCGAGAACGGGTTCATCTATCCAAACCAGATGTTTAGGCTTTGTTCGGACTATTTAGAAGATGGTTTATGTGAAGTTTGAACAAAATCGGTCGAGCGGTTCATCTTTAATTTGAATTCATATAGCTCACGTAGGCGATGCCGCTGGCGGAAAGCTAGTCATAAAATTTGATGTTGTTATCATAAAGAAATTTAAATAGTGCCTTTCTTTTTCTTAGATTTTTCATGACTAATTTGTGGGACAACTTCTTATCTGAAATATTTAGCTGAATGAACGGATCCCATCATATTTATTACAGGCTTGTCCACGAAATTGAGAGAACTAACCAATACGAACGCTTTTCGAACGAAATCACAGAAATACAAGAATACTTGTTGAAATGAACAGAATTCCTCTATAAAACAACATCCTGTACCAATCGAATAGTTTACGAAGCGCATCGTGCCGTAAAACGAACACCATGTATAAATGTAGACGCACACTATACGAATTTTTAACGACAATCATAAATAATTTTAAATAAATGGTTCCCGATAAGGATATCGTCTGATTCGTCTATTATTTTACTATTAGTCAAATGAAAATAGTATAAAAGTCGTCTACGGAATAATACCGAGAGGATTTATACTCTATTTACTATGAGATAAGACATTTAAACGCACCCTATTTACCATTTGATCACTCGATTTTGAGCTCTATTGCTAAGGTGACATGACAAAAACAGAATGGAGAATATATTTGTTATTGTTTTGCTTTCAACACAATCCTTGACAGTACGGAATAGAACTCAAAATCGGTTGAATAAGCTGCAAAAAGAGTTTGGAAGTTTTTCTAATGTTATTGTAAATGAAGTATAGTATGTTACGCATTAATCTTACAGGAAAATACTATCTAATATTTGAGGATACTCTCTTTTATGAATAATTTAAATTATATTGATATCGAATTTTCCTAGAAAGTGTAGGCAGTTCATTTCATTACCATAGAGGTACCAAGTCACAGTACCAAGTACAATAGAGAATATTTAGTTCATCTGCCTAGCCTTTACTTAATCATATTGGGGTCGACTTCCAGTGTAACCAGATGCAGATAAGTAATAGTTTTGCGTGGGGCGACAGCCTATCTGACTTCCACAACCCAGTCACCGGGTAACTCGATACTTATGTCACTAATGTCCTTCCCAAGAGTTTAAGCTAACCCCATACCAAATTCACAAGCCCGGTTAAGCAGTCGGCAAAGGTTGATCTGCGAGATGCCATAAAAAAAAAAAACAAATTTCATGTAAATCGGTTCAGCGGTTTAAGCGTGAAGAGGTGACAGACAGACAGAGACTTTTGCATTCATATTAGTATGGACATTATATTAATATGGATACACGTCAGTCAGATATTTTTATAGTCAACTCAATATATTTATTTCTATCGTTGTACACCAGTACACTTGCTTGCTTTGAAAGCAAGAAATGGGTCAGTTGTGAAAAACTGAACGAATGAATAAATGTTTTAGAATAGTTATTGCATGACTGCTTTGAAAACGATCATTTGAAAAAGAGAGGAAAATATTTTACTGAATAAATAATTATGTAAGTGAAATATTACTTGATATTTTATTTTGCTTACCTTGTTTTGAAAAGAGTGCAGTTATTTTTTATAAAGAGTTCTTAGAATTTAGTCTTACCTGAAACAAAAAATAAATATTTTTAATATACATAATGTTCTTAAATGAAATCTGGGCTGATACCATTTATTTTGACGAGATAAAGAACATTTATTTGTAAAAACATTATAATTCCCGAGAAAACTCTATTTATCTAAGTGTCTAATGTAAAATAAAATTATCGTATTTTGCGATAAAAGTGCAGGTTTTTAAACAAAGACTAAAAAAGTTCTCACCGTTAAACTAAAAATGTACAGTAAAAATAACATCTGAAAGTTATATAACAGTAACAGAACAGACAGACACCTACCTTACCCATAGGAATTTACCATAAATCTATGAAAGACTTGAAATTTCAATGTACACGGCTGTCACTACAGTGGACTCACCCACGCGGAACTTAGGACCGGTCCTTTTTGGAAATGTCCACATTATTTTAAGAAACAATAATCTCTTCGCAAAATAGATGAAAGTCCTCGAGGTAGATAATAGTGGACCTTCGTAGAAATACTATTCAGTATTTTTTTAAGACTGAATAATATTAGATCAACGTTATTTATTTTATGTTACGAAATGTTAAGACTATTATTTCATTCACCTTATGTTTAATGATACGCCTAGCTTTATTAAATACAGTGAGTTTGTATGAATCTCAATATGACAATAAATTTTGCTTGCTACAAGGCCATTATATATACATAATATTCTTGTTCTGTAATTATTTCATTTTTAAACTTTTCTTGAATTTACAAACTATGTCTAAATGTATTTTTTCTAACTCTCTTAGCGCAGGTCTGCTGGAAGAGATTTCTTAAGAAATAAGCAGTGCCTTTGTACTTCACTTTTGTATTCAATCTGTTTATGTTTTGTATTTCTGTGTGTACATAAATTGTTAAATAAAATAAATAAATAATATTTTTTATAAAAAAGCTTAACAGCGCCGTCGGTAGTATCAACAGAGAAAAGATTCAGCTAAAACTAAGTATGATTCCAGCCAAACAAACTTAAAATCTAAACAAAAATTGTCCTATATTCCGATCACCAAAACCTAGTAAACCTATCTTCAATATATCGGATCTCCAGCACGTTTTCTGAATAAGAATCATTTTCAGAGTATCATATTCCAAGTCTATTGTGATATAAACTGGCTATTCCTAGAAGCGGAAGGTGGCGGGATCAGGGTCCATTTGTGAGAGGATGCTGGGCAAATTGATGCTATTTATGAAGGATTGGTAGTTCAATCATGAAATATCTTTAGTTAGATACGTTTGTGAATTTAAACGGGTTCAAGTTACGTAAATTTGTTTTGTTTTTAACCCCCGACGCAAAAAGTGGGGTGTTATAAGTTTGACGTCGATGTCTATCTGTCTGTGGCATCGTAGCTCTCAAACGGTTGGACCGATTTCGATGCGGTTTTTTCATTTGAAAGCCAGATTCATTGCGGTAGTTCTTAGCTATGTTTGGTTAATATCGGTTTAGCAGTGTAAGAGTATCAGCTCTTTTCCAAAATTATGTAAGGCATTTTTACGTAGGGCGTTTTTTAATTTTTTGAAAAACCCCCTACGTAAGACGTTTTGGTGTATTTCTGAATCAGAATAATATGCAATACCTTGACTAATGATGAAAGACTAGTTTCAAGCACTTTTGCGATTTCTCTGCCAAATATGTTGTTAGTCTAATGGTATACGTCTATTCAAGATGGCTCGGTACAAGTGAGTTCTGATGCGAAGAACAAAATTTTAGTTATCAGCAGCAAATAGAGCGTAGGGATAGAGGATACAGGGAGGATACAATATCTAAAATCAAGCCTAACTATCAACAGCTACGCTAACTTGCGCCAGAAGCTAACTTTGATCCGACGTTAACTTTCAATCGGACTATAACAAAAGTTACGTTCGACTATAAGGACTCAATAAGAATAACATAAAAGTTTAAACAATAACGAGTACTTAATTAAAATTTCATACAAATTTTAAGCCGTATGCACACCGAAAATGTTGTTGAATAAAAAATTTACTCATAAAAAATATTTTTGCCAACTGCCGTGAATTAATCATTAAAAATAACGGTGTTTTCTCTGAAATAACTCTTAATAATGATATATATACGAGTCATTTTACAAATACCAGGACATAACGAAGTGTTTACAGTAATCTGGACGGTTTATTGGTTTTTATTCGCTTACTTTAATATGTATCTGTTTGGAAATTATTCGATCCACGTTAAATTTCATGGTTTTATTGTAAATCGGAGAACTCTCTTGAGTATATTCGATACTTCAGGACTGAGTGTTTTTTTATTAAAATATTGTTTTTATTTTTACCATTGTTGTAGTTTTTATTAATGACTTGCTATTTCTTGGGGTTTAGTCCGCGTTTTAACTTATTCGGGCTTAAAAAGCCTTTAAACTATGTATGGCCTATGAACGACACCAAAATTCCATCTATCGCCATACCAAATTTATCTAATTCGATTAAGCCATTTCACTGTCAAATCGTAACAAACAAACACATTCTAGATTATTTTATAAATATATAAATAATGAGTTTCATTTTCCTTGAATGCTATCAGCTATATTTTATCTGCCTAAAAGGCAGGCGACGTGTCAGGCAAAAACTAGTTTGAAAATATTGTACTTGTTCTAATACATTAGTAAGTTCATGCTAGGCCTAGATACTCAAAAAAATATATAGAACACAAAATGGCCTGCACAAAACCTTTCTCCATTATACCCAAATCAACACATCAGTCGCCAAGCAAAATTGCTCCGAAACAGCTTAAGAATAGCTTCTACATTCCGTAGACATAATAAATTTACATTGTTTAGCAAATGGCAAACTTAATTACTGGCACAATAAGTCCAGCGACACTATTTAGGGTTGAATAGGGGATGAAACGGTAGAAAAGTAAAGGGAACCGACACGAAGGGTGCAATCTAATTTCACAAAAAAGAATATCTTCAACCCTTTTGGTGACACAGCGGTTAGAAGAATGGTCAAAAGTGGTGATATTGAACGACTTCTCTGTCGTTATGTCGTATAGTTTTCGATGGTTTGCGAAAAAAGTTTTGTGAGCTGTCTTTTGGGCGATTTTGGGCTTTCTCTTTTAAAAATATATTATGTCTAGTCTTTCTCTATGTTAATCTGCCTAAAACAATAATGAACACAGTCGTGTATCTAATTGCTCATGATCTCTTAATCCAAGGAAATCCCCGATTTATTCTGAGTGTTGCCTTCTATCAAACTTTTCCTTAGTGGTTTTTTTTTATGAATGTGCCTTAACCATCTGTAGCGGCTTCAATATTGCTTTGTATAATTGTGGTATACTATAAAATAATTAACAACACAACCAACCATATTTACATTTTCTACATTTGAATAAAGAAAATTTATCATTGAAGGAAAAAACTTGACAATGCGACATTTCAAATTCAAAAATCTTCGAAACTTAATGCAAATATGTCACATAAGTCCATAGTTGATGACCGGCCAAGCGTGATCCGAGTTGAATGCCATCGTTTGAGTTGCTTTTTCAGAAAACTCAGTGGCTATGAATCCCTGAGCGCTTTCTTTGTGAGTGAGAAAATTCTATCGGCGATATAATTTCTGTTCGTCCGGAGACCGGGACCTTTTGTGGGAAAATCGAAAAGGTCTGAAAGACTCTTAAGTGCTTGGAATGTTCAAAAATTACTCGTTTTGTAGATTTTTTTGTGTGAGTATATTTTTTTTTTGGTCCTGTTTTACTGGCATAGGTGGGAGAATGTAGTGGCAAATCCTCCTTACCAATATGTTAGATATGAAAGTAACTGTCTGTTTGTTACGATATGACGGTGAAACGTCTGCACAGATTGAGGTAAAATTTGGTATGAAGATAAGGCTAAAACCTGGGAGAGGACATAGGACAGTTATTTTCTTAGTGTGCGAAGATAGCTTCTTCGGGACTTTTATGCCTATGCCCAAAACATGAAAATTATAAAAAGACTTGGAAAATTCCAGGTGTATTTTGTATATCAGTATTGACTTTAATTGGATCTTTAAAGTTTAAAAATATAACAGTGCTTAATATTTTACATTATATAGATTTAAACTTCTCTACAAATTGTAAAGCAGCTTTTCTAGCGTAGGTAGTATTTTGTTGTTATTATAACTTTGTTGTGAACTTTCGATACTAAATTGAAAGCTTTTATCTTAATAATATTATATCTATTAATATCTATAGAACGTTAAAGGTATAATTAAATAAGGCTTATCGATCTATAAATATTAAATATGTTCTGGTCCTTCCATCAGAATTTTAGATGGATTGTTTGGACCTTCCGTCATTTGACAAGGTAATTTGTTATTGATGTAACAGTCATTGTGTAAAAGGTCAATAGATGACCTTGCTAATGCTATTTTGCTTGACAACAGAAAAAGGTATTTAAGTGCATACATTATTTTTCCAGAATCTGAAATTCTAGGTCTTTCGAGACGGGTACTAAAAATGTTTATTCAAATTTTAAGTGCTCATAAAATACTCAACGAATAATACCTTTCTAGCCTTTTAACCCTAAAAAGCGTGACTAAAATATCTCTAAGAATACTGTGTCAACACCCTATATATCAAGTTGAACTCGAGACCAATATTTCATGTGCCGACGAAATTATCTTCCAAATAATTTAGTGGCAAGTAACGCCGAAATTGTTTTGTCGGTACTTTGAATGTGGAGCCGTTTTAATTGGTTATCGAGTAATTTCAGAGATAGTTGGTTTGTTTAACTTGAAGATTATGGGTTTGTAGTACCTAAGAAGTAAGAAATAGATAGCTTTTAATTTAAAATTTAAGACCGAAAGACATTTTAAAAAATTATAAAATAATAAAAAAAATATTACATTATTTCTTACGATAAGAGTATTTTTAATCTAATATTTTTGATATTAAAATAATGGGCGTATGTTTTAAAAAAAGTATTTCGTAGATGATTGCATTTCAACTGGTAATCCTATTAAAATCTAGGAAATTGTCATTTATGTAATAATTAAAACCTTTTTCAAGGAAACTAGTGACACCTGCTTACATTCCCGCGCAGGTATAACCCACAAAGGGATATAAATAACCATGGGTAAAGTAATGGTGCAGAACCTGTCAGTACCTGTGAATTGTAGCGGTATTTATAGCCTGAACTGAATATTCTATTGCAGAGGTACAGGTAGGCTTAATGGTTATTGAAATAGCAAAAATCTTGCAGTGAGATCACTAGATGACAAATCAGATATGATTTATTCGTTACATAAGGGTTATATTCTAAGAAAAACACCATGCGTTGAGGGTATTCCCACTAATACACAGAGTATAAAAGACTAGCTTCTGCCCGCGACTTCGTCCGCTTGGAATGGTGGTGCTCCGCTCCTATTGGTTTTAGCGTGTTGATATATAGCCTATAGCCTTCCTCAATAAATGGGCTATCTAACACTGAATGAATTTTTCAAATCGTACCAGTAGTCCCTGAGATTAACGCGTTCAAACAAACAAACAACCTCTTCAGCTTTATTATATTAAGTACTAGCTTCCCGCCAACGGTTTCGCCCGCGATATTTTAGCTAATGGATACAAAAACTTGACAAATTATATACTAAAACTTTCCTCATTAATTACTCTATCTATTAAAAAAAACCGCACCAAAATCCGTTGCGTAATTTAAAAAAAAACCTCGATTTTCCTAAATCATACTTTTTATGCAGCCATCTGGAATTCAAAGTCCACGCATACAAAGTTGCAAGCAAAAGCTAGTTATATAAGCTTACCGTATCTCGCACAGAAACAAAGATCATATTTCCCCCGAAAAATAGCCAACCAGCACAAATTACATAATCACATCCTCACACCTTAGCCCATAATATCTCATGGTAGGTAATCTCTATCCTATGGCGAGACAGTCAGAAACCCGAAACAATGGGCTATATATCATATGTGTCTAATTTATTCGGAATTCGCCGCTGCTCCGAAATCTCCGGATTATTCGTTACTGGCATTAGAGGGTTGAGTGTATTGTTTCTTTCTTGTTTTCGGAGACTCAAGGGTTTATAATGTCTTATGGATTATGTTAAGGTTTATATGACTAGAAAGGTCTTTGGTAGATAACCACCTTTTTCTCTTTGTTTTACTCCAACCCGTCCAAACTGATATTAAAGTCAGCATAAAATCTGGACTTTAATATCAGTTTGGACGGAATTAAAAAAAAAACTATATTTATGTAAAGCCTTATCTACATATTTAAATAAAAAAACCATGTGTATGAGATATCATCACCATGACACAGGTGGGCTTTACCGATTTTTGGAAGGAATAAATCATAACATCGGGATTTGAATGAATTTTGTGTATAAAAACCAATGAAAATATGACCTTAGCACCCGATCTCAGTAGGTACCTACCAAGAAACCATCATAAATCAAGTCATCAATATAAAATCTTTAATAAAACAACGAAAAGTCCCATATCACGCCAAGTCTCAAACTCGAAAGACGTGGGCGACTTTTTCAGGAGCATGGCCAAGTTGGCAATACTTGGCACATCTGCGCCTTCGGACTGACTTCAAATTGAAACTGGAACAAAACATGTTGCCAAACTCATGGCTATTGGCTATCGTGATGCGATACAAGTTCCTAACTTCAAACTGTAGATAGATACTTTTATTTGGGCGTTAGTTGTGCTAGGGCTGCCATCACCCAAATCGTCGACCCTGGACTAAAACTATAAAAACCCCGGACATTTTGAATGAGTTCGATTATTTCCCCGGACACTTTTTCATTGATTGTTTTAATTTATTGCTTACCTTTCATCAAGCGGGATCGGATGTCAGGTAAAAAGTCCGGGATTTTTTCGGAGGCTCATTGAAAACCGACCCGGACGCACCCCGGACGCCCTCTAAACTAGGACAAATTTGGGGAAACCCGAAGGAATGGCAGCCCTAGGTGTGACACTTGTGTTTGGTCCTTTGAGTATTTCGGTCCTTAGGTACCTTCGCATTGATACTGAATCGATTAAATTGTTTTGCAGTTCAGCCTGTAAGAATCAACATGAATTCTCAATAACTAACGCGCTTTTTCCAAATCGCCTGCAAAATTCTTGCCATACTTCTTCTCAGAATAGATAAACATACACTTAGTTCTTGGTATTTGATGCACTTTTTATGTAAAATCATGAATAGAGTTATCTGTATCACTACGAAAATAAGTAAACCTTGACTTAGAGATCTGTGTGTACTGTACAGTCCAACGATATTAATGTTCAATCCTTTTCTAAATAATAAGGTCCTTTGACCCGCAGTGGGATAATTAAAGTCTACTGTTACAAATAAGAACACAGTACAAATGCTGCCTTTCAAAGTCTTCATAAACATTTGATATTTTAAGTTGACCCGTAAATTAATTAACTTTAGTAATAAAAGACTACTCTTAATAACTGAGCAGTGTTTAATTAACGCCAATAAAACAAGAATCTGATAAAATCAAGATAATAATTAAATTGTTGGTAAAAGTTTATCTCTGAGGAAACTCGAATGTTTTAAAGCGATGCAAATTGTGTTTCTTTTGAACACAAACATTTATATGACATGCAGTGTAATTTGTTAATTGTTTATGGAGTTAAATATAGCGTTGAATGAAACGAAGTACCCTTCCTCACTCAATGTATATTGACTGGCTTCAAAAGGAATAGGTTATCAAATCGCCATTTTAACAAGCCTCAGTGTCAGAGCTTTCTCAACTCGACCTGACAGCTTCTGTCATGAAATGGTAACAACGACTGCTATCAAGCTAGCAGCCGGGGACGGCTTAACGTGCCCAGGCGCAGGGGTATTATACCACCAACTACCTAGCTCCGGATTGCTTTGTAAAAATAAAAACTCGAACGCGATTTCGGCCCGACCCGAGAATCAAAATCAAGACCCCGTTTAAAACAGTAGCGTTGAGCGACTACTAGACCTATGAGGCAGTCAAAAAAATACATACAGATATACAGGTAAAAAAACCTCATAAGAGAGAGATTACGAATACTCAGAAGCCAGAAAGTCTAACAACCAAGTCTAACAAAGACTAACAAACAAGGCGTATCGTTTAACACGGCAACTGGCTTGTGGCGGTCAGGGGCTGTACCACCACGTGTTTTTGCAATCACTATTCGAGTTTGAGAGCGCGACACAGCTACTAACGTCGTATAACTCCGTCTCTTTTTCATAACGAAAATAATGTTGTTTTGGTACGTCATGGTAAGGCCCCAGATAGGCAGTCGCTCCATGTAAAAGACTGGTGTTTAACTGCATCTGATTAGACTGGAAGCAGGATCCAATAAAGGTGCCTTGCCCATCTATCAAAGCACCTATTTTAAGCTAGGCAGATGATACAGGTAAAACATTACCCTCCTTTTAAGCTACGCCGCTGTCGGGTAAAAGCTTTCTCAATTCTAAGAACTTTAAACTTCACAATTTGCTTCCAATAAACCATTCACGGAATTCTGATACTTCAACCGATCTTTAACGTAGAACTTTCTCGAACGATCTAATTGATTAATTCAGATATGATCACATAATTGAATTAGTCAAGTCTATTCTGCTTACGAAGTTTAGCAAGTGGCTTGTTTATAGATTTTGGGGAACAATTAAGTTAATACGATTTAAGATGCTAAAGAGTGCTGTGGTACAATGGACAAGAAAAAAACTTTATTAAAACGTGGGTATGGAAATAATTTTCTTGTTTTTTATTTTTCAAAAAACCTCACTTATCATATGCGTGTTCTGCATAATATTTACATTGTTATTGTTTTTAGTTTGTTAAAAAAATATTATTTTAAAACAATTCAGCAGTTCCGGAGATTACACAATACATACAATCTTACAAATACCTCTTTATAAAATAACTGTAGAGGCTTATATAGTACTAGCTTACCGCCTGCGGCTTCGCTCGCATTTTTTTTTCACCTTGGGTTACATTATTTGAAATTTAGTAGGGATCCCTTATTATTTCTGGAAATAAATATAGCCATATACTTCGTAAAGATGTAGCTTTCTAACGGTGAAAGATTTTTTTAAAATCGGTCCAGTAGTTTTTGAGTTAAGACCCTATGAACAAACAAATCTTTCCTCTTTATAATATTAGTATAGATATAGATACACTTTCATTCACGAAATTTTCAATATTTTTCGTGCATTGTATACCCTTTAAACGTTTACTCTCATTTATACATCACATGTGTATTTCGTTTTAATTAATTAGAGGGGTGATATGCACCTTTTCTGTCCAGTTTGTTGTTAACATTCCTTGTCAGGTAAACCATTAATCCCCCAAATTTATCATTTGACTATGGGCGAGATTCGAGAGAAGTCGTGGTGGCGTAGGAGTTTAGGCACTTGCCTCTCGTGCGCAGGTTCGAAACCTGGCAAGTACCAATGTGACTTTTCTAATCTCATATGTACTTTCTAAGTATATCTTAGACGTCACTTACTAGCGGTGAAGGAAAACATCGTGAGGAAACCTAGACTGAAAGTCTGAAATCGCCAATCCGCCTTGAGCAAGCGTGGTGATCAATGCTCATGCCTTCTCTGTTTGAGAAGAGGCCTGTGCCCAGCAGTGGAACAATATATAGGCTTAAGATGTATGGGTGAGATGTGATTTTCTGATTTCCAGTTGATGATCGTGTATAAATACAAACTTTTTTACTGAAATGTACGGCTTTTTCAGAACACAGCCACTCGAGAAAATCCAATTTTCAGACGATAAAGAACACAAAACTAACAAAATGAGACACAAATCGCTTGTTGCCGCTGAATTGAACTGAACTGAACAGCTCGTTAAAGATTTTAAACTGTTAACTTGTAATTGGATGATTAATTAATACTGAATTCTAAAGGGTTAAGCTTTCGTATAAAGGATTTGTTCTAAGGAAGAAGAGGAAGCTTGATTTTGTTCGAAGTTACTGTGATCTATTGCTGATTAGACGTGACAGCAAAATTAAAAATATACTATCATACAAACCTCCTTTTTTGCACTCGAGTTAAAGTTAAAGTGGACCCAAATCAATCATCCATTTTTTATAAAGATTTTCTGTATGAAAAAGAGCTTTTTTCATGGTAGGAGTTTTTTTCTTATCATTTATTTTTTTGAGGCTTTTTGCACGAATGCACCAAGGCAGCCTCGTAAGGTAAAACAACTGTAATAATTATAAAATAAATAAAAATATAAACAAGAAAAGACTCAACACAAAAAAAAACAAAACATAATTAATTAATCCCTCCTTAAAAATATTTCCCTTGTTCCGAAAAATGTTCCCTGAGTAACAAATTTATTCTACCATTTAACATATTGCTGCCGATTGCTTCATACAACAATGGCCTAAAATTATCAAAAAATTTTAGGAGTTTGTATGTAATGAGTAATCCCTGGAAGAGCAAAAAGATTGTACATTAACCCCGAGTGTTTTTTATACACATAGAACGTAGAATACGCCGAGGACAGCTAGTCTATTAAAATCTCATTTATATTGAATTTATCCCATTTAAATTTGATTTCGAACAGCAAAACCAATTTTCGATTTATATTCGATTTATTTCTCGCAAAAAGTTTAAACGAAATAAAAATCTAGTGAGCTCAATCTGTTAATCCTTTTACTTAAACTGCTAAAAAACTCGACACAGCGACAAAGCTAATTGCAACACTAATTTGGATCGGGTTTTATTACTCATGTTAGGTCTATTAAGCCTTGACATCAGTGGTTCCCAACTGCATTTTACCAAAAAAAAATATAAATGCGAAAGTGAGTTTGTTTGTGTAAAAACCGGCCAAGTGCGTGTCGGGCCACGCGCAGTAGGGTTCCGTAGTAGGAGTTAGTTAGTCGACTATAACTCTGTAACCGGTTAAGCCTACTTAGCCGTGATAGTTTTCCTTGTAAGTTCATTACATGTACTACGTCTGTGATTTTTTTCACATTTCTAGGTAGAGCCATTCAAAAGTTAGAGGGGGGGGGGGTAACTCGTATCGAACAAAAATTTGCACTGAAAAGCTAGATATTTCGCAAATGGCTCGCTTAAAGCAAAAAATGATCTTCACACACCCATAATATTTTTGATACCCCACACGGAGGGGTACCCGAGAAAAAAAATATTCATCCCCACTTTACGTGTTTGGGAGCTACCCTAAAGAAAATATTTTTCAAAATTTTATTTTACCACTTTCTCGGCGTGATCAATATACATATCCATACCAAATTTCAGCTTTCTAGTATCAAGAACCTCGGAGCTATGCCGCGGACAGACAGACAGACAGACAGACGGACATGGCGAAACTATAAGGGTTCCTTATAGTTTCGTCATGTCCACGGACTACGGAACCCTAAAAAGGCCGAGTCAATTTGGATGAAATTTGGTACGGAAATAGCCCATCTATTTGTCCTAGGGACGGTTATAGGATACTTTTTATCCGGGTGGGTTAAGTAGTTCCTTCGAGACGCGGGTGACACCGCGGGGAACAACTAGTATACTAAGTACGTTATACGGTAGTTTCTTGACAGTTCTACTCAAAATAACTAACCATGGAACCATGGTATTATTTAGAATTATTTGTTAAGAGTCTAAGTAGGCTATTAAAATTTAATTGGGGGCCAAGAGACCAAAATATGGTCCACTAATCGTAAAAAATATTTTTCGTTTTTATTTTGAGGTAACTTTAATTTTACATTAAACACTTAATATTATTTTGTGGATAACATTTTATTACAAACAAGCTTCCCGCCAGCGGCTGCACCCACGATATTTTAGTTAATGGATACAAAAGCTTGACAAATAATATACTTAAACCTTCTTTATTAATCACTCTATATATTAAAAAAAACGCATCAAAATCCGTTGTGCAGTTTTAAAGATTTAAGCATACATGGGGATATAGGGACAGAGAAAGCAAATTTGTTTTATACTGAGTAGTGATTTTTTCAGTACATGAAGCAAAAAGTTTGGCTACCACTATTCCAAATGTACAATCGAAACATACGAGTATCAAGTTAACCTATTCACAAACAAACAACAACGTTACTAAAATCTGCAAACTTAATAAATCCGCTCGCGATCCACAAAGGCTGTGTGTCACAAACTCGTTAATTAAGTCACAAGACCGGACACAAGTTGACAAAACTCCACTTGTGAAACTCGGCCTGCAGCGAGGGCCAGCGAATTAGCTTGTCGTGCCCGAAAGCCGTGTGTCACGTAACTCCGTAACCGAGTTTGGGGACGCTGACACGATGTCGACAAAACTCCATTCGCAATGTCGACTAGCATTTTGACTTCTACATACTCTGGAACATTATGGAGTTCGTGGCTAAGTAAATGGCGTACGGGTCGATCGATCAAAGGTTAAGCTGGGTTAGGTAGATGGGTGACCATCTATGATATGCCGAGACACCTCCATGCTTCGAAGAGCACGTTAAGCCGTCATTTGTTGGTCTTTGACAGTTGTTATAGATAGTCTGACAACCAGTCTTACCCAGTATTGTGTTACCCGATAACTGGGTTGTGGAGGTCAGATAGGCAGTTGCTCCATGTAAAACACTGAGACATATCTGCATTCGGTTAAACTAGAAGCCGACCCCAACATGCTTGGGAATAGGCTAGGCAGATGATGATAACATTATCTTAAACAGGCTTCGGTTTATTGAGCAGTTTCGGTCAAGCAAGAAAGGAAGAACATCTCGTAATGATCTTGCGAGGTTTTCACATCGAGAACTTTCAAAAAAATCTAAAACCCGACTGTTAATTAATGACATCATTTTGTGACGTAATGTAGACTAAGTATCACGGTGGCAATGTGCAGGCTTGAAACCTGGCAAGTACCTATGTGACATATGTAGTTTCTAAATACATATTAGACACTACTGACTGACTAGTGGTGAAGGAAAACATCGTGAAGAAACCAGGACTTAATAGTCTGAAATCATAAGTCTATATTTCAATGTACCTTCGATCACACAAAATACATAGAACCTTTTGCTCAACATTTGTCAAAACTTTCGTAACCTTTTAAGATCATAAGCGTGACGTCACAGCCTTCCCCCCACTACCCCGTGACGTAATTAAATGTACGCCGACACTTAAGAGTTGGGTCTCACTGTTACGTAGTTCGAAATGAGTTTTTCGATGGTGTCTATAATACAGATTGCGAGAAAGTGTGAGTTTGATTCGTGCGAAAAACTTTTGTAGCGTGCGATTTATTTTTTGTGATAAAGTGAGATATTTTTCTTGATATTTTTCCAATAGTAGACATTTTTATACTGTACTAGCTTCTACCCGCGACTTCGTCCGCGTGGAATAGTGGTGCTCCGCTCCTATTGGCTTTAGCGTGATGATATATAGCCTACAGCCTTCCTCAATAAATGGGCTATCTAACACTGAAAGAATTTTTCAAATCGTACCAGTAGTTCATATAGCTAGTTCATGAGATTAGCGCGTTCAAACAAACAAACTCTTAAGCTTTATTATATTAGTATAGATTTTACTGTGTTTGTTAGCACTTCAACTCATTATTAAATATTGAGAATTGTGGACGACGCTTTAATTGAATACTTTGAAATCATTTTATAACACCTACGCTACAAATGTTATTGTCAATAACATTATTTACGATAACAATAACAAAATTTCAATGTAAACACAATGCTATTGAAAATAATTATTTCCACATACGAAAACAGATATAGTTAATTATTTATTAAAATTTGACAGATTTCATGGAAATATGTAAATATGTATATTGTTTAAATAATATAAATGAGGTAAAACTCTAATTCTAAATCATAATACGGTGATCATAGCTACTCATCGCTTGAATCCCCATTGCTTCTTGCTGGTTTACTTAATTCTTATAAAAAAAAATTACACACAATTATTATACATACAGTTATTTCATTACAGTGTAAACATAAACCAGGGGTGTTATACAAGTGGGAAAAACGCTAGTAGAATAGAAAACAAAATGTATGGGAATGACATTCGTTTACGACTAGCTATCTGTCATTCCCATACATTTTGTTTTCTATTCTACTAGCGTTTTTGCCACTTGTCTAACCCCCCAGTTTAGATTTTTCTGTACACCATTGAACCGTAGACACCCATTAAAACAAAAGTTACAAGTAACTTAGTGACAAGCAAGACATATCGCGCTCGCTACATAAATATCTCTTAATTGCGAAGTTTTGGGTACACATATAAAGTAACATATATTTTTTTAACGTTTCAATAAAAACTCTTTACTACAAAAAAAAATAGAACCTCCACAGAACTTTACACTCTTAACATTTAAAAAACGAATCTCAAAAATATCCGAATACCATCTAATACGACAGTACCACAGTATCACGATATCTCCCTACAGTAGCGCAACGCCTTTGACGACGCGCGATGCAATGTAAGTAGATACGCTAAGATTGTTACAAAATAGTAAATAAAAACCGGCCAAGTGCGTGTCGGGCCACGCGCAGTAGGGTTCCGTAGTAGGAGTTAGTTAGTAGACTATAACTCTGTAACCGGTTAAGCCTACTTAGCCGTGATAGTTTTCCTTGTAAGTTCATTACATGTACTACGTCTGTGATTTTTTTCACATTTCTAGGTACAGCCATTCAAAAGTTAGAGGGGGGGGTAACTCGTATCGAACAAAAATTTGCACTGAAAAGCTAGATATTTCGCAAATGGCTCGCTTAACCAAAAAATGGTCTTCACACACCCATAATATTTTTGAAAGACCTATCTAACGATACCACACACGAAGGGGTACGCGAGAAAAAAAATATTCATCCCTACTTTACATGTTTGGGAGCTACCCTAAAAAAATATATTTTTCAAAATTTAATTTTACCACTTTCTTGGCGTAATCAATATACATATTTATACCAAATTTCAGCTTTCTAATAACAAAAACCACAGAGCTATGCCGCGGACAGACAGACAGACAGACAGACAGACGGACAGAGCGAAACTATAAGGGTTCCTTGTCGGACTACGAAACCCTAAAAAAACAACGAAGCGAAACAATTTTCAACAAAACACGACCGCGTCTGGCCCCTCGCACTCCGTCCCGCAAAGTAAGCATGTTTGCGGGACATGGTTGACATCGCCCACCTCCCCGCGAGTCCACGCCGTTGCTCCGCGTAAGTACATTCGTTGCGCTACTGTAAGGAGATATCGTAATACTGTGACAGTACTGTGTGCACTGGGCCGTAAAATCGTCCACTAGACATGCGAAATGGAAAATGTTATAAGGACGGGCGCACACGACAAGTTTCGATATAAATCACTCGAGATCGTGACTCGGGTCCTTCTAATCGATGCGTGATACGGAACATATTCGTGAGAATCTATTATGGCCGACAGAACTGACAGATGTCGTGATATCGATTGGTTTTATCGAGAAGTATTTATAGTTCAACTACCTTCAAGTTTATCCTGATAACGAGCATTTTTCAGGATAAGACTTCTTATCCCATGCTTAATAATTATTTAGCCCTGAAATTTGCTGTGGGTCGTTCGAAAGAGATACTGCGGCCTCGGAATACACAGGGCTGAGGAAGGAACATGGATGGGTTTTAGTCAGACATTCCCTTCCGCCCCACCCACGGCGAGAAATGACCCCCATTTGATGATTTCCCATCCGAAAAAAAGCCCTGAAATTTAGATAAGACTAGACAAAAAAACATGTCAAGCTCTTGATGCACGAATGTAAAGAAAACAAACAAACTTATTTCATTTATTATGTTTTTATTAGTAGGGCGAGGCATGTAATTAAGGAATTATGCAATATAGTTTTATAAAGACATAATTAAATTTATACTTTAGATAAGAGTTCATATTTGCACAAACTGCCTCTATATTTCACTTTCGTCAATCAATCAATTACTTGTTTAAGTATCACGAAGGTTTGAATCATAATATACAAACAGACAAGCTGAGGAAAATCTTAACATACATAAAGTGCTTATTTAATGAAATTCAGTTGAGTAAAAATACCAGCTAGATTTATGATCTAGAAATAAAGCAATATTTAAGCAGTAAAAATCTAACTAATTAAAAAAACTTCCATTAAAACCGAACAACTATTAAACAACTAATACTTATTTCAAATTGAATTCGCGCCAATTCCCGCGTTTTTGTAATGGCGTCCGTGCGTTTCGCGCTCTTTTCTTCCGCCATTTTATTGGTCCTCCGAGCTGGATTTATGGTCCGCGATAATTGTACGGCAATAAACACTTGCAATACGAGCTTAATTAGATTTTAGAGGTCCACTTTACAATTTATAAGCCTTCATTTTATGTTGATGTTGGAAATTTTGTATCGTGTTTTTGAGTTATTGCGTAATTAGTCTTTATTATAATTGGTCTTAGGAATCGTACTTGCAGTAAATGAAAATGTTAAAAAAACTTAAGAACTTATGAGTCCAATATGTACCTTTCTGGTAACTTAATAATACTCTAGAACCTTAACCTAAAGCAAATATTAAATAAGACATATTTTCCGAATATAGTCCTTATTTATTTTATCATAGAAGTGTCATTCCGTCAACTAAAATAACAAGCACTATCTAGAAGAGAAGCTACTTGTTACTTGTAAATAAGTACTACGTTATATTATGCCTCTTGAAGACGAACTTAATATTTGTTCAGCATGATAATTTCATAAAACAATATTTTGAAACTTTCTAGGAGACTATCTACCCGTACTATATTTGAAAGATTATCTATGTAACCACCGAACTGATTAAAAAAACACTTATAAATCTTTGATTATACCGGTGTATGTAGACTACTACCAAGGGATACCGTGTTACCCGGTAACTGGGTTGTGGGGGTCAGATACGCAGTCACTTCATGTAAAGCACTGGTACTCAGCTGCATCCGGTTTAGCCTAGAAGCCGCCCCCAACATAGTTGGGAAAAGGCTAGGCGAATGATGATGTATATATATACACTACTAGTAGTTTAGGAAGCTGATAGGTTTTTTGAGGAAAACTATGGCTACTTAAGAACCTGACTCTAAGGACGAAGGAAGGAACATGAATAGGTTTTAGTCAGACTTGGTGACATTTCACCCATAGCCGGAGGAGTCATTTGATATTTCCCATCCCTAAAAGAGCAAAAACTCCAGGAGATATTATATTAATTTATAATATTTAATTGCTGAATTTGAGTTGTAATTTAATTGTTTAATTATATTTTTTGTATAGCATGATTTGAATTGTATAATTTTCTCAGAGATAAGCTGTACTGTAAAAAGACTATTGTAAACCTTTATTTTTGAAAAGAGTGTCTATGGAGTTTCTTGCCGGTTCTTCTCCATAAAACCCACTCCTTGGAACCGTGCAACTAGCTTGACGTTTCATAAGAGCCTGCAAAGACCAATTTGAAATAAAAAAATAATAATTGAATCATGATGATGAATCTCACACCGTTACTACAAGAAAAATCCTCACTACAGAACCCTACCCGTACAAGAAGTCTCAAATCACAAAACCATACGCCAAAAAACAAAACATAACCGATTGTAAATGAACTAAAAATCGAAAGGGTTTATAAGCCCATAACATCTATGGTGTGGCTATTGTTCCCATAGGAATCATTATGAGTTGCAAACTGTAATATAATCGAGCTTTCCCGAGATCGGGGCGATAAAAATTTTGTTATTTGTTTTGTAATTTCAAATTGGCACTTTAGATTGATATCGTCCAATTAGTTTCTGTATTAGTATTAAAATGTTAGAAAGTTATTTAAGTGTAATGTATTGGTTTTAATTTTAATTGTTATGAAAATTAAAAAAGTAAGTATAAATATTCTAATATAGATCTAACTAAAATATGGCGTCAAAAAATTCATCCTCATCGCCGTCAACTGGAAGTGTACCCAAGAGGCTGGCAGCATTGCCACGTTGGATGGTAGTGGCCAAAGTAAAAGCCAGCCTTTGGGTCACGGGAAGTATCAACAATTCTTTAAAAAGAAGGTGGGCACTCGGACCCCACGACCCTAGAGTTTCAACCCCAAACGGCTCAAAAATATAGTTACCAATAAGGTTACTATACTAACGTCGCTTGAGGTTCTCCGCAATTGTTATTGGATTATTTCCAGTCGAGATGGCCTAGCCTAAGCCTTAATGGAGATTTCCTAAGATCTGATGTAATTGAAAAAAAAAACATTCTTGTTTTAGTAGTTAAGGCCTCATCTCGTGTACGAGTGTGCGAGTTAAAAACCTGGCAAGTACCAATGTGAGTTTTCGAAAGTCACTGTATTTCTTTTTGTATGATAAAAACCATAGACTAACGGTGAAGGAAAACATCGTGAGAAAACCTGGACTTAAAAGTCTGAAATCGCCCACCTCAGTAAAACGGCTTAAACGATTTGAATGAAATTTAGTACGGATATAGATGGAACACTGAAGACGGGTATAGACTACTTTCGCGGATGCGAGTCAAACCGCGGGAAACAGCTAGCACATTATATTTTGGGAAATCTCTCAAGCATCATCCGAGTTTAGAAGCTGTTATCCGACTGCGTCGAAGCCCAAAAGACGGGTTATGTATTTATTTGTCTTTAGAGAATAGTCTGTATAAAAACCTATAGATATTAAAAAACTAAAAACCATAACGCAAAGCTATCGATACCCAATACCCGAGAAATATCGCCCAGCAGAAAATATTCTTGATAAAAGTCGGCACTAAATTAATATCAAGCCACTTAATACCACCAGGGTGATCAGAACTCCAGTTCAGCGTGCACTTAGAAGGAGAATTAATCGGTACCATGCTTCCTTGTCACGTAAGAGGTCAAATGGGACAGAACCGGTTGCCCTAATACATGTCGCTGCGTTTATTTCTATTGCTATCATGATAGAAAGCCTAATGAAAAATTTTGCAAAAAGTGTTCTGTGAAAAATTGATTTGTGAAAATTATTAGATTACTAGAAGACCCGTTAAACTTCGTATTAGCTACATGTATCTTAACTTATTATCACCGTTTAAACCTCCCCTGACTACGACAAACATTTCAAAACCAAAAACAGCAAAATTGGCCCAGCCGTTGTCGAGTTTTAGCGAGACTAAAAAACATCAATCTTTTTTAAATAAGATATAGCAATGATTGTTTAAAAAAAAACCTTGAAAATTTATATTGAAAAAAGTTATTTTACGCCAAATAAACCTAAAGTATTGGGAGTCTGTTTTGGTGCCTTTTAATTTATAGTACCCCAAAAACATTATCTCTAATTACCGTTGTAAATAGAACTTACGGAGGCCAAAAACCAGGAAGCAAAGAAAGGTATTACTAGCGACCCATCCCAGCTTCGTTTGAGCAAAAATTATGCCGTAAGAATCCCTTATAGTTATTGTTTAACTCCCGTGAAAAGGGATTCAGCCAGTCAGGTCTAACAAAAACAGATTAGAAACCAGTTTGACTTCATCTGGATCGAAATTACCTACTAGATTATACATAATTGAACCATCATTCAAAGGCCATATCTGGCTGATTAATTTCACCGGTACTTATCCGCAGATGGTGTAAGGTCATCCGAACTAATATTTAAATGCGAAAATGATGTTACTTGTTGCTCTTTTATAATAAAACGGCTAAACCAATTTGTGTGAAATTTGGTACGTAGGTAGATTGCGCCTTTTTATGTCGGGTGCGTTAAATAGTTCCCAAAATAATGGCAATGGTGAAATGAAACTACTAGTATTTTATAACTTGATTCACGCAAAAAAAATTGCTTAGTAACTAAAAATTGCGATGGCAATCAATGTCCTTTATCACACGTTATTGTTCCTTCACATCTATTGTATCGCTGGAAAAGAAATGCTAGGAACGCACTCATAATATATCGACAATCGGTCGACCGACGTAGATTTATCGATAGATACTTTATTCAGGTTGTTCCGTCGACACCCTGTCGATGTCGACTGATCGGTGACAGTGGAATGTACTTCAGAATTAATTAACCTTTGTTTTGGACCATTTTTCGGGAAGTGTGGCTGGGTACTGGTATTTATAGGCATATAAGATATTTCAGCTTTCCTTAATTTCAAGATTTTGATTCTCTGACGTCGTAACTTTATAAGAAACCAGCTTTTCGCCAACGGCTTCGCCCGCATGGGCTATACGAATTCAAATTAAAAATGACAGAGTTTTATACAAACTTTGTCCCCCTTTTACCTTGAGGGTAGAATTTCGGAAAATCCTATTTATCCTTAAAAATCCTATCCTTTTTATACTACGTATACAAAGAACCCCCTCCAAGTTTCAGGTCTCTACGATCAGCGGTTTAGGCTGTGCGTTGATCCGTCAGTCATTCAGGAGAAAGCATTTTATATGTATGGACTAGTTGTTACCACAGCATGCGCTGCAATGCCACTTTTTTTTTGAGCTAGAACATTTTGCGGGTATCTGCAGAACAATTTACCAGAGTTTCATGGTTTGGGTGTGGACATAGATCAAACATAGGTACAAACAAGTAAAAATAACTGTTTGCAAAATGTGTCTGCTGAGATGCGAAGGCTTAAAATGTGTAGCGGTCACCCATCCGGAAACTGAACGCGATAACCGCTGCTTAACCTCACAGAACTAGATTTTGTTACTTTTCCTTAACCATTAAAAAGTCTAAACAACTAATAAAACAGAAATGAAATTTCAAATTGCTTCCTAATTCGCAAAAATATCGCGAGACATACCGTACACATATATACATAGACACACAAAAATTAACCAAACCGAAAACCTCTTTTTGAAGTCTGTTTTAAAATCCACTCGTAAATTAGGAATTTAATACTAGAAGCATGAGCGACTTCCAGAAATCTCTTTGCAAGCTACGAGTACTTCGTACAATAGTGTAAATGTGTGAATGTATGTGAATTTCAATTTGGAGTATCTAAAACAAAAAAGCAACGAGTTTTCAACATACCATACGTATCGCTTTTTAGTGTTAAATATTTTCTAAACTCTTTCTACATACTAAACAATACAAAGAGAAGTTTTTTGTTTCAGCTTTGTATTCAACTACGAATGAAATTGTTTTGCATGTCTTAATGGAGCTAAAGAAAATCTCGTTTAGGATTATATTTTCGAGGAAAAAAGTTTGAAGATCAGTTTAACAAAAAATCATCCTATTTAATATCTCATTGCTGGGCACAGGCCTCTTCTCATACAGAGAAGGCATGAGCATTGATCACCACGCTTGCTCAAGACGGATTGGCGTTTTCAGACTTCTTAGTCCAAGTTTCCTCACGGTGTTTTCCTTCACCGTTAGTCAGTCGTGTCTGATATACTAGAAAGTACATATGACTTTTAGACTAGTCACCTTTGTACTTGCCAGGTTTCGAACTCGAACTCCCGTACCCCAAAACACCCACAAGTCTAAGCCCAAGTTCACCGACAAATGGTTACGTAATCGGCCCGTTAAACAAAAATGTTTTTTAACCAGGAAGTTGGAATTTTCGTGTTACCCACTTCTAGTTCAACCCTGGCTTGGTAATCGACCGTTTCAGTAATAAAAATCTCGAATAATACGTTACCCATCAAAATTTGGAAGTTTGAATTTATGGTAAACAGTTGTTTTAAGTAAATCGGACAGTTATCTCGTCGGTGAACTTGGACCTAAGTACCTACAGTCTAACTTCAGCAATATCTCAGGCGCATCAAACGTGGATTCTGACGGACTGTTGAAAAATGTAACCGGAGTGATGTAGTGGCACATTTAGGTGTCGCAAACTCGTATTTAAATGAGACAAATGACGGCAGTGCTCAACTTATTGTAGGGTAGAGGACACAGGGATATTAGAACAGCGGGTTTTAAATTTTAATCGACAAAGGTCACCTTAGGATAAAGAAACAATTGAACCGACTTCAAAAACACTACAAATAAAAAAATAACTAATAGGTACATCGTCCTAGAAGGCGGTGTCCCCAATTAGGAATTGTTTCGTGTATTTTCGCCACCGACTTCTATCTTTCCATTAGAACCTTCCTTGAAAAATATGCATTTAAATAATGAAAACGCCTTCCAATATCGGATCAATAGTTTTTGAGAAAATCGCGGACATACAAATACATACGAGCCGCATTCAGAATATTCTTTTTTGTAGTCGGTTAAAAATCATCATCACCCTCGTCCTGCCCTTATCCTAAAAATAAAGACTACATATTACGTGTATAAGAGGTACACATAGAACTATGTTTTGTCTTACATTATATATGCTTGTGACAACTAATATCTTTTACACCAGAACACAAAAACGCTGCACATCTTAAGCTGATGCGGTTATTACACTCGCTATTCGCCACCTCCTATACCCTCACCGCAAAACACCAGGAGTTGGGCTTTGAAAACTTGTTTGTTTCCACTCGAGGGGCGAGAACGTTTGTATTTTTGGCATGAACCGCGCTCAAAACAATGTTTTGGAGATTTTCAGGCTGAACAAGTGAGCTGTAATATATGAATTTAACTTCAGTGAGTTCAAACGTAGTATTTAAGTTAATTTTCCGTTCTTCTGAATCATCATTTCCTTTTTTGGCTTTGATGAGAAGCGCTTTCGGGCTTTAAAGAGCTTTCGGGTAAGTGTTATTTAGTTATGTTGCCGTTGAAAGGGCAATTGTTAATTGTTTTAACTTAATTACTTTTGATGTAGGGAAGTAGTAGCTTGTTATTACGAAGTGCCCTCACACTAACAAAGGTTGAATTTCTGTGAAATGGAGTTAAAATTACTAATAATTTGATGTGTGTCTATTTTCGTAAATTTTACTCGCATAGGGATGTATGAGGTATCTAGTTCATGCACTAAGACAATAATTATCCGTATGTAGTAGGTATATTAATAGTAACAAATTTTCATCTAAATTAGTATATCGTCGTAATAGAGTTATGTTCAATGGTTTTACCAAGAAATCGTAAAATATTGACAGAAAAAGTTACTGGGAATCCCTTTTTTAACCGATTTAAAAAAAGGCAGTTTTATGTGGGTAAAAGGCGAAAACCTGCATACAAAATTGCACTATTCTCTTTTTTGACTGCGCCGCAGTTGGATATTTTTTTTTCTATTTTTTCTATTGGATGGTGAATTATTAAAACGCCATAAATTCTACCATCGGCCGTAACACCGCGTATTTATTTACGTATCTCTTTCAATGGAGCGAGTCCCCGATTCTTACGCAACGATCATAAAACAGTTATTGTTAGAACGGAACTGGGGCACGTTACTAGTTCACAATGACAAATAGACAGACAGATGGACTGTTTTATAGTGTGCGACATTGCAGCTATAAGATTGCTTTTTTATTATTTTAAGATTGAGAGAGGTTTGTTTAAAAGATAAGTGTAGAAAGATCTTATGAAGTTCAAGCAAAATTACACGAATAATATTTTTATTGGCTATTTCGATCTATTAACCCCAATATAAGACTAGATGGAAATCTCCTGACATTTCAAATGCTAAGAAGTAGTTAAGAGCGACCGTTACGTGGTATCAATTTCATGAAAAAAACTTTCAAAACACCTTTTTTCTCCGAAGGTTTCAGAGTTGGAAAAAAATTACTATGTCTTTTACGCATTCACATCAAAACGACTGAATCGATTTAGAAGAAATTTTGTGTACAGGCCAATTGAAAGAGGGAATAACATAGGACATACATATCCATCCAGGTACGCGGAGTAATCCTCTCAGAATACAGCTGAAACCGCGGGAAAAAGCTATCATGAAACGTCTTAAAATACACACAAACCATTTCAGCACCACCCAAACAACTTAAGGCCGTAAACACATCAGCGTGACAGACGCCCGTCCAAATCGCAAGTCTGTTTACATCCTTCGCTTCCTTTCCAAAGACACTGTTTATTATCATTCATCTGCCTCTAGTTAGTGTAAATGTTTGCGTTGAATGACTCCTTGTTGAGAGATATGATCATGAGTAACATGAATTTAAAGGGGGCAAGGTTTTAGACCCATAACAGAACTAATAATAAAATGCTTTGTCCTGAATGACTGACGGATCAATGCACAGTCTAAACCGTTGCTCGTAGAGACTTGAAACTTGGAGGGTGTGTTCTTTATATGACGTAGGCATCCGATGAGAAAGCATTTCCCAAAATTCTACCCCTAAGGGTGTGAAAAAGGGGGACAAAGTTTGTATGAAACTTTGTCATTTTTAATTTGAATTCGTATAGCCCAAGCAGGCGAAGTCACTGGCGGAAAGCTAGTTCAAGTATAATCTTTTCAGACTAATTTCGGTCGCAGCGGCTAATGTCAATGAATACCAGCCAGGTACGCAGGAGATATTATAGTGCACCCACGCTTGCAGGCACAGGTGCACTCTCTATTCCCTCACTCTCATAGTCCGTTCTGTCAATCCGACGCGACCGGGGAGAGATCAGGCGCAGGACCGACAGCTTTACGTTCTCTCCGAAGCATGGAATAGTCTCGTTCGGTCACCCATCTAAGGAATGGCCGTGGTTAGCGCAGCTTATCCTAGCTAATCTATCGATCGGCACGTCTGTTATAGTAACGAGCCTCTTACTATATTCCAGTATAGATCTTGTTTTCAGCATTGATTTGTAGATATTTGATTAGTTAAATCTAGCTTGAGATAAGTTCTGTAATAAAGACTTCACAGAGATTACCTTAAGCAAATATTAGGATCTCTACTTAGGAAGTCAATTTAAAATCATCTGCCTAACCTTTTCCCAACTACGTTGAAGTCTGTCTCTATTGTTAATGGATGCAGCTAAAAATCAGCATTATAAATCGCGTAACTGCCTATCTGACCTTCATAACCCTGGTACTGAGTAACATGTTAGAACCTTGGTACCCTTGGTAAGACGGGTTGTCTTTCAAGTTTCTGACTACCCGTAACAACTGTCAAAGACGAAAACAGCTTACTTTTCGAGGCACAGAGTGGTCCCGCTATGAGATTGATGCTCACCCATCCACCCTCAGCCAACAAAAAAACTTGAAATTTCCATACTATGACTAATCGTAAAACAACAGTGATTACGACATGTAACGGGAACCGAACCTGCAACCGTAACGAACCGGCCAATGAATGTAATAAGCCTTTTCATTCTATGTACCGTGGGAATGTTTTCGGAAAAAAAAACTTAAGGCTAGTATTTGATTGAGACGGTTTTTCTTCCATTAATTTTATGCAAATATGTGTTGGAGTTTTATAGTACTACTAATATTATAAATGCTTAAGTTTGTGAGGATGTATGTATGTGCGTTTGTTACTCTCTCACGCAAAAACTACTAAATGGATTTTCGAAGGATTTTGGTGCACATTTACCGCCTTGTTGATAAAAACGTCATTCGTCTTATAAGCCTCTTAGCTATCGAACTTTTTTGTCTTTATCTGTTAAGTCAAAATGAAGTTGAATTTTCCTGTCCATCGAAAGGTTGTCTGGAAGATATCGCTTTTAGCGATAAGTCTACCTTTGTTTTTGTATATCTTAATTTTAACTTGAAACTGCCTTTATAGTCCGGCTAAGCAGTTCGAATGTTGTTTGTTAGAAGCACCCTGCAAGAGGCAATGTAGAAAAAAAAGTATCTGCTTTCATTTCTTTTGGTGTATAATAAAGCATATTCTATTCTGCACCATAGCTGTGTCACCGTTTTTTTTAAATATTCCTATACCCCTCCGTGCCTCAGAGAACATGTACTATCTCTGACTATACAAACATAGTCGCAGAGCCAGCCACTATCCCAGCATTAGCAAGTAAACTGACGTTGATTTGCTTGACAGTCCGTAACATCAGTCACACTGCATTGCGGACGCGGCCGGTGCCAAGTATTCACCGCAATCAATTGCCTATCACTTAGTTAACTTGGTCTGGACTGCAGATAGTACATAAGTACTATTTTTTTTTGTTTTTAGAATTGAGTACCAACTGCCAAAAAAAAATACCGAGAGTTTCAGCTTGGGGCTCAATAACAGCTGCATGTGTTGAACCAGTAAAGGTTAAGCTGTGCTTGTTATGGTCGGTCTGTGGATGGGTGACCATCTATGTCAGACCGAAACTCCTTCGTGCCTCAGAACGTATGTGATGCTGTTCCCAGCTGTCACGGGCCTACATTTTACATACATGACAGAGTTTCATACAAACTTTGCCCCCCTTTTTCACACCCATTAGGGGTAGAATTTCGAAAAATCCTTTCTTATCTGATGCCAACATCATACAAAGAACATACCCTACAAGTTTCAGGTTTCTACGATCAGCGGTTAAGGCTGTGCGTTGGTCCGTCAGTCTTTGAGGATTATATACTGAGGGCATTTTATACTAAAGTATAGATAACGATTAAGCTATGTCTGGACTTAAAAAAAAAATTGACCCTTAAATTTGTTTCGGTGATTCTTTTCAAGGTAGTCGGATAGAAAACACCGGCCTTATAGCTTTCAAAAAAATTGCCTGACGTGTACAAGTGTTATCTATACTTATAATATTTTTTAATAAATATAATTTATCATTTGTAGATCTTTGGCAGCCATTACGGGGAAGTCCGAAATTCCGACTACCAGTCTTACCAAGGGGTATTGTGTTACCCAGTAATTGGGTTGTGGATATGGCCCATCCCACGGACCTTTGATCGATCCACCCGTGCGGCTGTTACTTAGCCACGAGCCTCCCTTTGAGATAAACTGCGTGTCGTTACGTAATAACATAGGCTCCTACGTAAGTCATAAATTATACTATACTCCATGAAATAAATTCAGCGGTATATTGTTGGAGTTAACCAACATAGACTACGCTGATGATTTAAATACCCCAAACAATAGCCTAGCAAGATTCAACATAAATTTCGGTCTAGACCCACAACTACCCAGACGCATTCTAACAATCTAAGCAGGGGAAATATTTCTAACATTTCCTAGTAACTTAGAGGATTTCATTTCCATGGGATTTCCTACGAATCTGCATAACTTTGAGCGCGAACGATACGGCGAGGCATTGGAGCTAACATTTTACATGTAAATTTCACTTGATACGCATTTACGCGGCTTACATTACCGGTTTACTTCACCCCGTTTAGTTAGTTGGGGATGAAGACGAGCAATGTATATTGCTGAGTGTAAAGGTACGGTCTATAATCCAGGTGTTTGGTGTCGTTAGTTGTGGGACATACGGCCGTTGAGTTCAACAAGCGAGAATTGATTTTTAGTAAATTATTTATGTACGACAAAGTATTTATACATTGTCAAACTTTCTGAAAAATGTATATTTCATGCTAATTCTCAATAACATCATTTCCCTCAGAGGCCAAATATTGCTTGACAAAATAGGTTCATAAAATAAACCTGTTGCACATAGGTGCGTGTTTTTAGTTGCAGTTAACAGACAGACTGGAATCAAATTCTTATGAAACATCCGAGTTACAGGAATGACAAATTAACAAAGTGCTCCACAAAAAACAATTTTGCTATACCGTTTGTAGCTATAATATCCATTTCAGGGGAATACCTCTTGCAATATCAAAGGACTGCAAGCACTATCTGTATTCAAAGAGAAACTCCGCCTGAGGTTGACGAATTAGCCTTTGATTTTCAACGAGACTTTGGTTTTAGCCTTTCTATGGCCTTTCGGTGACAGTGATGCATGAAGGCACCGGCCATTTTCTCCGTACTTTCAACGTTGTGCAGCAAAACATAATGTTTTGTTGAAAGGTGACGGCACGTTTGGCGTAGTAGCTGAGCAATTGGCTGCTGCGCTACGTGTCAGGGGTTCGATTCCCGCACGGGACAACTAAAATTGTTCCGGGTCTGGGGTGTTTGTGTATGTGTAATGTATGTTTGTAAACGCACCCACGATACAGGAGTAATTCCTAATGTGGGACAACGTTTTTTTAAAAAAAAAAGCCGTTTCATGAGAAGAGGTAAAATAAAGAATATTTTATTATGATTTCAAAAAGTTTCCAATAACAAATGACAAGAAAACTAATATTACTAGAAATATACTGAAGATTCCATTTAAATTACTATTTTTACTCAGACAATTGTACTCACAATATCTAGAGCGAGAAGCGATACCAATATGTCCAGAAATTATCTCCAACAAGTTGGCCAACTTACAGACATTGCTGTCTATCCTCCACACCCGTATGTCACATAGAAAATCGGTGCACCGCCAAAGCCCGGGCATAGTTAGCGGCTCGCACATTTAAATAACTTGCAAATTATTCAGTTCGGCCGCGCACCGTTCTGAGCGACGCATTGTTTAAGAATCTCTTTTAGTCTACGCCATCTATTTCACTGTTAACTATTGTTAAGGGAGTCGTGTGAACCTTTTGTGGTGTATCTAACTATTTGTAAATTTCTGGCGCATTGGCTGGATTATTGTGTGCTGGCGTGTCGATGGATCGATTCCCGCAAGGAACAAAAATTTGGGCGATCTTCAGACGACAGTTCAACATCATTTGCTAGCTATAAACGATATTATGTTTCAATAATGTACATATTTCTACATCATGGAAAAGTATGGTACCCAGTACGCTATGGTAGCGATGTTATGCCCATCAAGAAAAACTCTTAATTTAAGAGTCCTATCTCCTTCTCAAAGTGATTTTTTTTTCGAAAATTATATTAGGCTGATATAAAGAAGACCCTTTTGTAACTACAATACCTGCTCTTATAGTTTAGCTCTTTTTAGTTCATGATTTAAGACATGAGGGGGAAAGGGATAGTGTAACATTCTCACAGAACATATGCAAAATTAGTAAATACCCAAACAATATACCACTGAACATTGTTTTAGCACGAAATACGAAACAGCATCCCCAAAACACATATCTCACAAGCAGTTTACGTAAGACAACTTGCTGAAGATATGTAAATTTGTGTAATAATATATGGACTGGCATGCACGTTATGATGTTACATAACGTGCATGCCAGTCCATATATTATCTACTAACTGCAGCGTTATGTAATCCTAGTACATCCAGACATATGTTGCCCTAAATACTTAATGATACAAAGCAAGGTTTTGTGGAGATTTAGGTCTTCTGAAGTCCCTGATATGAAACCGTTTCGAAAAGATAAAGGACGGTTTTTACCCGACTGCGCCAGAAGGAGGGTTATGTTTTTTGTGGAAGATGTTTCCCGCGGTTTCACTCGCATCCTGAGGAAACTATTGTGCACCAGGATGAAAAGTATCCTATGTGTTAATCTAAGTTATAAAGTGTGTACCAAATGTCTTCTAAACACATTCAGTAGGTTTCGCATGAAAGAGTAGAAATATACCTACATACATCCTCACTTTAGTATTTAAAATATTAAGTCGTATGATATCGATATTTCGGAGAAAGACAGTTAAGGACCCCATCAGTCATTATCACCCTTGTGTCCGAATCCGAATTAACTTGAAATCAGCGCAACATTTGTTTTTCATCCAAACATCTCAGTCTAACGTCATTTCATTATTCACTAACTTTCCAGCATCTCACAAAATCAATTCTTATCATCTTTGGTCTTTCCATATTTTCATAGCCAATTCCCTATTTTATTAAAAGCTTCGATTATTCGTGGAATAAAAGACCTAAAGCCAACAAAGCCTATCTGAAACAGGACCACATCTGCCAAAAATGTTGTCTGGTCCTCAATCTGAAAGGACTAATTAGGGTACGTGTCGAAACCGACTTTGGGAGTTTGCACAAAAGCCTTTTTATCGTCCAGAAACTGATTGCTGGGAATTACTCAAGGATTTTTTTTTCCTTTCTTGTCCTGAAGATTGACTATGCTGCATTAGTTAATGTTTTAGATAAAAACGATTGATGCTCCAAAGTTTAGCGGTTAGGAAGTTAAAATTATGGCGGTGCAGTTAATTTTGGCGTTTGGAGTTTGCAGATAAGTAGACATGATTTTTTTAAAGGAGTTGGTTTGGCTTTTGGAATTGCTGTCTTTTTTGTAAAAATGTCGAGGTGTGGTGATTTAAGAGAGGAAGTATACTATAACGAAAATATTGAATTATTTGTAGTTTTAAAAAGTAAAGTCAATGGTATGTTTGTATAAGATAATCATAATAATTACTGATTTGGTTAACACTATATTGGAGTGACATTGTAAAAATATATCAATGAAATTGATGTATTATTATCACAAAATGTTATACAAAAACAAACAAAATTAACTCAATCTTCAAAAAGAATGAGTTAACTCCGCCATTATCAAAGCTTTGAAGAAAAACTTTGTTTGTACCTTTTAAAAAATTACATCAAAAGCAGGTCAAAAGAATTCGACACCAGCGATCACAACTTTTTTGTCCTTTTTACGCCTTCAAAAGACCACCTGAAAACTGTAATTGCAGGAGTCCGTTAATTAATAAGGGTCTTCAAACTTTAAAACTTCAAAGATTCTGGCAGGGTTGTCACGAGCTTATTTTGGCTGAAGGAAAATAAACTCGATTGATGCTCCAAATATTTTTGAGATCAAACAACCAACCGGTCTACATCATGGTAAATCACCACCACTTTTGGACATCTGTCTGCAATGATATACGTCACGGATTAGTTTCCAGAGACAGTTAAAATGGCCAACTGGTTATAAAACCATCATAGTGGAACGCCCTAAAACCAAGGCAATGATGTTTTGGACTAGCAAAAGGTATGCTGGAAGTATTTCCTCTACAGAGTTTCTAAACCATGAAAATTGCTAGTAATTAGATACTATTTCATATTGAGACAGTTTACATATGTACTCTCAATAAAACATCGTTTAATCACCACAGTCTATCGCAGTTTAGATGGACTTAGACCTAAATCTTGGTTTTTCTTAGTATGTATTGTTTAGTTATTTAGAAGAAACAAAAAGTTTTTCTGGCAACCCTAATTGTGCAAAAGACGGCAGGGACATAGCCCAGTGGGCTTACAACACAAGGGTTCCAAAACTCTTTGTAACGACACAAGTCAAAAGTTTTTGAGTAATTACACTTGATCCCTTTCGCCAGTTTGAATCTTAAATGACAATTGGATTAGTAATTATGAAAGAACCTTTTTGGAGGACTGTTTTGAAGTTATGAAGTCCATCAATATAGCTACCTTATTATTTTATACGTATACCCATATTTGATAGGGTCGACTGATCAGTGAGGTAAAGTCACTCCTCTCACAGTCAGTGGGTCATATGGATTGATGACAATGTTACTAATTTGGTTTTAATAACTTAGTTTGTGCCGGTTGTCTGTCAATCCTAAGAAAGTGTAGGCTCGAAAACTGCTGGTATTAGTGCTATAATTTCATATTGTGGAAAATATTATTGTTACCGACTTGACAACTTAGACGACTAATAAGTTTATCCTAATAGTTTGAATACCCTAAAGCTTAAAGTATCACTGAAAACATGATTCTTTTGCACAGGGAAGATTTTTACACTGCCAAAATTTCTCTAAGACAACATACACTGAATATAGAAGACTATAATGTTAACTTAACTATTCTAAATCACTCACCTCCATCCTCAGGAATATTAAGCAGCTTCTTCGCTCCAGGACTGGGCCCCCGTACCGCCGACAGCGCCCTCTGCAGCGTCTCACTAATGGGCTTCCCTCCAGCACACTGCCCAAACACTGTCACAATCACTAAGCACCTCACTACACTAGCACTTAACCCCTGCACTCTCCGCCAGCTGGAATCCTGCTTGCCCATCTCAAAACGGTTTGATGCCATCGGTACAAGAGGGTTGGATCCAGCTACATTTTTCGTGACATCTGTAACAAAAGAAGAAAGGCTTTAATAAGGCTGGTTGGATAATGATGGTGACTGTGTCGTTGGTCAACACAAACGCTACTGTGGAAAGAGGTTTGGGTTTGATTCACATCGCATTCTGAGTTTGATGATATTTTATTTGTCCCGAGCTGGAATTCAACCTACGACATGTCGCATTGGTGCCACCATCAACCGATGGCTTCATCCATACCCAAACGGAATAAATTTTAGCACGCTAAAACTCAGTTTAATTAAAAAGATCTACCTACCAACATAAAATTACAAAATCCGTTTACACGCCCAAACATCATCGTAATCAGCTAATTAAATTAATTAGAGAGTCCAATTAATAAGAAAATATTCAGTAATGTAAACATGGCTTGTTAACGGAATCTGTTTTCATATCATTTTCGTCTTTTGATGGTTGACTTTTCTGATCCTATTATATATTTTGTTCGGCTCGAAGGACCAAATTTATCGTTTCCATTTTAGCTATTCTAATATTATATAAAAGGTATTTCTGGAACTACTATATAGTAGTTTCTATTTAGGCTAAATAACTTAAATATATTATTTATTGGCCAGGACCGAGCTACAAGTTACTAAAGTAAAGCGAAATGATAGACACTAAAACCGTGGTAGTATTTTGATAGGATAAATTAGGATAGAATATTCGCTATATCGATCCGTACGGTTATTACTTAGCTAAGTGAAGAGATGTAAGTTTACAACCATACTAAACTATTCTAAACTTTAAACGGTCTAAGTACCAAAAATTTCTATTCAAATTGAAGTTTAAATTTGATGATTTCAGATCGTATGTTAGTTTCCTAACGTTCAACTTTGAACGGTTTCAATAAAATGTCGAGTGCGTTCGAACGGAACGAGAGACGGAAATCTGAATACGTATTACAATTATTGCTGGTTCAGACGTCTTTTTGCAAGTAACTTAATTTATATTTTCTTACTTGATCTTTAACTTCATTTACTAACGAAGGGAGGAAAAAAATGGAGAAGTCTTCATCTATACTTATATTATAAAGAGGAAAGATTTGTTTGTTTGTTTGTAGAGTTTTAACTCAAAAACTACTGGACCGATTTTAAAAATTCTTACACTGTTAGAAATATCTTTACGAAGTGTCATAGGCTATATTTATTTCCAGAAATAATTAGGGATCCCTACTAAAACTTGAATAATGTAACGCAAGGTGTAAAAAAAAATATCCACGCGGGCGAAGCCGCTGGCGGAAAGCTAGTTCTCTATAAAATAAGATAGCTTTATAATGAAATGACAAATTTATCAGGCGGAAGGACCAAAAGTTAAGCTGTTCAAAAGCAACTTTGTCTGCGTTTTTGTTACGTCATCACTTGGGAACCGCTACACCGATTTAGATGAAATTTCGCATGCAGGTAGATTGAAACCTGGGTTATAACATAAGATAATTTCATCATGGAACATGAAGTAGTTTCTTCTAGTTGCGCGTGAATCTGCGGGAAGCAGTGGTGATTAAAAAATCGTTTCTAGGACACCGGCCAAAGTTTAAGAAAAGTTTCCGATTTACAACTAGGATCTAAGAAACAGCATTATAAATGTATAAACTTCAACGTATGGATGCACCGACTTCAAACTTTCGAAGTCGAAACATCTAAAGCCAAGTTCTCGCACGTCGGCGCTTTGTTGGGGCTTTGTTAGCTTTTTCTTTATAAAGCTATCTTTTACCGAAGTTATCGTTTTTTACTTTGAACAGTACTTGGGAGTTTTAAAGTGGAAGGATTGTTCTAAGAATACATGAATATGATATGGTTTACTGAATTTTATGAGAATGTGATGCCAAAGAATTAAAAAAAATCTTGTTCTACTTTATATACTACACAATACTTGTGAAGAAATAACAGCTGTGCGATTGACAGCAAGGTTAAGCTGCACATGCCGCGGTTTGTTCATGGATGGGTGATCCATATAGCACTCGGAAGGGACGATACTTATATGTAGGTACTTTATGTATACGTGGGGCTTCCTCTATGTCGTCGATCGCACTAGCTAGCAGCATACTAGTAAATATTTTAACCAAACGTAATAATATCGCGAAAGTTTTTAGGAACGTATGGATGTATGTTTGTTACTTTTTCACACAAAAACTACTGAACGGATTTGGATGAAATTTGGTACACACATAGTTTATAACCTGAATTAACATATAGGATACTTTTTACCCGGGTGCGTGAAGTAGTTTCCTCGTGATGCGGGTAAAACCGCGGGAAACAGCTAGTTTTGACAGATGACGATGATTTACCCATATTACCCAGGATGTGATAGCCTGATGGAAGTCTTTTAGATAAAACGTTATTATGAAGAAAATAGCATGACCTAAAGATTCCCCACCATCAGCGTATTTGCTATCCCACTGTTAAGTAAAGACTTCTTCTCATAAAGAGAAGGAATGAGCATTGATCACCACGGCGGATTAGCGATTTCAGATAATTTAGTCCAGGTTTCCTCACGATGTTTTCCGTCACCGTTCGTCAGTGGTGTCTAAGATACGCTTAGAAAGTACATGTGACTTTAGAAAAGTCACATTGGTACTTGTCAGGTTTAGTACACACGAGATGCAGGTGCCTTAACCACTAGGCCACCTGACTCAAAAGATTCCTAATAGGTACTTTTCAATAAAAATATGATATGGGATCCAGCTCAGTTTCACAAAGAAAGCTACAATCAACTGATGTTTCCACACCTATCTCATTAACGCACCTTAGTTAATCAAAAACTGCTATCATTAACACGTTTATGAAGATTGTCTGTTATGCAAAAGTAGAGAATACACACGTTAACTGTTAATGATGCCAAAAAGGAAGGATTTTAGGTAACAGCGAATATAAGGTAGGTACGTACAACAATCTGTTGCTTCTATATTTTTATTTTTTGATGGCATCTCAGCGGCCCTACCATGACGTTTAAAGTAAGATTATTCCATTCTTATTCTAATGTGGGTAAAAGATGGCGCTAGACAACTTTTATAGGTCTGTCTTTTTCTTACACTAGAATAAGTATGGAACAATCTTACTTTAAACGTCATGGTACGGCTGCAGGTCTACCTGAGATGTTGTCGGCTGCTTAACGAGGCTCGCTTGTGAAGAGCTTTAAAAAATAATTTGGGGCCTCCAGCTAGAGTTTAACTTACAAAACTAGGTGACTACAAGCTACAGTCTACCAATTGATTGTACGAAAAAAGTACCTTTGTATAGTTGCCGGCAAATAACTTGGCCAGATTTTAACGTAGTTGAAACAAGTTTGCGCATGTGCACCCAGTGCAATCCAAAAGTAACACTTTCAATGCTTGTCATTACACTATCATCTATTGTATTAATTTACTTTTAAACATTTATATGTAGAAAATAGCTAGAGAAAAGAGAAAAACTACTTACAATTTTGGCCAAGTTATTTGCCGCCTACTGTAACTATGATAAAGAAAAATTAAACCTAAATAACTTATTATACAAGCCGATTCATATCCTAAGCATAATTCCCCAATCTGTCTAAAGTTCCACGTAATATCTGTACTTATTTACGCCAATGTTGGTATCAAGTATAATGTAACTAAACTTAAGAACATGCGCTAAAACTTAACCTAGAAAACTTTGAAATATTAATAACACAGATTATAGACACCTACATCATAATATATCTAAATAACCTAACGCACTCTTAGAAATTAACATTAAACACGAAGTTTAACTCTGAAATTGAGGGTTTTAATTACTTCATTAAAATTGTAAAATACTACAGAACTTAATTCACTTTACTATTACGATATAAATAGCAAGAATCACTAACCTTAACACGTGAATACATATCCAAAACAAATGCAATCCAAAATCAAACACAACACAGTTAATAATCACAAAAACAAAACACTACCACTAAAAACAATTGAAAACACAACAAAAACACTTATTTGATACGCGTATTAACAGTTAAAAGCATTAAAAACTATTAATTAAATTAAAAACGCTTGTAAAACGCATCGCGTCCCAGCTGAACCGAACTAAACTAACCTAAAATTCTCCCAGTCGCTCATCGGAACATAAAAATTTGACCGCCAATAAACGATTTCAAAGGAAACTCGGACTTCGAAGCAATTACACAAACGCACTACAAACAGACACATATTCAGACAAATATCAACTGTATTTCGTATTCAATAAAGCATAAAATAGATAATTTTAAAGTTTAAAAGCACGTTTGTGAAAGAAGGAACGACGCGCGCTATCTTTTGTATTCTTTTCTACCTGCGATCGGACCCTTTTTTTTGTCCATATGTGGGTAAGTATACAACGATACCGTCAATTACTTAGTTGAACCCTAATACTTGTTAATAAAGTTGAAAATTGAATGGTCAAACAGTAAATATATCGTGGTTTTGAATTGCAAAGACGACAGAAGGTCCCTCTATGCAGTTTTTAGGAAATCAATCAACAAATACAGTTGGGGGCAAAATTCCAATGATTCACTTTATTGATGACTAAAAGTCCTGTCATTGAAGTGTATAATAAATAAGTGCTATAAAATTAACATTTAAATGGAAAGGAAGAAGGACTAAGTTTGTTTTAAAACTTGTCAATATGTCTGTTTGTCAGTGGGAGTCATACAAGGGATACATTTACGAGAAAATACATGAGTTTAATGGTCCTTCGGTTCGGTATAAAAAGGTACCAATTAGTGTTAGTGGGAAAATAATTAAGACAGCTATTGTTCTCATGAGAAAAATCAAAGAACATACGTGTGTATAAATAACTGCATTTTCTTTCTTACTAATATTTAAAAAAATAGCTTCCCGCCAGCGGCTTCGACCGCGATATTTTAGCTAATGGATACAGAAACTTGACAAGTTATATACTTAAACCTACCTCATTAATCACTCTATCGATTAAAAAAACCGCATCAAAATCCGTTGCGTAGTTTTAAAGATTTAAGCATACATAGGGATATAGGGACAGAGAAAGCGACTTTGTTTTATACTATGTAGTGATGTGAAAATAACTCTATCAATCTGTCGGTGATAATTTTGCCCTACTGTTGTTTATGAACCACGATACCAAAAAACAGATTGTGATCAAAACATCAACGAATTGACACTTGCACAAAACAAATAAAATAGAGTTAAAATTCCCAAACCAGTCCACCGATCGTCCACTCTATTACCCAGAATTGAAACTGATTGGTTCACCAAACAATGTATGTGCAAATAAACAAATTGCTAGTTCAAAACTAACCGAATCCGAGCAAAAACGATGCACGTAACTCGCTTAACAATATACCAACAATGTATGCCCAAAGTTGACAGGGCTGTCCGGAGATAGAATCTATAAAATAACTTTTGATGCGACTCCAATTCCTTATAATATGCTGACAATGATGCGGACGAGTATTTTGATGCCTAACTTCTGTTTTTTTATTTCATTATTATCTATACTAACATGATAAAGCTGAAGAGTTTGTTTGTTTGTTTGTTTGAACGCACTAATCTCAGGAACTACAGGACAACTTAAAAAATAGCCCATTTATCGAGGAAGGCATTTATCATCACGCTAAAATCAATAGGAGCGGAGCATCAATGTTTCAAAATCGGGGGAAAAAGAGATAGCCCAAAGTTACTATTCCACGCATACGAAATCGCGGGTAGAAGCTAGTTATACATATTTTTTTACTATAGAGATTACTAATAAATGTAAATATATTGTAAATCTTAGCTGTAAATAAAGTATGTAAATTGAATACCCAATAATCAATTGTTTATTGCATTCTGTCTATACGCTTAAATCTTTAAAACTACACAACGGATTTTGATGCGGTTTTTTTTAATAGATAGAGTGATATATGAGGAAGGTTTTAGTACATATTTTGTCAAGTTTTTGTATCCCTTAGCTACAATATCGCGGGCGAAGCCGCTGGCGGGTGGCTAGTAGTAATAAAAAAATTCAAAACGGAACTTTTCTAAAAAATCACTTCATTTCACCCCTAAAACCCGGATTTATTTTGTATTTACTGCAAAATTGGATTTTAGTGGCTTTAGAATCACAGTAACATCACAGTTCGCTATTGCTACACAAAATCTATAGAAGAAACGCTTTTTGACAGCTCACAAAAACAATGTCATTTGATTGGTTGTGTCACCCACCCAATTACCCACTTTCGGCATCGCGACACCCCTAAGTTATCGAAACTGGGGTCACACGGCGAACTTTAATAGAGTACCAGTAATCCTTAGTTCGACACAAACTACACGTCATGATATTGCAATTTTGTACGTGTTGCAAATTTCATAGGTTTAACTTACCTGGTGATATTGTTTGGTTTCTAATTACGGTTTTATTAACTAAAAGGGTCGGTAGAAGTACCTGTAATTGCTATACCCTCAACTAGGCTCCGACTACTCTATATGTAGTATATTGGAACTATATCAATATTGCAAATTCTAATACCTATTCTAACTCAGACTTCGAATCTGAGACTAAAAGACTTAGTGCTTTATCAAAGAAGCCATGTTTCTGTAAAAACAATCATCATCATCATCATCAGTCTATATGAGAAGAGGCCTGTGCCCAGCAGTGGTACAATACCACTGCTGGGCACAGGCCTCTTCTCATACAGAGAAGGAGCATTGATCACCACGCTTGCTCAAGGCGGATTGGCGATTTCAGACTTTTATGTCCAGGTTTCCTCACGATGTTTTCCTTCACCATTAGTCAGTGGTGTCTAAGATATACTTAGAAAGTACATATGACTTTAGAAAAGCGACATTGGTACTTGCCAGGTTTCGAACTCATACAATCGTACACGAGAGGCAGGTGCCTTAACCACTAGGCTACTACGACATTAGTAAAAACAATGGTTGATAATATTTTACGCTTAGTTTTTATTACTTAGTAACAACAGACATTCATTGTTAAGTAAATTAACTACGATATTACCAAAGGATCAACCTTAAAGATTTTGATTTATGTTCACTAATCCCCATCCTTATCTATTGAAACACAATTTTGCCGTAAAATAAAACAAATAATCACCCACAAAAATAAGAACAATAACTTAAAATTTTAATCAGATTATTAAACGCTCTAGTCCTTTATCTGTTGAAAACAGAAGGACCAGTATTCTACTCAAAATTAATTCTCAGAAAAAATAAAGAGACATGACAATACAAAGCCGCAATTGTTTACTTTCAGGAAAGTGTGCTCACCCTTAAAGCCGACCAGCCATTAAAACTTTCCCAGTACAATACCCCCTAAATCTAATCAAGCACTTATGATAAGCAAATACAGTAGATTTCCATTATAGAAGCACTTGGAGCCCGATTTGACTGTCAAATTCAGCCGACCCGCTGGTACATTTGCATTGGAGTGGGCTCCTGTTTGCAAGGTACTCGAAAAAGCAACTTCTTAATCCTTACTCTGTGTACAGTAAACATGGATGCATGTTACACGGTACTGTATTTTTTTATTTTTATGGCATCTCGCAGGTCAACCTAGAAGGTTGTCGACTGCTTAACCGGACTTGAAATTTTTTTTTGGTCCTTTGAGACGACCATTAAATTAGTTGTGGTACAAGGAGCAAGAAATGAAGGAGCAATATGAATGCTTTATTACGGTATATCTTTAAATTAACTTATTTCTAGATATATTCTCTGATGGATTAGATTCACGATGTGTGGAACTAAAACAAATTGAAAAATAATCAAATTTTTCTCCTACTCATCTCAATGTAAAAGGTAAAATAAACATCTGAAAATAATCTGATTTTATTTTCTGAAATAAGCCTGGTTTTATATTCTTATTAGCAATATTTCCTTTACTAAAAAGATGAATGATGATAGAAATAAATAGGAAACCAAAAATAATACGCATTCGCTTTTCTGAAACTACAATATTCACCTTTTTTGCTTGTGACGCTTTGCAATGTTGCACTACGGTGTTACACGCGTCCCACAGGAAATAACCTACTCCCATTTAACGTTACAGCAACAGAGTGTTACAGTATCGTATGAGCGAACGCGAAACCACTTTAAAACGCCCGTTCTCAATATGTGCACTTGACACACAAACAACGTATGTTTAGGTAAATCAAAACATTTTATTTGTACACGAGAGTAGTTTTAGCTTATTTTGTAGGGGTCCTTAGAATATTAGTCAGGTATTTTTAATAATGGCGGTAGGTAATTGTTGAGCGATTTCAAGTAATTATCAGATGAGAACTGGCTGTTTTCCGCGGGTTTGCCTCAATTCTGAAGGACCTACTTCCCGCATCCCGGATAAAAGCTTCCTCATCAGGTTTCCATCTATCTCTATACTAAATTTTATTGAAATCCATTCAGCCGTGTTATGGTGAAAGCGTATCAGACACAAGAGTTACTTTCGCATGTATAATAATAATATTTTTTCAAAAAATGCAATATCTGTAGTATCTTTTTTAAATGTCGGTGACAAGAAACGATCAAGTCGATTTTTCGTTTCAGTTTGTTTACCATTCAATATTTTATTTACAGTATTTATGTTACGTTACGACAAAAAAAAACTTATAATTACATACATATTATGTTTTTTGATCGTACATAATGTCCAATTTACCCAAAATTAACTGTTCAAGATGCAGCCAAACTAAAACCCTTACCCATAACCCCTTAAAACTAAGTACCCCATTACCCAAAATGGCTGACACGAATCCAGGCATAACACGAACATGATACGATTACCCTAAAACCGATTCTACAAGCAAACTTAACATGGCGTTAAGCTGTGTCTAGACCGGGACGAAACCACTAATTTTCTAGTATAGATTAGAGTACAAAGCTGCAAAACATGGGCTTAATTTGTCGCCTAAACTTTAGTTTCCACTAACTAGACGACGGTAGACAAATTAGATATGTTACAATTGTTTACAACTGGCTGGAAATGGCTGTACCTACATATTTTTCTTTGCACCATTGTATATTATGCCAACAACATTATAAAACGGAATAACTTTTAATATCATGCCATTAGAACTTAATCATTTTAAACATATAAATGACTACCTTTCCGCCAGCGGCTTCGCCCGCGTGGACATTTATTTTACACCTTGGGTTACATTATTCAAGTTTTAGTAGGGGTCCCTAATTATTTCTGGAAATAAATATAGCCTATGACACTTCGTAAAGATGTAGATTTCTAACGGTGAAAGAATTTTTTAAAATCAGTCCAGTAGTTTTTGAGTTAAAACCCTACAAACAAATCTTTCCTCTTTATACGAGTAATATTAGTATAGATCCAACAGTAAGGCATTTCTTATTCATTGTTCCCAAACTTAAGAAAAGGTGGAAATGGAATTGACGTTAAACCTCAACAAGTCCTGTTTATTTCATTACTGTTTACTACTTAAAACCATTTCACCCTAATTCAATGAAATTTGACTATACATTAAAGGCTTTCAAATTCCTACCCAAAATTTCAAATACCCTTACCACACATATTACTTGAAAACCCTCCCGTTTGTCACTTCTATTATTACAGCATCAACGCTCGTCCAACTACCTCGCTCTAATGAGATTGTACTCGCTTAACTGAAAATCGAATTTGTCCAGTCGATTGTACCTAACTATGTATAGAATAGTCTAAATTTAACACGAAGGAAATTGATTTAAAAGAGCACAGTGGATATCGATTAAATTATGATGATACTGGTTGTCGCGGAAATAAGGACTTGGCTTGAGATGGAAGGACCAATGTGGTTTTTAGTCGTAAATACATTTCTGTGTATTTCCGATAGTTTATATTACCTATAATAAAATTCAAAAAGTGTATACCCGTCATAGAAACTAGAAATGAATACCAATCAAGCAAATAAGCCTGACAAAATTAGGAAATTAGTTTTTAATGGTAGGCTATTTACTTGACTTATTTTAGCAAGGTATAATTATTCTTATACCTACAGACCTACTTCATATGTGAAGATATGAGAGGAGATACATTTATATTGCTTTAAATGAAGAATTAATTCAAGTCCTTGATTCGATGAAAGGCTGGTCTTTTGAGACTAACCTTTGACCACCGGATCCACACTTTTCTTTCTTACCATCTCCATCAAAATTCTGCGAAACACCAGCCATTTTTCTGCCACAATCGCTCCTAACTACATCAAGCTTATTAGATCAAAACACCAAAGGGGGTATCAAGTATCGAAATAACAAAATTCGTCACAATTTCAATTGTCCGTGCACAGCTGCGACGGGACCCTATACCCTGATAAATATTCAGAAGACATGTTCTGTATCGGATACGGTTCGGACCGAATTTTGATTTGGTGACGGCACCCTTGTATTATGTATATGAAATCGTATTAACTGAATTTTAGAAGGCGTCCGGGCTTCTGCGTGTGTATGGATAGGTATTTATGATTTTTGGGCACAGCTGGTTCTGTTTTCTGGCGTTGTTGGGTTTAAATATAACATTTCGTTCTTTATTGATGCGGTAGAAGCGAATTTATAGAAGAAACCAGAAGTCCTAGATGTAGTTTGACAGATAAATGTCAAACAATGTTTTTTTTTATCAAAGATAAATGTTTGGACGACGTCTTAGAACCTTCAAGTATTAATATATTCTCTCTTCTCTTCTAAGTCGTTCCCTCACTGCTGAGGATCGTGATTCCCTTTGATCTGGGCCACAAGCTGTCTCCAACGGTTTCGTTGCTTCACCTGGTGGAGTGCGGCGCTAACAGGAAGGTGTAGTCCTTCCGTTATCTGGTCTGACCACCGGTTGGGACTTCGGCCTCTAGGTCTTTTCCCTTAAATTTTGCCCGTCACCATCAAACGTTCCAGGTTATCATCACCTCACCAATGAAAAAGTGCGTAATAATTTTGAGCTGATAAAAATATTGGAAGTAAAAACACTAATGGATAAGCAAGTCTTCAAGAAACTTAGTCAAGTACTAGAAGAATACGAAGACGTGTCATAGAACACCAACATCGGCATATCTACCGAGCCACTGCTGGGCAAGCCTTCTCGTATAGAGAATGTAACAAGCATTCATCACCACCCTTGCTCAAGGCGGATTGGCGATTTCACATGTTTTTCTTCCCCGTGTCCAAAATATATTTAGAAAGTACCAACATATGAATTTGAAAAAGTCACATTGGTTCTTGCCATTCGTTTTTTTTTATATGGCATCTCGCAGGTCAACCTAGAAGGTTGTCGACTGCTTAATCGGGCTTGCCTGTGGAGTGCCTTAAATGAATTTAGGGCCTCCAGCCAGGGCTTAACTTACAACTAAGCGACTACACGCTGAGGGCACCCCCTAGTGGGGTACGGGCTCGGCTTAGGTTAGTCGCTGGGGTAGAGCAGCAGGGGACAAGCTGGATCAGAATATATATATGATTATTATAATCGGGAATTTTAAAGCTATTAGCTCAGCTCGCGGGCTGGCTCGTCGAGCTAGGGTCGGGAGGGCTTGCACTTCTTGAACCCGGAAATTTGTACTTGAGACACAGGCGCCTTAACCTCTTTGCGACGAAGACATTTGCATTTAAAAATAATAAATTTTCATAGTCCAAAAGTGCAGGAGACCGCCATATATCTTCAAAAACTACCAAAAAAAGCAAGAACTTATGCAGATTAAAACTCTAGAAGTTCCACGCAATTTCTTACGACTCCTAAAAAGCTTTTAATCTCAAAATTAACTTGGAGCAAGTTAATTTAAAGTGTGCACAACAAAAGTGGTGAGGCAGCGAAACGCAAGGGTGCTAGTTTCATGTTGCAAGTTCACCTAAACGGACTTTAACTTAGCGAAGTTCTAACCGCAAAACTTAGAAGGAACACTGAAGTACAACAACTGGAAGTGCCACTGTTATCGCAAGTCAAAGACATGTGGTTTTCAGATCATGTGAGTGTTAAAAACCACCAAAATTCTAACTTCCTAACTAACCATTTTATTTTAAATGCGAAAGTCTGTTTGTTACGCCCTCACTGTAAAAAAGCTGAACCGATTTAGATGAAATTTGGTACGGAAGTAGAGGAGACCTAGGGCCTTTTTAGGCTATTTTTTGTCAGGGTGCGATAAGTAGTTCCTTAGAAACACGGGTGAAACCACGGGAAACGCGTAGCACCTACATAAATTAAAAAAAAATGCTTTTGAGATGGAATTCTCCGCCTTTTTTTCTTTTTAGTCAGTACATTCCATTAAAAAATCGTTTTCGATACGAATACTTTTTCGAAAGTGCTGCCCACTGATGCCCTTTCTAGAATTCTAATTCTACGTAAAAACACACACAGCTTGTGTAATTAATCATATAATTAAAGGTCTTCAGTACACGATCGATTTTGAGTCGAACTGTTTGATAGATTGTTTAGAAGAGGTACGTAAGAAATAAAGTTCTTAAAAGTTCGTTCCTTATTTATTTATTTAATTAACAAAAACGACCATTGGTCAGTTACATTTGCTAAGACAATGAAGCACTCACACACTCATCTCACAGCGCAGAGGAGCTCGTGGCTAAGTAACAGCCGCACGGGTCGATCGATCAAAAGGTTAAGCTACGCTTGGCGCGCTCGGTCCGCGGATGGGTGACCATCTATGACATAACGAAACTCCTCCGTGCCTCGGAAAGCATGCTAAGTTGTTGGTCCCGGGTGTCCTTTGTAGATGATCTTTGACAGTCGTTACGGGTAGTCAGAAGCCAGAAAGTCTGACAACCAGTCTTACCAAGGGATATCGTGTTGTGGGTGTTGGTGTTGGTTTGTTACGTTTTCACGGTAAAACAGTCAAACCAATTGAGATGAAATTCAGTACGGTGACAGATGCGTCCTTGGAGACGGTTAGTGCGTTAAGTGGTTCTCTTGGGTGGCAGATAAGAAGTAACTTCGATAAATAAACGGTAGGCCTCCTCTATAATACAGAAAAAAGCTTTTAAAATAAAGAGGTCAAAATCCTAAAAGATATTTGCAAAGTCTTCATTATAATCTATATGGCTTTATAAAAAAAAAACCTTAGTCTTAATAACTTATTCACACAAGCATGAATTTAAAAAAAAAACACTTCTTAACAATACTGATTACATTCACATATAAACCATATTACATTTGCGTTTACATATCGTAAAAACTACTACTTACATAACCTTATTCTCTGAGCCATAAGTTTGGAATTCCAATAACATTTAGACAAAAAACATTGGCTTTATAACCCACCTTATTGCTTACAGAATAAAGTTCAAATTATAGCTTGATTTTTTTATAAGTTTTTGGTATCTTGGTAGCGCCATACGGCGAAGTCAAAAGGAATGATCGATCAACGTCCGGGACTTCGGTTCTCCGCTCGATCAAAATGTTAGTTGCTACAGATATTATTAATTGTTTGTATTTAAGTACGTATATCATTTAAAAAGGTATGTGGACACCTCTAAGATTTGCGATAACGCCACTTACCATATATGCATGTACTTGTCGTTTTTGGTGCATTTAAATTAATGATATATAATAAATTAAATATGTGTTGCCCGCTCTCAAAAATGCAACATGAAATGAAGGCAATTGACCTAATTAAATAGACCAGCTTGACCAATAAGCATGCAGCAATCAATCGCAAAGCAACAACGCTTCTTTCTTTTTCGCGGGAATAAGTATTAATATAGCTAACCCAGTATTTACGCTATTATTTTGAGCCGTGATGTTAGGGAATGGCAAGTCTATATTATAATACGTCATTAATAGAAATCTTCTATCTTCTATTCTATATACTTTACTTATACTTTATACTTTACTTATAATAAATCTGTAGAGAGGTCAATTCTGTACATGAAATATATTTCCAAAATAACTATCAGGGGGTGATTAGGGAGCGATACTGATGCCAAAAATGCAATCAGTAAAATTTTTGTCTGTCTGTCTGTCTGTCTGTATAAACTCTATAGAAACAAAAACTACTCGACGGATTTTAACGAAACTTGGTACAATTATTTGTTATACTCCTGAGCTGGTTATAGTATACTTTTCATCACGCTACAATCAATAGGAGCAGAGCAGTGAAGGGAAATGTTGTCATTTTGTTTAAACGCGCTAATCTCAGGAACCGCTGGTCCGATTTGAAAAATTCTTTCAGTGTTAGATAGTCCATTTATCGAGAAAGGCTATAGGCTATATATCATCACGCTAAGACCAATAGGAGCGGAGCACCACTATTCCACGCGGACGAAGTCGCTGGCAGAAGCCAGTAGCCAATATAAATGGCGATAACTAAATAAACATCTGGCGCACTTTACTGAGTAACAACACTTATAAGTAAAGCTGCATTTACCGCGGCCAGCCCAAAGGTTGGGCGAATAACTTCTCCACATTTTGACAGAACCCAGGAGACATCAGGGGTAGTATCAACGACTACGTGCTTTCCGAGGCACGGAGGAGGACTTTAACACTAGATAGTGTCAACGCAGCCATCCATGGACTGACAGTGGCTAGTGCAGCTTTACCACCTACCATTTAATAGCGAGACGAGATACCGACTGTCTTCTACATGACCTCTTCCAGGGTGCTTCTAACAGCATTCGACCTGCTTAACTAAACAATCATGATACTAACGATAGTGTAAAAGACCCATTATATTTGCGAAGTACTGTATTCAAAACGAAAAATAGGTATAAAAACTTAAACATAATCAAAAGTAAAGTTACTAAATAAAATATTCAACCTAATAAATAAGCTACAATAAAATAAATGAACAAAAACCAATAAATTGTGGAACAAAACCAAAACAAGACCGAAACGGGCGAACTTAAACAAAAAACTCAACCATTATGAGCGCAAAATTTTTAATTTCTCGGTTATTAGGTTTGTCCGGCTAAGCCGAAAGCCGACCCAGTTGGCACTTTGCCAAGTACATTTGGCAGGAGTGGCGTACGCAAATTACTGTTTACATCCAACTGTACGTTTGTATGATGGCCGATATTGCGGGACGGTGATCAATTTTAAACGGATTTTGAGTTATAGTTTATTTTGATGATCCCATTAAATTCGCACCTGGTGTAGTTTATGTAAATAATGTCACGCCTGAAATGCCTTAGGGGTAGGCAAAATTGTATCTAACTGGTGGTATACTTACAGTTATATATCATGTCAGCAATAATGTTTTAGTCCAATGTAATATGGTAACCATGTAACAGCAACCGTCACAGTAACCAAGTAACTAGAAAGAACAAGAGTATCTACACCTCGGACTGCTACTAAAAACAGAAATCTGATACATAATATATTCCCTATATCATCATCATCCTATATATTGTGCCACTGCTGGGCACAGGCCTCTTCTCATAAAGAGAAAGTATGAGCATTGATCACCACGCTTGCTCAAGGCGAACTGGCGGTTTCAGACTTTTTAAGTCCAGGTTTCCTCACGATGTTTTTCCTTCACCGTTAGTCAGTGATGTCTAAGATATACTTAGAAAGTACATATTATGACCTTACAAACGTCACATCTGTACTTGCCAGTTTTCGAACCCGCACACTCGTACACGAGAGGCCTAGGCCACCACGACTATATATGAATCTATACATATAAAATGCTTTGTCCTGAATGACTGACGAATCAACACACAGCCCAAACCACTGATCGTAGAGCCCTGAAATTTGGAGGATGTGTTCTTTGTATGACGTAGGCATCCGATAAGATGAATTTCCCGTCTTTCCCAAATCATACCTCTAAGAGGGTGAAAAATGGGGAAAAGTTTGTATGAAACAGTGTCATTTTTAATTTGAATTCGTATAGCCCACGCGGGCGAAGCCGCTTCGGAAAGCTAGTATAATATATTCCCTAGCAATACCTTTAAAGGAAGTAAGTTAAATGATAGGAAATGCAAGCATCAGTAATTAATAAACAATTCGAAGCACGATGCACCCAAAAAACCGGTTCCGGTCCTTTCCGGCATAAAGAACGCCGACGATGTATCATTGAATGCAATGCATTGATCACTGTGACTCACGATTATCGATACGTAAAGATCTTTGGAGGTCAATGTACTGTTTATTTATTTTTATGAACGGATTTTAACCTTATTTATACTCTTTCCCTCTTATTCGCTCGCGTGAGCAGCTGTGGAATTCAAATTAAAAAATGTCAGTGTTTCATACCAACTTTGCCCCCCTTTTTCACCCCACTTTAGGTTAGAATTTCGAAAAATCCTCTCGTATCGGATGCCTACGTCATAAAACAAACACACTCTCTAAGTTTCAGGTCTCTACGATCAACGGTTTAGGGTGTACGTTGATCCGCCAGTCATTCAGGAAAAAGCATTTTAACTGTATATAACGCCATATCTTATTAGACTAAAGAACTGTTTTGTCTCTTTCTGTCAAACTTCATTTTGACTTGACAGATAAGGACAAAACAGTTCGATGAGTCAAAGAGGCTTTTAAGACACGTTCGTATCAGACTCCCAATACCTGTACACTCACAATTCCCCAGCTATTTTGAAGTCCCAAGAGTCTAAAATCGTGCTGTAAATACCAATATTGTGAAAACAAAAAAAAAACACACTACAAACTAACATAACTAACCCAATCACATTAGTTTAACTCTAGAATTGTGTACAAATGGCTCTCTAAGGCAATGTAACTGCTATTCTTTCATTAAAGCATTCATTTTCTAATACCGCAAGGAATCCGCTTGATAAATAATCTAACCGCGTTTCAGATATCAGCCACTATTCAATATAGACAGAAAGTCTACTTAGAAATGTTTTGGAAAACTGACTTTGGAAGGGATAAAGTTCTTCTTACGATTCTGTGAATCACTCTTTCTTCATTCATCATCATCAGCCTATGTAATTGGTCCACTGCTGGGCATAGACCCCTAACCCTAACGTGTGCCAAAATGCCCGGTTTTCAACTTCTGCTGCAGCCTTTCGCATTTTGTCACTCCATCTTAACATCTCCAACGGAGAGCGTCCTACACTACGTTTGCCTAGCCGCCTCTTGGTAGACTTATATGTTAACAGAAAACTATTTCCCGCGGTTTCACCCATGTTCTGAGGGAACTACTCAACTAACAAGCACCCAGACAAAAAACCATCTTCTCAAGGGTCTCATAGACCTTCTTACGAAATTTCATCTAAACCGGTTCGGTCGTTTTACCGTGACAGCATGACAAACTAATAAACAAACTCACTTTCGCTTTATATTATTTGTTAGGCAGTCGTTTCTAGTTATTGTGAAGGATTATGTGAAGAAGAACGGACAAGAAACTCTATATTTTAACAGACTTCAAAATCAAGGAGACGATCTCAATGCAGTCGATTTTCAAAAATTCTTGCTTTTTTTTGCATTTCACCTTCTGTATTTCCTTACATCGTGACGATAACATCTTAATGGGTTCCCAGGAGTGGCTGTCAACTCCTGGACGGCAGCCAAACTGTCCAGATCACAATTATAGGTATTGTGAACAGAATCTGATTCTATTGTTCCCGCTTGATACTATGTGTCTTTGTTTAACATCCTTTGTAGCTTTGAAATCACCTGAGATTAGATTTTAATTACTAATGGACGATACAAAAGATATTTTAGAAGAATTGAAGAAGCATCGATATTTAAAATACACTTGCGAGCATTGATTTTGGGGTTACAAATTATCAGACAATAATAATTCTACCACGCAACGGAATCGAACTCCAAAACCAAACACCCATTTGATGGTAATCAATCACTTTAGCTCCCATTCCCTGTCTAATGAAATCCGATAGCAAGCTATACGGAGCCGTGATCCTATGTTCGAAAGGTCGCTTGAAATTGGATCGGCAGCCATATTGGTGACCTCACTGGCTTGATTTAGCTTAACTACTGTTTTAGTGATCTATCATCTGGTAGAAAGGCTTTAGTACATGTATGATACGGATGTAATGGAAGAGTCAACTGCCTAACAGATGATGGTTTGGGTTTGATCGCAGTGGTATGAAGGTTTTCCATGTCGAATCTCTCAGCTCAATTAAAGGCATTAGGTTAGCCCCGGAACTGAGTTCTCCAAAAATCAAAATGAAACATCAATTGCCTATTCAAGTTAGGATCAAAATAAGCAATCTAAATTACTAACAAGCCCTTTTATTCCACCCTTCATGCCGAGGAAAAAATAGTAGCCAGTCAACATGGAGGCACCACTAACAGTCCAGGGTGCAATTTACATTTGACGTACCGATATTTAGATTTCAGTGGAAGAGTAAAATGCTGATTTAAAAGACGAACAGTACCATACCTTTTGGATGATATTTGGATTGCTATGACGTGTCTTATTATGACTTCCGATTTTTTTGTTTTTCTAACGGAAAAATAGCTTTTTATTGCACATTCGTATGTTTAACCTGAAAAACCTTATCAAAAGATTGCAGCAACATTACCGTCGGGCGATAACATACCTTTGAAACCGGATCCGCTTTAATTCCATCCATATGACGATAAAATCTAAATAGGTCGCGGTACGCCTGGCCGGGCTATAGCTGGACAGCCGCCAAATGGAAGGCTCCTAATGTAACGGTTTGAGGAAGTCTGCGGCTGATACATGGATGGGAGTTTGATGGGGATTTATATTTTTTGAAGAAAAGAGAGGAAATGTTTTAAAAGAAGATTTTTCAAGTAAATTTTGCTAGCGAAAGGCTGCATGGAGAAGCTGGATGCGTCAAGCTGAGGATCGGCCGATATGGCAATGTTAGGGGGGCCTGTCTTTGACACAGGCCGGTCAGTAGACGAATATTAATTGGGTTTATGATGATGAGACTGGACGATACACAAAAAATATTTGCATGGCTAACAGTTTTTTGTTAGCAGACTTCAAAAAAAGGAGGAGGTTCGCAATTCGAATTTTTATGTTTGTTACCTCAGAACTTTCGACTGGATGAACAGATTTTAATGATTCTAGATGTCGCTGGCAAAATACTAACAGTAACTTACGAGACACCAACTTCCAGAGCGATGTTTTGGTCGACAAGCGTTTAAATAAAATTAGTTATTCAGTGTTTTTGAAAGTCGTTTTTTTTTGTAAAAAGTTTTTTAGAAGCTGTGAATATAACCACGATGAAGTAGAAATCTCTTATGTAGCAGAAATTCCTGATATGAAAATAAACCTCGCTATTACTGGTTAGAACGTGCACTACCTTTCTTAAAACTTAAATTTTTTATTTGTCTTAATAAAAACTAAAATGACACAGAATTTTGTAGATATTTCAATTGATCCATTTTTAGGGTTTTAAAATAACTTTCGATACAACAGCCGATTTATTATAAGGTCCCGTTACACATTGGGTACAGACCTTCAAAAAATAAAAATCAACAATACAGCTAACTGTTCGTTTTATAACCAACATAAATTAAAACAAAACCCTTCGTAATTTGAACCCCGATCAATTTAAAAGGTAAAACAATAACTTAACTCTTTACCTTACGAACAAATTACAGAAATAAGAAGAGATCTGTTCCCTTATAAATTCTCGCGAGTGTAACGTCATGGGGTTAATGAAAAATTATTCTGTCTGTCTGTTTGTTTTACGAACTCGTCAGCGTATAAAATTCGTGTTAAAGTGTTTTTTTAGTTGAAAATATTTGTACGAATTATTGGATTTCTTGTTTTCATATTGATTTATGTTTTAAGTTTTCAATTTTGTTTATTTATGTACAAACAAAAATATACAAAAGATTACAAAGGTTGGATTTGGGAACTATTCAATTCGAATTGCAGTTTTCAGTTATGTTTTTTTAAATGCAATTCAAATGTGTATTTTAAATTGTTTTAACAGTTGGCTTTTAATAAAATTTAATTAAACTAGCTGTATATGTAGTGGCTTAGTGGTTAAGGCACTTGCATTTCGTGTACGAGTGTTCGAGTTCGATACCCGGCCAGTACCAAAGTTTCACAGTACATATGACTTTTAAAAGTCATAGAATTATCGATATAGATCAAGGGTACTATTCAGAATAGTATGTTAAATTGCTATTCACTTAATGTAATAATGACATCCAGAAAAAAAAAAATCGAAAGAGATACCGCGCCTCGGAACAAAAAAGGCCTGAGGAAGGAACATGGATTAAATTATGGATTTAGTCAACACACACAGTTTTACATGGATGGATTTAGTCACTAACAGACAAAAAGTCAAGAACAGTAAAAAAACTTTCTTTATAAAGATTTACCTCTTTTTTAATTTTAAATAATAAACCACAAAAGCAAAATACAATCATGTTTTAACATAACCTTGGCACTTCACAGCCGTCGACGAAACTTAGTGTACACTTGGTTGCATTAAAATGTACCCACACATACGGCTACACGTCAACAGCTTGTCCGGACCCTCCGTACTGACATCAGGCTTGTCAATTAAACTGACAGATGACTTATTATTTCAATGCACGCGAGTCCGGATTCAATGCCCGGCCAAGGTAATATTTAAATGTTTCCTTTTTAATTGCAAACGTATTGAAATTGGTTTTTGTTTCTTTGTCAGGGATGTTGTGTTGTTGTTTTTTATTTTCCTTTCTTAAAAGATTTAAAGGTTTAAACCTACGTTGTTTTAACTGGGATTTAAGAATAAAGGATACATACACGTGGGCATATTAAAGTGTTAAAAATGTTCGAAGGCTTTATTTCAACGCAACTGAGTTTTTTAAAATCATTATTTAATACCAATTCATTAAGAATTGTGTGAAAAGAAGAAAATATACATATTATACTGAGGTTAAATCTAAAATTTCGTCTGTTCGTGGATATAGTAGAATGTTTTTTTTTATAATTCCCTTTAATTTAATTTACAGTTTGCATGTCCAGAAGATGCACTCTTTCTGTCTTCCTGACTAATATTATAAATGCGAAAGTGAGTTTGTTTGTTACGCTTTCAAAGTAAAACGTCTGAACCGATTTTAATGAAATTCGTTACAGATATAGAGGGAGGGTTTATCCGGGTGCGTCAAGTAGTTACCTCGGGACGCGGGTAAAACTGCGGGAAACAGCTAGCAACAATATAAACACACCAAAAATACCACCCTTATTATTATAAAGGGGTTGTTCTATGAATACCGAGACCTTAGCAACTTGAGACGATACCCTAACGACGGCCGAAATTGTGTTTCTGAACAAATTAATGACGACGCATAACAGCAAACAGACAACAGGTGCTATAAAAACATAAAAACAACCGAATACCCACTTAATTACAATACAATAAAGTTTCAATTCGATTGACAAAATGGCGATCGAAATTCGGTCAGGCAAAATTGACAGTAACGCCGCCTTTTTTGCCCGTGTTTTAATTTACATTATTAATAGTATGTGCAGTGTGTTTGTTTATTAAATGTAAAGGGTTGCGTATTTGTGTTCGGATTTACTTCTTAAAAATATGTTTATTTGAGCTTATCACACACAATCACACAATGTATTTATTTGTGTGTATTTTTAAAGAGTAAGCATGGAGATTACTGCCCGTTTTTCTCATACTTGCAATCAAGATCAATACTATACCAACACATAAGGTAACCCTAGCTCGATGAGCCAGCCCGCGAGCTGAGCCAATAGCTTATATTAGCCCGATTATAATAATCATAATATATACAACGTGTAAAAAAAATAAGCAATAATATTTAAGGGTATGTACATATATCAAGTATAGATGCTACTGACAAAATCTTATTATTAAATCTGTTAACTTTTTTTTTCATATTTTTTTTTTCACTAAATTTTAATAGGCTTATTGGGCTAGTTGACGAATAGGAAGAAAATAAGAGGTAACTTATTTACGAACTCGGCATTATTGATCTATAAATTTGAGTTTATTAACCCATTTTCAGGGCTGTAACCTATTTTTTTTAACAAATACTGTAACTTCTTTTTGTTCTAAAACTATAAGATCCCATAAGATTTCCAGTTCCTAATACGGCGCAAAAGATTTGTTATCACCGTATGTGTAGCCCGCTTAAATTTTATTGCTTATTTTTTTTACACGTTGTATATATTCTGATCCAGCCTGTCCCTTGCTGTCCTCCCCCAGCGACGCCCTAAAGCCGAGGCCCGTACCCACTAGGGGGTGGCCTTAGCGTGTAGTCGCTTAGTTTTGTTAGTTAAGCTTTAGCTGGAGGCCCAAAATTCATTTAAGGCACGTCACAGGCAAGCCCGGTAAACAAAAGGAATGCTTTCATACTGTCTGTCTGTAGTGGCCAGCCTTTTAATTCATAAACAATGCCCAAGCTCGCCGTTGCAAAGTCACGTAAGGCACTTATCTCCTAAACTACTAATCCAAATTTGACAAATAAATAAATGAGGTATCGTTCGAAGCGTCTTGATTGTCCGTTGGTTATGTTACATTAAATTCAATATGGCAATATAAAATCATGAACTAAGAAAACATATTATGACTAGTAAATTGAATTGTACGTCTCATAGACTATAATATAGAAGTAAGATTGGAAGCCGACTCCAACATAATTGGGAAAAGCCTAGGCAGATGATGATGCGCACATTTTGCAACTGTAATCATTATACCTACAATGACTCATTAGTTTTTTTAAATAAAATATAAGCCCAAACTTCATACCGCCCAATAATATTTTTTTCGTTATTTTTTCCGATGTTTTATTAGTTATTCTACTATTCAGGAGGGAGACAAATCAACAAATCAAAAACTATGAAAATCGGTCCAGCCGTCCTCGAGTTTTAAATGTTCGAACAAACCCGAGTTTGTTTTATATATATAGATTTTTGCTGAAGTCTATTTTATGTCAATTTTCAGTCATTTCAAACTTCACTAACTAACAAACAGCCTTGAAAAAACAACAATTCTATTACAAATTTCATCCAATTATAAGTCATAATTATATACGAAGCCAGTCATCATTTTTCACATTGTATACTGCAAAATATGCTTTAATAAACAAAGATAAGGTTTACTTTGCCTTGAGGAGGTTTATTTTTTGAGATTGGCTTGTTTTTGTGTCATCTCCTTTGGGATAGGTTGTGAGACTAGTAACCTATACAGTCTTTTTTTAAGTTCATGAATAAAACATAATATAAATAAAACCGGGCAAGTGCGACTCGGGCCACGCGCTATAGTGTTCCGTAATACGTTTAAGATAGTTGACTATAACTTTGTAAGTATAGCCGACTTAACCGTGATAGTTTTCTTTTAAAGTTCGTTATATATTATGCTACATCTGTGATTTTTATATATATCTAGGTTAATAGTTAGAGGGAACGAAAATAGGGCGACAAAAAATTTGCTTTATCCTTAGCTAAATATTTTGCAAATGGCAAGCTCTTAACAGAAAAATGGTTTTCACACATCTGTAATATTTTTAAAAGACCTATCTAACGATACCCCACAAAAAGGGACACACGACAAAAAAATATTTATACCACCCTTAAAAAATACATATTATTGTTTTTTTTATTTAACTAATTTGTGAGCTTAATCAATATGCCAATTCATACAAAATTTCTTTCTGGTACTAATAACTTCTGAGCTATACCGCGGACAGTCAGACAGACAGACATGGCGAAACTATAAGGGTTCGTTATCGACTACGGAACCCTAAAAATACGCCTGTTTCCCATGGGGACTGTCTGTATATCTACAACGTCTACATTGTGTAGATTCACCTGACTTTCTTGAAAGACATCACCGTATGAGAAGTTCTAGAACATTCGAGCCTTAGGGAATCTTTACATAGGTAAAAACATAATATATGGATTACTAACTTATAATATAAACTAGCTTTTGCCCGCGGCTTCGCTCGCGTTAAGGAGTATTATTATTAATTAGGTATATTTTCTCCAGTCGAAAATCTAAGAAGATTTATACAAACTTTCATCCCCTATTTTATCCCCTTAGGGGTGGAATTTATCAAAATCCTCCGTCAAAAATCCGTCATAGTAACTATTTGCATGCAAAGTCTCAGCCCGATCGGTTTAAAATTGACAAAGTTTCATACAAACTTTCATCCCCTATTTTATCCCCTTGGGGGTAGAATTTATCAAAATCCTTTCTTAGCGGATGCCTACGTCATAACATCTACCTGCATGCCAAATTTCAGCCCGATCCCTCCAGTGGTTTGGGCTGTGCGTTGATAGATCACTATGTCAGTCAGTCAGTCACCTTTAAGTTTTATATATATTTAGATAGATTAGATGGTAAAGAAACTGTCTGTCTGTCATTGTTTCTATGGTAAAAAAATCTCTTAAACATATTATCATACAAAATTATCGCCTTTAAACATTACTCATCGCCATCAGTATATCTGTCGGTCTGTTTGCGTACGGCGCGTGATACCCTCGGGCAGAGCCGATCTGTCATTATCTGGCAAATTGAGACCTTTACACGGGCAGCTACTGTATTTATATAACTTTAAACGACGATTAAATACGTTAAAAGAACCATTAAAAACAGGTACAGTTTATTGGTTCGTTTGCAGTGTCGTAATCTCTGAAACTGCTATACCGATTTTAAAGTCTTGGGCGTATCAAAACTAAACGTTAGAAGTAAAATAGGGAGTCTAGTCCAATACTGGTAAGTACTAATGTGCTTTTTTATAGGCGTATGAGATTTCTTAGCCTAATTAATATCCCTTAGGTGCAGGCCTCTGCTCATACAGAGAAGGCATGAGCATTGAACACCACGGTGGATTAGCGATTTCAGACATTTTAGTCCAGATTTCCTCGCGATGTTTTCATTCACCATTAGTCAGTGGTGTCTAAGATACGCTTACAAAGTACAATGTAACTTCAGAAAAGTCACATTGGTACTTGCCAGGTTTCGAACCAGCACTCTCGTACACGCGATGCAGGTGCCTTCACCACTAGGTCACCACGACTAGCACATCATCATCAGCCTATCTGATATTGGTCCACTGTTGACATAGGCCTCCCTAAGGTGTGTCATATCGTCCGAGCCTCTTGCCGCATCCAAATTTTGCCTTGAACCTGTCGCAGATCATCACCCCGCCTCAATAAAATGTCTACAGTAAATCATCATCTGCCTAGCCTTTTCCCAACCATGTTGGGGTCGGCTTCCAGTCTAAACCGGATGTAGCTGAGTACCAGTGTTTTACATGGAACGACTGCCTATCTGACCTCCACAACCCAGTTACCGGGTAACACGATACCCCTTGGTAAGACTGGTTGTCCGGCTTCTGACTACCCGTAACCACTGTCAAAGATCTACAAATGACAACCGGGGCACGGAGGAGTCTCGCTATGACATAGATGGTCACCCATCCACGGACCGACTGCGCCAAGCGCAGCTTAACCTTTGATCGGTCGACCCGTGCGGCTGTTAGCCTCGAGCTCCTACGAAAGGAATGCCTACAGTAAATCTTGTATCAAAATCCAACCAACTCAATAACACGATCGGCCTTGAGCATCGTATAAAATGGAGCACACACATTCAATATGGTATCCGAATCAGCATATACTCATAAAAGTATACGGCCTGTATTCACTCAGCATTAAATTGCCACAGTGGAAATGAACATCAGTAGGCTCACTGTGGGCCTAGCACGAATCACTTTCGAAAAAGTATTCGTATCGAAAGCGATTTTCGAATCATATATACAACCATATTAGACCAAAATTTGAGTTTAAATGTGTTAATAACAATTTGCAGCATCCAAAGATATGATTAAAGTCATAATTTTAAATAAATTGTTCGTAAAATACGAGTGTATTTCATTTAAAAATCGCTGTCGATACGAATACTTTTTCGAAAGTGATTCGTGATAGGCCCACTGGTTGGTTGGTCTAGTGGTTGCAAACGGGACCGCTGCGAACGGGGAACGCGGTTTGATTACGAGTTAAGCCGACATTGCTTTGCGGGTTTTAATAAAGATTGATTATTTCTTAGTCATGTGTAAAATACTGGTACTCAGCTCCATCCGTGTTAGACTGGAAGCCGACCCCAACATAGTTGGGAAAAAGCTAGGCAGATGATGATTTCTTAGTCCTATAGTCTTTAGTAGATTCAACTGGTGAGGATTTGGCAATGAATCCTAATATTTTTAATAAAAAAATATTATTATTATTTTATCCTCCTTTTTATTTTTTTATTTTTGTAAATGCGAAAATGAGTTTGTTTGTTTCACAGTAAAACGGCTGAACCGATTCGGATGAAATTTTGTATAGAGAGATAGATGGGACCCTGGAGACGGTTATAGATTTTTTATCCGGGTGTGTGAAGTAGCTGATTCTGTTTAATTCCGTTTCTTGCATAAAGTTGTCTTACTGCTGGTTATTCCCACAGTGCCATCACGACCTGTTTGTTGAGCGTTATTAGCCATGATAGGGTACCGGGTGTGACGTCACCGGATGAATTTCCGACATCGGCGGTATCGGGTTATATTGGGGTTGTAATTAAGAATCAATATAGAGTCAAGTTTCGTAATTACTATTTGTGTCTTATTGTTTAACTAGCTTTCCGCCTGCGGGAAACCCCTAAGGGGGTGGAAAAGGGGGGCAAAGTTTGTATGAAACTCCGTCATTTTTATTTGAATTCGTATAGACCACGCGGGCGAAGCCGCTGGATAAAACCTAGTAAAATAATAAATTCTTTATTTTATATGAGTTGCATGTACAATTTTGGTGAAAGTAATACTATACTAATATAATAAAGTTGAAGAGTTTGTTTGTTTGAACGCGCTAATCTCAGGAACTACTGGTATGATTTGAAAAATTCTTTCAGTGTTAGATAGCCCATTTATTGAGGAAGGCTATAGGCTATATATCATCACGCTAAAACCAATAGGAGCGGAGCACCAAATAAGTCTATACAGTCAGTTTTGTGACTTATTGAATCCAAGATTAAAACATTGCAAATGATCTTTCATTTGGTGATGATATTTCTTTTTTTCGTGTACATTAGCTTTATAATGTCTCAGTACTACATAATTAGCAACTTTTAAATACAGAGTTACGAATAATTAAACTAAAAAGAGTTAATCAAGTGTAAAATATAAAGGGTCGCCGACATCGCTTCGGGTATCGTAAAACGTCCGTTAAGGGCGGACCACACGCGTTCGGACGACCACAAGCCCCATGGTGCTTGGTCGATTTTACGACTAAAATTACGTTCGCGTTCGTCCGTTTAGTGGGATTTCAATTTTCAGGGTTCCGTTGTGAAATTAGTGAGTTTGTAAAACGATTTAGTGTAAACTTGCGTTCGCCTGCGATTTAGTTGGTATCCAGATAGAAGAATTCTGTATATTAATCCAGGTTATTAATAATAACGGTGTGTAATATTTTCTGTGAATCCACTTAGTAGTTCTTGCATGAGGACTCACAAACAAACTTACACATAAGTAAGTATATATTATGTATATAAGTTGTATTGTTGTATTAGATAGGTTAAAGCAAGTCTTTAATTTTCTTGTTATATTTGCAAAGAAATATGTACCAGTTCGTCTGTGTAATGATCTATTGGAAATTATAATAAATTTATAGGCAGAACCAAACTTTCGACTTACCTAAACTTTTAAATAAATAAAACTTCTAAATCCTCAATACATTACCGTTGCAATATAATTCCAATCTAAAATTAGACAAAACACATGAAGATCCAATTAACTTAAACATACGGAACCCACACAGTTACAAAGCTACATTTTACCATTATATCAGCGTAAAAAATATTTTTAACTCCGTGCTTTGTATAAAAATATTCTACTAATAACCAGTTAAAACAGCTTACAACCGCTTCGAACCGGTTTATTTCAAAAAAATTATAAACTTTTTAAGACATTAACGCACACGTAATGTTTATTTTATAATTAAATCTAATTTTATTAGTTTCGGTTAGTTATTTAATCGGACCTGATTTATTTGCTAATAATAAAAAAAAATATTTTTGACAACTTAAGTGGTTTAGTGGTCACCAATCCCACACGCAATAGGTCCCGGGTTCGATTCCCGGCGGGCCAGAACTTGAAATGATGTATTTTAATTTCTGTAACGGGTTTGGGTGTTACTATGTATAATATGTATATATATCCGTTAAGCTAGCACCCATAACACAAGCATGCTTGCTTGCATTGCTTACTTTGGGGCTAGATGGCGCTATGTGAAATTGTCCAAAAATATTTATTGTCCAAAAATATATTAATCAGATATTAAAGTCCCACTGTTGGGAAAGAGACTTTTCGAGTTTTAAATGGTTAATTTGCATTTGTTTGAGCTTGTACATAAATAAATGCTGTGTCGTCAATATTCATGCATAAATATTTACGTCGTAAGTCAAATTAATTTAAAAAAATCTCTTTTGAAAATACTTACAGCTGATTGTACCTTACTTTTTGTCGTTTATATTTTATACTTTTACGAATATCAAACATGATATTAATAATTAGCATACTTTTAATGTTTTTTTATGATATCAATTCAAAATAACAAAAAAAAACAATTATTTCAATTCAACCTTTTTTTTTACAGGCACTTTTGAATTGTCAAAGATGAGTCTGTCATTTAGTCAAAAATAGTTGAAACTGTTTGATTATAATACATAGATATAATACCCAATTAAGTTATCATAATATCATAAATAGACAAAAACCATAAAATAATGGCCAAATTATTCAAGTTTATGCTCAATTTGACAGATCTTGAATGACAGTTCTTCCGTTTCACGTATAAGTAAACGCATATTTCTTTGGTGCAACCGGCTGTTACTCTTTAAACGTCAAAAGATAGGTGCACGGTTTAAAAACACATTTTCTTTTAGTACCTATGTCATCATTTTAAAATATGTATACTTTTTATGCCTTTCCTCTTAACATTTAATTATAGTATTACGTTAATGCAAGACGCATAAAACACTAAAACGTAAACAGATGCAATAACTTCATAAATATACATTTTAGAATACTCAAGCGCCTAATAAATAAACCATAAAATAATTTCAACCAATACGTCATCTTTTTCAATATGGCGTCCGGTAACCGATCCAAATATAGAGCGAAGTTTCAGTACTTAATTGACATGCTAAAATAACCCTTTTAACTAAATTACTGGTGCGTCCTTATTTCAAGAGTCATAAGTCTTGTTTTACCATAAATCATTCATCGCGGTTAATAAGGCGTTGCGAGGCGGTCGCGTATTTTTGAAATATTAGTTTCGTATTTAATTATGTATATTCTCGCTTCACGAATATGTAAAAGGTAAAAAACTATATTCTCATGCATGTTTTTGAGCTACTTAATATGTATGTACATAGCTTAGGTATTTTTATATCCGAGTCTCTCTGTATGTATTTCGGCTTAAAAATGGCCAACTGAAAAAACCTATTTTCAATCATATGATCAATGATGTTTATTTTTGAGTAAGATAGTTAAAAATCTACTTCATCTTGATGATAACGTAAGCAGCATACCAAATTAAAGTGACAATATGAATAAGGCCAAGAACTGAAGCGTTGACCATAGCTTTCAATGGATCAAATAACATGACTCTTAATTTACACAAAACTTTTTAAAACGCAATATCTTATCTATAATCAGCAAAACAAACCCTTATTTTCGACATAGCGCAATACAACCCAAAAACGATGTATCCTTTCCCACCAAAAAACTCTCATACGATTCAACGCATAATGAACAAATACGCGTCAAACATGACATATTGCTCGTCAACTCGCCGACATAACGACACACGCTCAGTTTACTTCACCCGAGCCGATACACCATGTAATTATGATATATGGTTGACTAATATATAATATATCTATACTAATATAATAAAGCTGAAGAGTTTGTTTGTTTGAACGCGGTAATCTCAGGAACTACTGGTACGATTTGAAAAAAAAATTCAGTGATCGATAGACCATTTATTGAGGAAGGCTATAGGCTATATACCATCACGCTAAAACCAATAGGAACGGAGCACCACTATTCCACGCGGACGAAGTCGCGGGCAGAAGCTTGTGGTTGATAAACGTCTTGTATATAGTTAACTAAGCTGTTACCCGCGGTTTCACCCGCGTCTTCAGGGAACTAATACACGAACCCGAATAAAAAGTATTCTATGTGTTAATCCAGGCTGTAAGCTATGTGTGTACCAAATTTCATCGAAATCCAATCAGTAGTTTTGACATGGATGAGTAACAAATATCCATACTTTCACATTAGTAGAATTATAGTCTGTAAGTAACTAAGTACCAATTGATTAAAAGAAAAATGTAAACAAAGTGATCATCATCTGCCTAGCCTTTTTCCAACTATGTTGGGGTCGGCTTCCAGTCTAAACCGGATGCAGCTGAGTACCAGGTGTTTTACATGGAGCGACTGCCTATCTGACCTCCACAACCCAGATACCGGGTAACACGGTACCCTTTGGTAAGACTGGTTGTCAGACTTTCTGGCTTCTGACTACCCGTAACGACTGTCAAAGATGTACAAATGACAACCGGGACCAACAGCTTAACGTGCTTTCCGAGGCACGGAGGAGTCTCGCTATGACATAGATGGTCACCCATCCACGGACAGACCGCGCCAAGCGCAGCTTAACCTTTGATCGGTTGAACCGTGCGGCTTATTACTTAGCCACGAACTCCTCTCAAAAAAACAAAATGAAAACAAAGTCGCAACCTATTTTGTTCTTATTCTGCCACAGAAATTAACAAAATGGCGTAAGGATGACGCGCTTATCGTCAATTTCATGCTCTAAACATCATCATTCATCATTAAATGCCGTTTCATTTATCTATGTGGGAAAATAAGAACAAAATGGGTTATGATTTTGTTTAAATTTTTCGTAAAATCAATCCGTACAGAATATATAATTGCAATTGAAAGGTATTGATTTATGTAATTGGGGGGCTGGTCAACTACATATACTAACAACTGTCCGTCCAATAATATCGAATCAACAGTATCACATGCGATCCAAATCGATTAACCTACATTTCAGGCCTGTGTAAACATTTCGATGGTCGTTTGACAGCAAAAAAATCGATTAGTTAGTTTTAAAAGAGTTACTAGTGACGTAGCTAGGTTGGTTCTAAGTATAGCCGATAGAAATATGTACAGACGATATTTCTGTTTGTTTTTAGATTAATAAATTGGTTTTCTGTTGTAAGATTCATAATTAAAACTAGCAAACTAATCATATGGTGAGAAAACTATTTCATGCACTTTCCATTCCATCTCAGAATTCAATCAATATATTAAACACATTTTTCGTCATTCAATGATTTCCCATCCCAAAAAAAGGTAGGAATAAAGGTATTCTTGCTTGCTAGCTAAAAAATTGTTAAAGTGAATACCATGTATTCACATTTATTTTTTTTATTTTTGCGTCAAAAATAATTACAATACAGTTTGTTCAATTACAAAATTATCATTTAATTTATGAATAAAGTATATATATTGTCAAGGAATTTGATATCTTCAAGGTAACTGGCTAGAAAATCACGAATTACATACAAATTATAATTAACCTACATATCACGACCGAGCACAGAACACCTGCATCTGATCCTCGGATATACGATTGATTTCTCTGAAGCAAGAACCGGAGAACTAATTACTAGAGTCAAACAATACGCCTCCGGTGTCGTGAACAAGATTAGTGGTGTACTGCGGCGTGAAACACGGTTATCGATAAATTGCGGTTGTCATCGAACTTCTAGTGGTGTGAAATTAGTTACGATAATTGGGGAGTTGATTGAAAGATACAATTTCTCTTGAATTATACATCTTATTACTAAATGTAACAAACTACTCATTCACGTCTAATTCATAATTATTCATAAGTCATAAGTCATTCATCAAATAAGCCTGTTTTAACTAATTTTTTTTTGTCTCTTTTTGTCAAACGTCATTTTTATTTAACAGAAAGGGATAGTTCTGTAGAGGTTTTATGAAAACGTTAGATATGGGACCTTACTGTTTGAACTAGCCATACAATCATTTTGAAATTAGAATTAAGAAGGGAGACATTTTTTATATAATAATGTCAGTCGATTCCAGATCATGAAATAAAATTGAAGTATTCAAAGCTCCTTTTTGATTTGTAATAACGAATGCTCCACCTCTGACTACGCATTCACTACAGTTATATGTATATAGCTGTAATAGGTGTATTGAGCGAATAGCGTTATCATAAATAAGATGGCTAATTTTAGCTATGAAAGAAGATTAATTCTCGAGTGTATTTAAAATCATAAATCGATAAATGGTAGTATTTGGAAAATTAGTGACGTCACAAGTTGCCATCTGACGTATAGCCATATAAAATATGGGGGAGCTAAGTCAATAGATAAGGGCCATCTACCCATTTACATGTTATGACAGCGAAGTTAAAACTTTAAAGCTAATTAAAAAACTGAATCCATCTCTCATTTCGTTTGAGTAGTTTTAAACATTGTTTAATGGATTTTTAAGTTTCCACTTGGAGTAAACTTGTGAGTTAAGCTTTGTTTTACACTATTTTTATGCTTAACTAACTGCTACTTATATCCTATTTTATTCACGGACGGAAGTACGTCACGCCATCGTCGCGTGTTAAAAATGTATTCAGTCCACTGGTAATAATTTAATTTGGCCGTCTCGTATGACCAGGAGCTTTCTAATTTCATTAATAATTACTAATCTGGATAGGTATTTGGCCTAGCACGAACGCACTAATGTAATCGTAATCGTAATCATAAAGCATAATTTGCAGCTTCCAAAGATCATCAATTTAAATATATAGTACGCAAGAAGCGAATATATACCATCCAAAAATCGCTTTTGATAGGAATTCTTTTTCGAAAGTGATTGGTGCTAGCTAGGCCCACTGAAGTATAGGCAAAATCGCGGCAAAAGCAAGTATCATGTTCAAAATTAAATTATGGTAATAGTTATAGTCGCGGTGGCCTAGTGATTAAGGCAACTGTCTCTCGTCTACGGGTTTGAAACCTGGCAAATACCAATGTGACTTTTCTTAAGTCATATGTACTTACTAAGTGTACCTTAGACGTCACTGACTAACGGTGAAGGAAAACATCGTGAGGAAACCTGGATATTAAAAGTCTGCAATCGCCGATTCGCCTTGAGCAAGCATGGTGATCAATGCTCATGCTTTCTCTGTATGAGGAGAGGCCTGTGCCCAGTAGGGGGACAATATAGGCTGACGATGATGATGATGAATATTGAATACCCATAGAATTATGACAGGAAAATAAAGTGTCAGTTTGTTTGTTTTACTGAGTACAGCATATTTTGTTTTACATACACCAACTTGCTACCAAGCCGCCTACCAAACGCGACTTAAATGCGTTTAATTTTAGCTAGTTTTTTATTCAGAATAAGGATGGAAAATTTTCGAACCAATAGAAAATTGGCTCGTAGACATATATGCCTGCAAAAGTAAATAGTATTGACAATAGGAAAGGCAAACTGGGGATTGTTTTATCAGTTCTGTTTGCACGCGAGCGACTAATTAGTGAACTTAAACAATAAGGTGCCACGCTGGTAGTGTCGCGAACACGCGGAGCTGGAGTAGGGATGTGCTAATGTCGGTATTGTCGATATCTATATCGATAAGTTGCTGTATATCTGCATAAATTTTATGTAATTATTATTTTTGACCGAATTTGTTTTGTGAATTGAAAAACAGAATAGAATGAATATGAAAAAAATATACTTTACTGTAATAGCAGAAATGATTTTGTTAAAAGTTCGGTATTTTTTTTTTTACTTCGAATATTTGTTACTTTAGAGTTAGACTATTTTTTTACATATTTACACACTGTTAATAAAAACCTTACTTTGAGACTGTACATGGTTATGTAAGTTTTAATAAACAATTTTTTAACAAGAAAACTTTACGCATAATATTTTGTCAGTTGTATACACTTACCTAATTATAACTCAATCTCACTAAACAAAGAAAGCGAGTAAGGCACTCATATCGAAGTTAAAAACATATTATACTTTAAAACGTAATTTTAACTTTAATAGAAAACAAGATATGTACTAATTAATTTTTCGAAACTTTTCCTTTGAACCTACACAATACCTATTTTGTAACAACATTAATCAACGCGTTTACTGTTCACATAACTAAAACAAATTCAAAACTAACATCATCTATTAATACTGCTCGACAAACTAAAATTAGAGCTTGCTATATCGATATAAGAGTCGATAATATAAAATCGGCGACATCGTCGTGAACACGCGGCGATCGCATTTTATAGTGACGTGCATTTAAATTATCGATTATATGGAAGGTAGACAAAGCGAGCAGTCTCGGAAGAATCTTGAACGATATCCTCGTGTCATGTAGTGCACATGGGTATATGCATTTTTAGGGATGCGGTATTCATCGATATATTTTAATTATTTTTTATTTTAGTTTTTGGTTGGCTTTATATAAGATGATACACTAGTTATAAGAAAATCGATATTTATTAACAACCACAGAAATATTTGATTGATCGAAAATATCCCAGACAGTATTTTTGTTAAAGTTACGAGTATTATCTATGTTCATCTTGAACTTTCATTATTAACCCATGGGATTACTTATGAAAGTAAACATTATGAGGAAAAGTCAAGTAATCACCTGACTCGTACCTAGATTATAAGACGTCACTTGATCTTCTCTAAGTCAGAACACGCTTTCACTGAGCAGTGGACCTATAAAGCGGCTGTTGATTAAATTAAACAATTAAACCTCATTAGCTGTTCTGTCCTGATGGGAACTACTTCACCTAAATCAATATTATGTATAATTAATCATTATTGTGGATAAAAACTATCCCCTGGTTTTAACATTAAAAAGGTATCTTATGTCCTTGTCTAGGGTCCAAGCTATCTCCATACCAAATTTCAGCACAATTAGAACAGATAGACAGGGTTACTTTGGTAATCATAATATTAGTAACGATTTATCGACATCGACAACTCCCACCCCTCCCTAACCCGTCAGCACGACTAAAATAAGACTAACATCGCCGCAACAGGCGGTCAGGGGGTTTTGCTTTTTTTCTCCAGGCCGGTCTAAGCACGATCTAGCTGCAGCTTAGGTAATGTGTATTCAAATGGTTTCCAGCTCGAAAACCTTTGTACTGCTAAAATAAACTCGCTATCTAAGGACTTGTTTGAGTTAAACTTAATGTTATATTTATTTAACGACTATTTTTTTTCCTGCAGTTACTCCAACATCATACTTCATCTCCTTGTTTTAAAAGATATCTTATGTCCTTGTCTAGGGTCCAAGCTATCTCAATACCTAATTTGATCTAAATCGGTATAGCTTTCATAAATATTAGTAAGGGTTATCGTCTGTAACTTTAGGTTAGTTTTAAGAGGTTTTTTGATGATTAAAGTGTCATTATGTTCTCTTGTTGTGAAAAATAAAATAATATCACGCTTTTTTCTTCGAGGAGTAGATATATTCGATAGATACTTTTAATTTGGAATCATGACATTTTTGTCTATTTTGGAAAAAAGATGGGGGAGACCTTAGCCCAGCAGTGCGACAGTAACGGTTAATTAAAAAAAGATGATTATGTTCTTACGTTTGGTAGTCGATGGGATTAATATATGATGATAAAGGTACCTGAAACAAAAAATAATATAATTAATACATTAGAAGGAAAAAAAATAACAAAAATGTAGAAGATTTTTTTTTTAAACATATTGCAGCCAAAATGTAATGGCTAATTTCTTCAATAAATTCAAAAAAGAGGGTTATGTTTGTTTGTATGTCCGCAATTTTTATCGATTGTATTTTTACATTTGATACTTCGTAATCGATAAAACAAAAGCTTCATATTTTTTACGTATCGGTTGCATTAAACTTTTTATCATTCATACTTTTACGAATATCATACTTTTAATTAGCATACTTTTATTTTTTTTTATGACATCGATACATTGATATAATAATCAAATAAACATCTATCATAAATATTTAGTCGAAAAACATAATTTTGACAGTTCTTGAATGACAGTTCTTCCGTTTCACGTATAAGTGACCGCATATTTTTTTGATGCAACCGGTTGCAATTGGGTATATAGTATAAACACGTTAATGTCGTTGTGGAGGTCAGACAGGCAGGCGCTCCATGAAAAACACTGGTAAGTGGTACCCAGCATCCGCTTAGACTGGAAGACTTCCAGGCTTCAGATGATGACTAGAATTTGGATTTGAAAACGACTTGCTTCCTTTCCTATAGTAATACCTACCTATACCTCTGCTTATTCCATCAAGGAATAGAAAGTACAGTTATGTTCGTAATAACGTTAGGAATAAGGAGTTACCAAGTCACCTACAAGGAATGTACTTTTAATTATTTGGACCCGACTTAATTTAATGACCAACTTTAATCAATTAAGATGGTTTTAATTAGAAATCCGGAGATATACGACTAAACTACGGTCTTATTATTTGGTGAAATATTTGGACTTGTTGTTGATAAACAGCACACAATTTAATGCTAGAATAGAATTCTAACTAATATCATAAACGCGAAAGTGAGTTTGTTTGTTTGTTACGCTTTCGCGGTAGGCTGGCTTAACCAAATAGGATGAAATTTTGTATGAAGGTAGACTGAAACCTGGGGAAAAGTATAGACGCGAGTGAAACCGCCGGAAACAGCAAGTGCTTCATAATAGTTGTACCAATTTTTTATTTAAAAAAATGGCTTAATTATCTATATACTTTATGTATTAAATTATTTCGTTCCTGCTAGGCCTAGTGATTCGCAGAACTTCATGATATCCATTACCCACCCCCCATTACGCCCACTAAACCAATACAAAAACATACAACCATTGAATTTTACACTGTATAATTAAATTCACGTTGTGCATGCAATGTTTCTGCATTTAATCGTCCATGGCAAGCGGCCGCCACTTATGGCTGATTTCAATTAACCAGTAATTCAGCTTGCCATACTTATATTATTGGCGTTAACCATGATTTTCGCTTCATATTTAACATCTGGTTAATATTTAATTGGAAATTATTATGCCTTGTTGGTCTGGTGGTTGCTAGCGCTATTGCTAGGTATGAAGTTTGAATTTCAGGTTGGGTTAATGAATGAAGTTTATTCAGAATATTTATTGTTTTCTTGTGTACCTTAATAGCATATAGCAATAGTGGGTCCTATGGAGACGAACCGGCAAGAGTTTTTTGCCCACTCACACCATGACTACTTTCAAAAGTTGTGTTTACAATATTATGGTTACAATAGTTTTCTGAGAAAATTATATAACACAGTATGATGCTATTAAGGTACACAAGAAAACCCACTACTTGGAACCGTGCAACTAAATTGACATCAAAAGTGCTTTATTGAGAGGCCTATGTGAAATTAAAATTTTGACTTTTGAAGTCCACTTTACTGAGCAGCTAGTTGTCTATATGTAGACAGACAGTTTTTTCGCAGGTCAAGGCTCGCATGAATGGGCTATGGAATTATTCGAAAGAGTTACCTTTTTTTTTGTATGGCATCTCGCAGGTCAACCTAGAAGGTTGTCGACTGCTTAACCGGGCTTGCCTGTGAAGTGCCTTAAATGAATTTAGGGCCTCCAGCCAGGGCTCGAAAGAGTCACCGCGGCTCCAGAACGTAAAGGGTGATAGAAGGAACATGGATGGGTTTTAGGGCCAAGTTCACCGACAGATGGTTACATAATCGGCCCGTTAAACAAAAATGTTTTCTAACCAGGAACCTGGAATTTTTGTATTACCCACTTCTAGTTAAACCATGGTTTAGTAATCGGCCGTTTCAGGAAAAAATCTCTTAAAAAACATTACACTTTGCAAGTTGGATGTTTGAATTTATTGTAAACAGCTGTTTTAAGTTAATCGGTTAATCCGTTATCTTGTCGGTCAATTCACTTTCTCTCATTCCGCCCACAGCGGGGGAACTAATTTGATGATTTCCCATCCTTAACAAAAAAGACTCGCGTTATATATACCTACCTGAAAAAGAACCACCTTTACAATTATTTCTGCGCCAACATCTCTACCTATCCCGTATGATTGTTATATATTTTGTAGTAAATAAATGTTCCCATGCGGTCCATTTGGAAGGCGTGCTAGTCAAACATAGGGCGCGTATGCAAAGTGATGTTCTGCATTTGATGCATGCTCGTGATGCTTTAAAACGGATTTTGTTACACCGGAATGTAACATTTGGCTTTAAATATTATAGCATTTATAAGTAAAAACTGTTTTTTTAAATAAACTAGCTATTTCCCGCGTTTTCACCCGCGTCCCGAGGGAACTACTTCACGCACCCAGATAAAATGTAGCCTTAAACCATCTCCAGAGTCCCCTATATCTCCGTACCAAATTTCAGCCAAATTGATCCAGCCGTTCACGCGTGATGCCGGGACCAAGGGAAATAGGGATTCATTTTTATATATATATAGAAAGTAGAAAAATATACCCATTTCTTCAAACACAATATTTGTAAATTAAGATCTTGAATTCACTTTAATATTTTCTATTATGTAATCGGAAATAATATTTAGTACGCAGTAGTCCGAGCCACTAGCCAGTCGTGGTGGCCTACTGGTTAAGGCCACTCATGTATTTCGTGATTAGAAAAAAAAAATGACTTTTCTATAGTCTAAATTATGTAGTTTATAAATATATCTCAAACGTCACTGGGTAACGGTGAAGGAAAACATCCCGAGATACATAACACATAACCTAGACTTAAAAAAAATGAAATCGCCAAACCGGTTTGAGCATGCTCATGCCTTCTCTGTATGAGAAGAGGCCTGTGCCTAGCAGTAGTACAATATTATGATGATGAGTAGCGCAAGTCAACATAAAATAAACAATACCTAGATAAATTTGGATACTAGTGAAATATCAAAATTTTGAAAAGATCCCGCCATTCGTTACGGTGTAACAGGTACCACAATAACGCCTCACTTTAATATTCATGTACAAAGCTTATCCACAAACGGAGCTATGCAGCGATGCAGCTTGCAGACGACTGTAATGCGCATCCATCAACTCCTCGTACATTCTGATGATCAATGACTGCACTTGTCGTACTCTTAAGAAAAATACTAGGGTTTATAAATAGCCATGGTGCACATGCGTCACAATGCTAAGCTGCGCTTGGCGCGGTCGGTCCGACCATTGTCATAGCGAGACTCCTCCGTGCCTCGGAAAGCACGTTAAGCTGTTGGTCCCGGTTGTCATTTATACATCTTTGACAGTCGTTACGGGTAGTCAGAATTCAGAAAGTCTGACAACCAGTCTTACCAAGGGGTACCGTGTTACCCGGTAACTGGGTTGTGGAGGTCAGATAGGCAGTCGCTCCATGTAAAACACTGGTACTCAGCTGCATCCGGTTAAGACTGGAAGCCGACCCCAACATAGTTGGGAAAAGGCTAGGCAGATGATGACATGCGTCACAATGCTACGGGCATTTTAGCTAGAGTCCTTAGCGGGAATGCCCAGAATAAACCACTTAAGTTCGGTGGTGTGATGTTTAGGAACCCATAGAAGACAAACATACAGACATTATTTTTTATTTACATGTATAGATATAACATAGACTAGCTATTCCCTGTTTCAATCGCTTTCTAAGGGCACTACTCTTCACACACCCCGATAAAAACTACCCTGTAAACAAAACAAGTAAACAAAAACCCGGATTTCAATTGATATCCATATCAAAGAACATGGTCAATTTCTGTATGGACCTTTGCTTAGTTATCATAGTAGATAGTCAGTATTTTGTGATAATAGCCAGCGATGGACACTCCATACCAAGTCGTGTCAAATGTAAAGTCAAGGATCAAGTAAGGTGTCAAGTGTCAAGTGAAGTGTCAAGTCAAGAGTCGAGTCAAGTGTCAAGTCAAGTGTCGAGTGAAGTGTTGAGTGAAGTGTCAAGTGAAGTGTCAAGTCAAGTGTCGAGTGAAGTGTCAAGTGAAGTGTCAAGTGAAGTGTCAAGTGAAGTGTCAAGTCAAGTGTCGAGTGAAGTGTCAAGTCAAGTGTCGAGTGAAGTGTCAATACAAATCAAGTGTCTAGTTAAGTGTCAAGTGAAGTGTCGAGTCGAGTGTCAAGTCGAGTGTCGAGTGAAGTGTCAAGTCAAGTGTCAATACAAGTCAAGTGTCAAGTGACAAGTGAAGTGTCGAGTCGAGTGTCAAGTTAAGTGACAAGTGAAGTCGAGTCGAGTGTCAAGTTAAGTGTCGAGTCGAGTGTCAAGTCAAGTGTCAAGTCAAGTGTCAATACAAATCAAGTGTCTAGTTAAGTGACAAGTGAAGTGTCAAGTCAAGTGTCAAGTGAAGTGTCGAGTCGAGTGTCGAGTCAAGTGTCGAGTCAAGTGTCAAGTGAAGTGTTAAGTCAAGTGTCAAGTGAAGTCTCAAGTTAAGTGTCGAGTGAAGTGTTAAGTCAAGTGTCGTGTCAAGTGTCAAGTGAAGTGTCAAGTCAAGTGTCAAGTCAAGTGACAAGTGAAGTGTCAAGACAAGTGTCAAGTGAAGTGTCAAGTCAAGTGTCAAGTCAAGTGTCAATACAAGTCAAGTGTCAAGTCAAGTGACAAGTGAAGTGTCAAGTCAAGTGACAAGTGAAGTGTCAAGTCAAGTGACCAGTGAAGTGTTAAGTCAAGTGAAGTGTCAAGTGTCAAGTCAAGTGTCAATACAAGTCAAGTGACAAGTGAAGTGTCAAGACAAGTTTCAAGACAAGAGTCAAGTCAAGTGTCAAGTTAAGTGTCAAGTTAAGTGTCGAGTCGAGTGTCAAGTTAAGTGTCGAGTCAAGTGTCGAGTCGAGTGTCAATACAAGTCAAGTGTCAAGTGACAAGTGAAGTGTCGAGTCGAGTGTCAAGTTAAGTGACAAGTGAAGTCGAGTCGAGTGTCAAGTCAAGTGTCAATACAAATCAAGTGTCTAGTTAAGTGACAAGTGAAGTGTCGAGTCAAGTGTCAAGTCAAGTGTCGAGTGAAGTGTCAAGTCAAGTGTCAAGTCAAGAGTCAAGACAAGTGTCGAGTCGAGTGTCAAGTCAAGTGTCGAGTCAAGTGTCGAGTGAAGTGTCAAGTCAAGTGAAGTGTCAAGTCAAGTGTCAATACAAGTCAAGTGACAAGTGAAGTGTCAAGACAAGTTTCAAGACAAGAGTCAAGTCAAGTGTCAAGTTAAGTGTCAAGTTAAGTGTCGAGTCGAGTGTCAAGTGTCAAGTTAAGTGTCGAGTCGAGTGTCAAGTTAAGTGTCTAGTCAAGTGTCGAGTCAAGTGAAGTGTCAAGTCAAGTGTCAATACAAGTCAAGTGACAAGTGAAGTGTCAAGACAAGTTTTAAGACAAGAGTCAAGTCAAGTGTCAAGTTAAGTGTCAAGTTAAGTGTCGAGTCGAGTGTCAAGTTAAGTGTCGAGTCAAGTGTCGAGTCGAGTGTCAAGTCGAGTGTCGAGTGAAGTGTCAAGTCAAGTGTCAATACAAGTCAAGTGTCAAGTGACAGGTGAAGTGTCGAGTCGAGTGTCAAGTTAAGTGACAAGTGAAGTCGAGTGTCAAGTGTCAAGTGTCAATACAATTCAAGTGTCAAGTTAAGTGACAAGTCAAGTGTCAAGTCAAGTGTCAAGACAAGTGTCAAGTCAAGTGACAAGTAAAATAAATAAATAAATAAATAAACAAGTTTCAAGACAAGTGTCACGGCAAGTGTCACGACAAGTGTCAAGACAAGTGTCAAGACAAGTGTCAAGACAAGTGTCAAGACAAGTATCACGTTAAGTGTCAATTCAAGTGACGACACCAAGGCTGAAACCTAGACCGACGCCCAGACCGAAACATAGACCGACGCCTAGGCCGAAACACAGGCCAACGCCCAGGCTGAGACATAAACCGACGACTAGGACGATGCCCAGGCCGACGCCTAGGACGACGACGATACCTCTTGGTAAGACTGGACTGACTACCCATAACGACTGTCAGAGCTACAAATGACAACCGGGACCAACAGCTTAACGTCCTTTCCGAGGCACTGAGGAGTTTCGCTATGATAAGAATGGTCACCCATCCACGGACCGACCTCGCCAAGCGCAGCTTAACTTTTGATCGGTCGATCCGTGTGGCTATCACTTAGCCATGAGCTCTTTCTTCTATTTAACAAATGTAGCGAAAACCAAACTACCTTTTTCGGAGCCCGTTATAACCTGCCCAAAATTTCCGACGTCAATAAACCCTCAACTAAACGGTGCTCCATCAAAATTTTATCCGCCCTTCAAATAGAAATAAAGTATTAAGATCGGTAGTAAAAGCCAACTTTTACGACTTCATTCATGTCCAATGCAATTGGTCCAAACGAAGCGAGCGACAAAAGGACGACCAAACGTTTTAATTGGCACGTCCGGGACTGACTGTGTTCCCGTTTTCCAGCTAGATAAACACCGTGTCTGGATTATTGCGTTTTGTAAAGCTTGGGGACATTGAATCGTTTCTTCGTGTGATGTCTGATCTGTTATGGTTGCTTGAAGTGCAGTGACCAATAAAATAAAAAAAACATTGATCTATAAAAAATAACATCAGAAGGGTTGTTGGAGATCAGCAGCGTTGATCAAACACTTTAGTTTTACCTAAATTCTATTTTATAGGGACTTGAATGTGTTAAGGGATTGTAGTATAATTTTTTTTCGGAAGTCAACAGTCAATGTCACAATCTTCAAAAAAATATTCAATGTGTTCAGTGAGTTCTTTCAGTGAGTCAATCTATAGAAAGAAAAGTCTCTCTTATACTCCAAATGATGGTGCAAACATTTCATACATTTCACTTCACTGGCTGAACTCCCCATTGATCTACAAGTCGCAAGTCATCCTTCTGAGTATAAGGTCTTAGGTTTGATTCCCAAGTCGGGTAGTGCTATTGGGTTTTTTATCAGGAATTTTTCAGTCAAAGGAAGTAATCTGGATTTATGCCTGATCGTGAACATGTAGGACGTACTAATCTGTATAGGTGTGTACTCTCTGCCTACCCATCAGGGAAAAAATGCATCATATTATGTAAATACATGAATGTAGTATTTCCTACCGCTATATTAGAAGTGCTACAATCTCCCTGCGAGGTACTCAGCGCAATAAGTAGGAAGGAAGGCTTACTAGGAAACCCCAATAATATCTGCATCCTACTTCAATATATTAGAAATTCCTATATTTCTGTCCAACCACTTCTGGCGTAGAGATCGTAGATGCTGTTCATGTTGGCTCGCCTTTAGTAATAGTTACAGGGATACTAAAAGGGCAGATGTGTAGTGACTCATATGCACTCTATGTTGTAATATAGATCTAGAAAGTATGATTCGAGTTAATGAAGTGAGAAAGAAGACTTACATATGAATAGAGGCGCAACAATACTTTTTTCTTGATTTCAAAGATATTCCGCGAAATGAACAGGCTTGAGCAAGTTTACAACAACGACACAAATGTCAGATTTTTATTCTGTTAACACGTCAATAGTTTCTCTGTGATGCCGCTATCGCGACGCTTTTAAGTGTCACATTAAATGACACATAGACCTGTTTACACATAGACACTCACCGTTTACACTGAGAGTACAGTGTATGGTGTCGTAGTGTAAAACTAGTTGTACTCGAGTCCCGAGAAGACTATTTCGCACACTCGGGTAAAAAGTAGCATAAAACCTTCTTCGTGCCAAATTTCATGCAAATAGGCGATGCCGTGACCAAGGAAAATAGGGATTAATTTTAATATATATGTATAGATAAAGATAATAATTAACGGCAAAGATTTAAATCCAAAAGTCAACGACATGATGAGATGACTTTAATTTTATTTTGACATCATCACAAGAATAGAAATTGAGGTACTAAACTTTTTTTATCAATATGTGAGTGCAAGGTTTGCATTATTTAAAATGCGTTTCATTGGTAATTAATTTACTGAATAAATTTTGTCAATATTAATATTCAATTTAGTATTCACAGAAAGTGAGGACCCTTGTAGCTGGGGGGTTTGTTGCGCCAGTTCCTGTTCCTGGCAAAACACACAAGAAGAGGTAAAAGACAGGGCGTTTTGGGGGCGTATTTTCTAAATTTGACCTGTTTTTTTAGCCAAGTTTGGATCTTTTTTGAATATTGAACCATAAAAATATTCCAAATATGATTCAAATATCGAATAACAGAACGATCTCCAATACTTTTTCAAAAACTCAACCGTCTACTCAAAACGCAACGTGTGAAAGGGAGAGCGGTATTGTTTTTTCTTATTTCTCTCCACATTTTCGCAGCATGGTGGTCGTTCGTCGTTTTAATTGTTCTTGCGTTCGCAGCCATCGTTATGACAACTTGTTTGGTCATGTTTGCTTGTTAAACACATGAATATGCAGTTTCTAACTTGTAATTGCATTTGGCAAATTCCCCTTACGGGTTTTCCGCTAATATTTGTCGAGACGACAATTTGATTTGGTTGTCTAAGTTGATTAGTACCCAATGGGGGGTGAATCGGAATTATTTTGCAAGATTCCTTTAAATAAAGTTTAATGGCCTACGATTTCTAGATTGTAAGTATCTGCCAAATGCTACAAATGATGTATGAAATGATCTCGCAAATAAGTTTAACCGGTACTTATCAGAAGAGTCTGAAACTGACTATTAAAATAAAAAAGTTTGTTATAAATTAAATTTCGTCTCTAATCGGAGCTGAATTACCAAAAAAATAATAAAATTCTAGCAGACTTTTAGTGTTCCGTAGTTAACAAGGAAACCTTATAGTTTCGCTATGTCCGTCTGTCTATCTGTCTATCCGCGAGGCTCTTAGAACTACAAAGCTGTAATTTGGTTAGGATATGCATACTTCTTTTTCTTCTTCTCATCGTGTGAGCGGCAGGTTTTACCAACCTACAAAGCCCTAGTGTCAGAGTTTTCTCAATTCTACCTGACGGCATCAGAGATGGAACTGTAACAACGACTGCTATCAAGCTACCAGCCGGTAACGACGGCTTAATGTTCCCAGGAACTGGGAGGTAAAAACGCCAACTGCTTGACTCCGGGCTGATTCGAAAAGTGATTTCGGCCCGACCTGGGAATCGAAGCCAAGACCCCATTCTCTAAACCAACGAGGCAGTCCCGCTTGCTAGGTTTGCTTATGTGTGTTGAGTAGATTGAGTACAAAGCCATACTCCATAAGAAAACCGCTTTGCAATTTCTGCAAGCGTATACATATTTTTGCACGAAAGTGTACGCAATATCATATACAAACGACAGTTAATTGAACTCGGAGCCAAGGGAGCTATTCTCAGCAAAATGTACACTGGCGAGCCACGAATTAGTTTTATTTTTAAAAGCACGCGTACGTTTTAATAATAAGCGTGTTTGAAAAATATTGCGTGAAGCATTTTTTTTTCGTTGAAATGGGAATGGGGATTAATTAATTAATTTAATAAGTGAATTGGGTTTTGCACGCCTGTGTATTTGTTTTTTTTTTTACCGATTTCCATAACATCGAGTACCGAGTTTATATATTCGATAGATTATACATTCGATTATAAAGAGTTTACATTTTATTCGATAGCCTATACCTTTGTATGTTTTATAAAACTTGGTACTTATTCAAACAATATGATTTACCATCATTGCATGTTCATAAATTCTATTTGCATTATATAAATTCTAGATATTTCTTAGCAATAACAATAACATATTCAATTAAAAATAAACAGTAAAATAAAATAATTATTACTTTTCAGTTAGTTACCATGTTCATGGTTATTGTTATATTAAATTATTTTTTTTTACCCTTATCGGTGGTAGTAAATAAAATGTACAATATGTACTCATCGTATTTTTAACCTCCGACGCAAAACCGGTGTTATAAGTTTGACGTCGATGTTTGTCTATCTGTCTGTGGCCTCGTAGCTCTCAAACGGATGGATCCATTTCGATGCGATTTTTCATTTGATAGCCAGTTTCCTTGCGTTGGTTCTTAGCTATGTTTGGTTAATATCGGTCCAGCAGTGTAAGAGTATCAGCTCTTTTCCAAAATGATGTAAGGCATTTTTACGTAGGGGTTTTTAAATTTTTAATTTATCTTGTTTAAGAAATGTGTTATGATTTTTTTTTAATTCGTTAAAAACTCTATTTAAATAGCTATTATTACGCCACCACACAAGAAGGGACTGAGCACAAAACCTCAACTTCCCTATTTCTATTTTTTTCAAACCATCTGCATTTGAACAAAACACTTCAATGAAGCCAAAACCAATAAAGGGCATTTAGCTTCCAAAAATAAGCTTCTAAACAAATATATTTTGACAACCCTACTATGTGCACACGACATTACCTTATCACAATAGAGATAGGGTTCAAATTCGTTTGTGAATTCGTAAAGTAAATTTGCATTGGTACCCTTATTAATAAGAGACCATGATTAATCAGGGTTTATCATAAAAATATGATATTCTATGGTATATTTGGTTCACCCCTATTGTGCCGTATTGTACGATGGTCGATCAAGGGTTGGTAGAAGCCCTCGTGCTTGCTTAGGGTATGGGGTTTCAAATGAAAATTATTATCGATATTTTTATTACATTTGTATGTTTGTTTGACTGATGTGGTAAGCGCAACTGTTATTGCACGTATAGGTCTTGCCTGGGTTCGAGTCCGAATTCGTGCAAATGTAACTGGGATTTTCAAAATCGTGGAAATTTGATGTTTGTCACGCTTTAACAATGAAACGACTGCACCGATTTCGGTGAAATTTGATTTGGAGATAGATCTAACCCTGAAGAAGGACATAGGATAGTTTTTATCAGGCTGTGTGACGTAATTTACTCTGAATACGGGCGAAACCGCGAAAAACTGCTAGTTAAAGAAATATTCCTCGCAGCAACTCAACGAAGCATCGCAGTTATAATTGACCCAGTTATTATAACTACAAACAGTCACAAAGATATTGCGGAAAGAAAGAAAGAAAGTTTACATGGCACACGTGTTTCGTGTATTAACACATACACACAGTACCTTTAAATATATATTTTTATATAGAAAAAGAATAAAACTTTTATTCAGCAAGTAAACTAAGTTTGTTCAGAAACGTATCAGAGTTTGGGGAAACGATCTATATATTATTTAATGTAATACTAGCTTTCCGCCAGCGGCTTCGCCCGCGTAGGATATACGATTCAAATGAAAAATGACAAATTTTCACATAAACTTTGCCCCCCTTATACACCCCCTTAAGGGTAAAATTTCGGATAATCCTTTCTAATCGGATGCCTACGTCACATAAAGAACACACTCTCCAAAATTCAGGTCTCTACGATCAGCGGTTTAGGCTGTGAACCGTCAGTCATTCAGGACAAAGCATTTTATATGTATAGATATAATATTATATGTATCGACTTTTCGTGATCAGTTGGCGGCAGTCGCGTTTAGACTTTAGATTATTATCTGAGAACAAAAATAACATATAAAAAAATATGTATCCTATAATTAAATTATTTATCCTTGATATTTTGATGTGATAGATATTTATTATATTGCATTAGTTTCTAGTCTTAATCTGTAGTAAAAATATGCACTTTAATCTACTCTATTCTAAGGCCGGACACACACTACCACACGCCTCCTATGCGTGGTGAGCCGCATCTATTACCACGGGCGTGAACGCGCTGTCACTCTGTGTTTTATATACGAACTGAAGGACTTACTGTTAATCTTAAAACGTAGCTCCGCGCATCGGAGCGTAGCGCGTGAGAATGTGTGAATATTTTTCCAATCACCCATATTTGGCTCAAGATTCCTTCTAAGAACTTACTCAAGTAAAAACCCAATAACACTGCCCAAACCGGGATTCCAACTTAAGATCTCAAGGTTAGAAGTAACGCTCACAACCACTAGACCTAATAAGCAGTCTTATTTACAACTGCAGTACAAATTGGTTCCACAAACTCAACATACTGTACTAACTAGTCGACTACAAGAGCAAGAACTTTGAGCTTTACAAATGTGTTAATAACTGCTACATGTACAGTCGGCAGCATAAGTGATGTACATTTAGATACTAGCTTTCTGCCGGCGGCTTCATTCACGTGGGCTATACGAATTCAAATTGACGGCACGTTTGGCGTAGTGGCTGATCAATTGGCTGCTGCGCTGCGTGTCGCGGGTTCGATTCCCGCACGGGACAACTAAAATTGTTCCGGGTCTGGGTGTTTGTGCATGTGTAATGAATGTTTGTAAACGCACCCACGACACAGGAGAAATTTCTAGTGTGGGGCAAAGATTTCTCAAAAAAAAAAAGTTTCATAAAATCTTTGCCCCCCTTTTTCACCCCCATTTTGGAAAATCCTTTCTTTGTATGCCTACGTCATACAAAGAGCACACCTTCCAAGTTTCAGTCTCTACGATCAGCGGTTAAGGCTGTGCGTTGATCCGTCAGTCATTTAGGACAAAGCATTTTATTTGTATAGATTAGTACTCAGACTATGTACCATATTGATGTTGTATGAATCTAGAATTTTAAATAGACTGTAAGTATATTTTCACATATGCAAAAAAAAAACACATTTATAGAATATTTATGATGACAAATTTATAAAAAAATTGCAATATTTATGATGTTTTTACAGGAATAAACAAATATCCCTTCCGTCATTATTTTTGTTCACGTTTTTATTGATTTTATGCAATATAGTCATCACAAAATTTATATTTTTAAACCATCTTGCGTATGCACACTCTAAAATAATGCCAAAAAAACTTATACTTGATCAACAACTAATTATAAAAGTGATCACTTCCTTCCACCGCCGACTGTACATAATGCAAGTTTAACTTCTCACAGACATAAAGAGTGTTAGAACACGCAAAGCCGGTATCAGAGTCGCGGTGTGATGACATACGTTCAATGCGTGGAGTAAATTCGCTAGGGACAGCCTGCGGACACAGTGCATAAGCGGTAGCGTTTAGCCTAGCGGTTTATAAGAGTGGCCATCGAGATATATCAATTGAGATGCAATCCCGAACCATTTTTTAGAATGCAGACGTAGCTTTGAAACTAGTAACCATTTTGATGCAACATTATATTTATCTCTTTCACACTAACCGAAACATTATTTACGTAAAATCTGTTCGACAAAGACGGCGACAGTCAGTTTTTACAGATATTCAGTTGAAGTTAAGCTGACAGATTACATGAATTGTGGCTGGGGGCTCAAACTTTCATGGAACGCATTTTGCTTGGTGACTGCAGATCTAGTTACTTTAACATATATATCTATGCTCGTGGCTAAGTATAAGCCGCACGAGTCGATCGATGAATGGTTAAGCTACACTTAGAACGGTGAATGGTTGACCAACTTTATCATAACAGGGCTTCTCCGTGCCTTGAAAAGCACGTTAAGTCATTGGTCCAAGCTTTCATTTGTAGATCTTTGAATATGTGAGATACTTTATGTGAGATATTGCTAACGGTGAAAGAAAACATCGTGAGGAAACCTGGACTAAAAAGTCACAAAAATAATGGACAAATATTCGCGAAATCGCACATCCGCCTAGTGATCAATGCTCATACCTTTTCAGCATGAAAAAAGCCTTTAACCAACAGTAGGATATTAAATAGGCAAATGATGATCCTATTTGCTTAAATAACAACTGTTACATTACATAATCCATTGCAAGACAAAAACAAAGCAACACTTTTTTTTACCTAAATCGCTATCGCATCCGCTCCGCTTATTACTAAGCCACAAGCGCAAACAGAAGCTGGGGCGTTGCGCATTACTACTCGAAGCACGCGCGCAGCTAAGCGGGAACCTTATTACTCCACACGCGATTTGCAAGTAAGGTTTGTGACAACCCTAACGCACTGGGAGCGTCTACCTTTGGTAGAGGAATTTAAGTTATTCGCGAAAAGGCCGCATATATATATATATGTATAGATATGTATGTAGGTATGATTGGCACGTTGACAAATCTTCTTCAAAAAACCTACATTAAAAATGAACGCGGGAATAATTAACTGCCTTATTCATAACAAGCTTTCCGCCAGCGGCTTCGCTCGCATAGGCTATACAAATTCCAATTAAAAATGGTCAGGGTTTCAAATAAACTTTGTCCCCCTTTTTCACCCTCTTAGGAGTAGAATTTCGCAAAATCCTTTATTATCGAATGCCTACGTCATGAATAGAACACACCCTTCAGGTATCTACGAGCGGTTTAGGCTGTGCGTTGATCCGTCAGTCATTCAGACAAAGCATTTTATATACATACTAGCTGTTTCCCGCGGTTTCACCCGCATCCCGAGGGAACTACTTAGCGCACCCAGGGTCTATTCTATCTCTGTACCAAATTTCATTTATATCGGTCCAGTAGTTTTGGCGTGAAAGCGTAACAGACAGACAGACAGAGTTACTATATACATAGTAAAAGCAATTCGCTTAATAAATATATTTTAGTTATCAATATCTTTTGTCTTTATTTGTCAAGTCAGAACGAAGTTTCCATCGATCTATACATTCTAAATTTCATCTTATTCCGTTTAGCCGTATTGCCGTGACTTTTCGCGGCAGACAGACACACAGAATAAATAGAGTTACTTTCTTATTTAGAAAGTTAGTAACCATTATAGTAGGTATGTAATAGGTAGGTATATAGTTTAGAAACATTATTATTATAAATCTTTTACAGTTCAAGCTGTACGGCTATGGAATGCTTTGCCAGTGGAGATAAGACGTGCACAATCTCTAGCAATTTTCAAAAATATAGTTCAATCAATCAATGGATATATATTGTATGTAAGTATGTTATTATTATATTACTTATGTATTTATATTTATTTATTATATGTATTATTTATGTATTGTATGTATGTTATTATTATATTATGTATAGTAAGTATTCGAGCATATTAGTATTATATTTGTACATTATGTAAACAGTACACCATGGACTACCTACAGCATCATTACTCCTTTTATCATAAATCCATCCAAAGGTTGTCTGTAAAAGATCGCTTTTAGCGATAAGACCGCCCATTTTTTTTTATTTTTTTTGTGTCACCCTATGTAACTAAATTTCCAATGTTATATGTTTTTCTTTTGGTGCACATAATAAAGAATAAAAAAATAAATTTTTAATCATCAATTTTTTCATCAAGAGATAATAACAAAAATACCAATTAACACAGAATTAGAATTAATTAATTATTGTTTTGTCTTATTTATTTATTATTTATATATTTTTTTAATTGAAAAAAGCAACCCAACTAAGACGGTCTTTCTTAGCACAAAGATATCAATTCACTCATTAGCTGTGGCTAAAACTTAGCCAATATTTGTTCATTTGGGGGCCAATATAGATGATTGTTTAGGATTGGGGGGAGGGGGGGAGGGGGGTGAACGCTCATTGAATATTAACTAACCACTTCACTAGCATTTACAGACATTTGAGATGAATAGAGTTTTGCTTGTCAATAAATTATTAATATTATGTATATTAATATATGAGTATAATATATGTATGACTATCTGCTGTTTAAACATATATACTAAATTTTACCGACATCGTCTGGAATTCGAATGGGTCTAAGTACCGAGATAAAATCCTAAATGTTTTATCCATATCTGTTTAGCCGTTTTTGAGATTAGCGCGCACAAACTCCTCTAAGGACTTAATATATGAAAAAATAGTAGTATAAAGGTAGATAAAGATGAAGAGTTTGTTTGTTTGAACGCACTTATCTCAAGAACTACAAGTCGGATAAGCAAAATTACATTTGCATTTGATAGCCCATTGTATCATCATCATAAAAATGTAAAAATGAGAGAACTATTCATATGTAAAAAAAACATCGCAATCCCGCCATTCGACGAAAATCCCCCATTTTGGAAGCCGGTCGAAGTCCCCTCTGGTCGACACTTCGCGAGACCAGAGGGCTGGCATATTTTTTGGACAGCGAACGTGCATTGTGATCTTTTAATAAAACTAAATATTCTTTTATAACAAAAATATATTCTTATTTGCTCAAATTCCTACACCATTCAACGTGGCAATGCTGCCAGTCTTCTGGGCACGTTTCCGGGTGACAGCGATGAGGAGGAGTACTTTGACGCCTAATCTCATTGTTGCGCATGTCTCTACAGTTTTGTTTTATTTTATTTTTTATTTGTATATATATAATTATATTAAGGCAGTAGGTATATTTAAATATTGTAAAATATATAATAATGAAGTCGGTTAAAAAAATATAATGTTCGTGTTTCCCAGGGCTATACCAATATAGGCTTTATCTTTATGTTATACTATATCGATAAAATAAATAATATAAGTTGGAGTTTAAACAACCAACAATCCCACATACGTCCAAATATAATTCGAAATAAGAACAATACGCCAATAACTTTCGAGCCGAGACAGCAGCCAATAAAATAAAAATATATAAAACAATTATACACATCAATAAAATAAAAAAAAGGTCAAGTGCGTGTCGGGGCATGCGCAATAGGGTTCCGTAACACGTTTAAGTCTATTGACTAGTGATAGTTTTCCATTTAAATTCGGTATATAAGGTACACCTGTGTTTTGTTTCACACATCCAGGAACAGCCATTTAAAATTTGCTCTTCAAAGATAGATATTACGCAAATAGCTTTCTTAACCGAAAAATGGTCTTTACACACCTATAATATTTTTGAAAGACCTCTCTAACTTTACCCCACACAATGGGATACACGAAAATAAAATTATTACGTGCATGGGAGAGTTAACTAACTTTGCGTGCAAGGGAGGTGCCCTGAAAAAAAAAAAAAATCCATAATTTTATTTTACCACTATTTCGGCATGATCAATATGCATATCCAAATTTCAGTTTTCTAGTACTAAGAACCTCTGAGCTATGCGGCCTATAGACAGACACGCAGGACATGGTGAAACAAGGGTTCCTTGTCGACACTACGGAACTCTAAAAATACGAATAATAAACTCAAATACAGTCGCGCACAACGTGTTTAATTTTTTATTATTTGGAAGGCGCTATAGCTTACCGAGTGGTGTAATGTTACATGTTCAATAAATAATTTAAGGAATTTAAGGACCGATCGTTAAAGTTGATAATTTATTGAGTGCACGACTGTGTTTGCTCGTTGATTAAAATTATCATTAAAACTAAGGACGGATACTAATTGATGAATGTTTAAAAATGAGGAAAATTATTTATTTGACATAATATTTATTGTTATAAATAAAATCTGCGAGGTCTTGAGTTTAATTGGATGAAAAAATATTTATAGCCTACAGATTTCTGTCCCAGTTCTAAATATTTATAAATATGTAATTTATATTTTTAAATTATGGGTGAGATTAAGTATTTTTCATATCACATATTTTGTTCCCAGCTGTTACCCAAAACCGGAGTCCTATTTTAAACAAAAAAACAAAATTTTCACTTAAATGCTACATATTTCGTAAATGCCTCACTTAACCGAAAAATGGTTTTCACACACCCATAATATTTTTGAATATTTTTAAAACGTATCTAATGACACAAAGGGATATGCGAAAAAAACATATTCATCTCCACTTTAAGTGTTAAGGAGCTAATTTTACCATTTTGTCGGCGTGATCAAACATGTCTATACTAAATTTCAGTTTTCTAGTACCAAGAACCTCTGAGCTATGCCGCGGACAGACAGACAGGCGGACATGGCGAAACTATAAGGGTTCCTTGTCAACTACGGAACCCTAAAAATAGAACTCAACAAAATATAACACCGAAAGCGACTTTTAAAACAAATATCAATAATTCAATTTGAAACTAAGATAATCATCATTTACTAATTAGAACAGAGCCTTGGAGTTCATTTTCGTAATTAAATTTAATTACTGTTGAGCAAATTTGTTTTTAAGTGTACGTTCGGAATTAGTAATAAGGAGGGACAAAACGGTCAAGCTTTAGTTGTAATTACAAATAGGCTTCGTAATTTATAGCTACGTAACCATGTATATTAAGAAGATAGCATTTATTTAAACAGTTATGCTTTTTCTCAAGCACGAAAATACTGGTTTACCGTGCGACTTTTTTTAATAAAAGAAAGAAGGTAAAAAAATGAATTTTTTGTCCTTTTTTTTATTATTTAAAAAAAATATTTTTGTGTGTAACACATAAATAAATGGATAACTTATCTAAGTAAACTGAAATGTCTGCTATGTCAAATAACAGCGTTTTACTTAATGCATGTTTACACGGTATCTATACCAAAAAACACATTTTTTTTAAACTACTCCCACTCTCGATAGCTGATGTTATAAGGAGTGACTTAAGCTACATTGATTTTTGAAACATAATAATGAAAATATAAAACGCGGGCTGCGGGGAGTAGCTTTTTTTACGTAATTAAATTACAGAAGTAAAAATTCTAAGTAGATTGGTAATGGTATCACCGGAATGCTGATGCAATTTGGAAAAAATATTTACTAATACATTCGCTACATAAATGAAAGGAAAAACAATTAATGTTAAAAAAAACAAAAATATTTTATCAAAACACATTTTACATCAACACCACACGACAAGCTTATATAAAAGTAAATATGATATTCCGAGAGATTTTTTCCTTGTTTTTTCGTGCACAATACCTACTTGTTATCTAATACAACACATTGGCTTTACACAATAAGTATTGGGGAACTGATCAGGTACGATATTCCGGTAAAAATATCAAATTTCACCGAAGCCGCAGCATAAAACTATTACATTACGGAGTGGTACTAATGTTACTCGTATGTTTTTTGTAATCGATGATAACTCGCTTCTGTGATAAATAAGGGAGTTTGTATATACGCTGCTTTCTAGTTATTTTTTTAGATATTGAGCTCATTAAGGCGGAATTCGTTTAAATATTTTATTTTATTTATTTTAGAATAATTTACACCTAAACAGATACAATCACAACTTTCCACATGTAGTAGGTATATTATATTAAATTTTTAATTCTTTACCAAGACGGTTATCTCAAGCTTCCCTGTTGTGGAATAATGAGTATGATCATGACAAATCACGAAAATTATAATAATTAATCACTGTTTTAGTAAATACGTAAATAGCCGTTTTTTCTGACTCAAAGTAATGATTTTAGTCTTTTAGTTTGGTAATGAGTTTATAATTTTATCTAAATTTTAAATCGAAATTGGTATCCTCGCCTGTCTCACCTCTAAAGTAACTACTTAGCTGTTCTTAATTTTAACTACTTCAACACTTATTCTTTACTTTAAAAGTGCAAACAAATACCTGTGAGTTTGACTTTGAAATTACTTCAGAGTTAATATTAAATGAAAACTTGTACACTGTAAGTAACGTTAAAAAAAACTCGATCGCAACTCACTCAAATTTAATCAGATAGACAGTAAATCGTAGTAGCCCCGATATATTCGCATAACGTAATCCCCGCCGATCTCTCGTATAAAGTATTACCAACTTATGAGCAATTCAATCGGACAGGATTATTGTTTCGGGATCCTTCGGGTTTTTTCGGCATTTCTCGACCGACAGATGGTAATCGCGGCCTTACACGGATTGTGTGTACATACCTTGTTTACCATATTGATATTTATATTATTCGAAATTCGATTTCTTTGGGTAGTTTTTGTTGCTAGGGTTGGGGTAATGTGTTTTTTTTTGGATTCCGAATTTGAAATTGCTTTATAGTAGACTTCCGCTAGCGGCTTCGCCCGCGAGGACTATACGAATTCAAATTAGTAATGACAGTTTCATACAAAATTTGCCCCACTTTTTCACCCCCTTAGGGGTAGAATTTTGGAAAATTCTTCCTTATCGGATGTCTACGTCGTACAAAGAACACACACTCCAAGTCTCTACGATCAGCGGTTTAGGCTGCGCGTTGATCCGTCCGTCATTCAGGACAAAGCGTTTTATATATATATTTGTATAGATATATCTTTTATAGTTAATTTAAAAGAAGCATTTTATCATCAGCCTGTTTAATATTGGTCCACTTTTAGACATAGGACTCCCATAAATAAAGCTAAAGCAGTAACTGTTTAATCTATACACATACAATTTTTATACCTATTTCCCTTGGTCACGGCATCACGCCTGAACGGCTGGACCAATTTGGATAATGAATTTGGTATGAAGATAGAGGGGACCCTGGAGAAGGTTTTAGACTAGGTTGAGTAAAGTAGTTCCGCGGGAAACAGCTAGTTAATAATCTACACTACTATTATAAAGAGGAAAGATTTGTTGTTTTGTGTGTTTGTTTGTAATGACAAACTTAAAAACTACTGTGCCGATTTTAAAAATTCTTTCACCATTGGAAAGCTACATTCACCCTGAGTAACATAGGCTACCCGTGCGTAGCCGGGACAGGCCGCTAGTAATTTATTTACGAAAAAAAAAAAAATTTTTATTTAAGAAAAAGTGTTCTACAATCATTGGAGCATTGCTTCAGTTTAAACACAAATCAATAAAATTGTTCGTCATCACTATCACAGTTGTATAACATCTACAAAACATTTAACTTCTTATCTCTATCTAATTATCATTATAAATGCGAAAGTGAGTTGGTTTATTTGTTTGTTACGTTTTCACACTAAAAATACTGATCAGATTTGGATGAAATTTGGTACGTAGATGTATGGTACCCTGGTGACAGTTATAGTCTTTTATCCGGGTGCAATAGTTCTCTAAGGACGCGGGTAAAACCACAGAAAACAGCTTACCATATTATAATTATACTGTATACAAACTAATTTATCTAAGTGCAAAATATTTATAAAATTAATTACAATTTCTACTACATTTGCGTCTCGCTAATATAGGACACGTCCATCCCGCAAGCAACAGAACCACTCCTAATTTAATTTCTGAATTAAATTAATTATATTCTCAGAAATTCTAGACTCAAAACTAGAACGGTAAAGCCAGCAATATCTGAAATTCAGAACCGACTCACAAGGCTAAGAGCTTTAATAACTGGGCCGACTCGCACGCTTGCAGCGAATCCCGTGATCCCGGGATAAGCTTGGACATCCCTATGAGACCCGGAGATATTTTTGTGACGTTTCTTCAAACGCATAGTTTTATCTTTTGACGCTGTTGGCACTTGACGGTACTTCTTGGTGGCAGTATTAGAAATAATATTACTTATGATGTGTTTATTAAGAACTAGCTTCTGCCAGCGACTTCGTCCGCGTGAAATAGTGGTACTCCGCTCCTATTGGTCTTAGCGTGATGATATATAGCCTATAGCCTTCCTCGATAAATGGACTATCTAACACTGAAAGAATTATTTAAATCGGATCAGCGGTTCCTGAGATTAGCGCGTTTAAACAAAATGACAACATTTCCCTTCACTGCTCTGCTCCTATTGATTGTAGCGTGATGAAAAGTATACTATAACCATCTCAGGAGTATGACAAATAATTGTACCAAGTTTCGTTAAAATCCGTCGAGTAGTTTTTGTTTCTATAGAGTTTATACAGACAGACAGACAGACAGACAGACAGACAGACGGACAGACAGACAAAAATTTTACTGATTGCATTTTTGGCATCAGTATCGATCCCTAATCACCCCCTGATAGTTATTTTGGAAATATATTTCATGTACAGAATTGACCTCTCTACAGATTTATTATAAGTATAGATTAGTATTTTCTGTCATTTGAACCGAGTTAATACAGTGTCCAATAAAAAATTGCGGACATAGAAACATATACATATATACGAGTCCAATACAGAACCTCTTTTTTGAAGTCGGTTAAAAATGTATAGGTACTAAAGATTAGTTCACAATCATCAATGACACGTAACAGATGAACACGCTGACAGAATAATACGAGTGACTCTGAAGTTGGTTCCAAAAAGTTTTTGAATAGCGAAATTAATTTAACCAAAGGTACTTATAACTTAAGTTCGTCTCAAAAGTTTATTCCTGATTATAATAATCATATATCTGTATTCTGATCCAGCCTGTTCTTTGCTGTTCTCCCCCAGCGACGCCCTAAGCCGAGGCCCGTACCCCACTAGGGAGTGCCCTTAGCGTGTAGTCGCTTAGTTTTGTAAGTTAAGCTCTGGCTGGAGGCCCTAAATTCATTTAAGGCACTTTACAGGCAAGCCCGGTTAAGCAGTCGACAGCCTTCTAGGTCGACCTGTGAGATGCCATACACAAAAAAAAACGTCTCAAAAGACACGGTGTATACCATAGTAACAGGAAAAAAACACGTGTTCTTAATAGACACGTTCACAATAAAATTGAAGCATCAAAGTGTGGATGAATGATATATATACTGATAGTAGATTGTTTGATGTATATAAATATATCGATATCTTACAAAGATACTAATATCGCTTCTCATAAAATGCTACACAAACGGGTAGGTAACAAAAGAAACTTTATATATTTTTCATAGAAAGAGTCTCACTAAATCCCAATCCTAGTCTACACTAATATTATAAAGAGGAAAACTTTGTTTGTTTGTTTGTTTGTAATGAATAGGCTCAAAAACTACTGGGCCGATTTTAAAAATTCTTTCACCATTCGAAAGCTCCATTATCCACGAGTAACATAGGCTAAATTTTATTTTGGAAAAAATAGGGTTTCGTAAGATATTTGGGTTTTTCGGACACAAGGTGTAAGAAATCAACCAGAAAAGTTACTTTTTTTGCGTACGCTACTAATCTCAGGAACTACTGGTCCGATTTGAAAATTCTTTCAGTGTTAGATAGCCCATTTATTGAAGAAGGCTATAGGCTATATTTCATCACGCTAAAACCAATAGGAGCGGAGCACCACTATTCCACGCGGACGAAGTCGCGGGCAGAAGCTAGTATATTATAAATGCGAATGTGAGTTTGTATGTTTGTTACGCTTTTACGGGAAAACGGTTGACCCGATTGAGGTGTAATTTTGTATGGAAATAGATGGGACTCTGGAGACGATTATAGGCTAGTTTTTATCCGGGTGCATAAAGTATTTTACTTAGGACGCGGGTGAAACCGCGGGAAACAGCAAATTTATCATACATAATAATAAATGTGTGAAAGAGTCGTGTTTGTGCGCGCTAATCTCAAAAACGGCTAAACAGATTCGGATGAAATTTGCTTTATATCCCGGATTAAAAATGTAGGATATTTTTTATCTCGGTTTTTGGACCCAATTCGACATACAAGCAGACAATGGTCAGAAGCTAGTATTCTATAATCCCGAAGAGTTTGTTTTCAGTATTGTCCTGTTTTTATACACAGTGAGATTCTTAAGACCAAACGCCTATTGTCTGTACCTATTGATTTTAAGAAAAATGTAAACAAAATCATAACCTATTTTTTTCTAATTTTCCCACTCATATAAATAAAACGGCTCTGAATGATGAACGGTGATGTTTAGCGCATGAAATTGACATAAATGCGCCATCCTTACGCGGCAGAATTAGAACAAAATTGTTTACGACTTTGTTTACATTTTTCTTAAAATCAATTGGTACAGTCTATAATTATTAATATAGACACAAAAAAAGTTAGATTAAATATACAGCATGTATTTTTTACACGAAAAAATACAGAGTGGTTTAAAAAAACCACTCACACTTAATTTAGAGAAAAGTACTAGGACATATCTATTATCCAGACTTCACTTAGCCGCAAAGTGCTAAGCTAGATACACACAACATAAGCTCACTAGATAATACCGTCGGTCCTTATATACGGATATATGGATGGACTGAAACTGAAATATACCCACCATAAATATGGAACGAGTTTAAACTTCGAACCATTTTTGTTTTACCGCTACACTGTGGAGAGCGTTAGAGTTTTTTAGAGTATGAATTTTGCGCTCGTTCCAGAATTTTCGTGAGGAGTTCTTTTTAGAAAGCTTCACACTATCTCCGGTGGAGACACACTTAATTTTTCAGAGTGTGTACGTACTAAAAAAAGTAAAAAAATAATAGAGAGAGGGTCTCCATAGAAAAAAGGCGTTAAAAAACGTAAGTTTGCAGTTGAAAAACATGTACGAAATTAGTATTGGTATTCATGTTTTTATATGGTAGGTTTTAAAAGAGACTCCTTTTAAAAAGAGATCATCAACGTTACCTACATATATCTATTCTAATATTATAACGAGGAAAGATTTGTTTGATTGATTGTAGGGTTGTAACTAAAAAAAACTGGACCGATTTTAAAAATTCTTTCACAGTTAGAAAGCTGCATCTTTACGAAGTGTCATAGGCTATATTTATTTCCAGAAATAATTAGGGATGCCTACTAAAACTTGAATAATGTAACCCAAAGTGTAAAAAAAAAGTCCACGCGGGCGAAGCCGCGGGCGGAAAGCTAGTAGTAAGATATTTGAGGAGTGGGAGAGGGTACGGATCCCTCGATGTACGAGACCGACTCATATTTCACTTGTTTATTAAAATTACTATAAAGAAAAATAAGTTCTTTCCTTGGAAAAGAAACTAGAACACAAATCCCCAGTAATCTTATGAAATCCTACAAATATTACAACGCGAAAGTTTGTGAGGATGTATGTTTGTTCCTCTTTCACGCAAAAACTACTGAACGGATTTGGATGAAATTTGGTTCACACATAGTTTATAACCTGTATTAACATATAGGATACTTTTTACCCGGATGCGAGAAGTAGTTTCTTTGGGATTCGGGTGAAAACGGAAGACCTTAGGAATCAGCTTGTATTATCATATTCCTCAGTACCGTGCTAATGAATCTGAGGTTTAGCAGAATTTATCTCCAGTTAGTTTAGTAGTTACTAACCGTCGGAGGATAGAACTTGAAACTTTCACTGCATAATTATTTACTCGCAAAACACTGAAATTCATAATTTGTATTTTATCTCGACGCTTGTAAATATACGGGCGGTATTTATGGTCAGTCGCGTCAAACTTCACATGATTCATACTTTATACTTTTACGTATACTGCCGTCGTAAGAAAAATGGCCGTAACTAGAGTTAAATACATATTCGTGAGCAGATTTTTTCTTGATTTCAAATATGTACTTTACTCAATCATCATCTGTTTTTTTTAAGAAAGAAGAAGAAAGAAGAAGAAAGAAAAAAAGAAAGAAAAAAACATTTATTCACACAAAAAAAGACGCTATAACAGAAAATGTACAGAAAAGAAAAATACACAAAAGAAACTAATTTTTGTAATTAATATTTTAAAATGTATAAAATATGTAGTCCAGATAACTAAATTGTTAATCATATGCATATTTTTCGAGTTTTTTTATGTGTTCACGACATTGATATAATGATTATGTAACTGATACCATATATACTATACTAACTTTAGCCCGCGACTTCATTCGCGTGGAATAGTGGCGCTCCGCTCCTATTGGTCTTAGCGTGATGATATATAGCCTATAGCCTTCCTCGATAAATGGGCTAGCTAACACTAAAATAACCTACAAAATAGTAGTATAGATAATATATACTAGCTACGCCCGACATGCGTTGCAATGCCACTTTTTAGGGTTCCGTAGTCCGACAAGGAACCCTTATAGTTTCGCTCTGTCCGTCTGTCTGTCTGTCTGTCTGTCTGTCCGCGGCATAGCTCCGTGGTTTTTGTTATTAGAAAGCTGAAATTTGGTATGAATATGTATATTGATCACGCCGAGAAAGTGGTAAAATAAAATTTTGAAAAATATTTTTTTTAGGGTAGCTCCCAAACATGTAAAGTAGGGATGAATGTTTTTTTTCTCGCGTACCCCTTCGTGTGGGGTATCGTTAGATAGGTCTTTCAAAAATATTATGGGTGTGTGAAGATCATTTTTCGGTTAAGCGAGCCATTTGCGAAATATCTAGATTTTAAGTGAAATTTTTTGTTCGTTACGAGTTACCTCTAACTTTTGAATGGCTGTACCTAGAAATGTGAAAAAAATCACAGACGTAGCACATGTAATGAACTTACAAGGAAAACTATCACGGCTAAGTAGGCTTAACCGGTTACAGAGTTATAGTCACTGAGACCTACTACGGAACCCTACTGCGCGTGGCCCGACACGCACTTGGCCGGTTTTTTGGGGTTGACCACCCTTATCACACACATGAAAAATAGTTTACGTCCTATTCTCCTGAACATACACACAAAAATTTCATAAGAATATCTCAAGCCGTTTCGGAGGACATTTGTGACAAACACTGTGACACGAGAATTTTATATATTAGACAATATTATATACGACTGCAACCGCAAGCTTCATCATCATATATAAATATGGACGCACCAACAGAAGTAAGTAAAGATCGTTACTGTCTACCCCCATGGGATAAAGACAAGTATTTATAACCGTATGTTTTCATCGCGAAGCGGTCAAACAAAGTTCTATAACATCTATAAGTTGTATTCCCTCACTTCTCGCTACTTACCTTTTGAAAGCATAAAAACTATATACAGTTAATTAAATATTTAGATTGGGAAGGAACTAAGAGCATTGATGATGATAATGATGCGATCTTGTGGTCCCTTATCAGGGACATAGGACTCTAAGAAGAGATTTCCATTTTTTGCGATCTTGTGCGGCGACTTCGACTAAGAGCATTGATCAAAATTATTTTTCTAAGGCCCTTGTATTATATTAATGAGCAGGATGTATTATGACTGAAGAATTTAAGACATTATAGGTTATAAGACACTTTGGGGTTCCGTAGTAGACAATAACCCTTACAGTTTCGCCATGTCCGTCTTTTTTTGTTCGATACGAGCGTCGTCGTCCCCCGTTCCTCTAACTTTTGAATGGCTGTCTCTAGAAATGTGAAAAAAATCACAGATGTAGCACATGGTATGACCGGTTAAGTACCTAGGCTTAGCCGGTTACAGAGTTATAGTCCACTAACTAATACCTACTACGGAACCCTATTGCGCGTGGCCCGACACGCACTTGGCCGGTTTTTTTTAATAATTTGTGCTTTAACAAGAAACGGGACGTATCTGTATAGGATTTGATTCGCTTGACGGACAGACAGACTGACAACGATACGATCCTAAAGATTTCGTTTTTCCGTTTGATGTACGAAACTCTTAAGTAGCAAGTAAGCTCGTAGCTAAGTAACAGCCGCACGCGTCGATCAATCAAAGGTTAAGCTATGCTTGGCGCGGCGTCGGTCCGTGGATGGCTAACCATCCATATCATAGCGAGACTCCTCCGTGTCTCGAAAAGCACGTTAAGCTCTTGGTCCCGGTTGTCATTTTGTAGATATACGGAGTCTGACAACTAGTCTTATCAAGGGGTATCGTGTTACCCGGTAATTGGGTTGTGGAGGTCAGATAGACAGTCGCTCTACGTAAAACACTGATACTCAGCTGCATCCCGTTATACTGGACACCGACATAGTTGGGAAAAGGCTAGGTAAAATATCTAAATAAATGGCTAAAATATCGTGCAATTCAAATGTTATTCAACAATACTGTGTCGAAGTATTTTGTAAGTAATGAAACTCTGCCTAACTTCGTACCATTAATTAATGGTACAAGTACTTTTAATAATGAGGGATCAGAACTCCACTAAAACTTCACCTTTATTACATTTCTGTGTGTCAACCATAAAAGATCTTCAGTCAGACTCGAGCTAATTATTAGTTAGTAAAAGTTACTGTTTATTACTGAATTGTATTTTGAGCCTACCTATTTCTATTATAACTAAGTTCTAAATTCTCTAGTATGTTATAATTATTAATGTCATTACTCTCTTATCCTTGCGGAGAACCTCAAGCGGCGCAAGTATAGTAGCCTCATCGGAAACTATACTTTTGAGCCGTTAGCGGTTGAAACTCTCGGGTCGTGGGGTCCGAGCGCCCACCATCTTTTTAAAGAAATATCCAAGCGGCTTGTTGTGACAAAACACTGACACTTCCTGTGACAAAGGCTGGCTTTTATTTTCGTCAAAAGCTAAGCAGTGCCATCCAACGTGGCAATGCAGCCAGTCTCTTGGGTACACTCCCAGTTGACGGCGATGAGGATGAATTTTTTGACGCAATATTTTAATATTAATATTTAATACTAGCTTCTGCCAGCGACTTCGTCCGCGTGGAATAGTGGTGCTCCGCTCTTATTGGTCTTAGCGTGATGATATATAGCCTATAGCCTTCCTCGATAAATGGACTATCTAACACTGAAAGAATTATTTAAATCGGACCAGCGGTTCCTGAGATTAGAGCGTTTAAACAATATGACAACATTTCCCTTCACTGCTCTGCTCCTATTGATTGTAGCGTGATGAAAAGTACAAATAATTGTACCAAGTTTCGTTAAAATCCGTCGAGTAGTTTTTGTTTCTATAGAGTTTATACACAGACAGACAGACAGACAGACAGACAGACAGACAGACGGACAGACAGACAGACAGACAGACAGACAGACAGACAGACAGACAGACAGACAAAAATTTTACTGATTGCATTTTTGGCATCAGTATCGATCCCTAATCACCCCCTGATAGTTATTTTGGAAATATATTTCATGTACAGAATTGACCTCTCTACAGATTTATTATAAGTATAGAAGAAGATTTTAAGAATGTATATATTGTAAATAACTTAACGTTTAGGTAGGTACTTGGGGTATACGCAATGTGTATTTTTGTTCTATAGAATAGAAGAGAACAGAATAGGAAGTTACAAACAAATATGCAACAGTACAATAGGCAGTCTTATCGCTAAAAGCAATTTCTTACAGACAATCTTTGGATGGAGTCAAAGTGTAAAAGAATACCTATATGTACCTACATCTTTAGGATTCATCCTTACTAATATTATAAATGCGAAAGTAACTCTGTCTGTCTGTCTGTTACGCTTTCACGCCAAAACTACTGGACCGAAATAAATGAAATTTGGTACAGAGATAGAATAGACCCTGAGGAACAACATAGGCAACATACTTTTTACCCGGGTGCGCTAAGTAGTTCCCTCGGGATGCGGGTGAAACCGCGGGAAACAGCTAGTCAGATATAATCCTAATATGTTGTGTAGCTAAGTAACAGCCGTGCGGATCGATGGATTACCACGATTCAGCTTCGCTACCCGCGATCAGTCCATGGATGGGTGACCGTTTTCTGAAAATAGCGAGACCCCTCCGTGTCGCCCAGCGCTTGATCTCTCCCCAGTCGTGTCGGATTGCCGACCCATCGGACTATGTGAGTGAGGGAATGGAGAGTGCACCTTTTAAGTGTGAACGCCTTACAGACAGACAGAGTTACTTTCGCATTTATAATATACATAGCTTCTGCCCGCGACTTCGTCCGCGTGGAAAAGTGGTAAAGAATTTTTCAAATCGTACCAGTAATTCCTGAGATTGGCGCGTTCAAACAAACAAACTGTTCAGCTTTAGAATAGAATAAGAATAAGAAACTTTATTTGCCAGAAACATGGTATGGTATTACAAGATGTTACAGTATTTAAAATTGTTTCACATGTCTCGCCGTTTAACTGGCATGCAAATATTATAGGTACGAACATTATTATTATGTGAAGTTATAATTAAAATTAAATTTACCATTACTATATGAACCAAAAAATACTGTTAAATGTAATTTAACAGTATTTTTTGGCTATGTTTACAGATAACTATCTATATTTATTGTAGTACATGACATGAATTCAGCTATTGAGTAAAAACATTTGTCAATGAGCCATTTTTTAAATTTAATTTTAAATTTTGCAAGTGTCATTTCTCGGAAATGTCTGTGAATTTTATTATAAATCTGAACTGCCATGCAACTGCAATTTTTTTTTAAAAGAGTTGTGGATATACCTGGGACAACCAATCTGGTGGGGTCCCTTGTTGAATATTTTTTATTTAGACTCGCTTTTTCGAAAAGATGGCAATGTTTTTTAACAAATACAGCAATTTCATAAATATATAGGCCAACAACAGTCTGGACTTTTAGTTTTTTAAATAAGGGCCTGCAGGATTCTAGTGGCCCCGCCCCACATATTGCTCGTATACATTTTTTCTGAGAAATCAAGACCCTATTTATATCCGTCGAATTTCCCCATAACACAATACCGTAGTTTAGAACGGATCCTACATATCCGTGGTATGTTAACAAAGCCGTTTTGTCACTTGCTAGTCTTCTTAGTTTTCTAAGGGCATAGATAAATTTGTTTATCCGTGTACACACATTATTAACTTGGGCTTTCCAATTGCAATGTTTGTCTAATATTATACCCAAAAATTTAGTCTCATTTATTTCTTCTATATCTTGCCCGCAGTGATTTATTGTTAAACTCTGATATGTACTATTGTAGTTTCTGAATTGTACAAGTTTTGTTTTGTGTATATTTACTGTGAGGTTATTTTCAGCAAGCCATTTTGTTATGTTTTCTACTGTAGTTTTTAGTATTAGTTTATAGTTATCAGTGTCCTTGTTGGGATTAGGTATAATAACTGATATGTCGTCTGCAAATAACGTACATTTGTGTTTAGTTGCTTTTGGAATATCATTAATGTAGATCAAGAATAGGAGAGGTCCCAATACACTCCCCTGGGGAACTCCAAATCTGTTAAATTTGTCGGTTGATCTGTATGAGGTACAGTTTAAGTTACTATCAACGCGAGTAATCTCCACACATTGTTTCCGGTTAGTCAAGTAGCTCTCAATCCACTGTATAGCATTTCCTCTAATCCCATAATGTTCACATTTTTGTATTAAAATTCTATGATCCACGAAGTCGAACGCGCTGGACATGTCGAAGAAAATTGCTGAAACGCGCTTCTTTTTATCTAGCGATTCGGTTACACTTTTTATAAGTGAAAATGCGGCCAGCGTAGTAGACTTATTTTTCTGGAATCCATTCTGTTCTTCTGATAATACATTATGTTTATTTAGGAAATTTATTAACCGTATGTACATTATTTTTTCAAAAATTTTTGAAATAATAGGGATTAAGGTAACTGGCCTGTAATTTTGTATTTCTTCTTTGTCATCTTTTTTGTGCAGCGGTTTTATAACTGAGTATTTTAATTTTTCTGGAAACACCCCTTGCCACAGAGAAAGATTTGCAAGGTGACATAGAATAGGCACAATTTCGTGTTTACATGCTTTTATAATACTTGTTGAAATGCAATCATAACCTACTGCGCTAGTGTTTTTTAGATATGCAATCGCTTTTTCTACTTCATATTCGGAGCACGGTGTGAGGAAGATTGTGGAATTATTTTTATCTATAAATGTGTAGTTTGGCGTTATATTACTTACTTTATTTGTTTTGGATATATAGAATTCATTAAATTTAGTAGCAATTTCTTCCGGGTCATGTATAATTGTACCGTTATATTTAATGTTCATGATATTATGATTACTTCTTTTATTATCAATTCTGTCTCCAATTATATCCCATGATGCCTTACATTTGTTGGTAGCTTTTTTTATATATTTATTATTTATTTGTTTTCTTGAGTCTACAATACATTTCTTCAATAATTTACTATATTTTATATAAAGTAACCGCATATCGTTTTCATTTTTTTTATAGCATTTGTATCTTAGATTTCTTTTTGTTTTAGAAGAAATTTTAATACCTTTAGTTAGCCATTTTGGAGACTTAATACCTGTATTTACTCTTACTTTATTTATGGGGAAACATAAGTCATAAAGCATTTTGAAGTCTTCATGAAACAATTCATATGCTTGATTGCAATCGGTTGAATTTTGAACTTCAGACCAAGATAAACTTTTCAGATGTTTTTTGAACTTTCGTACATTTTCGTCGCAGTAATCACTTTTCATTGTAAATATATGCTGTGGACTTGGCTTTTGATACTTAATCGGAAAAACTAGGCTTTGGCCAGTGTTATGATCCGATAAATATAATTGATGAACTTTACCTACTGCATCTTTTATGTTACTAATTATGTGGTCTATGCAGGAGTCTTTACGCGTAGGCTCCGTTATGTGTAATTGTAAATTTTGAGTTTGGAGAAAATGATTCAGTTGCGATGATATATTATTATTCTTAAGGGTATTTATATTTATATCACCCACTATAATAATTCTTTTGTTTTCTTTTAAATTTAATTTGTAAACAAGAAACTCTAGCTTATCAAAGAATATAGTTACATTTGAAGAAGGTATTCTGTACACGCATATGACCACACATTGCAATGACGGAATATCTACACCACAACACTCGAATGTTTTTTCACACGATAACGTATTACAAATATCGATGGGCTTACAATCTAAATTCTTATCGACTAAAATACACACCCCTCCACGTTTTTCATTTTTTCTAGAAAAATGACTAGCTAACTTATAGCCATGTAGGCGAATGTTATATTCATCACCTAACTTAACAAAAGTTTCCGATAAACAGATTATGCGAACATGAATTTTATTTTCTTTATTATTATATTAGTATAGATTTTATAGTAAGGATTTCAAAAATACACCCCTCGGAAATCGGTTAATTACAAAATCACAAGGCACCAACAATATTCGCGCCATCACAACAAAATCTCTTTATAATTTCCCAAAAATCTTTACCGATTGCCAACTGCGATGCGCCCGACAATTACCGAATACCGAATAATCGAATATCAAGTATCGATAGATATGCAAACAACTTCCCGAGAATATCGAGACGAATGAAATTTCATCGGAAACTTAACATCGGTAACGACCATCGCGAATTAAAAAGAACGCCCTCTCAAGACGAGATCAGAAAAAAAAAACTGGGAACTTGATACTTCGGTAATGCCTAAAGACTGCCAGTCACACCGTTATGAAATTTTGTATTCTTTTTTATTTTGATATTCATTACTTAAAAATAATTGCCTTAGATTTCACTAGATTCTATGGTGTGGGGTGCATGGTATCAATAGTTATAAATAATTTATAAACAGATATGAGTAGAATAGAGTAGAGTTATTTTAGTATTTAGTAGAGTAGGGTTATTTTGACAATATCCTGAAAAGCACCCCAAGCTTTTTTTACAATAAAATCATTTTTTCTTACACTATTTTTAATTCAAATTTATTAAATTTTATTCCCTATTATTTTTTAGTCTATTATTTTTTAATATGTGTGCATAAATAGTTAATGAATAAAATAAATACTATCGTCAATAAATAAATAAACCTACTTTAAAAAAAAGGGTTTTCCCCAATTCTATTACCAGTTAAAAAAATTACCTTTCCACATCCATCATTAAAAATAGATGAACCGTAACTTAACTGAAGCACACTCAAATAACAGTTATTTGAGTCGTAAATCTTAAGTCGAAGGTTATTGGATGGCGTGCACTTTCGTTTTATGTTTATTGTTATTTGAAATTAATTATAGACATTTGAACTTACATTATTTTTATAGCATACTTGAGTATACTGAAAATTAAACGTCACAATGTCATAACTTAACTGTTAGTTATTTCATAGCAAGTTATTATGATTACTTAAAATAAGAACGACCATTAGTTTTTATTAAGTAACTAGCTTCTGCCAGCGACTTCGTCCGCGTGGAATAGTGGTGCTCCGCTCCTATTGCTCTTAGCGTGATGATATATAGCCTATAGCCTTCCTCGATAAATGGACTATCTAACACTGAAAGAATTATTTAAATCGGACCAGCGGCTCCTGAGATTAGCGCGTTTAAACAAAATGACAACATTTCCCTTCACTGCTCTGCTCCTATTGATTGTAGCGTGATGAAAAGTATAAATACTATAACCATCTCAGGAGTGTGACAAATAATTGTACCAAGTTTCGTTAAAATCCGTCGAGTAGTTTTTGTTTCTATAGAGTTTATACAGACAGACAGACAGACAGACGGACAGACAGACAAAATTTTTACTGATTGCATTTTTGGCATCAGTATCGATCCCTAATCACCCCCTGATAGTTATTTTGGAAATATATTTCATGTACAGAATTGATCTCTCTACAGATTTATTATAAGTATAGATTATGGCTATAAAAATATTATTTTAATATATTATATGATCTGTGCAAACTAGCGTTTATCTCTGGGTGCATTTCTATAATATTTAAAACTAAACTACAATGTATACAATATATATTGTAGTGTGTATCTGTATGTATATGTCATCTTAATATTAATTTTAAAATTAATTTCTGCATCTGTTTATAGCTTGGGGTCCACGTTGACTTCCCAATGCTCTGGAACTCTGTAGTCCCATGCAAAACAGATTTTTACACATTTCAATTGAGTAAAATTCACTTTATTCCATATTAAAAGTGACATTAAAAAATATTATTCATTTGCCATGCAAACTTTAGCTACGGTGTAACAAAAATCCACGATGACGGAACCCGATACTACCCGATTCTTAATCTCGATCCGTCCATCGCATCGGGAATCGATTAACTCACGGAATGCAGAATTCGCATCGATTCCCTTAAAAATTACTAAGACTATACTTTTATTAAATTACTGACTGGAAAGAGATGGAATCTTTTAAATTGTCTGATGATACGTCGGATGTGATACCGTATTTAGTAATTAAAGGAAGGTATCGATCTACGTGATCGATTTTTGTACAGTAACAATCGATTGTGAATAAGATATCCGAGACAAGAAAGTTGAACATATACAACGGGTTTAATTTCTGGTGCTGTAGAAAAGTTGGACTTTCAATTACCCTTATACGTGACCAAATAATACATAGTAAATTCATCATCATCATCCGCCTGCCCTTATCCCAATTTATGTGTAGTCGGCGCAGCATGTTTTCTTCTTCCATACTTTTCTATCTGACGTCATCTCACTAGTAACATCCTTTCTAGCCATATCATCTTTCACATAATCCATCCATAGTTTTTTTGGTCTTCCACTACCTCTATAGCCATCCATATTCATGCTCAGAACTTTCCTCACAACATATTCCTCATTCCTAAGCATAACATAAATAAAAGTAAAATTATAAGATTATTATATTAGCAGTCAAACATTCACTAACTATTGAAAGAAGAGAAAAACTTTCGTTTAAATTAATATGGCGACAATCGTCAAAACGTAATCTTGAAAGAGATAAAATACCCTAACAATCGCTACCACTACATATGTACATAGTATAAAACAAAGTCGCTTTCTCTGTCCCTATATGCTTAAATCTTTAAAACTACGCAACGGATTTTGATGCGGTTTTTTTTAATAGATAGAGTGATTAATGAGGAAGGTTTTTGTCAAGTTTTTGTATCCATTAGCTAAAATATCACGAGCGAAGCCGCTGGCGGGAAGCTAGTGTAATATAAAACAAAGGCGCTTCCCGCCGTTTGTACACTTAGATCTTTTAAACTACGCAACGGATTTTAATGTGGTTTTCATCAATAGACAGAGTGATTTACGAAGAAGATTTATAGGTATGATACATGCATATTATAGTGGAGAATTTATATAATACTAGCTATTTTCGCGCGCCCGGGTAAAAAGTATCCTATATGTTTATCCAGGTTATAAACTAAGTGTGTACCAAATTTCATCCAAATCTGTTCAGTAGTTTTTGCGTGAAAGAGTAACAAACATAAATCCATATGTTCTTACAAACTTTCGCGTTTACAATATTGGTGGGATCTACATTGCACCCGTGCGAACCCGCGGCGGGTCGCACTACGCAAAAATAAATTACACACTTAAAAAACCATGAACAGACATAATATTGAATAAAATGTCTATCAAACCGACAATATAAGAAAATATTGTCAGAAACTCCATAAAAACTGTCAACATAACAGGTATTAAGTTTAGTGTGAATAAGTAAAATGATACTCCAAGCATTCCTCTCTTCTACCAAGGAAATAAAACAGGCATATTTTTATACATACTACCCACAATATACGGTATATTGTATTTAAGCAGCCGGGACTCGAATCGGCAACATTAATCCTATCAAGTGTCCCTTTTGTTTTGTCGTGAGTTTATTTATATCGGCCGATTGCGTATCTTATGTGTTTAAGGGCCGGATTTGGTACTTAAAGGACAATTTTTTGTCCTTTTTTTGGTGGAATTCCTTGATGAGTTGGTATGTTTGAGTAAGTCAATAATTGTTGAATGATAAAATCTATACTAATAAAAAAAAGCTGAAGAGTTTGTTTGTTTGAACGCGCTAATCTCCTGAACTACCGGTACGATTTGAAAATTTCTTTCAGTGTTAGATAGCCCATTTATTGAGGAAGGCTATATATTATCACGCTAAAACCAATAGGAGCGGAGCACCGCTATTCCACGCGGACGAAGTCGCGGGCAGAAGCTAGTCAATAATATAGGCTATGAGAGAAGCTAGTTTTATTCTTGTGGGGCACATTCGCTCTTCTCATTTTTTAATTAATAATTATAAATAAAATAATGTATGAGATGTGATCGCCTGGAAGTAATACGCCCACTTTGAAAGGACGAAGGTCCACTAGCAGTTATCAAAGCTTGGCATGGACATCATCATCATCGGCGATTTCCAATCCCCAAGGTAAAGGCCTCTCGTACAAAAAAGGCACGAGCATTGATCACCACGCTTGCTCAAGGCGGATTAGTGATTTCAGACTTTTAAGTACACGTTTCCTCACGATGTTTTCCTTCACTATTAGTCAGTCATCTTAGGCTTAGAAAAATCACTGTCAATTTTTGTTGGTTTCAAATTAAAATCGCCTTGCTCTGCCTTTTTTTAGGAATGGGGCTTCATATGACTGCTGCCGCTGTGGATGGGGAGTGTCAGACTCTAACTGACTAAAACCCATCCATGTTCCTTCCTTCACCCGTTGCGACGAAGCAGCGGTAACTCTCCCGAACAAGCCATCATCCCCTGCCCTTGACTCTAACCAATACTAATAAAAGATACTATTTTTTTGCGTAAAAATAAAATAATTATAAATTACCCCTCTGAATGATTACCAATCATTACGATTCATAAAAATTCCTTGAGAGAAAACAAATAACGATCTAAACCAGGTCAACATTTTGAACATCGAAAACAAAATTCTAAAGTAGGTCATGGCTGTATGAAACATATCCGAACAAAATATATCCTCCCAGATTCTTCTTGTTGAGCAAAATTTTCAGTTAATATCAATAATACATGAGACAATGTTGTAAACAGACCGATATAGTAATTTTACTGTATCGTAAATGTCTTGCGAGCGCTGATAAAACACTTGGAAGGTATGAACAAAGCAATTTTCTCTCCCTAAATATTTTCTATGGAAAAGATGAGCATTATAGGGTGTAGAAGACTACAACTCTTACTTATGAGTGTTTGTGTTTCCAATTATGTGAACTATCATTACTAATATTGTATATGCGAAATTAACTGTCTGTCTGTCAAGATTTTACAGAAAAACGAATTAATCAATTTCGATTAAATTTTATGTGAAGAATAACTCTAGTGAGCTGTTTCCCGCAGCTTCGTTTCCCGCGAGAACGACTTCACGCACCCAGTTAAAAACTAGCCCATGTCATCCCCTAAGTTTTAATCTATTTCCTTACTAAATTTCATCTTGATCTGTTCAGCCGTTTTACCGTAAAAGCGTTACAAACGAAAGCACATTCGCATTTATCAGTAAGAATAATAAAAAGGTACACACAGGACAATCTCAAACAAAAAAAAGTATTAAACCCTTTTAGGCTAATGTGTACCGTTAGCACAAAAAAGTATCCAGACACATTTAGGGCACAATTAAAACTGTATGCTTAACCTTAATTACACAAAAGTTTTTACGGTTTTCATTAATGAAACGGTTTTTTCAGTTGTTAAGTATTTTGGCCGCTATTTTACTAACTTAACAAGCCTATGCCTATGCCTAAGGAAGAGTTCAAAAAATCAAAAATTATTTATTCAAACTAGGCTGAAAATCAGCATCAAATTTACAAAAGACAGCCCCCAAAATGCGATGTTATTCCTGGTAAGAAGAAGTGGCGCAAGAAACTCCCCAGCAACACATGTCTGTCTATTAAGTTTTAAGAACCAGCGTTATACATTATCAATATTAAATTATTGTACAGTTTTCTCAAACCCACCTGACGGCCTCTGACATGGAATTGTAACAACGACTGGTATCAAGACAGCAGCTAGAGATGACGGCTTAACGTGCCCTTCCAGGCACTGGAAAGTAACACCGCCCACTACCTGACACCGGGCTGCTTTGTAAAATTTTGGAACCTCACAAAGCGATGTCGGCCCGACATGGGATTTGAGACCCGTTCAGAGTAGTTGCGTTTTGCTAACCCTAGACCGTACAGTATTTTTTGTGTATATCAGAATATGAAGCATAATGTTGAAAGGAATAATTAAACTAGTCGTAAGCCGCGGTTTCACCTGCGTTCTGATGGTACTTACTTCTCCGCGCACCCGGGTAAACAGATCTGCCGTTTTATTGTAAACTAGCTTCCCGCCAGCGGCTTCGCCCGCGTGAGTTAAAAAAATACCGAGTTTCATACAAAATTTGCCCCCCTTTTTCACCCCCTTAGGGGTAGAATTTATCAAAATCCTTTTTTAGCGGATGCCTACGTCATAACATCTACCTGCATGCCAAATTTCAACCCAATCCCTCCAGTGATTTGGGCTGTGCGTTGATAGATCACTATGTCAGTCAGTCAGTCAGTCACTTTAGAGTTTTATATATATAGATAGAAGTGTGCCTTTCAATAAGAATTTTCTGGACATATATCTTACGTTCAGCAAGCGATGACTAGATGAGATCTACAGTATAATTTTGTATGTACCTGAAACAAAACAAAAATTAATTATTATTAGATGACTAGGTTTCCGCCAGCGACTTCACTCGCGTGTGCTATACGTATTCAAATAAAGAATGACAGAATTTCGGAAAACCCTTTCTTATCGGATGCCTACGTCATACAAAGAACACACCCTCCAAGTTTCAAGTTTTTACGATCAGCGGTTTAGGCTGTGCCTTGATCCGTCAGTCATTCAGGATAAAGCATTTTATATGTAGATAATACGTAAGTCCGTCCCTATTCATCAGGCCTATTCATTATCCCACTGCTGGGCAAAAGCCTCTTCTCGTAGAGAGAAGGCATGAGCATTGATCACCACGCTTGCTCAAGGCGGATTGGAAATCGTCGCAGACTTTGTAGTCTAGGTTTCCTCACGATGTTTTCTTGACCGTTAATCAGTGGTGTCTGAGATACACTTAGTAAAGTACATAATGACTTTAGAAAAGTCACAGTCGTACTTGTCAGGTTACGAACCCTTGTATACGAGATGCAGGTACCTTTTTTTCGGATGAGAAATCATCAAATGACCCCTCCCGCCGTGAGTGGGGCGGAAGGGAGCGTCAGACTCTTACTGACTAAAACCCATCCGTGTTCCGTCCTCAGCCCTTTATATTCCGGGGGCGCGGTATCTCTTTCGAACGTCCCGCAGCCCCGGCAGGCTGAGATGCAGGGGCCTACGATATACTCCGACGACTCCACGACTTTTGGAGTCCGTCCCTGACTACATTCAATATATTTATGAAACATGGCCCTGTGTAGTTTATGAGATATTGTATGCGTATAGCAGGCTTTTTATTTGACGTTTGTGTTAAGTACTCGTAAACTAAGCGAGTTAAAGTTTAACTGAAGTGTTAAAGCTTGGTGTAATAAGCGAATAGGGTAATAAATTACTTTGCCGTTTACTTAGTGGTTTAGTAGCTGGAACTGTTGAAAATTTTAATGGGGTGTAGTTGGTTTCATGTCGAGTTGATACACAAAATCTAGTGCATGTCTGTCGTAGTGGTTGGGCGTTTGTTGCTAGTTCGATTCCTTTTTACGGTAGTAATACACTGAGCAGCAAATTAAAACAAAAAAATATCTTCAAAGATATTCTTCTTTTCAAAATTATAAATGTCAGCGTAATGAATTAAAAATCGATTCAAAGATCATTTTAATTACAAAATGGGTTGAAAAAAAGACTGGGAAGTAAATTAAAACAAAAAATCTTGAAAGATATTCTTCTTATCAAAAATCTATTGAAATATTTTTTTATTGCAAAATGGGTTGAAAAAACTAACCGTTTCTGAATAATTGGTATTTCATAAACATTTACCTACTAATACACAGTTTATTAAGATTTTTAAAATTGGTCATATTTCATAGCTCTCTTATACTGGTTTTGTATTTTTAAAAAAGTTTCCCGACACTACATAGGTAATTCTCGCGTGTGATTTGACAAACCTACATTTCACATGCACAAAAACCCACACCTAAACAATGTTATTTTACCTTTTACTAGCTTCTACCCGCGTCTTCGTCCGCATGCACTTGGAATTTAGATCAGATAACTACATTAAAAGTATCATATGTTTTACACGGTGTTATTTATTACGTATGTACTCAGTTAATGAATTTCTACATGACTAAGTACTAAAAATAATCTTAATAAAATAGACATACTGACCGTAGGTATAAACAGGACATTTGAGGGTTTGTCCGGGTTTGCTAATTTTAATTATTAATATTTTTAATTTAATGAAAAAAGAACTCATGAAAAGTTCTATGTCATGGACTGAAACTGGACCTTTCGGGAAAACAATGAAATAAATAACACTGTGTATAAGTCGTTTTGCGTGAGAGGGTTCAACATCCAAACATTGTATGCATGTTACTCATACACTCAATCGTTTAATGCATTCCACAATGTGTGTATAAGCTTAGGTGATAAGAAAAAAGTAAAGTGTCAATTGTGGACCCTGTCGGGCACAGCAAATACTTACAAACTAACTTTTATTAAGTGTTTTATTTAATACTTCTATAATATTATAAAATTATTGTAGTTTTATCGGTTAAATATTCGTTTATGCCATAATAACATTCACTCAGTAACATATTTTTTATTTTTTTATAAAAACATGGATCTTTTTTTTGTTCCTAAGAGGCTCACTCATTCCATCCCCACACACTTTCGCCTTGTCCATACTATTAGTAGGACAATAAAAACTTCAAACTATACCTAAAAATTAAACATGTCATCGTTTCCTAAAACCTATAGCCACAGCAGGAGGTCTTCAAACAGATACCCGACCTGTACGTCAAATAAATCACCAAAATTTACAATCGGGAAGGTTGGTAATCTCAACCTGCCGCGTTTGTCAAGAATTTGTCGCGAACAGTGATTTATCATTGTACAAATGCGCAAATTAAAACGTTTATTGATGGTACATTGATTGATTTATTGAGTTAAGCAGTCGTTACAGCTGTTTTGAAGGGCTGATGAGCTGTTCCTTAGAGTTTCACCCGCATTCTGGTGGAACTACTACATGTACCCGAATAAAAAGTATTCTATGTATTAGTCCAGGTTATAAACTATATGTGTACCAAGTGTCATCCAAATCCGTTCAGCAGTTTTTGAGTGAGGGAGTAGCAAACATACATACATTCATACCTCCTCATTAACTTTCGCATATATACTAGTTTTTTTCCCGTGGTTTCACCCGCATTCTTGAGAAACTACTTGATGTGCCAGGATTAAAATATTCTATGTGTTAACCCAGGTTATAAAATATATGTGTGCCAAATTTCATCCGAATCCATTCAGCAGTTTTTGCGTGAAAAAAATAATATTTCACGTACCCGGATAAAACATAAACAATAAGCAAACAATAAACAGTACAAATTACGAAGCAATTCCGTACTACGACAAACAAGGAATGAGTATCTTATTTTGAACAGAAAATAAGATAGTTACGTAAGATACAGCCAATCCCATTAAGTATACTTCACGCTGTGGAGCGAGATCATAATTATTTCACTTCAAAACCCCTACCATTGGTTGCTGCATTATAAAGTTGTGAGATATAACGATATACGACGATTGGCTTAGTGGCTGGCTGCTGCGATGAGTGTCGCGGGTTCGATCCCCGCACGAGACTACTGAAAGTGTTCCGGGTCTGGGTGTTTGTGCATGTGTAATGTATGTTTGTAAACGCACCCAAGACACAGGAGTAATACAGAGTGTGGCGCAACGAAAAAAAAAAGATACTGAATGAATTCATAGTCGGGCAACGTTTGTTTAAAAAAATAAATAGAATTTATGATTGAGGAGCTGAACCGATCTAGATTAAATTTGGTGCGGAGATAGACGGTACCATTTTTTTTAAGATGGGAAATCTTCAATTGACCCCTCTCGCCGTTAGTGTCAGACTCTTACTGACAACAACCCATCCATGTTCCTTCCTCAGCCTTTTGTATTCCGGGGGCGCGGTATCTCTTTCGAACACCTCGCAGCCCCCGGCAGGCAATGGATAGTATTATGTTACTTTTAATTGGGTACGTTACGTAATTTCCTTAGGACGCGGGTGAAATCGCGGGAAACAGCTAGTAATTATGTTGTAGTTTGGTTATAATTTATATTAGTACTGGCTGTAAAGCGTACTAGCCAAAACTAACTCGAAATTTAAAATATTAAAATATCCTTACTAATATTATAAATGCGAAAGTAACTCTGTCTGTCTGTCTGTTACGCTTTCACGCCAAAACTACTGGACCGATATAAATGAAATTTGGTACAGAGATAGAATAGACCCTGAGGAACAACATAGGCTACTTTTTACCCGGGTGCGCTAAGTAGTTCCCTCGGGATGCGGGTGAAACCGCGGGAAACAGCTAGTTTAAAATATGTTTGACGTGTGCAAGAATAAATGGTTTTATTTTTAATATTTTAACACGTTTTCTTTTTCCTACAATAAATTAGTATAAAAATTAAGAAAAAAACAAGATGGCCGGTTTAAACTCGCATATCTCCCGCTACCCCGTAGTAGGGGTAAATCAGTCAGAAACAAGGGGTAGACTTAATAGCTCCCTACTTTATTCTCTTTATCCTACCGCGTTTCAACCAGCAGTTCTTAATAAACAACCTTTACTATAGTAATTTCTGTTTTTAAATACCTTTGGAGGTACATAAATTAATATAGGGATAGGCTGGCAACACTGATGAAGTGACTTGTCAAAATTTTGTTCCGTAATATTAAAATAGATTTAATTAGAAAATAAGTGTTATTAGTATATAATTATTAGTTTAATCACAGTTAATTGACATAAATATCCAGGAATATTGTTTTTAATGAAATACACAAACTATTCGCGAAGTTTGGAGACACGAAGTTGCCGGTAACCTAACCAGCTGTCAACCAACGATATTCTAAGTTTGAATACTTGGATATAAACGGGAAGTATTGTTTACTTTATTCTTGATTTAGCACACAATTAATAATAATTGAGCCCTGTCAGTATCTGTTGCCTTTTATACTGGCCAACAATACTGGTGAATTTTCAATACTTAGTGGATATTCACTCTGTTCTGTTTTGTGTGAATATTGTTTAATTTGTAACAAACATAATATTGTTATAAACCTGAGTAGATGCACACAAGAATCAGTATAACTGTGGACAAGTATCGATTGAGAGATATTTTTCATATTTAATATTTAAAAAAGTGTCTACCCACAGACATAAAAATTAATACTTTGATTGTGTTTAGATGATAAAATTATATCAGTTGGCCTCACCTCATAGTTTACATATCTCTATTGTAACAATACTTTAATCCTATCTTTCTTTTCATTCCTATTATATTAAATTGTCTTGTCTACCTATACAATCAGTTCTCACCCCTTCTTTAAACCTACTTTCAGTAACCAGTCCTGACACCATGCCTATGTTCACCCGTAAGACTACTGCTCAGGAGATGCAGCTTAAATTAAATGCAGCTCTCAATGAACTGAAGGCAACCAACGACCAATGTCAACGACTGCTACAGGAGAGGGAAGAAAGTGAGGAAGAGGTGAAGAAAATTGTTGACAGAAACTCAAGCCTCAAACGGGAGCTAGTAGTCTTGCATCAGCAACACCAGGATGTTAGTGATGAACGGGATAAACTCCAGGCGGTGACGGACGGGTTCAGTAACTGCAGTAACCTATATGAGGCGGCCCTGCGTAAGATTAGGGACCTAGAGGATCAGCTGATTCATGCAGAAGCTAAGATTTCTTCTTTACATAGGGAAAAGGAATGTACTCAGGCAGTTAAAACTGATCACCTTTATAATGAGTTAATGAACTCTAAACTAGGAAATTCTCTTGTAACCATTGATCTCACTGACCAAGACTCCTTTTTACAACAAAAAAGTGGTAAATTTAGTCATAATAAAATTAAAAAATATATTAAATTAAGTAAAATTATTAAGAAATGTAATATTCTAAAAAAACAACAAAAGCACTTCTCCAAAAACATAAAATACAGGAAAGAACGTGCTGAATTGTTACATAAATTAAATAATTATCAAATTAAATTAGAGGATAGCAAAAATATCTATGAAATAGACACTCAGCGCTTACAGACTGAAATAAATATACTGGAGGAGTCACTAAGTTCACTATACAACAAATATGTGATCTCCCAGAAACAAATAGAAGAACACATCCTTGCTGCAAATAAGTTAGTAGACATGTGTACTTACAATGCAGACAGAGTGGACTCGCTGACTATCAGCAACACTCAATGCATTTGTCAGAGGGAACCTATTGCAATTGATATTCAACCTGTGGTCACACAAAATATATCTCAGGCCAGTCAGGAACTTGACAACACCACACAAGTAAAAATTCTTGCTGTTGAAGACAAATGTGAGACGCTACAGTCACACAGTAGTTCTACTATGGTTAGTGATGGTAGAAATGGTACTAGTAGTAAGATTTGTTATCAGTCTATTGTATTCTCAGACAGTTTAGGAAAAGGTTTAGGGAAATTACTAAGTAATAGCCTGAGTCATTCTACTCAAAACCATTGCAATCCTGGGTCATCCTACAAACAAATTATAAGTTCAGTTGTTGCAAAAGAATATGATCCTTATACAAATATAATAATATTATTAGGCAATAGTATAAATGTTAAAAATGAACAGATAACGGATAGTGTTAATCAGTTATTGAAACTTAAATGTCATAAAATCATTTTGTGTGCTTTCCCTTATTTTGAGCACTTATCTGACAGACGGAACAACAGCATACATATGCTTAACCAGCATATACATTTTTTAGCTAGTCACTACAGTGACAGACTTGTATATTTTGACACCAACACTTTTGTTGAGAAGTTAAGATCGACAAGGGATACTGCGTACCTGCCTATTAGGTTTAGACGTCAAATAGCACGGCTATTAGCATATAATATAAACTCAGACATAAGTAGTATGTCGAAGTCCTGTTCCTTTTCTACAATTGTTAGTAATATTATTACTAATTTTAATGATACACAATATAACTGTAGCACAATGGCTACGAATAATTATACAAATAGTACGAAGGAGGATCAATGTACGGTAAGTGACATTGGAGTCTCTGGACTCACTCCAGATAGTTGTTTAAACTAGTCCATAAGACAACAGAAGATACCACTAATAAGGAGCTAACTAAGGCATCTTCTGGCAATAAAGTAAATCAAAAAGGAGTGAGGAATACCTTGATAGTATATCATCAAAATATTCAAGGTATGTCTTCAAAATTATTAGAAATAGAATTGTTTTTAGAAAAAACAATGTTTGACATAATTTGCATTACTGAGCATTGGTTGAAAGATTACCAAATGTTAATTAGTTATGAGAACTATAGTGTGGGCAGTTGCTTTAATCGAAAAACTATGTTACATGGAGGTTCACTAATTTTAGTTAAAAATAATATTAAATGCAAACAGCGTAAAGATATAGTTTGCTTTTCGGTTGAACATAGCATTGAACTGTCATGTGTTGAGCTAGATAAGCATATTATAGTGTGCGTGTACAGACCCCCCAATTTTCAAAATTTTGCTACATTTGAGTCGATAATGGAAGATGTCTTGACAAAACTCTCAACGAGTAATAAAGCAATCATCATATGTGGTGATTTTAATATCAATATTCTTCAAAATTCGTGTTATGTTATTAAGCTATTAGGATTATTCAAATCTTTTAGCTTGTCGAATGTGTTTTTCGAACCGACTCGTGTAACTTCGACTTCTGCGACTTGTATCGACAATGTTTTCTGTAGTTGTGATTATTTAGAGAAAGCCATCGTAAATTATCTGCCTTCAGATCATAGCGGGCAAATGGTCAGTTTTAGGTGCGATATACCTCAGGAAAAAATTAAAATTAAATTCAGACCAACTTCAGCAAGCAATCTAAAGAGATTTGAAAACACTCTAGCCAGTAAATTACAATATGTTCCTGTCCACAATTTAGAAAAAATTAATAACGCGTACACCGAGTTCTTTTCAATAGTTCACACAGAATTTAACAAAAATTTTAAAGTTAAGACAAAAAGTATTACGCCCAAATTCATATTTAGCGACTGGGCAACTGCAGGTATTAGAAAAAGCCGAGAACGACTATTCGAGCTGTATGGTATGAAACCTTTTAATAACACTGTCTCTTTTAGACAGCATGTCACATCATATTCTAAAGTTTTTAAAAAAGTCTGTAAAATTGCTAAAGCTTTGTATATTAGTAATAAAATAAAATCGGCCGACAATAAAATAAAAACAACATGGAAAATAATTAATAATGAAACAAACCGGAAAAAAACAATCAACAACGACTATAGACTTGAAACGCCACAAGGTACTTTGAGTTCCAATGTGGAAGTAGCTCAGGAGTTTGTTAATTTCTTCACCAATATTCCATTAAAAACTACGGAAACTCTTGATTCCTCGCCAGGACTTTCTATGGCTCTGCTCAACAATAACGTCTCTAGTTGTCCGGTTGAATTTAGATTTGAACATATTAATCATATATCGGTTATCAAAGCTTTCAAAGAAATTAAGGTTAAATTGACAGAAGACCTTTGGGGTATGTCGATTAAAGTTTGTCAGTCTATTATACAGACCGTAGCGCCCTATTTGGCCTTAATTTTCAATTCGTGTGTGGATCAAGGAGTCTTTCCTGATCTTATGAAGTATAGTAAAGTTATACCTCTATTCAAATCCGGGAATACTAAAAACTGTAATAATTATAGGCCTGTTTCTGTACTACCGGCATTCAGCAAAGTGTTTGAAAAGATTATGCTTAATCAAATGCTTCATCATTTTAACACCAATAACATTTTACACGAAGAGCAGTACGGTTTCACCAAAGGACGTTGTACTACTGACGCCGGTGTCACTCTTTTAAAACATATTTTTGATGCTTGGGAGGAGGCAAAAGATGCAATTGGAATCTTCTGTGACCTCTCAAAGGCATTTGACTGCGTAAATCATGAAACTTTATTGATGAAGCTTCAGTTTTACGGACTAAATAAATTGGCACTTAGCTTAGTGAAATCTTACTTGAATGATCGACGCCAGCATGTTCAAATAAACGGCATAAATTCAGTAGGCTTAGAGATAAAAATGGGGGTACCGCAAGGATCAATATTGGGTCCGTTTTTATTTTTAGTGTATATAAATGATCTACCCCATTTATTGAAAAATCAGCCAAAAATGGTATTATTTGCTGATGACACATCACTAATATTTAAAGTAGACAGACGTGCTGAAAATCTCAATGAGGTAAATAATGCTATTCTTCAGGTTCATAACTGGTTCACTGCGAATAATTTAGTGCTGAACGGTAATAAAACTAAATGTATTAAATTCTCTCTACCAAATGTCAAAGGTAGTGACTGTGACGTGGTACTAAATAATGAAAAGCTTGAATTTATTGATAACACTGTATTTCTAGGGATTACGCTTGACTCAAAGCTTCAATGGAATCCTCACATAACTTCCCTGTCAGGACGGCTTAGTTCGGCTGCTTACGCTGTCAGAAAGGTCCGTCAATTAACAGATGTAGATACCGCGAGACTAGTCTACTTTAGTTATTTTCATAGCATTATGTCTTACGGCATTCTACTGTGGGGACGAGCTGCAGAAATTGAATCAATTTTTATTCTGCAAAAGCGAGCCATCAGAGCTATCTATAATCTCCGTAGTCGCGAATCTCTTAGGGAATTATTTAAACAAATTAATATCATGACAGTACCGTGCCAATATATTTATGAGAACATAATGTATGTTAGGAAAAATCGTCATCTCTTTAGTAAAAGATGTGAAAGACATCATTATAGCACTCGAGTTGGTAACAAATTAATTCAACCACGATTCAGATTGTCGAAAGTCCATACGTCTTTTATGGGGTACTGTATTAAATGTTACAATAAAATACCTCCAAATGTTCTTCAGTTAGAGGATACAAAATTCAAATTATGTGTTAAACGCACACTGTGTAGTCAAGCATATTACAGGTTGGAAGATTATATTGCCGACAAGGATGCTTGGCTTAATGCTGGTCCTGCTCCACTGCCACTTGGTTCTAACTAATGATATCAGTAATTGTGAATGTATTATTTGTCATCTTTTTATTATAATTTATACTTTGACATATTTAGAATGATATTTTATTTATTTTTATTTTACAGATTTTGTCTTCAAGTATGTTTAATTTGCACAATAATTTGCTTTGTAAAACATTCTTTTCATATTGGATTGTCTTAAATTGGATTAATTTCTCTCTCACTCATGTACATGTGAGTACTATGTAACTATTTACATAATTGTAAGCGTTCTTAGTCTGGTAGTTGAGAGTATGTCATGCTCGCTAAAAAGTCTCGCTGATGGTGGCGCGTGTATTGGATCGCTTGATTCCCTTCAAAATGGTTGAGTTCAGCGGTGCTGATGCACGCGTCATGTTCGTGAACGGGCGCTGTCAGTCGGGACTGGTCATCTCGAAATTGCCATAATTTGCATTTTAAGTTGTACTTTAATAACATTAGATACGATTCAGATAACCTGTACATTGTTCTCACATCTTTTTTATACCAAATGTAAAACAAATATTGTAAACTAACATGTTGAAAAAGAGTAACCATGGAGTTTCTTGCTCGTTCTTCTCCATAGGAATCTACGCTTTGGAACGAGCAAATAGCTTCAATTTTTCTTTTTTTTTTGACTAACGGACTGACTCTAATTATTTGACAATTCAAAAGTGCCTGTAAATGGTCTAATTGAAATAAATGTTTTGAATTTTGAATTTTGAATTTATACACTCGAGAACAAAACATCGAGTAGGTTACAAAAAACAAATATAGCTTAGTTAAGTTAAAACAATTTAAACAATATTTTTCGTTTTTTTTTTTTCAATTTATTTACTAAAATTTTCGTGGTATTTATGATTTTTGACTCGCAAACGTAGTATTTGTTTTTTTTTCATATTTTTTACTGTTCCACATCTAGCCATGTCTATCTATGGCTGTTTGCAATAACCTATCTAATCTATCCGAAGATTTTCTTTCTAGATATTGAATTTTGACATTAAGACCAAACAAATAATGTCAAAAACCTATCTTTAGTAAGTTAATCTAAGAATATTTAAATGATTGAAAACAACCACTAGATTATTCCGGTTGTCACCAAAAACAGCTCACCATAAAAGTTTTAGGTTTCCGTACCCTAAGGGTGAAGGGACCCTATTACTAAAACTTCACTGTCCGTCTGTCTGTCTGTCACCAGGCTGTATTTCATGAACCGTGATAGCTAGACAGTTGAAATTTTCACAGATGATGTATTTCTGTTGCTGCTATAACAACAAGTACTAAAACCTGTCAAGTGAGAGTCGGACTCGCATATGAAGGGTTCCGCACCATACATAGTTTTGTAAATGCTGTACTATGGTACTGAACCTTTATGTACGGGTCTAACTCACACTTGACCGGTTTTTTTGAGTGAATCAAATCGATAAACAGACAAATGATTGATAACAGGCGATGTCACAGGGTTAGGTTAGTAAGGGCCATGTTCACCGACAGTTGGTTACGTAATCGCCCCGTTAAACAAAAACGTTTTTGAACCACGAAGTAAGAATTTTTAAATTACTCACTTTTTGTGTTAACTCAGTTTAATAATCGACTGTTTTAAGATTTAAAAAGCTAAATGATAGTGTTACACTTCAAAACTTGAATTTTGAATGTATGGTAAACGGCTGTTTTAGTTGATCAGACTGTTATCTTGTCGGTGAACTTGGACCTTAGTGGTACAGAATGAAAACCAGTCGTGTTATTAAATAAATAATATCTCCTTTCAAGTTTTAATATGAAGCTACGTAAATATGTATCAAAGAAAATTAAAAATTCAAGCGCAGTACATCATATTTGTTTTGTAAAGTAAAACCCTACAAACAACCTTGTGACTGGCAATCTTGAAAACATGGTAACTGAGAAAATAAACTCGCAAAGGGTGAAGGATTTTTATTTTACGTTTTTATTGACAATATTTACAATCAAAACATAAGAAACATAAATTATACTAAAGAAATCATGCATCTAAATATTCATTTAAGTTAATAAATATTTATATAAGTTTTGTTTTAGATTTAAATTCACTAGTAGGTACTATTCACGCTGATCGTAGACTTGAAACTTGGAGGATGTGTTCTTTGTATGACGTAGGCATTGGATACGAAAGGATTTCCCGAAATTCTACCCTTAAGGGGGTGAAAAAGGGGGGGCAAAGTATGTATGAAACTGCAATTTTTACGAGTTATTTTAAAACAACAAAACCCACCAAAAGGGACAGAAATATTTGCTCGTAGAATTTTGCGCGTCACTCGTTTCAAGTTCAAATTGTCTTTGACTAAACCTTAAGAAAGAAAGAAAGAAAAGAAAGAAATCATATTTTCATATACATTTTCTTCTAGAAGAATATTATTTAAGAAATATTTCTATATATATGTACATTTTACTTCGACCTTCAACTTCTATAGTACAAAGGACAGAATTAGTATTCCCAACTCGTTGTACAATGGCGTCTGTACTATAAAATCAAAATGGTTTTATAAAACATTTTGCGAAGTAGATGTGCTCGGGAGACACTGTAACGGAGCCGTAGCAGAAAATACAGGGTGTAGTGCATCGGCCATTTGACTAAGCCACTTTACTGAACTTTTGAATGCATGGCACGAGGAGCGAAATACGGCGGTTTTGTAAAATTACCTTGGAATTCCAATATAAGCTAGAATGGCGTGGTTCAATCAACAATAGTTTTTGAGGTAATTAAACCTACCAAAATATTAGTGTTTCTAAAAAAATATTTTAGCGATAAAAATAAAATATGCAATTAGTAGGTTACATTTTTAATAAACAAACCTACAGCCGAAAATTGAGCAATTTAGAAAATGATTTTAACTTTTGCGATGATCAGTCTCACGAAATATTCAAATAAATTAGTATCTTAATATGGTTTAATTACTGTTTTTAATCTTAACTGAAAAAATACTCTGAAAGAACTCATTTGAATGTTACATTTTTGTCAGGAATTGACAAGTACCTTACGCCTTACCATGACTCGCGAAAGCAAGGGAATAGTTTTATTGTTAAAAAGAGACGGTGCTATACGACGATAGTAGCAGTGTCTCGCTTTAACACCTGCTTGCAAAAAAAACAACATGGTGGTATGATCCTGAAATCACGATCGCTGCCTCTCGTCCAATGCACCACAACCCAAACGTTTTGTACAGACCAAATATTATGCAAGGGAATCAGTAACGCACACTTTATATAAGAAATCGATTCTTCAAATGGTCTGCACTCTGCATTTGAACATTATCTTTTGATGGTCCAAATGTATTGCACTAAGAGCTTGGAGCACTTTCTGGTTGAGACTTAAAACTTGTTGGGAATACGAAGAATTTTACTCAACAGTTTTTCAAGAGTAGAGAAGATTTTTGGACCCGTGGGATTGTAAAAAGCGAAAATGACGAAGATGTGTTTAGAAAATCTAGCAAAGCTCATTTTGGAAAAAATAACACGATCAAAAACAGTGAAGCAGTAGACTGGACTTCTTGTTCCACGCGCGCCTCAAAGAGATGTCGGCATCGATGACGGGGCCCTCCCCCAGGGCCATAGCCTGCCGGGGCTGCGGGACGTTCGAAAGCGATACCGCTCCCCCGGAATACAAAGGGCTGAAGCAGGAACATGGATGGGTTTTAGTCAGTAAGAGTCTGATACTCCCGCACGCCGCACACTCGGTGGGAGGGGTCATTTCCCATCGGAAAAATAATCAAAGTCGACTTATAGGTTGCTTAGGAAATCCAAAATATTCCTGCACCAAGACCTGCACCACAGAATACAGGCATCATCAATGCCATTAATATTCCAATAGCTCTCTTGAAGCAAGAAACATATATCTCAAGTACAAAATATTTTTCTACCCTAAACTCACCAAAAAAAACTTCAAGCAATATTGTGGAATGCCTAATGTGCGTGTTCTCGAGCCGAAAGAACATCAACCATGAACGAGCATATATTTAATCTTATCTTCATAAATCAGTACGTTCCACCGACCTTTAGCGAATATCTTTTTTCAGTGAGAGCCCTAAGCGTTTATTACTTGTGATAAATTTTATAACACTAGAGAAGACCTGTTACGTGATGCCATTACTGAAATTGGTTGGTTGATGTTGGTTATCAACAGACTATCATTAGTCTGTCATCTAGTTACGATAAGCTCATAGTTAACATATCAAGACACTTTCAAAATACTGAGAGCTTTATGCATGCTTATAACAGAAGTTGCATAAAGTCGACAATTCCATCCATGTGCCTGATCTAGAAATAATTAAATTCTGCCTTTGGGTCAGTTTCAATCATTCTTTTTGAATAGGTAACTGACACACGGTCTGCATTGGGCTAGTAAATAGTACAGGTTTGTTTCCCGGGCCGGACTGAAATCGCTTTGTGGGTTTTTAAAGCTTACAAAGCATTTCAAAGTCAGATGGTTGGCGGTATTACAACACCGTGCCTGGGCACGTAATGAAAACTCTGACACTAGGGCTTCTTAGGGTAGTAAAACCTGCAACCCACATGATAGGAAGAAGAAGACCGACACAACGATCCACCATCATTATCAGTCTATAGGTTGTCCCACTGCTGGGCACAGGCCCCTCTCATAAAGAGAAGGCATTGATCACCAAGATTGCTTAAGACGTATTAGCGATTTCAGCGTTTTTAGTCCAGATTTCCTCACGATAGTTTCCTTCACCGTTAGTCAATGGTGTCTTACTCTCACTTAGAAAATACATATGACCTTAGAAATGTCGCAGTGGTACTCGCCAGGTTTCGACCTTAACCACTAAGCCATCACGACGACTGTTTCCAACCACATGACTGAAACTTGGATCAGTTTTTAATCATTCATTATACACGTTAATAAGCCTAAAATTTATATTAAAGACTGGAAGTTGGAAGGCCGTTTAAAAAGAAGACAATCAATAAATCTAGAATTCTGCTTCAACTGAATCCAACGCATTGTTATTCCGTTGCATCTCCAGTTTCGAGTCGTGTTCAAACTTGATCCAGGACTTTTTGCAGCCAGTCCAGTTTTCCAATGATTCATAAATTTAATTCCAGCTAGAATAAATTCGAATCACTGTCGCCTAGAAGTACTGTGTCTGAATCCAAAGTGTGTTGCGTGGGCATAGCTGGCGAACTCTACGATTTATACACTGCTACGCCAATATTTTTGTTTACTAACTTTGTTAAGTTTATGGACATTTTCTTAATTAGCCACTTTTCGGGGTCACGAGCATCCAACACACCAGACTTTTTTATAATTTATACTTTTACGAATATCAGAAAACATGATATCAGTAATAAGCATACTTTTAATAGTTTATTATGTTATCAATACATAGATATAATAATTAAGTAAACATACATCATACATATTTAGATGAAAAAACATAAAATACGACATAAGAATTATACAATTTAACCTCCAATTTGACAGATCTTGGATGAAAATTGTTCCGTTTCACGTATAAGTATTTTTTTTTGTTTCAACCAGCTGTTTTTATTATAAACGTGAAAATTAGGATGTATGTTCGCCACACTTTTACGTAAAAACCACTGAATGGAATTGGATGAATTTTGGTACACACATCGTTTATGATCTGGATTAACAGATAGGATACTTTATCCTGTCGGAACTATTATGGGCACCTGGATAAAACCTATCCTAAAACCAACTCAAAGTTACAGTCTAGGTCTCATTTAAATGGGTTTGGCTGTTTTCCCGTGAAGGCGCAATAGACAGACAGACAGAGATACTTTTGCATTTGTAATATAAGGTTGTTTTGTAAGTGACTGCCTTGCTGACGTAATGGTCTGGGTTGGACCGGCAACCAGATTGTATTTTGTTTATTTTTTTTGCAGCCTGCAGTTTGAGTTTCCGTCGAAATAGGTTGCACAAATTATGTAGAAATAATTTGGCGTATAAAGTTTTCACATGAGAGCGGGTACTTGCTTATAGCTTTTGTTCTTTAAAATAGTCATCTATTTATTTTGATTCAAAACAATTGATGATGTCATCAGAATCTACATCGAAAACTTAATTGATTTTGATCTTTGAATTCATACAATTCTTCGTTTTCTTCGAGTTTAAGTGCAGTTTCAGCGGGTCAGACGACAAATTTAATTTTATATTGAAATTCAATTCTCAACCTTCTGAGTGAGACCTACATCTTTATTACTTTTAACCTTTATTAAGGTCCATCCATTTCTGAAAACCCTAGTAGCAACTTCAAATAAAACCAATCTCGCGAAATAATTGATCGAAAGTGCCTTTTTGACTGCGTCATTGGCCTAATGGTCAAGCGAGACTGGTAAGCATGAGATCCTGGGTTCAGTACCCGGGTCTGACAAAGTTGCTTAGTACTAGTTTCTGCCCGTTACTTAGTCTAAATGGACATAAAAATTGGGTCCAGACACCTGGATAAAAATTACCAAGTTAAAAACTATGTGTGGAACAATTTTCATTCAGCAGTTTTGCGTGTGAACGTGTCTCAAACATACATACCAATCTATCTATAGTATATAGGATTAGTAAGATGATGCATTTTTTGACACAAGCAAAGCAGCAATACAAGTATAGTTTAAGCAGAATCTTGTTTTACGGGTAAAATAATGGCGGGTCACATGGTCATAATGCCATGATTGTACCAATTATGACCAATTACTTACAGTTTACGGCGTGTACCGACAAAAGTTATGGCTCGTAAAAGTTATAAATGCCATTAAGTATCTAGTGTGGAAACAATTGTGTTGGTTTTATTATTAACTGGGTATTGCTTACTGATTCTATCTGTAACTACACTTGGAGGAATAAAAATGGGCCAGTTTCAAAATCATTCACCAAAACTATGCCTCAGCTAAATATCGTAAAAGAATCTATAAAAAAATGAAACATTATTTTTAATAGAATTTGACTGTACCTATTAATAATTTTCATAAAAATGTTTGTAACTGACCTGGATTCATTGATATTGAGCGTAATTTATTTAGATTTTCGACCTGGGACATTTTTATGATCTTTATCGATGTATAAAATAAAATGTGACTTTGTCTGTTTGGCTTTTATGGTAAAACGGCTGAACATAGCTTTACTATTTATACATCTATACTGGACTAGCTTTCCTGGCTATATGAATTCAAATTAATGACAGAGTTGGAAAATCCTTTCTTATCGGATGCCTACGTCACACAAAGAACACACCCTCCAAGTTTCAGGTCTCTACGATCAGCGGTTTGGGATGTGCGTTGATCCGTCAGTCATTCCGGATAAAGCATTTTATTTGTATAGATTAACACATAAAAACTTTTTATTCGAAACCACGGGACACAGCTACTAATTCATATAACTATTACAGCATATTAAAAGGCTTTTATTCATCACGTCGAATTATAACGAGCCACCAATGTCACCCTCCACCAACCACACAGAAATTTAATATCGCATATCAAGTATTTCATAACATCACATTTAACGATCAAAAATTCGACTTCACAAACATTTCGTCGTAATCATTAAAAAATCCTAATTAAAAAAAATTCACCGCGGCTGTGGGATACACCAGACCGCCTGCGTAGCTTTTAATTATTTTTTCTTTGCCTTTTTTAGGGTTCCTTACCCGCAGGACCCTATTACGAAAGCTCCGCTGTCAGTTCTTCTGTCACAGGATATCGTTCGTCCGGGGCTGTGGGATGTTCGAAAGAGTTGCCGCGCCCCCGGAACATAGAGGTTGAAGAAGGAACATGGATGGTTTTAGTAAGTAAGAGTCTGACACTTCCTGTATATTGTTTGTCCTATTGGTGTACAATAAAGAATATTCTATTTATCTATCTTCCTCCCACCCCACCCACGGCGGGAGGGGTCATTTGATGATTTACCATACGAAAAAAAGAAAGTCATCTTTGGTAGCATATTAGATTTTCTCTATGAGTCACTATGGCCGCTATAACTACAAAAACTTGAGAATAAAAGAAAGACTAGAATTTATCCCATTTAAAAATTGCCATTAAAAACACATTATTTTTCAAAAAGTATGTATAAGCAAAGTTAACTTGTTTTCAAATGCAACTTCCATTTTCGTAGAACCGTCGACAGATTGAACATTTTACCTATAAAAAAGAACTGGAAGTGAAGAGCGTACGGAACCCTCACTGCACGAACCCGACTCGCACCTGACCGATATTTTACTGGTGCTCTTTATAAGTAGGATTTGTTTTACGGATGACATCAGCCTTTCCTTTAATTTGGGCGCAAGTTTATTTCTAAGGGAAGGAGGACAACGGCCGGTAATTACCCTGTATTTGGGCACCTGTTACTAGGAAAGGGTTCCTCTGTTTTCTTTGAAGATTTTTTTACTTGGGTTCATAAGAAATATGCAAAAGACAAGTTAATTTGACGAAAAACTGTTGTTTGTATGACGCAAGTGATTTCATAAAAAGGGATCGAATTTTAATTACTCGACTAGGCCAAAAATGGGCCAAATTTGAGTATGTACTCGTATATGTTGTAATAAATTTTAATCATAAACATTTCTTGTGAAAATTCCGTTCTCCCGCCCAAATTTTGTTTTATCCAGTGACGCATATTCACCAAATTGGAACACGAATAATAAGTTCACTCGAATCACAACTAAACATACAGAAATAAGTAATAAATTTCACATTAAATACATAAACATTTCTTCACATAACTCAAACCGAATCAATGAGCCATAAATTTGTATAATAACGAAAACAACACAATATTAAGGCTAAAATCCAATATTTACTGTGAAACAATTATATTTAGAATCAAAGATGGCCGCTGGGAACAACGCTACGGGTCCGGAAGGCCGTCGATACGTTTTTAGGGTTGTTGTCAAATTCGGAGATGGGTGTCCGAAAACAATGTTAAGATACGGTTGCTTTTGATGAGTAGAATTTAAAAGCGATAAGCGATTTACTAAAACGTTATTATTTAAAAAAAATATGTGTGTAATTTGTTGTCTATAGAAAATCTATTAAATTTATTTTAGTTTATTATAGGTAGCTTTGACTTAAAAAAATAATAATATTTAATATAAAAATAAAAAAAATTAATGCTGAAACGCTTGTAGACTAATACATAATACATTTTACATCACTCTAGAAGTCGGTGGCAAAATACAGGGATTATCGACCCCTTCAGTCTTATAAACTTACAACTTACTGTCTCACTGCTAAGCACGGCACACATACTTGCTCAAGGCGAATCAGCGATTTAGATTCCAAATTTCCTCGCGATGTGTTCCTATCCAGATATACATAATACTCGTTGGTTCACCAACGAGTATTAAATCTGTGGTGTTCAAAATACGCTAAGAAGTTACGCTAGAACTTGCCAGCTTTCGAAGCCGCAAGCTCGTGCTTGGGGTATCACCGTAACTTCTACGCTACCGTGACTTACCCTTTACAATATTAGTTTAAATATCGCTACAATCCTTTCACTTGTACCGCAGCAAATACAAATAAATCCCAAATCTGAGCAGCAAATTTCGAAACTGATTCGCGTTGGACTTTTTGATTAGGAGTATCTGTTGCAAACAGGATCATTTCATTACTGCTACAGTAAACAACACTATATTGTGTTTATTTACTTTATTTATGTAGGGCAATCGAAATATTCTGTTGATATTTTTATATAGAATTTATTGGTGAACTAGAAATATTTTTAGTTTTACCATTATTTGAGTGTTTTATTTTCAGTTCAAAAATAATACACGCGTCAAATACTAGGAAAGAGTTTTTTGTATGTTAAAATGCACATCACTAATGTCAACCGATTTCAGAGCAGTAGAGATTTGACTTAGCTAGCAGGTCATAAAAACAAAAAAAAAATCAGTTGAAATAAAATAAAAGGCAAAAAAAAACGAAAGAGGTAACATGATGTTCATTTGTTCAAACAAATTCGATATTTAAAATAATAGAGTAATACAAAAAGGTCCCAGCTCCAACAAGATAGAAAAAATTAAATACTTTTTGACAGCAAACGTCAATGTTACAAAACGTCAAAATAAATTGAAATATAAATAGAAAGCGTAGTTGTTTTCTTAAAATAAATTAGTAGCCGACAGCTGAATGGCATTTACAAGGGTTCCCTTCAATTTCACTAACTCCGTATTTGGATATAAAGTGAAATTTCTTCAAGTTTTACGTGTTCTTTAATAGTTACGAATAAATGTACGAAAGTGTATTTTTTGTACGAAATCTTTGCTGCAGAGTACAGAGGGTTGAACATAAAATATAGTTCTCATTACCAAAAAAATATAAGTAATATATTTGGTCCAAATAATTATTAAAAAATAACGTAATATATTTTCTTGAAATATAAGTGTTATTCTGTTATATGCGAACTGGACACATACTTATCTATACTAATAATATAAAGCTGAAGAGTTTGTTTGTTTGAACGCGCTAATCTCGGGAACTACTGTTCCGCTTTGGAAAATTCTTTCAGTGTTAGATAGCCCATTTATCAAGGAAGGTTATAAGAATATATATCATCACGCTAAGACCAATAGGAGCACCACTATTCCACGCGGACGAAGTCGCGGGCAGAAGCTAGTACCGGATAAATTCTTAGTTCAGAGAAGCAAAGAGAAAAGAAAAACTTTGAATACCTATCGTCCATCTCGCAAAAAAGCAAATAGTTCTTTAAAATGGGTCCAAATACTGGGATAAAAGGTATCCTAATGTGTTAATCTAAGTTATGATCTAAAATGTCCAAGATCCTGGCTATAAAACTGTGGTCCAAATTTACAAATCCATTTAGCAGTTTTTGCGTTATTTAGTAACAAACATACAAACACACAAACAGCCGGTTGCACCATACTTTTTATCATTTATTCTTAATACTTTTACGAATATCATAAAACATGATATCGATAATTAGCATTATTTTAATATTTTTATGATACCAATACATAGATATAATAATTACGTAGTCTTATATCATAATTATTTAGACGAAAAATATAAAATAATAGCAGAATTATTCATTTTAATCTTCCACTAGCTCCCGCGGTTTCACCCGCATCCCGAGGGAACTACTTAGCGTACCCGGGTAAAAAGTAGCCTATGTTGTTCCTCAGGGTCTATTCTATCTCTGTACCAAATTTCATTTATATCGGTCCAGTAGTTTTGGCGTGAAAGCGTAACAGACAGACAGAGTTACTTTCGCATTTATAATATTAGTAAGGATTTTGACAGATCTCGGGCAGTTCTTCCGTTTCACGTATAAGTAACCTGATATTTTTTTGGTACAATCGGCTGTTTGCGTTATTTAGTAACAAACATCGATAAACACAAACACTCATACCAGTAAGATTGCAACATTGTTTATGCACTAAATACACACACAAAAACAGCAATGAAAGCAGAATAATAAAATCGATTGAAATGTAATCGATTTGACGGCAAGAAGGATCGGACAAAAGGGAGCTGCAACTACCCTCATTAAGTCAAGTATTTTCAGTATTGTACAACGAAATGAATTCCTCTCTACAATGTAAAGGTTTTTCAGCTTCCATTGTCTTTAACTTGGAGTAGGCTGGCGAGGAAGCGAAATAAACGAGAATTTAATTTTTGCCTTGTAAAAAAGAACGTTAGATTTTTTATGTATCGTGGGCCCCGCGTCCCGAGAGAACTCTAGTAGATAAAAAGTAGCCTATAACTGTCTCCAGGGTCCCATCTATCTTCATACTAAATTTCATCCAAATCAGTTCAGCCGTTTTACCGCACAAACTCGCATTATATTCGTATACGCACAAAACGAGAAACTAGAAACAGGTTCCAAACGGGAATCAAACCAACTTGTGCTGCTAATTGCCTTCCTTTCTCATTCCTGATTCATTTAAATGAACTTTAATATTTCAGTTACAAATGATGATACTTTTGATTCAAAGTTTATAATCAGCGGCGCAAGTATAGTGTCTCATCGGAAACTATACTTTTGAGCCGTTTGGGGTTGAAACTCTCGGGTCGTGGGGTCCGAGCGCCCACCTTCTTTTCAAAGAAATATCCAAGCGGCTTGTTGACACTTCCTGTGACCCAAAGGCTGGCTTTTATTTTGGTCAAAAGCTAAGCATTGCCATCCAACGTGGCAATGCCGCCAGTCTCTTGGGTACACTCCCAGTTGACAGCGATGAGGATGAATTTTTTGACGCAATATTTTAATATTATAGTTTTTTTTTTATTTATATTGTTAGGAAGTTTATACTTAGAATACTTGTATTTAAGTAATTGTTAATTAAATAAAAATTTTGCTTTCGTTCCAAATACTTATTACAAAAATACTTCCTTATTAATTATTCATACTTAGATCATTACAAGCCGTCATATCGACCCTTCATTTTCCCCCACTTTTCCATTCCTCCCCTTCTCTATTCTATGAGTTTTAGCAACTATAGCTACTTTATTATTTCAGTTCGCTGTTTGCATAAGTTTTATGAAAACGCGAGCAATAAAGAGCCCTGCCGTCTCCTTATTCAGTCATTTCTTTAATATTGGACACTTTCAAATTTAAATCTCGCCAAGTTTATCTTGGCTGACGAAAATATTGGGGTTCGGCAATAAAGGTGCGGCTTTTTGTGATTTGAAGATGCTAAGTAGGCTTTAGAAAAGCGAGAAATGAAACCTTTTTTACAAGAAATTAAACAGACTTCAAAAGCTACAAATTGAAAAAATATTTTTTTCAACCTCTTCATCAAGTGGTACCTACCCTCAGAATGCGGGTAGCCTGACCTGCTCATCACCTGCCTAGCCTTTTCCCAACTATATTTGGGGTCAACTTCCAATCTAACCGAATGCAGCTGAGTATCAGTGTTTTACATGAAGTAGACTGCCCATCTGACCTCCACAACCCAGTTAACGGGTAACACTATACCCTTTGGCACTACTGGTTGTCAGACTTTCAGGCTTCTGACGACCCATAACGACTGTCAAAGATCCACAAATGATAGCCGGGACCAACAGCTTAACGTGCTTTCCGAGGCATCTGCTAGTATTTATGAAGAAGAACCTGCGACATACAGCGCTATTCTTAGATCAGCACCAAACCTATCAACATTGTATGTTCTGTTGCATTACAGAATAAATCTATTTTTTTTCTCCCAGAAAATAAAATAGCATGCCATTTAGACGCAAAAACACATCACATAAAATTTGCAATCAAATTAGCTGGAGCTGGAATGGCATTTGTTTAGTCGTAAAATTAGCAAAGTTTCAAAGTTATTAACTTAGAGACATTTGTCTTATCTTGTTTTGTTTTTTCTCTCGTTTTTTCGCGTGTTATTGTGTAAGATAAAAATGCTTAATATAACAACACTCTTATGACCTCTAGGGGGTCATCATCATGCATTTACAATACAGTCATAGAGCTTCATCATCGGCCCATTTATTGTCTCACTGTTGGGTAAATGTAGCTCCTCATACAGAGAAGGCATGAGCATTGATCACCCCGCTTTGAGCAAGGTTGATTTGTGATTTCAGATTTTTTGAGGCCAGGTTTCCTCGCGATGTTTCCATGATATATGTACTTAGAAAGTACTTGCATATGAATATATAGAGATTTCCGCCCGCGGCTTCGCCCGCGTGGACGATTTTTTTTCACCTTGAGTTACATTATTCAAGTTTTAGTAGGGATCCCTTATTATTTCTGGAAATAAATATAGCCTATGACACTTCGTAAAGATGTAGCTTCCTAACGGTGAAATAATTTTTAAAATCAGTCCAGTAGTTTTTGAGTTAACCCCTACAAAAAAAACAAACAAACAAATCTTTCCTCTTTATAATATTAGTATAGATAATCCTCACTAATGTTATAAATTAAAAAAGTGAGTTTGTTTTTATGTTACGCTTTCACGGTAAAACGGCTGAACCGATTTAAACGAAATTTGGTACGGAGATAGATGTGACCCTGGAGACGATTAGAGGCGTAGACCCGGAACACTTTAGATCCAGGTGCGTAGTCCTCTCAAGACGTGTGTGAACCCATCTTGTTTAAAAATATTATGAAGAGATAAAAATTGAATATTTTTCAGAACTTCTTTTGTTTATAAAAACCTAGATTATCCATAAGTGCTATATATACAAATATGCTATATTTTAACGTGAAAATTATAACGTACCTATGTTTAATCCTAATATTTTCATTATTTTCCATTTAAATTAAACTTAAAGTTTTAAAAATAGAAACTTAAATAACTCATCCGGAGACGTGCCCGAAGACAGCATTGCCACGTTGAATGGCAATGCTAATTCGTCCCTAATATTATATTTATGTACAACAAACTAAGGCATTACGAAATGTATCTACTTAACACACAACTTAAGTGCCTATAGTTAAACTCGTACATATTTAATAAGTATTACCGTTTCAGTTAAGTTCTAACGTGTAAACTAACTTGAGCGCGTTATAAGCTAATAAGTGCTTGTCAAAGCGGTAGCTAAGTTCGCGCTTCGTAACAACTTGGTGCATTATTGATACATCCCTACTTATACTTAAATTACTGTGTCTTTCTGTTTGTTTACAACGCTGAAGATTTGATGTTTTTCCGCAGAAATTTACCTAGTAGTACCAGGAAAAGAGAGACTTTTTTAGGGTATCGTACGCAAAGGGTTAAAACGGGACCCTATTAGTAAGACTTCACTGTCCGTCCTTCCGTCTGTCTGTCTGTCACCAGGCTGTATCTCATGTACCGTGATAGTTAGACAGTTGAAATTTTCACAGATGATGTATTTCTGTTGCCGCTATAACAATAAATAAAAACAGAATAAGTACTTAATATATTTTTTTATGTGGGGCTCCCATACAAAAAACGTGATTTTTTTGCTTTATAGTAATAACGACAATAGGTATTATAATAAACAGATATTAATACGCTTGAAATAGTCACAGAATATTTATTTTTATATTAAAAATAAATAAAATAAAAAAATATAGTGTCTATAGATAATGGTACGGAACCTTCCGTGTACGAGTCCGACTCGCACTTGACCGTTTATTCAGATACCTGATGTTTTTTTAGGACTACCTATCTGTCCTCCAAACCCAGTTACCAGGTAACACGATACCCCTTGGTAAGACTGGATGTCATGTGATGTGGTTTCTGGCTTCTGACTACCCGTAACGACTGTCAAAGATCTAAATAAGACAGCCGGGACAAACGGCTTTACATATTTTACCGACACACGGAAGAGATGAGATATGATATAGATGGTCATCCCATCCACGGACCGACCACGCCAAGCGTACCTTTGATCGATCGACCCAAGCGCCTTTCACTTAGCCACTAACTATCTACATACATATATATCTATACTAGCTTTTCGCCTGCGATATTTTAGCCAATGGATTTAACAAAAACTTGACAAATTATATACTAAAACCTTCCTTTTGAATCACTCTACCTAATAAAAAACCGGCCAAGTGCGTGTCGGGCCACGCGCAGTAGGGTTCCGTAGTAGATCTCAGTTAGTCGACTATAACTCTGTAACCGCTTAAGCCCACTTAGCCGTGATAGTTTTCCTTATAAGTTCATTACATGTGCTACGTCTTGGATTTTTTTCACATTTCTAGGTACAGCCATTCAAAAGTTAGAGGGGGGGGTAACTCGTATCGAACAAAAATTTTCACTTAAAATCTAGATATTTCGCAAATGGCTCGCTTAACCGAAAAATGGTCTTCACACACCCATAATATTTTTGAAAGACCTATCTAACGATACCCCACACGAAGGGGTACGCGAGAAAAAAAATATTCATCCCTACTTTACATGTTTGGGAGCTACCGTAAAAAAAAATATTTTTCAAAAATTTATTTTACCACTTTCTCGGCGTGATCAATATACATATTCATACCAAATTTCAGCTTTCTAATAACAAAAACCACGGAGCTATGCCGCGGACAGACAGACAGACAGACAGACAGACAGACAGACAGACAGACGGACAGAGCGAAACTATAAGGGTTTCTTGTCGGACTACGGAACCCTAAAAAACCCGCATCAAAATCCGTTGCGTATTTTTTAAAGGTCTAAGCATACATAGGGACAGACAGACAGCGGGAAGCGACTTTGTTTTATACTATGTAGTGATATCTCCTACATACATATGTAGGGCAGACGTCTACCCGTCTACAAGTTTGGGATGAGCCAATAATCCGGGGATATAGCGGTGTAAAGGTCACGCCACAACAAACAGACCCGGACACGGGACAGTTTGATGTGAAAGGGCTTAAAGTAGTTTGGAGACGTCTCATAGTTGTGCTTATATAATATTTATATTAACCAAACTTTGGTCTAAGCTATCTGCTGAGGCTGCGGGATGTTTAAAAGAATTACCGCGCCCCCGGAACATAAAGGGCTGAGGAACGAACATGGATGGGTTTTAGTCAGTAAGCGTCTGACACTCCCACCCGCCTCACCCACGGCGAGAGGGGTCATTTGATGATTTCCCATCCGAAAAAATAGGCTATGCTATCTACTGTTTTTTAGTAGGTACAAGTTTCGTCATGATGTTTTCCATGTTAGTCAGATGAGCTTAGAAAATATTACGACTTTGAAAACGTTACAGGTACTTGACAGGTTTCGAAACCGCTCTCTCTTGCTTGGGAAGCGAACTCCTTCAAACCACCACGACATTTGTAGAAAGGGATTCTATAATACTACCCAATGGGAGCTATCGTTTTTGCAGTCAGGTGTTGAGTAAGGTCCTGTATGTCAACAGAAAAACTGCTCAAAACTCCACAGTACTAACTTTTGATAGATAAATACGCTGAAGTAAACACACTGGCACATGTAGATAGTAACTACTACAACTACCTTTGAATTAACTGTTTTTAAAGCCCATTTATTTTGCACCTATTCTTAGCTTACATTTATTCAGTTTTAAAGTATATCTGCCATTATCAATCAGGAATAGCACAATATTAGCGATAAACATCAACAATTTTTAGAAATCCGCGATAAAAGTGCTCGCACTGAAAGATCTCTTACATTTGACATTTCTTGAGCAAGTTGCAATTTATTTGTAAACATAAATCGTATCTCAACCCTGTGATGTCAGAGATCAGTGTTCGCATCGATAATCCTACAGCTTGAGGGTTGGCAGTGTTAATGCTGATGGATGGGTGGGCGTGACGCGTCCAGTATTATGACCTGATAGATTACTAGGTCACTAATATTTGAACCTTGAAGTACAGGTGGGATTTTTTTGTTAATCTTTGTCGGTATCATTTACTAATTTTGAGGAAGACATATCATTCGACTGACTTAATAATAAATAGGGAATCATGAAGTTTAAGAAAACTCATTTTAAGTAGAAGGTCGATTTTGTATGTTTATGTAGATAATTCAAACAGACAATGAATAATAATGATAGCATATTGCTGCTATTCAACAGATATTCAAAATGTTTGTCAGTTTGGATTGGATGGATTGTAAATAAACTTCTAAACAGATTTTGATGAAATTTTTGACAGGTAGACCGGATTAAGACTATAATATTCAGTCGTTTTTAAGAGGGATCTACAAAAACATAATTCGTCGGACATTAGCCCTGGTAGGTATAACGAGTCGTTTTAAATAGGAACACAGAATTACAGAACAATGACAATCTTAAGGCGGATCACACACTACCACGCTCTTTTAAAGACCGCACAGAATTGTATCTAAATAGATAACGCAAGTGTGTGCGCGCGCGTGACAGATGTCTCAGTCGACACCGTCTGAATTAGTCCGCACTCCACTATATTGGCACCAGACAACAATTGAAAGCTAGAAAAATGCATAATGGAGTATTAAGAAAATCACAAAAACGCTCTTGTGACGTCACAGAAAGTAATAAAGCGGCACGCTTGGTTTTCATACAAATGGCGGAACTTGCGTTTTCTATTTAAAATACACATACATACCTGTGGTTGATCGTAAGTGCTTCTGTTTTGTATAAAAAAAAACACGCGTAGTGAGACACGCTAAATTATTTGATATGATCTAACTAGTCCCTAGTTCTCCCCCCCAGTGACGCTCTAACCCGAGGTTCGTTCCCCACTAGGGAAAGCCCTTAGCGCGCAAGTCTTAAGCCTTGGCTGGAGGCTTTAATTTAATTAATTAAATTAGGACCTCGCCACATTGTCCGGTTAAGCAGGTCGAATGCTGTTAGAAGCACCCTGCAAGAGGTCATGTGGAAAAGAAACACGCTGATGACGCGTTAACGCGCGTGGTGACAGTTGCGTCGCTCCGCGTACAGGAGTGGCGCGTGGTAGTGTGTGATCCGCCCAAGTTCGGGTCTTTGTAAGGGTAGTAAAGTTTATGAGCCGTGTTGATTGGCAACACTGAAACATACGTCACTAAAGTGCACTCGGACCCGGGGTGGACTTACAGTGATTCCCCGGAAGCCTTATTAAGTCCGCTCGTAAGCATGGGTTCATTATCTGACCGGTACAATTAGCAATAAAATTTAATACTTAAGTTTTTTTCAATAATAAATCTTCTTAGTAATTTTATAAATGCGAACAAGATAAATAATAAAAATTAAAAAAACCCCTACATAAAAATAAATGAAATTAAAGTAATTTTAATATAGACAAATTAATGAATTAACTAAATCAATCAAAAAAATCAATCAAAAATGTTATCCTACATCATTTTGGAAAAGAGCTGATACTCTTACACTGCTGGGCCGATATTAACCAAACATAGCTAAAAACCACCACAAAGGAATTGGCTTTCAAATAAAAAAACGCATCGAAATCGGTCCATCCGTTTGAGAGCTACGATGCCACAGACAGACGGATATCGATGTCAAACTTATAACACCCCTCTTTTTGCGTCGGGGGTTAAAAAGTAACTCTGTCTGTCTGTAACGCTTTTCTTTAATACCTTACAATCCGTTTATACGAGCTGGGACCCGCGTTTTCACCCGAATTCTGACAGAACCACTTCACGCACCCGGATAAAACTATCCTATATCTTTCTCCAGATGTCAATCTATCTCCATGCCAAATTTCATCGAAATCGGTTCAGCCGTTTCACCGTGAAAGTATAGCAGACAAACAGAATTACTTTCAAGTTTATAATATTAGTAAGGATTTGATAATGAAGATAGAATTCTGGAGAACTTACTCGTAAGACTATTTTTGTCTAAAATCACTGGAGTATTTTCTCTGTATATAGAATCCATACCTGCAACAAAGAAACAATAGATATATTAAGTAAATATCATTAAGTAGTTATAATAATATATAAAAGCAAAAAAAAACATTGGAATTATAAAACACTCCCTAAAAATAAACCTATTTAATTAAATACATTTTCTAGGTTAGAGAATCACATCAACTTTAAAACTATAGACAGATTATTTCGGCTCTAAATTTTTAACAACCCTACATTTTACTATCTCACCCTACATTTTATTAAAACAAAGCCCATCCCACGAAATTAAACTAATAAAATAACTACAGTACGCCCAGTATATTTCTCTTAAATAACACGCTTTAAGTCAGGTGCAAAATATCAAAAACGACTTCTATCCTTTAGGGATGGTATTATCGCGAACACCAGTAACAGGGGATTAAGGGGTGAAGGGAATAGCTGACGTAAATAGATATATTTATCGTTCAAGTACTTCAAATTGAATTTGCAAACGTGTTGTGAATGAGGGAGTGCTTTTGAGTTCACTTTTGTAAGGAGGAGGTTGAGAGATGAGGAGAGTTATTTCTAGGTTTGTTATTGTGTTTAGTGAAGTATAAATACAGTATTACAAAAGTATGTTAATATAATTTTATTATAGATAGATAAACAATAATTTAGAGGGCTAAAATACACGTATGAAATTGGCTGAACATTTCTTAATCTGAAGTCGTTTAAATTACGATTCAACAGTAGTAGTAATAGTCAGAATAAGTATGAAATAAGTTTTAACAAGTATTAAGTTTTTAATATATAATGGATTATATTTATACTAATATTATAAAGGGGAAAGATTTGTTTGTTTGTAGGGTTTTAACTCAAATACTACTGGACCTATTTTTTAAATTCTTTCACCGTTAGAAAGCTACATCTTTATGAAGTGTCATAGGCTATATACAGCCTTGGCCAAAAGTATTAGGCACCCCTCTAAAACATAGATATCTCAAAAAGTATTTAAAAACCAACATTTTTTTCTTATCAAAAGCCAAGCCAGTGCCGTCAAACTTTAATTAAAACAATAGTTAGCCTATTTCTATGGCCCATAAAATATCTGGGGAGCTAACTCCAAATTATGATTATTTTATAGAAAATATTCACAAACATGATCAGTCTTCATTTACTATTCACAGCGTAATGAAGCTTCAGTGTGTGATTTAATGGTGAAATTTACATTCTCCTTATTCGAAAATTCCGAAAAAAAGTGAACTGTCCTACGATAAACGTATGAAAACCCAGTTGTTACAAGAATAAGGAAAATCCCAAGTAGAGACTGCCAAACTCGTGAAATATTCGCGGAGCGCAATGCAATCTGCTATTAAACGGTTTGCTAAGACTAGATCCCATGCAAATAAAATAGAAACTGGCAAAAAACGCGTGACTACTGACCGCCAGGACATAAAACTCATCGATGAGTCTTTTAAGAACCGCAAAAAAACTTCTTCTGAGCTAGCTGCCACCCTAACCGTAGAAGTTAGGCACACTAATAGTGCTCAAACAGCAAGTAGAAGGATTGCAGATGCTGGTTTAAAGAGGTGTAAAGTAAGAAAAAATCCGTGGCTTTCGGAAAAGTAACAAACAGAACCGCTTAAAATGAGCTCTACGATACCAACACTTCTCGGAGGAGGATTGATCAAATGTTGTGTGGTTCGGTGAATCAAACATTGAGGTAAGCTTTTACACTATTTCTAAAGCAATAACACTCATCATTCGTATTCTAGCCTGCTTCTATAAAAAAAATGAGCACACATTTAAACTCTTCTTTTTTTCCATTGTTACGGCTATTTTGAACTGCGGCTGTGACGTACGTGAGGCGGCGCATTGACGAGGAATATGATCCAAATTGAGTGGTGTCCACTGTTAAACACGGGGGAGGTGACATTATGGCTTGGGGCTGCATGGCAGCCGATGGTGTCGGCGAAACGTTCGTTTGCAAAGGTCCTATGAACAGTGAAAAGTATATAAATGTACTCGAAACTGCGCTTTCGCCTTGGATTATACTAATTTTTGGCGTTACAAACATGGATGGCATCAAATTCTAACAAGATAATACTCATTCTCATAAATCAGGGACCATCATGCGTTGGTTGAGAAACCACAGTATTGGCCTGTTATAATGGCCGGTACAATCGCCAAATCTGAAAACTATTGAGCATCTTTGGGGTATTCAGAAGCGCAAGATCAGAGAGCACCGGACTACATCCAAAATATCGTTAAAAATGCTGAAATTCAAGAATGGGACGTCATAAATGCAGCCGAATGTAAAAGGCTTGAAAGCAGCATGCCCCAAAAATTGCTGCTTTGATCAATGCAAAGGGTGGAGCAACTAAATATTCGTATTTTTAGTATTTTTTTGTTAATATAAGTAATTTGAAAACAAAAATAGTCTTATTTTTTACTTTAAACACGAATAAGTCAGTAAATTTTAGGGTGCCTAATACTTTTGGCCAAGGCTGTATATTTCCAGAAGTAATTAGGGATCCCTACTAAAACTTGAATAATGTAACCCAAGGTGTAAAAAAAATGTCCACGCGGGCGAAGCCGCGGGCGGAAAGCTAGTTCAACAAATAAGTCTAATTTACACATTACTCTTTTGGATGTACGCTCTCTATCAAACTGAGTAGGTCATCATCAGCCTATATACTGTCCCACCGCTGGGCACAGGCCTCTTCTCATACAAAGAAGGCATGAGCATTAATCACCACGCTTGCTCAAGGCGGATTGGTGATTTCAGACTTTTTAAGTCCAGGTTTCCTCACGATGTTTTCCTTCACCGTTAGTCAGTGGTATCTAAGATACACTTAGAAAGTACATATGACTTTAGAAAAATCACATTGGTACTTGCCAGGTTTCGAACCCGCACACTCATACACGAGAGGCAGGTCTGAGTAGGTACTAAAGCCGAATTCTCCCATTATTTCTAATCTAGTAATCTCACTTTTTGACAAATATTAATCACACGTGCGACTTTAACGGTTTTCGGTTTAGGGATCATATGCTTTGATTGCCAGGGCATGCTAAGGCTATGCCCCGCCGGGGTTGTGGAATTATTCGATGAAGTTACTGCAGGCCTAGAACGCAAAGGGCAATTGGTAGTACACGGATAAGTTTTAGTCTGTAACAGTCTGAAACTAACAGTGGGAGGATGTCTTTTTTTGTGTTTTTTTTTTCTGCTTTTCCCCGTTCATGGGAACAACGGGACCTTGATATTCTAATTTTATCATTCATGCCAGATCTCGCGTATATGCCTATAGTGGGAGGATGTCATCATGGCAAGCTCAATTTTAAGCTTCTTTTAGGGGCTGTGGGATTGTACGAAGAGTTACCGCCCCAAAACGCAAAGGGTGAAGGAAGGAACATAGATAGACTTACTCTGCCAGTAGCGGGAGGAGGCATTCAATGATTTCCCATCACAAAATTTTCTTTCAAACACACGTAATTTACTGTTCTTTCCTTTCCAGATATTATTCTTCAAAGAAACTCTGACAGTATCGAGTATATTGCTCATATTACCTTCTAAACGGCGCTCGCATGTAATAACTAAAACATGAATGCACCACTTTCAAGCAATCCGTTTCCATCAATAACACCACTGAAATCACTCAACTTGCACACAGCACCACTGGACAGGTCCTCTACAGAAGAACTAGGTATTATAGTCCTTACTATAGCCTGTCCTTATTGATTTTACGAAAAACATAACCTATTTTGTTCTAATTTTCCCACATCTATATATCAATACTAATATAATAAAGCTGAAGAGTATGTTTATTTGTTTGAACGCGCTAATCTCACTACTGAACCGATTTAAAAAAAAAACTTTCAGTGTTAGATAGCCCTTTTATCGAGGAAGGCTATAAGCTAAATATCATCACGCTAAATTCAATAGAAGCTGAGCATCAATGAAGAATGTTTCAAAATCGGGGGTTAAAGTTAGCCGATAGCCTAAAGTTACTATTCTACGCGGACGAAGTCGCGGGTAGAAGCTAGTTGATAAATAAAATGGCATTAAATATTTAATGATGATGTTTAGAGCATGAAATTGACATTAATGCGCCATCCTTACGACTTTGTTTACATTTTTCGTAAATCAAGTGGTACTGTTACTATAATGTAATAAATCTGAAATTGTCTGTCTGTTACGAATTCGCGGTTCCGACTGTGGTGAAATTTGGTATGGACATATGTACGTACGTACATATTGAAACCAGGGAAAGTATATATGCTAGATTTTCTTGCGAAGTGTAAAAACTCGATAGGGTTTGAAATAGGGTATAAAAATGTGGGTGTAAAACCAACAACGGCTGAACCGATTGAGATGAAATTTAGTATGGCGATAGATTAAAGCCTGGTGAGAGACATAGCATAGTTTTTATCCAGGTGCATGAAGAAGTTCCCACAGAACACAGGTGAAACCGCGGGAGACAGCATGTATACCACCTTAGACTGAGTCGGGGCTGCGGAACGTTCGAAAGAGATACCGCGCCCCCGGAATACAAAGGCCTGAGGAAGGAACATGGATGGGTTTTAGTCAGTAAGAGTCTGACACTAACGGCGGGACAGAGCGGTTCCAAGACAGTAAAAGACTCTCTGGGACTTGTCGAGCTTCACTGCCTCGACGTTTTCTTGTGGTCGCCACTGTTGATTCTGGCTTTCAGGAGTTGCAGTGGTTGGGAATGTGTGGCGGGCTTGTCCCAATTAAAAAAATAACGGCGGGAGGGGTAATTTGATTTGATTTCTTATCCGTTTTTTTTATCTCAGACTGAGGTCATGGAAAGCCTTTGCCAATCAGTGACCAAGCGATACATACAGGCTAACAAACCCATAGACAAAACATTCAACCTTCTTTCTTTTCTTTATGGTGTTACATGTTCTACTGTCGTAATCTAAATTGCTATGCGTCCCCGTACCCAGTGAATATGTCATTAACGATGTAACGGGGTTCGACTCCCGTGGGATAGCATTAACACTTAGTATAGTCGGATATGCATCCCTATCGCAGCAGGGGTGATTGCCACGGAAATTTCTTTTTTGATGGCTTTTTTTTAAATAAAGATTTTTTTTTTGTAGTTTATCGCGTCAAGAAAAATTGACTATGGAGAGAGGGGCTTTGAGAAAACCATCTTTACTTCCTAACAAATATTATAAATGCGAAAGTGAGTTTGTTTGTTTTTTAAGCTTTTACGATAAAACGGCTGATTTGGGTTAAATTTGGTACGGAGTACGAGCATATGTTTGCATGTCCGCGATGTTCTCAAAAACTACTGATCCGATTTGGATTGGGTTTGCATTAAAATCCATATTTTACAAGGAAATATTGTTTATTAGGATCTGATGCAGATCTTCGGAGATATCCAATACTCTTCGATTACTTACAGCAAAGGTCTCGCTATTGCTGCTATCGTATGCCTTAGTATTGCTTTTATCATTCCATAACATAACATCACGCCTCAAAGCTTGACGTGTAAAAGTGTTATTTTATAACCTACTTGCAAAATAAATATCATTTATTATTTAAAAGAGAAAGCGAAAGTTAAATTATTTTTCATTTTGTAGTCTTTTTGAAGTCGGTTCCATTTTTGCAAAAAAAAATAATATAAAGAGATCTAGTACTATTATTTTTTTTTAATTTACAGAAAGTATTTATATTATTTATATTACGAAAATTAAAAAAAAGAAAGTATAAATATTCTAGTAAAAATCTTACTAAAATATGGCGTCAAAAAAATCTTCCTCATCGCCGTTAACTGGAAGAGTACCCTAGAGGCTGGCAGCATTGCCACGTTGGATGGCAATTAAAAAAACACCACATTAAAAATAAACAACATTAAATCACATAAATAGCACACGTCACCCAATTAACACATTGACGCTACGTCTCGACAAACTATAGCCCGCCTAATATCTTAGGATATTATTCAATAGCACGCCCGACGTTCGTGAATTGAGATAGATTACAGTTTCCTCGTGCACGGAAATGCTTGACGGATTGTCTTAAGACATATTCCTTGGTATAGCTATGGTTGTTACCCCATATACTAGCCAACAGATGATGGCGCTAAGAGATATTATATGGAAGTAAGCGTATCCCGCGGTTTTAATCCCTGAATCCTTCGCACACTCGGATTAAAAGTATCCTATATGTGAATACAGGTTTTAAACTACGTGTGTGCCAAATTTTATCAAAATCTGTTGAGTAGTTTTTGTGTGAAAGAGTTTGCTTTAAAATTAGCTATATATATAAAAAAAATGTGTGTGGTCCGGTTATCTCTGTCAAGACAGAAATTCCTTCTTGGTATTAACATACACAAATACACACTCGTATAAAAAAGAATAATAGAGATAGTCACAGAAGCATAACGCTTTTTGCTTATGTAACGATTTTTACCAACTTCTACCGCAAGTCTCGTTTAAGAATTTCGTTTGACTATATATTCACACTGACTCTATGATCTATCTATTCATGGATTAATCAATCTAATATGCGTTCGGTCCGGGAATCGAACCCCTGTTACGACAAACAGTGATGACCCACGTTGTCAAATGTGTGACAACCCTATATCAAAACGTTTACGATTCCTTAACAATACGAGCCAAATTATCGAAGGGGGCAAAGTCAATTATGAAATGGGGGTTTTCAATTAAATTAAGATGTTTGTCTATATAAGAGTTTAAGGTCCAAATTCACCGACAACATAACAGTCCGATCAACTAAAACAGCTGTTTACAGTAAATAATAAATAATTATCTTTGGTAAATTTCACACAGCGCCATCTAGCCCCAAAGTAAGCAATGCAAGCAACATGCTTTTGTCAAGGTGCTAGCTTAACGTATTTACTACGTATATACTTTTTTAAATACATACATATTATACATAGTAACACCCAGACCCGTCACAGAAATTAAAATTCATCATTTCAATTTCTGCCCAGCCGGGTATCGAACCCGGGACCTCTTGTGTGGTATTATGTTGACCACTAAACCACTCAGGTCGTCGAGTAAATTTAAACTTCCAAGTTTCGAAAAGTAACACTTTAATTTGAGTTTTTTATTCCTAAAACAGTCGATTATTATCCCGAGCTTAAACAAGAAGTGGCTAACATGAAAATTGTCACTTCGTAATTAATAAACGTTTTAGTTTAACGGGCCGATTACGTAAACTTCAGTCGGTGAACTTGGTCTTAAGGGGTTTCTACCCTAAGGGGTATGATTTCGAAGTAGTGCCTTGGGGCTAGTAATTGTGATGTATTGACTGGGCTAGGCTTTTACTGTTTGCCCTGTGAATTAAATGGAAGTGGCTATCATGTTTCATTAACATTCTTACCAATATTATACTGAAATGCGAAGGTGTGTTTGTTTGTTACGCTTTCACAGTAAAATGGCTGACCCGATTTGGATGAAATTTAGTACGGAGATAGATTGGACTGTGGAAACGACTTTATGGTACTTTTTATTTGTGTGCGTTAAGTAGTTCTCTCGGGATGCGGTAGAAACCGCGGGAAACAGATAATTTAAAATAATAATATAATTGGTGATTATAATTACTATACTGGTCTAGTAATTATAGGAGTAGACTAGTATCAAGGAAAAGGCAATCATATTGTTTGTCATTTTCCAAAGAAGTTTTTTATAGTTGATAGTTACATCATTGAACTGAACTGTAATATTACTGAATTTATTATTGAAATAAAATAGTTATTTTTCTTTGAGTATAATCTATCAGAAGTTTTACTTTAGTAGGTATTTCTATTTTGTAATATGCTTGATTTTCTGTTCCCTTATAAGAGCTATACTTATCTATCTATGCATATAAACACCAACATGGTTGGGAAAAGGCTAGGCAGATGATGATGATGCGGCTATGTTATATGTGCACGAGCGACTTGGTTTTTCGACGCGCGTTGTTCGCTTCCTCACACGAATTTTATCTTTAATTAAATATTTACCTACATTAAGAGACTGTATATTTCATTATTTAACATAATATTTTTAAGCTTGTAAATTATACAATTTAAAGGACAGAGGTTAAAGACGATTCGGTAACCAAACAGCGAACAAATTAGGATTCACCCAAGTACAGAAAAGATCCGTCAAGAAACTACATATTCTAATTGCAGTCATTTCCGATTCCGCGGTAGTCACAGAATATACCTACTTCAAAGAGCTTACCTGGTCGAGCGATTGAGCCGTTTTGTTTTGCTAATGTATACAGTGCCTTTTGTATGCAAAATCGTGTTTTCTTGAGCAGTGCGCTCAATTCGACTCGACACCGTTCCCTGTTCAAAATAAGACACGGTTGTCATGTTTGAGTCGTTGGCTATAACGCTAAGTATGTACTATAGACCAATTGATTTTAAGAAAAATGTAAACAAAGTCGTAATCTATGTTGTTCTAATACTGCCAAAGAATTTAACAAAATGGCGTGAGGATCGCGCATTTCTGTCAATTTCATGCTCTAGACATCACCATTAATCATTTAATGCAATTTTATTTATATATGGAAAATATGGAAAATAAGAAGAAAATAGGTTATGATTTTATTCACATTTTTTGTAAAATCATTTTGGTACAGGCTATACTAATATTAAGAATGCTTACGTTTGTGAGGATGTATGATGTGAGGAGGAGCTCGTGGCTAAGTAACAGCCGCACGGGTCGACCGATCGAGGTTACGCTGCGCTTGCCGCAGTCACTCCGTGGATGGGTGATCATCTATGCCAAACTATGACTCCTCCGTGGAAAACTCGTAAAGCCACTGGTCCAAGCTGTCATTGGTAGATCTTTTACAGTCTTTACTGGTAGTCAAAAGCCAGAAAGTCTGACGACCAATTTTTACCAAGGGGTATCGTGTTATCTGGTAACTGGGTTGAGTAGGTCAGATAAGCAGTCGCTCCATGTAAAGCATCGGTGTAGTACTTAACTCAGCTAGCCTAATGGGGTCGCAAGGTATGGCAGTTGAGGGCAGATGATGCAATTTTCACTAGTAATGTCCCCATGTAGCAACAAGATTCCCACAATATAACGCGAACTAAAAATGCCAAGGTTATTCAAAAGTTTCCAATCAGCAAAACATATGTGTTGATGTAAGCCACGCCTCCTGTCATACTTGAGTGACATCACGAACAGAAATGAATTCTGTTCATCAGACCTTCGATAGACGTTGCGATATTGATGACAGATGACAGAAAAGATGAGCTTAATATGGCGGTGTGATATCACGTGTATGTCGATGATTGACAGTTAAGAATATGGTGAGGAAATCCAAGAATGTATATGGATTTAAGAAAAATAAAACCGGTCAAGTGCGAGTTGAAGTCGCACACGAAGAATTCCGTGCCTTTGCGCTAAATCTATACTAACATAATAAAGCTGAAGAGTTTGATTGTTTGAACGCGCTAATCTCAGGAACTACTGGTCCGATTTGAAAAATTCTTTCAATATAAAGCTACTACTTTATACTTAAAATGCTACTAACCTAACCTAACATAACCTATTATTTTTGCTACCCATTTTAATTATTTTCAAAATCCTAAAACAGATTATTTTGTCGCCGCGTTAAATACATGCCTTTTAAATACATGCCTTTTAAATACACGGACTTAAATGTTTTTTTATTCCTAAACGAGTGTGACGCGTTGAAAAATGACAGCAAAGTCAACATCAATGATTAACACAAATCATAGCACAACAAATAAGTTAAAGGTGTGTAGAACCGGTTGGAAGAACCCGCTTGGGGAGACGTCTGCTGGGATAGTAAGGGTGGAGTTATATTGATGAGAGACAGCGATTTTGGAAAAGGGACGTCGTTAGTTTTTTTATTATGTTTATGTTAAATGTAAATAATTCAGAGGCTAACAAGAGTTTTTGTGAAATAGTAGGTATGGTTAGCAGAATCGTGTTAAATGTGACAATTCAGTATGAATTTTGATTAGCGCCACGTGTTTTTGAGCGTGCAAAACAATAAAACAAATTATGTTCATCATCTGCCTAGCCTTTTCCCAACTATGTTGGGGTCGGCTTCCAGTCTAAACCGGATGCAGCTGAGTACCAGTGTTTTACATGGAGCGACTGCCTATCTGATCTCCACAACCCAGTTACCGGGTAACACCGGTACCCCTTGGTAAGACTGGTTGTCAGACTTTCTAGCTTCTGACTACCCGTAACGACTGTCAAAGATGTACAAATGACAACTGCTTTTACTTAGCCAGGAGCTTCTCAATAAAACAAATCATGTTATGACGTCTTAATTTCTTTTTGGTGTACAATAAAGCATATTCTATTCTATTCTAAGTTATTTCGTAAAATCTTCAACTAGGTACTATTCGGTAAATACTCGTGGTGTGCCCTCAGTGATCGAATATTTAATTTTGGATTAAAGTCCAGATCATGTTAGAGGTTCTGAGTTTTTTTTTACTTGAATATCATTTAGCTATAGTATTTTTAAGAAAACTGGTTTAAAATAATAAAAAAATAAACTTGTTGCATTATTTGTTTTTACGAGTATGTTTTATATACATATAAGTTTGTTAAATATAGACCCAAAATAATCAAGTAAAATAAAACATCCCACACATTTTCATACTTTAAATTAAAAAAATATTTAAATAAATATGTAAGTAATATCACTTTCCGCGCCCGCCTATCAATATGACCGCTGCCGAACGCCGGCGGTGTCAGTGACACGGCGCGCGCGCAGCCTTCGTCCGTCCGTGCTTCAGATACACGCACTTCACTAGACCACTGCTGCATTACTTTTACATTCTTGGACTTTTAAGTACTTAAGAAAAATTAACCGTTACAAAAGAAACTAAAAAAACTAATATCATCATCTGCCTAGCCTTTTCCCAAGTATGTTTGGGTCGGCCTCCAGTCTAAACCGGATGCAGCTGAGTACCAGTGTTTTACATGGAGCGACTGCCTATCTGACCTCCACAACCCACTTACCGGGTAACACTGTACCCCTTGGTAAGACTGGTTGTCAGATTTTCTGGCTTCTGACTACCCGTAACGACTGTCAAAGATGTACATGACAGCCGGGACCAACAGCTTATCGTGCTTTCCGAAGCACGGAGGAGTCTCGCTATGATATAGATGGTCACCCATCCACGGACCGACCGCGCCAAGCGTAGCTTAACCTTTGATCGGTCGAACCGTGCGGCTGTAACTTAGCCACGAGCTCCTCAAAAAAACGAATATGTAAACAAATAATAAAGAGTAAAAAAATCGTATATCATATTCATTATATAATATCAACACATTTAATTAACTTGAATGGAATTGAAAATACATTTTGATGAAAACTTTCCAGCTATTTAGTATTACTAATTCTCTTCTAATTAATTCTAGCCTACTTTCCTCTTGATATTTATCACCATATTTAGTCTTCTTCTTATCGTGTGGGGATGCAAGTTTTACCAACCTAACAAGCCCTAGTGTCAGAGTTTTTTTAAATCCACCTGACGGCCTCTGACATGGAATTGTAATAACAACTGCTATCAAGATAACAGCCGGGGACGACGGCTTAACGTGCCTTTCCAGGCACGGGGTATAACACCACCAACTTCCTGACTCCGGGCTGTTTTTGTGCCCGTTTCCTTGCGGTGGTTCTTAGCTATGTTTGGTTAATATCGGTCCAGCAGTATAAGAGTATCAGCTCTTTTTCAAAATAATGTAAGGCATTTTTACGTAGGGGTTTTTTTACAATTTTAATTTATTTTTTTCTTGTTTTTATCCTGTTGCTGTACAATAAAGAATATTCTATTCTATTCTACGGTAACTACATCTCAATCCATCACAATTCAAGTGAAACAGCAGGTTCATAGTGCACAAGCCTATTTTAGTGAGCTTAATATAGCTTACAACGGACAATACCATTTGTTTGCTATTAGTACTAAAGTTATACAAGAAACCTGCAGAATTCCTGCAAGTCGTTGCATTTACTACGATTGTTGTAAATTGCAAAAAAACAATGAAAAACAGCACCATATTTCGAGAATTTCAAATGATTACGATTTCTTAGTAGAGTTCGCAAATCAGAGCTAGAAATCAAAGGTTATACGTGAACTGTCAACGATTTCCTACGATATTAGAATTATAAAGAAACGTAACTGCATTTAGAATGAATAAGTATATAATAAAACTAGCTATTTCGCGGTTTCGCATATCCCGAGAGAACAACTTCACATACCCGGGTAAACTAACCTATGTACACTACTATTATAAAGAGGAAAGATTTGTATTTTTGTGTGTATGTTTGTAATAAATTAACTCAAAAAAACTACCGTGCCGATTTCAAAAAATCTTTCACCATTAGAAAGCTACATTCACCCTGAGTAACATAGGCTACACGTGCGAAGCCGGGACGGGCCGCTAGTAACGGATAATAGTATCTATCTCCGTACCAAATTTCATTCTAATAGTTTAAGCCGTTTTACCGTATAGAGGTAGAAATGCGCGATATTAGGCGACGTTGTTTTAAAACTATACAAAATTTCTCTTACATGACATAAGATAGAACCGACTTCAACAACACTATACATTGAAAAATAATTAATATATCGTACCTACTAGAAGGTGGTGAAACCAACAAATAGGTATACGATCACAGCAATCGCGGGTCCTTTGCTGTTAGTAATTGAAGAGTTCCATTGGCTATCTTCGAAGATCTTCATCAGATCCTAATATATTAAACACTAAAACCTTCCTAACAAAATATGTATTTAAAAGAAAACCCATCCATATTATTTGAGAAAATCGCGGACATACAAACATACATACATACATACGGGTCGAATACAGAACCTTCTTTTTTAAAGTCGGTTGAAACCAAGTATAATTAAAGTTCTAATCCATTGTTCTCTCAAGAACAAAATGGACAAGAAACAAACCAGTTTCCTGGATACCGCTACCCAGTAACCCAAGATAATCGTAACGCCCGGAGCATCAAACGGGAATCGAACGTGAACCTACAGTCGTGCTGCTCAACTCACCTAAGGGGATGTGTGATATTTAATATCTTTAGCTGATATCAAAAAGGTTTCATCTAGATATATTTCAGAAACAATTCTGTTAGAGATTGTTTTTGTATTGTTGTCTCTTTTTCATTGAATGATCACCGTTAATGATAGAGGGAGATATGTAGTTAAATTTAATGATAACAAAGGAATAAAGATATTTTTTAACCGACTTCAAATTAGAAGGTCGTATATTCGATCTGTATGCGTGTAAAGAAGACGTCGGTGGCGAAAATACACAAAACAATGCCTAATTGGAGACACCGACTTCTAGAACGATATAATAGTTATTTTTCAATTAGCAGTGTTTTTGAAGTCGTTTCTACTTTTTCTAAGAGAAATTCTATATTGTTTCAAATTACCTCCGCACCCAGATAACTGACACACTTTATCTGTCAGATAAGTTTAACCTATAATTATCAGAAGGTGGTGAATGAACTGGCTACAAGAATAAGTAGGCATTATTTTATTTGTTTTTTATATGTCTATTCTATGACATCGGAACAATATTTTTCATCAAAAATACATTTTTAATTGTACCACTAAAATTAAGTATTAAAACGACTATATTCGTAAGTTCTTCAAAAAGAATCTTCAATCATAACGTATTACAAGTTCATGCGCGCGCGCAGGCCTCGCATTCCCGATGTCCGGCGAGATTATCTGATTGTTCTTATAGATATCGTAACGGTAAAATAAATTGTATTATAGCGGGCAGATGGCGTGTACTGTAGATATGAACAATGTATAATATAGCTGAACAATAGTTTGAAAAAGCCATTTGATGTTTAGCATTTTTCTTATAGTTTAAACTAACAAGGCGTGTGACACCAATGAAAAGCGTTGGTCACAGTAAAAAGTGCAATCTAAAACACTGGTTCTTCAATAATATTTTTTTGCAAATAGACAGATAAGTTACTATAGATTAAAAAAAATAACACCCAAAGGCAAGCTATTACTTTGGCCAAAGGATAAGCATAGCTATCCAACGTGGCAATGCAGCCAGCCTCTTGGATACGCTCCCAGTTGACCGCGATGAGAAGGAATTTTTGACGCCCTGGCTTAGTTCGCAACTTTCATTTTTTTATGTGTTATAATTTAAGTGTTAGTGTAAATATGTGTAATATCATGTATTTAATTAGCCACCGTAAATAGAACTGCTATTTTAATGATCTAAGTGTCTTGAAGTTTCTTCGTCTTTTTCGTTCGTCTTCAAATTAAAAATTCTTTTGGAAAATAAAGATTTCTTTATAGTATAGTATCTACTTTTCGCCTATTAATAAATTCATTATGCGTAAATATATGGTCAACTAAAGTAAATTCGAATACATATTTTTTAAAAACATTTCTTGTACCACAAACAAAAACACAACTAAAATAAATACTCTCTGCTCAATCCCAACTCCTTTCAAGTTATCAATGCTCTATGGTTAATTTCCGACTTATCTATGGTTGACTCTGGTCCGTGACACATAACTCGTAGCTCGCCCACTGTTACTCAGTAATGCGGTATTAACGCCCTCCACAAGGATGTAGCGTCGCTTCTAATTCAAATAGCCTTAGCCGATAGCCAGATGAATGTGCCATAGAGTTAGTAAGGTACAGAGAAGACATTTAATGTGGCTATAGATCGTTACTTAATAAATATTATAAATCAAGTAATCAACGTAACTCTGTCTGTCTGCTTTGACGGGAAAACAGCAGAACCGATTGAGATGAAATTCTATGACAGATCTTGGGAAGGATATAGGTATTTGGGTGTGTGAAGTAGCTCACTCGGGATGCGGGTGAATCCGCGCCGAACTATTTTTTTTATCGTACACAAAGTATAAAATTCCAATTGATATTTTACAAAAACATTTAATTTAGTTTATTTTACATAGAATAAGTAAGCCTTATTTGCTTCCTATAATACATTAAATTACATTTGTCATACATGACAATCTATTTTTAAATCCTCTATGTGTAACTACTAAAGCCTTATTTTATTCCTCTAAAAATTTTAGAAATAGAAAATAGCTGTTAGATGAAATAAAAAACCCTCTACACTTTCATAACTCTGTGACAATTTGTTAGAAGCTTCATCCTCTGTCAATGTGAGAAGGTATTATGTGGAGTTTCATATCAGTTACCTAGCGTTCACAGAATTAACAAGTAGGATAACATTATGCATGCAAGATACAGATGCAATTAGATATGTTTATGTATGTATCTTTTTTGTTGCATGGTGCATACTAATTTTGTTTAGTCCAGAGTTTGATAGGCATGTTTTTGTAGACGGTTTTTTGGTCAAGATGGTGTTTTGTCTACTGTACTTTATTTATTTTTTGTCTTGTATTGTAATCATGTCGCCTGTTTTCTCTGGGGGTATCGGCAGAGATGTATTTTTTATAAACTTATTCTGGACTAGCTTTCCGCCCGCGTGGCATTTTTTTACATCTTGGGTTACATTATTCAAGTTTTAGTAGGGATCCCTAATTATTTCTGGAAATAAATAAAGCCTATGACACTTCGTAAAGATGAGGCTTTCTAACGGTGAAAGTATTTTTAAAATCAGTTCAGTAGTTTTTGAGTTAAAACCCTACAAACAAATCTTTCCTCTTTATAATATTAGTATAGATTAGCTTTAAATAATTTCTAAATAAATAGCAAGCTCACTGCCCGCCATTGATTCGGTAGTTAGTTATCGGAATTATATTGTTAAGAACAAAGATTCCGGGCTGTCACTAAGTTAATTTGGAAAAAAATACCTATAACATTGCCTGGCCTGGGAATCTAACCTACACTTCTATGCTCAGCAGCCGCTCGTGCGACCATAAGACCAATAAATTTAACCGATTTTCCGATCAAAAGTCAAAATTTTTATTTCACATAGACCTACAAAGAAAGCACTTATGAAAGGTCAAATTAGTTGCACGGTTCCAAGTAGTGGGTCCTATGGAGAAGAACCGGCAAGAAACTCTATAATTAAATACCTGTTTTAATATACACATATGTCACTAAACGACTCTCAAACGTCGTTTGCTAAAAGGCCAAAACTCCACGAGATTAAAGCCCGTATCCCTCAAAATGATGTCCTAAAAATAGTTTCATCCTAAAATGACGTACCGAAACCGGTATTCGGGATGAAATACAGCATATTAAGTTTACACAAGGCGGGTAATGACTTCGGAGCTCGGAAACTGAATTTTATCATCGTTCAGACAAGGGCGGTAGTAATTTTATTAATATCTCTTCTCTTTTGGAGTTTTTGCTAAATCATACGCCAGGCTACATGACGAGGTCTGGATTTTGAAGCTGATTTTTATTATTGGTTACATCGTTCCGCATGATATTCACATTGCCTTAGATTAGAAAAAAAATTGCAGTATTATTTTTGAAAAGGATCCATTATGGAGTGTCTTGGCCGTTTTTTCTCCAAAACGACTGATTTTTGGAACTGTATAAGTTATATCAAATTGTATTTTAGGCTTTTTATGAGTACCTATTGTTACATACATGAAATATAAAAATAACAATCTTTTCGGTTTCTTACAATGATTGTGGATAAAAAGGTCATTTCCAAAGGGTCTACCTTTGGAAACCTTAACTTAAACTTTATTGTTCACATTTTTACGTTACGAAAAAAATGGCTAAGTGGGTGTCGGCCCCGCGTAGTGTTCAAAAATACTTTTTAGTTGGTCGACTATAACTCTGTAACCGGTAAAGCCTACTTAGCCGTCATAGTTTTCCTTTGAAGATCGTTATATAAGCTAGATCTGCGATTTTTTTCACAAATCCAGGAACAGCTTTTTAAAAGTAAGAGGGGGTCGACGCTCTTCACTAACAAAAATTAGTGCTTTAAAGCTTAATATTTCGCTTTCCCAAATAAAAAAATAGTCTTCTGATATTTTTAGTATGTACCTATCTAATTATACCCCTAATAACGTCTAATGACACTTCATCAGGAGCACACTATCATACTATCATATATCACTATCATACTATCCCTAATACTATCATACACAACAAACAGGCCGACAGCAGAAACTTTAATGAGCGTAGTTTCGTAATACGCCACAGGCTTATCAATCTATTAGCTAAGCAGACGGTTTGCGGACAAGATGCAACTAGGAAGAATAGACATACTTAGCCGAGATTATTCCCACATTTGGGAATCATGCCTCGTGTAAATGAGAGTGAGCTACATTCTCAATGGCAGGCATCATGATGGTTTGGAACACCAACTTCAGAGCCTTGGAACGTTCCAGATAAATCACGGATGTTTTCATACGTTGTGACACCTAAAAAGACATGTGATATAAAATCACAATAAACTCAACGAAAATTAAGATTCGATTGAAGTTTCGTACTTTTCTAATGGGTTTTAGGGCGGTAAAGTGCAAACAATTAAATGAATAATTAATATATGAATAGTATAAGTAAAGTATATGCCTCTATGTACAGAGCATAAGACAGCATCTTACCACACCACAAAGAATTGTCTATTCACGGTATTTACGAAGTTTCGTTTCGGTGAGTTAGAGTAGATCCCCAGTTACGATATGGGATAGCGAGGTTTTGTATTTCCTTTCCTATTGGGTATAGAATCTGTTAGAATCTGAAAATAGCCGAATGATCACGAAGCGTTTACGAATGACACCCGTACATTATGCTGCTTTTATTATGGGGCTGCTGGATGTTCGTAAGAGTTACCGCGCCCCCAAAACGCTAAGGGCTGAGCAAGGAACATGGATGGGTTTTAGTCAGTAAGAGTCTGACACTACGGCGGGAGGGGCCTTTAAAGGTCGCTGCATACGTGACGAGATAATACCTCGGACGGGGCGTAAACGGGACCGGAACGTGACTGCCTCGTTCAAAAGTGCCACGTTCCCGTCCCGTCCGTGTCTCCGTGGCATATGCTCTTTCATATAAATTTTGTATGAAACGATATTTCCAAAATTTCCCGTTCCGTCCCGTCCGTAAAAAAACCCGTCACGTATGCAGCGGCTTTTAATGACTTTTGACGACAACTACTGGTGTGGGTGAAAAAGGTGTCAAGGGAGGATATTCCGGCTAGGCGGGTGATATTGCCCGCCGGTTGATGTGGGGACATTGTATTTATTCTAATTAGCTCGCGAACTCTGCTTGCACGATATAGAAATCTTACCGTCGTTCTCATGTAGCGAAATAGGTGTCGCTACAATGGCCTAGCCTAATCTACACTAATATTATAAAGAGGAAAACTTTGTTTGTAATGAATAGGCTCAAAAACTACTGGACCGATTTTAAAAATTCTTTCACCATTCGAAAGCTACATTATCCACGAGTAACATAGGCAAAATTTTATTTTGGAAAAAAATAGGGTTCCGTAAGATATTTGGGTTTTTCGGACACAAGGTGTAAGAAATCAACCATCTTTTCAATTCATCAATCAACTTTTTTTGCGTACGCTACTAATCTCAGGAACTACTGGTCCGATTTGAAAATTCTTTCAGTGTTAGATAGCCCATTTATTGAAGAAGGCTATAGGCTATATTTCATCACGCTAAATCCAATAGGAGCGGAGCACCACTATTCCACGCGGACGAAGTCGCGGGCAGAAGCTAGTAACAAATATGTCTCTAAAAGATCTTCCTTCTGGAAGTAAAATAAAATCTCCCAAGCACCATATTAAGGTAACTCGTGGAGTATAAATTATCGGGAAGCGATGTACACCCGTGTGTAATGGGCGAGCGACGGATTATTTATCGCCAGCGCGTGGGGATTGGCGATGAGGGCTTGGTGCGAGCGGGGAGCGGGCGAGAGAGCGATTTGATTAGTTGTTCTGGTATATATATCATCCGAGATAACTACATTACGCCCAGGAAAAAAAGTAGCCGTCTCCAAGGTATCGCCGTACCAAATTTCATCCTACTCGGTCCAGCCGTTTTACCGTGGAAGCATAACAAACCTAGCGGAGCAGGAAGGAATGTCAGAATCTTACTATATAAAACCGATACATGTTCTTTCCTTCGCCCTTTGTATTGCAGGGCCGCGAAAAATGTGATGACTTCATAAATAATCCTTACTTTTAAGACTTAAAACGATGCCCCAAAAATGAATTACACATGCACAAAAACCCAGACCTGGAACAATTATTTTAGTTGTCCCGTACGGGAATCAAAGCGACACGCAGCGCAGCAGTCAATTTCTCAACCCCTTTTTTTTTTTTTTTTTTGCGCTGGGAAAAAATGCATTACGCATACCCCCCATCCAGGGGAATGGGGGGGTATGTGGGACTCCCCGGGCAAGCCCGGTATACCCACTAAAACAACCCAGCGGCATTCCCGCATCGTCTGAAAGGAGGGGGACTGGGAAACCGGCGTAGCCTTTACGTCCAGTCCCCCTCGACGATTGCCCGCCTCAGCGGCGGCGGGCCCCTCACGTCCTCCCCATTGAGGGAGGGTCGGGAATGTCCGGCGGAGGTGGTGTGGAGTGCAATGCGGGCGGAGGCGCCCCCGCGCCTGTCGCCCGCCCATCACCACCGCGAGGAGGGAGAAGAAGACGTCTTCTCCGACCTCGTCTTCGCCTTCGGAGCGGCGCAGCGAGGGGGTCGTCCTCCCGTGCGCGCTCCGCCGCCTCCTTTTGCGAAATGACGTCCTCGCAAAAGGAGGCGACCGCGGCCCAAGCACCTTCGCTCCCCAGCATGGAACTGACTACACTGGGAAGCGAGAGGTCTTGGCCAATCTCCGCAGTCAGAATGCGGCGCGGCTCCGACCAAGCCGGGCAGACCTCTAGGGTATGCTGCGCCGTGTCCTCCGCCGCGCCGCATTCGTGGCACGCTGGGGTTTCCTCCCTCCCGATCCTGTACAGGCGCGAGCCAAAGCAGCCATGCCCTGACAGCACCTGCACAAGACGAAAAGAGAGGAAACCGTGCTTCCGCTCGAGCCATTCTCGCAGAACTGGCCCGAGCGCATCCAGCGTCAGACGGCCGAAAGTGGCGGTGGCGAGGTCGTCCGTCCAATGGACGACGATGGCGTCCTTCGCCTCCCGCCTGACGGCCTCCCGCTCCTCCGCAGTGGGGCACTCTCCGAGCGCCTTTCGATGCGCCGTCCACTCGTACACCCTGGCGAGCACCCATGCCTCGAGCTCCCAGGGAGGGGTGCCCGCCAGAACGCACGCCGCCGAGAAGCCCACCGACCGGTAGGCCCTCGCCACCCGCAGCGCAATGGCCCTTTGCGGCCTGCGGAGTGCGGTGGCATTCTCCCTTCTTTGTAGGGAGTCCGCCCAGATGGGGGCCCCGTAGAGGGCCATGCTCCGCAGTATGCCGGCATAGAGACGCCGGCACCGTGCGCTGGGTCCCCCCAGGTTGGGGAGGAGCCACGAGAGCGCGTCAGCGGCCCTCAGCAGGCGCGTCGACAGCCCGCCGAAGTGTAGGCCGAAGCGCCACCTGCTGTCCAGCACCAGGCCCAGATACTTCATCTGGGGCCTTACCTCTATCCTGACGCCCTCCACAGCAATGTGGGCGTCGGGAGGGCAACGCTGCCGAGGCCCGCGGAAGAACACGGCCTCGGTCTTGTTCAGCGCCACCCTCAACCCCAGGCGGCGGATCCTCCCCGCCACCAAGGACCCGCCAGCCGATGCCAGACAGGCCGCCTCCCCAAAGTTCTTCCCCCGGGCAGTGAGCAGAGTGTCGTCAGCGTAACAAATCACACTCGTGCCCGGGAGAAGGGCCCCCCGCAGGAGCCAGTCAAACCCTATGTTCCACAGGGTGGGCCCCAGCACCGACCCCTGTGGAACACCAGCCTCCGCGCCGTACCGTTTCAACGATCCCATTTTGTCTACAAGGAGGACCTCGCGGCCCTCCAAGTAGTTGCCCAAGAGGCCCCTCAAGTATGAAGGCACTCCGTGATATCGGAGTGCCTCCAATATAGTCGAGTGGGGGACGGAATTGAAGGCGTTGGCGATGTCGAATGACACCGCCAGCACCCCGTCCCCCGCGTCCATCGCCTCCTTCACCTGGCCTCTGAGTAGGGCCAGGGCGTCGATGGTGGACCGGCCTCGTCGGAAACCGAACTGGGCGTCCGACAGGTCCGGCCCCACCCTCCGCAGATGGTCGTTGAGGCGGCAGGCGATGATCCCCTCGAACATTTTTCCGACCTCATCGAGCAGAACGATGGGCCGGTATGCCGAGGGGGAGTCGACCGGGCGTCCCTCTTTACGGAGGAGGCACAGCTGCCCCTCCTTCCAGGGCTTCGGGAACCTTCCAGACGTAAAGCACGCGCTGAAGAGGTCCCGAAACCGGTCCTCCATTTGAGTGGCCGCTATGGCCACCACCCGAGCAGGGACGCCGTCTGGTCCAGGGGCCGTCTTTTTGGCACTGAGGCTGATGATTCCCGCGTGTATCTCCTCCGCAGTCACCGGGGGGACCTCTTCCTCCGGTGGGGCCGCATCCTGCGGAGGGTCCATCGTCGGTGGGGTGAAGTCGGTCCTGTGCGGAAACAGGGACCGGACCACCCCATCCAAAAGTGCCGGCTCCAGCGTTTCCGTCAGCGGGGGACCATGGGGGCGCAGCTTGTTTCGCGCCGCCTTGTATGGCCTCCCGTACGGATCCCTGTCGAGGGACTCCAGCATCTCGGCCCTCGCCGAGTCCTTGGCCGCGCACATGGCCGCCTTGAGGGCCGTCTTTGCCTCTAGGTACGAGGCGTAGAGGCGGTCCTCCTCCACCAGGTCGCGATTGATGGCGGCGCGCCGGCGGCTCCGCGCGTAGGCCCGCCTGACTGCCGCACAGGCGGCACGGAGCCCCGCCAGTTCCTGCGACCACCAATAGACGGCGCGACGAGGAGGCGGACGGCGAGAGCGAGGCATGCTGGAGTGGCACACCTCGGTCAGGGATCCCCTGAGCTGGACCGCTGCGGCGTCGACGTCCAAGGGCTCAACAGGGGGGGACAGCCAGTCCTGGAGAAAGGCCGCCTCCTTGGCTGCTTCCCGGTCCAGGCGAGTGAGAGCCCACCGAGGGAAGGGAGACCCGTTGGAGCGGGCCACCCGCCCCCGGGGACTCTGGGTGGAGATGTCGAACCGCACGTATCGGTGGTCCGAAAAGGTTTCCACCGTCTCCACCCGCCAGTTCACGATGCGTGCGGCTAGCACGGGGGTGGCGAACGAGACGTCGACCACCGACCCTCCCCGTTGCCGAACGCACGTGTGTACCGCCCCCCTGTTGAGGAGGGACACACCGCACGACGTCGCCCAAAACTCGACGGCGCGCCTTCGGACGTCGCAAGAGGCAGCCGGATTGCCCCAAGCCGCCGACTTGGCGTTTAGGTCGCCCAACACGACGACCTGACGCGGCGCCGCCCTCCCCACGACTGCGGTGAGGACCTCCAGAAGCTCCTCAAAGTCTGAGAGAGGGCGGTTTGGGGAGAAGTAGACCCCAACGACGGCCACGTCCCCCCACGCGGTGGCCACGTATCCCGGTCCCCTCTCTAAGAGCGAGAGGGGAGGGGAGTCCGTGGAGGACCGCGATCCAACACCAACCAGGCCGTCCCGGTCGCCCAGCCAATGCCCGGGGACCGAGTAGGGCTCGGCGACCACCGCCAAGTCCACCAACCACTCAGCCATCGTCTGAAACAATAGATCCTGGGCTGCCCGGCAGTGGTTGGCGTTCGCCTGGAGGATGCGATGTTCGATGACCCTATCCATCAGTCGGACATCGCACCCCCCTCATCCGCAGCCACCGAGGTTCCCGGCACGGGAACGACGGCTTGAGTAGTAGGCCCGACCGGCGCCTGTACTTTGCCCTTCTTGGGGGGAGGATTGCACATCCTCCCCTTAATTTCTCAACCCCTACGCCAACCGTGGCATTTTTGTCTATTACAAACTTTTTAGTTGTTAAATACACTTTAAGACGCTCGCTCGAGCACTAAGTGACGAGCCTAAACAGCTTTAACCACGTTAAGCTAAAGAGCGCCGGTAATGACGATATTGATGTACATTAATTATGTATACAATGCACGTGAAACGACTATGCGATACACGAAATTGATACTTATGCATAACATGATAGGTTTCAAATCATTAACATTACATTAAGAAAGTACTACTAAAAGCTTGACTCCTTTACCTATATCTATACTAATATAATAAAGCTGAAGAGTTTGTTTGTTTGTTTGAACGCGCTAATCTCAGGAACTACTGGTACGATTTGAAAAATTCTTTCAGTGTTAGATAGCCCATTTATTGAGGAAGGCTATAGGCTATATATCATCCCGCTAAAACCAATAGGAGCGGAGCACCACTATTCCACGCGGACGAAGTCGCGGGCAGAAGCTAGTTATAAATATGAGTTATCTCTGTCTGTCTGTCTGTTAAGCTTTCACGTTAAAACGGTTGAACCGATTTAGATCATAGATTTAGATCATCAAAAAGGTTTTCCCGTCACAAGTGGGGCGAGAGAGAGTGTCAGACTCTTACTGACTAAAACCCATCCATGTTCCTTCCTCAGCCCTTTATATTCCGGGGGCGCGCTAACTCTTTCCCTCATCCCTGGCAGGCTAGAGTTCACGCAACCTACTAACCGAATAAACAAAAAAAAATTTTTTTCATATATATTTAAAAAACAATGCATTTGCTTACTCCTAATTGGCTTAACAGAGACTGATTGAAATGTACATGAAAATTTCATTTTGAAACAAAAGCTTACGACCACAGCTCGCCCATGATAATGCTCGTCTGTAGGAGGCCAAAAGACAGCCACAGTACCCAAAACCACAGAGCAACAGTTAATCCATAGCACATAGTATCACAAACAAAATATACATCTACCCACCGCTTAAGCCCGTGTTTTCTTCTAAAACCTCACACGAGCGTTTTTGCAAAAGCAATTTTTTTTTATTGTGATGATTGCAATCGTTTTAGTAGGTATGTTTATATTCTAATTAATATTGTTAATATATGAAAGTAACTTTGTCTGTGTGTCTGTTAAATTTTTACGGTAAAACAGCTGTGCCGTTTAAATAAAATTTTCACTCAGGATTTTTATTCATACATGAAAAGCCTCTCCAGCTAAATTTTTATTTTTATTTATTTATTCATAAACAATTTACATTGTGTTTGATGTAATTCAATACACAAAATTTACCAATTTATTAATGTATGAAATAACAACTATTTATAATAATATCAATTTTGCAAAGCATAGGATTTATATTAACTAGTGATTTTGATATTGATTTAATGATAAATGTCTCTGACTTATTGTTATTAATAAGTCAAGCGACTTCTTTATTAATTAAGCTAATTTACACATCTATTATTGTAAAACAAATACAAAAAAACCATTCACAAATTAACACCCACAGCAGCTTCATCGCTTCCGAGCGCTTAAAGTCTAAAATGTGCGCGTCGTATAAAGCTCAGTGTACTAAAATACATATCTATTGTGCGTGGAGGCTTACAGGCGGGGCCATGGTAAAGGATTTGTCTCCACAATAACATGAAACCGTTGAACATTCTAACGTAATACCCCACAGCCCCACCACACTGTTCTGTTAAGATCTAGAGATGCTGGATGATTTTATAGCATTTTATTTTTAATGATATTTATTTTTCTAAGTAGGTTTTTAAATAACACTTTTACACGTCAAATATGTTTTTGTTTATAGTTGAGGCCGGTGTTCCTATCCGACTACCTTGAGAAGAAACACCGAAACAAACTCAAGGGTCATAGTCTCTTTTAAAGTCCAGACATTTAACAAGTATTGTACCATGAAAAATAATGAAGGCTGGTGTTGTGGTGTAATTAAAAAGATAAGAAAATTCATTTGTTTCGGAACACGCACGTGAAAAAAAGAGAAGAAAAGCATGTCATTACACTAGAGGCTAGAAAAGGCTCCTATCTCAGCTGCGGGATATTTTTAAAATGGATTAGACTTCAATTCAATTTTAATAGAAGCGAATTGCTGTTTCATGCGTTTCCTGATGGAATTGCTCCACGCACCCGGATAAGTACTGTCCGATTAAGCAGGTCGAATGCAGTTAGAAGCACCCTGCAAGAGTGACCTCTTAAACGTAGAGAAAAAAAAAAGAGCAAAATCCGGATAAAAGCTTTCCTATGCCCTTCCTCAAGTTTCAATCTATCCTCACACTACATCATATCTATATTGGTTCAGCCGTTTTTCCGTGAAAGCGTAAAATACAGAGAGATAGCGGAACAGGCGATGTTGCTTCTTCATCTATCTTGTAAAATATTAGCTATAAGAAAAACATTAAAAGTCACTTCCAAAAATATAATATCCATGTTAAGTTTACATACAATAAAATGACACAAAGAACACAATAAGATTCATATGAAAAACACGCAATACCGCTAAACAGGGTACTATACAATATACCTGTATACTGGTAAAATACTTTACCATTGAAAATAATGTACATATTTGTACAGCTTCAGCAAATTATTGCCCGAAATAATGATCAATTTATTTCATTTCATACAAACATTTTGGTTGAATGTTGTGCCTAGTAATATGTACCTATTATAAAAGGAACAGGTATTTTTGGTATTTTATATCTGTTATTTGCGAAATAATGGCATGTTGATATTGTTTTTATAACGATTACGTCATACCGTAACCTGAAGAGTAGTACGTATTTTGAAATCAGGAAAAGATTCTTATTACGAATATGCGTCTTAACCACTAAGGGTTGTCAGAAGCCAGAAAGTCTGACAACCAGTTTTACCATGGGGTATCGTGTTACACGGTAATTGTGTTGTGGAGGTCAGATAGGCAGTCGCTCCATGTAAAACACTGGTACTCGGCTGCATCTGGTTTAGACTGTAAGCTGACCCCAACATAGTTGGGAAAAGGCTAGGCAGATGATGACCCCAAAGATGCAAAGAACACTACAGATTTCATCAAAATACTATTTGCAAATAAATTAAAAACAGTTACATATTTTTATCTAATTTAACAAACTAACGCTACGAACCAAACATTACTTACAAATTCAAACTCAACCCCCAAATGCAGCACGGGTATAAAAGTCACAAAACGGTGTTATGTTTATTGTTCACTGTAGTCGGGTTACCAGGCGGCACATTAACATCGTCATACACTTTCCGGGGTTCCCGAGGTGGGTAATTATCCGGGGCGGGCAAAAAGTGCAATTAAAACGGGCCCACGTTGGGCGCCACTCGGCTTGCGTGTACCTACCCGCCAACAATAACACCGTAATGCAATTGTAACGCAATATAATTTTCGCGGAATGCCGGCTGTTTCGTGAATAAGTTTCTCGTATGCGCAGTTTTGAAGATAATAATGTTTTACTGCTTTGTAGTTTTGCGAATTTCGGAGGCAGTAGGGTTTTGGTAGCCGATGACGTAGATATATGTGTTGCTATTTGATTAGGTTGTGTCTGAATGTTTGTCATTTTATATCGGTATTAATCAAGTAGGTATGCGCCCTTAATCCGTTGCTTTTATCTTATAAATTATATTGATGACACTACAAAAAAATAATACGCCAAATAACAAAATAAGAAAACAAAATTGATGAATCAAATGTATTCAGATAAAACAGTAATAAAATAAGAGATAAACTTCAAATAAAGAAAAAAACTTGAACAAACAAAACCACCCTTAAATCCTAACTTTGAAACAATCCAAAAATCACTTAATAACGTCTACAAATCCTAAACTAAAACTCGAAGCTATCAAAACCATATAACCACAAATTCCTTCAACATAAAACTATTTACATAAAAATCTTAATGCCTCAAGCAATCCATCTTCTTTAAAAGGTATTTTCAAAGCAACTTAAAATTTCCAACCCGTAAATGCAAACATCGGTCGAAGCGGCGTGACGGCGCACAACTTTTAGTGTTCGCATTAAAACTGATAAACCCTTAATGCAAATTGAAAGCGTGCGGGCGTGAAACATACCGCGGTGTGGTTGGGCGAGTCTGTTCAGGAAAAATAGGTGTTCGGTTTTGAGACTTGCGGATAAAGGGTTGGGAATACGTGAAAAGTTTGCTCAATATCCGCTTGTAAGGGATTATCTGTGTCAATTTTGGTGGAAGTAATGATTGGTTAACTAAATGTGTACGAAATACGTTGCACATTGACTGCTTAGCGTTTATCTTTTGTTGTTTATGATTTGATGTAGCGACACCTATCTCGCTACACAAGTATTGCAATGCCTAATTAATTAAGATCAGTGCTTATAAACATTATTAATTTAGTAGCAATTAAACCTTTATACCAATCGGTTGTCTACTCACTCAACCTAACATCAACATAAAATTTTTACTGTTGGTTACGCCCCAACATTTGTGGTCAATATGCAACGTAGTTCGTACAAAATGTTTTGGTTAATAATAAATATGTTTGTATGAGACTAAGTAACGTTTCAATAAGTTGTAATTTTTAGTCGTCATCGGATGAAAAAGTCTATTTATCCGTAATCTACGATTACTCGAAAGTTTTAACAACAACTCTACACAAGAAAATAATAAACTACTTTTAAAATTGCCTTTAAGCTTCGTTTTACATAATATTATTTGCTTTATTCAATTGAACATCATTTTGGTGACCGAATATCTCAAATATCAGCACTCTCATTCATCCCGTGGTTCCCACTGAAAGCTGGTCGGTTATCCCGACTAAAGGTTATTATGAGCGCAGTACGGCAAGCCTCTATGCGGATATTCGGATAGATAGGCCACTTAGCGAGATATTGCCGACGAATTTGGTTAATGCACTCGCTCCCAGAACACTTTGCTTGTAATATTTTGTATGGTGTTTTGTTTAAACAAGTTCTTTAATAAAATATTGTAGAATGTAAATACAAAAATACGCTATTATAATGAATGTTCATGCTCAATAAACAATGACATAATCGTTCGCAGATTTCACGATTAATGATTAACTTTGATTGGCGTACAGTTTAATCAGTTAATGAATCCTTTTAACACCGCGAACACAAAAACATTTGGCCATTCTTTTGCGTTTCATCACGAGATAATAAATTAAACCAAACAACGAAACCACGCGAAATTAATCAATCAACTGCATTCGACACGTTTTTAAATATATCATCGTTCGGTGCTTTCGACCGGCGAGGGTTAATTATCTGTAAATCGTGGCAGCTACATCTGACCACGGAGCGGTGTCGCATCCGAAATTAAAATTTCAATGTTGATATGTTAATTAAATATTTTTTAAGTTGGTCGGAGTGACCCCGTCGGTGCTGAAGGGTTGATTGAGCGGAATGCCATTCAAAAAACTGTTTATAAATTTAAATTAAGTTTCGTATTTTTTTGCTGCCAGCTTAAATATAAAGTTATGCCTTTATTTTGAAAGACACATAAAGACAGACAGACACGAGGTACTTCCGCATTCGTAGTAAGGATGTTACAACTATCATTTTTCTTTTATTATAGCTACTTGCTGTCTCATAAAATTAATAGTCTTATCTTGGTAAGTACGGAGGGTGATTTGTAAAAAAGTTTTATCCAAATGGTGATATTTACTTTGTAAGTTTTAAAAGATGAGCCAAGTTCAGTATCATAAAAGCTCAAAAATTATGCATAATGCATCACAGTGATTGATGGATTCTAAGCAAATTCCAGTGAATATTGTATTTTTTCGTTTAATTCTGTTCTCATAGGGACAGGGATATCTTACCATCTTATTAATAACTAGCTTTCTGCTAGCGGCTTCGCCCACGTGAGCTATACGAATTCAAATTAAAAATGACAGAGTTTCATACAAACCTTGCTCCTTTTTTTCACTCCCTTAGGGGTAGAATTTCGGAAAATCCTTTCTTATCAGATGCCTAAGTCATACAAAGAACACACCCTCCAAGTTTCAGGTCTCTACGATCAGCGGTTTAGGCTGTGCGTTGATCCGTCAGTCATCAGGACAAAGCATTTTAAATCTATATACATATAATTTTCCTAATCGGTACATACGTCTTCGAGCAATCGAGGAACGAATATTCCTATAAAAATTAAAGATTCCGACGAATTGGGAATATCTTTATTTTTTGCAGTCGGCTAAAAATGCTTGGCTAGACTCCAAATCTAATTTCACAGGAATTCAGGACTTGAATGTGTGTTTATTCCTATTTTATGAATTACCTCACGAATCAGACGCTACAAGGCAAGTTAAAAGCATTCTAGTGTATATTTAAAGCTGTGTACGGTGTTAGAATAATTATTGCGTTTGCGGAAGATATACCCTTAATGGGGAAAAGAAAATAAATAAGGGTTCTGTAGCTTTTAACCCTTTTATTTTGGCCCTTGATCCTTAAAAAGATCTAGTATAAAATCTAATAGATTGATAATATAAAATGTCACTATCGAATGTCAATTGTCAATCTGACATCATCACGATATACATTTTAGGATCACTTTAGCCACATTGTCAAAATAGTATCCTGACTACTCGTACTAATATTAGGAAAAGGAACATGGATGGGTTTTAGTAAGTAAGAGACTGACACTCCCTCCCGCCCCACCCACGACGGGGGGGGATCGTTTGATGACTTCCCATCCGAAAAAAAGGTATACATAAAACGAAAAATATATTAACTAAACATACATACATACCGTCAAAATCATAACCCTCCTTTTACTTCGCCGTAATCAGGTAAAACGCTACCATACCGCGTCACAATTATGAACAGCGCTTTAGCTATGTACAGGAGTCAATGCTCAAAATATCTGCTATCATCTCCCACACCACATACATCTACATCTACACTAATATTATAAAGAGGAAAACTTTGTTTGTTTGTAATGAATAGGCTCAAAAACTACTAGACCGATTTTAAAAATTCTTTCACCATTCGAAAGCTACATTATCCACGAGTAACACAGGCTAATTTTTGGAAAAAATAGGGTTAGGTTTGTATGAAATCAACCAGAAAAGTTACTTTTTTGCGTACGCTACTAATCTCAGGAACTACTGGTCCGATTTGAAAATTCTTTCAGTGTTAGAATAGCCCATTTATTGAAGAAGGCTATAGGCTATATTTCATCACGCTAAATCCAATAGGAGCGGAGCACCACTATTCCACGCGGACGAAGTCGCGGGCAGAAGCTAGTATTATATATACAGTGTATACATAATATATATATATTAACATAAACAACAACCACCGTCCTCGCAGGTTACATAACAACCAAGATACTCAGCAACCACTAATTGTGTCTCCCTAGTAAGCGAACATGCGTCGATTTGCATGAACATGCCTCTGCAATGTACCTATCTAATGTTGCTTGCTTCTATGTGATTTGTATTAATTAACATCTAGGTATGTATATATAATGTATAAGGGAGGAGCTCGTGGCTAAGTAACAGCCGCACGGTTCGACCGATCAAAGGTTAAGCTGCGCTTGGCGCTGTCGGCCCGTGGATGGCTGACCATCTTTGTCATAGCGAGACTCCTCCGTGCCTCGGAAAGCACGTTAAGCTGTTGGTCCCGGTTGTCACTTGTACATCTTTGACAGTCGTTACGGGTAGTGAGAAGCCAGAAAGTCTGACAACCAGTCTTACCAAGGAGTACCGTGTTACCCGGTAACTGGGTTGTGGAGGCCAGATAGGCAGTCGCTCCATGTAAAACATTGGTTCGCAGCTGCATCCGGTTAAGACTGGAAGCCGACCCCAACATAGTTGGGAAAAGGCTAGGCAGATGATGATGTATGTATGTATAAGAGATTGAGAATATCGTAAGATTGTTCGACAAAGTTATCGTGCCACTGAAACGCAAAAGAACATCCTACCGCGGCTGCGGGACGTTCGATAGAGATACCGCGCCCCCGGAATATGTAGGGCTGAGGAAGGAACATCGATGGGTTTTAGTCAGTAAGAGTCTGACACTCCCACCCGCCTCACCCACGGCGGGAGGGGTCATTTGATGATTTCCTATCCAAAAAAAAGGAACGAAAGAACATGGATGGGTTTTAGTCAGTAAGTCTGACACTTCCTCTTGCTTCACCCACAGTAAAGTGAGTCATTTGATGATTTCCCACCATCCCAAAAAATTGTCTGACGCTTTCTCCCGTTCCGCCGACAGCAGGAGACATAGAATTTCCTACCAAAAAAACACCTACTTCTTAATGTGCAATTAGGTTCTCGCGTTTATTACTGCTTGCTGCTAACTGGTGTATGAGAAATAAAGAAAAAGATTATCTGACAGTAAACGACCGCTTTTCATACTGAAATAAGTATAATTTTCTTAAGTTAAGTACTGTATTTAGTGTCAAAGTCGTGCAAAAATATTGACAGGTACAACCAGGTACAACGCTCATTTTAAGCAATTCCAGATAAATCTTACATGTAACCAACATTTCAGGGGTCCGCTGTAGACCCCAAAAATCCCTTAGTGATTTTTTCTCACGTTCATTTATTTGGCTACAAAAAATATGAACCTATTTATTCATAATTAAAATATAAAAGAAATTATTTTTGAAATAGAAATGTTTTTAAATAGCTGTTTTTCAACCCTGTTAAATAAAAAGGTTTTATTTTTTAAGTTGTTTTATTATCATTTTCTTTACCCACTGTCTTCTATAATATTTTTAATACCGAACCCAAACAAAAACAATTTTATAACAAACTATCCTCATCAAACTCAGGTGGCAAGTTATTATTATAAAAACAAAAAAAAACGCATTTACTCGCAAATAAATACTGCTAGCTCGTATTGTTCATCGCCGTCTTTTCTTAACGCAAATGCTACTAATTAGTTTAATTTCAATGCTCTTTGTTGGGTGTGGTACAAGTATAAGAGATAAAATTAAAATTGAAAAAAAAAAAGTGGTTTTTAACTTTTTACGCAGTTTTGAAGACAAGTCCTTTCTTGTTACTTAAATTTTTATGAGTGATGAGTTAAATATTTTTTAATTTAGGTTCTACATAATAAAATATACCCACGTATAGTGTGAATGAATATTATAGGTGTATGAAGACCATTTTTTGCTAAAAAGAGCCATTTGCAAAATATCTACATTTGAAGTGCACATTTTGTTCGATACGAGCGTCCCCCTCTAACTTTTGAATGGATGTACCATATGTGAAAAAATTGCCGTGTTACCCGGTAACTGGATTGTGGAGGTCAGATAGGCAGTCACTCCACGTAATACACTGGTACGCAGCTGCAGCCGATTTAGACTAGAAGCCGACCCCAACATAGTTGCGAAAAGGTTAGGCAGATAATGACTGTCCATATGAGAGTGAGAAAGAGATTAAAATTACAAGGTCCATCTCTGTAATAACCCTGTTTCTTTGATCGTATCCTTAATCGCTGAGAACTTATCAATTGGACTGATAACGAAAACACCTGCAGACTACAACAATAATAATTGTGGAACCAGAGCTGTACTTATTTCTACCACTTCAGCATCCCTGTACTGTCATGCTAAATGATATTTATGTTACCTGAATAAATAGGAGGAGATTATAAGAATCATTTTTCTTAGAAAATAGGAAGAGTGATCACGACTGGGGAGTTTGTTGCGCCACTTCTTCTTCCCAGCAATAACACATAGGAAGTGGTAAAGGGCGGGCGTTTTGGGGCTGTCTTTTGTAAAATTGACGTTTAAAAAGTGCTGGTTTGCAGCCTAATTTGAATTAAAATGACTTTTGATTTTTTTTATTGTGACGCTCTAAGAAACGATGGAGAAGAAGAAGGAAGTGAGATAGTTGTAGTGGTGTCTCTTTCGTTTCACTGTAGTTTTTATTCCATCAATTTTGAGTGTGGGGTATTTTCAATCCAATTCAAATAATTTGTTTCAATTAGGCTAATAACAACCACTTTTGAAGTATATTCCTATGGAGAAGAACGGGCAAAAACTCCACGGTTACATGGGAGAAAGGTTTTTTTTTCTTTGTATGTTTTGTTGTTCTTGTTCATGTCGAAGACGCAGGATTTTAATTATAATAGCACTAGCTGTTGCCCGCGGTTTCACCCGCATCCCGAGGAAACTACTTCGCGCACCCGGGTAAAAAATCCTATATGTTAATCCAGGTTATAAATTATGTGTGTACCAAGTTTCATGAAAATCCATTCAGTAGTTTTTGCGTGAAAGAGTAACAAACATACATCCATACATTCTTACAAATTTTCGCGTTAGTTATTAGTAGAATAGTATCTAGTCATATTATAGTAACTTTATCGGCAAGCTGTAAATTTTATATTTCAAAAGAACTATTTCCATAATCAGCTCAGTAGTTCCCGAGTTTATTGACTACAAACATACAACCAATTAACCCAAATTCTCCTTAACAAGTATGTTCGCACCAGGGATTGCTTCATACACAAGAAACTTGGTAATCCCTCGTCGATATTAATTCTATTTAACACAAGCATAATAATTAGTTCCACCGATGTTAATGGTAGTAGCAATTAATTGTTTGACGCGTGATTGGGTGTGGTTTACTTATTTTTTTATTATTATTTTGTATGACGTCAGTATTCGGTGGGTTTGTATAAGTCGATTTTTTTTTGCTTTTTACGGATGACGCATTGTGTTATTGTGTCTTGTGTGTAGGGTATATTATGTACAGGTATCATGGTATAATTTAAACAATGAAATAATGAGATAACAAAAAATCAAATCTGTGGGACTCCAAACCGTATTTGATAACTTAATTGTCCATAAAAAATTTAAAAAATAAATTACAAAATATTCCAATAAAAATTATCAAGTCCCAAACAATGTTTAAAAACAAAACAACAACCGATGACTATACGGTCAAAAACAACCCTTAAAAAGCAAAAAAAAAAACTTAATAATATCATTCACAACCCTCTATCACCAAAGCAAAATTAAAAAATATTTCACACAATTTCCAAACAAAAATGTTCACGTGCAAAATTAAAATTGTTGTCAACCGTACAGCGGGGGTTGTCAGTTCAAAAAAAAGTTATCTAAACAACGAACAACCACCCCTACACTTTGGAAACTCGTAAAAAAGAAATTTGCTTGTAAAACAAGACTAAAATTATGACGATAAATTTTAAGGGGGATCACCTATTGAGGGGAAAATAGGGCAACGGAAAAGTGACAGAGGTAATTTATCGATTGGCAACAATGGTTTATAGATCGCTGTTCCACTTTTTAGGGTTCCGTAGTCCACAAAGAACCCTTATAGTTTCGCCATGGTTCTTGGTACTAGAGAGCTGAAATTTAGTATAGATACGTATATTCATCACGCCGTGAAACGGGTAAAATAAAATTATGAAAATATTTTTTTATGGTAACTCCCAAACACGTAAAGTGGGTGTCGTTAGATAGGTCTATCAAAATTATGATAGGTGTGTGAAGATCACTTTTCGAACCCCTCCCTCTTACTTTTGAATGGCTGTTTTTAGAAATGTGAAAAAAAAACACAAACGTAGCACATGTAATGAACTTACAAGGAAAACTATCACGAATAAGTAGGCTTAACCAGTAACACAGATATAGTCAACTAACTTTTACGGGTTTTTAAAAGGAAAAAGTACAAATACATTGCTATCAAAATTCACGGATGAAATTAACAGTTACCTTAATGATAAAAAAATTGTCATTACAATATTTTTTGACTATAAAAAAGCATTTGACACTTTACAATCCGATACCATCCTCAATGCAATGGAGGAGTGCGGGGTGAGAGAACCATTGAACCCATGGTTCCGTGATTATCTCACCACGCGCTCCTACCGAGTGAAGGTGGAGGACGCGCTGAGTGACAGAGTCGAAGTGCGAAGTGGGGTGGCTCAGGGCTCGGGATGTGGACCAATTTGTTACCTTATGCATGTTAACAGCTTATGCCGAGTGCTACAGCATTGTTCAGCGTATATGTTTGCTGACGATTTGTGCATACTTCGCTCCGGCACTAACATAGACGATGCCTGCCAGCTGGTCCAGCAGGATATAGACGCTGTTGTTAAATGGTCGCACAACAACAGCATTATATTAAATGCTGACAAAACTAAGTTATTGTTAATTCATTCGCCATATTTACAACCGCATAGTACGACTCCGCCTTTATTTACCCACGATTATATATGCCACCATAATAACTTACTTGACTGTAAATGTATACCTATAAAAAGAGTCGACAGTGTAACCTACCTTGGCATAGAAATAGATAGATAGAGAACTTTTCTTGGTCTCAACACATAGACTACATTTGTAGTAAATTAAGAATATTATTAAGTAAAATGTATCACCTTAGCTTTAAAGTTACTATCAGCATATTACGATGTATATACATGTCATTAGTTGATTCTATTATGAGTTATGCTCTTGACAGCTATGGATTAACAACCAAAACTAACTTAAATAAATTAGAAGCTCTTCAAATTCGGTTTTTAAAACTACTTGTTACTCAAAAAACTAAAAACAGTTGTAATGAAGATTATAGGAAACTATTTAAAATATGTAAAATTCTACCGATCAGTTACAAACATAAATATCTTCTAGCAGTTAACCACCATGGTATCCAAGAGCATAACTTAACTCGCGTAATCAACAACCATAATACACGATCTATGGCTACAGGCAGATTCAATGTACCCAGAGTTACCAATTACTTTGGTGACAGAACCCTTAAGAAACGAATTCCATATCTATTAAACAGTCTACCGCCTGACATAAGAAATGAAAACAATAAAAACATATTCAAAAATAAATTAAAAAAATATTATTTAGAAATGTGTTAAAGTGTTACCTTTAAGTATTATGTTTAAGCAGAATGATAGATAGATAGATAGATAGAATATTCTTTATTGTACACCATTAGACAACAACACAGGAAAAATACAGATAAAAAAGGTAGTAGTACAATAGGCGGTCTTATCGCTAAGAGCAATTTCTTACAGACAACCTTTGGATGGAATCAAATTGCAAAATATAGTTAACGGGCAGTTTTCGGCGTACGTTAAAATACTATATATATATATATATAAGAGAATACATAATATATATACTATATATATATAATTATAATATAAAGGGAATAAAAAACAATGTATACATTACGATAAAGTAATACATATATACAAATAACATTGTAGTCACAAAAACTAATGAGACAAGTAGTGATCCTTCACCATCCGCTTAAATACAGCTAGCGACTGTGCGCGTCTGACAGGCAGTGGCAGTGCATTCCACAGACGAGTAGCTTGCACAACAAACGACTTGTCATAAAAAGTTGTGGTATGCATAGGCATCTTCAGTTTCAAGTTTTCTGATGACCTAAGAGATCGTGTATGTGTATCACAAACAAACTCAAATCGTTCCTTGAGATAAGAAGGGGTCGTAGGATGGAAAAGAATACAGTAGAGCAAGGAAAGAATATGAGCATTCCGACGAAGCCGTATTGGAAGCCACTTGAGCTTAGCACGAAATTCTGACACATGATCATATTTGCGCAAACCAAATATGAATCTTATACAAACATTCTGAAGTCGCTCAAGTTTGTTAAGTTGGTCCTCGGTGAGATCTAGATAGCTGGCATCGGCATAGTCTAGGATAGGAAGTAAAAGAGATTGTGCAAGCGCAATTTTTGTGGCAGTTGGTAGGAAGTTCCGCAGCCGTCTTAAGGACCCTGCAGATGCAAACAACCGTCTACTGGTTTCCTGCATCTGCGGCTCCCAAGACATTCTGCTATCCATGTATATCCCTAGGTTCTTGACCTTTTCACTAAAATGTATTTGAATACCATCAAAAATAACCTGCGGGAGAATAAACCAGTCAATTTTCGACACCATTCGTGAGCTACCGATAACAATAAGCTGGGTTTTTAAAGGGTTGACACTTAGCCCATAGCACCTACTCCACTCAGCTATTTGAGAGAGGTCTTTATTAATTGTATCAATAGCTTCCGATAATTGTCCTAATGGAGCCTGAGAGTAGATTTGGAGGTCATCTGCATATAGGTGGTAGGAAGAAAGTAGGTTATGTGATATGGAATTTATAAATATTGCGAAGAGTAATGGGGATAAAACGCCACCCTGTGGCACACCAGCGGTCGTATTGCACCATGAAGAGTATGTATCTTCAATTCGAATACGTTGCCGGCGGCCATACAGGTAACTATAAAACCAATCAATGACCGTTGGAGATATGTTAAGAGAGTTAAGTATACTAAGCAAAATGTCAAAGTCAACAGTATTAAAAGCATTGCTAAAATCCAGCAGTGCAAGTACCGTTAACTTCCCATTTTCCATGCCCAGTCTGATGTCATCCGTAATATTCACCAAAGCGGTTACAGTACTGTGACCAGGACGGAAACCGGATTGAAAAGGATTAAGAAGTCTATTCTTGCAAAGGAATGAACTTAATTGAGTATGAATAAGACGTTCTAGGACTTTGGATAGGAATGGTAGTATGGATATTGGACGATACTCAGAAAAGGATGCGGGATTGGATTTCTTAGGTAAAGGAGTAATTTGGGCCTCTTTCCAAGCATTTGGAAAAACACCACTGGATATGGAATAATTTAGGATGTGGCATATGACGGGAAGGATTTCATCAAGGATAGGGAGGATCATCTTACGGCTGACACAGTCACTACCAACTGCATCGAAAGTAATAGAAACAATGCTCTTCTTAACATCACAAGCGGAAAATTGATTAAAGACAAAAGGGGAGTAACTAGGGGATGGAAGATTAGAAAGATAGTTTAAAGTATTTAATTTTGATGTCCTATCAAAATTAGACGGCGATGAGAAATGTTGATTTAATAGATTAATGTCTAAATTGTGAGAAATTTTATCATAACGTGACTTTCCAATCCCCATTGATCTAAGAAATCTCCAGACCTTTGCTGGATCTCCGTTCTCTACTGACGCGTGAAAATAATGGCGTTGAGCATTCCTACACACCTTATTGCAGTGAATTCGGACCGCAACATATTTCTCCCAATTTGTATCAGTAGAGCGTGACTTATATCGCGACTTGGCTGCCACCTTTTTAGCCATTATCCGTTTTATTTCGTCAGTAAGCCATGGCGATGGTAGGTGCTTAACTTTTACTGCGCGAATGGGAGCGTGGACGTCATACAGTGTGATTATATTCGTTGTCAGCATGTCAACTTTTGCATCCACTGACTCAGATGCAATAAGAGGCATCCAGTCAATGTTACCGGCATCATCACGAAGGTTCTCAAGTTTCATGCCACTAAAATTACGCTGCAGAAGAATTTTAGACTTTGCCTTCGGAGGACGAATTTTATAAGAAAGAAAGATGAGATCATGATAAGAAAAAGCATCCGCCGAACACTGGCCGTGTTTGGCGACGTGATCACAAGAAGAAACGAAGATTAAATCAAGAAGTGAAGGAGTAGAATGAGGAAAATGATGTGTTGCACTTAGAGGGAGTATAGATAGATTGCAAGAGTCTATGATAGCATGAAGAGATGAAGATCGAGTGTCATTTTTAAGGAGACAGGTGTTAAAATCACCCATGATAATAATGTGACTATAAGAAGTTACTAAATTTTCTAAAATATTTTCTAAAGAGGAAAAGAAGTTGATTCGTAAAGAGGGACAGTAATAGACTCCAAGAAGAATTTTAGTATGGTTTAGTGTAATTTCTAGAAAAAGATGTTCGCCAGCGTTTGACGGCGGTGGCTGTGCTGACATACAAACAATTAAAAAAGGAATATAAGATCGGAGATATATGGCAACACCACCACCACCACCAACCGTGCGATCGTTTCTCACTAACTGGAAACCTGGTATAGTGTATGCAGTAGTTGGGAGACAGGGTTTTAGCCACGACTCTGAAACAAGTACTGCATGAACATCCTTACAGTCAAAACTTGCCAGCATATCAGGGAAATGAGCCGGAATGCTCTGCGCGTTTATGTGAACTACATTAAAATTTCTAGGAACATCAGAAAACTGCGCAACAATATATCCGCAAGTAAAGGTATGCTTGTAAAACTGTCATCATTACTACTTGCTGAAAAGAATGTTTCCGATTCGTCACTACTATTGTTATCGTATAGTGAAGACATAAATATATTAAATATATAGTAAATAAATGTATAAAAAAAGAATATAAAATAAAATAAAAATAGTCTTGACTAAAGGGGACAGTTAATCAGTCCACCTGCCGGTTGTGCAAGATAAACATTGAAAAAATTAAAATTAAACTAAAACTTAGTGTTACAGAATACATATGTGTGGTCCGGGCATAAAAATTGCAAAAAACAATATCATTTATTAACTATCGAGAATGCCAGTGAGACCTAATATAAAGTGACAGCTAAAAAAAAAAAAAAACATAAGTTTTGGTAACGAGAATAACGTTAAACAAATCATGTATGTGACAGCTCTGAAATGTCATTCACTATGACGTCTATTGATCTAGTATTGTATTCTCTTTGGATCTATTATGATTCATTTGACAAGTTAACACAAAATTAAAATTTATATAAAGAATGAATGATAAATACAAGTGAACAACGAACAGAAAGTGAAAAAGTGGGTATGTGTATGCGGAAAGAAAAAAGCAATGTTACCCGGACTCAGCACATTTAACGGAAGTGACGAATAACCTCACTTTTTGTTAGCAACAGCACGCCTGGGCCTGCTTGTGACAATAGGCTTCTCTGGAGTGGCGATGGAGGACTCTTTCGGCGACTCCGCGGCGTCATGCTGCTGTAGTATGTTCAGCTCCACAGCAGATGTAATGCGATGACGCGAGCCATCGGGTGAAAGCACGTAGACGCACCCATCTCTCGTCCAACATTTAGTCACCCCAAACCTCTTCCGAGCCGCCATGAACAGGTCATGTCTCGACTTCGTCAAAAACTCCGAGATGGTGATGCCAGTACCCTTCAGTTTAGTTTTATCAAACCATATATTGTTTCGGATACCAACATCCCGGAGCTTGAAAAGGATAGGCCGAGATCTTGAGGATGTTGCAGACCTTCCCATTCTGTGACACCGCTTAATGTCACCCACTGTGAAGCCGGCCATCTTCAAACGGTCATTAACTACACCAGCCACAACCTGCGCTGTATCCTCATCCTTGGCCTCAGCGATGCCATGCAGCAACAGGATGACTCTTCGCCCGCGCATCTCCATGGAGTCAATGCTTCTGGCCAGCAACTCTACCTGATGCTGTAGACTGGTGACTGCCTGTGTAATGAACTCCCTGAAGGCAGAGAAATCTGCAGCCAAGTTTGAGGAGTTTGTTGACTCTGCTGGTGTCTTCTGCAGCTGTGCTTCGAACTCTGCCATCCTCTTATTGAACATGTCCATCAATCCAGTCAGAGAGTTGTTAATAGGATCCATTGTTTGAAATTGAGTGTATAGTTTGTGGAGAAGATGACACTAAGATGAAGTTTGTAGTGAGATAGAAGAAGTAGTAAGGAGAAACACTTTACCAGCAGGTAGTTTGATCTAAACAATTGTAATCAACATAAGTTTATACTTTTTGATGAGTTATTAAATTTTAAATAATATTTATTTGTGGAGCAAATTATTTAGCTGTTGACTTTGCAACTTCCCGCGATTTTTTTCCCACGATTTTTTTCCCAGAATGTATCTAAGACTCACCGGATCCCACAGTCAAACCATTACAACGGTTTTGTGGGGCTTAGTTTATATGTTAGTATGTATCAGATTGTAAACTTATAATAAATAATAAAATAAATAACTAAGACCTATTACGGAACCCTACTATGCGTGGCACGCACTTGGCCGGTTTTTTAAAGTTACGTAGCAATTTACAGTCGTTAAAAGAAAAAAAATCTCTTACTCCGTTATTGTCAAACGATTAATTTTATCTAATAAACATACATAACTAATCTGGCCAAAAATATTATATTAAATAATTTTGTCCAGAAAATTAATATTTCAATAACACAAGTCTCATTTCGGTGACTCGTTTCGCCAAATGGGAAAAGTTGTGGACAGTGCACGGCTAATTTTGAACTGTCACCCTCATCCACTCGTTTTCATATTAATTTTAATATAAAATTTGGTTGTGACGTGAAATTTTATTACTAAGAAGAGTTTTATTACTTACGAGTTGAGACATTGGGTTTAATAATGAGAGTTTCAGAACGCATTTAGAAATATTTAGCCGACTTTGTGAAGTTGAAAATGATTTGACAAAGACATGTGTCCACATATTATTGACCTTAAAAGATAAATTTATTCTGTAGCTGTGCCAAAATTTTATTTTTATTAAAAATGTTTTATTTTTTGAAAAAAAAAATCAGTCAAATTGAGAACCTTTTCCATATTTGGAAGTTCCTGTCAAATTAACAGAAGGGAGAGCGAGATACTCCCCCTCCTTGATTTGTGAAGCAGACTATCTTGGCTAGCCCAACTACAAGTACTTCTGTCAATTCTAAATTTTAGTTCTGACCACCCGCGAAAATTCCCTAGAGTCACATAGACTCTATACTAAAAGTGATCATGAAAAGTGCCGCTTGACCATACAAATCAGTGAAGCCACGAGCCCCTCATAATAGAATGACTACACCACTAGACGTAGCCATAAATTGAATCAATGACACTTCTACACAATATCGCGTTAAGTAGAAAGCTTTTCATTAATAGCGTAAGTTATTTGACAAGCAGGGGAGTGAATGGCCATCTCCATTAAGGAGGGGCGAATAAAGCCAACCCCTAAGTAGGTATTTTGTATTTATATTTCGTAGAAAACTATGGGGTAGTGTGTATCGACATCGAAAATATTGAAAAAGATGATGTTTGTGCGTAACTAGCTGTTCCCGCGGTTTCATCGGCGTCCCGAGGGTACTATTTAACGCACCTAGATAAAAAGTATACCTATAACCCTCTCTGAGGTCTTGTCTATCTCCATACCTAATTTTATCCAAATCGGTTCAGCCGTTTTGCCGTAGAAGCGTAACAAACAAATAAACAAACTCACTTTCGCATTTATAACATTAGTTGTCAACCGACTGTTAATCTTCAAAACGTAGTACACAAATATTAAAACTAAAATCGTCCGTCTTGCGACTTCGGCATACACGATACTTCACATTCAAAAATGATGAAATAAAAACCACAGTGAAACTAAAGGGAGAATACTGACAGACAAAACTAAAAAAAATGCACGTTTAATCGAAGATTTTCCACCCGGGTGGAGTCGGGGAAAAAGATAGAACATTTAAATAAATAAGTTTCTACGCTTCGTTGCCTCCGTGTATTCTGTTGCATTTTGTATAAAAAAGTAAGCAGGTTTTTTCTTATCTGGTGGTCGGTACTTTGAATAAAACAAAAACATTTTTTCTTCAAAAGACGAACTAAAACTATTTTTTAAGATGCAGATAAACTTAAATAGAATTGTTCCATTGAAAATTACCGTATCAAAATTAATGAAACACGAAAATTCAAATATTTGTACCAAGATACAGTCTTAAGATATTATCACTAACTATATTAAAATAAAAAAAAATACGTGACACAAAAATAAGTTTAAGTAGAATTTGCGACGACTTCTTCGAATGAAACATGAAATATTTTTTAACACAACAAGTAGTAAAAGACCCCGAGAGGTCAGTTAACAATACAAGTTTTATTGTATCTCAAGTTAAAGGCTTAGAAAACATACCACACAGTGAGCAAAATTCTGCAAACATCGGGTCAAAATATCGCAATAACTCAGGGATTATTTTGGCCATTATTTGCAATTTGCACAGCAAAATTCACTATCTATGCATAATAAAAGTCGGCTTTAAGTTAAGCGTGACAATACCGAGAAATTCTATCGTGATGCGTATACACGCAGTTCTGGCCGTCTTATGGTATAAAACGTAGATAAATGGTCTTTATACCATTCCTGGGATATAATTTTCACATCCTATAAAAATAACATGGTTGCTTTGCGGGAGTTTTTTTTTGTTCTGCGGGCAAGCTGTAGTATTCTATAAGTCGGGCCAAAAAAATACGTTTATATGATAATTTGTATTAATATTTTAAAACTTGCCTTACCATACTTCATGTACTCTGATAATAACTATGCTATGTCCTTCTTCAGAGTGAAGCTGTCCTCATAGAAAAAATATCGAAATTGGTTTAGCGGTTTAGTCGAAATACAAACAAACTGAACTTACATTTACAACAATAGGATATTAGAAAAAAATATTTTTTGTTTTTTTATTACTTCACTACAAAAAATAACAACCATCGATTGTCAGTGCTATCCATCTAACTTCCCCAATTCGTATATTGAGCCGTAATAATTTATTTGTTGAAAAGTTCAACAACGCGATGTATAAAACGGTACATTTGCATACCTACCCTATTTTTGGGGAACAAAAAAATATAAATTACAAGGGAAAACACGGTTGCTCAAAGTTTTCGAGTTATAATCGTTAATTAAAACCCCCGGAATCCCCTGTGAGTTATTACATAAATCCCTCCCCTTGACATTTAAATAATGCGATCGCATACAAATTAGCGTTGCATTTTATTACGAAAAGTAAACAAATGTCTTTTGTTATTTTCTCTATATCTTTTGTAGGGGAATATAAAAAAAATGCTTATAATAATAAAATATAAAAAAATGTTTCTTTTTCACGGTGATAATGTAATTATACTGAAATGTTATTTAAACGTATATAAATCCCTGTTGACTAAGAAGAATTTTTTGACGCCCTTTTTACTTTGCATTCATAGAATATTTTAATTATTTTTCCTGATTGTTATAGTTAAAATAATGTCATAAATATGTTTCACGAACCATAAAAATACATAAAAAGTATTTCATAGAACTGAAGAAAGGTATCAAGAAAAAATACAAAGAGAAACTCTAATTTTATAAAAAATACTTATACAAAAGCACAAAAATAAAATTTAAGTTTTTAAAATAAATATAAAAAAACAGCATTACAAAATATCTAGTAATGGCAACACAACGGTGTTTCGCAGTTCCCGAGGTAAAATACCCGAGGCTCAGCGCGTGCATTTATATTCTATGCAAATAAGGGAATTCCTTTAATGCCCCTGCGAATGCAATTAACTAATAAGTTAAAAGAGAAAATTTCAAACTAAATGAGAAAAACAGTTGCGATAATTTTGGCCACATTAATTACGAACGCGCAGAAGTACACTGTGTAATTTTATTATTTAAATTAAATTTTCGGAGTGACTTTTTTAATAGGTACTTTGTCTAATAAATAAGTTATGAATACATATTTTACTATGAATAGGTACTAAAAGTTTAATATTTTACTTGCCTAAATGAAAGACGTTGAATTAATTTAAAACTTAATAATTTCATTCCAAGTATGTGAGTGGTTGCAATGGTTTCTAATTTAATATAGGTACCTATATTAATAATAAAAGTTTTTAGATTAATTTTTCAAGCATTTAATAAAACTTGAGTTAGTTTTTTTTTTATTATTTTAATGAAAAAATAACTTTTATTATTATTTTATTCTAGAGAAAATATTTTTATTTTTAAATTTTATACGCATATTATTTTATTACAGGTGATTCTTATGTTTATTTTTATTATTATAACATTGTAACGTGTAAATATCGTTAATAACAGATATCAAATTAATTGAGTTGGACACAATTAAGTTGTCGTCAGCCACAAATTACTTCGAATATTTCGTTAATAAGTTTGCGCTAAATACACCTTCTATCTGTAGATATATGTGCATGTATGTAGATGTATATGTTTGCAGATAAGTATGTTTATCGACAAAAATACTTACTCTTTATTGCGTGCCAATTACTTAGTTATGTCATAGAAAACTTATTCATATTTCAGAAACAAAAACTTTGCTCAGTGAAATTAGCATAAAATTTAGAGGCTTCCGGCGACTGGGACCGCAATTAACTGATCCGCGGTGTGAGTCGCCGGATGGATTTAATTTGAATATTTTTCTTCCGGCGACTGGGACCACTCATAAAATATAAGGTTCAAATCAAAAATAGTACAGTCAGACAAAAAAATCTTCAGTGCACTCTATAATATATATTAAAAGAATCAAATGGACATTGAACATTTGAAATGTTGCGTCACGAAAAGTACTAGGACATCATAAAATGAAAGAGACCGCAGTGTTGTTTCAACTACCCACCCGTACATAATGTAAAATCTTTGCCCACCCGTTACTTTGTAAATGCCACGTAACATACCAGGGCTTCATAAGGTTGCAGAAGTTATGTCCGCATTCGGATAACGGAACTATTAAATTCTACCAACATAGTGAGATCGAAAGACGGGATGTGTAGGTTGCACCTAAGTCTGTTGTTCCCATCCCGCTAGTGAAGTTACTAGGACATCATAAAATGAAAGAGACACCGCTGTGATGTTTCAACTACCCACCAGTTACTTTGTAATAATGCCACGTAACATACCAGGGTTTCGCACTTCTTCACTTCGCTGAGTGTTGATTGGCTGACGACTGCAACTAACCGACGAATAAGCGGGCCCGCTCAAGTAGTTTGCTTCTTTACCTTGGCGAGACCCGCGTATTCCGTGCGCATTTTATTTACATTATATTATACGGGCGGGTAGTTGAAATAACACTGCGGTCTCTTTCATTCTATGATGTCCTAGTACTTTTCGGGACGCAACATTTCAAATGTTCAATGTCCATTTGATTCTTTTAATATATATTATAGAGTGCACTGAAGATTTTTTTGTCTGACTGTACTATTTTTGATTTGAACCTTATATTTTATGAGTGGTCCCAGTCGCCGGATGAAAAATATTTAAATTAAATCCATCCGGCGACTCACACCGCGGATCAGTTAATTGCGGTCCCAGTCGCCGGAAGCCTCAAAATTTACTATCCACTTATGTAAGTAACTTATCTCTGTTCACCTTCAAAACCCAAATCAATACTAATCAAACTACCCGCCGATTACAATAGCAATTTACACACACAGTTTACATAGTATTACGTGTACATCAGATCTGTAAGCTAGGGAAATCGAATGTAAACATCGTTTCGTAATAGCATTGTCTTGAGTAGACTGTTGATAGATTATGTGGTGCTATCTTACTGTACCAGTAGTGTACGTAAATTTGTTGGTTACTTCGTTTTGATTATCACTAATACATCATCATTGTCTGTCTAGCCTTTTCCCGACTCTGTTGGGGTCGGCTTCCAGTCTAAACTGGATGCAGCTGAGTACCAGTGTTTTACATGGAGCGACTGCCTATCGAACCTCCACAACCCAGTTACCGGGTAACATGAGACCTTTAGTAAGACTGGTTGTCAGACTTTCTGGCTTCTGACTAACTTGGAACTTGGAACCAACAGCTTAACATGCTTTCCAAGGCACGGAGGAGACTTGCTATGACATAGATAGATAGGTAACCACCCTTCCACGGACCGACCGCGCCAAGCATAGCTTAACCTTTGATCGATCGACCCATGCGGCTGTTACTTAGCCACGAGCTCCTCTATTGATTATTAATAATAAGATTATAATAATAATAGCTGTTTCTCGTTGCACCAAAATTCTGAAAGTCTAAATAAGAACTGTCTAGAACTTTTGACAGTGTCCTTAGTCTATAATTAATCAGAAGTAATCTGCGATATCAGAACTTTTTGCAGAAACATTATGTTAATGTTCTTTACCTGGGTGCTGTTGAAAAACATAACGTGGTAACCAGCATTTCTTAGAACCTATATTTCTAATAACCAGGGCCCATGTGTTGTCTATCACATGCGTGGGGCATTAAATAATTCGGTATCGTAAATTCGTGACTGACAAAAAAACGAGCAGCCATTTTTAATCAATCAAAACTGTCAACTGTCATGTGAGGGCTTGAAATTAGTGTCATATCATTTTGTGTAGTGTTTTTTGTTTAGCAACCGAATTTTTATGATAAGTTTTGAACTATACTATTTCTTCACGTAGCTTTGTCTAAATAAAGTTACTATTATAATACTACTACTGCATCATAATTATAAATCTCACTTTTATACGTGTTTCTTTCAATAATGGTCACAAGTGGCAGTGATAGCATAAGACTTAGGGGTTAATTAATATCACGCCTGCATTCGTTAAGGGTTGCGCAGAGGTTTTGCCACTGCCCAAATATCAACAATTAATAAAGTAATTTGTAATGGGGAACAATATTATACTATCACCATAAACGGACAAGCTAGAAAGACCAATCATACGGTATGTTCCGGCAAAACATCTTCGGTGTTTTAACTACATATTACCCATTCTAAAGGCGAATGTGAGTTTGTTTCTGTCGCTTTCACGGTAAAACGACTGAACTGATTTAGATGAATTTTGGTACGGAGATAGATGGGACCCTGGAGATGGTAATATACTGTACTTTTTATTCATTAAGTAGTTCCCTCGGGAAGCGGGTGAAACTGCGGGTAAGAGCTAGTTTTGCATAAATCAGTTTCAGGTTTCTATCAGTCAATAATTATATTAGAACTAGCTTCTGCCGGCGACTTCGTCCGCGTGGAATAGTGGTGCTCCGCTCCTATTGGTTTTAGCGTGATGATATATAGCCTATATCCTTCCGCAATAAACGGGCTATCTAACACTGAAAGAATTTTTTAAATCGTACCAGTAGTTCCTGAGATTAGCGCGTTCAAACAAACAAACTCTTCAGCTTTATTTTATTAGTATAGATTTAAGAGATTGTCCACTTACAGACATACACAATACACATCTGTTGTTATTATTGTTTAGTGTTTATAATAATAACACGGTATCAAGAAAAAAATAAGCTCGAGACTATTGTGAATTCATCCAATTGTAATTCATTCCGTTTTATTGATTGATAGAATAATGTTAGGTGACAGACAATATCGTAAGAATAGGTAGGTAGCAAAAACACAACGCTCTGGCTGAATAAAACGACAGCGAATGGAAGCAAAAAAAAAACTATAAATATTACAGTTTTTATGATGACACATGACATTGACAGTTGTGGTGTCAGATTTGCGCGGGAAAATTTAATGGCTGTTTGCATCAAATATCACGTAATTTATACGTTTACTTTTTGTATTATTTTTTTGCATAATTTCAAGATTTTGAATATTAGAAAGATGATATAATGACATAGATATCATAATTAAGTAAACGTTTATCCTAATCCTAACTAATAAATTAATGCAAAAGTGAGTTTGTTACGTTTTCACGGTAAAACGAGCCAAGCGATTTTGATGAAATTTGGTACCGAGATATATGGGATACTGCATAGATATACATATATGTAAGTAACCAGATGTGCAATCACCAAGCAAAATGCGTGCCATAAAGGTTCTGACCAGTCCTAATTCATGACATCTGTCACTTGGAAGCCAGTTTGAATCTATCAGCAGGACGATTTTAACAATAATATGGGCAAATTTATAGTAAATGTATGGGCAAATTTGTAGTAAATGCCATCCTTATCATACAGATGTCATGAACATTACGTTTCGCTTAGTGTGAGAGAGATAGATATAATTTTACATCAAAATGATTACTAGTTTCAAAGCTACGTCTGCATTCTAAAAAATGGTTACGTTTTTGTGACCGCGTAATGTTCGGGATTGCATCTCTATTGATATATTATCTCGATGGCTGTTTGCATCAAACATCACGTAATTTACAAATTTACTTTTTTTATATTAATTATTTGCGTAATGTTACGATTTTGTTTATTAGAAATATGAAGACGTTGATATAATAATTAAGTAAACGTTTATTCTAAGCCTAACTAATAAATTAATGCGAAAGTGACTTTGTTACGTTTTCACGGTAAAACGAGCCAAGCGATTTTGATGAAATTTGGTACCGAGATTTATGGGATACTGGATATGGTTATAGGCTTCTTATCCGGGTGCATTAAGTAGTTATTTCAAGACGAGCGTAAAACAACGTAAACTATAACTATTGACGGGACTAACAAGATGATAATCTGCTGCTAAAATTTGCCCAAATCAGGTACAGTGCCACTCAGAATTGATAAAAGTCCAAATCGCAATTACTTTTCGAAAAAAAAATATTGAATTAAAAAAAAACTCCATATTATACTGGAAAGTTAATAAGAAATTTTCTAAGGCCCGCCCTCGAACACTTGAACATCTTATTAAAGTTCTACGGCAAATTATCCTGTTGCCCTTAATCCTGGGACCTCATTAAAAACTCCGTCTGACCTGTCCAACATTTTCTACGGCCGCTCAATTTTACCTGAAACGAGAAGAAATTGTAATTAATATTATTGGACTTGTGATTTAGAATGTATTAAATAATATTATAATTGGTATGTTGCTTATAGTCGGGAGATTACATTATCACTAGCTTTCCGCCAGCGGCATCGCCCGCGTTTCATACACACTTTGCCCCCCTTTTTCACCGCCTTAGGGGTAGAATTTCGGAAACTTCTTTCTTATCGGATGCCTACGTCATACAAAGAACACACACTCCAAGTTTCAGATCTCTAAGATCAGTGGTTTAGGCTGTGCGTTGATCCATCAGTCATTCAGGGCAAAGCATTTTTTGTTTAGATTTATTCATTAAAGTACAGATTATATTAAAAATATTTTATGAAAATCGGTTTAGTGTTTCTTGAGTCATAAATTATGTAACTAACTCCAACTTTGTTATATATATTAAGATAAAAATAAATCAGTAGGTATATAAAAAAATACTTTCACCTATTCTCATAAAATACACACACACTGACAATATAATATAACAACAAAGTCGAGACGGTGGTGACTACAAAAAATTTATAACTTCATAAAAAGCAGACTATATCAAGGTAAGTTTTCATTAAACTTTCTGAGTTCTTAAATAAAGAGTTGACTCGCAAAGTTATAACATTTGCTAACTCATCAACTTGTAATATGATTACTTTCAGAACTGCTGAGAATTTGTTGAAATAAGCGTACATAATACACTTTATATTATTATACTAATTTTATAAAAAGGTAAACTTTAACTGTCTTACCTATAATAAGCTGTAATCTGAAGTTGACCATTTCTCACCTAATCATTACTTAACGTCGTAATCCAGGATTAATCTACTAATTTTAGTTCGGTATAACGCTAAACAGCATTTATGAGTGAGATTTTCCTAATCCGTTGCTACGCAGCAGATTAATAATAATCGGACTTTATACGTAAGATTAGAAGAACTTTTGTACGGAGATAGAGGGGAACCTGGACAAGGTTATAGGATACTTTTTACCCGGGTGCGTGTAGGAGTTCCCTCGGGACGCGAGTGAAACCACGGGAACAGCCAGTACTTTACATCAAGAAAAAAAACAAAATCATTTATTCAAAATACATGTACCATATAATTTACAAAGTTGCTTAACTTATATACGTTTATCAAAAATGTTATGTGCCTAAAGTAGGTAGGTAAACCTGACAAAATCTAGAATAATCACAGGTTCTATAAATATAGTACAACAATGTGTTAAAGATTTTAAATATTATTATTATTATATGACACTAGCTGTTTCCCCTGGTTTTTACCGAAGGATCTTCAAACCGACACGATCGGGAAGACCACTAGAGGGTGCCCTTAGCGTGTAGTCGCTTAGTTTTGTAAGTTAAGCCCTTGCTGCCCTAAATTCATTTAAGGCACTTCACAAGCAAGCCCGGTTAAGCAGTCGACAACCTTCTAGGTTGAACTGCGAGATGCCATACAACAACAAAAAAAAAACGACCGGGGAGAGATCGCAGGATCGACAGCTTTATGTACTCTCCGAGACACAGATACATGTATATACGATACATAACGGAGTACGATATATGTAGGTATATAAAACTGAACATATTTGTCAAATGCACCGTATTTCTAGCAAATAAAAATCTATTTCATTCTTCTACTCTAAATATCTCTATATTTATACTGACGCAACAATATTTTTTCCTGGCCAACATTTTAGCTAAAAGCCCAACGCGCACTTCAGCCTTTTCACTCTTTTTTGAGTTCACAAAGAGGCCCGTTAGCCAATATAAACTTCCCTTCACTAGGGTAGTCTGCAGTTAACCCAATCTTTTTACTCGTTAAACGCAGATTAAATTTTACTGTTGTACGCTCGTAACTTTTATAATCGTCATTCTTTTTGTAACTTGAAACTGTGAAGTGATGAAAAAAAATGTCCTAGTTATGAAGGACATCAAAAAACCGGCCAAGTGCGTGTCGGGCCACGCGCAGTAGGGTTCCGTAGCACGTTGTAGTTGGTCGACTATAACTCTGTAACCGGTTAAGCCTACTTAGCTGTGATAGTTTTTCTTGTAAGTTCATTACATGTCGTGATTTTTACATGTCTGTGATTTTTTTCACATTTCTAAATACAGCCATTCAAAAGTTAGAAGGGGGATCCTCGTATCGAACAAAAATTTGCACTTACAAGCTAGATATTTCGCAAATGGCTCACTTAACCGAAAAATATTCATCCCCACTTCACGTGTTTGGAAGCTACCCAAAAAAAAACCATTATTTTATTTTTACCACTTAGTCGGCGTGATCAATATACATACCTATCTATACAAACTTTCAGCTTTCTAGTACTAAGAACCTCTGAACTATGACGCTGACAGACAGACAGACGGACATGGCGAAACTATAAAGGTTCCTTGTCGACTACGGAACCCTAAAAATATGATGGTAGAATTAAATCATAGAGTTTTTGAGAAACTAGATCTGTCTCTTTTCATGGGACTTGGCAACCATTGCACCATGCATCGTAAAGAACACTGAGATATTTAAATTCTAACCATATTTTTTTATTTTATTTTTGAGAATATTAATATTACGTTTTTTATGGGACACTGAACTGCAGTGCTGACGTTTTCTTTTCAGAAGAAAAAAATATTTTTTATTTAATTTCTTCACCATTAGTATTTATTTAGCTTTGCCACTAATGTCTTTTGTAAAGTGTGAAAATTTGTATGTTGAGATTAACTAGAGTTGTAGAGAGTTGAGATAGTATGTATTTGTTATTCAATCACGCAAAACGGTTGAACGGATTTGAGTAAAATTTCGCACACATAATATAGGTGGTTTACTAGCTGTTTCTTACTTAACGCACCCGGGTAAAAAATTTCGTCCCCATGCCCATTTTCGTACCCAAGGTGCCACTTAATTCCGTACCAAATTTCACCTAAATCAGTTCAGCCGCGTTTGTACTATTAGTGGGGATTACCTTTATTAACATGAATAATACTTTTATCTCCAGGATAAGGACGAAACAGTGGGTATATAATACAGAGGCCCATACTTAGTACTACCCTTAAAAAACATATATTCTTGGCTTAAAGCTACTTTTTATTCTATTTTCAGTTTATGTCAGCCATATTCCCAGCATGAACTGTCATGGCGGCCATTTTATTGCCACATTTTATTTTATTTTCAAAACCAGTGCCATTCCGAACCGAATCAAAACTAATAAAGACGTAGAATTTTAATTAAAACACATGAAAAGCATTAGACTAATTAACGTTTATATTAAATTAATACTCTAGACTTAAAATGGTAGTAGGGAGCAACAAATTGGCTCAAAAAACTAATTTAGGTCAAACTTCTAAAATTTCAGTGAAGATAATAGTAATTAACGAAATTACACGTTCATGTAGCTAATTGTTTGAAATAATTAATATGCTGTTTATCAAATAGGTGACTTCAAGGACGTTGGAAGTGGGTTTCGTTAATTTTTAAACACTCAAATGTAGGGTAGATAGGGGTAGTTATTACTTAACGAACATTTATTTATTACTAGCTTTCCTTTGGCAGACGAATTCAAATTAAAAATAACAGAGTTTTAAATACAAAATTTGCCCCCCTTTTAACCCCCTTAGGGGTAGCTTGCGTCATACAAAGAACGCACCCTCCAAGTTTCAGGTCTCCACGATCAGCGGTTTAGGCTGCGCGTTGATCCGTCAGTCAATCAGGACAAAGCGTTTTATAAGTATAGATGTGCAATTTGTTTAGGAATTAACTTACTTAGTTACTACTTATCTACCTATGTCTTCGTCTTTTTAACCGACTTAAAATAAGGAGGAGCTATCTCAATACGACCGTATCTATATTTTGGTTTTTTATGTGTAGGTATTCGCGGATTTCTTCGTCGTTTATGAACCGATTTTGATGATTATTTTTCTGTTTGTTAATTCATCTATCTTTCATCACTAGTGCCTAGTCTTATAACGTAGTAGCCTAGTGTTTCTTTTTAATTTGAAGTCTTGGAAAAACTTTAAAACATTGCCTTGGATAATCATTATCATTGTCATTGCACACAATCATCACCATATTAAACAAACTGTTACCCGCATCCCCGGATAAAAAGTAGCCTATAACCGTCTCCTGGGTCCTATCTATCTCCGTACCAAATTTCAACCAAATCGGTTCAGCTGTTTTACCGTGAAAGTGTAGCAAACTCACTTTCGCATTTGGAATATTAGTTATGAAGTTAGATTTACCTCCAATACTGATAGGTATAAGACCACATCACCTTACGAATACAACGAGTGAAATACCAAAATTTATGGAGTTTCCTTCACAAACTTCCTGAAAACAATAATTTAGTACAAAATAGGAAAACAAGAGATCCACATACTAATATGAAATTATCATTCCGACGCCCTGTTCCGGTGATAAATTAGACACAGGATGAAATCTGCCTTCCCCCGGGAGTGTCGGATGTAATAACGACACAAGGACACTTTAAGGTCGTAAAGCCTACAATTTACTACTAATAATGTAGTAACATGTCTTTATGTATCACTATGACAGCAGTCGTGGTGGCCTAGTGGTTAAGGCACCTGCCTCTCGTGTATGAGTGTGCGGGTTCGAAATCTGGCAAGTAATATGTATATTCTAAAGTCATATGTACTTTCTAAATGTATCTTAGATACCACTGACTAACGGTGAAGGAAAACATTGTGAGAAAACCTGGACTTAAAAAGTCTGAAATCACCAATCCGCCTAGAGCAAGCGTGGTGATCAATGCTCATGCCTTCTCTGTATGAGAAGAGGCCTGTGCCCAGCAGTGGGACAGTATATAGGCTGAGGATGATGATGATGACAATGTACTGAGTGTCTTTCTACGGCTACAAACATGAGGTGAGCAAACAACTCAAACAGTCGACGAAGTGTACCACGACTACAAAGAAGAGAAGGAAAAAAGACCACAGATAGTTGACGAAGTTCTAAAAGAAGGGTTGGGGGATTGATCGAAAGAGTTACTACCGTGGCCTCGGAATGCAAAGGGTGAAGGAAGAAACATGGATGGGTTTTGGTCAGTAAGAGTCTGACACTTCCTACCGCTCCACCCACAGCGGAAGGTTATGTTAAGATATGAGGATGTCCCATCACTAAAAAAAAAGTTCTTAAAGGACATAAAGGAGATGGGGCTTACAGATAGATGATGACGCATAAGACTGAAATAAATGGCGTCTCATGATTGGGATAGACGACCCCGCGTCAAAAAGACGAGGCCAACGAAGAAGAAAGAATGTATTATTGGTACTAGTTAGTCCAGTGATCGTAAGAGATACCAGTTTCCTCCTGTCAGTGTGGAGGCTGAATGGCAATAGACTCGCCTTCTATTATCTGGGACTTGAATCTGGGACCTACCTACCTGGTCTTGCAGCTGCTTTCGAAAATGGGCGTGATTTTATGCAATTTTGATGTTATTTGTAGATTTCATCTCTTGTTGCATATTTTGCTTATGTCGATGTTTTCTAAGACCCCTGAGGTCTTAGAAGAAATATATCTGTCATCTAATAAATATTACTAAGTCGAATCTTAAAGCTGAGACTGATTAACAGTTAAGCTGTTCACAATTTAAACTCTAAAACTAACAAGCCATTAAATCTAAATTAAACTTTCCAAGTATAAATCCCTTTTTAATTTAATTAAGTCATCCCCGACCCCTCAATTTACAGCGTCAGGCAGCGCCATACGTCATTCGGCACGCAGCGACGCAATGTCGCTAAAAGCCCGTAGATCACGCGAGATGGCGCTGCTAGTCAAAACAAACAAATCACAACCAGTCGGACGGCGACCTCCGACGGGGCAGCACGTTATTTATGTAACGCTCTTAAATGACGATTGACACGCAAACGTTGTTACAGTTAAGAATTTTTTTGTGAATTTCGATTTACGGTTGCGCGTTCGCTTCTAAATTTGGAGTTGGAATTAGGCTTGCATTACTTTATTGCGTATTTATTCCTTCATATATTTAAAGCCGATGGAATTACTATTCTTCCTGAAAGGGTATGTACTAATAGAGCACGCCCTCATTTCACTGAGGGATGGGCTTTATTACTCTAGATAGAATAATGTAAATAAATGACTGCTTGTATATTATAGCACCCAAGAACAACACTACTAGCTTCTGCTCGCGACTGTGTCGGCGTAGACTTACCTATTCACCATGATACATTCAATAGCTTTTAAGTGTCCCAATATACTGACATAATGTTTAAATAAGTTGTGTAACCCTATTTCTACTAATGTCATTAAATAAATAAATACTTATAATAGAATATCTAAAGAGGTGTTCCTTAAGCCTGAAGACTTTAGTTAAAGCACCAATATTGAAGCGTTCATGTTACACAAACAACTTAAGTAACAACGCAAATAGATGAAGCCAAGTGTTTACTGATTGGCAGCTAATTAGCAAAGCCGTATTGTTCTCTATACGAAATCCATTAACAACTGTGTTTTCACGTAACAAAGCCGTAGCTGTAGTTTCCGACAATGTAACCTCGCCCTAACTAGGTGGTGTCATAAAACACGTAGGATAGACGTTGGATTGGTATAGTTGCCGGCAAATAACTTGGCCAGATTTTAACGTAGTTGAAACAAGTTTGCGCATGTGCACCCAGTGCAATCCAAAAGTAACACTTTCAATGCTTGTCATTACACTATCGTCTATTGTATTAATTTACTTTTAAACATTTATATGTAGAAGATAGTGAGAGAAAAGAGAAAAACTACTTACAATTTTGGCCAAGTTACGTGCCGCCTACTATAACAAGTAGAGAAATTTATATAGATAACGCAAGTTCAGTATTTTTTTAGGAAAACCAAGCGTGTCACTTTGGACTACTTTTTGTGATGTCACAAATGTTTTTTAATGATTTTCTATATGCTGGCTATCCTTTTAGTATTCACTAGCTTTCTGCCAGCGGCCTCGACCGCGTGGGCTATACGAATTCAAATTATAAAAAACTAGCTGTTTCCCGCGGTTTCACCCGCATCCCGAGGGAACTACTTAGCGCACCCGGGTAAAAAGTAGCCTATGTTGTTCCTCAGGGTCTATTCTATCTCATGTATATCGGTCCAGTAGTTTTGGCGTGAAAGCGTAACAGACAGACAGATAGAGTTACTTTCGCATTTATAATATTAGTAAGGAAGTAAGGATGACATAGTTTCATACAAACCTTGCCCCTCTTTTCACCCCCTTAGGGATAGAATTTCGTTAAATGCTTTCTTATCGGATGCCTACGTAACCAAAGAACACACCAAGTTTCAGGTCTCTACGACCAGCGGTTTAGGCTGTGCGTTGATCCGTCAGTCATTCTGGACATAGCATTTTCTATGTTTAGATAGATTGTAGCTTAATACGGCATAAATATAAATTTGTTTTGCTTTCGGTTGACGTCTGTGCCAGTGGTGAAGCGCGGACTAATCCAGACGGTGTCAATCAGGATGTCAGGAGCCAGAAAATCTGATAATCAGTCTTACCAAAGGGTATTCTGTTACCTTATAACTGGGTTGTGGAGGTCAGATAGGCAGTCGCTCCAAGTAAATGCTGACCCCAACAAAGTTGGGAAAATAACCAGATACTAACAAGCTATCCGTAAATCTTCAAACCATTTCAAATATTATTTTTATGAAATGACTACAACGTACCTCAACCTTTTTTTATGTTCAGCAAAAAGATAATATAGTCGAAATGTCTGTTCAGGCCGCTCAAAAGTTTTAAGTAGAATATAAAAGTGGGACAAATTCCTGGCGATTTGTTATCGTAAGAAACTTGCCCTATAAATGGCGTCGTGGAGTCATTATATTATACTTCTGGAGCGGCTCTTAAGTTCAGAATTGGAGATTAGGAACTGAGTTCCTTTGGTAACGTATGTTTAAGGTTCAGCAGATTTTTTTATACTTTATTTTTGAATGTCCGTTATTAGTCTTATAACAGGAACTCACGTTTTTAGGGTTCCGTAGCCAAATGGCAAAAACGGAACCCTTATAGATTCGTCATGTCTGTCTGTCTGTCTGTCTGTCTGTCTGTCTGTCCGTCCGTATGTCACAGCCATTTTTTTCAGAAACTATAAGAACAATTCTGTTGAAATTTGGCACGTAGATGTATTCTGTGAACCGCTTTTAGATTTTGACACAAAAATAGAAAAAAAGCAATAAATTTTGGGGGTCCCCATACTTAGAACTGAAACTCAAAAATTTTTTTTTCGTCAAACCCATACGTGTGGGGTATCTATGGATAGGTCTTCAAAAATTATATTGAGGTTTCTAATATCATTTTTTTCTAAACTGAATAGTTTGCGCGAGAGGCACTTCCAAAGTGGTAAAAATTGTGTCCCCCCCCCTGTAACTTCTAAAATAAGAGAATGATAAAACTAAAAAAAATATATGATGTAGATTACCATGCAAACTTCCATTGAAAATTGGTTTGAACGAGATCTAGCAGGTATTTTATCTTTGTATTTTTTTTTAATCCCTATAGTGATTGTCTTATGTTGTGTCAATAAATGTTTTCTCTTTCTTTCTTTCTATGCTCGGAGTGACTCTAAAGGATAGAATCCGCAACGAGACTATCCGAGCGAGAACCAAAGTTACTGAAATAGCTCCAAGAATCGGTAAGCTGAAGTGGCAGTGGGCTGACCATATCTGTCGAAGAACCAACCACCATTGGGGTAAACAGGTTCTTGAGTGGAGACCACTTTTTTTTGTTTTCGGGGGGAAATCCTCATGGACAGCCCGGCCTGGGGAGGCCGGGAACAGTGCCGGACTCTTACCGGCTAAAACCACCCCGGTGTCGCTTCTCGCACGTGGGCGCGGGGCCGCGGGAATCCAGATTCGTCCGCAGCCTTCACTGGTGCCGGCCCGTCCTGCCGGGCCTCATCTCCTGCACGTGGTAGTGAGGTGTCCTACCCCGTGCATTATAGGAAGTCCTCTGGCAATATGGAGTGATGAGGGTTCGTATAATTCGCTTATACTTTCTCGCTGTTTGCGAAGCCCCAAAACACCACGCCCTTCTCAACGCCTCACTGTCAGATATTTTATGACAAATGTATAACGCTTCGGAATACTGAATATAACTAAGTTGCGACTGACGCTAACTTATGAGTTAGTAGCTGAGAACTATATTATTATTATCTGTTAAATATTCGAAGTAATTTCGTAAAAGAAATGCTGACTCAAATACTATAAATGAGCATACTGTCTGTCTGTTAAACTCTCACGGCTATATAGCTGAACTGATTGGGATGAAATTTGGTAGGCAGAGTTGTGGTGGCCTAGTGGTTAAGGCACCTGCCTCTCGTGTACGAGTGTGCAGGTTCGAAACCTGGCAAGTACCAATGTGACTTTTCTCAAGTCGTATGTACTTTCGAAGTGTATCTTAGACGTCACTGACGCTATGTATACTAAACGCTAGTAAAATAGAAAACAAAATATATGGGAATGACAGATCTAGTCGTAAACGAATGTCATTCCCATACATTTTGTTTTCTATTCTTCTAGCGTTTTTGCTACTGAGTTCTACAGTTCTGGGGGGCTAGACAAGTGGCGCTATAGAAACGCTATAGAATAGAAAACAAAATGTACGGGAATGACATTCGTTTACGACTAGCTATATGTCATTCCCATAAATTTTGTTTTCTATTCTATAGCGTTTCTATAGCGTTTTTGCCACTTGTCTAACCCCCCTGAACTATAAACCTAAGAATTCTAGCTCAGAATTAAACACATTATAGTCGTAATAGAATTTTCATTACTATAAAACCGACCCACATTCTCAATTTAACTAATTTACATTAAAAGCAATGACCTCTATGTAATTGTATTTCTTAATACGCTACGTATACTAGCTTTATTCTAGGAGTTTGTTCGGGTTTTATATTTATTTTAATTGTTTAAATTCTAAAAGTATCAGGTGACGAATAAAGAGTTGCCGCGCCCCCGGAACCTAAAAGGGCTGGGGAAGGAACATGGATGGGTTTTAGTCAGTAAGAGTCTGACACTCCCACCCGCCTCACCCACGGCGGGAGGGGTCATTTGATGATTTCCCATAAAAAAACAGTCCTTGCATCACTCCGAAGTAACACTCAAATTGTTTTTATAGTTGCGTTACACATTGTAATTAATTCATAAGTTTACTTGTTATTTTAATAAATAAATAGACTAAGAAAACAAACTTAATTACTAAAATGTATAAAATAAAAACAAATATTAAACAATATTATATAGGTAGGTACTTATGAAACAAACCCCACCTTTATTTGATCATTATAACATTCAACACTGAATATTAAGGTGTGGTTGCACTGATAGCGTTCTGTCAGTTAAAAGCTGTCAAAATGGATGATAAAATAGAATATTTTTGCTATTTTTTGTATTTTTCTTCTACGATTTATAGGTTAATTTAATTATAATATATAACCACGTATATAGGTCGCTGGAGTCCGCTGGTTGCGGGCGGCGCAGGACCGGTCAGTGTGGCGTTCTCTGGGGGAGGCCTATGTCCAGCAGTGGACGTCTTTTGGCTGATGATGATGATATAACCACGTATGTCTTGATAACATAAAACATCTTAAAAATATGCAATTTATTAATAGTAACCAGTTATGTAACATGCGTAAAAAGATTGTTGAATCCGGCCACTAATTTTACAAAATTACATAGAAAAGTGACTTATTTATATTCTGTTGGTAATATGCCATTTAGAGTCCCCGCAGACTACAGAATTTCTATCGGCCGGTGTTTTGGTCGGTTTCTTAATCAGTTTGTATGCAAGTGCGCAAATTGTAACGATTCACATCTTCATACTGATTAAGAAACCGACCAATTTATCGGCCGTTAAAAGGTCTGTGGTCTCACACAAAAGGCATAAAAACGTATTTATAAAGAAAATACGCTTATCGCTAACAGTGAAACCCATCAAACTGATTATGAAACAATACCCACCCCCATACTTATTAGAGAAAATAGGCACCCTTACAAACGTAATATTTTATACCCACGTAAATTACACCTTAGTGTCAGTAAACCTTTATGATAGCCACTGTCCTACGTTAACGAATATAAAATAATATTATAGACTATATCAATGGGTTTTTATTAAGTATTAGGACGTTTTTTTATGATTATTAACTAGTTGCCCTTTTTGACTTTTCCATACATTTATTTTTTTATTTTTTTCTTTCATACAAAAATTGCTGCGATCTATTGGTAATTTCGCCAAAATAATGGTTAAGTGCCTGCATTTTTGTGACGCTAATATTATTTAATTATAGTTATTAGTTTACTTATTATATAATCCTTTGGTTTCTTAAGCCGTGTAAATCAAGTAAATAAATAAATTATCCTAACAATTGAAAACGAAACTGAAAAAAATAGAATTTTACGGATTGCAATACGTAGTTGATTATCACTTAGGCTGCAAACTCGACTGCTGAACAGGGGTTCGATTCCCTGGTCGGAGCGATATCGCCTTATTGTTTTTTTTTTATTTCAGACCGGATTCAACTAGTTGCCGGTATTAAAATCCCGCGTTTGGGGAGACACGTTAAGCCGTCGTCCCCGGCTACTACCTTGATAGCAGTCGTTGTTACAGTTCCATGTCAGAGGCCGTCAGGCGGATTTGAGAAAACTCTGACACTAGGGCTTGTCAGCTTAGTAATCCTGCAGCCCACACGATAAGAATATCATCATCATCTGCCTAGCTTTTTCCCAACTATCTTGGGGTCGGCTTCCAGTCTAACCGGATGCAGCTGAATACTGCCTATCTGACCTCCACAAACTAGTTACCGGGTAACACTATACCCTTTGGTAAGACTGGCTTCAGACTACCCGTAACGACTGTTAGAGATTTGGAAATGACAGCCAGGACCAACGGCTTAACGTGCTTTTTTTTAAGTGAAGAAGAAATAGAATATGTAGTCGACAAAAATACTAGTTTCATAATGAAGCCTAAAACTTTAACACCAACAATCTAAACCTCTCGTATCTAATTATACTAACGCGCCCTTAACCCTGAAGCGCCGCGCACCGGGAGTTTTAGATAAAATTAATACAATTATTATTTTATTATCCACCCACACTCGCCGTAGCGTAGAATACGTAATGGCAGAGTACAGAAATTCTACCACTTTGTTGATTAAAATAGAAATTAATTAAGCGAGCTGTTGAATGGTATTTTAGACACGATTAATATGGCTGAGAATATTCCAGACGTTTCTCTGTATTCATCATAATGAAATGGTGATGAGGTGTCTTTGTGATAAGTTTGGAGATTGGTGAAGAAACAAGTTTTTATTTTATTTAAGGAAAACCAACAATTAATCTAGGTATATCAGTGCGTAACTAACAACGTTATCCACCTTTTATTTATACGAATATAAATTTGGAAGAGCGCGAGTGCAACATTACTTATAAAATTATTCGTACAAGTTACTAAATATTTTTCTTATAATACTAAAATTTCTGCATATATAAATATACGGTTAATCAACTCTTTTTTCGATAATTTTAAGTAGATCAACGCGAATTCTATTAGATGACGAAAAAATAATTTTTTTTTGTCAGTTAATAGCAAGTTTTGTATCGAAGTGATTGCGTAGATATTATCTTGATATGATAAAGCGTAAAACGTTTTTATTGGGTAGAATATTTTAAAGAAAATCTATTTTTGTTTCGTTACCTTTTTAATTAATAATTTTATTATAGGGGTGAATAAAAAGAACATCCGCGACCTACTTAAACAAGTGTATCCATTAGCTGTTTTCTACGGTTTCACCCGCGTTCTGTAGAAACTTTTTCTCATAGCCAGATAAAAAATAACCTATGTCCTGCCTCAGATATCCATAGGCTATTTCCATATCAAAATTCATCTAAATCGACTTAGCCGTTATCCCGTGAAAGCGTAAAAGACAGACCAACCTGCTGGCTACCTTATCTTCTCACCGCTTCGTTTCCTATTAACTGAAGAAGATTTTAATCCGAATCAAAAAGTATAGGTTTCTTATTTATCTACACGGGGAGCTCTTTGCCCCTGCACTAATGCATATAGACTCAGAAATGACGAATCAAATTCTATTCTAAAGCCTTTTAAGCAATACTTACAAGTGGTTTAGACAATAAGAGTGCGCTGGAGTGTGGCTGACTAATAAAAATGAAGCTAAAAATCGGGGGTCTTAATGACCATTGGGTAATGGTGCGTTGTGGGCGCGCCATTTGAGGGTTGAGTTTGACGTTCTAAGTATTGATGTTATTTAAAAGCTTTAATTTTGTTGCATTTTTTTTAAGTGTAATGTCTATTCCCTAAGGATATTATTTTTGTTGTCATTGAATACTAGCCGTTTCCCAGGGTTTTGCCTGCGACCCAGGGGATTTACTTAATACGCCCGGTTAAAAATATGTTCTTCCCGGTTCAAGTTATACTCATGTAAAGTTCAGGGTTCGAGTTCAATGTCAGGCACTTTTATAGAGGTTTGTCTGCCGGCAAGGCTCGCTTAAACATAACAGATTTGGAGCAAAATTAGCTAGTTTCAAAATGTTGGTGAAATTACACTCCATCTGCCTATCCCTTCTTGAAAAACGCCGTGATGTTAAGTAATATGAATACGCAATACCACATCAAATGTAATTCAGTAATCAGTGAAGTTAACACCGTTGAAACCGGTTTTACAGGCTAAGTGGGGCTCTAATAACTTGAGTCTCTCTCGAGGGTTCTCGAGCGATGCGTATGGTATGATATGAGACATGAGACAAGCTACCAAACACACTTGAGGAGTTTGCAAATCTTCAAGGAGTTTCTACGTTAGAGGGTGTATGATATTGAAACCAAAAATGTTCGAAAATTATATATAATCACGCTTGCTGGCTAAGAAGAGTTGATCAGAGGCAATACCTACAATGAAACCTAATTAATAATTTTAGATTATAACTCATTTCCCAATGGAAAAGCCTGGCCCGGGAGTCGAATTCGAGACCTCATGCTCAACAGTCACGCTTTAACGTCTTAAAAAGAATATTTATATCAAATACTAGCTGTATCCCCCAGTTCCTCAGTATACTACATTACGCACCCAGATAAAATCCATCCTAAGTCCGTCTCCGGGTTTCCATCTATCTCCATACCAAATTTCTTCAAAATCGGTTCAGCCGTTTTACGGTGAAATTGTGTCAAATAGATTAACTTGCGCTTTTATATAAATATATTATTTATATATATATATTAGTAGGGAGTAAGGATATTCAATACACATGGAAATACATAAATAAATCATTTTAAACATCTAACCATAACAATTCAACTAGCAACAAACATGGCCAAAAGCACTCCACTTAAAAACCAATAAAATAGTAGAACATACTTGAGCAATTTAAACCAACATCGGGCTATAATTGTCACGGCTGGGCCACTAGCCCGGGCTAAAGATTAAACAGTTTGGCACGCTCGCTGAAACGGAACCACTAGTGGTTAATAGCTTTCGTATAGCCTAGGTATCAATTCAGAATAGTTCAGATCGAAAGTTAGACTGGAATCTTCTGAAGTATACGTGTTTTATAAAAGACTATACTTCATCTATCTATATCTATCTTCTTCTATACTTATAATAAATCTGTAGAGAGGTCAATTCTGTACATGAAATATATTTCCAAAATAACTATCAGGGGGTGATTAGGGATCGATACTGATGGCAAAAATGCAATCAGTAAAATTTTTGTCTGTCTGTCTGTCTGTCTGTCTGTCTGTCTATCTGTATAAACTCTATAGAAACAAAAACTACTCGACGGATTTTAACGAAACTTGGTACAATTATTTGTCATACTCCTGAGATGGTTATAGTATACTTTTCATCACGCTACAATCAATAGGAGCAGAGCAGTGAAGGGAAATGTTGTCATTTTGTTTAAACGCGCTAATCTCAGGAACCGCTGGTCCGATTTAAATAATTCTTTCAGTGTTAGATAGTCCATTTATTGAGGAAGGCTATAGGCTATATATCATCACGCTAAGACCAATAGGAGCGGAGCACCACTGTTCCACGCGGACGAAGTCGCTGGCAGAAGCTAGTTTACAATAAGATTAGAAAAACTTCCAAAGTCATTTAGCAGCTTATTCAACCGATTTTGACTTCTATTCCGTACTGATAAGGATGGTGTTAAAAGCAAAATAATGTTTACAATAACAAATATGTTCTGCATCTGTTTTTGTCATGTCACCTTAGTAATAGAGCTCAAAATCGTTTGAACCAACGGTAAATACGGTGCGTTTAAATGTCTAATCCTTACTAATATTATAAATGCGAAAGTAACTCTGTCTGTCTGTTACGCTTTCACGCCAAAACTACTGGACCGATATAAATGAAATTTGGTACAGAGATAGAACATAGGCTACTTTTTACCCGGGTGCGTTAAGAAGTTCCCTCGGGATGCGGGTGAAACCGCGGGAAACAGCTAGTCTTATTATAAATGGAGTATAATTTCAGTTTCACCTGCGTCCTCAGGAAATTATTGGGCGAACCCGAATAAAAAGTCCTATCCTATGTGTTAATCCAGAATGTAAGCTATGTGTGTACAAAATTTCATCAAAATCAATTAAGTTGTTTTTGCGTGAAAGAATAGCAAAGATCTTCAAGCCAACGACTACGCTATGAATTTAAAAAAAGCTATTGTTAAATGCAACAGCCATACTTTGGTCGCCATAAAATACAAATACATTTTATGATGTACTAAATGGTGCAATGTTAGCCTGACTCGTATTTATATTCCCATTCAGACTGTTATCTGGGTAATATTCTACCAAGGAATTACTACGTATGTCTGCTACCTACCATGCAAAATTATTGCTAGCTTTTGAACTAGCTGTTTTCCACTGTTTCACCTGCCTCGCGAGAGAACTACTTAACTTACCCGGAGAAAAAGTAACTTATAACCGTCTCCAGGGTTTTCTCTATCTCTGTATCAAATTTCATTCGAATTGGTTCAGCTGTTCTACCGTGAAAGCGTAACAAACAAACAAACTCATTCATGTATAAAATACACGCATTTATGTAAAACATTAGTAAGTGCTGGGTTTAAAATATACCTACTAAAAGTATGTTTACGTCGATGAAATTGTATTATTTACCATTATATAACCCATAATATTTTTCTACGACAACTATGACAAACAGATACACATACAAGCAAGTTTTATTATAGTAATACTCGTACAAACGATTTGTGCTACACTCGTTTTCAACACCCACCTTGTATGCAGTAAATTGTTAAATAAAATAATAAGTACCTACTAATGTTACGACTTAGCATATTGGCATCCATAAATAGTTTATACATACATATACATAGGTACAACTTTATTATCCGTACAAAGTACAGAAACTTTCATACTAAAGTACTATGATGCCTTCCGATGGTATTCCATACAAAATTGTTTTAATCTTAATTTCATTTTTTGTTTGCTCGAATCTGTGCGACTAATGGAACAACTCTATACGAAAGTACGTGACTACGTTGCGTAAAGTCCCTAGAAACGCGAGTGAAGGTGCGGGAAACAGCTAGTATTTTTAACCGAATTCAAAAAGGAAGGAGGTTCTCAATTCGACTGTATTTTTGTCATGTTTCTTACCTCACAACTTTCGACTGGGTGAACCGATTTTGAAGAGTTTTTTTTTATTTGAAAGCTGGTGCTTCCCGTGTGGTACCATATAAATTTTATCCACATCAGTTCAGTGGTTTAATAAGCAGGCTATCCCATCAATTTATAACCTCAACCATCAATCTATATTTAGAAAACACTAGCTATCCGCCCGCGTGGACATTTTTTTTACACTTTGGGTTAGATTATTCAAGTTTTAATATAGCTTAGCTTAGCTTTAAATATAGCCTAAGAAACTTCGTAAAGATGTAGCTTTCTAACGGTGAAAGAATTTTTAAAACCAGTCCAGTAGTTTTTGAGTTAAAACCCTACAAACAAACAACAAATTTTTCCTCTGTATAATATTAATATAGAAGAAACTGATTGACTGACTGACTGATCGATCAACGCACAGCTGAAACCGCTGATCGTAAAGACCTGAAACTTGGAGGGTGTATTCTTTGTATAACGTAGGCATCCGATAAGACAGGATTTTCCGAAATCTAACCCTAGACGGGTGAAATAGGTATACCCCACGAAGCTGCTGGCGAAAAGCTAGTAATTAAAATATTACTGTAAAGATATAATTTTAATCATCACCCACTGGAAATGAGTTTTAACTACCACCAAAACATGGTGTTTTGTTGTTCAATCAAAGTAGCGATAAATAAAACCGAACCTATTCGATTCCCATCAAAACCTCTTGAATCGATACATAATCGCTTCAGCATACTCGTTCGAAACATTACCATTTTCCCACATTGACAGTCGAGATAAGATCGGTAAAACACTGCTGTATTATGCGAATAAAAACATGTAACCGCAGTATCGATATCGAGTTATCGAGTAATCGATTATATAAGATCGCACGTCATCGGTACGACTTATCGCTGTGTTACGCCTCGGCTCGTAAAGTGGGTACACTTGCGGCCGAAGTGTTGAGTAAATATGTTTCTGAGTATAGTCTGTTCCGATTGATTTTACGAAAAATGTAAACAAAAGCATATGTAATTTTCCCACGCAGATAAATAAAATGACATTAAATGATGATGTTGTACGCAATTTTGTTAATTTCTATGGCAGAATTATAACAAAATAGGTTACGAATTTGTTTACATTTTTCGTAAAATCTTTTGGTATAGACTATACACTTGCGGCCAAAGTGTTGAGTAAATAATGTTTCTGAGTAGATATTGTTGTGTTTAAATATCTTATGTATGTTTTATTTCACGCTTAAGGGTTTTGTAGCCTATAATATTCTTGATCAAACAACCTTAACTGTAGAATATTTATGACTATAAAATTTGCTTCTTTGTAAGTTTGTATGTACCTATGTATAGGTCATTTCTAGAGCTAGTGATCAGATTCTTAAAAAAACCTTATCTATAATATAAAAATCAACCGCTGAATGTGTTGCTTAGCGCAAATCTCGAGAGCAGCTGAACCGATTTGGCTGAAATTTGGTATGGAGATAGAGGGGACCTTGAAGAAGGTTTTAGGCTTTTTATCCGGGTGCGTTAAGTAGACTCTGGACGCGGGTCAAATAGCTAGTTTAATATACAGCTATATTATGACTAGGTCTTTCCTGAGGGAACCATATCACGCACCCAGATAAAAACTATCATATAACCCTTTCCCAAGTTTCCACCTAAATCGGTTCAACTAACAAAGCGTAACAAACAAGGTCACATTCGCATTTATTAATATTAGAGATTGCTATTATAGGCTATGTATATTTCATACAAAACTAGTTGTTAAAAGTATTTTTATAAGATTTTCTGGCGAGACTATTACGAATGTTTTTGGTTGTTTCTATTTATTTTATAAAACCTAATATATTGACATTGATTTAGTGGGAGTTGTAAGTAATAAATGGATCTGTTGTTGTCTGTTTAATATTAAAAATAAAAAGAAGTAGTGTTGTAGTTGTTTCTGTGTAATCAATCAAAAATGTTTAGACGGTCGTTAGCAAAAAAAATCTTTGTATTTTCTCTTGTAACTAAGTATAATTTAGGTGGTCACAAAAAATACTTCAGTACTTCAAGTATTTTTACTCTTTGTGTTACCTTTTACGTAATGAAATGTTCATTAGACCTTAAATAAAAAGGACATTTGTTAATTAAGTTCTACTATTTTTTTAATCATCACTAGAAATAGCAACGTTTAGGTTTAATATAAACTAGCGCTACGCAATTAAACCAGCTTTTTTTAAACTTAATTGCAAATTTAAAACAACAACAAAAAAAATCATCAATTTTAAACAAAACCTACCAATTCACACGTACTTCGAAAATAAATAAACAAAACGCTCACGCTCGAAAACTTTTATCGAATCGAAATATTTTCGATACTATTAAACTGGTGCGCTGTTAAATGTGTCCCCGAGTGTAAAAAGTACATTATAAAATATTCAGTTGATGTTGCCATACGTTTTCACGTGGCAATCGGCGTTTATACGTAGGGTTGCCAGCCTAGGCCGGGTTTTTAACGGCTTCTCGCTGCCAAGTTGCCAGCACTTAAAATGACGAGTGCTGAGATGTTTGAACATAATTGTGAGTAAATAATCTGGATATAAATTTATTTGGGAAGATGGTAAGTGTTGGTATACAGAAAGTTGTTGTTTTCTTAGAAATTATCGTCAATAAGAATTTACGTATTAGTACGATTTATCAATTTGAACACATACGGAACTAGATTTCCATTATTTTAGCCTACTTTGTCCCCACTTATTGACTCCTTAGTGTCATAGAGAACCTTTCGCCATATAAAACCTTCCTCAAGAGATGGTTAATCAAATGCAAGACGTTTTTTTAAAAAAATCTATTAGTAGTTCCAGAAGTAAGCACGTTTAAACAAACTTTTCAGCTTTACTTATTGATGAAGTTATTATTTTTTATATGCTAGATAGGTTATTATACTAGCTGTTTTGGCTAGGTTTCACCCGCGTCCTCAGGGAACTACTGCACGGACCCAAATAAAAAGTCCTATTCTATATGTTAATTTAAGTCGTAAGCTACGTGTGTACCAAATACCAATATTATACCAATTTCATCCAAATCCATTCAGTAATTTTTACGTGAAAATGTAACAAACATACATACATCCTCCCAAACTTTCGCATTTTATAATATTACTAGTATTTTATATCGAATTATATTTAGTAGCATTATTCTTCGTTCATTTTTGAATTTCACAATCCAGTGATTCTCCCACACAGCAGTCAGTAAAACAACTACTGGGGAAACATTATAAAATCATTCAAAGCAAGATGGCTGACTCAGTTCATTCATACCTTTTGTATTTGACGTTAGAAAATGAATAACAATATCAAAGAGCAGCTGTAATTATAACAACCCTAGTGATAGTACACACGGTTGTAAAAGTCCAAAAGCAATTTTTTTTAAACAAATAATATGGCAATATTAATTCTAGTTAGATCGTTTTTTGGAAAAATGACACAAAGCAGCCCGGAATCAGGAAGTTGGTAGTGTAATCCTTGGGAGGGCTAAGGGTCTCGAGTTCGATTCCCGGAACGGGCCGAAATCGCTTGTTGAGTTTTAGAAAATTTCACAAAGCAGCCCGCAGTTTTTTTTTTTTTTTTTTTTTTTTCTACATGACCTCTTGCAGGGTGCTTCTAACAGCATTCGACCTGCTTAACCGGACAATGTGGCGAGGTCCTAATTTAATTAATTAAATTAAAGCCTCCAGCCAAGGGCAGCCCGCAGTCAGGAAGTTGGTGGTGTTATACCCCCGTGCCTGGGAGGGGCACGTTAAGCCGTGGTCCCCAGCTGGTATCTTGATAACTGGCACTGCACGTTAGGCGGATATAACAAAACTCTGACACTAGGGTTTATTAGGTTGGCAAAACCGGCAGCCAACACGACAAGAAGAGGAAGAATAGCATCATTGTCATGTTGAGGTTAGCTTTCAGTCTTAGCTGAAAACAGTCGTCCTCTTCGTAAGTGGTTGTCTGACTTTCTGACTTTTACCTACCCTTAAACTGTCAAAGATCTACAAATGACAGCCGGGACCAACAGCTTTACGTGTTTTCCGACACACGGAGGAGTGTTGGTATGACATAAATGTTCACCCATCTACAGAGTTTTGCCTAATCAACCCGTGCGGCTGTCACTAAGCCACGAGTTCCGACAATTTGGTAGGCTTTCCAAACTAAGTGACCGTGTGTACATTAAGCGACATCACGAACATTATGGCGCACTTTGAATTATGTATTTAAAAGCTTAAAACTCTTACGGCTTTTATCTTCGCTGGAGGACAATTGTGACCTTAGTAGTTAAATTTGAATCCCTTATACATACCTACCTATATCATACTTAATTTGCTAAATGCAAAAGTAAGTGAGGATGTATGTATGTTTGTGATTTTTTTTTACGCTAAAACTACAGCATGGATTTGAGTGAAATTCGGTATACGCATAGTTTATAACCTGGATTAACACATAAGATACTCATAAGATACACTTTCTATCCGAATGCGCGAAGTACTGATGCGTCTTATACTACATCTTTGTATCTGTATGTAGGAAATCAAGTTTTACATGTAGTTTATTTGTTTATGTAGGAAATCAAATTTGACATGAAAAAAAAAATTAACGATGAAAATTAAGTAAAAAGCAAAACAGATTTCAAATATTAGTTACGCTAGTCTTCTTCTTATCGTGTGGGCAGCGGGTTTTACTAACCTAACAAGCCCTAGTGTCAGTTTCCTCAAATCCGCCTTTTTTTTTTTTTTTTTTTTTCGGGGGGAAATCCTCATGGACGAACCCGGCCTGGGGAGGCCGGGAACAGTGCCGGACTCTTACCGGCTAAAACCACCCCGGTGTCGCTTCTCGCACGTGCGCGCGGGGCCGCGGGAATCCTGATTCGTCCGCAGCCCCGCACTGGTGCCGGCCCGTCCTGCCGGGCCTCGTCTCCTGCACGGGGTAGTGAGGTGTCCTACCCCGTGCATCGCCTCGGGGGCGCGCGTGGACACAGACGCGCGCCGCCGGCTCGGGTCCTATCATGGGGGGCGGGGACTTCCCCAAGTCCGTCGCCCCTGGACCCGTTTATGGGGGGCGGAAGAGGGCGTTGTCCGCCCTCCTCCGGCGCCCGGTGCGCCTGCTGCGGGCGGGGTTGAGAGTTGAGATCTCCCTTTCCCGCTCCGCAGCTTCCTTCTGCGACATCACGTCCTCGCAGAAGGACACCACCGCGTCCCACGACTCTGCGCTGCCGACCATACTCCGAACAACGGCCGGCAGCGACAGATCGCCTCCTACTTCAGAAGTGAGGGCACGGCGCTGCTCCTCCCAAGCCACACACTCTTGGAGCGTGTGTTGCGCCGTGTCCTCCCCACAATGGACGCAGTGGTGGCACCGAGCGTCCGACTCCCTGCCTATGCGACACAGGTACTTGCCGAAGCACCCATGCCCCGACAACACCTGCGTCACCCGAAACGACAGGGAGCCGTGCCTTCTCCCGAGCCATGCGTCGAGCACTGGCCGGATCGCCTCGACGGTAGCGAGGCGGCGGTAGGGCGCAGAAGCCTCTCCCGCCATTCCGCCACCAAGACCTGGCGGAGCTCCGTACGGCGCAGCGCGATCTGCCGCCGCACCGGTCCGAAGCCCCGTGCCCGCTCTTCCTCGCGCCACCGATACAGCGACGCGAGTACTTTCGCCTCCAGGTCCCAGGGCGGGGATCCGGCCAGAGCGCAAGCCGCCTCGTAGGAAATCGTGCGGTACCCGCGGACGACCCTGACGGCCATCGCCCTCTGCGGCTTTCGCAGAATGGCGATGGTGCAGGCCGTCAGGTCCATCGCCCACACCGGGGCCCCATACAGGGCCATGGACCGCACGATCCCCACGTACAACCGCCTACAGGCGGCGCTCGGGCCCCCCATATTGGGAAGCAGCGTTGAAAGCGCGCCCGCCGCGCCCAACAGCTTGGGCGCCAGCCGCCGGAAGTGGGGTCCGAATTCCCAGCGGCTGTCGAGCACCAATCCCAGGTATTTCATGGTGGACTCGACAGCTATCCGGGCCCCACCGACCACGATGTGTGATCCCGGCGGCGGCGCGCGTCGGGGGCCATGGAACACAATGGCCTCCGACTTGCTCAGGGCCACCTTCAGGCCCAGGCGACGGATGCGGCTCACCACCTGTGACACCGCAGCCGTAGCTAGCAACGCTGCTTCCCTGTGGGAGCTCCCTCGGGCTGTGACAAGCGTGTCGTCCGCGTAACACGTCAAGTCTGCGCCCGACGGGAGCTCACCTCTGAGCACCCAGTCGTACCCGATGTTCCACAGGAGCGGACCCAGGACCGATCCCTGTGGAACACCGCACGAAGTGACGCGCCTTCCTGCGCCGTCACGTCCCCTATAGGTGACACACCTTGCCTCCAGATAAGCCCCTACTGTGCGGCGGAGGTAGGGAGGCACGCGATGATAGACAAGTGCCTCCCGTATACAACTCCAGGGCAGGGTGTTGAAGGCGTTGGAGATATCCAACGATACTGCCAACAACACCCCACCCCGGGACACCGTTTCCTCCGCCAGGGCCCTCACGCGCATTATGGCGTCGACGGTGGAGCGCCCACGACGAAAGCCGTACTGGCTGTCCGCCAAGTCCGGCCCTTCTGCAGACAAGTGGCTGACGAGGCGATCTGCGATAATCCGCTCGAACAGTTTGCCCGCCTCGTCGAGCAGCACTATGGGCCGGTACGCGGACGGCGAGTCCGCGGGGTCCTCAAATCCGCCTAACCTAACGTGGAATTGTAACAACAACTATCAATATAGAAGTCGGCGACTCCCAGGCATGGGGGTATAACTCTACCAACTTAACCAGACTCCGGGCTGCTTTTTGACATTTTCCAAAACCCACAAAGCGATTTCGGCCCAACCTGGATATCGAACCCGAGACCCGGTTTACAGTTTACCACTAGACCAACAAGGTAGTCACTTCGCCAGTTGAAGCCCCAACAACCCAGCACAATTCTATATGCTAGGGAAAAAACGAGAATGAAATACTACGAGGGTTTCCTATCAGATTACAACACCAGGCGGCAACGCTGTAAGATATATATGTGTTCCAACGCA